>OY728147.1:307204136-308534136 GCA_963277665.1 Viscum album
TTTCACTTTGAAATTGGACAAAAACAAGTGTCGATCTTTTGATCGTTATGGTTTCTTAAAAACACGCTCTTTGTTTTGATAACGAGAATTAATTTTAAAATTAATTAATACCACTTCTATGTTTTGAATTTGGAAAATAGACAACATTTTTGAAATTTAAATATCAAATATACCTTAGGTTTAATTGTTTTTGTTTTTCTGAAAAACTACAATTTTTGATGAATAGTGAAACCACTTAGTGGTAGTTAAAAAACCGACTCTTTCATTTAAATGAAAATTTACCACTTCTATAAATTGAATTTCAAAAATCCGACATACATGTTTGTTATCAAGAAGTAAAATGTGGTTCAACAAAATGAAGATAATTTTTGGTGAATAGTAACTTTTGACTTTAATTTATTGCGGTTAAAAGTAAATAGGGTAATTCAAGGTAAAAAGAATATTATAATAATTTAAAATTACCTTAAAATTTTTCCAAAACTTATTTTTTGATTCATTAACGACCATGTAAATCTTTGGGTCGAATTTGGGACCCCATTGAGCCACTTGGGAGTGAAAATGACAATTTAGATTAATTAATTTAATGTGAAGACAAAATTGACATTAACAAAAATCTTTTAGTAATTAATATATATATGGTTTTATATAAGTCCTATTTTCGACTTCAAATATTATTTGGAATGATAAAAATATTTCCTACATCATGGTATTTTTTTTATAATTTTTGGACATCAAATAAATTAAATTATTTATGACACAATAATGATACAATATTTACCTTATTAATAAATGACTTAAATAAATAAGATTATAATGATTAAATTATTATCCAAAACATGTCCAATTCTGATTGGATTATTTTATTTCTAATATGATTCATATTATCTTAGACCTTAATGATTTTTTGGACCATTAGAAACCGAATATAATTATATTATAAAATAATATTTACACACTTTCCTAAAGAGCCCCTCCCCCCCTTATAAAAGGAGACAACTTCTAACAAATTCCACACACCTCTCAAGCCATTTGGATCATCCAAACTCTGCCCAATTAATCTCCATACATCCCTATCCTCCTCCTAGAAGCCTTACCTTAGGCAGAAGGCACTTCAAGAAGTCCTTTGGTTCAAACCAAAAGAAGTTACCCAAATTAAAGGTAACATTTTCTCTTAAATTGTTTTCTTTTATTTTACTTCTCCAACCCCTAAAATATTTTTATTACTTTATTTTGTAATAAAAACAGTATCCTCAATATACTAGGATGTAGTTATGATAAGGATTCCAATTACACTTACACACACCTCCATCTAATGGCTGAATAACATAATGTTTCTGTGGATGGAAAACTAACGCCTCACGAAACGATGATTGTTCGATTATCTAATATAGCCTCTCATGGTGGCCATTATGATGGAACTGAATTTATATATGATATATATTATGTTTATGATTTCTTTATGCTTCTGTACTTCCCAATTATATTAATCCCTTATGGTTTCCATAGTGGGTAAATACGATAATCTCATTTGAGGAAGTGCGGACTACCGCCCCCTTAAAGTGATGTGACTCGTTAATGCCTTATGTGGGATGTATAAAGGATAGAGTTAATGATATTATATATGATATTATACTGGAATTATAATATATATATGTATCATTATTTTTTATTTCCATTAAAATAATAAATATAAATGAATGTAGCGTTCATGCGTACGTACGGCTTACCATCTCCATGAACGGTGCATTTCATTTCTTACCTCCAAATGTTTTGTACTATTATAAATACATGTATATTCTGGATATATAATATATATATATGATATCTAAATCATGAATATAATTCTGGATATAATGTACTATTTACCTCATGAACAACATGTAATTATAAGAAGTCCATTTTTGACTCAAGTACCAAATATCGATAAAATGGTCATTATTAACTTAAATGATTACATAATGTTTATAACATCATAATAATTGATATAAAAGGAATAATAAACTTGAAAAAGTATCTTAAGTAAGTATAAATTAACTTTATTTAATTATTCATAAGATTAAAGAACGATCGAGTCAAGTTGGACACGAGGTAAGGGATCATTTTGCAATCTCATTTTTATCCGAGATTGCTTATATGTAAGTATTTACTGGGGTATATTTTTCATCCATTTCCATAAAAATGTTTTTCATAAAGTGTTTAATATTCTTCCATGTATGTTGAAGGTCATGTTTACCCCTATTTTACTTTTACTTTGTGTGATGAAAGGAATCTTTCTTTTGTTTACCATATGTGGTACTTTTTGACTTTTCTGTTAAAAGTACGAGGAGAATGTTTTTTTAACTTATACGCCATGAACGGATTTTTACGGTTTCATAATGCCTCATTTTCATAAAGTTTACTCTACAATATTTTATGTTTATTTTCATCAAAATCCTTTTCTTTTAAAATTTCATGGCATTTTGTGAAAAGAAAATTATTTTTAAGAAGAAAGGATATTTTTTTTCAAGAATTCATTTCAAGTGTTTTATCAAAACCATTTTCCATATAAGATGGAATTATTGCATATGTGTATGTTTCAAGTATAATGTCTTTATTATTTACATGGTTTCACTTTTCTTATGATAAAATGACATCCTTTTTTTATATGGATTAAGTTATGATGGGATGATGTTTATGAAACCCATTTTATTCTTTAGGTTATGATGAATGATTTATGTTTCTATTGTGGCAAAAATAAGAATGATTTCATTATGAGATGGGTGGGACCTATATCTCCCTCCAATGAATTTGGTAATGATTTACATCTCATGAGATAGACACAGCTAGAACGATAAATAAATCCAATTCAGTAATACAGGGATGGAATGGCATGTAACCCGGTTCAGTAAGGGACTTTGTCCACTAAGATGGTCTTGGCAGTAATGCCTTGTCTACTATGGAAATAATATCATGTGATTAATGTTTTTCCACAATTAAAAGTTTTATTCCCATGCTATTTTATCATGATTAATGTTCTTTTATGATCTATGCCTTATGTACTGCAATGTTTTATGTCACTGCTCAAGATTTTGATGGTTATGTTTTATGCTCATGTTTTTACATTCAAATGTTTATGGATTGTTTTATGTTCTCTATGTTTACCCTTACTGAGCATTTGATCTCACACTTTATATGTTTTCTTTTCCACAGGATATAAAGAAAGGTTTTAGGTAATAAAACAAAAAGGGGAAGATCTTTATGGGAGATGTTGAAGATCTTTCACCATGATTAGAAGATTATGTTTTGAGTTTCCAAAGACACTAAACTATTACGATCCTTGAGTTTTGGTTTTTGTTATGTATTAAGTATTCTGCAAAAGTAATTTTCTGTCCATGTACGTCAAGCTTCGGGTCTCTATAAGAGGGTTCCCGACAAGGAGAAAAATTTCACAATAACCTTGATCCAGTCCCTTAATGCTTATAGGTCTGGATATCCCTAAAACCTGAAGGGTGCTTATCCCAAATACTCAATATAAATTCCCAAAAAATATATATCATATGTTAGTACTATCAAGAAAATTTTATGCTCTGTGGGTGAAGGTAAGATCAGAAAATAACTCAGAGACATTACCTCATAGACAAGTCCCTTTATTGAAGCCTTATTACTAGAAGGATCATCCTCACGATCCTTATGCAGTTTCCAATATGGATATCATTGTAGAGATATCTTTAGAAATTTAGGATGCACCACAGTCAATGGGTATATCTTAAGATCTAAATCAAGAAGGACATAGAAACCAAAACTGATTACTATATGATTCATGTACCAATGTTTTACATGAAACCAGTGCCTATACATACCGATTTAATAAGTAGGTTATTAGAGTCATGGTGAATGGATATGTTGTTCACTCCACCATAATTGGGTTATATGAGAGATGAAATTGAGATACTTTAACACTATTTACCTAGTTCCAAAACCAAACCTCAAAACATGATAATATCTAAAATTCAGTCCAAAGATGATGACTATAATACCACTATGTCATGACCATACCCACCAAGGCCTACCTAAACCATGGTAATATTAGTGAAACACCCCAAACTAAGCTCAAATAGGAATGGGGACTATGAAAATAATAGAGTAGGCATATCACACATACAAATGGACTTAGCCCAAGGTTTCTGTACACACACACATATATCTAAGCACCAATATAATGTATAAAGTAATGATACAACAGATACCAAGATTCATGAACATCACTATATTCCACCTCATAGTATGGAATAATTATGGAAAGAAATGGGAAAATACACACCCACTAAAAAATAAAATAGTGTCCAACCTTATAGAATGGAGGGAACTGATGTCAAATGAAACACCTAGAACCAACTGTGGTATGTCTAGATCAACTATGATATTCTTTCTTCTGGTCCACCTTGGACATCATCATAAGTATTTTCATCTATATAACACACAACATGTACTAATAGAGTTCATGAAAGAGTGATTATAATATATACAGTATGACACCCCAAAATCACCAAACAAAATAATCAATAAATTCATCTCATAAGAAATTATAAAATCAATAACCATTATATACTCAAGACAGACACCAAGTCTTAAAGGTAAGGTGTCACTAACGAACCTGGGTTGACCCTAAACTAGTCACCTGAGCCAATCCATGATAAAGCCTGAAAGGTGTTACTGATTCCCATGGGCTGGAAACTAGTTCTAGCCATCAAAAAAATATAAGTGGGAATAGTTTTAGAACAGAAACCAGGATCAATGAAAAAAACTAGATACACATCAGAAACTAATAACTGGTCATATAGAAATAAATAAACTAATTTGGGTATAGAAATACAACTGAATAAATTCAAAGTTGAAACTAAAACAAGGACAAGCTAAACTATAACCAACCTGATCTCCATGTGACCTCAATGTCACCACCATATACCAATGAACATGCTCTAATGAAGGTCATCTGAACCATGAAACCAAACACAAATGAGGACATTAAAAATAGAATGTTTCTACTGAAAGTGAATGGTACAAGTAGGGTGTGAGCTAGACATCTCAGTTGGCAATCAATAGAGAATCCATATATTTAATTTCCCAAAATCCTTCCATCCACACTAGTTTGAAATAAATTTATAAAAATATTGGTTTCACATATTTAAAAAATGAACACTTTAATTTTCCTTCTTCAAATTATGCACTATGTTTCCACTTTCAAAATTATTTTCCAATTTATTGAAAAACCCAAATCAAACAATACCAGGGATATGTTAAAAATAAATAAACTAAGCCACTAAAAAATGAGTGCTGTAAAAATTAAACAATTAATACATATAATAACCATGGGTTATCCTAAATATCCCAAGAATGAACCTTGGATATACTCAGTTCGGAACCACCTATCGGTGTATAGTGAATCCCCTAAGTCTATAAACAACTGGCCACCCTCAACTAACTAATATAGTGGCACAGCCCACCTGGAATCTTAGTGATCTGGGGGGTACCAACCCATATAATCAGGTCTGGAAAGAAACATCACTCGATCCTCTAAAATATACCTATGAACCCATGGTGGTAAAAATACTGTGTAAGTGGGAGGCCCTCGCATGCATGACTCACCTTACCTGCCATCACCGCACTTTCCTACCCCTAACATGGAAGCAGATATATGATAACCAATAAAGGTAAATCCCTCTTATATAGGTTCACAATATATACATATACATATATATCACTTCATTGAAGGTGCCAACTATGCTATCACATCACTTAAGAATTCAACCATTTCTATAAAACATGCTAATTTCCAAACGGGCTTTTAGATTTACATAACCAAATGAATTTTTCAAAAGAATTCACAAACTATTTCCAAAACAATATGAAACACAATTTTTATATTTGAAATTCAAAATGGGAACTTTAGTTCCAAAAACACATCCAAAACAAATCTAAATTTACCAAATGGGCCTTTTCTCTTTTCAAACTCTAACCAAAACATGTTTCAAAGCCAAATATCGGCCAAACTTTAAAAAGAGAATTTATGGTTGCATTTTCAGAGTGCTTGAAACAACACTTTACCTTTTTATTACCATGGAACCATTTTAAGAAAAAGGGGTAGAATGAGAGAAGATAATATTTCCATGGAAATGTGACTTAGAGTGACATCAACATTTGAATGCACATCCATGTGTTCACTTCACGCACCCATGGATGTGCCAACATCCAATTGAACCCTCCTTGTGACTGTGAGACCCTTTTAAAACAATTTAAAAAATCACTACTTTAGTTTTAAACCAAAACAAAAATTCCATTTAATTGAAAAAGCATAACAACTCTTTCGAAACAAGGATAATATTTTAAAAAACAAAATAACCTCGATCCTTAGGCCATAAGAGATGATCAAACCACACATTATTTAAGGTTTGAACATCAAATATAATTTACCAAAACATAACAAGGTCCAACATTCACAAAAGGATTAATTTCATTTTTATAAAACAATAGGGATTTTATCGAACACCTTGTGTGCATACATTTATATTACTAATAAAAGAAACCCTTGGAAAGCCATTTTTATAAAATTCTACCAACCTAAATCACTATAATAAATCAAACCAATATATCACACGTATGAGAAATAAATTTGAAAATTATTTTAAGGAAACTAGGAAAGATCAAGCATTAATGGAATATTTCAGAAAGTAAAATAATGGAAACACCTACCTTGACATTCTGTGAATGCACTGAAACTCCAAGGGAGGGAAGAACACACCCCAAAGAATGATCAACACACCTTAACATCCATGAAAAATGACCCACACATCAACCCTAACTTCTATGGTTTGGATATAGTAAAACCCCACTAATAGAAACCAAGAAATCAAAAGAGGGAAGATAGGATAAGAGGAAAGGGAAATATATGATGAAGAAATCACGAAGAACCACTAACCTTTAGTGATAAGTCATCCAAAAAGTGGCCCAACACAAAGGAGAATTATGGGGGAGGGTACCCTCTAGTTGATACCCAAGAAGTATGTATTCAAATGGGAGGTGGAATAATTTAAATCAGATTTTTAAATAATAATTTATTTAGCCTGTAATGGGCTGCATGGTTTTGTAAACTGTGCACAAACCATGTGAATACTACTGGAAACATTCTGCAACATTGCAAGTTTAGGTTGCATGGTTTGGAAAAATCATGCTCAAACTATTTGACCTAAAAAATGGGCCAAAAACATAAAATGAAACCCTAAACACTAAGGAATCCCTCCCAATTATCCTTGAATTATTTAAACATAATATAGTGACACCGTGGGTGTCACAAACTCTCCATCATGCTACTTTCTCCCAATAAAATTCACAATAACCCTGCATAAGGCTAGAATAAAACCAAAACCACCAAAAAATAAAGACTTTGGTTGGACACTCTACCCGAACCTCAACCAAAAGATCTAAAATTGACAAATAAATAAAAACAAATGAAAACCATGGTCTAGGTGTGACAATTCTCCCCACCACAAACACTTTCTGCCCCTAAAATGTCACCCATCCAATAGTTAACCTAAACTTGCATACATGCCCAATATGAACTATGAACCTTAGGGTGAATATTCAATGCACAAGGAACAACTGTCCTCTCAAGAAGAAACCACAACATAAGAATGAGGGGAGAATACGAGAGGGTTCTACCCACCATAACAACTCAACTAGTCTGGAATATTTTAAACTCGAACAACACCACTAGAACTTAAAAAGGATACCCACTGCAAAGTGACCCAATAGACCAAGACCCCAGGAACTGACTCAACCTCTCTACATCATAAAAACAACACCTTAAGTGAAATCAAGAACTAGGGAGATCTCAACATGGTCTAACCTAATTTTCCCTCACATTCAATCCACACTCCCAATACTTAAATAGAAAAACCACTACAAAGCCACCTAGAATACTGGGATGAGTGAATCGCCTAAAAGATCAAAAATCCTTCCACATAAGGGTTAAAAACAACAACATAAGAACTAAGAACCTCACACACCGATAAAAGTCTCCAAACACAATGGGAGGGTAAACCCATGAAAAGAAATCCGAACTAAATAGCAGATCAAAAACACAATCGATTGACTCCACAAAACACAAGTACATCCAAATGGTCACTAATAAAACTAAAAAAACTAAAAAAACAACACCCATCCAAGGGTCAAACACCCCTTAAATAAAATGAATGATTTAGAAAGACACATTCATATGAACACAACCATTTAGATCATGAAAGGATAGGTTCATCACACTTTTACATTGAAATGATGAACTTACAATAATAGGAAAAATGAGAACAAGGAAAATTTAAATGTTACCATCCCAACATTGAAAACATATACCAATATAAGTTTCCAAAAAACCCATGGTAACTCCTAACTATGTGCTAGCATTACCCCAAGACCTGTGGTTGGGGCTTTGATGGATGAAGCATCTACTGCCTCACAGTTAGGTACTAATATCCCTCGATCATATCTCAATCTTTTTTGGAGGGATGTGAAACGATGACTTCATGTTCTCTAGAAACCAACCCATATAGGAATTATTCATCTACCAATTTTAGAAACAAATTTCCTTAGAATAGAGTACGAACTCCTTAATCCCCAAATGAAGACTCTCGAAGAAAAGGGAAACCTTCAAAGGATCTTGCGATTTCTTCTCTAGAGAAAAGGGGATATGTTTCTTGGAGTGGTCAACATAGGTATTCATTGTCCATTGGACTTTTTTAATACACATAATCTCTTCCCTATTATTCATATTCACCTCCTCAGGTATAAACCATCAGATGAAGATAGACTTAAACACTTCCCATATCATCTCAACTCCCATTGATGGTGGGGAAAACATATCCCATTCATCCAATGTTAGACCATCAAACAAACCCAGAATGACATGCGCTCTGAAAAATTTGGGAGTTACCAATGATATGAAGATATTATATACTTCCTTAATCCACTAAACATCTTTTAATAGACCTCAATCACTACAAAGTATGGGTAACATTCAGGTAGAACCAGAAACTGGGCATGACTATTTGAAAATATTTGGGGCTTTTCTAGGATGTGATTTCTAAAAAACATCAAAAAAATACAAAAATCAACATCCAATAAAATCATAACCAAAAGACCATACCAGGACCAAACAATTGGATCACACAGAAAATTCTACATACATAACTCACAAATACCTTCTAAAAACCACTATTTTCATTTCAATTTCAAAAACTGCTTTCTTTCAAGGACACTTCCCAAATACTAAAATCCATTTTTCAAAAAAATAATCCACTTTTTAAAATAAAACCAAATTTTGAAATTATTTTCTCAATTAAGGCCATCTTATGCAGACCAAATTAACTGAAAATTTCAAACACTCTCCCATGGAATCTTATAGACTATCACATGTGTTTCTATCTATTTCCACTTATATTATATATGAAAAAGTTTCCATATACACTTTCCATACATACCCACACACATGTGACCTTAAATAAAAAGTATTAAGGGCCACACACCTATTTTCCTCATCAATACCCAAGTATTTACAAAATTTTCAATCCAAAACATTTTCCTTTTAAACCCATTTTACCAATTTCAAAACTGCTTTAAAGAAATAATTTTCCATTTTCATAAACTAGTTTTATTTTAAAAATATTCCTCACACAAAATGGAACAAAAAAAAAACTTACACCAAACCACAAGAATGGGGAACTAGCTGTCATGCTTAACCCAGTGACATGGTAGTGGGATGTGCAATAAGCAAGAATAAAAAACTAGGAGATATTTGAACTATAAAAACCCTGCTCTTTATTTAAAACTTAAACATATTTTAATACATAAACTATTCACTTGATAAAACATATAAGATCAAGTGGTTTAGTGTATTTATGGTTAGGAACATTACATATCAACTTAAAACATTAAATACACTTATTTATTGAAAACTTATTTACATGACCGCACACATTCCTTCGTACTTAGCATTTAATGGGATAAACTGAGAAAATGCATAAGAAAATAGTAAGATAAAAATCCCAGTAAGGAATTAAAAAATACATAACATGAAGAATAAATTACATGTTAGGAAATAGACATATTAATGGAGAATAAGAGAAACATGAACAAAAAGGCATGATATAGCATGATTATCATAACATGGAAATGTGGCAATAACATTTAACATGATATTAGCATGATCCAAGGCCCATTGCAAATGAAGCATGAGTAAACCCTCATTTAACTTTAAATGGAATGAATAAACCCTCATTTCATTTGAAATATCATGATACTATTCTTTACCCAATGCATTGGAACACTATTAGGGTGCACCCTTCTTAAACATTTCATTCATGTATAAGTGTGCCACATGGATCCTATAAAATTGATTAATTAAACATCATCATTTATTCCATGATAAAGGAATGTGGAATTAATACATGAAACTATATAATAAATAAGTAAATTTGTATAAAGGTGAATACCCTTGATAGAGAAATGGGCATGGTATTCAGTACACAATGACTTTGGAATAGAAAATCGCTGTGCAATTTCCGAAGCATAATGACGTGACATAAGAATTCATAAAAATGGTTGATGAGATAGAAAGGAGTGTCTCATCATATGTACATAAAATGAACCGTAAGGGGGTCATATAGATACATGTCCCAACATATTTAATCGAATTTAGATTAATACTAGAAAATAATTTCTTGAATGTAAATGGGAAGAGAGAAATTACTTACGGAATTTTGGCATGGTAACAGGTGTACATGGGAGGAATTAATGAGCGATAAAGAGGTATATAATCATTAAAACATATCTAGGGAAGTATGGGGGAGGTGAAAAATCATACCCCCAACATTTTTAATTGAAAACAAAAGGGTATAAAAATATAATAAAATTTGGACAAAAATGAGAAAGGAAGAAATCCTTTACTTGGAAATGTGATTCGAAAGAATTGGTAGGGGATTGATAGAGGATTCTTGGGAGCTTGGGGTACCTTGGTAGGATTCTTGATAGAGGAGTGAAGAGGTTGGTCAAGATATAAAGCTTTTGATTGAAGAGAAAGTGGGAGTTTCTGTGGGTTTATATAGGAAAAGAGACGGAATTATTTATTATTTAGGTTTTGGACACTACACATTAGACTAATGAAAACCACAAACCAACACATGGTTTTTTCCAAAAGGGAGTAAATAAATTATTTTATAATTCAAATGGCCTAACTTCTTAAAATATTAGGCTTTCTTATGTGGAGGTGATTCACACTCTCAAAGAAATCATTTTAAAATTTAAAATGTTTTATAAGTCTTGGAGAGGGTCCACTAAGGCCCCATCAAATTAATCAAACAAATATAAAATTACATTATATTAAAGGTAAAACATATATTTACTGAAAAACCCATTTATAGTATTTTATTACATCACTATTGGGTCGTTATGATGTCATAAAATACATTATATAATTAAACGGTATTTAATTTTACCCAAAAATTTGACTATTTCAGAAAATTATGAAAAATTCACCATTAGATAATTTAGATATCCTAAATCCAAAAATTATTTTCATTTTATCTAAATAATATTCGAAATATGTGAATTTTTACTTTTAAAATAAAAACAGACATTTATCGAGAATTCATGGGTTTTGACCAACAAGCATTCCAACCTTAATAAAAATTACAATTGTACAAAAAAAATTATACAATCATTTATATTAAATAAAGAATAATTTAGTAATATTATTTCATTAAAATATTATTTAATTAAAAAATCCATTAAATCATCAAAATAGATTTATTAATTGAATATTAACTAAAAATATTATTTTTTTTCTTTTAAAACTATTTACAAAGTAACGATAACAAAATGAATGAATATTCCCTATACAAAAATAATGTAAATAATAATAGTTCAAGGGTATTTTTACATAACCCATTATTACACCCGCATAAGATTGAAGGGTACAATGTGTGATGATGACTGACTCTTGGGGAGGCTCAGATGAAATCACTCAGGTGGTAATCTATATTAACTTCCACTTCTCCCATAGGTGATTCCACTCAAGCTTAATGTGTGGAAGCTTGGAATGGGCTTGGAAAGAGTAAAGCACAGTGATTCCAGCTCCTTTTCGAGCTGGGAAAAATGGGTTTCATATGGATAAATTCTACTGGATGTGGCCATCACTTCCATTATCTGATTAAATTGGATTTGTTAAAGCCCTATATTTATACTAATCATGTGATCACTGTTGAACGACTATATTAGAAAAGGTAACAATTATTAACATTATTTTGAAATCCATAAACTTATAACCATATAAGTGCATATTTTATATAACCATTTTACAAAATAAGACATTTAATTAGATGAAGATGAATTTTCATTAATAAAAGTTTGGGTCATTAAAATATTCCCCCCTTAAGAAATTTCACCTTTGAAATTTCTTTTTAACATAATAAAATAGATGTGGGTAACTCTACCTCATCACTTCCTCTGATTCCCACATTTCTTCTTTAAACTTTTGGTTTCTTCACAACACCTTCACAAGGGACATTGTATTATTTTGTAGAAATTTTTCCCTATGATCTAAGATCTTCACCGACTTCTTTTCATAGGAGAGGTCATTCTCCAATAGTACCACCTTGGGATTGAGTACATGCAATGGGATAGGTATTTACTTCCTCAAGAGTGATACATGGAATACATCATGTACTTGAGATAGGTTTGGTGGGAGTACTAGTCGATAGGTCACTGCTCCAATGCGACCAAGGATCTCAAAAGGGCCAATGTACCTTGGAATAAGGTTTCCATTCTTACCAAATATCATAAATATTTTCTATAGTGATATGTAGAGGAATACTTTGTCTCTAACATCAAACTCTAGGTCTCATAGATGATTATCATCATAGCTCCTTTATCGACTCTGAGCAGCTTCAACGTGTTGTTGGATGGTCTTAACCTTCTCCATCATTTCATAGACCATTTCTAGACCTAGGAGTTTTTACTCCCCAACTTCATTCCAACATTTCAATGTTTTGCACCTCTTCTAATAAAGGGATTCCTAAAGATCCATTTGAAATTGTGAAATACACATCTTTATTGAGAACATCTTTTACACGACCACACACATTCCTTCGTACTTAGCATTTTATGGGATAACCTGAGAACATGCATAAGAAAAGGGTGATATATAAAGCCTAGTAAGGGAGTAAAAAAGGAATAAAATGAATAATATAGTACATGCTATGTAATATCCATATTAATGGATCATAATAGAAACATTTACATAAAGGCATGATATAGCATGATTATCATAACATGGAAATGTGGCAACAACATTTAACATGATATTAGCATGATCCAAGGCCCATTGCACTAGAAGCATGAGTAAAGCCTAATTTAACTTTAGATATCATGAGTAAACCCTCATTGCACATGATGAATCATGATAAAATTCTTTACCCAATGCATTGGAGTGCTATCAGGGCACACCCTTCTTAATCATTTTATTTCATGCATAAGTGTGCCACATGGATCATATAACATGGATTCATTAAACACCATAATTTATTTCACAATAAAGGAATGTGTAATTCATACATGAAACTATATAATCAATAAGTAAATGTGCATAAAGGTGAATACCCTTGATAGATAAATGGACATGGTATTCACTACACAATGACTTTGGATTGGAAAATTGCGGTAATATTTCGGCAGCATAACGATGTGATATAAGAATTCATAAAAATGGTTGATGAGAGATAAATTGGTGTCTCATAATATAGACATATAGTTTAAAATAAATGGGTTATATATATATATATGTACCAACATATTTAATAGACTTTAGATTCATAATACAAAATAATTACTTGAATGTAAATGAGAAGAGAGTAATTCCATATAGAATTTTGGCATGGTAACAGGTGTACATGGGGGGAATTAATGATAGATAAGGAGGTCTATCATCATCAAAACATAAGGAGAGAAGTATGAGGGAGGTGTAAAATCATACCCCCAAAATTTTTAATTGAAAAAAATGGTATAACAATATAATGAAATTTAGACAAAAATGAGAACGGAAGAAATCCCTTACTTGGAAGTGTGATCCCAAAGGCTTGGGAGGGGCTTGATAGAGGATTATTGGGGGATTGGGGAGAATTTGAAGGATTCTAGATAGAGGAGGGAAGAGTTTGGTCGATATCCATAGGTTTTGAGTGAAGATGAAGTGGGATATTGGGTGGGTTTATATTGGAAAAAAGAGGGAATTTTTTATTATTTAGGTTTTGGACACTACACATTAAACTTATCAAAACCACAAACCAAACCATGGTTTTTACCCACGTTTTTTTCCAAACGGGAGTGGGAAAATTATTATATATGGAAAATGGCCGAAATTATTAAAATATTAGTCTTTATTATGTGGAGGTGTGTCACAATCTCAAGGAAGTCATTACAAAAGTTAAAATGTTTTATAAGTCTTGGAGGGTCTACTAAGGCACCATAAAATTAATCAAAAAAATCTAAAATCACATTATTTTAAATTTAAAACATATATTTGCATAATATAACATTTATAGTATTTTATTACATCACTATTGGTTCATTATGAAGTCATAAAACACATTATATGATTAAACGACATTTAATTTTTACCCAAAAATTCGGCTATCTCAGAAAATTAAGAAAAATTCACAATTAGATAATTTCGATGTCCTGAATCCAAAAATGATATTCATTTTATCTAATTTTTTTAAATATGTAATTTTATTACTTTTTAAATAAAATTCGATATTTATTAAAAATTCATGGGTTTGGACAAAAAACATCTTTCAAACATTAATAAAAATTACAATTGTAATCATAAAAATTATATGATAATTTATATTTATTAAAAAATAATTTAGAAATAATATTTCATTAAAATATTATATAATTTAAAAATCCATTAATTCATCAAAATCGATTTCTTAATTTAATATTTAAAAAAATGCTATTTTTTCATTAAAAACAATTTACAAAGAAACAAAAATAAAATGAATGTATATTATCTATAAACAAATGTGAATAATCATATTTCTAGGGTATTGTTAAATAACCCCTTATAAAACTAGAGTAAGACCAAAGGGTAAGGTTTGCGATGGTGACAGACACTTGGGGTAGCTCAGATACATTTCTCGGGCGGTAATCTCTATTAACTTCCACTTCACCCATAGGAAGTTCCGCTCAAGATTAATGTTTTGAAGCTTGTCTAGGGCTTGGTCAAGAGTGAAGTCCAGTGATGCCACCTCCTTTCTGAGCTCTGAATGATGGGCTTTCTATGGAAAAATTCTACTAGATGAGGCCATTGCTTCTTTTGTCTTAGTAAATTGGATTTTTTAAATCCCTATATTTATACTAATCATGTGATCACTGTTCAATGACTATATTAGCAACGATAATAATTATAAATGGTATTTTGAAACAAAAAACATAAAACCAAGGAAGTGAATATTTTATATTACCATTTTACATACTAATACATTTTATTAGATTAAGAGGAATTTTCATTAATAAATGTTTGTGTCATTACATGAACCGTGAAATCAAAATCCACATGGTTCACTACTCCATGTGGGATCATGACATAACACTTTCTCACCACCATTATTATCCCTAAATCTAAAAATATAGGAAAAATATCAAATCCCAAACTACCCCTAGTAACTGAAGGATTATAACAAGCAAGGGTTCATGAAACCCTCCCTCTACCTACCTCTTTATTCCTAAAAATCACAGTCTCAAAATACCTAACACCCCAAATTACAAGGGCATCCTTTGATACCATTTTGTCCCAAACAAAACTAGGTCAACCTTGAAATGGTCACCCGAGCTAATCCATAACAAGTCCTGAAGTGTATTCCCAATCCCCACGGGCTGGAAAATAGTGCGGGGAATCCAAACAATAAAAGCAGGTACAGTTTTTTCCTAAAACCTAGGATCAACAAACTAAACTGGACAAGAAATAAAAACTAATTACTGATCATATAAAAAATGTTCTGGGTATAGTAATACAAATGAACAGAAGAAAACCAAGTTAAACTACAACCAACCTAGTTTCCATGTGACCTCAAGGTCACTATGATCTAGCAACAAACCTAATCCAACAGTGAGCATTCAAACTATGAACCTTAATAAGAAAGAGGACCTACAAAATAGCTTGGGTCTACCGACACTGAATAGTATATATAGGGAGTGAGCTAGACAACTTTGTAATAATTTACTAGAGAATCCATATGTTTCCTTTCTCAAAATCATTACATTAACACTAGTTTGAAATAGGTTTATAATAATAGGGTTTTCACATATTTAAAAAATAAAAAATTTTCTTTTACTTATTAAAAACTATGCACACTATGTTTCGACTTTAAAAACATATTTCCATTTTATTTAAAAACCCAAATTAAAAAATATTTGGGATATAATGAAAATAAATGTACTAAGAAACTATAAAATAAGTACAATATAAAGTAAACAAGAAATATAGATAATAACAATGGGTGATCCTAAACATCCCTAGAAATACCCATAGACATACTCAGTTCAGAACCACCTGCCAGTGTTTGGTGAAGCCCCTATGTCTATAAACAACTGGCTGCCCTCAAATGAACAATATAGTGACACAAACCACCTGTAATCTTAGTGATCCAGGGGGTAATAACCCTATCTAATTGGGGTTGAAATGAAACATCACTTGATCCTCCAAAAGACACCCAAAAACCCATGGTGGTAACAATAATGTGTAAGTGGGAGGCCCTCACACACATGACTCACTGTACCTACTGTCACCACACATGCCTACCCCAAACACTAACACCACTATAAGACAACCCATAAATAGGAATACCTCATATAGAGGTGCACACTATATAAATATACATATATATCACTTAATAAAAGGTTCCAAAAAGTTCGTTACATCAAATAATAATTCAACCCTTTCTATAACACATGAAAATTTCTAAATGGGATTTTAGCTTTATATAACCAAATGCATTTACCAAAAAAAATTAAAAATTATTTACAAAACAAAATCATACCCAATTTTTATATTTTCAATACCAAAAGGCCCCTTTAGTTCCAAACACACACCCAAAACATATCTAAATTTACCAAACGGGAATTTTCTCTTTTCAATCTCCAACCAAACCATGTTTCAAGGCCAAACAAGCAAAACTTTGAGGAGATAATTTATGGTTTTATTTTTAGAGTGCTTGAAAAAACAAATTCCCTTTCTAATACCATGTAATCATTTTAAGAAAAAGGGGAGGAAGTAGATAAGATAATATTTCAAGGGAAAGGTACCTTAGAGTTCCATCGTCATTTGAATGCACATCCATGTTTGCACTCCATGAACCCATGGATGTGACAATATCCAATGACACCATCCTTGTGTCAATGAAAAAAAATTCAAACCATTTACAAAATCATTAATTTCTTTTAAAACTAAACCCATAATCCTATTTAATTTCAAAATAATAACAACCCTTAAAAAATACAATCCTTTAAAAAACATAATCACCCCGATTCTCAATCCATAGAAGATATTAAAATCACAAATTCTTTAAAGTCCGCACATCAAATCTAAATTACCAAAACATAATAAGGATAAATTTCCAAAAAAGTCTTATTTTCATGTTTAGAAAACAATAGTAATTTTATTGAACACCTCGGGTTCATACATTTATAAGCATAATAAAAGAAACTCTTAGAAATCCAGTTTTATAAAATTCTATCATCATGAAATCACTACAATAAATAAAACCAACTTATTAAAAGTATGAGAAACACATTTATAAATTATTTTAATTCCACTAGGAAATATCAAGAATCAATGGAATATTATGGAAATGAAAATAATGGAAAAACCTACCCTGGAATTATGAGAACGCAAAAAACTCCAAGAGAGGGAAGAACACACCCAAAAGAATGATATGAACACCCTAAAATCCAAGAAAAAAGACCCACACATCAACCATAGATTCTAGGGTTTGGAGATGGTGAAACCCCACCAAGAGAAATCATGAAATAAAGAGAGGTAAGAGAGGGTAAGAGGAAACAAAAATACTTTATGAATAAATCATGAAGAATCACTAAACATTAGTGAGAAATCACCTAAAAAGTGGATCAAAACAAAGAAAAATGAGGGTGGGAGTGGGGGTGGGGGTGGTCCCTTTGGTCTATAACCAACATGTTTGAATTAAAATGGGAGGTGGAATCACATAAATCATATTTTTAAATTAAAATATATTTATCCTAAAATGGGAAACACCATTTTTTCACAGTTTTGTAAACTGTGTGAAAATCATGTGAATGCTATTAGAAAAATTATATAACTTTGTAGTTTAAGTTGCAAGGTTTGGGAAAACTGTTCTAAAACCATGTGACCTGAAAAAATGTCCAAGATCCCTAAAATGACACCCAAACACTACAGAATCCCAACCAATGATCTTTGAATGATTTAAACACAATATAGTGACACTGTGGGTGTCACAAACTCTCTACCATATGACTTTCTCCTAATATAATTCTCAATAACCACGAATAGGGATAGAAGAAATATGAAACCAGCAATACATAGAGACTTTTCTTAGACACTAAACCTGAACCTCATCCAGAAGACGAAACATCAAGAAATAAATAAAAAAATTGAAAATTGTGGTCGGGGTGGGATATATGGTCATAACCATACTGCCAGATCAATATTTATCTTTATGATTTAATGTAATTCTTATTCAAGTTAACTCACTCATAATGGATTGTTAACACTAATGTCCCTCATCTAAGTGGTCATGCTTATCATGATTTTTGTTCCTTGTTAGAAATAAGTAAATATCGGAACTTAGAAGATATCAATACATAGATCGGGGATCTCACCTAGGGATTTCAGGGGATACCTAAAACTACATGAAGTAATCCACTTTGATGAGAATCACAAACCATGTAGGTCATTAATGAGATACCTAACCCAACCACTTGAGTACTGATAGGGGATAACAACCTAGTCTATGAGGGGGGATACATAACACCCTCTTGGACTAATCTATAGTAGGGATCATTCATCATATGAACTGGATGGGACCTCAATGAACTATCCTAGGAATGGATTAAGGGAATATACCCTACCAATTCTTATCAATAAAGAATAAAATAAAGGCATTAACCTACCTTATGTTATGTATGTAGTGTTTATAGGGGCTGGATGCCATGTTTTGGTCAGTCTGAGTCTGCCCATGTACTTTAACCTATGACCATATAATCTAGCTTGTTTCTTTTTTAATTTAGTTATACCCATGTACTTTGGCCATTCCTAGGTGCTTTGGCTATGTTTTTTATCATGTACCAGGATGTTCTAGTGTACTCTGGTCATGCCCATGTACCTGGTCATTATTATGCCCATGTATCCCTAGAGTAGACGTTTGGTCACCAAAAATAAAGTCACATATTGTACGGATAGACCATGCAACTTGTGATATTTAGTTTTTCATGAAACCCTAGATTCTATGGTAAGGTTTCACAAAACATAAGTTAATAAAAACTACTCACCACGTGACTCAGGATTTTAAAAAATTCCATAGTCATCAAATATTTCTTCGTATGTCACTTTCTTATTCGATCAAGTCATGAAAACCACCATGAAACTGGGGTCTGGGGATAACCAAACATAAAATTTTACTGGTAGATGGATTCTACCCATCCAATTTTTTCATGGATCATCCCTTATTGTACCACATCACCAAAAACCAAACCATGGATGAAAACTCTAAATTTGTTCTATGATTCATGTTTAATCTCTCATCAAACTAAACAAAACATCCATAGTAATCTTAATCATGAACCTAAACCCACAAAAATGATTTATTACACCAAAGATAAACTGCACAATGGTTTCTTATTTTTTATTGTTGAACCACTGATCAAAAGAAACTTCAATGATGAACACATGAAGAATGGGGGGAGAAAAGAACCAACCAAAAAAGTGAGCAATGAATGTAGGTCATATTTTAGGTTGGCCTCAATACATTAATATATAAATCATTGAATACAAGGTATAATAAAGAATTAAAAAATAATATCAATTCTTAATTATGGGGATATAGAAACTAATAAAAAATCAAAACACCAACATATGAATTAATCATTTAAATGTATTAATTCACATCTGATGAGGTATAATAAAAATGGGGATTAATACCAAAGAACAACATCCTACCTTGAGTTTAGATCAATCACTAAATAAGAATGGTTCTACATAATTGTTTTTAATGATTTTCATGAAATAATTTGTTCAATATGAACTCATTGGAACACAAATCGTTAACCCATGATCTCACTATCATTTTACAAAGGCTCACAACCATGGTTCCTCTCAAATCCCTAGGCTTAGGTGGATAAAACAAGGGAATAGACATTATAAGGATTAAATAGTGTAGAAACATGGTCACCCAATAATATTCAATAGATTTATAAATTAATTTACTAAGTTATTATTTTCACCCATTACCTCTCTTAAACTGAGTTCCCAACTCACACAAAAGTTATCTCATGCCCAGGGTAAAAACTATATTTCCGATGTAATGGCAGACTCAAAATTTCCAACCAAAAAACTATTTAAGAGATATTCCAGTATTCTTTATATAATATTCATGGATAATATTATATATTTAATATTATTTTTATATATAAACTGAGGCTCCCTAGGACATGTAATCCTACACTGAATCTTCGCTTGGCTCGAAATATATTCTTTAAAATATTACAATATTTTATAAGGAAAAAAAGGAGTCACTATAGTTGATGTATTTAACATGAATATTTATTTATTCATGGAAATTTATATTTCAATTAAAGTTTACTCTTTCAAGTTGTTATAGCTTAAATGTTACCAAAGCGGTAATAAATTATTTTACAATCTCATTTTTCAAGATTTATTATAGTTTTCATTGTAGGAAACTTATAATACATCCTTCATAAAATACATATATTTCCTTATCCTTTATTTATTTATGGATTTTAATTTTTTTTCCAAAATTTTCCCTTATTTGGGACTTGAATCAAAAAACGACATGATAAAAATAAATGCTTATCTTATTTCTCCTTTTGATCAGATATATTTTTCTTCCATGCACATATTTTTTTAAAATTATTTTACCAATGTTTTTTATTTACTCAAATTATATATTAATAAAATTTTTCATTATGAATGTATTTTTATAAGGTTTTAAAAGAATATTTATAATTTTTTCAAAAGTGGTAATTTTAGAATTTATTTACAAAATTTTAAAAGGAATATTTATTTTTAACTCATATGATGATAACTTATTTTTCCAACACTATAACAATTTTGGGAAATTTAGCTTCTTTAATAAAATTTTAATGGATTTTAAAAGAAAAAAATTAGTGAAAACTTATTTTATATATTTTTATTGCATTTTCATCTATTCTAAGAAATAATTGATTTTACAAAAAAATATTTTTTTTTGATGAATTAATGGAAATATCTCATCAATTGATTAATTTTGTGGTCATTAAATTTTTCTTGATTAATTTAATTTCTCGTAATCAAATTTCAACAAACATATTCATTTAATTTCTATCATGGATATGATTATTCCCTAAACTGTATACTATTTCTAGATATAGTGTTTTACTATTAAATTTATTTGATTGATTGGGAAAATCTTGATATTTTTAATTCTTTACTCGGTAAAAATATTTTTGAAATGCTATATTTTTTATGAATTAAATTTATATTTAGATATATGAGGAATGAATTGGATAAATAGTGATTCATGGGGATATGAATAATATAGCCCCTCAATGCATCGATAGGTTTCATGAGAAAAACTTGTTTCATAAGATTAATAAATGGGTTTTTGGTGTATTAATACCCATAAATTAAAATTTATTTACACAATACCCCAAAGGTATAGTTATAATGATGTCAAAGATCACGTTATCTAACATTAAGAAATTCTTTCATCAAGAATTTGGTTATTATTTTCCATGATATTACCAAATTAATATTATTCATGGATGAATTTTATTCTCAATTTATTTATCAAATTTCATATGATTTTATATATTTACCTTTATATTTTGATTATTCATTATTCAATAATTATTTCTTCCATTGTACGTAACCCTTACTGAGTTTTTTTGCTCACCCTTATTTTGTTTATTTACCTAGGATATGAAGAAGGTGTCTTCTAATGAGTTCAAGAATGAAGAATATTAAATTTCACTATGTTTTATATTTCATTTCCAATGTAAAATTGTAATCATGTATGTTTCCGATTCTTCAAGACCACTATAATGATCAATCCTTGGTTATGTGACACCTTGTTTCTTATTACAATGTAACAATGTAGACAATGACTCTTAATTATTGGAGTTGGGGTTGTTATAGAGTAACCAAATCTTTATTGAATACTTGTTAGGATATATGTGGATAGTGGCCTGAGAAATAACTATACATAAAAGGGAATGATTTTTTATTTTAAAAATACTTGATTAAAACTATTTTCCATTGAGTATAAATAATTAAATTTTCATGTTCAGTTGGTTATATAGTTTATTATTCATTCTACGACTTATATGTTGATATTATATGATTTGTTGAGTTGTGTATAATGTTTACCATATTCATCATCATGTGTATAAAGGATGTGAAAATTTTATAAGATGATAAATAGTGGATATGGTTGTTTGTGAATCATTATGGAAGTTATTTTGGTGATACCCAATGATGACTATGAATTATATAGATGTGTTAATGACACATAGTTAACTTATTATTATTACTTCCATATATAAATATGTTGATATATTATTGTAATAAGGTAAATGTAGCAAGAATATTTTCTTTAAAATTGATTTAAGATAGTGGTTATGGAATTATAATGTTAAACCTACTAATTACTGTTTTTAGTTATATATATATATATATACATTTTCTTAATATTTTAAATAGGTAAGAAACATGAATATGTTGGTATAAATTGTTTATTTAGGTCATTGAAAAAATTGGTCTTGGTAAAGGAGGAATATGGAGGACTATATATGTTGTGTTATATTTCTTCCACATTTTATATCATATATGCACTCAAATATATAATAGATTATTCTAGGGACAACATTGGAGATGGCTTACTGAGTTATGTACTCACATCCTGTATATAAACCTTATAGTAAATATAGGCTCTATTCCTAGAATAATTTTATATGATATAGGATATAGGATAAGGGTGAGATGGTGTAGCTTAATGAGGACTAGGATACAATACCGATGTGATATCAAGGTTGTAGTACTTATGTTTTTATATATTTTTCTTTTATTATTATCTATCTTGTTTATGATATGCCTATTAGGAAATATCTTTGATAATTTATGACCACATGAAATTTTATTCCCATTATTTTAGTGTATTTTTTATTATTATATCATGGTCTGTAATCCACAATAATTCGATGTTTTATATAGATAGTATTATCAGAAATATGATTTTTTATTATTTATTTTATATTATATGCCACAACATAGTAGATATATTCTCCCTACAAGATATTATCATTCCTTCACTACTAGTTAGTAACCTATAGTGTACATAAGGCATGATTTAGGTATACAATAATCCAACTCGAGCCATAAAAATGGTGACTTGGTCAAGGATATTACAATATCATCCATGTTAAAAAATAACAGTCCACTTTCTATACATTCCTACCAACTTTTAGTAGGACACTGATATAAATTAAATGGTATGTTCGATCACCTTTTCTATCCTCATCCATCTCCTATCATCAGATTATGTAGAATTTGTTATTAATGACCCAGAAAATGTTTCGTGCTAATAATTATTAATATCATAATGTTATTAGGATCATAATTTTGTGAAAAAATCACTATATCTTAGTCAGAATAGGTGGCCTCTACTTCATGATGTGATACTCTATATCACAATACATACTTGTAACATTATTGATCATTATTGAATATCACTATGCCTTTCATGGATGCATCATGATAAACATAAAAACATATCACTAATAAACATGGAATCACATAATTTTTTATCTTTTGTAAATTGATTTACAATATTGAAGGAAATCACATGATTCAAGTAAATCCACCTTTATATGATTCAATTTATTCAACATTCCTAGTACATCAATTTTTATTCCAAAAATAAACATGATCATGACTCAATTAGTTCACCCATAAGTTTATAATTGTGAGGAAATTTATTCAACTATGAAAGGTGGTATTTCATCCTCCTCATCTGGATAAACAATGACTTTTATAAACCAACCCAGATTACACAACTATTTATAACCTGAATTGGTTTGGACATGGACTAAAGGAAATTCATAAACCCCAAGGGTTGGAGAAATGTTTTTGGTAATATATAACAAATTTTAGGAATTATTTTTCCATGAAATATAAAAAGGTGATATAAATATATAGAATAATTTTGGTATGAAAAAAATATAGTAGCAGAAGTGATACGATCATGAGAAAAAAAGAGCCAAGGAATATAAAACAAATAAAGTACTCAAAAATTCTATGTCATAAATAAATATTACATTAAGTCATCTACAAAATCCCACACCCTACTAATGAAAAAACCAACTTATCCATAAGGGTATTTTCCATTACATATTTCCGATAAAACATGGTCTTCATACATTGAAAGATGTATACAGGTTGTGAGAAAAAGAACCCAGTAGGATCCCACCACGTGTTTCATAATATTTTTCTAAAATGTACCAATTTTTCTCAAGTAAATATAAATTAGGCATGATATAAAATTATACATAGTTTTATAAAAAATATGGATGAATCACCCATTTTATAAATTTAAAAAATAATACCAATAAACTGGTTTTTCAAATAATTTATTTAAATGTTCCAAACATGCATTTCAAATATAATCAGTAGAGAAAAAATCCTATGGGTGTAAATTATTCTAGGTCAATGAGGATACTCATAACACTATCATGATCATTATGTCACATGGTTTGATCACACATTACCCTAGTAGAACAGGTCCATAAGTAAGAGTTCACAGCAAAGAGTGGCACCTTGTTATAACTTAGTAAACATGGTGCACACATTACCCTATAAGAATAGGTCTATAAGAAAAGATTTAATCCCCAAGTATGGATACCTACCTCATTGAGGATCACATTCAGGTTTAACGTATCAAAATCATTAAATGGGTGCTTTATCATTGAAACCATAAAAACCATGCTTTAAAATTTTTCCCATTAAAAACACTACGAAAAATAAATTTTTATAAATTTTTCCAAAATAAACACACTTTATCAATACATTTCTAATTCATTTAAAAAACTTAAAAAACCATTTACAAGATAAATCCATAAACCATGATTTACAACCATTTTAGAATGAGATTTCAAATAACAAATAAATTTTTTTTGTCAAAATACATCCAAATCATGAAACCAACAACTTCAAAACACTTGTCATTCCAACAGTCACATGGGATATGAAATCTCTAAAAAACCGAGGGTTCAAGAAGAGAATAAAGAACCTAACCATTACTTCTGAAATAAGAATCTCCATTTTATCATTTTTAGAAAAATATAAGGCAGAGAAATCAATTACCACAAGGATTCCTAAATAACACATTATGATCAATGAAGATATGAAAAAAAACCTAATTCCATGATGGATATATAAGAAAAAAAATTAGATAATGCCATAAAACCAAGATTTTGAAAAAAAAACCTCAATCTATGGTTACATTCAAGGAGATAAGAGCAGACCAAGAATAATAATGAAGAACAACCAAGAAAGGGCATATAACATTGAAAAACTAGATCCAGCACCCAAGGATCCATCAAAATTGAATATCCGGAGGCAAGGAATCTCTAAAATTTCCAAGAAGAGTCTCCAAGATCAAGATCCTATTTCATTGGGAGATAAATGAGAAAAACTAGATGAGTTTTTGGTCTCAAAATAAAAATTCAGTTTAATTGATATTAATTACACATTTTTTCAAACAATGTCCCAACTATGAACCCCTTTTTGGGATAGTAGAGGAGTTTCATGGTTTGGCTTCATGGTTTAAAAATCCATGCTCCAACCATGTATAACCCTTTTATCTCATGTCGTACATTTTCATGAGAGATTCACACATCTTGGACTAATAATATTCCTAATGATTTTCCCTCCTCTAAAACCAAAAATAAGAAACATAATTTCCAAGAAGGATGAAAATAGTTTTCCCTAACCATGTTTCAACTATTCACAAGCCTATAAAATACTAAAAACCTTAAAAATTCATCCAAAATGACCTAAGAGAGGATCTAAATGAATGATAATAAAAAATTAATATACGTAACTAAATGAAACACCAACATGAAAATATTCTCTCCATAATATTTCCTTCTACCCCCAGAAATATAAGTCAAAGAAGGATTGGCCCCAAAAAATATGGGGTCACTACTCTATCATAAAAGAATCCCACTCCCATGTATCATGAGAATCAAAACCATGTTTCCAAAAAACTCACACCAATGACATAAAATTCCCATGTAGAACCTTCACTGGAGAATCAATAACTCGAAGTGGTTTCTTAGTCATAAAAATATCAGGATCTATATTCAGGTTTTATCAATTTATAATATGAGATGGATTAGAATGATACTTTCTAAGTTGTGACACATGAAATATATTTTAGACTAAAGACAACTAAGGTTGTAAATCAAAGTGATATTCCACCTTTCCTATCTGTTCAATGACCTTAAAAAGTCCCACATACCATGGAGAAATTTCCACTACTTTTTAAGCCTTTTATGAACCATCTTGGGTGATACTTTTAAAGACACTAGGTCACCGAATAAAAAATCCAATCGATTGTGAATTCAATCCTTATAATACTTTTACTAATTTTGATCCATCACCAAATGTTAAAAAACCATCAGAACATTTATTATTGTGTCCTAAAACACACCCATTCCTAATAAGGAGGATAAACCAATATCAAACCAACAAATTGGTGAGTTATAGGGTTGGCTATATAAATATTTTTATGGTGCCATTCAGAGGGATGATTTTTAACTATTATTATAAGTAAACTCAACCTGCCCCAAATGGCTATCCCAAGAACCTTTGAAGTCCATGACATAGTTACATATCATATCTTCCATAATTTGATAATCTATTTCTATCTACCCATCCATATGGGGATGATATTTCATTATCAACTTAACATGAGTCCCTATTTCCCCCTAGAGGACCTTCCAAAACCACTAGGTAAATCGAGGGTCCATGTCTGAGACAATTTACATATGAGTTCCATTAAATCTTTTGATCTATCACATAATTTTTTTTCCATGTCTTCCACTTTAGTGGTATCATAAACCAGTATGAAATTTACTGACTTCGTTAACTAATCAATCAGAACCCCAATAACCTTCTTAGCTCAGGGAGTTCAAGGTTAAACTATAATGAAATCCATTAAAATCTAATTCCATTTCTATGTTGGAATGGGGAGAGGCTAAAGAAAACCAGAAGGATTTTTGTGACCAAACTTAATCTATTGTCATGTATAACACCGAGATACAAATCTAGATATGTATCACCTTATACCATGACACCAAATTGGTGCTTCATTTTATAAAACATCTTTGTGGATACAAGGTGTAAAACCCATAAATTATGATATCAGTCTTCCCACATGTCCTTCCTTGTAGTCAATATAATAACTTATTGGTTTCTGAATCAAATGATACTTTCCTTGGAGAGATAGCACTCATTGATAGTATAAACACCATAAAAATATTCCCTAAATTTTTGGAACTTGTTATCTTGCTGTTGATCCTATAGAATCATATCAATGAGATATGATATTAAAGAAACAATTTAAAGAACGTTACTAGACCATTGATTTCTAATTACCTGGCATATCTATGCAAAGAGACCCATAAAGTTACAATCATAGTTTTATTCCTTTATATCATGGTAAGTAAAATTCTTGATAAGAGAGTCAGTAGAATCATTAACCTTCCACAGAGTATAGGAAATATTGAAGTTTAATGACTGTATGCATTCTACCCAATGTCACTACCAAAGTTTCAAATATTTTTGAGATAAGATATAACCCGCACTTTTTTTGTTATAGTAAACAACAAACTTATCCTTGAAAAGATAATGATTCCATATTTTAAGTACTTTAAAAATAGCTATAAGTTCCAAAATAATGAGTGGTATAATTCCTCTTGGGAGGTAAAAGTTAAAATGATATATAATCCACCACATGATCTCCTGGCATAAGGAAACATCCCACACCTAAACCTTAAGAATCAAAGTATACCACGTAGCCCATTCTAGCCTTTGTAAGAGTTAGAATAAATGATTAGGTCAAGAATCACTTTAGATAATTATATTATTACTGACACTTAAAATCCCACCATAAGTTGACCCCCTTCTGGTTGAGAGCATTCAAAGGTGATGCAAGTAATAAGAAATCCACTTCAAATCACAAGTACCTATAAATATTTAATTCTCAATGAAATTTTGTAGTTATTCCCATGAAATTATAGTTGTCAACTTTTTAGGGTCTACTATGATATTAGGTTCTGAGATCATGTCTTCTAAGGACATAACTTCTTAGATCCATAATTGGAACTTTGATAATTTATCATATAGAAATTGATTCCTTAGGATTCCTAAAAGATATCTCAAATGATGAACATGATCTTATTAAGACTTCAAGTACAACAATATGTCATCCACAGACACCATAAAAGGTGTCAATATACTAGTGTAAAATCCAGTTCACAAATTCCATGAAGGCAATAGGAGCATTATTTAGACCAAAAAACATCATGTGGTACTTTTAATGTCCATACTTACTCCTGAAGGAATTATTTAGAATATCAAATTCCTTGATTCTGATCTAGTGGTAACTAGGTTAAAGATCAATATTAGAGAAACACATTTACACTTTTAATTGATCAAACAAATCATTCCCATGATTCAATGTATATTTCTTTTTGATAATTATTCGATTGAGATTCTGATGATCAATGAATAAGATAAGAGTTCCATCAAACTTATTGGAAAATATTATGGGGGGGTGCCTAAGGTGACACACATGGGAGTATAAATCCCTTACCCATCAAATAATACATCTAATTTTTTTTCTACTTCAACTCAGATGGAACCATATGGTAAGATGAAATTGATATCAGATATTTTTAGGGAATTAAGTCAATCAAAAAATCCACCCATGATCTGGAGGAAAACATGAAAAGTCATCTGAAAATACATAAAAAACTCCTTAACTATTAAGGTAAAATCAACACTACTATATTACTTTATTGATTCAACTATATAAAAATAATTCAACATACCTAGATCTAAAATATGAGGTCACACTCAACTAGACCTCAAATACCAATCACCATCAAACACACAGTAGTTCCCATTAGGTGTTATAAACAAGAACTTCCAATGATAATAATCAATTCTTCCCTTGTGAGTAATTAACCAATCTATACTGATTATAAAATTGAATAGGTTCAAGTAAATAAATATTAAATATCAAACCATATCTATTTAACACATAAATAATGAGAATTAAAGACATCTAAAACCCTACTCAATTTCCTTTCCTATAGGCATCACCAATTCCATAATTAATGGCATGAGTTGTAGTGGAATTTTAAAAGGTTGAACTATAAGAGTAAAAATAAAGGAGTGAGAAGAAACTATATAAAATAAAGTAGTCTCTAAAGTATAAGCAATATAAATGGTACCTATCATGGTTCTAGGGCTTGTATCAACCTTCATTGGATACTCTTCCACTGTGTTAAACTTTCTTAGGAGGCCTGTGGAAAATATCATATAGTCTATGAATAATCTTACTACACCATATATCCTCTACTTTTTTTCTAAGGATATTCAAGATCATGGAAAATATAAAGAACAATACAATTGGAAATACTTAGCCAATAATCTCATTAGGGTAGTTTAGATGATTTTTTATTTATTGGTGAAGAAAACTATCAATCTCATTATTGAGTCAAATGACACTTTTGTATCCCTGTATTTGGAAATAATAATACAATTTATTGAGTATAATTTAACTTAATTTTTTTATGTTTTCTTTGTTTAGTTTATAACTATCAATTTCATTTCTCAGTGAAATGACTGATCCATCTAAATTTTGAATGATTTTGATGTAACAATAAATTAATATATTAGAATACAGATCTGTTTCCAATTATATTATATCTGAAACCAATTTTTTTAGATTTTACCATTGGAGGTTTTTATACCATAATTTATGAATTGGACGAAGACTTTGAGGAATTAAAGATACTAAAAACTGATCAATTAATATTTTCATTATCTCATTACGTTGAGTGTTTTTATAGTATTTTGTTTTTGAGTAATTTTATAAATATTTCATTATGGGAAAGTAAATTTTTAATGATCTAAGTTTTATTCTTGTATTTTTATCTTTTGATCTTTCATGATCGATGAATTTCTAGGGCTAAGAAACTGAATCTTCTAAACTATGAAGTTTGAAAACTTACAATGTACTTGGACTTACCTTTGATCATTATTGATTAAAAAGGATCTCAAGGATAGAATTTACTATTGTAATTTGTTTTCAAGGAATTACTAGAGTGGACCTGTATATTTTGATCAGAGATAGATTAATGAAGTTTTTGGTGTAGAACTTGGATACCTTGGTTCAAGTTATCCAACCATATACCACATTGGAGTAAAATAAAAGAGTTCCCTTGATGGAAACTGTTAGTAATAAATTTAATTTATTTGAGTATCTGGATTGCTTTCAAATACCTGATGTTTTGTTTTTAACTTATTTTTTTAATTTATTATCATCTTTCATTTATCAGATAAGTTGTTTAACTTCTAATAATTTATTTTCCAATGCATGTATTAAATAAATTAAATTTAGTATTACTATAATTGTTTAGAAATTTTATGATTTGAACATTTTACTTTATAAGAAGGAAAAAAATTATAAGTCAGTTTTTGGCTTCAATTCACCCACACATGAAGCTTCTATAAATTTTTTTATTGGTACGACACTAATTACCACACTCACTAATGTGTATGAAAAGACTTACACTATGAACAAAGTTATTTTGATGTGATTACTATTCAATCAGAATATTTTAGAAGGAATTTCTGTGTGGAATCATGTCATAAACTTCAACAAGATTTAGAGTTAAATAAAATCAGTAGAAGTTATGTTTGATGGGGATGTTTGGGTATTGATTAAAATTTAATTTCTTCTAGAATATTTGGATGTGATTGTTAGTACTATGATAAATTCCAACAAAAAAATTGAATTCTTGTTTCAAGAAATCTGAAATCCGATTCTAAGTGAATCGATTTAGAAAAGGGATAGATAGGTTGCCACCAGTACAAAATTAAGTTTGGAGGGTATGAGATGTTCTTCTAAAAGGGAAAACCATATTCAGAATAAGGGGAGCAATAAAATAGGTGATATTAGAGAAATTTTTTTAGAACTCAGACTCATATGTTGGAATTATGGTAAAAGTAGAAAGTTATAAAAATCATATAGAGACATAAGGGTAAATTATATAAGGTTTTGTTCTTTAATTACTTCTATAAATACTACATATTAGGGGGGGTGACACATTGTTACTAAGTGCCCCTGGTCAATTTGAGTCACATATCATTGATTATAGGGATTCATTTAACTCAACATATGAGTGGGGGGAGCATGGAGAAATATTTTTCAAGAAAATTCAACAAATATTATATACGTAATGATAAAACTCTTCATATAGCTGTAAAAGGTGATGTGAACATTCTTGTAATGATAAAAACATTATTTGAGCTGTAAGGAGTGTAACACATACCAAGATTACAGAGGAATCATATTTTTGTAAGTCATATATATTATGCATGTTTTTGTACAACATTTGAATAAGGTGTGTGAAAATAACATGCAGTTATATGGTGCTGGATAAAGGTGTAAAATATGAAATATTTTCTCTTAAATAGTGTTAAAAGGGGAAATTCTTGCTATAATAAAAACATTCAAATACATGAAGTTAAGACATTATATTTTAAGTCACATTGGTTATAATGGGATGAAATTCCAAACTATGAAGGGAATTTTTGAACTTAATAATATAGAGGATAGAACATGAGAATTGTGTATCCTTGGGAAGTAGTGGAAGTTGTCCTTTAATACAAAATTATAAGAAGATAAGAATCAAAGGTTATATCTTGTACATATGAATGCATGGGGACCATCTCTGGTTTGGTCTCACCAATAGTCTTTATAATTTCTTACTATCATCAATGATGTGACATAGAAGGTGTGTGTATTATTCATGGGGCATAAGTTATGAGTTTTTAGAACCTTCATCAGATGGAGATCCATGGTGTAAGAGGAGAATGATTTAATTACAAAATGATTATGGTATAATAATGGCGTGGAGTATGGAAGGAAATAATTCTAAAGGTTTTACTAGAAGAAAGGAATATATTTTGAGAGTACGGTTCAAATAAAACTAAAACATAATGGCGTGTAAAAGTGAATGAATCGAATTCTTTGTGATATTTACGTAAGTTTTAGGATGAAATCCAAGTTTTCTTAGGAGTTTGGGTTAAAGTAGTTAATTGTGTAGTATTCCTTATGAAGTAGATCCCTTTTACACCACTAGGGCAGGTGATTATAAAAAAGACATGTGATGAATAATCAATCAATATATCCCACCTTATAGTATTTGGAAGCATCAATTATATCTTTATTGACTTTAGGGAGATGCATAATATATAATAAAAGTATCAATAATTTTTATTTGTAGGGTATGGTGATGAAGAATCATAAATTTCCTATGGAAAATGATCTATGGAAGGTCATTGGAATCTTAAATATTTACATCAATAATGGGATCCAATGGAAGGATCATAACCTAGAAGATGATTTAATTGAAAATAAAAAATAAGTAGAGCATGTGAAGGTTGATCTAAATAGAAGAATGGTTAGTTCAATTGGTTCCAGAATCACTCAAGTTCCAAAAATAACCTAACATCACATAAGGTATAGTTTTACATGGACTTCAGAATCTATAGATTTATCCAAGGCTAGAAGTATCATAAATCACAAGGACTGTAGAGGCTCAAGGGAGAGTTCTATAAAATGTAGTTAAAAAAGGATCACAATCTTAGGAGTTGTGGAAGTCTTTTATGTTCAAAATAATCATGAATATATTCATATCATAAATTTAGTAATATATTCTTATAGATATTGGATAACTTAAAGTGTAAAAAATTTAACAAGTCTCAGTAACTCAAAATTAGGGGAGTTTGTAGTGAAGGATGAGATGGTCTTCTTTCATGCTTCCAAAACATGGGATATTTTAAAACATCCACTAGGGAAAAATGACTTATAGAAAAAAAGTGTCTACCATCCAAAGGAATAAGTGAATGGTAGGAAGTGGTATAAGGTAAGGTTAATTATGAAAGGGTTTCAACAAACCAAATGTTTAGATTTTAGTAAAAAAAATATCCAGTTTTTAAGAACACAATGATTTGGACACTACTTAGAATGGCTATGGAATAATGTATACATTTTTAAAGATTAGATGTGAACATAATTTTATTTCATGGGTATTTTGAGGAAGAAATTTACATGAAGAAATCCAAATATATTATGAGAAATAGAATAAAAGGATAGGGGTGAAAGCTAAAATAGAGTTTGTATGGTTTGAAGTACGAACCAAATAAATTGTACCAAAGGTTAAAGGAATTTATAGATAAAAAAAAGTTTATTTGGTGAAATATGGACCATTTTTTCTATCAAAACGTATTTTATGATATAATATTCATCTTAATTTTCTTATATATGGATTACATTCTCTTAAGAGGTATGAATCTAAAATTGATTGAAGAGAAAAAGGATGTGTAATCCAAAAGGTTCAAGATAAAGGATCTCGGGGAAACTAAAATGATTTTTATGGATTATATATGTTATGGTTTCCCTTAGTAATTTACTCATATTTGAGGCATGTCTCACTTTTGGGTTATAGAAATGTAAATATTTTTTGATTTAAATGAAATACTTGTGAAATATTGTTTTTGAAAATGATATGATGGTATATTAAAAAATATGTTTTAAAAAAAAGATAACGTTTATCTTGTATATTTTTGAAATATAAATTTTCCTAAAAAATGTAATGTTGGGTTTTTGAAATAATATTACCTTGTAAAAATAGTTGTGAGTCATGTTTTACATGTAGCTATCTATATGGAAAGATATTGAGTATTTTATGTTCATTTTTATTTTTTATAAAGTATCTAAAAAGATATTTCTATATACATTCAATCTAGTGTACTTGGTTTCTTTATAAAATAAATCTAAAGGACACATAATGGTATACTACTTGACTTTTCATCACACCAAGCATACTCATGTTGGTGGATTTATAGTCTTCATTTTTTGTATATTTTCCTAGGTTTTGGATTTTATGTTGGTTTTATACTACTCTCTCATAGGAATTATGTGTTTTTATTATAGTGGTGAATCAAGGGTCATATAGTGATGGTGGTGGATGCCTCCCATGTTTGTTTGACTAGTTGCATTGTGTTGTGTATCGTCCTCTCGAACCTCAATTTTTGTATATTTGTTTATATGTTTTGGTTTTAATAGATTTTTATAACAATGTATTCATTTATGTGTAAATTTTTTGGAAAAAATATATTGATATTATTCATTTATTATTACGCAATGTTTGGATGTTCTTATTTTAGAAAAACATATTTACATTGACATAGAATGCGAATGAATAGAAAATTTATGTAATGTACCCAATTATATCTTATTGATTATACTAGTTTTTTATGGGTGAAATAATTTATATTTTCTAAATTATGATACCATACTTGTTGTTTCTATACCAAAGTGATCAATAAAATGCCTCAGTCCATGTGGGGTAATGGTTCGAGTGTTGGATCAAGTGGTAGCATAAAACTATTTGTAACAAAATGGTATTATATTACTCTTTTTATTTTCATTTCCATGGTAATTTGAAGTTAAAACCATCTAAAAATGAGTTTTTGGTGGGGAGGAGTGCTTGAATATCTCTTCATCATGTTATAACTCGAGTTTCCATGGGTCATTATGAATTTTCTTCATGATTCATGTTTTATAGTTGGTTATTCTTGAGATAGTTTTAGGAATATTGTTGTTAAATTATTTTTTAGGAATATTCCTAATGATATATCATTGAAATTATAGTTTGAGAGTGAAACAAGAGGAAATTCATGGGATTCATAAATAGGGTGCAAGGTATTTCAAATAATGTGCATGCTCGGATGACCATTCTAGAGAACCTCTAGTGGGACTCCCATAGTTGGTATGTAGTCTGACAAACAACACAACCAAACAGAAACATTGGTGAGAGTTTTAAATTTGTTTTCTCCATTTTCCCTCATTTGATTATTTAAACCTTTTAGGTTATAAATTATTATTATTATTTGAATAATCAAGTTTATATTTTTGTGATTAAAATATTTTTAACATCAAATTTAATGTAATTCCTTCTAATTTGGTATCTAATATTGTCTGAAAACCATGATTTGGGTTATTGAGTTGGTTGTTTTGAAATTTCTTTAAACTGTAGAACAAATTATTTTAGTGAATCCAATGATTTTCCCTCATGATGGGTTTTAATGAAATAATTTCATATGTTTTATGTATCATGTAATTCATGAAATGTTTTTTGGCTTTTGTTAATTTCCCACAAATTTATTATTTTATATGGAAGTAAATGATTTTGTTGTATTTGGTATAATGGGGAATTTTTTTCATGAAGTGGGGATTTTTTATTGGTCTTTTAATATTTTAATATTTTTGAAATGGAACATTGAAATGTATTTGTAAACCCCTGTGGAGTTTTGAAATTAAATATGGACTTGTTAGGTAATTTTAAAATGTATTTATAATATCATATTTATGACGAAGTTTTAATTGATATTTTGGATTTCATAGTTTAATTTGGGATTTAAATGGATTTATTGAATGTTTTGTTTTAGTGATTTTTTATAATGACACCCTCATTTCTGAATGAATACGTCCAAAAGGAAATTACTTAGGTAGCCTTTATTGTGATCTAACTATTGACCTCCCAGGCTATGAATCTAGCTAGACTCTCTTTGGAGAGGAAGGAAAACATTATTTTCAGACCATGTTTTATGAGTGAGAGATTTATAATATGAATAATTATGTTTTTTAGGGTAATAATGTTCTTAAGAGGTGATATAATAGACAAATAAGGTTGAATAATCATCGAGTCACTAGGAGCTCTAGATTTCTTGAGCGTAAGATGTACCTCACCTTTTTTCAATTGTTTGGGATTTAATTTGTTGAATTTCTGTACCAGTAATCAAACAGTTGAGGTTTTGTGTGGGGGATATTTCAAGGTCACCATCATTTTGTTGTTTTATCATAACTACGTAATAATTAAAAATATAATGTAATTCTTGAGTGTTTATCAAGTTGACCTGTCAAGGAATGAGTATATTAAACATTTCAATAGATGAATATATTTATCTGATGATTTGGATATTAATGATTTGATAAATAAATAATAATATAATTGGGGGATTTATCTAAATCTCATATCGGTGGTGTTTCAGTCTATCCTGACTAACATTCTGTGAGTGATTCAAAAGGTCATTTTCATTGAGGATTTATCATCACGGTAAAAAATTAAAAGTTGTGATTTCACCACATCTGGTGTCCATTGGTGTGATCCAACTTCTAAAAAGCAAAATCCAGTGGTGTACTTTAGGTTTAGGATGCTTGACCACGTTAAACACTCATGTTTTTTATCTTTTAAGAGATACCATCTATGTTGTATTCTCAATCACATCCAAAGGTTTTGAACGAGAAATGAATGCTTTAACAAGAGGCCTCAAACCTATATTTGATCAAAGTGGTGGTTTTTGAAATTAATTCAATGGGATATTGATAAAATTTTGTTTTTCTATTATGAGTGTGCTATTTTTAAACTTATATTCATGTTATATATTTTTATATTCCTTATGGTCACCCATTATATTTTTAAGAATGAAAAAAAAAATCTATTGGATCAGGTTATTTTCATTTGGGATGTTCAATCACTTTTCATGTTCTTGACTCATTCCACTTGATGATTTTTATCACTTGTGTATGGTGTAGGACATTGTATGAGGTTTGATGGAATAATTTCATGGTAATGGATTGGGTGTGGGGATAAGTAAAAGAGATGATATTTTTGTTTCTAGGTATACCATGAGGGATACTGAGTTTAGGTTTTATTTCAGGATCACCAAGAGTGGGTACTTTGTGATTTTGGACCTAAGTTACCATTTTTGTAGTTTCTTGACCCAAAGTTAGAACCATTTAATTCCTTGTTAATAAATGTTCATAGATCAAATGTTCCTCCTGTTTCTGTGGGTTACATTATCTTGGGGTCCTAGTATGGTGTGATTTCGGTTTTTTCTCTATAATGTTCTCTCTTTTTGTATTTTTGATATACTTTTCCTTGGATGGTGGGGTCTTATTTCATCATCTAGTGAGTAGTGGTGGTGTTTATACATTGGATATGACCATTCATTTTTGTGTGTTTATCGACTGATTCACCATTCTTGATAAATTATAAATGTTGGGTATACCTTAATATGGTCACCATCTATTCCCCTTTTTTGTGGAGTTATCTTTCCATATTTTTTGTTTAGGATGTTTAATTTCTATTATCCCTTGTAACATTAGATGTTATAGAGGTTAGAATGTTAGTTTTTCACTTGGTATGGTTTGGGACGTGAAAATCACTTGTTGTTTTTAATATTTTTGTTTTCTTAGAGATATCGAATTCAATTAAGATCGAAAGAGAATCCACCCCAGTATTTTGTTTCAGGAGGAATAGTCTCTAGGATTCATATTTCTTTATTGGATGGTAAATCACAAATTTTTTAAAGATATATTCCATATGAGTGGGATACTTGTTTCTCATGTTATTTTTTTCATTTGTTATATGTTGTCCCCTTAGTTGGTTCCTTTTGTTTAGTGACATAGTCTCGAACTTTAATTTTAATTAAGATATTCATTAATTTATGAGGGAGTAAAGTGTCATGGTGGGGAAAACTGTGACACCCCAAATTGAAATTTTCATACTTATGATTCAACGGATGACTTATTATTTGATTTTAGGGAGCCTTGTGGTAAAAGTTTGGCATTCTGGAAACATTTACATGATTTTATACTTAGGCACACAATTTTATAAACATTAAAGTGGAAACTATGTATCTATTTTACTTTTGGGCATTAGTGATTGCCTAAACACTTTATTTATTTCTAAACCATGTGGGAAAACTGTGTGACATGGGTAGTTTCAAAAAGTGGTGACCACACTGTCATTTCACTATTTCAAAAACCTTTCTCGTAAACCCCACAACCAAGTTTTTGTGTTTTTTTTAATTTGCATTTTTTTTATTTTGGTGATCTACCAATCTCTCTCCAATTCATAAACTCTCATCTTAGGTTCCTACCAAACACATATTTTCCCCATTAAATCGCTAATAACCTGGATTTGGAGTGATTTATTAGTAATTTCTTCTCGAAATGAAAATTTCATGAAATTTCCTTCCTTCTCCTTCTACATTCATCAAATTTCCCCTATCATTAATAAAATTAATTTCCATGGTTTTTCAATTTTTCTATCAATAGATGATCTATCTTGAGGTATTTTTTCCTAATGGTTTTGACCCATCATGGGAGATTTTTTCTAGTGGTTTCCTTTGAATATGAAATGTTTTAATATCTAAAGGTTGGTGTTTCCATTATGATTACATTATTATAGATTTCCATGGTTTCATAATTTATTAAATGTGTATCTAAACTAAATTAATCATGTATATGATTCCTAGTTTTTCTCTATCAATTTTTCCCCATGATTTTATGGTTTTATTCATCTGTAAAAATTTGATTAAATGTTTTTTTAGATTGAACTTTTTTTTTAAAATGGTGTTTAATGCCTTTTTAATGTCTTATAAAAATTGATTGATAGATGTTTATAAGAAATATTATTTGTTCATGGTGATTATAGAAAATTTAATTTTATAAGGTACATTATTATTTTTATAAAGGGTTTACCATATTTTAAGTGTTTCTCCATTATTTGAAAATATTAATTTTTATTTTATTAATGGTTTTCATTATTTCAATAATGGGGGTTACCTAACTTTAAATAAGTCACCTTATTTGAAAAGGGGCAATGATTATTTATGATATTATTTAGTTACTTCCTTGTATAAATTTTAGAATTTTCCTTAGTTATAGTAGTGATTTCCATTATAATGAACATTTTTTAAAAAGAGGATAGAATGGGGTTTTAAAATTTGTAACTCTTTATTTTAAAAGATATGGATTGTTTAGAACCTCGAAAGAAACTCACATATTGATTGATGTTTACACCCGATTTGATCATTATTATTATCACATGTTTGTGCTTGTGTGCATGTGTTAATAGTTATATGAATTTTGATTCATGGTTATATGGACTCGATTTGGGGATCATTATTTAAGGAATGTGTTGTATATATAATGTAGATGACTTTTTTCTTTATTACCATTGGGAAATGTGATTGACATTTGTTTGATGGTGTCCCACCTATTTTGTTTATGACATATGGAACTCTAGTGTACTGGATTGGGAGTTAATGGATTCTTTCTATGTTGGTTGAGATTTTCACACTAGATAGTAGCCCCTAGTTGAATATTATGACCTATCTAGTTGGTGTCCCTGATGAGATAAGTATGAGTGATTTTGTTGATGGGTTATGTGATTCTTAACATGTCTGCTATTGGTTACACTTTTTCATGTATATTCCCTAAAATATTAGACCCTAAAGAGTTTCATATTGATATATATATATATATATTATTTTTATTCCTCTTTATTTTTAATTATAATGTATGTTTCTTTTTTATTGGATGTATCTTTCTTTGCTGTGTTGAAATCTCTTACAGTTTTTATTGATACTAGCTAATTTTTATCCTTACATTTTTTATTAATTGTTCATTAATTTTTTTCCATATGTATTTAATCAGTTACCTTAGTTATTTACCCATATTTGAGGTCTTTTTCTTTGTTTGGAATTACTTAGGGAGTGATGTATCACCCCACAATTCTAAAAGAACAAAATTTTATTTAATAGAGTATACAACATGGAACCCCGAGTTGAAAAGAACCATAATATGGTATACCATTATAACAAAACTGTAAAATTTTAAGGAATTAATATTACTAACCAAATTGAGAAACATATGTTTATATATTTATTATAAATAAAATAATAATAATTAAAAGAAAGAAATATTTCCCTAAAAATATATTTTTTCAAAGATGGTTTATCTATGTTTTGCGTACATAATTTAAATGTAATTTTCATTAATTAGAGTAAAATTATTTGAAAAAAATTATTTTTAAAGTCATAATATAAAAATTACCTTAGGGTGTATTTTTTGATTTTTTTTGAAATATTTTCTGTTTCGATAAATACTAAAAATACAAAATTTTAATTGAAATTTGTGATTTCATTTAAATGGTTCATAAAGTTAAATTAATATTTTAGTTAGTTTAAAAGTAATATTATTCCAATAATATACCTATTAACACAATTTAGATCATTTCAATCAATTTTTAAATTTAATTTTCATAATAAAACGTTGCAATATTTTTACCATCTTTCTCTTTAAAAACCATCTTTCTCTTCATTTTTGTGGTATTAATTTTAAAAAAAACTTTTTCCGGTAATGTTAATAGGATTTTAAAAATTGGATTCCTTGTTTTGAATCGCAATAAGTTGTATTATCTAATAATAATAACTTATTTTTTACTATAATGTAATGACCCAAAATTTCCATGTATTTTTTTTAATTATTTGGAATTATTATAAGACTACAAAAATTAACGGTGTGTAATTTTGAGGCCCGGTGTGCTCAGAATAAATTTCTGAACTTTTTTTCGGGTACGTTTAGTAAACAGGCGGGCAAGGTTTTCAATATTTTGAACCGGTGCTCGGAATTGAAATCTGAGAGCACCGTTGAATCCACAGTGCCGAGATTCGTTTAAGGAAAGCTTCACTTCGACCGGAGTTGGTCGAGAGAAAAATATAGTTTTTGTGACTTTTAAAGAAATAATAAAATAACATAAATAGTTATTTTATTTCTTTTTATTTTTCCTACCACTTGGTGAGCGGCGGTGGTGGGGACCACAAAGGTGGTCAAACCTTTAATTATGGGGTGTTAATTGCACGATTACACATTGGATGCATAAACACCCCTCTTATAATTAATGAGACACTTTAATTATTTCAATTAATGAAGCAAAATAATTATGAAAATTAATGCACCTCATTAATTCCTCATGGTGTTGCCCTCTTTTCCCCCTCCAATTTAAATGGAGCTTGGGGTGGGTTTTTTGCACCGCTTCATAAAATGAGGAACCCCTAACAAAGTGACGCCACACCTTCCACCGACGGGGAATGGAAGATTGAAGACTCTTTTTGTAGGATTGATCCGAAGGTCGAAGGAAGATGAACACCACCAAACGTGAACCTTTTACATTATCCAAACTACCCTCGAACATGGAAGCACCACCATCTGCGACGTCCCCAACGAATCAAGAGGTAGGTGTTGTCTTTTAATTCAATATTTTTCTCTTGATTCTATTCCTCTATTTTGAATTTGTGGGAGGTGGTAATGAGGGATTTTAATGGTGTTCATTATTATTTAATGGTTATGAATATTTACCTCAATCTTGTATTAAAGATAACGTGGAGGGCGCAGAAAAAATAAACAAGACCCAAACCCTCCGCCACTATTTTTTTTTGCGTTCTTCAAGAAAGGTTTTCCCAATTTGACGGTAATGTGAGATAGAAGGTCATGCTATGGCGGTGGTAATCTGGGATGTCTATAGGCGCAGAAGGAACCAAGATCGGACCACTAGAGCACGTCTGGTGGCCCGCGGAAAAAACCACAAGTGTGCCATGCTGGCGGCGGTCGACGGCGGTCGGAGGAGGACCGCGGTAACCTTCCATGGGTGATGGGAAGGCGGTGCACTGTCACACTCTACGGTGGACAGAGGCAGCCAGATAGAGCCGGGTATGCGGTAAAATGGCGGTGCTCACAGATACCGGTGGCAGTAGTAGTTGTGGCCAATGGGGTGCAATAAGAGGGGTGGGCCTGACCATGTCAGACCTGGCCTAGACCCAACCGGCCACCAAATAAAGAAACGCTACTAACTGACGAACCAAGTGTATGTTTGACACACTTTAAGTGGAATTGGGACCCTTTTTGGAAATAATTCTATTGGGAATATTCCAACGGGCTTGATCGTGCCAGGACGAACCAAGGCGTGATCACCCCCGTTTCATGGAAAGGGTGTAACTAATAGATCGGGCATCCGATCGATGTGAAGTCTATGTAATAAGGACCCTTGTGACAAGGTGGTGCATTGGAGATACTCTATGTGAGTTTTGAAAGAGTTCAACATGTGACCTTGGTTGGATTATACTTGAATCCAACCGTGCCCTTTTTACAAAAGTGCCCATATCTCACAGACCGAGAGTCTGATCGATGTGTTGTCTGTCACGTTGGGACCCCTATGATAGGGAATTCCTTTGGGGATGCTTTTTTTGGGACTTCTTACTAGTTGAAAAAGGACTGAATGGTTGAGGAGAAGAGTCTTCTGGAGATCAGTCATTCTTCGTGCAGGAATCCAGGGGCTGGATGTGACATGAACAAGAAGAGCAACCAATGGAGGTCAGCATCAGAAACTCTATAGTGGGATGATCTAGCTGTATGACTAATAATCCCTACCACTACATCAAATACCAAGATGAGTCATCTCCAGTGACCAATATGGGTCAGCACCAGCGACCAATACGAGTAAGCACCAACAACCAATACGGGTCAACATCTAGTGACTAATCTGGGTTAGCACCAACGACCAATATAGGTTAGCATCTAGTGACCAATACGGGTCAACATACAGTGACATATATGGGTTAGTAGCAGAGTTACTATGGATAGGATGATCTGAATTTAGGACTAGTCATCGCTATTCGAGTAACATTAAAGTTATACTGTTAGACTGAGCTGTCTATTTTCCTTTGTGCTTCATGATATAGATCATGCTTGTGATATTACCTATTTGGTACTTATTTTGATGTTTTCTTTTGTGGATTACTGAGATTCCTTCAAGGGTCTCAGGGTCCCTACTGGTTATTGTTATACTCACTCTTGCATGGGCTTCGCCCGCACCTTGTTGTGTTTTGTGCACACTACTGACGCTCCGAGGAAGACTTTGGAGGTTCGAGACTAAGTGGTGCTTGGTGAGATGGGATCAGTCGATATCCTCCTCTTCGACTTCTAGACTTATAGCTACTACCTTCCATGAAGAGGTCTAGGGAAGATATGATGGATATTTACTTTTTTTTTCTTTTTCTAGGGCTTTTAATATGGCCCATTGTTTTTAGTTTACAGTTGTACTTGTGGTTGTACTTTACTCTCATGGTTATACATTACATTTGTTGGTTGTTTACTTCAGTTTCCCTTTTTGAGTGTGTACATATCTCTAAGGCAATGACTTCCCTATTCGGAAAAAACTTTCAGGTGCTAGTCACCAACCCCTTGCCTATAGAAGGCAGGCATGGGGTAGTCACATCTGGGCCCTATGGGATGGGTCGTGACAAAGTGGTAGCAGAGGGTGATCAGTTCTATCAGAAGAAATAAGAGTTGACTTTTAATGAGGCAATGGTATAAAGTGTCATGAGTTAGGTTTTCAGTACAAGGAGTCTTATGTTGGTGCGATGACCGACGTATCCATAAACTAGGACCCTGAATTCTGTTTTCCGACTCATTACATGAAAACACTAGTTGATAGTGTTTTGAAAAGTTTTCTTGATATTTATTGAGTTATCTCACCAGGTATAAAGTATTTAAATTGGCATATCTATTTCAAACAAGATGCCTTCATGAAGACAGAAATCCATGATTTTAGTTAGAGATCATGATAGTGGGCCACCAAGTGACGAGGAGTTAGTACAGGGATCACTCACAATGATGGCATGTTCAGGTGGTGTACAAGAAGCCCCACCACCCATTGAGCAACATATGATACCAGTGGATTATGCACGCTAGCTGAGCAGATTGCATGAGTTCCAGAGACAAGGGCCTCTGAGGTTTCGAGGAGAGACGTACCCCCAGGAAGCAGAGGACTGGCTTAAGGCGGTTTCGTGGGTCTTTTGCTTAGTGTATACACATGCTGAGAAGATGGTGACCTTGGCCTCTAGCCTTCTTTAGGGAACGACAGGATAATGGTGGAGCTCGACACTCCAGGTGCATGAGGAGACGACCCTCACCAGGTCGGACTTTGAGAGCCTTTTCAGGGCGGAGTTCATGCCAGCAACACTACGCTCAGTGCGTATTTAGGAGCTACTGCATCTAAAGTAGAGAATTATATTATGGCTTATTACTAAGTGAGATTTACTAATCTATCCCGATACTCCACTGAAATGGTACGAAACCCTTACTTCAGGCCCCAGACCTTTGAGCAGGGGCTCTGACGAGATAATAGAGATGCAACAGTTTTTCTCAGCATCCCGAAATAGGATTGGGTGCTAGAGTGAGATTTGAGGATGGGGTGATTTCTTTCTAAGAAGGCACCGACAGTGAGATCCCCTACCAGATGATAGGTAGCAGATTCATCTATGGATGGCAGTAGACAGACAACGTAGAAGTCAAAGTGGTCTAGACATCTAGAGGGAGACCCTAGGATGCAGGGTCAGAGGTGCGAGGCTCGAGAGGCTAAGGGAGCCACCAACAAGGTATGAATTGTTTTCCTGCAGGGGATAGGGTCACAGAGCTCATGACTATCTGACTCCCCATGTAGATGAATGGAAGACGGTGGCGGGGAAACCAATCCAGCAACATCGGTAGGAGCATTATTGTCAGCGATGTGGAGGATGAGGCAAGGGAGCAGGACGTATATAGGAAGGTGGTTGGGGTCACAAGGGGCCACCACCACCACCCCCAGGCAGTCCACCACGAGCTCAAGGAGTAGTTGGACGAGGATAGTCCTTGCTATAGGTAGTTGAGGCTCAAGATCCTGATGTCCCTGATATGATACGAGGTACGATCTGTATCTTCTCTACTTTAGAAGCAGTGATTATCATCACAGGTGCTAGCCATTATTTCCTTACTTCAAACTTAGTTTGGGACTCTGAGATTATGACTGAGATTTTAGCTAGTCCTTTTCATTTTGGTAATCCTTTGGGAGGAGATTCAATAGTCACACACTGGTGCTGACTGTGTGACCTTACTCTCGGAGGACAGAGTTTTCGATGGGATTTTATAGTAGCAGCATTAAAGCCCAACGACTTTATTCTAGAAATAGACTGGCTATTAGTAGTTCACACACATATTGACTTGTTGAGATGTATAGTTCAAGGTACGTGCTGAGATGGAGGCCAGTTTTCTTTTGTTTGTGAGAAGGAAAATAGAGAAACCCGAGATGGACTTGTGCTCAGAAGGGTGCAACCAATTACATATCAACTGGCTTTCTTGACCTTCAACATGATGGATGAGGCGAGTCCATAGTTTCCAGCGATGGTGGATGAGTATGAGTGTGTCTCTATAGAATATGTCCTAGGAATACCTCTTTGTAGAGAGGTAGACTTACGTATGACTTATACATAAAAACATCACAAATATCTACACCATCATATCAGATGTCCCCTGCAGAGCTCTGGGGACTGGGGGTATAGTTGGAGGACCTATAGAAGAAGAGATTCGTAAGGCCCAGTGTTTTCCATGGGCATCCCCGGTGTTGTTTTCCATGAAGTTAGACAAAATATTGAGGCTATGCGTGGACTTTTGATTCCTAAAAAAGGTGGCCATGAAGAACAAGTATCATGTACCAAGGATTGATGATCTGTTTGATCAGTTAAAAGGAGGTAACTGGTTCTTGAAGATAGAACATAGATCAGGCTATCACCAGCTTCTTTTGTAGGACGAGGACATACTGAAGACAAACTTTAGATTTCAGAATGGCCATTACGAGTTCTTGGTGATGCCTTTTGGAAAGACTAATGCTCTAGTAGTATTCATGGGGATCATGAACAGGATCTTCTAGACATACCTCAATCGCTTCATGGCAGTCTTCATCGATGACATCTTGGTGTACTCAGTGTCCGATGAAGAGAACGTTGTACACCTGAGGATAGTTCTGGACACACTCCAGGAGCACCAGTTATATGGGAAGCTCTTGAAGAGTGATTTCAAGATATGGAGGGTACACTTCTTGAAACATTTAATCTTAGAGGCTAGAGTTGCAGTGGTTTCAACGAAGATCAAGGAAATAATTTCTTGGGAGCCACCCAGGAGTGTTACTAAGGTGTGGATCTTCCATGGATTAGTAGGCTACTATCAGAGGTTCGTACCCGATTTCTCTAGAGTAGCCGCACCTATGAATTCCTTGAAAAATAATGGTAAACTCTTCCTATGGTCAAAGACATGCCATCAGAGCATTCAACAACTGATCCAGATCATGACTAGAACTCCCATCCTAAGGTTTCCGTAGGAGGGAACTGGCTAGGTGGTTTACTGTGATGCATCAGGTATAGTACTCAGTTGCATCTTGATGCTGGATGATGCAGTGATTGCTTATGGATCCTAATAGCTGAGGCCTCATGAGTAGAATTATTCGACCCACGACTTAGATTTGGCAGAAATATTCTTCACAATGAAGATGTGGCAACGCTACATTATAAGAGAGAGGTTCATTGTCTACTCAAACCATATGAGTCTCAGATATATCATTACACAGAAAGATATGAATATGAGACAACGATGATGGATACAGTTACTCCAGGACTATGACTTTGAGATAGTCTATACTCTTGTGAAGGGGAACATAGTGGCTGATGCACTCATCTAGAGATCGAGTTCACAGCTACTGAACGAGGCTTCATAGCAGTTACCCTCGCTTCAGATATCCTACTTGGATAGAGATGAGATAGTCTACCTCCAGTGGAAGGTAGTTTCCCCTCCACTCTTTCAGCGAGTCAGGGAGGTGCAACAAGGAGACAGCAGCTTTGAGACTAGACATGCCACGATATCTTCAGGCCATGCACCTGATGGATATTATGAAGGTGTGTAGCACACTATCCTTTTTAGATGATGTACAGTTGTACCAATGGCACTACAAGAGGAGGTGCCAAGGGAGTTCCATACACCCCCCTTGGCAGTATATCCAAGCATGATGAAGCTATATCGGGACCTTCAGCACCAGTACTAGTGGTAAACGATGAAGAAAACTATGGAAAATTATGTTTTTAGATGCCTCATTTTCCAGCAAGTGATGGTCGAGCACCAGGTACAAGCAGGCTTGAACCAACCCCTTGATATACCAAAGTGGAAGTGGGAAGGGATATTGAAGGACTTCGTGAAGGGGTTACGATGTATATTTAGAGGGCAAAATACCATATGGGTGATCGTTGATCGACTCACCAAGTCGGACCACATTCTTGTGATTCGAGAGATGGTTCAGTAGAGAGCTTCAAACATCTCTACATTCAAGAGATCGTGCGACTTCATAGGGTGTCTTTGACGATAGTCTCAAAATGTGATGAACACTTCACATCCCGGTTGTCGAAGGGATTGCAGGAGGCTTTCAAAACATAGATTCACTTGAGCACAACTTTTCACCCACAGATAGATGGTCAGACTGAGTGGACCATCCAGACCCTGCAAGACATGCTAATTGCTTGTGCCCTAGATTTTGGTCATAGTTGGGAGGACCACATACCATTGGTGGAGTTCACATCCAAAAACAAATATCACTCCACCATTGGTATGGCCCTTTTGAGGTGTTTTACAGACGACCGTGCAGATTGATCTTGTGCTGGATGGATCCTAGAGAGCCAACACTCATGAGACCAAAGATGGTAAATGCTACCACTAAAAAGGTGCAGGTAATCCGAGAGTGTATGAAGACTACAAAAAGCTGATAAAATTATTATTCTAATAGGCGACAGATACCCCTGGTGTTACATTAGGGGGGCCACATAATTTTTTCGAGTCTCTCCTCGACGGGGACTACATTGATTAGGCTGAGGTGGAAAACTCTCACTGAGGTTTATCAGACTATTCCTGATACTTCATAGGACTGACAAGGTGGAGTACCGCTTGGCACTACCACTGTAGTTGGAGAGGGTGCATGACGTCTTCCACATATCCTAGTTGAGGAGATTAATGAATGACCCACCTCACATTAGCGACCATGGCGAGCTAGAGATTGATGACAAGTCATCTTTTGAGGAGATCATGGTTGAGATAGAGGATTGACCGGACCGGGTCCTTCGTGGGCAGTCGATTCTTCCGGTACGAGTTTTTTGGAATCACGATAATCTACAAGAGAGAACATGGGAGCGAGAGGCTCATATGCGTGCCCAGTACCCCTATTTGTTTGTGTATAATTGTTTGTCTTTCAGGGACATAAATACCTAAGGTGGGGAGAATGTAAAGACCAAAAAATTCCATGTATTTTTTAAAATTATCTGGAATTATTATGAGTCTACAAATATTGACGACACATAATTCAGAGGATGGGTGTCCCAGAATGAATTTATGAACTTTTTTTAGGAACGTTCAGCAAATTTACGGGCAGTATTTTCTATCTTATGATGGTGCTCAGAAATAAAATTTGAGAGCACCATTGAATCTGAAATGCCAGAATTCACTTCAGGGAAGATTCACTTCGACCACAGTTGGTCGGGAGAAAAAGATAGTTTTTGTGACTTTTAAGGAAATAATAAAATAACATAAATTGTTATTTTATTTCGTTTTCTTTTTCCCACCACCTATTGAGTGGAGGTGGCAGGGACCACAGAGGTGGTCATACCTTTAATTATGGGTTGTAATTGCAGGATTAAAATTTTGTTCTGTAACCACCTCGTGCGTCATTAATGAGACCCTTTAATTATGTTAATTAATGAGGTACATTTATTATGGAAATTAATGAACCTCATTAATTCCTCAAGGCATTGACCGCCTTTCCCCCTTCTATTTAAATGGAGCTCAGGGTGAGTTTTTGGAATAGATTCACCAAGAAAGGAACCCCTGATGAAGAGACGCCTTGCCTTCTACTGATGGAGAATAGAGGATTGATGACGCCCATTGTAGGATCAATCCGAAGGTTGACAGATGACGAACGCCAATGCACGCAAACCTTCTCCTTCATCCGCAATACCCTCGAACGTGGAAGCACCACCATCCACGATGTCACCAATGAATGATGGGGTAGGGTTTGTCTTTTAATTTAACATTTTCCTCTAAATTCTATTCCTCTCTCTTGAATTTGTGGGATGTTTTTTAGGATATTTAAATGGGATTAATTATTATTGAAAGGTGATGAATACTTACCTTCCTCTTGTTTTAATGATGACGTGGTGGGCGTAGGTCATACAATCAAGGCCAAGATCCTCCGCTTCTTGTTTTTCTGGTTGTGTTCTTTGGGGATGGTTTTCCCATTTCGACAATAATGTGAGATAGAAGGTCACGCTATGGCGGCGGTGATCTGGCAGGCCCATAGGCGCAGACGACACCCAAAAAAGACCACCAGAGCACGTTCGGTGGCCCGTAGAAACAACTGTGGGTGCACCATGCTGGCGGTTGCCGGAGGAGGCCCACAACAACTAGCCATGTGCCATGGGAAGGTAGCAGGCCGTCGCGTGCTACGGTGGCCAGAGGCAGCCAACCCGAGCATGCTGCATAGGAGAAGGTCTACGCCCGCAGGCGTCGGTGGCAGAGGCTAGTAGGAACCACGACCTATAGAGCCATCACGAGTGGGTCGAGCCCCACCCAGCGGGCCGGGAAAACGGCAGCACGGGCCCGCGAACTAGCCGGGTTTTCCCTGTCTGGCTAGACCCAGTGAACAGGGCTGCCCTTAATGGACTGGACTCGAGCGGGATCAGGTGGACCCCGAGTCCCGTTGCATCGGGCTGGCCTCATCTAGTCAGACCGGGTCCAGAACCAACCAACCCCCGAATAAAGAAACACCTGTAGCTAACGAACCGGGTGTCCATTTAACACATAGTTAGTGGCTTTGGGACCCCTTTTGGGAAGTGGTCCCTTTAGCATACTCTGGAGGGCCTGACCAAGTGGGGCCGGACTGAGTTGCGATCACCCCCGTTACATAGAAAGGGGTGTAACTAACAGACCGAGCGTCTAATCCACGCATCGTTTGTGTCATAAGAAATTTTGTGACAATGAGTTCAATTAGAGATGCTCTAAGTGAGTTTTAATGGATTTCAATATGTGACTTTGGTTGGATCATACATTAATCTAATCGGGCCCTTTTTTACAAAAGTGCTCATATCTCAAGGATCAGGCATTTGATTGGCATGTCATCTGTCAATTTGGGACCCCTATGATGGGGTGGTCCCTTGATGATGCTTTTTGAGGGACTTCGTACCATTTGAAAAAGGACTGATGGATTGAGGAGTAGAGTCTTTCAAAGATTAGGCGTGCTTCATGCGGGAATCCAGTGGCTGGATGTTACATAAAGAAAAAGAGTGACCAATGCAGGTCCACATTAGAATCTCTAGAGTGGGATGATCTAGCTGTACGACTAATCATACCTACCTATACATCAGTGACCAAAATGGGTCAGCACTAGCGACCAATACGGTTCAGCACCAGGGACCAATACGAGTCAGCACCAGGGAACAATATGGGTCATCATCTAGTGACCATTACGATTCAGCACCAGCCACCAATATGGGTCAGCATCTATCGGCCAATAGGGGTCATCATATAGTGACCTATAAAGGTCAGCAGTAGAGTTACTATGGATAGTATGATCTTGATTTAAAACCATTCTTCCCTATTTCAGTAACCTTGAAGTTATACCATTAGAGTGAGCTGTCTCTTTTTCACTGTGCTTCATGATCTAGATCATGCTTGTCATATTACATTTTTGTTATTTTTTATGATGTTTTCCTTTGTAGATTACTGAGATAACTTTAGGTGTATCGAGGTCCCAACTGGGTATTGTTAAACTCAACCCTTCATGGGCTTCGACCGCACCTTGTTGTGTCTGGTGTAGACTACTGAAGCTTCGAGGCAGACTCTGTAGGGTTTGGACTTGGAGGAGCTTGGTGTGATGAGAGAAGTTGAGATCCACTTCTTCAAATTCATACTTATAGATACTACCCTCCAGATAGAGCTCTAGGGAAAATGCGACAACTATTTACATTCTTTTCAGTTTCTAGGGCTTGTATTCTGGCCGACTGTTTTCTATTTAAATTTTTACTTGTGATCGTACTTTAATCTGATGGTTATACAATATTTTTTTGGTTGTTTACTTAATTTTCCCTTTTTGAGTGTGTAAATATCTCTAAGGAAATTCCTTCCCTATTCGGGAAAAACCTTCAGGTGTTAGTTTCTAACCCCTGGATTATGGAATCCGGGCTTGGGGTAGTCATGTCTGGGCCCCATGAGATGATTCATGACATATAATTAATAATAAAATGATTAAAAATTAATAACAATAGTTATTGGAAAAATTGGTTTACCAGGGGTTAAACTGTAGGATCGAAATAGTGATGTAGATGCTCAATTTACAAGAGGGGGGGGGGTGAATTGTACACTTTACAAATTCCTTTGGAACCTTTTAAGTTAGTTATGAATAACTATGTTTTCCTTAAGAAAAGGTAAGGGCTAAGTTTAACAAAGTTAATCTTAAGAAAATTCACAACACCTATAACACCAAACAAAACTTGGAAAGAGATTCCAAAAGTAGGTTCTGGAAATATGGTTCCGGAAATAGAAACTTAACAAAAGATTACAATATGAGATTCTACCTTAAAGCATATAGAATCTAAATGTAATAGAGTATATGTAAGTAAGTATAAGAAAGTTATACTTTCCTTACAATACAATATGCAGCGGAAAATAAACAAGTAGTAATACTACCAGTAACAAGATATAAGTCTTTTAACCCAAAGAGAAGGGTATCCAACAACCTTGGATAAAGGTCCCTTGATTTATACTTTCAAGAAAGTCTGTCTTACCCACACCAGGGTAAGCCCTCGATACGAAGATCGGAGTCTCTGTCTTGCTATCCCCGTAAGCCCTCAACTTCAAGGTAGTTGGAAACATCTGTCTTCCTCAGCAAGGAAGCCCTTGAACTTCAAGGTAGTTGGCACCTCTATCTTCCTATCCCCGGAATCCCTCTAATGTAATCACCAACATTCGGAGTCGCACGATGCATTGAGAGTGAATAAGAGCCTCTCTCTAGAAATCACTTCAACAGCATGTATGCACAAAACCAAGTTGTTCATCTGTCATCAGTATCGGGCTCTTTCAAATGAACTCCTATTTATAGGTAAGATCATCCTCCTTCCCGACGGTCATATTTTCCTTAAAAATCGGAGGGACCTGTACACATGTCACTTAGCCAATGGTTAGTTTATAACAGAACGGACGACATCGTTTTATAGAAAAACAAGTGTAACAGAATGTACGACACCGTTTAAATTCTAACTCAAAAGACCGGAATGAAAGCTTCGCAGTGAAGGTTCGGAGTGTAAGGAAAATAATAAAGAGTAGTCACAATATAAAGGCATAAGCAAAAAGAAATTTCGGAGTTTAACCAAAAATAATTTTTGGAGTCTGAATAAATTCAGAGTGTATAAAACAAAGATAAACATATTATGTTTAATAAGAGAATTCGGAATGAGAGTTCGGAATGGGCGTTGGTCATTAGAATTCGTAGTGAGAATTCCTCATCAGAATTCGTAATGAGAATTCGTCATCAGAATTTGTAATGAGAATTAATCATTAGAATTCATATTGAGAATTAGTTATCGAACTTTATAATAATTCGTATCCTGAATCTAGATTAAAACTGTATCCAGAATTCGGAATGAAACTTTATCTCAGTTCTCATTCTGGATTTCAGAGTGAAACTTTATCACAGTTCTTATCTAGAATTTAGATCCTAAAACAGAATACCTCATATCAAAGTTTCAAGCAATTCATAGAAAATAGAAATAAATCCGAATCTCATACTTAAGAAAAATCTAGATGAAAATATGATACGGATAATTTTTCTTATAAAAGCAATCTTCCTTATAAAAGCAATTTTCCTTATAAAAGCAATTTTCCTTATAAAAGTAATTTTTCTTAAGAATGAGGTGTTTGTGATTTTCAAAACAAGAAGGAATTAAAAAGTCATAAGGAAAACCTTATTGACTCAACAATCTCCTCCTTTTTGGAAAGCACAAACATCCTTAAGAAAAAGAAATTCTAAGAATAAAGAAAAACATTAAGGCTTATCTCCCTTGTCTTTAAGAAAAATGATGAATATGAATAACTCCCCCTTAGGCTTTTAAACTCTAAGGATCATATTCTAGATGTCCAGAGTAACATTTTATTACGAATAATAAATTCTTCTTTTAATAAAAAACTCCCCCTTAGATAGACTCTTATTAGAGTTCTTTTTCCTTAAGGATCTTTTCCTTCTCCCCCTAATATAAACTCTAATTAGAGTTCTTCTTTTTCTTAAGAATCTTTTCCTTCTCCCCCTTTGTGATTTTAAAAAAGAAATCGAGGGAATGGAAAAAATAACAAAGTACCTGAAAAATTAGTAATAACAACAAAAGAAACGAGAAGCACAATTTTCATTAGATTTGAAATGTCGGCAACAAAGAAAACTAGATACAACAAAAAGATCTGATTTAGTTATTTCAGATCTTTTTCCTTCGAAATGATCCCCTTAAGAATAGTCTTGGTCTTCTTCAAGTCTTTATGATCTTCTTCAGCTTGCTTCTCTTAGACAACCATTCTTGCAGATTGAGCTTCAATCTTTTCTTCCTGGGCTTTCAGCTTTGCTTCCTGAGCTTTGATCTTTTCTTCCTGAGCCTTCATCTTCTGTTAAAACTCAATCCGATGATCCCTTTCAAATTTCCAGTTTTGAGAAACAGAATTCAGTTTCCCATTCAGATCTCTGACTTCTTGAATCTGGAAGTTCTTTTCATCTGTCAGCTTTTCTTCAAAGGATGACGTCAGCTCATTTATCTTCCTGTCCTCGGTCTCAAAAGCATCATTAACATTGTCTTGAAATTCATCATATAGCCTCTTCTCTTCTACAGTCTTCCTCGACCAGCTCGTCATTCTCTTGCAAGATCTTTTGTGGGCTTCATAGCCAACAAGAAAAGATTTCAACTCAGCTTCAAACTCGACACACTTATCCATAACCAAGGATACGGAATCTGATTTCTGATTCAGAGCATGTTGGAGCATTTGGAATCTTGAATCTATAGTCGAGATGGTCGGAATGGAAATAACTAACATCCTCAAAGATTGAACAACAAAGTCATGTCCCAATGAGGATGACTCCGAATCTGAAACTTTTCTTGGAGAATTTTCTTCCTCAATAAGCTCCATCTTTCTTTTAGACGAATCACCAATTTCTCTTTTCTTGCTAGCCACTGATTTCGGAGTCTCATCAAGGAGTTGCTTTCCCTTGTCCTTTTTCGGAATAGATTCTTGATCAGGAGTTTTATGCTCTCTAGTAGATACTTGAAAAACATCATCAACAACCTTTTGAACAACATCTTCCTCATTCTTATCCTTCTCTGGAGTTGCTAACTTAGAGGATTCAGCTGCTGAAGTTCGGAGTGATAGATGTTCCGAAGGCAACCCCTTATAATCATCTAATTCTTTCAATAAATCTCCTGTTTCACCACTTCCTTCAGAAACTACTTCTTCCTCTCCCACTTGATGAATCTGCTCGAGTTTCTCAACATGCTTAGCTCTAGTCTCTTCCGGAAAATCAAGGTTTCTTCCTGGAGTCTCAGGTAGATATTCCAAGGAGAAAGATCTCAGAACTGGAATGATTCCAGATACAATCTCATTAAATTTTAACAACGCTTGGACTGCCTCGTCTTCTGTCATCTTCTTCTGGAGCTTCTTTTCCTTTACTTGTTTTTCAATCTCATCAGTAGTTCTCTCCTTCAAGGCCTTATCCTCCGCAGGGTCCAATACGAACTGCGGATCCCCTTCTTTCCTTTTATCTTTATCTACTCTCTTCTTCGCAACAACTTCATCAGAATAGGATTTCTTCTTCTTTGGTTTGGGAGGTGCGGTTTGAACTTCCTTAGATTTAGGATCCTCAACTTCAACTGCAACTTCTTTCAACTTTCTTTTCTTTACTGGCTTAGATGATTCCTATTCAGTAGCCTTCGGAGCCGCTTCTTCTTGATTTGGCAAATCAAATAACTCACCAGTCTCCTTGTTGAAAGCCACATCCATCCTCTTAAGGGTATCATCACTGACCAACAAAATTTTACAAACCCTTGGCTTAGATCTGCAAGCTTCCTTGAAATATTCAAGGCACCGAACTATTAACATTGACAAAATTGCTAGGTACATTACGATCTGGGCTCTGAGATTTCCTTTCTTAAGATTCTCAATGGTTATAAGAATGTGCCTCATTAAGTTAAACTTCCTTAGATTTATCAGGAAATCTAAGATATAGATCTCACTCTTCTTCAAACTGTCTTTATCACCTTTACTCGGTACGATAAGACCTTGTACCCACAACTCTAGAATCCGGAAATTTGTAGGCAAACTAGCAATCTTCGGAGCTTTGTCATCTGAGAGTCTGAGAGTTTTCAAGGATTTTTCCTTGTCGAAGCTACCCTTAGAATCCAGCAACACATGAGATATAAACTCGGCTTCTTCTTCATATGTCAGCCCTACCAAGCTTGCTGCCTTGGTATAAGAAAGCTTATAAGTCTTGCCATAATACTTAAAAGAAAATTTCTCCCTATTATCTTCCTTAAAGAAGGAAAATGTTTCATAGAACTCAACAAGTAACTCCGAAAAAACATCGTCTTGATTCCCCGGTTTGGACACATCAATATCTTCCCAGCCATTCAACTTAATGTTCTTCGAAATAAGAGAATCATAGTTGTTGAAGAAATCCGGATGTACTAGCCTTTCTCTATAAACTAACCATTGTGAAATAGGCTTGGAGGATGAAATTTCTTGAGAATCTAACTCCACAGACATTCAGAGCTGAAGTCCTCTGAGAAGTTCGGAACGGAGAAAACTGAAGTTCAGAACGACCTTAAAACGGAGAGGCAGAGATTCGGGACGCGAGAGCTTGAAAACCGATGTGGGACAAGTATTTGGCTCCCCTTTATATAGGCAAAGAAACGACGGTTCAACTTCCTCGGTTGATCGAACGGTTGTGATAAGCTGAGATCAGATCTGACGGTTGAAAACGAATTCTCAAGAAAACTGGAATCCGATCTTTTTGAGGTTTTTATTAAAACAAAGAATTAAGAAAACTATAATTCGATAACATAATACAAGAAAATTCCAGCAAGTAAAAAATGACTACGAAAACTTGAGTAAGGAAATCATACCTTTCAGATTGGCTTAGGAGGATTATTCGTAATGGGTAATATAAAAATGACTACAAAAAAATATTTATTATGAAAAGAAAATGTTCACAAAAACTTTACTACAGAAAACAAACTCAGTACAGAAAACTCATTTCACAAAACTCAGTACGAAAAACACATTCCAAGAATTTAGAAAAAACTTATTATGGGAGATTCGGTACGAAAGTTCCGTTACGAAAATACCAGTACGAAATTTTCCATTCCGGATGTTTTCAATACGAACACTTCCATTCCATAAGTATTCTGTATGAAAATGTCCATTCTGAAAAATTGTAGTTCCGAAAATTCCATTCCAGAAATCGTTGTTCCGAAAAGTTTGAAAACAAACTTTGAAAAACTTTGTTATTCTATCAAACAAATGTACTCCCCCTATGAAAAAGAGTTTATTACTGTAAAGAGACTTTTTAAACAGAAAGTTAATTAAGGAGGATTACCTTACGGTTATCATCCCTAACTTCTGTTTAATGTATTCTAATCTATCAGAAGGCAATGATTTTGTGAAAATATCATCAAGTTGATCTTGTGTTCCGATAAACTGAAGAACAATATCTCTTTTAAGTGTGTGATCCCTAAGAAAGTGATGCCTAATATCTATGTGTTTTGCACGGGAGTGATGTGCAGGGTTCTTACTTAGGGCAATGAAACTTGTGTTATCACACAAAATTTGAGTTTTAGTAAAACTCAAGCCATAATCTGTGAGTGTGTGTTTCATCCACAATACTTGAGCACAACAACTTCCAGCTGCTACATATTCAGCTTCAGCAGTGGAGAGTGCTACAGAATGTTGCTTCTTGCATGACAAAGAAACTAACGAATCTCCTAAGAAATGACAAGTTCCGGATGTACTTTTTCTATCCATTCTACATCCACCAAAGTCAGCATCAGAAAAGCTTTTGAGAACAAAATCATTTCCAGAAGTATAAAATAATCCTAGATCCATGGTTCCCTTAAGGTAGCAAAAAATTCTTTTTACTGTATTTAAGTGAGATTCCTTAGGATTGGATTGATATCTTGAACATAAGCATACTGAAAACATTAAGTCTGGTCGACAAGCTATTAAGTAAAGTAAACTTCTTATCATACCTCTAAAAGATGTTTGATCTTCTGGTTTCCCAGCTTCATCAAGATCTAAAGAGTTTGAGGTACCAATGGGAGTACTAATACTCTTAGTGTTGTCATAACTATACTTTTTAAGAAGATATTTAATATACTTATGTTGAGATAAGAAGGTTCCTTCTGGTTTTTGAGAAATTTGAAAACCAAGAAAAAATGTTAACTCACCCATCATGATCATTTCAAACTCAGATTTCATTAGACTTGCGAAAGAGTCGGTCAAAGATTGCTGAGTTGAACCAAATATGATGTCATCAACATAAATTTGAATAATGAAAACATTTTTCTTATGTTTATTTATAAAAAGGTTTGGATCTGCATTTCCCTTAACATAGTTATTTTGAAGCAAAAATCCAGTGAGTCTATCATACCATGCTCGTGGGGCTTGTTTAAGACCATACAAAGCTTTGGTAAGTTTAAAAACATGATCAGGATGTTTTGTATCTTCAAAGCCAGGAGGTTGTTCAACAAAAACTTCCTTTTGAACATAACCATTAAGAAAAGCACATTTCACATCCATTTGGAAAAGTTTGAAATTAAAGAATGCTGCAAAAGAAAGTAGAATACAGATAGATTCAAGTCTAGCTACTGGAGCATAGGTTTCTTCATAGTCTATTCCCTCTTGCTGATTATAGCCTTTAGCAACAAGTCTAGCTTTATTTCTAACTATGACTCCATTTTCATCACATTTATTTCTGAAGACCCATTTTACTCCAATAACAGAAGTTTCCTTAGGTCTTTCAACCAAGGTCCAGACTTTATTCCTTTCGAATTCATTTAGTTCATCTTGCATTGCATTGATCCATTCATCATCTCCTAAAGCCTCATCAGTGCTTTTAGGTTCTAGTTGGGAAAGAAATGCTAGATCTTCTAGTTCATTTATTAAGGAACTTCTAGTCCTTACAAGTTGATTTACATCACCAATGATACTATCACTAGGATGATTCTTAAGAAACACCAGATTTGGGTTTTGTAAAACCTATTCATCAGCATAGGGTAGAATGTCTTCTGGGGTAAATGTTTCAGAAGTATCTTCTAGAACATTATCTTTATCAAGAAGATTCTTCTATCAAAGGTTGATAATCAGTTTTTGAAAACACATCCAAGGATGTAGGTTGAGGTGGTTTAAAAACAAAAGGATCAGACTCATCAAATTTTACATGTACTGTTTCTTCAACAGTACAAGTGTTTTTATTAAAAACTCTATAAGCCTTAGAGGTTGTGGAATATCCTAAGAAAATCCCTTCATCAGATTTTGGTGCAAATTTATGTAGGTTATCTTTAGTATTCAAAATGAATACCTTTCAACCGAAAACCTTGAAGTAGGATAGTCTTGGTTTTCTACCATTCCATAACTCATAAAGAGTTTTATTAAGAAAAGGTCTAATTAAAACTCTATTTATAGTATAACAAGAAGTACTTACAGCTTCAGCCCCGAAATGCCTAGCTATAGAATATTCACTCAACATGGTTGTAGTTATTTCTTGAAGAATTATATTTCTTCTTTCAACTACACCATTCTGTTGAGGAGTTCTAGGTGCTTAAAAATTGTGAGTAACACCTTTTTCACTACAAAAAGTTTCAAAATCAGAATTTTGGAATTCTCCTCCATGATCACTATGAATAGTTTTCAATGGAAGTTTTTTCTCATTTTAAACTTGAGCTCTAAAACTTTTGAAATATGAAAAATATTCAGACTTCTTTGCTAGAAAATAGACCCAAGTAAATCTAGTGTAATCATCAACTAGAACAAACACATAGTATTTGGCTCCAATACATCCAGTTTGTGTTGGGCCAAAAAGATCCATGTGTACTAACTGTAATGCATCGGTTGTTGAGACTTCACCGATTTATTTAAAACTAGCTTTATGTTGCTTTCCATATTGACAAGGATCACAAAATTTAGAAGAATCAAATCTAAGCTCTGGTAGATCCTTAACTAGTTTTTTCTTAGAGAGTTTACATAGGTTTCAAAGATTACAGTGTCCTAGTCTTCTATACAATAACCAGGAATGATCTTCTATTGCACTTAGGCAAGGTAAATCTTGACTCCTGAGGTTTTCTAGGTTCAAAGTGTAGACATTCTCTTGCCTATTGGATGAGAGAATAAATTATTCCTTGGAATTATGAACTAAGCACTTATCATTCCTAAAATTCACAAGGTAACCTTCATCACATAACTGACTTTTGCTAATGAGGTTGTGCTTAAGACCCTTAACAAAAAGAACATTTGAAATCAAGGTTTTACCAAGAAGAACAATATTACCAATACCAACAATCTCTCCCTTAGCATTATCTCTGAAAGTTACCTTTCCTCCTTTCGTTTTGATAATCTTTTCAAAATATCTTTTGTTACCAGTCATGTGCCGGGAACATCCATTATCCATGTACCATGTGTTGTTGCTGGTACTCTCTATTTTCCTGAAATCAAGATGAAAATAAGATTTTTGGAATCCAAACTTGTTTGGATCCAAGATTTCCTGATAATAAAATTTTAGGTACCCACATCTTCTTAGAGAAATAAGATTTATGAAAACCTAAGGATTGGGTTTTGTTTAAGGAACAATTCTTTGCCCAGTGACCACCACATTGACACTTGGTACAAAATGGGAAACTTTGAGGAACAAAATAATTGTTACTAAAAATTGGTTTTTCATGGGTATAACCAAATCCGGATTTTTTTCTTAAAGGTCGTATTTGGGAATACATCTTATCAAAATTTTCCTTACCATGGGTAAAGTTTGATAAACACTTCTTTAAGGAAAAAATTTCGGACTTGAGTTTTATAACCAAGTTTTTATCCTCAAAATCATTATTTTTAGAACTAGAGTTAGGCTCGAAAACATTTTTCTTAGAAATTACTTTTTCTAATTCTTTAGAAAGTTTGTTCTTCTCAGAACTTACTTCCTCAAGATTTTTTGAAATACTTTGCAAATCAGCATTTTTCCTATCAAGATCATTAGAAAGATCTGATATCTCTTTTGTAATAATAGAGTTCCTAGAGTTTGCCTTATCAAGTTTCTTATTGAGTTTGGAATTCTCAATATCAAGAAGTTCAGCAAACCTAGAGACTTTTTCATAAGTAGGTAAAGTATTTTCTTCATCAGAAGAAGATTCTTCATCAGAAGAGTTATAATACTTACTATCATTAGAATTTAAAGAAACATTGGTTAATGATTCAGCATTTCATACCTTAGCCATAAAACAATGATTATCAATAGGTAATCTGGCTATAAGACCAAGATTATTTTGTCCTGAAGATTCATAATCTGAAGATTCATCTGAAGAATCACCACCACTGGCACTCCAGATGTCATTAGCTTTCAGAACTTTCTTAGATTTGGCTTTATAATACTTCTTTATGTTCATGTCTGAATTTCTTTCTTTCCTTTCTTTCTTTTTGAGCAATGGGAAATCTGGTCTAATATGTCTAGCTCTCTTGCATTCATAACAAGTAACTTCTCCATCTTTCTTATCTTTCCTGTCCTTTTTCTTATACTTGGATTGGAAATTTCTCTGTCCAGCTATCTTGTTTATCCTTCGAGCAAGCTTTGCTAATTAATTTTCAGAGACTTCACTCTCACTAGATTCGTATTGGAAAATAAATTTCTTAGACTTGAATCTGGCTACTCTCTCAGGAGTCTTAGATTTCATCTGAGTTGAAGTTGTTGTAAAAGCAATAGTACCATTTCCATTTTTCTTCTTGATGTTGTCAGCATCTCTCTTCATTCTTGTTTCATGTTGGAGAAGAGTTCCAAATAACTCATCAAGAGAAATTTGAGTGACCTTCCTGTTCTCATCTATAGCTGTTCTCTTGGACTCCCACTCATTGGGCATAATATCAATTATCTTATCCACAAGAGCTTCATCATCTAGACCTTTCTCTCCCCTATATTGTAGGTTGTTGATGATAGTCATAAATCTCTATTGAACTTTACAGATTGGTTCACCATAAGGAAAATTGAAGCCATGATATTCAGATCTAATCATAGCTCTTATAGTCTCAATCACCTTAGAAGTTCCAAAGTGTGTAACCTCTAACTTCTTCCAGATACAGTTATCTGCTTTACAAGAAGAAATTTGGCTATATATATTTCTAGTCATTGAACAAAGTAAAGTATTGCGTACCGTATAATTGAGTTGATATTCTTGCTTTTACTGATTAGTAAAAGTTTTAACTTCCTTGTCCGGAATTTTATAATCTCCAGTAAGCATAACAAAGTTGTATACTCCAGTATTGATAACAAAAGTCTTCATGTGATCTCTCCAGTATTCATAATCATTACCATCACAGATTGGTGGTCTTGTAGGATTTAGATTATTAATTGAACCAACATTAATTCCTGCAATACTAGAAACTTTCGATACAAAAACTTGTTAGTAAAAAAGATAGTAAACAAAAAGTTCGAAATGAGAAAGTTCGGAATGAGAAATTCGGAATGAGATAGTGAGCAAGAAAAACTTATTCGTGAGTATAAGTATTTCAGAGACCTTTCTCTGATACCAATTGTAGGATCGAAATAGTGATGTAGATGCTCAATTTACAAGAGGGGGGTGAATTGTACACTTTACAAATTCCTTTGGAACCTTTAAAGTTAGTTATGAATAACTATGTTTTTCTTAAGAAAAGGAAAGGGCTAAGTTTAACAAAGTTAAGCTTAAGAAAACTCACAGCACCTCTAACACCAAACAAAACTTGGAAAGAGATTCCAAAAGTAGGTTCCAGAAATACGTTTCCGGAAATAGAAACTTAACAAAAGATTAAAATATGAGATTCTACCTTAAAGCGTATAGAATCTAAATGTAATTGAGTACAAGTAAGTAAGTATAAGAAAGTTATACTTTCCTTACAATACAATATGCAGCGGAAAATAAATAAGTAGTAATACTACCAGTAACAATATATAAGTCTTTTAACCCAAAGAGAAGGCTGTCCAACAACCTTTGATAAAGGTCCCTTGATTTATACTTTCAAGAAAGTCTTTCTTACCCACACCAGGGTAAGCCCTTGATACGAAGATCGGAGTCTCTGTCTTGCTATTTACGCAAGCCCTCAACTTCAAGGTAGTTGGCAACCTCTGTCTTCCTCAGCAAGGAAGCCCTCGAACTTCAAGGTAGTCGGCACCTCTGTCTTCCTATCCTCGGAAGCCCTCGAATGTAATCACCAACATTCGGAGTCGCACAAAGCTTTGAGAGTTAATAAGATCCTCTCTCTCTAGAAATCACTTCAACAACATGTATGCACAAAACCAAGTTGTTCATCTGTCATCAGTATCGAGCTCTTTCAAATGAGCTCCTATTTATATGTAAGATCAACCTCTTTCCCAACGGTCATATTTTATTAAAAAATCGGAGGGACCTGTACACGTGTCACTTAGCCAATGGTTAGTTTATAACAGAATGGACGACATCGTTTTATAACAAAACAAGTGTAACAGAATGTATGACACCATTTAAATTATAACTCGAAAGACCGGAATGAAAGCTTCGGAGTGAATGTTCGGAGTGTAAGGAAAATAATAAAGAGTAGTCACAATATAAAGGCATAAGAAAAAAGAATGTTTGGAGTTTAACCAAAAATAATTTTCGGAGTCTGAATAAATTCAGAGTGTATAAAACAAAGATAATTAGATTCTATTTAATAAGTGAATTCAGAATGAGAGTTCGGAATGGGTGTTGTTCATTAGAATTCGTAGTGAGAATTACTCATCAGAATTCGTAATGAGAATTCATCATCAGAATTCGTAATGAGAATTAATCATTAGAATTCGTATTGAGAATTCATTATCGAACTTTATAAGAATTCGTATCCTGAATCTGGATTAAAACTGTATCCGGAATTCGGAATGAAACTTTATCTCAGTTCTCATTCTGGATTTCGGAGTGAAACTTTATCACAGTTCTTATCCAAAATTCGGATCCTAAAATAGAATACCTCATATCAAAGTTTCAAGCAATTCCGAGAAAATAGAAATGAATCTGAATCTCATACTTAAGAAAAATCTAGATGCAAATATGATAAGGATAAATTTTCTTATAAAAGCGATCTTCCTTATAAAAGCAATTTTCCTTATAAAAGCAATTTTCCTTATAAAAGCAATTTTCCTTAAGAATGAGGTGTTTGTGATTTTCAAAACAAGAAGGAATGAAAAAGTCATAAGGAAAACATTATTGACTCAACATAAATTAAAAAGTTAAGGATAAAAATGAAATAAAACATTTTCTAATATTTATTTTCTATTCATATTTAGACACTATTATATCAATTGATCGATAATCCTCAATTTTATAACATTTTTTTGTGAAAGACATTGGTGTACATTTATGTTTTAAAATATTACAATTGTACCACTCAACTCAATTATAAAAGGCCACAACTCTCCTGTATTGTTTAGACATTCACACCATTTTGGTTCATCCAATACTTTCTAAAATTAGATAAAAACTTCCTTACCCTCATCTTAGATTCCTTTTTTTCGTAAATCCAATATAGTAATACATTATCAATAATCCTAAATAGGTGTCCAAAAAGAGGTAAAATTCATAACTATGTGTCTTTATTTTATTTTTTCCTCTATACAATTAAAATAATATTCATTTATGATTATATAATAAACATATCAGCTCAAATATAATGATATGTTATTAAATTAATGTAATTATAAATATCCATCTTTTCTTCCCTCAAATCAGAAATGACAACGTCACTCGTGTGTATGGAGGACTATAGACTCATGAACCCATGTAACACATTTTCAATAAACACCTCTCATGGATCTGTATGATGATGGATCTAAATTATATTAATGAAATTTATAATAGAATTATAACAGTTAATTCATTATAGTATATCTACCTTTTTAAATTTCATTCGTTAGGGGATAATATAATTTCACTCGTTTGTATGACCTACTACTACCTTGCTAAGCGATGTGATTCATTTTTCATTAACTCTTTACACATATGGTAATAAAGATACATTTTATTAATTTATTTTATATAAATGAAATAATTATTATATTCATGACATATTTGACATTATTTAAATATAATATATCAATTTAACTCTTACCTTTTCACTCACTTAAAGATGATAATATCAGTTGTGTACATGCGGACTATCGCCTTCATGAAGTGATGTCACTCAATTTTATTAACCATACCTTATAAGTGATATTTATAAGTATATTTAAAGAAAAGATATGTTATTTATGATATTTTTATTATTTCAAAAAAAATATTACTTATGTCATTTACATAATGACCGTTTAAAAATGGAATCATTACACATGTGTATGTACGACCCATCATCTCCAAGATCGTAACATACTCCATTTGTAAAATCAATATTTCATGATTGGTATTAGAGGTGTAATTGATATATAAATTTGATAAATATTTCATGATTATTATTAAATATTTTATTTAACTTTATAATATTCACAAGAACTGGAACTTTCATGACCAAACAAGCATGATGAAAGAACAAAATTAAAAGAGAGGATATTGAAAATAATGAAATATTATTATAAAATGGGTGATAAGATATTATAAAAGGATCATATATATTATTATAAATATTAATATGGTTCTATCATAATTTAATAACATGTTTAAAAAAACTATTCAATAGATTAAATTGTGTTAAACTAAAAGGAAGCATTATGTAAGGGACTTCATCTCAATTTCTCGTTATTAAGGAATATTGAATTGTTTTTCAACTAATTTATTTTATATAGTGCATATAATTACCCTATGATATATAATATTATGATATATAAAAATTCATGGTATTTTATATTTAAAATATAATTATTTATTACAAATGGATTTTGAATTAATACTTTTAAAGTTGTAATGAATTTCTTAACTCAATTTTTTCATTAGGTTTTTCTAATTCATTGTTTCCTTTGACATTTTAATATTATGTTTTTAAATAATTTTGATTTTTTTTTGTATTTTAAGTTTTTTATGTATATTGAAATTTTATAAACATAAGATATTCATTTATTCATTCTCGCATTAATGTTATGAACTTTATAAGGGTTTATTACACAACCTAATTTAATCGAGATTGGTATTACATGATTTTACCTTGATGGAAATTTTATGATAATTTAATATTAAACTAAATTATGTTTCTTATCTAGTGGTTGCATACTTTTTTTTCATGTATTTATAACATTTCCACTCCTTTTAACATAAATAAAATGAGAAATGTTTATAAAGAAAATATGACTTCATTTAGCACTTTGGACAAAAATATATTTTCTTCCAAAACCAGGTTTTAAAAAGATGTTTTATTTTTTTATCTATTTAAAAATTATTTATTAAAAAAATTACATATTTTATATTTTTACAAAATATTTTTAAATGAATCTTCATGTCTTATTCAAAACAACACACACTTTTCTTTTACTGAAAAATTGAAATGATTATTTTTTTAATATAATCAGAATGTATATTATTTCCATCCATCATGAAAACACAATTTTTTAATGATTCCTTTGTATTTTTCATATATTATTGTAAATAAAAATTATTTGATTTTTTTGTGAACATTATGTTTTAAAAAGTGATTTCCAAAGTGAAAATTATATTATTCTCAACAATGTTTTAAATAACTCTTTATGGTATTTCTACTCAATATCACCAAAACAATTTATTCTTACTCTAATGAGGATGTGTTGGATTTATAATATCCTTATTACCTATATGTATGGTTTATTATAATTATAAAAAATAAAGTATTTACATTGAAATTCTTTATTCATTTATGTAGTCATTAACATTTCCTTTAAATATTCAATTGTTTGGGATCATTGGAAAATAAATTTCTTATAAATATATGTGTTATTTATCATTGATGTGTATATTTATTAAAACATATATCATATTTACATACATGGTACTACATTGAATGTTATTTTTTTATCAAGGTAAATAATGAAAAATATGTATTATTTACTCAATGAAGATATTTGATGATAAATAACATTGTTCCAGAATTAAATTGATTTTTAGATATATGAGGAATTCATTGGACGTGTAGTGATGGGTGGGGAATAGAATTATATTTACCCTTGATGAATTGGTAGTCTCATGATTTGAATTAGTAATATAGTATTAAATCTGTTTCTACTTATAGTCTTACACTTTTCTTGTGAATGGCCTCGATGGTTGAGGTATCATGATTCCTGTGATCATGAAATCCAATAATTAAGCATTTACTTCATTTAGAATTTAGTAATTATAATCCATGATAATAACAATGATATTATATCATGATTCATTTCATTGAAATTTTATTTATTAATTGGAATTTTTGTTAAATTATATACCATATGATTTTGATTATTACATATCTTATTAGCCATGATATTTTTGAGATGACATTGTATTTGGATGCATTTCATTCACAGTTTATTAGTTAAATGAAACGTGTGATTAGTTATTTACCTTTACAAATTCATTATGTATTATATTATTTTTAATGATATTTTCTTAGTTATATTATCTCTGGATTCATTCCATTCTTAGTTATGGATTTAATGTCTTGTGTATTTAGTTATTTACAGTTATATATTTATTATTCCATATCTTATCTTGATAGTTAATATATTTTAATTGAATTTTTGATTATTTATTTACCTTTCCATGTTGATTATACTTAATAATTCATAATTTATTATTTAGTACAGAACGCTTACTATTAATTTGACCTCACCATAATATTTTTCTTCCGTTGCTATGAATCCACAAAGTGGAATATGATTAATATGATAGGATATTAACTTGGGAATAGTTTTATTCTCAAAAAAGTAGTAATTTGTATTTTCAAATGTAATATGGGAATCATGTATGTATATAGTTTAACAATAAAACTAAACTATCTTTTCATTTGGGATGTGATTCCATATATCATATACCACTGTAACAAAGAAGACACTATCTCCAGGCTACTGGGATTGGGGTTGCTACAGATGGTATTAGAGTATGTTTTGTAGAAACCCTGAGAACATGATTTTGGATAACATAGATTAGGGAAAAAAATCCACTATTTGAATTTGAGAGCAAGTATATAAGAACATCCTAATGTTTTGGTAAGGTATAGATTCTATGGGTTTTCTACATAATAAATCCTTGACAGGATATTACAAGTTAACGTGGTTCTGGCACAGTTGTTTGTAGGGGAAATAATATAGAAATGGTTCCATTGCACATTATCCAATCATATCCTAGATAACAACAAAGAGCCTTAATTTCTACCAATTTTGACACTTATGGGGGTCATTCTTAGGATAATTTACACTTTACTTACAAAACATTATGAAGGATTTTAATAAATTTTGAAAATGAATGACCTAGGTTAAACCTAAGGTGTCATAGATTGAAAATAGGGTGTTATTATTTGAAAATAATATAAATGATTTTATAGTTTTCCTATTATTGTTATTTTTTCTCACATTATAATTTTTTTATTCCATTGATGGACCCTAAAGGAATTATGTTAACATTGAATTTGAAGGACAATGCAGTGACTATGGGAAACCAAATTAAATAATGTATAGTGTCAAAAATATTGTGACTATGACTAATTAGAATTATTGAAATATGATTAAAAAATATATCTTAATCAAATCTCAAACTCAAAAAATAATATAAGGACTGAATTCTGTAATACATTGAGTGGGGGAGACCATGGAGAAAAAAATATCGATTTCATTCATGTTAGAAATGTGGAATGAGATTTAATCAAAAAATGTAAGATTGGATAAGAAATATTTATTTGGGGAATGTTTGGGAATAAAATAAATAATTTCTAAGGAAAAATGAGATGTAAAATGTATGGAAATAAATATCATCCCATGATTCCACTTACAATTACTTATTTAAATGTGGAGATCCTATGTATTATCTAAGTCAATTCACTCCTATAAATAAAAAACCATGCACCATGGAAGGGCCTGTGTGGATATAAAATAGATGAAGTATTTATGAATTAGGTTTCAAGAATTAAATTTTAGAATTCTTTATATTATCAAAGGTATTTTGGTGATAAAATTTATGAAACATCTAATGATGATTGTATTTTTTAGAAGAATATACATCTTCATTAACTTAAATGTTATGAATACCATCATGGATTTAGTAATTTAAGGCTGATCATATGTTCCATGTGTTAAAATCCCATTTTGAATTTTTTTTATAAGAATATAACCTAATAAATAATATATATGGAAAACAATTGTGATGATTCAACCAATTGGTTTATAATAGAAAATGTTATTTAAGGTATAATGCCTTTATATTTTTTAGGAAAATGATAAATGGTATCAGGGACCTCTAATATTTATAATTTCATTAATTTTGTAGTAATCATGGATTATCGTAATTTGGAAAATTTATAAATTTTTTATTAATATTGATTTTATAAAAAAATTACAACCCCCATTCTTGGTGAGAACACGTTGTATCTAGTAAGGCTGAAGGCCTTGAAAACACAATTAATGGTTGAAAGGGTGTTGTGCATACCACTATCCTACATGATTTCCTATTTAATATATCATTTTTATGTAATGTTTTTAAAAATGAAAAATTAATGATGAACCAGTGGTATTTCTTTTGAGGTTTAGAGATTAATGTATTATATTAGAAAACTTGTACAGACCTTATTGGTTTTGGATAATATTTAAATACATATGGAAATGTTTTTTAGTATTTCATGTATCTTACAATCCGTTAAAAGTGAATTTTAGTTCATAGATAATAAAAAATTCATTTTTTCATTTCATAGAGTAAGTGATAAATTTTAAATTTATTGAATCAGAACTATATGATGAAATCATGCTCATGAAATATAAAAGTATCAAGTGAGTACATTTCTTGATTTTCGTATATAGTAAAATAATTACTCTACATCAAGAAAATGATCTTGAAAAGACATTTTATATAATTAAATTTATATCTGATGAATCATATGGTCTTTTAAATCATTACAGATTTATGGTTTTGGGGCCCTTAATATTCCATTGATCATTAACATTCCTATAATAAATAACTCTTATCATTATCTGTAATTATTTAATCTTTTCTTCAATGTCCATATCTTTACCATTCAATAAATTTTCCCTTTCTTGGAAATATAGTTATCTGTAATTCCTTTGACATAATAGATAATGTTTAAATTGTGAGGATATAATTTATTTAAGGCGAGGATAATGTTACACCTATCTATTCAAAACATAAAACATTGTATTCGATAGTGTATTCAACATGCATCCCAGAGTTGAAAAGAACCACAATATAGTATACCATTATAAAAATAATGTTATTTTTTTGATATTAATATTACTGAATAAATTATGAAAATTATGGTTATATATTTATTATAAATAAATTAAGAATCATACAAAAGAAAGTGAAATGTTTTCTGAATAACTATATATTTACTAAAAGATGGTTCAACTGTGTTTTTTCAGAAATAATTTAATTTTTTTAATTATTAGAATAATTATTTCAAAAAAATCCTTTATTTTATAAATAAATATATTAATATTATCTTTTGTTGAGTTTTTTTAATTTGTTTTGAAATAATTAATTTTCCAATGAATAGAGAAAAATACTGAATTTTAATTGAAAAATTACTTATCATTCAAAATGTTGGTATTGTTAATTTATATTTTAAATTAGATTAAAATTAAAATTATTTTATTAATAAATCTATTCTTCAAATTCTGGTCATTTTAATAATTTTCTTAATGAATTTTTATATAATAACATTGTAAACTTTTGAAACTTTTCTCTTTGAAAACTCACTTTCTCATCAATTGTAAGGGAGTAATTTTAAATTTACTTTGGGAACTTATATGAAGGTAATTTTGAAAAATATATTCCATATTTTGAAACATAGAAATATTACATTAAAAATAAGTTCCCATAATTTTTTTACAATAATTAATAGTAAAAATGGTAAATGCTATTTAACGTGGTTAAGATAAAAATTGATTTACCAGGGGTTAAACTAAGAATATTACAATTAAAATGAACATATTTTTTTAAATCCATTTTATTGACATTTTTCATCCCTATAATGTATAAGTCTTGATAATAACCAATTTGAGACCCTTTAGTCATGTTAAAAACGTGGATACACATTTCTCTTTTCAAAAAATTACATTTGTACCACTCAATGTAATTAAAAATTTCCACACACTCTCCTCTATTCTTAACATCTTATAAACCTTTTAATTTTTCTAATACATGAACAAATAACTTCTCAAATTAGACACCCTAATCTTATAATCCTTTTTTATAAATCCATTCTAAAAATACATTATGTACTATCCTAATGAGGAGATCTGAAATGTGGTAAAATTCATATCATTGCATTTTTTATTTATTAATGAAACTCTGACAAATATTATTCATTTCATCTTATATAAAATAAAAATTATCTCACATTATCTATGATTTTGTTATGTTATGTTAATTATCTATATCCATTTCCAGTTCCCTCAAATAAGAAACAAAAATGTCACTTGTGTGTAGGGCGGACTACTGCCTCATGGACTGACATGAAAAGTTTTCCATCAACACCTCTCACAGTATGGTATGATGATAGCTATAAAGTATATATTTGGTAATTATAACATAATTATAAATGTAAACTATTTATATCATATATAATTTTTTTAATTTACATATTGTAGAAGATACAATAGTTTCGCTCGTGTGTACGACAATCTATCACCTCCCTGAGCAATGTGATTCATTTTTCACTAATGATTTACACGAAAGGTAATAAGTATATATTTAATTAATATATGTGATATAAATGAAATAATTTTGATATTAATTACATATTTTATAATCTTAAAAGAAATCATATCATTTTAATTCTTCACATTTTATTCACAAAAAGATGACAACATTGTTCATATATGTGTGGACTACATCCTTCATGAAGAGATGTGACTATATTTTCTTTACCTTGACAAATAGATCATATATGTAAGTGTATTTATATGAAAAATATTTTATTTCAGATATTATTATAAATTATATAGAGTGAAAATATTTCTCACTTCCTTCCTATAATGATCTTTGAAAAATAGAAATGTTTCCCATGATTATGTACGGTCTACTGTCTCCATGATCGTAACATAGATCATTTATAAAAAATATTTCCTGATTGATATTAAAAGTAAAATTTATATATAAATATGAAAATTATTTATAATTATTATTCTGGTGATGGTTAACCTATATAATACTAATAATAATCATATATATAAATACAACAAGCATTAGAAAATGAAGTATTTAACACTTGAAACAATCAAAAATAATGAATGATTATTAATGAAAGGGTGATAATATGTCCTAAAAGCATAATATATGATAATATAAATTTTAATATGGTTCATTTCTTAGTTAATAACATTTTTAAAACTACTATATAATATTTTAAATCACTTTCAACGAACAGGAAGTGTGAGGTAACATACTTCGTCTCAATATCTCTTCATTGAGGCATATTATAATGTTATAAACATAATTTATTTTAAATACTGTATATACTATCTATTTAATATTTAATATTATTATTCATTAATAATTCATGGTAATTTATTTTTAAATTTTAATTAATTCATCCAAAGGATTTTTACTTAAAATTTACCATGTGATAAGATATTGCATTACTCAATTTCTTTTCATTGTATAACATTTATTCTTCGTTTCCATTGAAATTCAATGATTATGTGTTTAAATAATATTTCCTATATTATGTTTTATTTAAAATTATTTTATGTTTATTCAAAATTTATACATGTAATTTATTCATTGATTTATCCTCACATCAATTTTATGATATCTTTTAAGGTTTATTTATTAGACTCAATTATTTAGTAATGCTCATACATGAGTTTTCATTAAAAAAATTATTTCATAATTTTCAAGTAAAACACCCAAATTTTATTCTAATCTATTTATTCATTTTGGTTTAATGTAATGGTTTCATTTAATATACTATTTGGTAGTTAAAATATTTGTTATATTGATTATAAGAAAATCTGAATTCATTTATCTCTTTTCCAAAAATATATTTATTCCAAAATAATGATTTCTATAAATGATTTTAGAGATGATTTTAACATTCTAATATTGATTTATTAATTGTATTTTTACCAAATATAGATATTTCTTAAAATACTAAAAGTAATATTCTTGTCATTTTTAATACAAGGACTGCTTGGATTTTACTAAAAAGGGAATGGATTCTTTGTCTTAAAGTACTTGACATATATGGAACTTTATGTCATCATGACTGTTTATTTTTTTAATACATCCTTATAATTTTTAAAGATTATTTTCAATGAAAATTTTTTTCATAATTTTTTGTTAATTTTTATTTTTAAAATATAATTTTCAAAGAGAAGAGTTTTTTTTACTCAAGAAATTTTTAATAAATTTCTATGGTACTTCTATTCATCATTCAAACTAACATTTTAATCATAATAAAATGGGTATATAATTTATTGATTCCAACATTATTTTTTCCATCCATTGTTTATGGTAATTTTAAACAAATAAATTATTGATGTTCACTTTACTAATTCATTTTTGTATTCATTATATTTTCCATGAAATAGTCACCTTCCGGTGATCATTGGTAATTAAATATAAACACAATATCCATATTTTTTTATCATGTATATATTTATTCATTAACCCATATAACATTTTTACTTATATAATTCTATATTGAATGTTACTTTTTAATTAGGGAAATATTGATGAATCTGTAATCTTTACTCACTATTAAAATTTGATGATAAGGCACATTGTTCATGAATTAAATAGATTATTAGATATATAATTAATTCTTTGGATATGGAGTGACATGTGTGGTTTGGAATTATATACCCCCTTGATTCATCGGTATTCTCGTCAGATGAATTAGTATCAAATCATTAAATAAGTTTCAATATGTATTTTTAAAACGCCTTATGAAAAATACTCATAGTAGAGGCACCATGATTCTTAATATCCTGGAATCCAATAATTAAGAATTTCTTTCATTATGAATTAATTTTTGAAATCCACTATATTTTCACAATGATATTATACCTAGATGATTTCCTTCACAGGTTCCTGATTAAATGGAATGCGTATTTCGTAATTTTCCATTCCATATTGGCGATCCATTAACTTATTATTCATGAGATTTTTGTAATGATATTATCTCTTATCAGGACCTGTCCTCGGGACCTATGTCGTGACTTCCCCAAGCTCGCCTTTCATAGGCTTGGGGCTGGCGACTAGAACCAAAGCCGTAAATCCCTAAAACTCGGAAGGCATTGCCTTTATAACTATAAACAAACACATACAGAGTACAAGCGGAAGCAGACACTAAGAAAAAATTGTATAACAAGTATGCTGAAAGTAACAGGACTGGAAATACAAGCCCAACAATAAAGTGCAAGGAAAGGAGAAACAAGTACAACTAAAAAGGCAAATAGCTGGAAGGTGTCTACCAGCTCCTGGATTGTCTTCCAAGGATCCTACCTGAAAGGTAGGTACATATGGCCTCCTCAGTTCTCCAAGTCCATCTATCTCCTCCGGGTACCGAATCGTCGTGAGGTCCACCTTCAGGTACCGTCTAGTCTTCGTACACTCTGCCTCAATCAGCGTTGTCCGACATATGCATCCAATAAAACGAGGTGCGGGCATAGCCTGTGTAGGGGTGAGTATAACGATACACATTAGGGACCTCGATACACTCAAAGTCTCACAAAATCAAACAAGGATAAACCACATATATAAAATCAATGGATAACTATTACTTCGGTATATGCCCATACATATACCTAAGTTATCAAGTAACCCATCTCAATCACGAGGAAAACACCAAGGTCATTGACTCAACTAAAACCAGGATTTTCATTATCGAAACCACGGTTGATGGAGAACTCCTCCTCTTTTGAGTACAGTTGGCCTGTCGCGACATCGAGACACTTCTCACTAACCTTGGACTGCTGAGGTACTCCTCCTGTCGAGTACTGCAAGTCTGCTACCAAATACTGGGTGCTCTGTCTGCTGTGGGTCTGCCGCCAAATATCGGGCGCTCACCCTATAGCCTACAGAGGTACTCCTCCTGTCGAGTACCGCGTGTCTGCTGCCAGCTACCAGGGGCTCCGTCTGCAGTGGGTCTTCCACCAAATGTCGGGTGCTCTGTCCACTGGTCCAGTCGAATCACTCCCAGTCGAATCGGTCAAGCAGTCATCAGGTCTACAACTACTAGGTATCCGCACTCTGTCTACTTGTCACCAGAAGGATCCGCTCCACGAGCTACTTGTTGATACTCCAAGTGTCATGAATTCTCACGAATAATTATTTCAAAGGACCACCACTTCATAGGGGTCACAACGCAATAGACAACGTGTCAATAAGACACCTGGTATGTGAGTTATTAGCATATTAGTCCCAAGGCCCTGTTTGATTCGTGTACGAACCAACCTGAACAGGACTCAACTATACCATGAACTATCGTGGGGAATACATGAAGGGAAAGCTTTGCTCCAAGAATATTGGCATCGCTAATAGTTCGTCGAACGGATGTCCGGTGCCAATGATATGGCCCAAGAAGGTAATGGGTCCGTAATGGGCCCGGGTCTGGTCCGACCTAGTTGGACCAACATGGCCCAACTCCGTATGGGCCGACCTGTCTGGGTCGACCTGGTCAGACTCGCTGGGTCTGACCCAGCCCATTGGGCGGGTCTGCCTGCTACATTTTAACTCGGCCCACTAGGCCCGGACTAACGGACCACGAGGGACGTTCGACCCGATAGTCGCCACATAGGCTGCTCGGTAACTCGGTTCGGGAGACCAGGCCGGTTCAGCCAGCAACACCGCGAGGGACACTGTTGGTCGGCTCAGAAGGATGGTGGACGGGAGGCCAGCAAACAGACTGTGCGGGGCACGACCAGGCTGGCTAGGTACCGGGTAGGCCACGGTTGGACCAGGCAAGGCACTATGGCGTCGGGCAGCGCACTTGGGCATGGGCAGCACGCTGGGGCACCGGGCAGGCCGCGACAAGGGGCCGTAGGGCGCCGAGCAGGGCGCCATGGCATCGGGCAGCGCGGCAGGGGGCTGCGGGGCGCTGGGGCACCAGGCAGCACGGAAGGGGGGCCACGGGGGTGCCGGGCAGCGCGCCGAGCAGCGCGACAGGGGGGCTACAGGGGTGCCAGGAAGGGCACTGGTAGGGGCCGGGCAGGCCGCCCGTAGGGCGCAGGGGGCGCCGGGAAGACCGCCGACATGGAGGGGGGGGGGGGGTGCCTGCCAGGCTACGGGTAGGGAGCGGGGGTTCCGGGCATTCCTCCGGTAGGGCGTGGGGGCGCCGGGCAGGCCGCCAGCAGGGCGCGAGTATCGCATCGGGGTGCTGCGGGGGCAGCGTGGTTCATGGAGGCCGTGGGTAGCGTGACCTTTGTCCGCCGTCTTCGAGATAGTCTATACTCCAAGGAGGGGGAACATTTTTGCGGATGCACTTAGCAGGAGGACTGTCATTCAACTGCTAGGAGAGGCGACAAAGTAGCTTTCCGCGTTGCAGATATCCTTTGTGGATAGAGATGGAGAAGCCTATCTTCAGTCTCTTACAGTCACTCCTCCACTTCTTCAGCAAGTTAGGGAGGCGCAGGATGGCGACACTGATGCAAGACACGACGTGCTCAGATTTCCTCAGTGCCGAAAACCGAAGGATTTTATGAAAGTGGGCTGCAATTCATTTCCTTACAGAGGACGTACCATGGTACCAGTTGCACATCAGGAGGAAGTGTTGTGGGAGTTCCACACATCCCCTTTAGCTGTACATCCAGGAGTGGTAAAGATGTACTAGGACCTTCGACGACAGCACTGGTAGCCAGGTATGAAGAAGGCGGTAGCGGAGTTTGTCTCTCAATGCCACACTTTTCAGCAAGTGAAGGCGAAGCACCAGGTACTAGCAATCTTGGATCAGCCCTTAGAGGTCCCAGAGTGGAAATGGGATGGGATATCCATGGATTTCATGACAGGTCATCCACATACATCAAGGAGTCGCGATTCGATTTGGGTGATCGCCGACCGAATCACCATGTCGTCCCACTTCCTACTGACCAAAGATGGTACAGGCTACCACAGAGAATGTACAAATCATCCATGAGCGTATGAAGTCTGCACAAAGTAGGTAGAATTCATATTCTGATAGGATATGGAGACGTCTGGGGTTCGAGGATGGAGACCGTGTCATTCTATGGGTCTCACCTTGACGTGGTCTATAGAGATTTGGCCGAGGCAGAAAGCTATCTTCGAGATTCATCATACCTTTCTAGGTCCTCAACATAGTAGGTGAGGTGTATTACTACTTAGCTCTTCCACCTCAGTTGCATCGGGTGCACAGCGTCTTCCACGTATCTCAAATGAGGAGATACGTGCACGACCCATCTCACATCATCAACCACTGGGATCTGGACATCGATGACGGGGTGACTTTTATAGAGGTTCCAGTGGATATTGAGGATTGAAAATAGTGGGTCCTATGTGGATGGTTGATACCTCTGTTGTGCATCTGCTGGCAGTAAGAGAACCTCCAGGAGAGCACATGGGAGCTGGAGGCTCAGATGCGTGCTCAGTACCCTCATTTGTTCCCTTAGTTCGAGTTTTAGCTTACGAGGAGGTAAAGCCTTGAGTTGGGGAGAATGTAAAGACCCTAAATTTCATGGAAATTTTATTTTCTTAAATACATGGGAATTTTAAGAGTCTGTAGTTTCTGACAGTGCTTGATTCTAAGGCCCGATGTGCCAGGAATCAATTTTTGATGTTTTGTTCGGGTATGTTCAGTAAACGTGGGGGCGGTGTTCTATATCTTTGAACCGGTTCTCAGAATTTAAATATGAGGACACCGATGAACTTGTAGCTCTGGTATTCTCTTAAGGAGACCTTCACCATAGTTGCGTTTTATCGGGAGTGGAAGTTAATTTTTGGGGGATTTTTATGTTTAATAAAAAAATATGTGTAGCATATTTTTTAAAAAAAATGTGTGGTGGTTTATTTCTCCAAAGGGATGTTGGAGGAGGGGCCCAACCCCACATAACCTCCCATGGGAGGATATTATGTGGTGGGGCCCATAAGATCACCTAACCCCTCAACTCCCCTTGAACCCCTTTAACTCCCCTTGAATTTATTAAATCCACCACTCTTCATTTATTTGGGGTGAACTCTCTATCTTACTCCTCTCATTAAGTGTGCCAACCATCTAATTAATGAATTGAACTTATTCAATTTAATTAATTATATCTTTTGAAATCTTTTGAAAAGCTTGGGAACAATAAAATAATTGAAGAGCCTATTATTTTAGCTTGGTTGTGGAACATTGAGATGACTTGGGAGGAACTCTTTGAGAAATAATATTCTCTCGATGAAGAACATCGTTCTTCAATGAAGAACGCCCCACATCTTGATGAATGTGAAGCAACACCTTCTACCTTCTTCAATAGGAGCAGGGAAGGGAAGCACCGCCGCCCACGAAGTACACCGACGGTGTCAACTCGAATCGACTACACCAGGCTCTACTCCTTTCGATGTAGACGGAACAACATCCATCTTCTGTGATGTCCATTTTCTGTGACTCGTCAACGGTCAACGACAATTGAGGTAGGGTTTTGAATTCGAGGTTGAATTCCTTTCTTTTATGTTATTATTTTCCCTTGGATAAAAACAACAACTGTGGATCGACCCCCCAAACATTTAGATTCACAGAATGGATGTTGATTGCGGGATGGGTTAGAGATTAAGCTGGGGTTTGTTTTTAGTTCAATTATAAGCCGGATTACTGTTTGAGCTTCTAACACGGAGGGCACGGGCTAACGAACAAGTCCGGACCCTACGCCAATTCTTTATTGATGCACGGTTTGATGGGTGATGGGTGAATGGAATGGAAACCCTAATTTGAGGTTGTCGCAGTGAAGAACAGGACCTGTGGAGGCCATAGGCGCAAACGGGAGGCAAAACGGACCACCGAAACGACTCTGGTGGCCCGCAGAGGAGCGCGGCAGCGAGGGTCATCGGTGCGCCTTGCGCACCGCTGGTGGAAGGCAGACGCGACATCGACCACGGCAGTTGAGTGGATCCCACATCCGCGGGTTCTGGGAGATATTGGTGGCACCAGATGGCGCCGCCATTTCGGAACACCAACACCCCCACCCCCGCTCTGCGCGCCATTCGCGTAACGCGCTTGGCCAGCTGGTCGAGCCGCGGTCTTCCACGTGGTCCCAGCCGCCCACGTGCGGGATGGGCCATTCCTTACCGGGATGGACCTAGATCCAGGTTGGCCTTTTAGGTTTGGGCTGACCCAGGGTGGGTTGCGTCGGGTCAGACTAGACCCAGACCCCCCTCTTCAGACCACTTTTGGTTTTTCTCCCATAACGTGAGCTACAGACCTACGATTGACACAATATCAGTTTCGTGGGATTTCTTGGATTGATAAGGTCGTTTAGGTAAATCAAACTCAAGGTTTTGGCAATGTTTGGGTATGGCCGGGTCGGTTTGAACCCGAAACCAATCGGGCCCTCGGAGCGGAAACACTTATAACTTAAGGACCGGACGTCCGATTGACACGCTGTCAACTACATTGGATTCCTTTTGATGAGACATTACTTTTGGAACACTACACACAAGATTTAGATGAGGTTGGAGTATGGGCGGGTAGGATTGTACCCGAAATCCAACCGGCCCCTTGGAACGAAAATGCCAATAACTCTCAGACCGAGCGTCTGATTGACGCACCATCTATCACATTAGGTTTGTAACATCCCGGTTCCAGGTGCCAGCCAACGGGTGCCCTGAACCCGATTCTCCACATGACCTCAAGCACATTTTCCCAAACGCTAGATGCTGGCAACTAGCAGCGAGGGCCCAGGTCTGATAGTGTGGAAACAATGCCATCATTTGTCAAAGTGTAGTGCAACAGAATAAAATAAAAAGCATACAACAACAGAGGAAGCAATAAACCATACACATTTAATATAAAAACTATAGTGAAATATAACTAACCAATTATATAGATATGATGCAACATGTCTCAAGTTCTAAGAAAACTGCCAGAACATGTTACATAGCAGTACAATACAATGCAGAGTACAACAAAGCAAAACGAAACAGCCAGTAGCATCGCAAGCATAAGCCCAGTCCCATGCTACCCTACTCCTCAGTAGCCATCAGGTTCCTGTATAAGGACCCTTTCCCTTATCTACACCTGCAGAAAAAGAATCTATTTGGGCCGAAAAGCATGACCCAAACAGGGTGTGAGAAATAAATTCAAGTAGGGACCCACCAAAGGCTCGTGCCCAACTGTGTGAAAGCATGAAACAACAGTGTGCAGTAGTAAAATTCAATAGAGTAAGAAGTTCTCAAAGTAACTAACATAACAAGTTATACTGCCATTTTAATATCCATTTAATAATTTATTTAAATTATCACCACAATGAATATTCTAAGTAAACAACCAATGTCCTCAGCCACATGAACCCCTATCCTCAGGTAAAGAGAATCCAATCACAAGAATATTCCCTCAGGAATATGAATATTTCCCACGGGTGTAAGAAGTTTCGCCCACAGGCACAAAATGCCCACAGACACGGAAGAAGGTTCTCACAGACCGAATAGTACAGTGCCCACAGGCTAATCACAACACTGCCCTTAGGCTAAACCGGTTACCGGGCCATGCCCAACATGTAACAAGTAGTAGACAAGCAATTCCCCTCAATACAATTCTACAATCATCACTTTAAAGTGATGCACTCGGGTATCCTGGCCAAATGGCTGAACAAAGGAATGAACCCCCGGGGTGGTCCTGGATCCAAGCAACAATCCCAAATAGCAGAATTTTATCACAATTAATTACCTATTCAATTATAGGTATTTAAAATAGCCATGGCCTCAGCCACACGACACCCCAACATGGGTTTGTGGAACAACGATACACAAAAACGCACAACAGTTGGAATATAAACACCAAGCCACCTACCTTAAACGCCCCTGATCGGTATACTCGAACGATGTTCCATGAATTTTCATTGAATGAGGTGGATCAGATGTGAATGAAAACTCTCTTAAACTCAAATAAATTCCATTAGAGGAAGAATTTTCAAGAACTACACAAGGAGGTGAAAGGGCATACCCGTGCGGTTCCAAGGAGATCGACGGTGTAGAAAACTGATTCCTGATGTGCGATTGGCAGATCTCCAAAGCTATGGCCTCCTCTCCCGCTCCTTCCTCCGGTTCTAAGACTTCCCTGTGAACAGGGGAGGCTACTGCCCATTTTAAGCAAAAAAAGTACACGATGTGTATTTAGAAGTACACAGTGTGTACTTCCCATTTTTTTAACTGTTCCTATGGCGGTTTCCCGCCAGCATGGCACTGTTCATTTGCCGACATGACTACACAGTGTGTACTACCCAGCTAGCAGCTACTTCCACCACCATACTATTTTGCCTACCGACTGACTACACGGTGTGTAAAAGACCACTACACGACGTGTAGTCGGTTTTTACACGCTTAGTTGTCGACATGGCTACACACCCTGTGTACTCATTCCACACGGCCAAAAATACACGGCTTGTGGAAAAGTACACGGCGTGTAGTCCCAAAATTTGGGATTTTCCCCCATTTTCCTTATTTTCTCAAAAATATATTTAAGGAAAAGAGAAAACAAGAAACTGGTACCTAAAAAATAAGAACCAGGTTCTTACAAACTTCCTCCCTTAAAACAATTCATCCCCGAATTTCCCTTCCAATGGTGGAGAAGATAAAGCTCAGAACAGATCTGGCCACTGAGCACGTACGTCAGTCTCCCGCTCCCAGGTTTTGTCCTGCACTCGGCCATGCTTCCGTAACACCCGTACGAGAGGAATTGACCAGCCTCAGAGAACCTTCATGCTCCTATCAACGATACAAATTGGATGCTCCTCAAAGGATGCATCAACCTATAGCTCAACCTTCTTGGGCTGAAAAATGTGAGACATGTCTGAATGATAGCGGCGCAACTGAGATACATGGAAGACGTCATGCATGGATCGGTACCTCTATGGTAACTACAACTGATAAGTAACCATCCCGACTCTCTCCAGAATCTCAAATGGCCCCACATACCTCTGTGAAAGTTTACCCTGTCTCCTAATCTGCATGTGTCCCAACCTTGGAAAAACACGCAAGAAAACCTGATCCCCAACCACAAACTCCAAGGGTCGTCTACGGCGATCAGGATAAGACTTCTGACGAGACTTCGCGGTAGCCATCTCATTCTGAATCAACTGGACCTACTCAGATGTCTCCTGCACGAGACGTGGTCCCAGTAAAGCTGCCTCACCTGCCTCTAACCAGCAAAAAGTTGATCGGAATGGCCTACCATATAAATCCTCGAAAGGTGCCATCTCGATAGTTTCCTTAAAACTATTTTTATAGGAAAACTCGACTAGGGGTATGTTCTTCTCCCAAGAGCCCCCAAATTCTAGGATGCATGCTTGAAGCATATCCTCAAGAACCTGTATCGTACGCTCTGACTGACCATCTGTCTGAGGGTGGTAAGCCGTGCTCAGAAGCACCTGTGTACCCAGTGCCTTCTGAAAACCCTGCCATAAATGAGATGTAAATCAGGAATACCTATATGAAACAATATAACGAGGGACCCCATGAAGATGTATGACCTCTCGGATATAAAAATTTCCAAGCTCGTCAATAGCGAAGGTCTCCTTGATCATAAAAAATTGAGCTACCTTCGTGAGTCTATCCTCAACAACCCACACGACATCATTGCCTCGAGGTGACCTCGACAACCCTGTCACGAAGTCCATCGCGACATCTTCCCATTTCCACTCCAGGATGGTTAATTATTTTAACAGTCCAACTGGCCTCTGATGCTCCGCCTTCACCTGCTGACAGGTGGAACACCTCGTAACAAAACCAGCTACATCTCTCTTCATACCCGGCCACCAGTACTGATGTCTAAAGTCTCGGTACATCTTGGTAGCCCCGGGATGAACTTCCCAAGCTGAAGCATGAAACTCCCACATCATCTCCTTGCGTATATCCCCTGGAACCCACACTCGTCTATGGAAATGAAAAATTTCATCATCGCCCATCGTCCAACCAGAAGGAGGGTCCTCACTTGCCACCGACTCCCGTAGAACTGGGACTTCTAGATCAGATAGCTGTCTCATCCTCACTCTATCGAAGAGGGTAGAAGTCACAGCTAAAGATGAAAGATATGTTTTCCCCTAACTGTCGTGCACCTCTAAATGAATCTCAGAGAACAAATCCATAAGCTTCCACTCATCACTGGCCTCCTGCACAGCCTGTATCTGAGTCTTCCTGCTCAGTGCATCATCTACTGCATTACCCTTACCAGGTGTGTAGGAAAGCGCGAAATCGAAAGATTGTAGGTATTCGACCCACCTTCGCTGCCTCAGATTCAAGTCACCCTGAGTAAATATATACTTGAGACTTTTTTGGTCGGTGAAAACCACAAAATGTTCTCCCAAAAGATAGTGTCTCCAATAACGCAACACATGTACAATAACAACCAACTCGAGATCATGCGTCAGGTAATTCCTCTCACATGGCCTCAACTGCCGAGAACCGTATGCAACGACTCGATCAACTGCATCAACACTAATCCCAACCAAATACCTAATGCATTATAGTAAACTGTATAGCTCTTACCTTGCTCTAGAAGTATCAGGATTGGTGCTGATGTCAACCTTCCTTTTAGTTCCTAAAAGGCTGTCTCGCAAGCTTCCGACCAAACGAACTTTACAACCTTCTGAGTCAGACCCATCAATGGAGCTGCTAAGCTGGAGAAGTCCTGTATGAAGCATCTGTAGTAACCATCCAGCCCTAAGAAACTCCGTATCTCAATCACATTCTTAGTTTTCTCCCAAGAAACTGCTGCTCTCACCTTCTCTGGGTCTACTGCAACTCCGGCCTCTGAGATGATATGACCCAGGAAGTGAATCTGGTCCATACAAAAGTGACACTTTGATAGCTTAGCATATAGCTGATTCTCTCTAAGTTTACGCAATATGATCTCAAGATGGGTGGCATGGTCGTGTCGAGTGTGAGAGTACACCAAAATTTCGTCCACGAATACTACCACAAAATAATCCAGATAAGGATGGAGCACACGATTCATCAGATACATGAAAACTATTGGCACATTCATGAGTCTAAATGGCATAACCAAGTACTTGTACTGACCATATCTACTCCAAAAAGCTGTAAGCGATGTATCTGATGTTCTCACACACAGCTGATGATATCTTGACCTCAATTCAATCTTCGAGAAAACTCTTGCTCCACAAAGTTGATCACAAAGATCATCAATCCTCAACAATGGATATCAATTCTTGATCTTCAACTAGTTTATCTTCTGATAATAGACACAAAGTCTTAGGGTACCGTCTGCCTTCTTCTCAAAAAGGACCGGAGAACCCCATGGAGAAGTACTAGTTCAGATAAAACCCTTTTCCTGTAATTCCTCTAACTGCCTCTTGAGCTCCTGCAACTCTTGTGTAGCCATACTATAAGGAGGAATGAACACCGGTACTGATCCTGGCACAAGCTCAATAAGGAAATCCACCGGTCTCTCTAGAGGTAGTCCTGAAGAGTCGTCCAAGAAGATATCCCTGAAACAATCAACCAATAGAGGGAAATCCGTCTGACAAGCCCCCTGATCATCCAGTTATAAGCTAGCAATCTGGGATGTGACTCCACCTCGCCCATGATGCTCTGGTCCAGCTCGACTCACCTGAATATCCCATTCACCCTTGTATAGAAACTCTCCACCATCTGGTGACGTGAAACACACCCTACGACGATAGCAGTCTATAAAGGCTTGAAAGGGAACCAACCAGTCCATCCTGAGAATGACATCATAGCTCATCATCTCTAAGACATAGAGGTCCCATTGAAATTGATGCCCTCCATCCTCAAGGGGGAACTCCTTGGACTGATGCACACCAGCCATTCTAGTCCCCAACGGAGTGTCTAGAGTCATGATATCAGCAATAGAAGAAACACAGAGCCCAAGGCTCTCCACAATGGGTACAGATATGAAACTATGTGTAGAACCTCTATCGAAAAGTACTGATGATAAGAGGGAAGCTACAAGAATAGTACCTCTGATAGTAGAAGGTCTGAGATCCTACTCTTATTGGGTCTGCTGCACTACATATTCCTGCCCAGTGCCGCGGCCCTGCGACACATCCTGGCTACCCTAAGCTTTCCCGCCCTGCTGCCTCTGAGATCCTAGTGTATGGATACCATGCCCATGACCACCATCTCTGCCTGCACGCCCTAATGTATTCTAGTTCCCTGACTGGTAAGAATCCACTGGTCCTACTCCCGCACACGGAGTCTACAAAAAACCCCTCTCACTATCCACTAGTGGAAACACCCTACAGAAGCGTTGCAGATGACCCATCCTGCCGCAAGCTCGGCACTCCACTGGGTCTCGTGGACACTGTGGCCTCTTGTGCCCCTCTCTACCGCACTGGTAGCACATGACCTGGCCACCTGAAGCATTCGTCTAGCTGGTACTTCCACCCTGAGAGAAGGCCATTTGTATCTTCCTTTTACCAGTAGAAATAGAACCAGAAACTGGTGTTGAACCACCCTGGCCCACACCACTATCCCCCCGTAGGTACCTCCCTGCAATCAGTGCATGATTCAAAATAGTATGTACTGAAGAAACATGAAAACATTCACCAACACTCAGATGTCATATCGGAGACCATCCTCAAAGCACATGGCCCTCAATGTCTCATCACCCACCAGAACGGGTGTAAAATGCTGATGCTCGGTAAAGAGAGCATAAAAATCCATCACCGACATAGCGCCCTGCTGTAAATATCATGAAATCTCGAGCTCTATCTAATCTCAGCGTCTATGGAAAAAAGAAGTCAAAGAATAATGCCTGAAAATCATTCCACGCCATGTCTCTGTGATTCTCTGACTGGGTGGTAACATCCCACCACCTCTTGGCGGAATCACGCAACATATATGGTGCGAGCTTGACCCTCCGCCCTGGAGGACTCTCAAGGTTCTTGAAAATAGTCTTCATAGACCCCAACCAAGACTCTGCAGCCTATGGTCCACCATCCCCTATAAACGTAGGCAGATGCTGCTTTTGGAAGATATGAGTCAACTCAGCCATAGATGTGGCAGCCTGCGGTGCTCCCTGAAAGGTCTGCATGAATGGCATAAAGCCTTCACGGAACTGTGCCTCCACACCAGTGTCTAGTATAACAGCTGGCACTGCATCTGGCTCTGCTTGAGGATCCACTGGTAGCCCATGGCCCACCATCTCTGGAGTATAATTGTCTCCACTCTCCTGGCGAACAATGCGTGGTTGTCTCAGCGGCATGACACTACAAGGTCAAAACACAACTTAGATTCAAGATTAAAAATAACTAAAAACGAATAAACCCAAATGGGAAAAGAGGATGAAGGCATTCAAAATTTGAAAAACAAGACTACACGGTGTGTATAATGACTACACGGCGTGTAACTGACTTCTCTTCCCCTTCCCAGGTCCTTCTACATGGCTAATCCACACAACTTCTATTGAACAAAACTGTACAACGTGTATATCATCTACACGACATGTATGGTGTAATTTCCAACTTCTCGTGTCATTTGTGACACGACCGACTAATTGGCTTGACACTACACGATGTGTTACACCCGCACACGGTGTGTACGCCACCCTGTTTCCTAGTCACACGGCTTGGTCTACACAGTATGTCACCGACCAAGACTGCACAGCGTGTCCCACAGGTATACGGCGTGTACTAGACGAGCTCCGCCGACCCGTGTTGTTAATTACATGGCCGGGCACACGGATCACACTACACGGTGTGTTCTATATACACACGGCGTGTACACGAATAGATTACACCGACCCATGTTGTTAGTCACATGGTTGGGTCCCTAGGTCAGACTACACGACATGTTCATCATTGAAATGACGTGTACTAGAAAATATTCCACTGACCCATGTTTGTTAGTTACACGACCAGACACTGGGTCAATACTACACAGCCTGTACAGAAGCTACACGATGTGTTCGCCCCAAGCACTTCCTTTCCCCATGTCACCACCCACATGGTCTTTGACACGAGAAGAGGCTACACGGTGTGTACTTATAAAGTTTTACTTTCTTCCCAAACAGAAGAACATACACGGTATGTTCAAAGAACTACACGGTGTGTATACTTAGTTTTCCAGACAGTATGCCTCAGAAACTTCTCTGGAACCCCTAAAACACCGAAAACAACACCTAAGTGAAAAATTCCGATCCGTGAGGGCCCATACTCCCAACGAATCAATGTTTGGAATCTTATCTGTGTTATAATAAAATAAACAGTCTATGATCTGCCAAATTCCGGTAAATGGGGGCCCATAGTCCCCAAAAACGAAATTTTGGCGTTCATTCTATAAACAAGCTTATACAACAATACTCTATCACATAGCAGGTATTTTATCAAGAAGCTATCACAACATCATGCCCTTCTAGCACAAAAACTATCACAATAACATGCAATTTATAATGCACCTATATGGCATGAAAACTATGCATGGCATGTGATTCCTAGCATGTGCCTAAATTATGCATGAGATGGCATACCATCATCTCATCGGGTTGAAAATAAATATAACCCATAGATAAAATATAAATAGCACAATCACAAGTGTGTCACCCAATGGTGAAATAAAATCAACTGTGAAATTTGAAAAATCAAAAGAAGTGAAAAAATACGAGGTAGACAGGTTTTTCCCTGTACACGGGTTAGCTACACTTGGGAACAACTTATTACCAACTACCGTTCCCATCCTATTCCTAACTAAGGCTCCAAATAGTTAGTCAAAGTAAAGAACCACTATAATACCACTTTGTAACGTCCCAGTTCCAGGTTCCACTCAACAGGTGCCCTGAACCCGGTTCGCCACATGAACTCAAGCATATTTCCCTAGATACCAGAGGTTTCCAACTAGTAGCGAGGGCCTAGGTATGATAGTGGGGAAACTATGCCCTCATTTGTCAAAGTGTAGCGCAACAGAAAAAAATAAAAAGCATACAACAACAGTGGAAGCCATAAACCATACACATTTAATATAACAACTGCAGTAAAAGATAACCAACCAGTTATATAGATATGATGAAACATGTCTCATATTCTAAGAAAATAGCCAGAACATGTTACATAGCAGTACAATACAATGCAGTGTACAACAAAGCAAAACAAAACAGCCAGTAGCATTGCGAGCCTAAGCCCGATCCCATGCTCCCCTACTCCTCAGCAGCAACCAAGTACCTATATAAGGAAACTTTCCCTTATCTACACCTACAGAAACGTAATCTGTTTGGGATGAAAAGCATGACCCAAACAGGGTGTGAGAAATAAATCCCAGTAGGCACCCACCAAAGGCCTGTGCCCAACTCTGTGAAAGCATGAGACAACAGTGTGCAGTAGTAAAATGTAATAGAGTAAGCAGTACTGAAAGTAACTAACTTAACCAGTTATATTTCCATTTTAATATCCATTTAATAATTTATTTAAATTATCACCACAATGAATTTTCTAAGTAAACATCCAATGTCCTCAGACACGTGAACCCCTGAAATCAGGTAAAGATAATCCAAACACAAGAATCTGTCCTTAGGAATATGGATATTGCCCACGGGCATAAGAAGTGTCGCCCACAGGCACAAAAGATGTTTCCCACAGGCTGAATAGTACAGTGCCCACATGCTAATCACAATGCTGCCCTCAGGCTAAACAGGTAACTGGGTCATGCTCAACATGTAACAAGCAGTATGTAGAGACCCGAAGCTTGATGTACATGGACATTAAATTACTTTTTCAGAATACTTAATACATAACAAAAATAGACACACAAGGACTGTGATAGTTTAGTGTCTTTGGAAACTCGGAATATAAACTTCTAATCATGTTGAAATATCTTCAACAACTCCAATAACGATCTTACCCTTTTTGTTTCCTTACCTAAAACCTTTCTTTACATCCTGGGGCAAGTAAAACATAAAAAGGGAGAGCTCAAATGCTCCGTAAGGGAAAACATAGATAACATAAAACAATCCATAAACATTTGGAAGCAAAAACTTGAACATGAAATTTAAACATCAAAATCTTGAGAAAAGACATAAATCGTGGAAGTACGTAAGGCATATATCATTATAGAACATCAACCATGATAAAATGGGAAAAAAACATGTAATTGTGGAAACCATTCAGCACATGTCAGGATTTCCATAGTAGCCAAGGCATTGCTGCCAAGACCATCTTAGTGGACAAAGTCCCTTTCTGAATCGAGTTCACTCCTCATTTCAGTCCTGTAACACTGAATCGGATTAACTTACCATTCCAGCCATGTCTATCTCATGAGGTATAAATCATTACCCAATGAATTGGAGGGATATATAGGTCCCACCCATCTCACAATGAAATCATTATTACTTGTGCCACAAAATAAACTTAAAACATTCATCATAACCCAATGAATAAAATGGGTTTCATAAACATCATCCCATCATCTCATAATCCATATAAAACAAATGGACATTTCATCATAAGAAAAGTGAAACAATGCAAATCATAGAGACATTAAACTTGAAACATACACATATGAAATAATTTCATCTTAGATGGAAAATGGTTTTGATAAAACATTTGAAATGAATTCTTTGAGGAAAATGTCCTTTCTTCTTCAAAATCATTTTCTTTTCACAAAATGCCATGCACTTTTAAAATAAAAGTATTTTGTTGAAAATAGTCATAAAATATTTTGGAGGAAGCTTCATGAAACTAAGGCTTTATAAAACTGTAAAAATCCTTTCATTTTGTATAAGTTAAAAAAACATTCTTTTTGTACTTTTGTCGGAAAAGTCAAAAAGTACCTCATAAAAGAAATATTCCATACATACCATGTAGTAAAAGTAGAAAATGGGTAAAAAGGACTTTATACATACATGAAACCATTTTTTAGGAAACATGGACATGGATGATAACAATAACCCTGGTAAATACTTACGAATAAACAATCTCAGATAAGAATGAGATTGGAAAAGTTATCCCTTACCTTATTTCTGATATGCTTCGTATTTATCCGAACCTCCTGTATAATGATTTAAATAATGCCATTGACTTATTACAGAATCATATTCATTGTTATGATATCATATATGGTTCACTTATGACTTTATATTACCCATTCTTTTGTAAATTCCATGTTAAAGAGCGTTTTGGGTAAAATCGTTTCATTTATCGTATGTGTTTCGACTTGTCGTTCTTGATATTATTACTTATATATTGATTTAAATAATTCCAGAATGTAAAAAATGATTTATATATAATATATATTCATTATATACATATATATTATAGATCGATAAATGGAATGAAATACACCGTTCATGGATGCGGTAGGCCGTATGTACGCATGAACGCTATTTTCGTTTCCTTATTGAATTGAATGGAATTGTGTATATGAAATACATATATATATATACATAAATCTAGTAGAATTATTATGTCATATATTTCATTATTTTTCATTATATATACTTTATAATCATTCTTGAATGGTTAATCATGGAAAATGAATCTCATCGCGTTCGTGGAGATTATAGTCCGTACATACGCACGAGCGATGATATCATTCCCATGATTGTGGAATTGTATTGGAGGGTATGTATACTATTTCAGAATAAATATTAATTTAAAATAATCATATATAGTTATTTATATACACCATTATACCCATCCATGTAAGGTGGTGGTGGAAAAACAGATTACACCACGGCGTGGAGACGATATTCCGTATGTACGCACGCGTGGTGATTTCATTTTCTGTAGGATGGATAGATGGTGAAATAGGGTTGTTTCATAATTATAATAAAATATCAGTATATGAGTGATACTGATGTTATCACTTCATAATTAAACAACTAAATAAGAAGAAGTGGAAGAAGAAATAAAGTTGAAAGAATCGGTAACAGACATTACCTCTTCTTTGAAGCGCCTTTTTGAAACATCCTTTTAGGGCACTAATATTGGTCTTTTAAGAATAACATAACCTCTAATATGTTTCTAGGGAAGTTTATAAGAGAAATTGGTAGGGTTTGGCCGAGCGTTAAGGCTCAAAGTTGTGTGAGGAAGAGAGGGAGGAGGTGCCCTTTTATAAGGGAGGAGAGGGGCACCTTTGGAAAAACTAAAAATATTATTTTATTATAAAGCCATATTCGGTTTTAAATAGATCAAAATTGATTTCTTTCGAATCTAAGGTGGGGATGGGTATATATCCTCTCATCCAATATAATTTATACAAGTTTAGGTTCCTATTTTAACCTTATCATTTAGATTTAACTTTAAGTTAGATAATTTTACTTTTACCGTGTCTTTTTGTGTTCTTACACTATAAGGTTAATAAACTTAATATAACAAGCCAAACGAATCCCAAGTTGTTTATTATTAATATATATAACCTTATATAATTCATTTGGATGAACCTTAGATTTTTAGGAATATAATAACAATTAATAATATAATATTTGTTTTAAAAACTATTTTATGCCAATTTTGACACTATTTGGTAACTGATTTTTTTAAAACTCATAACAGAATGATTAGTTCGAAAAAAGTTAATTAAATCCACACTAACATGTCATATTAACATATAATTTTTTTTAAATTCATTAAAAGTCTCAAATTACATTTATTCGGGTATTTATAACATCAATTATGTCAATATTTCATTAATAAGACAATTACTGCATCATCATTGTGTCATAAATAAATTAAATTATTTAAACTCTAAAAATTACAAATAAAATATCATTATGTAGGAAATCTTTTTATCTTTCTAATTAATATTTAGAGTCTTAATTTTTCTTATGTATAACCCAATATTAAAAATGATTTACTTATTAAACTCTGATTTTAACTATTTTAAACCTTCTTTAAATAAATTAATAATAAATGTCCTAATCTAATCCAAGTGGGCCTAAATGGTCATATGTTATTCCTAAGGTTGTTTTTGGTCTAATTACACTTATAAAACAGAATTATGACATGTGTTAGGGTAATAACAATATCATTTTTACCCTTAATTACCCTATTTACTTTTAACCGTGGTAAATAAAAGTTGAAAGTTTCTATTCACCAAAAATTATTTTCATCTCATTGAACCACATTTTACTTACTAACATCAACCATGTCTCTCGAATTTTTGAAAGTCCATTCACAAAAGCGGTAAAATTAAGTTTTATGTAAATTTGGAAATTCTCCCAGGAGGTGGGTAAAAGACGGTCAAAAGTTCAATATATTAAAAAATGACTCTAATGAATTACATTGAACTTATATAAGTATTATGTATCAATTTTGACCTAAAATAAATTTAAAAAAATAATTATTTAAATCAAAAATTCGGGTTTTAAATAGTAACTCATTGTTTTCACTATTCATTAAAAATTTATAGTTTTCAGAAAAATACCAAAATTTCACCCTAGGATAATTTCGATATTCTGAATCCAAAAATGAAGTCCATTTTCAAAAAATAAAATTTATAAAATTTCAAAAAGTTGGTATTACTATTCATAACGGCTAGTTTTAATAATATTTTAATAGCATATCATTGTTTAGTGAAACTCGGTATTGTGTACAACACACACTATCGTGGAAGGTCGTGCTTGCGTGTAATGTAAGCCAAGTCAGGGATGCATGTTGTGCAAGATCCTTTTGGTGTAGCGTACAACACAAGACATTAATGAAATCAAAAAGAATATTTTTCATAAAAGCTTGCGGTGTTAAATTCTACCCCTCTTAAAATGAATTTATCCCTCGAAATTTGTCGGGGTTATAAATGGTTTACTACTCAAAAGTTTCATTAATAGAAACCCACATCGTAAAAAGGAATACCAAAACTTGGCTTTAAAAACTAACGTATGAAACGTAAGGGATACCCAAATTAACTAATCACTGGGTTTCCACATTGGAGAACATAGGTGAAAATATGGACATGGATAAGAAATCTAACCTTCATGTTCTAATGGAGTGTGGTAGAGAACATGTCTATGAAAATTGCAACAATAAAAAAGCCATAAATTTGTGATGATCTAGGGTACCATCTGATTCATCGGATATAAGGGCACTAGGACAACATTTTTGGTTTTCAAGATCATTTCCCTAAAGTTGAAGAATTTGAATTAGAATAAATACTTACTTTATTTTGGTACAATCTCACTATTGTTTGTGCTTTGAACAATTTCCACTTCATCACTTAAAGAAATGAAGTTGAATTTGTTATTCGTGAAGTGTTAACAGATCATGTGATAGAATGATGGGTCATTCCATCTGTTTCAAACAAAAGGTTAGCAAAAGTTATCAAATATACATAAGTCTATCTATGGTGAGGTTAATCGTATAAGATTCCAAAAATGAACTTATAATTCATATATCATACCACGTAATAAAATAAAACTAGTTTATACTAACCAGGGACTTCCTGTAGTCCAGTGGTAGGCGATAAAGGCCAGTCACACTTCGGTTGTGGGTTCGATTCCCACGGTCTTGTCTGACGCGATGGGCTGTCGCCCATCCTACAGGTTTTCCTTTTTCTAAAACTATATTACTATAACATCCCATCAATAATATCGAAATAATTTCTATCCTTAAACAATACTAAATTATGTTCAACATAATCCATTCCAATCTTTAGGATTATCTAAAATACTTCTGTCTAAGCTCATAGTATAAAGAAAATGATTACTTGAAATGTCACATAACAGTCACGTGAATGTCATCATTTATCCCCCATATATCATAATATATATCTTGTTGGTCAAATTACAAACATGTGAATACCTTAATCATGTATTCTCTTGAAGAATGAATACCCATTGAACCTTAGTGAAAACATGAATGCAGTTAAAAGTTAGCACTTTCCACATACCAAAATCCTCAAAATTCTTTATACTCAAACCATGATATCACTTAGTCCTTATATCAATCATGAGCTCATGAATACAATAAAACATCTCATTATCTTCTTATCCCTTCATTATGCGCATATCATCTGCTTACCAAAATTTCTCAATCACTTTCCATGGTTACCAGTGCCATAAAATTATTGAAAACCACAATAGGCCAATACATAAATATTCCAATATTCCATGATACTATATACAACATTATTTTGGAATCCCATTACATAAACACTTAATCATTCCCCCACATCGTTGTCATATTCAACATCGCCAATAGTGATCACATGTGACTTCCCTTTGTCCTTTGCCTTAAGTGGTTGCTCATGTCGATCATCATTAACCCTTGGATTAGGGCATTGATTAGCATAACTCCCCATTTCATTGCACTTGAAGCATTGAAGTGTTGTTGGAGTGTTTTCTGCAGTCTTTTCATTATTCACACCATTAGCAACCCTTTTTCCATTACTTCGACACTCAGCTGCTCGATGAACTTATTTTTGACACTTAAAACATTTTCTAGCCCCTTTAAGACAATCTCCACCATGCTTCTTTCCACACTTTGAGCATAAGAAAACATTCATCTTCTTCTCACCATTATTCTGAGATTTCTCCTTGAACTCCATCTTTCATTTCTTGTCAAAACCATGAGACGAATATGTAACACCAACTTCCATTTCTACCTTGATAGCACAACACACAATTTCTTCATAGCTACTGAAGTCTCTTATAGCTAATGCCCTTCGATGATTTGGTTTTAAGCCACTGAAGAATCGATCAATTTTACTTTCAGGTTGGATGATAAATCCAGATGCATACCTTGCAATCCTTGTAAAATTCGCTTCGTATATACCAACAGATTCATTATCCTTTTGCTTTAGTTCAAGAAACTCCTTCTCCATCTTTGTTCGAAGAATACGAGGGAAGTACTTATTGAAAAATAAGTTCTTGAACTCGTCCCATTCCATGGACTCAATTTCATCTCTTGGGCTCCTATTCTTGATAAGATTCCACCATTGATCAGCTTCACCTTCCAAACGATATACTGCTAAGATGACTTTATCATGTTCAGAACATTGAAGAACTGAAAATATCTTTTCAGTGGTACTGATCCATTGTTCAGCAACAAGTGGATCAGAAGACCCACTGAAAGAAGGCGGACGTTTCCTCATGAAGGACTCAATAGAATATTGTTCCCTTCTCTGCTCATTTGGAAGTCCAGAATGACTCATAGATTTTGTAAGTATAGCAATAAGATTTTGCACTCCATATCCTATAACATTTGTTTGTTCAGGAGGACAATCATTGCATTTTCCATTACATTGATCAACACGGTTCCTTCGGGTTCTAACTATTTTCTAAAACCGAAAAAGAATAGTGTGAGAGGAAAAATCATGCTAGGGAAAACAACATAATATAGGGGGAGTACCTCCAATATCTAACATCTTAGGTTAAATTATAATATCGTTACCGTAGTTCTAGAACTATATCCTATATGTATACTTATCCTTAGGGACATCCCTAAACATACCTTAGAAATATCTCTAGGGATATCACTAACATTTTTGCATCCTAGTTTCCAAAGGTTGACTAAACCTTTCCTCTGATACCAACTATAGAGACCCGAAGCTTGACGTACATGGACATTACATTACTTTTGCAGAATACTTTATACATAACAAAAATAGACACACAAGGACCGTGATAGTTTAGTGTCTTTGGAAACTCAGAATACAAACTTCCAATCATATTGAAATATCCTCAAAAACTCCCATAACGATCTTCCCCTTTTTGTTTCCTTACCTAAAACCTTTCTTTACTTACTGGGGCAAATAAAACATAAAAAGGGTGAGCTCAAATGCTCATTAATGGAAAACATAGATAACATAAAACAATCCATAAACATTTGGAAGCAAAAACATGAACATGAAATTTAAACATCAAAATCTTGAGCAAAGACATAAATCGTGGAAGTACGTAAGGCATATATCATAATAGAACATCAACCATGATAAAATGGGAATAAAACATGTAATTGTGGCAACCATTCAGCACATGTCATGATTTCCATAGTATCCAAGGCATTGCTTCCAAGACCATCTTAGTGGACAAAGTCCCTTTCTAAATCGAGTTCACTCCTCGTTTCAGTCCTGTAACACTGAACCGGATTAACTTACCATTCCAGCCAAGTCTATCTCATGAGATATAAATCTTTAACCAATGCATTGGAGGGAGATATAGGTCCCACCCATCTCATAATGAAATCATTCTTACTTGTGCCACAAAATAAACTTAAAACATTCATCATGACCCAAATAATAAAATGGGTTTCATAAACATCATCCCATCATCTCATAATCCATATAAAACAAATAGACATTTCATCACAAGAAAAGTGAAACCATGTAAATCATAGAGACATTAAACTTGAATCGTACACATATGAAATAATTTTATCTTAGATGGAAAATGGTTTTCATAAAACATTTGAAATGAATTCTTTGAGGAAAATATCATTTCTTCTTCAAAATCATCTTCTTTTCACAAAATGACTTGAACTTTTAAAATAGTAGTATTTTGTTGAAAATAGTCATAAAATATTTTGGAGGAAGCTTCATGAAACTAATGCTTTATAAAACCGTAAAAATCCTTTCATTTCGTATAAGTTAAAAAAAACATTCTTCTCATACTTTTGTCAGAAAAGTCAAAAAGTACCTCGTATAAGAAAGATTCCATGCAGACCATGTAGTAAAAGTCAAAAATGGGTAAAAAGGACTTTAATCATACATGAAACCATTTTTAGGAAACATGGACATGGATGAGAACAATAACCCCAGTAAATACTTACGAATAAACAATCTCAGATAAGAATGAGATTGGAAAAGTTATCCCTTACCTTATGTCCGATATGCTTCGAATGTATCCGAACCTCCAGTATAATGATTTAAATAATGTCATTGACTTATTAAAGAATCATATTTATTATTATGATATCATATATGGTTCACTTATGACTTTATATTAATCATTATTTTGTAAATTCCTTGCTAAAGAGCGTTTTGGGTAAAATCGTTTCATTTATCGTATGTGTTTCGACTCGTCATTCTTGATATTATTACTTATATCTTTATTTGCATAATTCCAGAATGTAAAAAATGATTTATATATAATATATATTCATTATATACATATATATTATAGATCGATAAAAGGAATGAAATACACCGTTCATGGAGACGGTAGGCCGTACGTACGCATGAACGCTATTTTTGTTTCCTTATTGAATTGAATGGAATTGAGTATATGACATACATATATATATACATAAATCCAGTAGAATTATTATGTCATATATTTCATTATTATTCATTATATATACTTTATAATTATTCCTGAATGGTTAATCATGGAAAATGAATCTCATTGCGTTCGTGGAGACGGTAGTCCGTACGTATGCACGAGTGATGATATCATTACCATGATTGTGGAATTGTATTGGAGTGTATGTATACTATTTCAAAATAAATATAAATTTACAATAATCATATATAGTTATTTATTTACACCATTATACCCATCCATGTACGGTGGTGGTGGAAAAACAGATTACACCACGGCGTGGAGACGGTATTCCGTACGTACGCACGTGTGGTGATTTCGTTTTCCGTAGGATGGATAGATGGTGAAATAGGGTTGTTTCATAATTATAATAACATATCTGTATATGAGTGATACTGATGTTATTACTTCATTATGAAACAACTAAAGAAGAATAAGTGGAAGAAGAAATAAAGTTGAAAGAATCGGTAACGGACATTACCTCTTCTTTGAAGTGCCTTTTTGAAACCTCATCTTAAGGCACTAATATTGGTCTTTAAAGAAGACCAGAACCTCTAAAATGTTTCTAGGGAAGTGGAGAAGAGAAGTTGTCAGGGTTTGGCTGAGCTTTAAGGCTCAAAGTGGTGTAAGGAAGAGAGGGAGGAGGTGCCCTTTTATAATGGAGGAGAGGGTCACCTTTGAAAAAACTAAAAATATTATTTTATTATAAAGTCATATTCAGTTTTAAATAGATCCAAATTGATTTATTTAGAAGATAATGTGGTGATGGGTCGAAATCCTCTCGTCCAATAGAATTTAGACAAGTTTAGGTTCCTATTTTAACCTTATCATTTAGATTTAACTTTAAGGTAGATAATTTTACTTTTACCGTGTCTTTTTGTGTTCTTACACTATAAGGTTAATAAACTTACTATAACAAGCCAAAAGAACCCCAAGTTGTTTATTATTAATATATACAACCTTATATAAGTCATTTGGCCGAACCTTAGATTTTTAAGAATATAATAACAATTTATAATATAATATTTGTTTTAAAAACTATTTTATGTCAATTTTGACAATATTTGGTAATTGATTTTTGCGAAAATCATAACAGAATTATTAGTTCGAAAAAAAGATAATTAAATCAACACTAACATGTCATATTAACATATAATTTTTTTGGTATTCATTAAAAGTCTCAAATTACATTTATTTGGGTATTTATAACATCAATTATGTCAATATTTCATCAATAAGAGAATTACTACATCATTATTGTGTCATAAATAAATTAAAATATTTAAAGTCTAAAAATTACAAATAAAATATAATTAAGTAGGAAATCGTTTTATCTTTATAACTAATATTTATAGTCGAATTTATCTTATGTATAAACCTATGTAAAAAATGATTTACTTATTAAACTTTGATTTTAACTATTTTAACCCTTCTTTAAATAAATTAATAATAAATGTCCTAATCTAATCCAAGTGGGCCTAAATGGTCATATTTTATTCCTAAGGTTGTTTTTGGTCGAATTACACTTATCCAATAGAATTTTGACATGTGTTAGGGTAATAATAATATCATTTTTACCCTTAATTACCCTATTTACCTTTAACCGTGGTAAATAAAAGTAAAAAGTTACTATTCAACAAAAATTATTTTCATCTCATTGAACCACATTTTAAATACTAACATCAAACGTGTCTCTCGGATTTTTTGAATTCCATTCACAAAAGCGGTAAAATTAAGTTTTATGTAAATTTTCAAATTCTCCTAGGAGGTGGGTAAAAGACGGTCAAAAGTTCAATATATTAAAAAATGACTCCAATGAATTACATTGAACTAATATAGGTATTATGTATCAATTTTGAACTAAAATAAATTTAAATAATATAAATAATTATTTAAATAAAAATTCGGGTTTTAAATAGTAACTCAGTGTTTTCACTATTCATCAAAAATTGAAAGTTTTCAGAAAAATACCAAAATTTCACCCTAGGCTAATTTCAATATTCCGAATCCAAAAATGAAGTCCATTTTCAAAAAATAAAATTTATAAAATTTCAAAAAGTCAGTATTACTATTCATAACGGCTAGTTTTAATAATATTTTACTAGCATATCGTTGTTTAGGGAAACTCGGTATTGCGTACAACACACGCTATCGTGGAAGGTCGCGCTTGCGTGTAATTCAAGCCAAGTTAGGGATGCGTGTTGTGCAAGCTCCTTTTGGTGTAGCATACAACACACGAAATTAATGAAATTAAAAATAATATTTTTCGTAAAATCTTGGGGTGTTACACAATAGACAAGCAATTCCTCTCAATGGAATTATACAATCATCACTTTAAAGGAATACCCTCAGGTATCCTGGCCAAACGGCTAAATAGAGGAATGCACCCTCGGGGTGGTCCTGGATCCATGCAATGATCTCAAACAATAGTATTTTATAACAATTAATTACCTATTCAATTCTTGGTATTTAAAATATCCATGGCCTCAGCCACATGACACCCCAACATGGGTTCGAGGCACAACGGTACACAAAAACTCACAACAGTTTGAATATAAACACCAACCCACCTACCTTAAAAGCCCCAGATCGGTATACTCGAACGACGTTCCATGAATCGTCCTAGAACGAGGTGGATCTGAGCTGAAAGAAAACTCGCTTAAATGTAAATAACTTCTATTAGAGGAAGAATTGGAAAGATTTACACCAGGAGATGAAAGGGATTACCCGTGCGGTTCTAGGGATATTGACGGTGAAGAAAATGGATTCCTGACGTGCGATTGGTGGATCTCCAAAGCTCCAGCCTCCTCTCCCGCTCCTTCCTCCGGTTCTAAGCCTTCCCTATGAACAGGGGAGGCTACTGCCCATTTTAAGAGAAAAAAACAAAGTACACAGCGTGTATTTCCATGCAAACGGCGTGTATTTCCCATTTTTTTAACTATTCCTCTGGTGGTTTCCCGCCAGCGTGGCACTGTTCATTTTCCAACATGACTACACGGCGTGTCTTCCAGACTACACGGTGTATAATGCCGCCCAGCTGGCATCTACTTCCACCGCCATACTATTTTGCCTACCGACTGACTACACAGCGTGTAAAAGACCACTTCACAGTGTGTAGTCGTTTTTTACACACTTCGTTGCCGACATGGCTACACACCCTGTGTACTCATTCAACACGGCCAAAAATACACGGTGTGTGGAAAGGTACAAGGCGTTTAGTCCCAAAATTTGGGATTTTTCCCCATTTTCCTTATTTTCTCAAAAGAATATTTAAGGAAAAGAGAAAAGAAGGAACGCATACCTCAAAAATAAGAACCGGGTTCTTACAGGGTTCCTTATGATGAGATATAACTACGAGATACATAGACTCAGGACCTCGTGATAGTTGATGTATCGTCACTTGGCTCGAGGAGCGGACCCTCCCCGAATCGAGCTTGTTATGTGCGGGAACCCTAGGGCAGGCTACGACTGAGATGATGGAATCCTCCGTGGGTTCGACAGTGATGATTTCTATACCAGGATCCTCTATTGGTTGGACAACAGTGACTTCTGTAACAGGATCCTACATGGGTTCGACAGTGATTACTACTGTACCGGAATCCTACGTCGGTTCGATAGTGACAAATTCTGTAACGAGATCCTCCGTGGGTTCGACAGTAGTGACTTCTGTACCAGGATCCTACGTGGGTTCGACAATGATGACTACTATACTAGAATCCTATGTGGGTTCAACAGTAATGAATTCGGTGCCAGGATCCTATGTCTGTTCGACAACACTGATATTGTTCCAAGATCCTACGTGGGTTTGACAGAGGAGATGATTCAGAGGCTACATCTAATCATCTCTACCCCTCTTCGTGAGTTTTATACCTGTGTGAGCTGATTCATCTCTTTTAACCATTATCAACGTGGTGATTGACTTTACTTCCTTTGTGGAATGGTCTGTGGTTGGGCTCGAGAGTTGGTGCCAGACTATGATTGATAACTTCGGTATATGTTTGGGCATATACCTAAGTAGGGTTGGTTGATACTTCGTGATTGTATCTTTCTACGGTGGTTTATCCTTTGTGGAATTTATGAGACCTTAAGAGTATTGGGGTCCATACTGAGTATCGTTATACTCACCCCTGCACGGGCTATGCCCGCACCTCGTTGTGTTGGATGTAGACGACAGACTGTGCTGACCGAGACGGAGTGTACAAGGACTGGACAGTACCCGGAGGCGGACCTCAAGACGAGTTAGTACCCAGAGGAGACGGACGAACATGGAGCACTGAGGAGGCTATCGGTACCTACCCTTTAGGTAGGATCTGTGGTGGATGATCCAAGAGCTTCTAGGAACCTTCCAGCTATTTGTCTTTTTAGTTGTACCTGTTTGTCCTTTCCTTGTACTTTACTGTTGGGCTTGTATTTCTAGACCTTTTACTTTCCAGCACTTCTTCTGTATTTAATTTTTACTTATAGTTTTCTTCTGCTTATTCTCTGGTTGTGTTTGTTTTCAGTTATAAAGGCAATGCCTTCCCAGTTTAGGGATATACACCTTTGGTGCTAGTCACTAGCCCCTGGCCTATGGAAGGTGGGTTTGGGGTAGTTACGACACGGGCCCCGGGGGACGGGTTGTGACAGCTCTAGATTCATTTTATTCTCAATTATTTGATTAAATGGAATGAGTGTTTAGTTAATTTCCTTTTTAGATTGATTACGACTTATCTTATTCTACATGATATTTTAATAATGATATTATCTATGGATGCATTTCATTCTTAGTTATTTATTAAATGGAATTTTTTTTCATTAATTTAATATTACATATTGATTATTCCTTATCTTATGGTAATAACTATGCTATTTTAATAAAATGTGTGTTCATTTAATAACCTTTCAATGATAATTATGATTAATGATTAATGATAGCTTCTACTACACATAACCCTAACTAGGAATTTATGTCACCATTTTTTCCTTTTCTAGGAATCCATGAAGTGTAGTATGATTTTTATGCAAGGATATACTACAGAGAAAAATGTCAACCTTGAAAAAAATGTTTGATTTTTTGTGTTTAAATTTAAATTTTAATCATGTATTTATCTAGTTTACCAAGACTACTAAACTATTTAGTCCTTTGGGATATAATTATTTGTATCATATAATAATTAATCATATAAGAAATTTGTTCTAGGATATGAGGGTTGGGGTCCCAAAAAAAGATATGGTTGATTTAAATAAAATCCTTCTAAAATGTTTATTTTAGAATATTTTAAACAGCATAATGGTTTATTTAAAAAAGGTTTTATATTTTAAAATATAATGTTTAGCTTATTTATTTTTGAAATGAAAACTGTTCTGAAAAATTATTGGTGGGTTTTTAAATTAAATAACTCTAGTATGTCCTCTATGAAGTATGTTTTATAAATGGTGAATTTTGAGAAATGTTATTGAGTATTTTATTTTTATTTTTGTTTTTTAATAGAAATGAAAAAATATTATTCAATAGTTTCAAACTTGTGGAATTTGTTTCATTATGAAAGGAATGTTTTGGAATAATGGCGGTATCCTATGAGCTATTGTCTCACACCCTACATACTCACATTATTGGTATGTAATATACATATTTTCTAAAAATTATCATATTTTGTCTTATAATATTGTTTTGTATCTTCCTTCGATGGGGGGAAGATGTTTTCGGTAATAATTGTGATTCATAAATCACATAGTGATGGTGTAGGTTTTTTCCTAATTTCATTTGAGAAGATGGGAAATGTGGTGCATCACCCTCTCTGAACTCTTGATTTTTTTAAATTCTTTTACTTTTCTGGTGTGAATAATTTGTATAAATATAGTTTCAATTATATGGGGAAATGTTTTGGAAATGATTTTGGTATTATTATCCTATTATTGTGGAATTTTTGAATGTTTTATTTTATATCTAAATATTTTATTTGGAATGGTCATCCAGAACATGGAATCCTAATGTCAGGATCTCAATTGTAACTTTTTTGTTGGTCATAATTTCATTAATGGTGAAATTTTTCCCTTGTGATCACTTCTGATACCATAGTGCTTATATCATGCTCATGGTGATTAGGAATGTTCCTTTGACCACGTGGTAGAATAGTTTGGCTTCTATATCAGGTGGTAGACGATGTTGGTTCCTTAAAAAATGGTATCAGAGACATCTTATAATTTTCTGGTCGATGGTCAATAGGATTTTGGACCATTGGGTCTCATTTGGTTTGTGAGGAGGAGTTCTTGGATAGATCTTCCTCAGTATTGATATCATTATCTCATTGGTGGTAGGGAGTTACCTTTTAAATTTGGTTTTTACAGATATTTATTGTTGAGATTTTTTGATTTGGAATGTTGCTACTCGGAGTTATAGGGAATCCAGGAGTGATTACATAAAACATCCTAGTTTTAGGGTGAAACTAGATGAAATATAGGGGCACATTGGGAGGGCACATGATCTATAAAATTCTATTCCAATCATGGAAAACTATCTAGACCACTTCTATGAGAACTTTTAGGGTTGGTACATGGACTGAAAAATCATGTGACCAAACCATGTGCAATGGTTAATGTTTAGAAAACAATACTTTCTTTGATTCCTAAAAATAATTTTATGATTAGTGGCATTTTATTGTGAATAATAAACCACATATTTTCGGGTTTTATGTTTTTTTAAAAAAATTAGCTGGGGTAATAGGATTTGGTATTTAATTTTTTTAAAACGATGTTTTGGGTGCGTAATTCTATTTTGTGAAACGTTTTTAATATCTAGAAAAATATATTTGAGTATATAAAATTCATTTTGGATGTGATGGTTCTCCAGGAATGTATTTCATAGTATTTAATTATAGTGGAATTCAAGAAACTACTTTTTCATTATGTTAAATTTTCTATATTGATTTATTTAATATAGAAGTAAATAATTTTGGTGTGTGTGGTTCGACTAGGCGGTTAGTTTTCATGAGTTGGGTTATTTTTTATTGATGGGCATGAATGTTCTCTGTTTTCTGAAATATATCATTGAATGATTTTTTGAAAACCTTATTTTTTATTGAAATAGAAATATGGCCTTATTAAGAACTTTTTAGATGGGTTTATAATTAATTATTTATAATGTGGTTTTGATTGATTTGTGATTTTGTACCCCTTGTTCTGGGCTTGTACTAGTTTTATTTAATGTTATGTTGTGGTGATGTTTGAGAATGTGACCCTAAAAATGTAATTGATAAGTCTATAAGAAAATATATTTTTGTTGTAATTCTATAGATATAGCTATTTAATTCACAAGTTATAAATATTACCTAAATCATGATAGAGTGGAAATGCCATGATCTGGATATCTCATTGATCATGCTTAAGAATTTTTGAATTGACATCCTCTAATGTTTTTTGGTGATCAATATAGGCCCCAAAGTGGATAGATATGGTCATTTAGATCTTCAAGCCATAAAGAATTCTAAAATTTTGATGGGTATGATGAACCAGTCATTTGTTCAATGGGTTTTGTTTGGATTGGTGAAATTTAATTATCCATTACAAACCATTTCAAGTTTTTTCCTTGGGGATACATCAAGGTCAGCTTCCTCAAATGGTTTTATCCTGATGAAGTAACAATTTCAAAGGAAAAGTAATTATTGAGAGTTTTTCATGGTGATTAGTTGATGATGGATTATGTTTAATGTTTCACTAGATTTATCTTCTTATCACCTAAGATGGATGTATATAACTCAATGAATTATTTGTTATTTTTTATTTTCCTAGATCCAAGTCTCATCCTAATGTATCTTCAGACTTACATGACTATATTTTTGGAATTAATTCATAATTTTATCAACATCAAGGATTTTTAAGTAGGGAAAAATATGAAAAGTGGTGCTTTAACTCCTTTAGGTGTCATTTGCGGTGTTCTAGCCTATTTAAAGTGGAATCTAGTAGTTTAATTATTTTATTGAAAGTCAGTAAATGTTCAAATCTCATATCTAAAACCTCTAAGTAAAGGACATCAGTGTGAAGGTATTAGCCACATCTAGAGGAGTAATCTAAATAGATTTCATAAGAAGAATTCATAGGACCATATTTGATTTGATGCATGTTTTTTTGCGGTGCATCCATAGGAGAGTCAAAAAATATTTTTAAGTTTTTGGAGTGTACTAATTTATAACCTCTTTTTTTATTGGACCTTGTCTTGTCTAATTTTTACACCCAAAGATTATTTTTATAATGGATAAAAGATATTTTACCTTCTGTTATCTTGTTATGAGATGTTCACTCAATTTTTATGTTCTTTCTTAATTTATTTTAATTATTTTTAATGCATTTTCATTGTGCAGACCATTTTTTGAGGTATGATGGATGGAATAAATGGAAATTTCTTTTGTTTGGGACACAAAACATGGTTAATATTTTTTGTATCCATTTTTACTATGAATGATAGTGAGTTGATTTTTTCATTTTTTTCCCCAATAGTAGGTGTTCTGCGAGTATGGACCTGAGTCTAATTTTATCTAGTTTTGTGACCAAAAGTCAAAAAAATAATTCCAGGTTTTGTACTGTTAAAATTAGGGCTGTTCAAATTATTGTGTAGTGTGTTTTGGATTAGTGACCTAGATTTGAGAACTTTTATATGTTTCTCATGGATGTTCTATCATATGTGTTTTGATCTGGTTTTTTGTGTTTGGAAGGATATTGATTCTTCCTCTAGTGAGTTGTGGAAGAATTTATTCTTTCATTATGATCATTATTTAGGGATTTCTATCTATTTCATAACCATTATAGAAAAATTATAATTTTTGGTGATACCTTAATCCAATAATTGTGTGTTTTCTTCATGTATATAGTTCTCATTGAAAAATTTTTTGTTTCAAAATGTAATTCCTTGTATCCCATGTGACCTGATGTTCTAGAGGTGTTGGTGTTTTTTTTTACTTTTTTCTATTTCCGGACTAAGAAAAAACATGTGGGTTTTGAAATTTGAATTTGGTGGAGTTTGAAAATTCACCAAAATCTGAATGATTCTTTGTCTAAATTTCTCATTTAGTGAGGAATATTTTTTTAGGATTCATATTGATTTTTTGGGTAGTAAATCACAAGTGGTTTTGAATATTTCTTCCAATGTGTGTGATGTTCGTGTCCCATGTTCATTGTTTCATGTTCAGGAAGTTGGCCCCTCAGTTGGGTCCTTTATTTTGGTGAGTTCATATTTATCTTTCTTTTTACCAATGTTGTCATCCACAATATTTGTATTGAAAGCTGAATGATGGGGAGTATTGTGACGCCATGAAATGAAACATTAATTCTTATGTCTTTATGGTTGATTTAACACAAGAGTTGGGGGTGTCATCGAGTGAGGTATTGGTTTTTTAGAAACATTTACAAGGTTACATGGTTATGTGAATAGTTTTCAAAACCATGATATGGAAGCTTTTCTCAACTTATAGAATTGATTTTTGGTAATCACATAGTCACAACATGGTTCAGAAACTTTTGTGGGTAAACCATTTGACCTAAGAAATTTTGGCCACTGGTGACCACATGTTTTGGTAAACTATGTGGGTAAACCACGAGACATTCTCAGGTTTGGGTATTTTTGTAATTTAATGTTTTTTTATTTGTGTATTATCATTATATCTCCCTCATTTAGACTCTCTAGGATTAAGAACCTCTCAAATACCTCTCATAATCATACAAGCTAATATAAGTTGGATTTAAAGTGACATGTTTTTTATCTTCTTCCATGTCGAATTGTTAAGGATCATCCTTCTTTATCTTTAATCTTTCATTCAATTTGACTTACCCCCCTTACTATAATTGTTATGGTAATATAATATTTGGTTTTATAGGTTTGGTCTATATGGTGGTTTTATTTCTAAAGGTTTAAATCCATATTTGGGACATTTTATAGTGGCTTTAATTGAAATTTAAATGCTTTAGTCTCTTGAGGAATGTCTCTCCATTAAAATTCCATTAATATAAGAGTTATATTTGTAGATACCCAAAGATTTACATACATGGACAATACATTACTTTTGCGGAATACTTAATACATAAAAAAAACAGACACACAAGGACAGTAATAGTTTAATGTCTTTGGAAACTCGTAATATAAACATCTAATCATGTTGAAAGATCTTCAGCATCTCCCATAACGATCTTCCCCTTTTTGTTTCCTTACCTAAAACCATTCTTTATTTATTGGGGAAAATAAAACATAAAAAGGGTGAGCTCAAATGATCAATAAGGGAAAACATAGAGAACATAAAACAATCCATAAACATTTGAAAGTGAAAACTTGAACATGAAATCTAAACCTTAAAACCTCAAGCAAAGACATAAATCTTGGAAGTAAGTAAGGCATTTATCATAAAGGAACATCAATCATGATAAAATAGCATGGGAATAAAACATTTAATTGTGGAAACAATTCAGCACTTGTTATGATTTCCATAGTAGCCAAGACATTGCTGCCAAGACCATCTTATTGGACAAAGTCCCTTTCTGAATCGAGTTCACTCCTTGCTTCAGTCCTATAACAATGAACCAGATTAACTTACCATTTTATCCATGTCTATCTAATGAGATATATAATCTTTACCCAATTAATTGGAGGGAGATATAGGTCCCACCCATCTCATAATGAAATCATTATTACTTGTGCCACAAAATAAACTTAAAACATTCATCATAACCCAAAGAATAAAATGGGTTTCATAAACATCATCCCATCATTTCATAATCCATATAAAACAAATGGACATTTCATCATAAGAAAAGTGAAACCATGTAAATCATAGAGACATTATAATTGAAATATACACATATTAAATAATGTCATCTTATATGGAAAAAATGGTTTTGATAAAACACTTGAAATGAATTCTTGAGGAAAATATCATTTCTTCTTCAAAATCAATTTATTTTCACAAAACGTCATGCAATTTTAAAAGAAAGAGATTTTTTTGAAAATAGTCATGAAATATTTTTGAGTAAGCTTCATGAAAATAAGGCTTTATAAAACCATAAAAATCCTTTCATGTCGTATACGTTAAAAAAACATTCTTCTCGTACTTTTGTCGGAAAAGTTAAAAAGTACCTTGTAGGGTAAATAAAAGAAAGATTCCTTCCAAACCAAGAGGTAAAAGTCAAATGGGTAAAAATGAATTTAAACATACATGAATACACTTTTATAAAACATGGACATGGATGATATCAATAACCCCAGTAAATACTTATGAATAAGCAATCTCGGATAAAAATGAGATTTGAAAAATTATCCCTTACCTTAGGTCCGATATGCTTTGTATGTATCCAAAACTCCTTTATAATGATTTAAATAATGTCATTTACTTATTAAAGAATTATATTCATTGTTATTATATAAAATATGGTTCACGTATGACTTTATATTACCCGTTCTTTTGTAAATTAATGTTAAACTAGCGTTTTGGGTAAAATCGTTTCATTTTTCGTTCGTGTTTTAACTTGTAATTGTTCATATGATTACTTAGATCATGATTACTTAAATCCAGAATGTAAAACATGATTTATATATAATATATATTCAGAATATACATATATATAATAGATCAATAAATGGAAAGAAATACACCGTTCATGGAGACGGTAGGCCGTATGTACGCATGAACGCTGTTTTGGTTTCCTTATTGAATTGAATGGAATTAAGTAGATGACAAAAATATATATATACATAAATAGAGTAGAAATATTATGTCATATATTTCATGATTACTTATTATATATACTTTATAATCATTCTTGAATGGTTAACATGGAGAGTGAATCTCATTGCGTCATGGAGACGGTAGTCCGTACGTACGCATGAGCGATGATATCATTCCCATGATAATGGAATTGTATTAAAGTGTATGTATAATATTAAAGAATAAATATCACTTTAAAATAATCATATATATTCATTACTCTCACCATTATACCCATCCAAGTAAGGTGGTGGTGGAAAATAGATTACACCACGACGTGGAGACGGTATTCCGTACGTACGCACGATCGGTGATTTCGTTTTCCGTAGGATGGATGGATGGTGAAATATTGTTTTTTATACTTATAATAACATATCAGTATATGAGTGATACTGATTTTATTACTTCATAATGAAACAACTAAAGAATAAGAAGTGGAAGAAGAAATAAAGTTGAAAGAATTGGCAACGGACATTACCTCTTCTTTGAAGCGCCTCTTTGAGACCTCCTCTTAGGGCACTAAAATTGGTATTTTAAGAAGAAGAAGACCTCTAGGATGTTTATAGGTAATTGTAGAGGATAATTTGGTAGGTGTTGTCCGATCTTGAAGGCTCAATGTGGTGTGAGGAAGAGAGGGAGGAGGTGCACTTTTATAAGGGAGGAGAGGGGCACCTTTGGAAAAACTAAAACTATTATTTTATTATAAAGTCATATTCGGTTTTTAATAGCTCAAAATTGATTTATTTAGAAGCTAAGGTGTGTATGGGTCTAAATCCTCTCATCCAATAGAGTTTAGAGAAGTTTAGGTTTCTATTTTGACCTTATCATTTAGATTTAACTTTAAGTTAAATAATTTAACTTTTACTGTGTCTTCTTGTTTTATTACACTATATGGTTAATAAACTTACTATAATAAGCCAAAATAACTGCAAGTTTTTTATTATTAATATATATAACCTTATATAATTACTTTGTCCTAACATTAGACTTTTAGAAATAAAATAACAATTAATAATATAATATTTGTTTTAAAAACTATTTTGTGCCAATTTTGACACTATTTGGTAATTGATTTTTTTGAAAATAATAACAGAATGATTAGTTCAAAAAAGGTTAATTAAATCAATACTAACATGTCACATTAACTTATAAAATTAATGGAATTCATAAAAAGTCTCAAATTATATTTATTTGGGTATTTATAACAACATTTATGTCAATATTTCATTAATAAGATAACTACTGGATCATCATTGTGTCATAAATAAATTAAACTATTTAATGTATAAAAATTATAAATAAAATACGTTTATGTAGGAAATATTTTTAGATTTCTAATGAATATTTATATTCTAATTTATATTATGTATAACCCTATATTAAAAATTATTTACTTATTAAACTTTGATTTTAATTATTTTAACCCTTCTTTAAATAAATTAATATTAAATGTCCTAATCTAATCCAAGTGGGCCTAAAGGGTCATATTTTATTCCTAAGGTTGTTTTTGGTCGAATTACACTTATCAAATAGAATTAGGACATGTGTTAGGGTAATAATAATATCATTTTTACTCTTAATTATCCTATTTACTTTTAAACGTGGTAAATAAAAGTAAAAAGTTACTATTCACCAAAAAAATATTTTCATCTCATTGAACCAAATTTTAGTCCTTGATATTAACCGTGTCTCTAGGATTTTTGAAATTCAATTCACAGAAGTGGTAAAATTTCATTTAAATGAAAAAGTCATATTTTTATCTACCACTAAGTGGTTTCACTATTCATCGAGAATTGATGTTTTTCAGAAAAATACCAAAAATTCTGCCTAAGAATTATTTGATATTACAAATTCAAAATTTATTTCTATTTTTCCAAATTCATAACATATAAGTGGCATTAATTAATTTTAAATTTAATTCTCGTTATCAAAATAAATAGCGTGTTTTTAGGAAACAAAAACAATCAAAATCTTGATACTTGTTTATATCCAATTTTAAAGTGAAATTAATTTCAATGAACAACATTGGATTAAATGGTAAAAATATATTTTATTACACTTTAAAACCAATTAAAAATATAATCTAACCACATAAATTATTGCGACGAAAAAAGTTTTTTTTAATTAAAATATAGCGTGTTTTTACTATTCATTAAAATATGAAAGTTATCAGAATAATATGAAAAATGTATCCAAAGTAAATTTTTATATCCTGATTCCAAAGAAAAATTTTATTTTGTCAAATATAACTCATAGACATGTCAAAAACAATATTTAAGGTGGGTGCGCCATCAAAAGGTGACAAAACTACATTTTTTGAAAAATACATATTTTACTCGAAAAATTGATTTTGTTCTCATACCATGTTCTAGAAAATGTGTAAGATGAATAATAATGTTATAAAATTCGAAATGTAGTTGATACTATTCATAATGGCTAGTTCATAATAATATTATAACCATATATCGTTGTTTAGTGAAACCTGGTTTTGTGTACAACACACGCTATCGAGGAAGGTCGTGATTGCGTGTAATGCAGGCCAAGTCAGGGCTGCGTGTTGTGAAAGACTCCTCCGTTGTTTTGTATAACAGAATCCAACCATATTTCTTCTATACATTTAATATATATATATATATATTTATATATATACACTCAATGTTTCGTAGAATAAATAGTATAAAAATTGTGTGTAACATGATCCAAGAATAGTGTTGTGTATATTGCAAGCTCATACGGTGTTGCGTATAGTGCAAGGTAATCTTGTTGTAGCTTACAACAAAAGAAATCAATGAAATTAAAAGAATATTTTTCATAAAATCTCGGGGTGTTACATTCTACCCCCCTTAAAATGAATTTCACCCTCAAAATTTGTCGGGGTTATAAATCGTTTACTATTTATAGAAACCCACATCGTAAAAAGGAATACTAAAACTTAATTTTAAAAACTAAAGTATTAAATGTAATGATTACCCAAAGTAACTCATCACTGGGTTTCCATATAAGAGAACATAGGTGAAAATATGGATATGGAAGAAAAATATAACCATCATGTTTTGATGGAGAGTGGTAGAGAACATGGCTATGAAAAAGCCATCAATCACAAAGCCGTAGATTTATGATGATCTAAGGTACCATATGATTCATCGGATATAAGGGTACTAGGACAAAATTTTTTGTTTTCAAGATCATTTCCTTAAAGTTGATGAAATTGGAGTTAGAAAAAATACTTTCGTGATTTTGGTACAATCTCACCCTTGGTCGTTCTTTGGACAATTTCCACTTCATCTCTTAAAGAAATGAAGTTGAATTTGTCATTCGTGAAGTGTTAGCAGATCATGTGATAGAATTATGGGTCATTCCATCTCTCTCAAACAAAAGGTTATAAAAGTTATCAAAAATACATAAGTCCATATATAGTGAGATTAATCATATATGGTTCCTAAAATAGACTTATACTTCATATATCATACTGCTTAATATAATAAAACTAGTTTCTACTAAACAGGGAATTCCTGTAGGCCAATGGTAGGTGATAAAGGCCAGTCGCACTTCAGTTGTGGGTTCAATTTCCACAGCCTTGTCCGACGCGATGGGCTGTCTTCCATCCTGCAGGTGATCCTTTTTTTTCCAAAAATACATTATTATAACTTTCCATCAATAATATCAAAAAAATTCTAGCCTTAAACAATAATAACTTATGTCCAACATAATTCATTCCAATATTTAGGCTTATCCAAAATACTGCTGTCCAATCTCATATTATAGTGAAAACGATTACCAAAGAGTTCATATAACAAGAATGTTAATACCATCGTTGATCCCTATATGTCATAAGATATGTCTTTTTGGTCACATTACAAACATTATAAGGCCTTAATCATGTATTCTCTTGAAAAATGAATACCCATTGAATCTTTGTGAAAACATGAGTGCTGTCAAAAGTTAACTCTTTCCACATACCAAAATCCCAAAATTCTATATACTCAAACCATGATATAACTATTTCCTTATATCAGTCATGAGCTCATGAATAATGTCAAACATTTCATTTTCTCCTTATCCCTTCATTATGCACATATCATCTACTTTCCAAAAATATATGAATAACCTTTCATGGTTACTGCTACCATTCATCATACACTTTCAAAACTCAAGGAAAGACAACAGTGTAACAATCCTTAGATGTATCTTTATTCCATAGTACCATTAGATTACTTACACAATATTACACTTGATAAACATGTAATCATTCCACTACCTTCTTAAACCATTGACCGAGCTTCAACAATTCTTTCATATCACATATCATTTGTAGTCTCTTCATCATCATCAACATAAATACTACCCATACGACCATACTGATTCTCTTCATGAGACTTTTCCTTAGGGAATTAGTTTGTATAATGCCTGTACATTCCACATTTAAAACATTTAACCATTATTGATGTCGTAGCAATACCATTATCCTCATCCATGGTGTTAACTAAACCTTTTCCTTTGCACTTACTGACTTTGTGTCCTTATTTTCCACACCCAAAGCATCCTCCAGTTCCTTTGAAACATTCTCCTTGATGCCTCTTCCCACATGATTTACAGAGGGGAAATTAAACTTTCTTTCCTCTATTATCATCATGAAACTCCATCATTCTCTTATTAGCTATGTCAGGAAACTTACCAAATTTGAGTTTATTGATCATATTATGAGATTGCTGATTCGGCATAATAATGATGTTTGGACTTCCAAATCCCATTTCATTTGGTTTCTCATTGAATAATATCATTCGATTGTCTATAATATCCTCCATTATCGTTAATCATCTTGTTTCAAGCCATTTTCTAAAACCCAATAAGAATAGTGTGAGAGGCAAAAATCATTTTAGGGAAAAAAACATAATAAAGGGGGAGTACCTTCAATATCTAACATCTTAGGTTTAATTCTAATATTGCTAGCGCACTTATAGGACTATAACCTATACGTATACTTAACCTTAGGGACATCCCTAGACATACATTATAAATATCTCTTGGGATCTCACTAAAGTTTTCGCATCCTAGTTTCCAAATTTTAAATAAACCTTTCCTCTGATACCAACTGTAGAGACCCAAAGCTTGACATACATGGAAAATACATTACTTTTGCAGAATACTTAATACATAACAAAAACAGACACACAAGGACCGTAATTGTTTAGTTTCGTTGGAAACTCGGAATATAAACATCTAATCATGTTGAAAGATCTTCAACATCTCCCAGAACGATCTTACCCTTTTCGTTTCCTTACCTAAAACCTTTCTTTATTTCCTGGGGAAAATAAAACATAAAAAGGGTGAGCTCAAATTCTCAGTAAGGGCAAACATATAGAAAATAAAACTGTAACACCCCGAGCTTCCACGATACACCTCTCTTTCAATAATGAAATAGCTTGCATTGTACGCAAGTTCGAGTTATAACACACCGCGACTAATCAAAGTAGCAGTTATGAATAGTAAAACCCACTTTTTAAAATTACAGAAATTTTATATTTCAAAATGGATTTCATTTTTGTATTCGTAATATCTAAATTATCCTAAGTTGAATTTTTTTAATTTTCTGAGAACTTGCAATTTTTTATGAATAGTGAAAAATACTTAAAACAAATTTTTTAATAAAAATAATTTATAGTGATAAATTATATTATTTAGTGGGTTTAAAGTATAATTAGAATATATTTTTACCATTTTATCCAATGGTGGTCAATATAATTAATTTCACTTTGAAATTGGATATAAACAATTGTCAATCTTTTGATATATATTGTTTCTTAAAAACATGCTATTTGTTGTGATAGCGGGAATTAATTATAAAATTAATTAATGAAACTTATATGTTTGGAATTTTGTAAAATAGAAATCATTTTTGAATTCAGAATATCAATTATAGCTTAGGTTGAAATTTTGACATTATTCTGAAAAACTTCAATTTTTGATGAATAGTGAAACCACTAAGTGGTAGTTAAAAAACTGATTTTTCGTTTAAATGAAACATTACCACTTCTGTGATTTGATTTTCAAAAATCCTACATACATGGTTGTCATTAGGAAGTAAAATGTGGTTCAATGGGATTAAAATAATTTTTGGTGAATATTAACTTTTAAGTTTAATTAATCGCGATTAAAGGCAATTAGTGAAAGTTAAGGTAAAAATGATATTATAAAAATATGAAAATACCTTTACACTTGTCCTACTTATATTGGATGAGTCATGGACGACCAAGAAAATCCATGTGTCAACATGGGGACCCCATGGAGCCACTTTGGTAGGAAAATGACATTAAAAACGTTTTATTTAATGTTAAAATAAAAATGTCACAAACATGAGTTGTTTTACTAAAACAATTTTTAAATGGGGTTATACAAGTCATATATTTGACTATAAATATTAATTAGGAAGATAAAAATATTTAAACATCATTATATTTTTTTTATATTTTTTAGACATTAAATATAGTAAATTATTTATGACACCATGATGATGTAGCCATTACCTCATTAATTAACGCTTTAAATAAAATGAAAAGATAATGTACAATCTAAGACTTACACTTGTCAAAAACATATTGGATGAGTAGATTTCAAACCCTTATCACCTTATCCTAGAAATATATAAGTGTGGGACCTTTAAAATCCGAAACTCATTATATAATAAAGTAACATTTCATTACTTTCCAATAGTGCCCCTCCTCTCCTCTTATAAAAGGCCACAACCACTACCACCTTGTTCACACCTTCAAGACATTTGGATCGGCCAAACTCTGCCCAAATACTCTCCCAACTTCCCTTTATTACTCCTAGAAGCCTCACTTTGGGCATAAGTCTTCCCAAGGAAGCCTTTGGCTGAAATCAAAAAGAGTTACCCGATTTTAAGGTAATGTATTCTCTTATGTTATTTTGTTTTGTTTTGCTTCTCCAACACACTAAAATCTTTTTATTAATTTCTTTTGTAACAACACCAGTATCCTAAATATACTAGGATGTTTTTATAAGAAGTATTAGAGCTACAGTTACACACACCTACATCTAATGGTTAAAGAACATACTGTTTCTGTGGATGGAGAATTTCTGCCTCACGAAACGATGATTGTTCAACACTCATATAATACCTTCAAAGGAGTCCATTAAGATGTCAATATATTTATATATGATATATAATATGTTTATGTTTTACATAAGAATCTATATTTTTAATTTATTTCATACCTTTATGATTTCCATTATGGGTAAACGCGATGATTTCATTTTAGGAAGTGCGGACTACCGCCCCCTCAAAGTGATTTGAATCGTTAATGCCATATGTGGGATGTATAAAGGATGGAGTAAATGTTATTATACATTATATTATAACATTATATAATTATAATTTTATTCCATTAAAGACGAAATAGAAATGAAAGTAGCGTTCATGCATACGTACGGCTTTCCGTCTCCATGAACGATGCATTTCATTTCTTACCTCTAAATGTTATGTAATGTTATAAATGCATGTATATAATGGATATATATGATATATAAGATATCTACATCATGAATATAATTCTTAATATGATGGATATTTTACCACATGAACAACTTGTAATTATAAGAAGTTTATTTTTGACTCAAGTACCAAAGATCGACAAAATGACCGTTATTAACTTAAATAATTACATAATGTTCACAACATGGTAATAAGTGATATAAAAGGAATAATGAACTTGAAAAAGGTTCTTAAGAAGGTAGAGATTAACTCTAGTTTATTATTCAGGAGGTTAAAGAGCGGTCGAGTCAAGTCGGACACGAGGTAAGGGAATTTCTTAACCCAATTTCCATTCTTTGGGTTAATCTCCTACTTTCAAATTATGTTATGATATTATTATGTCCTATCTTGTAGTTGTACTTTATTTATGTGTACTTATATTGAATACAAATAATAGATCTATTTTATTTAAAAAAATGATCTTGTTAAGGACTTCGTCTCAATCTCCTTTCACTGAGGAATATTTTGTTTTATACACAACTTTCTTTTATACGGTGTATAAACCCTATTGACTTTTACGTTTATTCAAAAAGAATCTTTTTTATACGAAGCATTTTACTAAATGACAAAAAGGAATGTTTTTCTTGTCGTACGTATGCGGTGACAACGACTTCTCCGCCTCCGTGAGCACTATTTGAGTTTCGACTTCCTCTACAAGCCATAACTTTTTCTAAAATAAAAATAAATATCATGTTTTACTTTTCATTTATTTTGGTATTTAAAATGGTTTCAATAAAGTTTTTATTATATCCATGTGTTGTATTGATATCTTGTGATTGAAGTGTGGAAATCTTATGTTTCCTTTATGCATGTTTTATGTGATACAATTATGTTATGGTTTGTGATATGTTTAAACCGGTTCATATGAGGAATGCATTGGACTTAATAAGTGATGGGTGGAGCCCGCTATAGCTCTTCGATGCATCAGTAGGTCTCATGAGACAAACTAGTGTCTTGGCACGAGGCCTTGACAAAATCTTATTTGTAGTCTTGGAACGAGGCCTTGGCTACGTGGTTACAATAGTCTGACATTATGCATTCCATCATTATGAAAGTGGTTATTGATATTGCATGTGATTATTCTACTAGTAGAATATCCATGTGAGTAAGTAAATGACATTATTTAATTTTATTTTTTCCATATTATGCTGAAGTTCATGTTTAAAAAGGATTTTGTTTTAGTTATACATTGCCTTAAATGTTAATGTTTATTTATGAAAACTTTCGCAATATTGTTATCCTTACTGAGAATCTGAGATCACCCCTTTCAATGTTTTAATATTTTCCAGGATGTGAAGAAGTATTTTATGAATGACCTGCAGGGATAGTCAGAAGAGGATATGAGTGTGGGCTATGGAGACTTTGTTATTGTAGTTTTTGACTTTATGATGTAATGTAACATTTATGAATGTATCTAGTGTTTCCAAGGCTACTAAACTAATCGGTCTTTCGAGACTTGATCTTTTGTGATCATGCCAATGTTACGAAATAATGCACCGACTCTAGGTAACTGGGGTCAGGGCGTTATAGTTGGTATCAGAGGAAGTTTAGTACTAACCTTGGAAGATAGATTTAGAAAACTCTCATTAGAAAACATATCCCGAAGATAGACTTTGATGATTAGTATAGAAGAACTTCCTAGAATTTTGGTATTATAGAGATTTTGTGAGTTTTCCGAGCAATACATCCCTGTCTGGATACGAGCAGGTAGAGGCGGCTCTGGCACAAATGTACCTAGGGGTAAAAAATGAAAACACTGCTTTGATCTATACTTGAACTCAAACTGGTGCATGACAACGGGCCTTGCTGCACGCTTGGTTACGACACTCCCAGGGGATATGCTTAGGATAATTATCATTTTCTTTACAAACCATTATGAATGGATTATGAGTACATACTTCCTCAAAGAAAACATTTTTATGATTATTGATTATATCCATAAATAGTTTAATTTATGTTAAGTGTTTTACAAGTATGGAATTATGTATTTTAATTCATAAACTAATCTAGTTTATTCCATTGTTTAGAAATGGCACCTAGTGGGAGGAATGGAAACCTTATCAATGCACGCACTCCATGTAGGGACTGCCCTCCTGCTCAAGATAATTATTGTGGAGCTGGAGATATAACTAGTGCTGATCAACTTATTACCATACTGGGACAACTCACTCAGGTTATGAATAATAATCTTACTTGTATGGAGCACCCTGATCCACAACATGGAGGATCAATGTTAGACCTCTTCATGAAGCAACAACCACCAACATTTAATGGGGGTACAAATCCATTAGAAGCTGAGCAATGGATAAACTCTTTAGAGAAAATATTCCATGCCTTGGGGAGTAGCGAAAGGGAGAAGGTTGTCATGACAGTTTACCTCCTCACTGGAGATGCCGATCAGTGGTGGTCACTGATTCAAAACACTAAGGAAGATGATGAAGTATTGAATATGGAATGGAGGGAGTTCAAAGAGCTCTTCCTAGAAAAATATTTTCCTCGTGACCATCGAGCAGATATGGAAAGTGAATTTCTGAGTCTGAGACAAAAGGAGGGTGAGAATGTCACAAAGAATGAGTCTAACTTTACAAGGTTAGCGAGAAATGCTGAAGATTATATACGTAACCCAATAAGTAAGATTGATCGTTTATTTGATGGGTTAAAACTGTTTCTCTATCGAGCCTTAGTCTCACAATATTTCTCATCGTATGAAGATATTGTCTCATGTGCTATCAAGACAGAAAATGAATTCTCTAAATCTTATTACAATAAAGTAAAGCAAGAAAAGAAGATAATGGTGGAACAAGAGACATATAAATATAATAAAGGAAAGAAAGATATTACATTATGTGATAATTGTGGGAAGAATCACCCCGGTGCTTGCCTAAAAGGAATGAGAGTTTGTTATAAATGTGGAGAAAAAGGACACCAGGCTGGTGATTGTAAGGGAAATAAAGAGGCTATCAATGTTGAATACTACAATTGTAGGGAAATGGGGCATTATGCAAATGAATGTCATAAGCGTCAGGGAAACTTACCTCAGAAAAGGCCAAGGGATCAAGGAAAATCTTATGATGTTACTACAGTTGTAGTAAAATAATTAATGTATTGGTGATTTTGGACTCATGGATTATATTCTGGTTATAAGAATAATGTGATATATATAAGGATTGTACTGCAGTACTTGTTTTTTCATTATGGTTTTAATATGATGAGGGTAATCATATTTTTAGTATGTGAAAATAAGAGAAACTTTACTTTGTTTGGGGAATCTGATGCTACAATTGATGTTGGAATTTAGAGACCTTTTAGAGAAAGTCTGGACAGAGGTATTTTGGATAACTATATAGGTTGGAATGTATTAAGTTGAACCTTGGATAGTAATGTTTAAGGTTAAAAAATTTCTGAAGATTATTTTTGGAATATTATAATACTATGGTTTTAGGAAAAGGACAACCTGCAGGTCGGGGGATAACCCGTCGCGTCGGACAAAGGTGCAGGAATCGAACCCACAACCATAGTGCGACATGCCTTTATTACCTACCACTATCCTAGAGGAAGTCCCTGGTTATTATAAACAGTTTTCCTAATCTAAATGGTATGTGGTAATATTTGGATCCTTATACAATTAGGATAAATAGAATATTTTTGAGTTCTGTTACCATTTGGAGTGAAAGATGGGATTGTGGTGAAAAAATTTATTAAAGAATGAATGTCTACATTACAAGTAAGTATATTTCCTTACATTCTTAGTAAATCTCTTAAATAAATTCCTCAACTTTATGAAAGGTAACTTAAAACAAAAACGTTGTTGGTTAACTTTTCCAACTGGGGATTCAATGACCGTTTAACCAATCACAAGTTTGTGATTTTCTTGTGGTTAAATTTCTCCTAATCCTGTTTTATACAACTCTTCATCAGACCTTGATGGTTTGTTTTTCCTACATATCCATATTTTCATAGAATCCTAGTATGGGCTATCTCAGGCGACCTTTGTACTTCTCTTTATTTCTTTTATAGTTATATTTTTATTAACCCTATTTCCGATATTGGTTTTCCACAAAGGTATTTTCTATTTTCAACCTCTTATTTTCAATGAAAAATTTCAAATAGTGAGGACGTAATTTATTGAAGGAGGGGAGAATGTAACACCCCAAGCTTCCATGATACACCTCTCTTTCAATAATGCAATAGCTTGCATTGTACGCAAGTTCGAGTTCTAACACACTGCGACTAATCAAAGTAGCCGTTATGAATAGCAATACCCACTTTTTAAAATTATAGAAATTTTATATTTTAAAATGGACTTCATTTTTGTATTCGTAATATCGAAATTATCCCAAGTTGAATTTTTTGTAATTTTCTGAGAACTTCCAATTTTTTATGAATAGTGAAAAATACTTAAAACAAATTTTTTAATAAAAATAATTTATATTGATAAATTATAATATTTAGTGGTTTTAAATTATAATTAGAATATATTTTTACCATTTTATCTAATGGTGGTCATTATAATTAATTTCACTTTGAAATCGGACATAAACAATTGTCAATCTTTTGATATATATTGTTTCTTAAAAACATGCTATTTGTTGTGACAACAGGGAATTAATTATAAAAATAATTAATGCAACTTATATGTTTGGAATCTTTTAAAATAGACATCATTTATGAATTCAGAATATCAATTATAGCTTAGGGTGAAATTTTGGCATTGTTATGAAAAACTTCAATTTTTGATAAATAGTGAAACCACTAAGTGGTAGTTAACAAACTAATTTTACTTTTAAATGAAACATTACCACTTCTGTGATTTGATTGTCAAAAATACGACATACATGGTTTTCATTAGAAAGTAAAATGTGGTTCAATGGGATTAAAATAATTTTTGGTGAATAGTAACTTTTAAGTTTAATTAATCGCGATTAAAGGTAATTAATGAAATTTAAGGTAAAATGATATTATAGAAATATGAAAATACCTTTACACTTGTCCTGCCTCTATTGGATGAGTCATGGACGACCAATACAATCCATGGGTCAACTTGGGGACCCCATGGAGCCACTTTGGTAGGAAAATAAAATTAAAAACTTTAATTTAATGTTAAAATAAATATGTCACAAACATGAGTTGTTTTACTAAAACAATTTTTAAATGGGGTTATACAAGTCATATTTTTAACTATAAATATTCATTATAAAGATAAAAAGATTTCCTACATCATGATATTTGTTTTATAATTTTTAGACATTAAATAAATTAAATTATTTATGACACCATGATGATGTAGCGATTACCTCTTTAATTAATGATTTAAATAAAATGAAAAGATAATGTAAAATCTAAGACTTAAACCTGTAAAAAACCTATTGGATGAGTATATTTCGAACCCTTATTACCTTATCCTAGAAATATATAAGTGTGGGACCTTTAAAATTCGAAACTCATTATATAATAAAGTAACATTTCATTACTTTCCAAGAGTGCCCCTCCTCTCCTCTTATAAAAGGCCCCCACCACTAACACCTTATTCAAACTTTCAAGCCATTTCACTCGGCCAAACCCTACCCAAATACTCTGCCAAAATCCCTCTATTACTCCTAGAATCCTCACTTTGGGCAGAAGTCTTCCCAAGTAAGCCTTTGGCTCAAATAAAAAAGAGTGACCCGATTTTAAGGTAATGTCTTCTCTTATGTTATTTTATATTATTTTACTTCTCAAACACCCTAAACTCTTTTTATTCATTTCTTTTGTAAAAACAACAGTATCCTAAATATACTAGGATTTTGTTATATGAATTATTCGATCTACACTTCACACACCTACATATAATTGTTAAAGAACATACTGTTTCTGTGGATGGAGAATTTCTGCCTCACGAAACGATGATTGTTCAACACTCATATAACACCATCAATGGTGGCCATTAATATGTAGATATATTTATATATGATATATAATATATTTATGTTTTACATAAGATTATTTATTTTTAATTTATGGCATAACTTTATTATTTCCATTATGGGTAAACGCGATGATTTCATTTTAGGAAGTGCGGACTACCGCCCCTTCAAAGTGATTTGAATCGTTAATGCCATATGTGGGATGTATAAAGGATAGAGTAAATGGTATTATACATTATATTATACTAGAATTATAGTATACCTTTATATAATTATAATTTCATTCCATTAAAGACGAAATAGAAATGAAAGCAGCGTTCAGGCGTACGTACGACTTACCGTCTCCATGAACGGTGCATTTCATTTCATACCTCTAAATGTTATGTAATGTTATAAATGAATGTATATAATGGATATATATGATATCTAAATCATGAATATAATTTTGAATATGATGGATATTTCACCACATGAACAACTTGTAATTATAAGAAGTTTATTTTTGACACAAGTACCAAAGATCGACAAAATGACCGTTATTAACTTAAATAATTACATAATGTTCATAACATTGTAATAAGTGATATAAAAGGAATAATAAACCTGAAAAAGGTTCTTAAGTAGGTATATATTAACTCTAGTTTATTATTTATGAGGTTAAAGAGCGGTCTAGTCAAGTCGGACACGAGGTAAGAGAATTTCTTAACCCAATTTCCATTCTTTAGGTTAATCTCCTATATTCAAATTATGTTATGATATAATTATGTCCTATCTTGTAGTTGTACTTTCTTTATGTGTGCATATATTGAATACACATAATAGATCTATTTTATTTAAAAAAATGATCTTGTTAAGGACTTCATCTCAATCTCCTTTCATTGAGGCATATTTTGTTTTATACACAACTTTCTTTTATACGGTGTATAAACCCCTTTGACTTTTAAGTTTATTCAAAATGAATCTTTTTTATATGAAGCATTTTACTGAATGACAAAAAGGAATGTTTTTCTTGTCGTATGTATGCGGCAAAAACGACTTCTCCGCCTCCGTGAGCACTATTTGAGTTTCGGCTTCCTCTACAAGCCATAACTTTTTTTAAAAGAAAAATAAATACCATGTTTTACTTTTATTTTATTTTGGTATTGAAAATGGTTTTGATAAAGTTTTTATTATATCAACGTGTTGTATTGATATCTTGTGATTGAAGTGTGGAAATCTTATGTTTCCTTTATGCATGTTTTATGTGATACAATTATGTTATGGTTTATGATATGTTTAAACCTGTTCATATGAGGAATGCATTGGACTTAATAAGTAACGGGTGGAGCCCGCTATATCTCCTCGATGCATCGGTAGGTCTCATGAGACAAACTAGTGTCTTGGAACGAGGCCTTGACAAAATCTTATTTATAGTCTTGGCACGAGGCCTTGGCTACGTGGTTATGATAGTCTGGCATTATGCATTCCATCATTATGGAAGTGGTTATTGATATTGTATGTGATTATTCGACTAGTAGAATATCCATGTGAGTAAGTAAATGACATTATTTAATTTTATTTTTTCCATATTATGCTGAAGTTCAAGTTTAAAAAGGCTTTTGTTTTAGTTATACATTGACTTATATGTTAATATATATTTATGAAAGCTTCTGCAATATTGTTATCCTTACTAAGCATCTGAGCTCACCCCTTTCAATGTTTTAATATTTTCTAGGATGCGAAGAAGTATTTTATGAATGACCTACAGGGATAGTCAGAAGAGGATATGAGTGTGGACTATGGAGACATTGTTATTGTAGTTTTTGACTTTATGATGTAATGTAACATTTATGAATGTATCTAGTGTTTCCAAGGCTACTAAACTAATCAGTATTTCGAGACTTGATCTTTTTTTATCATGCCAATGTTACGCAATAATGCACCGACTCTGGGTAACTAGGGTCGGGGCGTTACAAAAACAATCCATAAACATTTGAAAGCGAAAACTTGAACATGAAAGCTAAACCTTAAAACCTTGAGCAATGACATAAATATTGGAAGTATGTAAGGAGTTTATCATAAAGGAACATAAATCATGATAAAATAGCATGGGAATAAAACATGTAATTGTGGCAACCATTCAGAACTTGTTATGATTTCCATAGTATCCAAGGCATTGCTGCCAAGACCATCTTAGTGGAAAAAGTTCCTTTCTGAATCGCGTTCACTCCTCGCTTCAGTCTTGTATCACTGAACCGAATTAACTTACCATTTCAGCCATGTCTATCTCATGAGATATATAATCTTTACCCAATGCATTGGAGGGAGATATAGGTTCCACCCATCTCATAATGAAATCATTCTTACTTGTGCCACAAAATAAACTTAAAACATTCATCATAACCCAAAGAATAAAATGGGCTTCATAAACATCATCCCATCATTTCATAATCCATATAAAACTAATGGAAATTTCATCATAAGAAAAGTGAAACCATTTAAATAATAGAGACATTATACTTGAAACATACACATATGAAATAATGTCATCTTAGATGGAAAAAAATGGTTTTGATAAAACACTTGAAATGAATTCTTGAGGAAAATATAATTTCTTCTTCAAAATCAATTTATTTTCACAAAAAGTCATGCAATTTTAAAATAAAGAGATTTTGTTGAAAATAGTAATGAAATAATTTAGAGGAATCTTCATGAAAATAAGGCCTTATAAAACAATAAAAATCCTTTCATGCCGTATACATTAAAAAAACATTCTTCTCGTACTTTTGTCGGAAAAGTCAAATAGTACCTTGTAGGGTAAATAAAAGAAAATTTTCTTCCATACCATGAGGTAAAATCCAAATGGGTAAAAAGGACTTTAAACATATATGAATACACGTTTATAAAACATGGACATTAATGACAGCAATAACCCTAGTAAATACTTACAAATAAGTAATCTCGGATAAAAATGAGATTTGCAAAATTATCCCTTACCTTAGGTCTGATATACTTCGTATGTATCCAAACCTCTTGTATCATGATAAAATAATGTAATTTACTTATTATAGAATCATATTTATTGTTATTATATCATATATGGTTCACTTATGACTTTATATTACCCGTTTTTTTTGTAAATTCATGATAAAGTAGTGTTTTGGGTAAAATCGTTTCATTTGTCATTCGTGTTTTAACTTGTAATTATTAATATGATTACTTAGATCATGATTACTTACATCTAGAATGTAAAACATGATTTATATATAATATATATTCAGAATATACATATATATAATAGATCTATAAATGGAATGAAATACATTGTTCATGGAGACGGTAGGGCGTACGTACGCATGAACGTTGTTTTTGTTTCCTTATTGAATTGAATTGAATTAAGTAGATGACATAAATATATATATACATAAATATAGTAGAATTATTATGTCATATATTTCATGATTACTTATTATATATACTTTATAATCATTCTTGAGTGGTTAACATGGAGAGTGAATCTCATCACATCGTGGAGACGGTAGTCCGTACGTACGCACGAGCGATGATATCATTCCCATGATCGTGGACTTGTATTAAAGTGTATGTATAATATTACAGAATCAATATCAATTTAAAATAATCATATATATTAATTACTTTCACCATTATACCTGTCCAAGTAAGGTGGTGGTGGAAAATAGATTACACCACGGCGTGGAGATGTTATTCCGTACGTACGCACGCTCGGTGATTTCGTTTTCCGTAGGATGGATAAATGGTGAAATATGGTGTTTTATACTTATAATAACATATCAGTATATTATTGATACCGATGTTATTACTTCATAATGAAACAACTAAAGAAGAATAAGTGTAAGAAGAAATAAATTTGAAAGAATCGGTAACGGACATTACCTCTTCTTCGAAGCGCCTCTTTGAGAACTCCTCATAGGGAAATAAAATTGGTCTTTGAAGAATACCAAGACCTATAGGGTGTTTCTAGGGAAGTGGAGAAGATAATTTTTCAGGGTTTGTCCAAGCTTGAATGCTCAAAGTGGTGTGAGGATGAGAGGGAGGAGGTTCCCTTTTATAAGGGAGGAGAGGGGCACCTTTGGAAAAACTAAAAATATTATTTTATTATAAAGTCATATTCGGTTTTTAATAGCTCCAAATTAATTTATTTAAATTCTAAGGTGGGTATTGGTCTATATCATCTCATCCAATATAATTTAGACAAGTTTAGGTTTCTATTTTAACCTTATCATTTAGATTTAACTTTAAGTTTAATAATTTAACTTTTACCGTGTCTTCTTTGTTTCTTACACTATAAGGGTAATAAAAATACAATAACAAGCCAAACGAACCCCAAGTTGTTTATTATTAATATATATAACCTTATATAAGTCATTTTTCAGAACCTTATATTTTAATGAATAAGATAACAATTAATAATATAATATTTGTTTTAAAAACTATTTTATGTCAATTTTAACACTATTTGGTAATTGATTTTTGTGAAAATCATAACATAAATATTAGTTCAAAAAAAGTTAATTAAATCAATAATAACATGTCATATTAACCTATAAAATTAGTGTAATTCATAAAAAGTCTCAAATTATATTTATTTGGGTATTTATAACATTAATTATGTCAATATTTCATTAATAAGATAACTACTGCATCATCTTTGTGTTATAAATAAATTACATTATTTAATGTCTAAAAATTATAAATAAAATACGCTTATGTATGAAATATTTTTATCTTTCTAATGAATATTTATAGTCTAATTTATCTTAGGTATAACCCTATATTAAAAATGATTTACTTATTAAACTTTGATTTTAACTATTTTAACCCTTCTTTAAATAAATTAATATTAAATGACCTAATCTAATCCAAGTGGGCCTAAATGGTGATATTTTATTCCTAAGGTTGTTTTTGGTCGAATTAAGCTTATTTAATAGATTTAGGACATGTGTTAGGGTAATAATAATATCATTTTTACCCTTAATTATCCTATTTACTTTTAACCGTGGTAAATAAAAGTAAAAAGTTACTATTCACCAAAAAAAATATTTTCATCTCATTGAACTACATTTTAGTCCTTGATATTAACCGTGTCTCTCGGATTTTCGAAATTCAATTCACAGAAGTGGTAATATTTCATTTAAAAGAAAAAGTCAATTTTTTATCTACCACTAAGTGGTTTCACTATTCATCGAAAATTGAAGTTTTTCAGAAAAATTCCAAAAATTCAGCCTAAGCATTATTTGATATTCCGAATTCAAAATTGATGTCTATTTTTCCAAATTCATAACATATAAGTGGCATTAATTAATTTTAAATTTAATTCCCGTTATCAAAACAAATAGCGTGTTTTGAAGAAACAAAAAAAATCAAAAGATTGATACTTGTTTATATCCAATTTCAAAGTGAAATTAATTCCAATTAACAGAATTGGATTAAATGGTAAAAATATATTCTAATTACACTTTAAAACCAATTAAAAAGATAATCTAACCATATAAATTATTGCGATGAAAAAAGTTGTTTTTAATTAAAATACAACGTGTTTTTACTATTCATTAAAATATGAAAGTTATTAGAATAATATGAAAAATTTATCCAAAGTAAATTTTTATATCCTGATTCCAAAGAAGAATTTTATTTTGTCAAATTGAACTTATAGAAATGTAAAAAACAAGATTTAAGGTGGGTGCTCCATCAAAAGGCGGCAAAACTACATTTTTGAAAAATACTTATTTTACTCGAAAAATTGATTTTGTTCTCATACCATGTTCTAGAAAATTTGTAAGATGAATAATAATGTTATAGAATTCAAAATTTATTTGATACTATTCATAATGGATAGTTAATAATAATATTATAACCATATATCGTTGTTTAGTGAAACCTGGTTTTGCGTACAACACATGCTATCGAGGAAGGTTGCGATTGCGTGTAATGCAAGCCAAGTCAGGGCTGCGTGTTGTGCAAGACTCCTCCGTTGTTTCGAATAACAGAATACAACCATATTTAATTTATACATTGAATATATATATATTTATATATATATACACTCAATGTTTCGTAGAATAACTATTATTAAAACTATGTGTAACATGATCCAAGAATAGTGTTGTGTATACTGCAAGCTCATACAGTGTTGCGTATAGTGAAAGGTAATCTTGTTGTTGCTTACAACACAAGACATCAATGAAATTAAAAGAGTATTTTTCATAAAATCTTGGGGTGTTACACTATTGATTCTTGCTGTTTAAATGAGGTTTTAAACTACATTAAAGTTGTATATGATACCTAGTTTGGTGTTATTAGAAATATTCTATGATTTTTTGGTTTTATTCCTTGGAAAAAATGGTAGAATTTTTTAGTTAAATAGAAATTTATTTTCAAATTATGTGTTATGCTTGATTACTATTTGATAAAATTAAATTGACTTTTTTTGTAAGAAAAATTACTGGATCATGGTGAATTGTGCAATTTATGTTTATAAAGTGGATTATTATTTTTGTTAAATGTGTTACCATATTTTAAATGGTGTTCCCTTATATTAAAAGAATATTTATTATTTTATAAAGGTATTTCCATGCTTTTATGAAGGGGGTTACCTTGATTTAATGAATTTGTAATGTTTTAAAAATTTCGGTGTAAATTGATGGGACTCTTTAGTGATTTCCATTTATTTATTTATTCATAATTCATTGATAATAATAGTTATTTCCATTGGAATTTGTTTTAAAAAAATGGTCTTAAAAGGGTTTCCATGGATCTTACTCTTGATATTAAAATTTAAACCCCATTGAAAACCTTGAGATAAAGTGATTTATTGATTTATACTTACACCCTTGTTGAGCCCTATTGTTATCCTTCTTTTATTATTGTGTTCATGTGTTAATAATTATATGAATTTTGATTCATTGTTATAGTGTTTTGGTTGTGGGTTCTTTATTTAGAGTGTATGTGTTAGAGGTGGAATGTTTTTGATTGTTGGTTTTTATTTCCCTTAGGCTATATGATTAAATTGTCTTAATGAAAGTCTACCTCCATTATCTATGACATGAGGAAACCTAAGTGACTAAGAGGGGAGTTAAGGGGCATTGTATATTCTAGTTGAGATTTAAATACTAGATATTACCCCCTTGTTTAATGTTATGAAATGGTTAAGGGGTTCTCTCTGATGATACATGTAATGGTGATTAAAGTGAAAACATATGTGATTGTCGACCAACCCACTATTGGTTCCACTTTTTCATGACCAGTAACTATCCCATTAATCCCTAAAGAGTAACATAATGAAATGTATCTTAAGTTACATTTTTATATTATTTATTGGAATGTTTTTTATTCTTTCATATATTTATCATGCATGATTGTATTTATTTATCTTATAGTTTAGTCTTGATATTGACCAGCTTTTCTCCATCCATTTTTTCAAGTTTTTGGAATTATATTCTATTTTAAGCTACCCTTAGTTCTTTACACATATTTTATGTATTTTTGTATAATCTGTTTTAGAAAGGGGAATTGGTGGTATATTTCAATTTAGGCATTGTGAAATATTTATTTTATTATATTTAAAACCATTTGATTTTCCATTTTCAAAAAAATATTATTATAAATAAAAATAGATGCATTAATGTTTTTTTAAAATTAAAATTAATAAGGTTATTGTGGGTTATTGAAATGTAATTTCATTGGTAAGTAATCTTTAAGGCACGTTTCATAAATTTTATGTTTTAAAAAATGATATTGGGAATTTTATGTTTATTTTTATTTATTATAATCAAATTGAATAAATTTTTTTATATTCAAACTAATGGACATTGTTTACTTACAAACAGAATATAATGGTCTCCTACTAATGTTGGTGGGGTTTTAGTCTTCAGTTTTTCTATAAGTTATCTAGTTTTGGCTTGTAGGTCTATTTTGTACCAATATCTAATGGGAAGGGATCATTATTTGTTATAGTTGTGACTTGAGAGACACATGGTGATGGTGGAGGTTGCCTCCTGATTTTATTTGACTAGTTAGGTCGTGTGGTGTATCAGCCTCTCTAGCCTCCTACTTTAGTTTTAACATTGTTTCACAATTTTAATTGTACAATATTTATATAATAATGGTTTCCATTATGAGGGAAAAAATCTGGGAATATGTTTCTGGTATAATTATTTTTATTATGAAATGTTTGAATATTACTATTTTAGAACTACTTATTTAATTTAGAACGGTTGTCCAATTCATGGAATCATCATATCAGGTTCTTAATTGAAAAATATTGTTGATACATGTTTTATTGAGGGTTAATTAATTTCAATTTGTTCATATCTGATGCCCTGGGGATATTGGGAACACACCATAGGTCATATGGTGGAACAAATCGGGTGTCAGTTTAAGAGGTAGCCCGGGTCGGTTCTCTATATGTATTCACTACAACATATGGTATTCATCAATACACTACAATATGTGATATTATACAATATTGAAATATGCATACACTAATATATAAATAAATATATATATATATATATATTTGTGTGTGTGTTCATACACAAAAATATGAAAATTGTTTATATTCATATATTTCATGTACCGAAATTTGAAAGATTCTTTGATATGCATACTTTGTGGTATATAAAATTATACAATATATAATATACACACATTAAAGTGGTAGTTTATATGTATACACCATATAAAATGTAACATATATGAATATAATTTAATATGTGATACCACACAAATTAGTGATTTTTCAATCTTTAATGTGTAAAAAATACACACACTACAATATATATACATTTCAACATGAATTATATAACATTAGAAAAGAAATTTATATTCATATTAACATTTTCTCGTGTATAAATAGATATTTTTTTCATGATTTAGTTGTTAATAACAAATATTTATATTCTCTAAATACATATTATAGAGGAAATATATATGCATACATTACGGTATGTAATATGCACATATATAAAATATTTCATTTAATATTGAAATTAAAATATTGAAAAACCATATACTAAATAAATAATATGAAGCTCTTATTTATTACAAAATAGAATATGCATATACATAAAATATATTACATGTATTTATTATAAAAAATATATACTCATATTAATTATGTAAAAATGTATTCATCCTATGTATAGATTGGATTTATAGATCTCAATATACATATTTTGATATATTGAATCCACATATTCCAAATAATCAATTATTAAAAATTTAATTAGAAATATGAATATATTTTTTAGTTTTAATATTTTCATTATTCATTCTATATATATTGAATTATTTATAGTGGAATCCAAATATTTTCACCAAATATATATAATAAAAACTATCATATATTGGTTCTTCTAAATATATTTATTTTGGTCATATAACTATAAGTTTCGTTTCGAATCTTTATTCATGATAATTAATATTATTAGACCAAATGATAATTAAGAATGATGTGCTACATGGCCGTGTCTGTTCTTCTGATTATTGTTTTATGTTTTACTATTGTTTTCAACATAATATTTTGTTTTAAGTGATATTATCTTTTCGTTACTCTCAAAAGATATTTTTTGATGCTAGAAACATATTTTTCTATATCATCAACAAAAATTTATATTATATCCATTATACTATATTATAATATTTAAAATAAGTCTTATTGTTCTTTTAATGTAAAAAAACATGTCTTTTGAGACTATTTATTATGTAAAATGAATTCTACAGTTTCCATAATACACTTCTAATATAATTTGATATATAAATTTTTTTCTGCATCTATCTGTGATACTATCTAGATTTTTATAAGTGTTTTATGAAAAAAAGTAGTTAAATTATATTATAGATTCTGCCTCAAATAATAATTAATTTTTTCTACTAAATAATATAATGCATAATTTTGATATTTAGGATTCAATTAGAACTAAAACAAGTTTTATTTATAGGATTTTTCTTTTCTAAGAAATGATTATTTTCAGTGTATAATTTCTTAAAATTTCATTTATAATGAAATAAAGATTATGAATATTGACTAAAAAATTTTCATTGATAAATTATGTCCCTGGAATTTTACTTATTCAACTATTGATGATATTTGAATTATTGTTCAATGTTAATTGGGAATTTTCTATGAAATGTTTTTTTATTTATTTCATTTTATTTTATTTAAATATTTTTATACTTTTATTTAGTTTATATATCATATTTTTGTCTTATATGATCTCATTGGTAAAGTACTAGACTCTAATATAGTGATTATCTTTAGGTACACATGTCTCTCATTTCTTCTCCAGTTTTCTGCTCCCCCTTATACCACTTTCTTGAGCCACATGGGCTAATAACTAGTGCTCGAAAATCAAATATTACACATTGGAAATGAATTCATAGAATAAATTATTATTAATAGGCATCATAATTATATTTTAGTTATTTCATGTTGTATCCATATGCTGCATTCCATGCAATATGAATAAAATGTATCAAAATTTAAATATACCAAATGAGGAATAACCAAAATAGAAATAAAAATTAACCAAATAATGAATATAAAAATTAAATACATAACCATCTAGACAAATGGGAATACCTTCCTAGATTACAGACCTATGATAACAAATATAAACCAAATTACGAACCCAATATCAATATGAATCTAGGGCCCCCATCCAACCCTAATGCTAAACTTACCCCCATGAAACCAAAAATGGAACTTAAACCTAAAGAATCCACTCAGTATACAGACCCTAAGGGTTGTAATTAGGGCATGATCATATAATTTTTATAGGATACCACCAAAATCCATGTGATTCATATTTTTTAACATAAAACATAAAAAAAGGTAAAAATAGTCTTTTAAAATATATTTCTTATCACCTGAAAAGAATAAATATAAAAATTTCTCAAATCCATTCTGGTAATGAATCATTCCTTTAAAGAAAATTTAAAAATATATTGTAAATAAAATTTACTTCTACTATTCCCTTGATGAAACCCCATTTTTAAACCATAAATAAAAGTATAAGAGTGAATTTAAAAACATTAAAAGAGACATATACTACAAAAATAAATAGGAACAATAAGCTATGAAACATTAAACAATAGAAAATATAATGAATTAAATATATATACAATAAGGAGAATTAAATTAATATCATATGAATAAAAAAATTAATGAAATTGTAAAACTAATGTAGAAAAACATAAAATATCGGAATAATAATAAATTAAGTGAATAAAAAATGATGAGTGAGGTGTATTGTATATGAGATGGTGAAGTAAAAATAGTAATGAGAAACTTTTAAAAAATCCATGAGATGACCCTAGACAAACTCAGGTGGAACAAAAAAACTTTCTATAATAGAATTTCAAAATCTATAACCACCCAAATACTCTATCTTATCCTCATTGGTGGCACTACCATCAGTTTAGAATGTATCCCACATAAGTGTGGACTAGTTAGTCACATTATGACTACATAATATCTACATCTCAATATCTCCCTAAGATTCCCATGATAACATAAAAATATTGACATAAGGTGAGATATACTTTAGAAAATCTGAAAAGAACCATCACATCAATACACCTAACAAGGTAATTCCACTCTCTATTATACATAGAAACATCATAGTTACCTCAACAGACAATATTATTCACAAAAAATGATGTGGGGATTTCATCATTGGTGTAGCTCATTTGAGAACCATATTTAAAATTTACCAATTGGTCCTTAGTTTTTAAGACTAGTAACATGATTTCTAATTCCAGTTTAAATCCTATAATATATGATTATTAATTATAAAACACTTTTTAAAGATCTAAATTATATTTTATATTATAAATTTCCCAATCACACCTGATGTTCTATTATATAAGTAATTGGAAACCAAATATCAACTTTACAGCCTCTTTGAAATTATTTAGAAAAAAATTTCAATCTAAAAACATAATTCACATAATATAAACATAAATAAAACCTTCAAAAACAATGTATAGGAAAAAATAATTTTTTTTATAAGAATAACATAAATCTAAAATTACCAAATTCATCAAAATCTATGAATGATAAGACTAAAATAAAGCAATACATTATTACCAGAAAAAAATCATATGAACTCATTTTTTGAAAATAAAAACTTCATACACCTTATACTTTCTCATATAATTCCCTTTTTGAAGTATTATCAAAATATTTATTCATGTAATTGTTAGTTTCACTATCTGACAATAGGATTCTATAAATACCCACTTTTTTAAAACAACAATTTTTTTATAAAAATTTTATAATCAAATTATTAGTTTAAAAAATTGGATAAAACTGATGAACGTCTATTTAAAAAGAATACTAGGATCACATGGTATTCCATGAAATGGAAAATGTTGGAAACACATACTCAAGAAAAAAACAGATTACATGAAACCCTAAAATATGGTACAAAGATGATATTCAGATGAATTATAACACCCAAAAAAATATAAACCATGATTTATTTAGACAAAACCTATCATTGTAATCATAGAATAGGTTTATAAAGTAATAAAATAAGATAAAAATGTATTTAAATGGAAGGGGAAGAGAAATATAGATCAAATCATAAATAAATCTCTTAAAAAAGAAGGAAAAGACAAAATAACAATAAGGGTAAAGGAAGGAGGCCACAATAAGATCTCTTTAAGGGTTGATCATTTTAAATGGGAGAATTAAGAACCCCAAATAGATTCATTTTCAACATATTAAAAATGAATATATTAATTATGAAAAATGGAGGTAGGATACACATTTTACTATAAGATGTACCAACCATGCAACCCTCATTGCATACACCTGGTCATATAGAATCATTGAACCATAAATTTAGAAAAATCATCTTCTATCCATGTAAAAATTTATTCTAAAACCTATATGAAATTTCTCACAATCATTTTTTGGTTATCCATAACCTTGCACTGATCATAACATAAGCAAGTTTCTTAAAATTTAAATAATTCTAAATCCAAACAACCCAAAAGTCAAATAAAATAATAAAACCCAATAACTAAATAATTAAATAATGGAATATGATGTTTTAGTGTGAAAATTATACCCACTATTTAATAGTATTCCCACAAAAAGTCATTGTGTTTCAATGTAGTGGAAAGACAAGTCAACATATTTCCCATATAAAAGGAAGAGACACATGTAACACGGCCTATAAATCCTATAAATATAAATTTGAACCCTCAGATATATATTTATCTATAAGTTAAAAAGTCACACCTGAATGATATAAAGAATACCAAAAATCTTAGACCCATAGTGGGTATATCCACTATTCAATAAAAACACTAACATGGTGGGTCAATATAGTGATACAAACTCAAAAGGTCCACTATGAAACATAACATGAATTTATAAATCAAAATAATAAAAAAATACCCAAAATAAATCATATATATTATTTAACAAAACAAATTTTTTATCTCCAAATGAGGAAAATTTAGGGAATTTCTCAAAACAGACCATAGATAAAAACCAACCTGAATAATGAAACAAGGCGAAGAAAAGGATAAACAGATAAATACCTCAAGAGATTCTCTAGGATAAAATTTAGATATAAATCCAATTTACAATAATAATGAAAATTCATTGCGATACCTGAATAGTCAGTTTCAAATTCCAAAATAGACTACATTGGAGACATACAAGAGAAAAATTCTTATCCACATAAATATAAATCGATAGTGAAGTATATATTAAATTATCAATATTCTAAAACTCAAGTTTCTATGATTTATTACTCCCACTATATTGGTGACAATCACTAGAACCTTGAGAGAGACGGTTTCCACCCATGACGTTCTTTCATTTTGATTCCAAATCATCTATCAAGGCTGCATTTACCAAATACTCAAATGAACCCATCCTAGAAGACATCACCCTAAATATATGGTATAGTAAGAGACACTTTGTGAAGATTTTATCTTACATTGAATGACAAAACACTATCTCAGAATAAAAATCTATTAGCTCAATGACATTGTTAGGAAACTCCTTCAATATTTTCAAAATCTGTTAGAGACTAAAAAGTTCCATCTTGTTATCTATTATTACTTCCTCAAGGAAATACCACTGAATGAGTGTGATCTTAATGATTTTCAACATCATACATTTCAACAACTGAGATAGAACCATAGTCTTCCACTATTCCCAAATAGGTCCCTGAAATAAATCAGTAATAAACACCACTATCAATATTTTTGTTGTTCCCAAGGGCTTAATGAAATTTTTGTTCTATTATATACACATTACATACTCGTTAGGGCCTATATTTTAATGAAAATTATGTAAATGGAGTGAGAAATATATCTAAACCACATATCATAGAGTTTGGATAGATTTGATAATGATAAAAAAACCAACCAAATAATAGAGAAACTAATATGAGGGAACACCCAGGACACTGAAATCCTATAATCCCTTAAGAATTTCCTAAGAGGCCTAATATAAATAAAATTGTAAAATAAAAGACTCAATCAATCATCATCAGAAACTCAATTCATTAATTCTCAAAAAAAAATCTCAATTCATGATAAAACCAATAGAAAATGTTTACAAGAACCATCCAGGATAATTGCAATAAGGTACAAGTCAATAAGATTTATCTTAAACCATATTTAAGGTCTTCACCATTTTTTTCAAAATCATTTAATATCTCTTTAAATACATTTTAAAAATCCATGTATCTATCCATGAAATTATTTACATCTTATAATGAACTATATTAAGTTTTTATTCTCTCAAAATATATTCATTATTATATTAAAATATAATTTTCACCAAAAAAATATAGTTTTATTTTTATAATTTTATCAATATAACCAAATAAAACCAACATGTCACAAAAATTTGTCATAATATATCCAAAATAAAAAATAACCCAAGAACCCAATAATTTTGAAATTAAATGGAATCTAAAATAAAATTTCCCAAGAGGCTAGTGGCTATGAAAAATTTCATCTCATGGTTCAATAAACCATGGGACAACCATGAAACTACCACTAGAATTCCATACATAACCATGTGCATGGTATTTTCATGTTTTCTAGAATGTGTGATTTAACAATTTTCCTCTGGTTATTCTACTATTTTCACCTCTAAGACATATAAAACATTCAAATAAACTCACATAATACTAATGCTTCTTCAAATACAATTATTCAAAATAAAAAATACACTAGAAACCCATTAGTAGAGATAATATTTCCAGAGTTATAACCCTTTATCCCATTGATGGTCATGGACTGGGATGACTAAAAACACTCTAGACTCGTATCACACATTCCTCTCAAATTATTAATAGTTCTATCACCATTTAACAATTATTACTGAAAAAATGTGTACTAGTACCATTTTTCACAAAAAAAACCTGGTTTACCACTAAATTGAGAACAATAGATACCCTATGGAAATGATTGAAGAGAATTTTATATCCTTGTGCTCTATCAACCTGTGTTACGAAAATAAATTTTACACACGAGGAATAATTTATCCCAATATATAATAGTTAACACACATCATAATTCTATTAGAATTATATCATTGTACATACATAAGTTGAACACTCATGACATATAAATTATAGGTTTTAAAAAAATGGAAAAAATAAAAGAGGAATAACTAAAATAAGTATCCAAAATACATTCAAAATAAGTGAATAAAATTAAAATTAAAATTTTTGACATGGGTGAGGGATGACCTGGTCAATACACCTATGATATAAAATAAAAACTAAATTCCCCATCCAATCTCTTTGTGATTACAATTTCACCACTTATCCATGATTCTAAAGCACTCCATGAACAACTTGAAATGGAGCTTGAACCGACAAAAGTCACTTGGTCTATGGAGAATGAATTATATAAGTAAGGTGAGAGCATAACATCCCAAAATAGTACAACCAAAGAGTCTATGAATTTCTATTTTCAATAAAAAAATAATTTTTTTAGAAATATAATATTTAAAAAAATAATATTTATCAATTTAAAAGACGAATCATAACATATTGTAAAATATCTTTTAAAAAATGAATCATGCCTTCAAAGGAGATTTAAAAACTTATTTTAAACAAAATCTTTTTTAAGGATGAATTTTTGAAGTCCAGTTTCTAAAATTACACTAAATGTATACAAGTTATAATTAGAAAATATGAAAATGAAAATATACTGGAGAAATTAACAGGAATAATAAGGTATAAAACATTAAACAATAGAACACTTGATGAAATTAAACTACAAAAAATTAGTGAAATGAAAGAAATATAATATGAATAAATTGACTAATTAGTGACCAAATTAAACAAAATTGGAGAAAAGATAAAATTATGTAATACTAATAAACTAAAACAAAACTAATATCTAATTTAAATTAAGTGGGAATTGTAAAAGTATAGATAGTAATGAGAACCAACAAAACATCATGTGAGATGATCCTAGAAATACTCATATGGAACTATATTCTACCATATCAATGAAGTTCCTAGTATATAACCTCTAGAATTATCTATCCTTAACAAACATATTGAAATTATCCAATGTAGATACACATCCCACACAATAGATATCTCGTCAGTCTCATAATGATTATATATTAACAACCACACAATTACTCACTAAATTTCGTAGGTTTCCATGATAATAGTGACAAGAGGCGAGATAACATTTATGAAATCTCAAAAAAATATATACATCACAATAACACATTGTTATTCTATATCCAAAAAAACCAATGATAATTCCCCTTATGTTATATATAATGACATCACAATCACATAAATTCACAAGCTAACACACATAACAATGATTTGTGGATTCTATTAAGTGTTTCAATATTTTAAGAAACACATCTAGAACATACCAAGAAGATATTAGTTTTTAAAATTAGTAATATCATTTCAAATAACCATTGAAAACCACTTATAAAGAAATATTACAAATAAAACCCCTTTCAAATTTCATAATAGTCCTTTAGATTAATGATTTAGAAATCACACTTTAGGGTACCTGTTATAAGGCATTATGAACTGAGTATCATCTGTAATCCCACTTTGCAATCATTATAAAAATATTTTAAATTAAAAAATCATTAACATAATAAAAAAATAAATAAAACCCCAAGAAAAATTTACAAGAAATCAAATTTATGAAACTTATAAGAATAATTTTAAAAAAAAATTTAGTCAAAAAATAAAAATAAAAATTGATGAATGGAAAAACTGAAATAAAACAGTGCCTCAAATCTTTAACCAAAGTCAGATCAAATTTTTTAGAAAAGTAAAAATTCATTCACATATATAATTTATTTTTGAAATCTAATTTGTATGTTTTTGAAAATATTTATACGTATAATTATTAATTTTAACTCATATTTTTTGGAATCTAAGGAAACCCCTTTCAAAATCGAAGAATTTTTTATAATGTTTTTAAAAATATTTTTTAAAACGTGGTTTAATTATGTGAAAATGAATTTTATAAAACTCTAATAATCCCATGTTAATCTTAGAAAATAAAATACATGGAAACACCTGTCTCAAAAAAATTTGGATGACCTAAAAACCTCAAATATAGAAATGAGATACATGGAGTTAAATCTAAACACCCTTAACATGAGAAACCATGTAGGATTTATATGAACCCCAAACTAGGATTCAGTTAATAGGGAAACAATGTATGAAAATAAAATAAAAATAAAGAAATGGGAAAGTATAAAATTAATTGAGCTCAAACCTTGAATAAATCACGTAAATCCAAAAGATAAGACCAAAAATCTAAAATGGGGGTAATGAAGTTGAAACCTAGTTTAATTTTTGGTTTCTCATGTAAAATGGGGGAAATTATAACTCTATGGGGATTTATATTTGATAGGGAAAAAACTATAAAATTCCAATTTTTAATGTTCTGGTTAGGTTTCCCAGTTTGGTCATATGATTTACCAAATTGTGTTCTAACCATGCACGCCACACTAGAAACACCTAGGCATATCATAAGGTTTGGACACATGTTTGGAAAAAGTATGCACCAAATATGCAAAAAACTCAACTAAAAATTTTAGAATCTTTCAAACAATATTTTCATTGTTTTCCCTAATCATGCGTTAACCATGGAAGAGGAAATTTTCTTAATTTTTAATGACTTGAAAAAAATGAAAACCTGAAAGAGAATAATAAAAATGAACAAATAAATAGTTAAACAATTGAAATTGAGGTTTGGGTGTTCCACATCCCAATATGCATATCCTCATCATCCCTCTTACAGATTCCATTTTAGTTTCATATATTCTTAAAATATCTAACCATTCATCACCTAAATATGATTCCCAACACTTCCCCAACATCCAAAATTGTACATCTCCTCATCTCTAATTACTCCACCCACGAATAACTCATATATTTATTTTAAAAATATTATTCACTCATCCCCCTCTTCTCCATTTTTGGGTTTTCCCATAAATTAATACTTGGTTTCTCATTGACTATACTTCAAATTCATCCAATCATCATATATAACATGGATTATATTCATTTTTATCTTTAAATTTATTTCAATATCACCACTTATTTAAATTTCATCACAATTTGTTTCTACCCTCGTTAAAAATATCATTCACATTAATCCATTCAATTTAACCCATTATATCATTTTCTCATCTAGTATGTTTCATCCTTATGTATTCGTATTAAACTTCTCTTACACTCTACATTTTTTTGAATTCTAATTTAGATTGGGATCTTTATTTTATAAATATATTATGTTTCATTAAAGAAATATTCACCCATCTTCAGTATTGTTCAAATATTTTTCTCATTCTATGTTATCCTTATTCGTATCAGTAAGGAACCATTGTCATGATACCCATTTTGGAATCCATAATTTAGGAAATTCCTTAAATTAATTTAGGTTTTCATATAATAATTATACATATTATTTATACATAAATATATTTATTCATTTTTTAATATTTGGAAACAAACCTATTTATATTAGCGGGGGAAAAAATTTAGGGAATTTCTTTTTCAATTTATTATGTTCTATGGAAAACCCAAAGACACCTACCCAAATGTAAGGGTTTCTTAAACCATCAACATATTTTCTATTGTTGGAACCAACTTATTCTGATTTTTGTTATTTCATATATGTATTTAAAACTATTTTATATTTATTTTAATTTTATCAATTTTTATTATATTTAATTCTAATGTATATAACTAACCTAAATTATTATCTTGAATATACACTCATGGATTGTATTAGTGAGGTTATAGTTTCATTATTCATTTTTTTAGAATTTATTATATTTAAATCAAATAAATAATTTCAAATTTCTTTACAAATCTAGTATACATTCATTTTAATTTTATCAATATTTATATTAAATTAAATTCAAATGTTTGTAGCCGGCCTAAAATATTTTATTTAACATATGTATATTTATTACTATCCAATAAACTAGAAAATAAGGATACAAAATATGTTAATTCATTTTATAGAATAAAATTAACAATAATATAGGTTTTCATATCCATGAATTATTTTTTTATTATAATATTTTATATTTTTTTTAAAACGAATAAATTTTCATAAACATTGTTCACCCATGTTGGGGTTTTATATATTAAATATAGGGTAAATTATTTTGTAATACAAATAAAACATAACTATTTTATAATTATATTTTTACATAAAACTTATCACATAATTAAAAATTTTGTACACATTTCTTAAAAATATAGATCATGTTGTGATGAATCTTGGGTACAATGTAATTTAACAAATTTAGAGAAAAATGGAACCTATAATTGATTGTGAGAATTTACATTATAATTTCATTGATTTTATTTTAGCTTAATTTTTACATTTTTATTTTAATGTATACTCAATATAATAGTATTTAAATGTATAAATTCATGTAACGGTTTTAGTTTTAATGAGGAAATATCAAAATTTGAAGACATAAATGCAATGTTCTACATTGAGATAAACATATCATATTTTATTTTACATGAGTTGACTATATGAATATATTTTTACATGTTAAATAAGTTTTCATTTTTTATTATTTACTCTAAAAAAATTATTATTGACCATATTTTAATAATAATCATGATTGGGTATGAGGTATTCAATTGAAATGTTTATAGTTTTATAAGGTTAGTATTTACACCACCATTCCTAGAATCTTTCATTTATCATCTTATTTCTCTTCATATTATTTTATTCTCAAAATAATTTTATCTATGAAATTTATTTTCATGATTTATCGATATCTTTACATTTTTTCAATATTAGTTTCTCATTGTAATATTCCATCATTGTCTTTTTTTTCAATTTCCTGTCTTTAAAATGAATATTCTTATATTTAAAATTTTATTTTTTTGTAACATTGAAATGTTGAGATTTACTAATAGATTCTAAAACTATAATAAATGTATGATATATATTTCAAAAAATTAAAGTAGATATTGATTTCTATAACAGGGTTTTAAAAAATAACCACAGTTTTTTAAATCATGTTTAAGACATTTAAAGCAGGACACCTCTTTCTTATACATTTTTTTTACTTTTTTGGGTTTTTAATAATCTATGTTCTTTTCAATAATAACTATTAGTTTTTATTATATAGTTGAACCCTTTTCAATGGAAAATATATGCTTAGTCTATTTTATGTTATATCGGTGAAAATGAAAATATTATGATCACCAATCCTTTAAAGCTAGTAAAATATGGAAGAACAATGTTGACATTAAAAAAAGTATTTAGGATAAATATAACACAAATTTTTTTCTTTTATTATACATATTATAAAGGATAATTTATTTTAATTTATAATATCATTTTATAAATAAATAATAATTTCTAATTTATTTTTTATTTTTACGATTAAAAGAATCTATGATTTGTATCTCTTATATGAAGAGAAAATAAATAGATACATGAATCCATAGATTAGATTACTATTAAGTGGATATATTATTTTTAACATTTCTTATGGGTGGATAGGGTTAAATATAAATATATAATGTTGATAATAGTAGTCTTGTTGAATAGGATTAAATAAATTTTCTAGAACCAAGTATTTTTTCTCTCATTTGAATTTTTTTTCTTTAATACATATTCATTATGAATTATTGTCACAATATTTCATTAAATACTATTACTATCTGGTATGGATGATCAAATATTTATGGGTTTGGAAAATTTCAGTAATTAATAAGAACATGGGTTTGGAAACTTTTTAGTAAAAAACATTCATCTTTATTATATAAATTATTCACATATTCTAATACTTTAATTCCATATATGACCAAAAATATCTATAAACACACTAATAATTCCATAACAACATTGAATATATTTTATATCATAGTCTTTATAAGTATTAGTTGAATTAACAATATCATATCTGACCCTAAAATTAATGATATTTTAGAAAATATAGAAATAGAAAACATTTTTGTGGGGATTAGGCTAAGTAATTTCGATGCATTAGGAATATTATCTAACTAACAGATTATTTTCTATTATTAACGCCTCTATTTATTTATATTATTTCCTTTTAAATAATATCAAATTGATTTTGATGATTTGAAAATATTTGGAATATACTATAGATCACTATAATATTTTTTTACTCATCAATAATATGGTAATATATCATTAAATATTAAATTAGAGTCTTGTTGAATGAAAAGTTCATTGATCTATCAATTTTTGATATCTCTAACAAAATAAATCTTTCAAACTTTTGATTTTTCCATATATTGGATGTAAAAAACCAAGATATTATTGTGTATTCCTTAGTTTATAACTACTAATAAATTATAAATATAAATACATTCTCATTTAAAAATCTTATATATATATATATGATGAAAGTTTGGTTTTGGTAATCTGTACGGAGGATACTCTACATTTGATGACTATTGGAAAATTAAATCATGTAGTTTATTCCACTACCATAAATATAAGGAGCAATCATTCACATAGGTATAATTTATCATTTGAATGTTGTGTTTCATTTTTTGTTTCATTTTCAATTTTTTTACTTTTCATTAGTTGTTTATTTTAATGCAATTCCCTATTATATAATCTTTTAATTCATTGAAGATGATTTTCAATCATGATGTATAATCATTGGTGAATTTTAAAAAAACTTCTATATATTCATATCTATATCAAATATTTATTCACAGTGGCTAATTCTATTCATTTTTTTCTTATTATATAATATTTGAATGTAAAAAATCTATTGTTCAGTTATAATGTCCCAATCGTGGATAACTCATGTGTTTATCCATGATTTATATCTATTAATTATTAGTTATACTTGTGTATCTAAAATACACTCATTTATATAATTGAAATAATTTTCTAATATAAATTTTAAAATTGAACAAAATAAGGTTTATGTTGAGATTTATTTTTATAGAAATATAACATTCTCATTTTCTAGTTTTCATTAGACAATATACTATAAAATATTTTTGAAAATTAGTGGGAAAAAAGTATTTGAGTAGAATAATTTCTATTCTCTTGAAGGAATTACTTTCCTTGAAACCTATGTTATTTTTTATTTCTTAGAAACATATTTATTTTATCTTTAAAAAACTTAATCAGTTATTTTTTTCCATTATCTACCATATCTTTTTCAAATGTATGGGTTACGTAATTGTTATTTCAATAAAATATCAAAACCTTAAAGTAGAATAAAATGCATGTGGGGACCATATTGTGATCTCATCATATATGGGAAAAAGTAAAGGTTTGGGGATATCACCTCCATTTAATTCAATCCATAGAATTATGGGAATCATACCAGTACTAAGAATGTGAATATTATAGTACATATAACACAATTTCGAAATCATCATTGGAACAACATATATTCTATACACATAGAGTATTTCCAACTCACTAAATTTGTTCTCGCATACTTTAAGAAACACATTGAGTCTGATGCTATATTAGAAATATTCTGTTGGGAATTTTAAATATAGAAGAATCATTCAAAGGAGTTTTTTACTTATAGATTAGTATGGATCAGAAATATATTATTTAGAGGTGATTAGAGGACCATTATAGAGTTACAGTCATGACTCATAAGATACAGTTTAAGCTAAGGGATTAATGATTGTTGGTTGAAGGTGATTCTATGGATCCTCATGTACATATTCACAATGAATTATGTCTTTCTTATTATCTAATTTTAATATTTTACCAACTCATATGTTTATGCTTATACCTAGAATAAATATATTTTTATTAATACTAATTGATAGTTTTGTGTTAACTGGTTGTTTAGTTTTAGGAGTATTCATATTATTTGTTTCTATGGATTTATGGATTATTCATTGAGAACATGATTCTAGAGTTTGATTATTGAGAAATATAGAAAATTATACTTTGAACTATGATCTAGACCATAGTGACCAATGTAGAGACAGTTACCAAGGAAAATAGTGGTATCATTTAGATCACTAATTGAAGAATATAACCACTATGAACTTATAATTTAATGTATGTTTAAGGTGTTTTTTATTATTATCATTGTGAATTTCCATTATGGATCTATATATTTTATAAAGAAATAAGTGGTTTTTTATAATATTTTTGGCATAATTAATTAGTAAAGTGTCGGTTTGTAATATGTTGCATTATTCCATCACAAGATGGAGTCACTTTAGTAGTGTTTAGAACATTGTTGTGGGTGTTTTTAAATTTATTAATTGAAAACTACTTCAACATCCAAATTATCTATTGTGTTATAATAAAACACATACCATATCCCTAGTCTATCCATTTATTACAAATTAGTTATGATCAATTGTAAAGAAGCATCTATCCTTATTCCTTTGGCCAGGTATTCTTTGTCAATGTGTTATATAATAGACCTAAAAACGTTTAAAATACACAATAAATCACATACAATATTAGAGATGTTTTGAGGGATGGGAAACGTTGGTTTTAGTTTATTTTAATAAGAAAATTTTAAAAATAGGAAAATAAAAAATAAAATAAAAATAAACAAACCTTAAAATATTCTTTTTTGGATAATATATATATATATATATAAATATGAGATTTATTTTTGAATTAAACCATTTAATTCGTTAATTATAATTTTTAAGGAATTGTATGTTTGTATATTTCTTTATATGTTATTAAATAATAACTCCATAAACTTTTTTATTTCATTTACTAATAAACTTTTCATGAATTAAATATTTATAGAGATGAATACAATAACAACAAAACAATTTAACACTAGTGGATGGATGGTTCCATATAATAATTACTTATATAAGCTTGGGTATTTTTAGGACCACAAGGTTGAGTACCCTAAGAGGGGTGGGGGTGAATGAAGGTAGGAAAGATTAAAATTTCTTCCCCTTTAGATCTTGTTTTGTCGTTAAATAAAACACTCTTCTCTCTCTTTCTCATTGAAAAGTATGAAGAGAATTTTAAATCATGCATGAGACAGAACAATTTTTACCTGGTTCACCTTCATTGGGATACATCCAAGGAGCATACAAAGGTGGTGTGTTGTTGTACCAATTTCACTAAGGATCGCTTCCAAGAATGAGTATAATGTTCCAGCCAAATCTTCTATGCCCAGGCTCACTACCTTTACAAGGTTTAGGGTTTCCTCACTGCATTCATAAGGGTATATATTTTGAACTATGAGTATTTAAATGATCATTAATATGAGTATTTTAAATTATTAATTCTATTTTATGCTTCGAATCAATATGTTATAATGAAATGTTTAACAGGAAAATATTTGAAGGGTTGATGTTTATTATTTTGTTTTATACTGAATTTTCTGTTAGTATCATTCTTATACTTAGATTTATTTTGTTTAAATTTTTTTTCATTTATTCATGGGTATTTATAATAGTTTTATTTTTTACATTAACCTATTTTACATATTTTAGTGTGTAACAATTTATTAAGATATGGGGATATTTTAGTTTTTATTTTTATTACACTTTTTGATGACTTTTAAAGGGGGGGGGGGTTTTATACAACCATGTTCAATTTTTTTAATTTTAAAAAATGTGTACATTGTTAGTGTTCATGTTTGATTATTTTTTAGTGTTTTAGTTTAAAATTTTCAATATTACAATTCCACAAAATATTAACATTAGATAGTTATGATTTTTCATATATTTATTTACTTTTTCTTAATAGGACTTTCTTTGATGATTAATTATTTAATGGCTAAATATTTGATGTTATTATTCTTGTAGTATTTTAACTTATACAATATGTAGTTTAATTCTATTTTTTATGTTTTTTATGGTTTTGTATGTTATGTATACTTCAATTTTTAAAATAATTTTACACTTTTATAGTATGTATTGAATTTGAAAATTTTATACTGTACACCATAAAAAGAAAAAAATTTCAAAAAACAATATTATACTCTATGGATCCTTGAAAATGAACATAAAGATATAAATGGAACCTATAATAGAAATGATACCTATAATGGAAAATGAAGCTTATGATAGAAAATGAAACTTATAATGGATGATAAAACTAACTATATAATTGAATCTTATGATGAAAATGAATGCTATGATGGAAATGAACCATACAATAATGAACCTTTCTTTTAGCCTCAACAAGTTTATATTTTTTTTTTCAAAAAATCATTTTACTCTTAAAAACTATATGTTCCCTTTGAGATATTTTATAAGAAAAATTTATTCTTATAAAATTTCTTTTTATGAAAATTTAATCTTAAAGAATTTACTTCTTATGTATTTTATCATATTTTATAAAAATGAATATATCTTATGTGAGAATGTATCATACATAAATTTGTATCTTCTCATATATTCAAAAAGTTTCTTATTATTTATTTTAAAATAATTTAATGAAGAATAAATTTATTATTCCAAACATATTTTTAAGATATTTAAGAAAATATTTTTATGTATCTTATTTAACCGATTATATATATTTTATTGATTTTTTCATAGTTTTCCTAAACATGAAATTTTTCAGAAACATGTTTAAAAATTATATGGTGAATTCGAAATTTGGAAACACCAACATAAAAGAAATAATGGAGGTCATGTGCTGACTATTGGAAAAAATGTCTATATATTCTATTTGAAGGAACAAGATGGAAATTTCAAACAACAAAATCTCACAAGATATATGAAAGTACTTAAATCTTGATAAAAAAACTTTTGTTACTCTATTAAGATAATTATAATGGAGGTCCATAATATAGATCCTTATTTGAAGTGTTTGAGCTACGAAAACATTCTAATATTTGTTTCTTTGTTTCTTTATTTTGACAGCTTTATAATTTTATCTATATTTATTTTTGTTTTATCTGTTATTTTATGATTTTCCATTCCTCAAGCAAGTTATTTTATCTTCATAACTTTTAAACAAAAGTTAAATCAGTTTGGGTTGTGAATACCATTAAAATTCAAGTTGTATTATCATCATTTATTTTTTCATTGAAAAAAATATTGATCTGTTGGGTTATTCCTCCATGTGTGAAAAATTTAGTGTATATAAAATGATATCACATTTTTTCAAAAGTTAGTTTTTTAGGGAGTTTTATTTCTCCCATAAAGAATAGAGAAGTGAGAAGTTGAAAAAAATATTGTTGATCTGAACTACTATAAATATCTGGCAATTTTATTAAATTACTCTTACAATATATTATGTTCATAATCCACATTGATTTTTCTTAGTGAAAAATTATTCAATATTCTTTACCATTTCATGAATTTTATTATTATTTGATATTAAATTAGTTCTTTTATATTGTTTTGTTTCTATTCTGATTTAATTAATTTGTTTAATGTTTTAAAAGGATTATTCACCCCCAAGAATATTTCCAAATCTCTCACTAGTCTAAACTGAATTCTATAAACATATCATGTACACCAGCATAAATATGAAATAAAAAAGAATTAAATATATAAGGAAGATATTTTATGATCCCACTATATCATTGAAACTAATTCCATTCAATCAGTATCCTCTTTTATCAATTTAAACTCAAAAATATAATTTTTTATTTTAAAACAACAAGAAAATATTAAAATATTTCTACAATGTAAAAGAAAACATCTTCATTATTCAAAATAGACAGACCAACATCAAATTAAATTTATAATACTTTATAATTTGGTGAATTGATTTTCAAAATTCACGAATTTTATTATCTAATATCTATTATATTTCTTGGGTCTATTCAATTATTGCTCAACCTCTTTCAATTTATAAAACAGATTTTCATAAATCGGTTAGTTGAATTATATAAAAATATGATTTAAATATAAATATTAGAAAACATGGTGTAATAAATTTCATTAAAACATAATGTCAGATGATATAAAAGAATTAATAGTATTTTCTCTCGAGGAAAACAAAAAATTAAAATTAATTATATTATAGAAAAATACATTATTATGTAATGTCTTCCTTTTAACTATTATCGATTGAAATTTATGGCATAACCAATTATGTTCATTGAAGAACTAAACTATATTTTTCAATATTCCTATTAATTAAAGTAAAATACCAAGACCATAAAATTCTAATTCCAAGGACATGGCCTTAAAATCATAAAAAAATATTTTATGGAGACCTCAAATATGAAATCATGTTAATTATATCCATCAGTTGTGTAGAAATCCCCATTTAATTTTTACTTTCTCGGTAATATTCATAACTACCCATAAATATTGGAATAACAAATAACTATTCAATCATGAGATTTATATAACCATCCATCCAATGGCCCGAAGGCCTTAATTTTTTTATGAGAACCCCCTTTTAATGGAGGAAGGGGGAAACCAAATTAACTTTATAGACTTAAGAAAAACCACACCCGAAGGAAATAATAGTAAAACCAGAATGAAAACATGGAGCTTCCCCTCCCCAGTATAAAACATGATGAATATCTCCACCATTACAAGGAAATATGGATATAAAATGTCCTATGTCGATACACATGCTCGATCTGATGGCAGACGCCATACCCTCTCAATAACCAAATTCGTAGAGTGATGCAAAGATGAACCCCCAGCTCTAAGTACACCTCTGAGACCGATTCTATGTAGTCGATTCTGGCATCACCAACTCTCCACCAATAGAATCAAAAAATTCCACAAGAAACTACAACATTCACACATGACCTCCACCAAAAACCATCAACGCTTTCAAAACGTGCAGATCTCGAATCAAGACATGCGCCATGGAACCTCGAATAGTCACTGAAACCACCATATGACCACAACCTCACTCCCAACTGTAGACAACCCCACCCATCCATAGGGAGGAGCATGGAGTCACTAGCGATGTTGATTCCACACAAACTAAACATCAAACCATCAAAAACCTCAAAACATGAAAAATTATAGGAACAAGACCCCCTCCTCGATCCTCTCTAGTTCCTCTGTCAACCCACAATGGATGCCTACCATAGACGTCACATGATCGCATCAAAACTATTCGAGGAGCCATAATAATTCTAGGATCCAGATCTAAGCCGCTCCAGGTGAGGTCACAATAGAGTAATGCTGATCCAAGTCGTGCGGTGAGTCGATAACACATAAGGGGATGTGCCATATCGAACCGAGTAGGGAAACTGACTCCTAGGTCACGACCTCAATGAGAATAGCCAATGAAACCATCCAAAAATTCCAAAACTCCATTGTGCTGTGACATTTCAAACCCAATCCTATGCTGGTGAAAATATAAAGGAATCCCCCAGAAGATAGTGCCTGACATGAGGGGAATGAGGAAATGAGCCCCGAGAAACCCTTGCCACCATGGGGATTTGGGGGGGGGGATATCACTCCAAGTCATCACATAAATATCGAATCATTATAAATATATATCAGAAGTGCAGCCAATTATTACATATTGAACATTCCAAGGTCCAGTTCCCTGCTAATTGGTATAGAGTCACTTGGGTCGAATCCTCAGTGATGGTCCAAATTTTAATGTCAATTGTTTTTTTTTGTTTTTTATTTTGAATGGGGGGGGGGGGTTGTTTGAATATCTTAATTAGGATGATTATTTGATTGAGTTTTATTAAAAAAAATCGTAATGATTAGGTTGATTTCATCATTATGTTTTTGAGCTTCCAATATCCTTGATCTTTGGTGTTTTTTTTAATTATCATCAACTTCGCGAGGTGATTTCAATTAGAACCCCCAATTGTTTTGGATTTAATCTATGCCATAAAATTGGTTCTCATCGTTATCAAATCATATTTTTGGAACGATCAATATTACATGAACCCAAGTTTTTTTGTTCTATAATAAATTGAATTGATATTTCACAAATATGTTATTAATCCATAACATATTTTATTTTACATAAAAAATATTAATTAATATAATGATCAAATGAGGGAAAGCTCTCAATCACTTAAAATACCTAAATCATGACACTAACCAATGATATATTTAATCATCCAACTGGTAGGTTAATAATATTTTTGGAAATATTATGGTTAAGGATAAAAAATAGAATAAAAATAATGGGATCAGAAAAGAGTGGTGTGCGGAACACACACATGAAATGTGAATAGAGTTAAAGATACACTTTTAATTGAATCAGGAATTAAAAGAAGTAGGATATTTTAACATGATTTGAACTATTTTAGGACCATTAATATATCCTAATATTAATTTCATAACAAATAGATATTATTATAAATATACAATCATTAATATTTAGTTTAAATAAAAACTAAAATACACGATTAAAATTGAAAACCACCGAAAAAGAATAAGAAATGGAAAGTGGAGGAGAGGTCTCTTTTTTTGAAAAATATCATGTAAATTCCTCCCATAACCTTTTAAAGTTTCTATTAATTAAAAAATTCATCCTTAATTGATGAAATTAAAACCCCTTGCAAGGAGAAGATGGTGCTGTATTTATAGCCAAAAGTGTTAGATTATTTTCATTCCAAATATGCCCCTCAAGTAGGTTTGAAAATTTTTTTAATTTAGAAAGATAAATATGTAGAAATATTATTATTAAGATATTTAAATATATATACTTAATGTAAACCCTCCAAATTTTCCATTCATTAGACTTTTCTAGCAAATTTTATTGATGTTTTAATAAATAATGTGCAACTATCCATTTTTAACCACAATTTTTCGAAGCTCGAAATGTGAATGGGTTTTTGAATAAGACTATCCCATTAAACATAAACCAATTATTCTAAAAATTAGGCCAAATATGTATTTTTATTTCACATGGAATAATCTCAAATAAATTGGATTTCTATATTATGAGAAATTTATGGATTGGATACTGATCTTAATTCCCTGAGAGATTGGTGGGTTGGAATTCCAAACATCTGTTGGAACTCATTTTGGTGAATGTGGGACTTGAAATTTAAATAAAAGATAAATTTTATTTTTTTATAAACTTTTTTATAGAATAAAATAAATTGAAAAACTATATTGAGCCCATAAATTATTTCGGTATGGCTAATCTAGTTTTCTCAATCGATTTGATGGGCCTTTTGTGTGGTCCATATGACCCTTCAGAAGGATGAATTGGGAAAATTACCCTTCTAATGATATGTTTTAATATTCCATAGGAACAATATAAAAGAACAAAAAAATAATTTGGATTAGTATGTTTAATTATATGATAAAAAAATAAAATAATGTTCAACTAAATGAATATAAATAATGCTCTTACTATGTGTTTATGATCAAAACATGAACATTGATTGAACATTAATCATTTTAAGTGACAATTATATAATGGGAGTAATTTAAAATAATTAATTAATATTTAATATCAACTCTTTCATAATTATTCTTTATTATTTATTGATTTATATAAAATAAAAACATAACTAAATAAAACTTTCTCACCAAAAAATTTGAAAATTTTGTTTCTCTAATATGGGGTCTAGAATAGTTCATGAATCCATAAATAATTCCACAAAAAATTGTTAAAGAAATAATAAAAAAACAATTCATTTTTCACCCTCAAAATTAGAAATGGAAAATATAGGCACTCATAACTTAATGCTCTCAAGATGATAAAAAATTATTTCTTTAAGTCCACTCATTCACCTACCGAATGTAAAAATCTTATAGTTTGAAACAACTCCCATCTTCCATACCATATCCTACAGTTAAAAATTATGAAAAGGTATTTTAGGGGTTTTTAATGGATATGGGATGGTAGTTATAAATTGTTACAAAGAGTGGAAAATAGGGGTGAAATATTAAATTGGAAAAATAAATGCACAATTTGTTTTCAAAATGAAACAAATAATGTAATAGAAAAACATATTTACAAGGTCTTGATTTTATGAAGAAAATAATATAGGGATAAAAGTGGAAGGGGATGAAATGTTGAAACACAAAACATCTCCCAATGATAAAAGAGAATATGATGCAAGTGTTCTTTTCATTTTATTTTTTTTATTATTGTTTTCAATGCTGAACATGAAAAAATTCTCACACTCATCTTCGAACCCAATTTTGACCTCCTCATGACACTAATTATAATAATTATACTAAGATCAAGGGTTGAGGAAGAGTAATTTTTGACCTAACAAAGACACAACAATTTCTTTATTTACTTTTCTTGAAAACTTTTCAACAACATGTACAAAATTAAATAAATGTTAACCCATTACCAAAAATCACTGAATTAAAACCTCTCCACCAAACTTTAATTGATTCATTCCCTCATGAATATGATGAAAGATTGAAAATGAAGGATAATATAACGAAAATTAAATATTTTACCCCACACATAAATTTCACCAAATTATGAAATTAAAATACTTGTAGATGTTGGGTGGGATAAGGTATTGGGCTTGAAATGTGGATATCAAAAAATGTAGTCATGGGCTCAATGGGGCTTTAAAGAGGATAATTAATTTAGGGGAAATGGTAGGCTATTTTAATATTGTTATTCTCATGTGGTTCATAAAATTATTCTACTATATTATTGTACATTAAAGCATAAAATTTTTCTCGATGAACCACAAACTCAAGACTCCCAATTCGAGGTGAAAAAACACCCATTTTAATAAGAGGGACACATGTGGACTTATCTTGAAACATGATTTAATTTCTCATAGTTGGGTAGGAATCAGTTTATAAATAAAAAATTTATCATTTGAAATTTATTATTATTGGCCCAAAATTAATTATTCAAATTTTTTAGGAAAAGAAAAAATGTTTAAGAGGAAAACAAGTCATTGGACCCTATAAAAATGATAGACATTTTTTTTAATTTAATATTGAGTAATTTTAACTATTTTATTGTTTTATTTGTTTAGTTTTGTTTTTTTTAGTTTGTTAGTGTTTTTAAAATTCACACCCAACCAAAAGAGAAATATAAAACAATATTTTAGGAAGAAAGTTATAAAAACGGATAATGAAAAATGAATTAAAAGAAAGTGAGAAAGAGAGGAAGAGGGGGGGAGAGAGTTAATGAGAAATATGCACCCATTGTTTTGATTTGATGGGTATCTATCTCAAACCGGTGATGGTTTTTCCATAGTGGTTGGTGATTTGAGGGATTTCTATGTGGTTCCTCAGATGTTTGTCCTATCATGGTGATTCTTTATCTGATGTCTATTAACTGTGAATTTATTTTTGGAAGTTGGGTGGTGTAAATTCACTACACTAAATGGTAAACATTAGTATTTATGAAAGGACCTACCCAAAGTGAATTAATCTTTCTAGGGTGAAGCCTAAATTGAGAGTGGAATAGAATTACCTTTTTATATTCATGGAATACCTTTTAAAGGATTTTTTTATCATGATGTTCCTTATCCATTTCATGAAATAGATTGGAATTATCATTAGAATATTCTCAATTATCCTTTCATTTATTCAACATAAACTATATATCTTCCCTATATTTTTTCATAATCAAAATTACGGGTTTTTACAACAAAAACTGACTATTGTTTGATTTCACCTAGTAAATTACACACTTTACCAAAAACTATCCTAAATGGACACATCCCAATGTGGGGTTTTATAGGAAGTATCATAAGAAAAAAGTGATTTTCTAGGTCTTTCAAGCCAGTATTTTCTTCTCGTATTTACAATTCCCTCAAGAACTCTATTGACGTCTATATTAGAATGTTTATCCATGTACAAACCCATTATTTTTCAAAAGTTATTCCATATTCCGATTATAGAAATGTGTTACTAAGTCAGTTTTCAAGGAACAGAGTGTTTCTAATCAATGAAAAATGTGGGTTTTTAGGAAATCACTAACATTATTTTCATCATCCTTCATAGTGTCTTTTGGCCTCAAACCACCTATAAACATAAGTGACCACAAGAAAAATGCAAGATAATACATTAGGGGGTGGAAATCGTCCCATAAAATAAATAACCCAAACATCGAGGATCTCATAGCTGATTAATGGATTTTGGGGATATAATTTCTTTTGGAAATAGTTCCAAACTATAGGAAAGTGGTACATGATTGAATTAACTCATATGAGTCCTCTAAGAGTGATGGAAATAATAATTTTGAATAAATAAATTTGGGGGGGGGGGGGTCGTTTGACATCAAAATTGATCACCACCAGGCATTGAGTTAAAAAAAGTATAAGATGTACTAATTTTCACCTTCATCAAAAAATCTCTTAAATACCATGTGAGTATCAGTTTTGTAAATATAATTATCTTTTTAAAAATAGAATTTTGAATCACTTTTCAGCTTTAGTTTTTTTCTTTTGAAAACATTTTTAGGAAAACTCCAAATACCAAGTAGTTTATAATTGGGTCATACCCTGGTAACTTTGGAGTGATAGATGATATGTTTTAGTTGTAAACTAAGGATTAATTATTTTAAAATTAGAAGAATTGTAAATTCTACTCAGGTGATCATCCCTAATGCCTTCTTTTCTAGGTATATATTTAATCACAATGTAAACCTATTGGATCATTAATTTCCATCTTATTAGCCACAGTTTGGAAACACTTTTCTTATATAAGAACTTTAAAGTTGAATGGTATGTAAAAAGGATGATTTTGGCATTGAAGATATAGGGCTTGAATTTATTTAATGGAAAAAACAATAGCTAAAAGTTCCTTTTCAGTCAAAGTGTAGTGAGATGGAGTTTCATCCAATGTTTTTAAGGCATTATAAATGACATGAGAAATATTTTCTCTTCTTTGAACAAGAACAGTCTCAATGGACCTATTAGAAGAATCACACATCAATTCAACATGTATGGACCAATATGAGGGTTGGATTATAAGGGAGGATGTAAGAAAAACATTGAGATCAATGATTTATATCATTAAATCTTCATCAATATGGAAAGTAACATCATTATTGAGTATACATGTAAGTGAGAGGTAAATCCTTATAAAGTTATGGATAACTCATTGATAGAAACCAGCATGAAAAAGGAATGAATGGATGTGTCAAACTGATGCGGGTTCATGAAGTGATTAGAGTACCACAATTATTATAGGATTTTCTTGAATAACCTCTTGAGAAATTATTTTCCCAAGAACAATCCCATTAGTAACCATAAAGTAACATTTTTTAAAATTCAGCAGAAGGTTACATTTAAGACATTTATGAAGGACTATAGAGAGTTAATGTAATAAAGATTCAAATGACTCACAATAAATGGGAAATTCATACATGAAGACCTAAATACAATGCCCAAGGTTTTCATAAAAGATAAACATCTTAAACCTATTGAATTTTGAAGGATCATTAAAAAGTAAAAAAAAAATTATCCTATAATAATATGTCTCAAATGGGCAACTGAAAGGTGTATTATCTTGTCCTTGAAGTGCTTTTAGGATTTGGAATTATTTGACGCATCCATAAATAAAGAATAAAAATGTGATTTTATTGCTAATATTTAAAGCATTTATCATGTGGAAGAAGAGGGTAGTGGTCTTTTTGTGTTTCATCATTCAATTTTGTATAATCAATGCATACACTCTATTTGATTTCTACCTAAGTTGTTACCACCTACCTATATTCATTTTTGACAATAGTTATCCCACCCTTTTTAGGTACCACTTTAATTGGAATAACCTATTCACTATCGAAAATTGGGTTGATAATACCTACTTTAAGAAGCATGGTGATCTATTCCCAAACTACCTCAAGGATGATTGGATTGAGTCTTCTCTGTGGTTTTCTAATTTGTTTGGATGACTGTTCAAGATAAATTTAATGCATGAAAAGAGCAGCTCTAATTCTTGATATCTCATCTATGTTCCATACTAAGGCGTTTTTATTTTCCATTAACTCCTTGAACAATTATTTACAGCTCGGTTTTAGAATGTCTAGTAGAGATAATGATAGGATAAGATTGATCATAAAAAATGATTTCATATTTTGGGTTTCCAGGAAATGGTCTCAAATCTATCTCATCTTTCGTTTATTGTATAGACTACATAGTAATGAAGTAGTGGATTAAATTTTTTTATTCATTTTCTGCAATACTATCCAAGGTGAGATAATAGATATCAGAGTTGAGATGCGATTTAAGAGATTCTTCAAGATCCTCTTGATTGATAATGACTATGAATGAGAGGTCAACATCTACATCCCCATTTATGACTTGTTTAATCATGGTGAAAAAATCATAAGATGATCTATCATTATAACATTATTATTATTCTGAAATGAGGGTGAATCCACTTTTAGAAGTGTCCTCATAAGCATGGATTCAGAATGAAGTGTGATCCTTAAATGGGTATTGTGTGGCTTAAAAAATGTGGAACATGGCCCATTGGTCACCAAATTCCATAGATATTATTCTCGCATGGACATCAATATTAAATCAACTTTTTAGGAGGAATGTTATTCCTATGATTATAAAAGATAATGAATAATTCACCTCACCTTCCATGTTAAGGACATAGAAATTAGCAGGGAAGATAAGATCATGGAACTATATATGGAAATCCTTGATTATTCTCTCAGGAATGGTTGTACATTGATTGGATAACTATATTAAAACTCTCATTGGGTGTAATGGACCTAATAAAATGTTGGATATATGTATTTTGTTATAACATTTATCAAGGCTCCAAGTTCTATGGGGTTATCATCAAAGTTGGAACTCCCTATTTGGCATGAAACCATAATGATCCTTGGATATTTTCACTTCATGGGTATGAACAACTAGGTTAAAACATTCTAGATGCTTCTATTTTGTCTCTTGTGGATGCACAATACCATAAGAAAATTTTCAGACATAGTGATTTGATTTATTGAATCTAAGAGGAGAATGTTTACTTCAATACATCTAAACATGTTCAGTATTTGAAGATCAGGTTCAAAGGACTTAATTGGATTGGAGCCAGCTTGAGAAAAAGAAATGGGTTCCTTAGAGAAATTGATGGTGTATAGGGAGTGGTTTCAAGTTCTCTTTATAGTTTCTTTGTCTAATCTTTTTCCATTTCAACATTAAAGGGTGTTAGAGGAAACATCATGATGCATAAAAACTTTCTTTCCAGATCGATTTGCAATTGTAGTTACATTTCTCTTGGGGTTGGGAAATGGTTGAGATAAGAGTTGGGAAGAATTGGTTTTTTGTTTTCGGATATGGTGTGATTCAAGTTTTCCAATTTGGGTTTCAATATTTTTAAGGCTAGAATGGGTGAAAGAGGCAAGATACAGTGCATTCTCATGGTTTCTGGGAATAAGAGGCTTGTCCCTTATTGGGATTACCTTGATTTTAATTCTTGATAAATTTATTATATTGGGTTTGTAATTAGAAAGATTTATTTGGATAGTTAATCATGTAGGAGTAAGAGTTGTATTGATACATTGAGGTTGGGGAATAATAATATAAGGTTGTTTGAAGTTAACACCAACTTGATAATATTGGAATTGGTTTGGATTTTGAGGATGAAAAATAGGGGATGACAAAAGGGATTATCATACCATAATCATGGGTTATAGGTTGAATAGAAGGGATCAGAGTGGGGTTGGTTGGAGTTTCTAATAAACTAACCACATTGTTGGGGGATGGTGTTCTATAGAGCATATGCTGCATTGATATCCATTGGTCTAGATTAATCTGATGAATCATCTTAAAGTTGTGTACATATGTTGTTTGGGTGACCTGGTGAGCTAAAGATTCCTAAATTCTTGATTGGTCCAAGGAATATTGATTTTAGATAAGATAAGGTTGTGGATTTGGTAGCCACATCTAGTGGACGTACAGGACCTGTGAGTTCACTATTCCATTATGTCATCTTATTGGGCTCTATGGACTGATTATGTTGGGCTTGTTTGACTTGATAATGTGCTTGAGTATGGAATTATTCTGTGTTTACATCCATTTTTATTATGATATTATATGCATCCACATGATTTTTTTCAATAAGGTAACCACCACATGAAGCATTAATGACATTTCTCTCCATATTAAATAACCATTAATAGAAATATTGTATCAAGAGTTGGTCAGGGATTTGGTGATGTGGGAAGGTTTCCACAATCTTTTTAAACCTATACCAGTACTAATTGAGTTATTCATTGGGGAATTTATTGATACAACTAATTTTCTTTTGGAATGGTGGAGTGCATGAAACATGAAATAATTTTACTAAGAATATCCACTTTATATCATCCCATGTGGTTATGAAACCAAGAGGGAGATAGTAGAGCAATGAACTGGAAGATTCATAAAGGGAGAAATGAAATGGTCAAAGATTGATTTTTTCTTTAGAAACCCCTTAAGGATTCATGGTATAACACACCACTTGGAAATCTTTCAGGTGAATATTAGGATCCTCACTAGCTATCATGTGGAAATGATATAGAAGATGAATCAAACTGGATTTGAGTTCGTAATCAGCCTTTATATTTGGATATTGAATCCCAATGGGTAGGTAATTATTATTAGTGGAAGAAATGTCTTTATTAGTTTTCTCCACATGATTGGATATATTTAGAACAATTGGATGGGTAATGAATGGGTCTCGAGTGATTCTATAATCCCTAATTGTCCTCATAAGTTAGTGAAGAGTTCTCTCAATTTTCAGGTCAAATAAATCCAATGGATTTTTTGGGATACTATAGGGAATTCATATAATTTTGGAAAGAATGGGGAAAATAGGTTTTTCTATGTTGTTTTTTTATTTTAAAATTTTTTGAGAAGGAGGGGTTTCCTTTTTTTTAATGATATGTTTTTTTTGGTTTTTTTTAAAAAATTTCAAAAATCCAAAACAACCAACTATAAGTTTTACCATCATCGAAAATGTTGCCCTTTGAGGAATTGAATATTTCTCATTTATTGATATATTAATGTTCTGGTTCTCTTTTAATGTGTTTATCGACACCCAAGTCAAATCCTCAACTATGGTACAAATTTTAGAGTCACTTTTTTTTTATATTTTTCTTTTGAATGGGGGGGGGGTTATCTGAAGAGATTAATTAGGTTCATTATTTGATAGGTTTTGATTTAAAAATTTAATAATGATTGTAATAAGTTCATCATTATGGAGTAAATCATGTGATTTCATAGAGCTATTCATATCTTTTCATAAAATTAACATCCACTTCACAAGGTGATTTTGATCGAAACTCAAAATTGTTTTGGTTTTAATACAATCCATAAATAGATTTCTAATCATTATCAAATATCATTGATGGAAAGTTAAAAATTTCTTGAACCCATATGAATTTGTTGTTCCAATGATCCATATAATTCACATGTCAAATATATTTCATTAATCCATAACATATTTTATTTGACATACACAATATTAGTTTAAATAATGTTTAAATGAACTAATTCTCTCAATCACTTAATATACCTAAATTATAACTAAACCCAATGAGATATTTACTCATCCATTTGGGTGGTTAATAATATGTTTGAAATTTTTATGGTTTTGGGATAGAAATATAATAAAAATAATGGGACTAGAAAACAATGGTGCACCGAACACACACACGAAATGTGAAGAGAGGTAAAAATGTGCTTTTTATTGAATGAGGATGTAAAAGAGGACAGATATTTTAAATAGATTTAAACTATTTTATAGCAATTATTATTTTAAAATAGATTGTGGATAATAATTATAGATTAATATGAAATAAAATCCATTAATATGTAATTGAAATATAAATGAACATACACAGTTACAATTGAAAAAAACTAAAAACAAACAAGAAAAGGAAAGTGAATGAGTGGTATATCTTGTAAAAAAATATCAAGGAAATTATTCTAAGTACCATGGAAAGTCTCCAGTCATTCCAAACCTCCTCCTTATGTTCTTAAATTAAAAACCCTTGTGAGAAGATGGGGATTTATTTATAGTCCAAGGTAGTATAATTTTTTATTCCAAATATGCCCCTCAAGTTGGATCGACAATTTGATAAAAACGAAAGCTAAATATGGAGAAGTATTATTCATAAAATTTGTATATATAGATGTTTTAATTACACCCTAAAATTTTTCCATCCATTGTAATTTTTTCTCCAATGTTATTTAAATTTTAATAGACAATGTGGAGTTGTCCATTTTTATCCATAATTCTTTGAAGGCAGAAACGTTAACTGATTTTTGAATAGAAATTTTTCTTAAAGTGCCAAAAAATTATTCTAAAAATTCATCATCCTATATTTTTTCATTCAAACTAAAAAATATAAAATCAATTGGATTTTTATATCATGTTACAGGTAATGTATGGTGTCGTAATTTTAATTCCTAGATAGAATGGTGGGTTAGACTTCAAAACAATAGTCGGGCCCATTTTTCATGGAGTTGGACATCAATAGTTTTATCGAATATGATTTGTATTATCCCAAGACATTTGGTAGAGAATAAAATATTTTGGAATTCTGGATCAAGGAAAAAAATACTACCTTTATGGCTGGTGCTATTTTCTCAACAGATTTGTTGGGCCTTCTTGTGTGTTCTATATGACCCTTCAAATTTCAGAATAGGAAAAATATCCCTTCTAATTATATGTTGGTATTTTCATCAGGAACACTAAAAAAAGAAAAAGAGAATTATTTTGATTAATATATTAAATTCTTTGTCCAAAACATTAAAATATAATTTAATTAAATGAACTCAAAAAATGCTTTTCTTATGTGTTTATGATCAAAGCATGAATATTTATTGAAATTTATTAATTTTTATGTGAAAATTATATTATGGTAGTGATGTAAAATCATGAATTAATATTTAATTATTATATAATTGAATATTATTTTTATTCTGTTGATTAAGAACGTCATCAAACATCTCATTATTACATTAAATCAATACCAAACCATTATAAAACCATATATAACATGTTTATCAACCAATTCGACGATTTAAGTCATTTTATTAGGTTGAAAATAAAATAATATATAATTGGATACAATGTATTTAATTAAAATCAAGACTTAATTAAATAATATTTTCTTTTTCCACTTCCATCTTTTTCAAATATGATGAGTCATTGTCTCCAAAAATCCCCCCTTTAAATTTTATTTTAAAATAATGAATCAAACATGACTAAAAACTACAGATATCTCCAAACCGAATATTATTTTATCATATGATACCAACCAATTAGATATTTTTTTATTAAATGTGTAATTATAAAATATAATCTCTCACCTTTAACAAATCTTGGTGATAACTCTAGAAAATTATATTATTATTAAAAATGAGATTTAATTTAGTGAAATACAACACAAAAAGGGAGAAATATGAACAGGAAATAAGAATTAATAAATTTTATTATTAAATAATTAAATAAATATCAACTCACTTCACTCACTATTCATGAATTTTTACCAATTGAAAAATAAATTACAATATACTGAATGATTCTTTTACAATAATATTTACAACCAACACATCTCTTTTTTAATTAGATTTGGTTAGAACACATCCCCACATATGTGTTTAAAAAAATAATCTATACATATAATCAATAGAAAGAGGTCACTTTGCACCAACACACACATTCTAAACTCTCAAATTCACATAAATAAATCAATGTTTTTTCATAATTCACAGTTTCCCATGTAAAATTCTATCTACAAATATATTATCCACTTTTTATGGTAAAAACATTACTTTAAATTCATTCTAATTATATCTCCATTTGAAAAAAATCCATATAATTATAGAGAAGGGGATCATTATCCTACCTAAATCTTGTGAGATATAATTTTAAACTCATGTTATCAACCTCAATTTTTCAACTAAATTTTTATGAAATGGTTTCATAAACAAAAAGCCCACTTTTTCTTTTATAGTAATAAAATATAAATTTAATATTAAATTTTTATATTTTATTATATAAATTGGTACTTTATTTTAATGTTCCTTGATCATGACTTATGAACAAGAATTTTGGAAATAACCAAAAAACTCAGATTATCACAACATAATAATAAATGAAATTCCACTTCTTACATGAGGTCTTCTAATCAAGTCCTTTTTTATATTAATTAATTAATGAAATGAGTTATATGTACATACTATTCATAATCCATACATAGATTCATATAATTATTCTTCTTTATGTTCATTGTTACAAATTTTAATTATAATAAGAATACTCCACCAAACATGATTATCCAATTAGAATCAATTATAACCCAATAAACTTTTTTAACTATAAAAATATCACTATTTAATTTTATATAAAATTTAAACTCATAAATAATAGTTAATTAGGAATTCCATAGGATTATATTTTCTATAATAACATGTGAATTTTTTTAATTTTATATTAAACACATAATGAATCATCATAGATGATATGTGGTTTTGAATCCTTCAAATATAGATAACTTCAAATTTGTTTTCTGAAATCCTTTTAGTTGACTTATGTACCTTCATTGTCTTTATAATGTTTTTTGAAACATAAATAGCGGTAAAAATATGATTCAATATTTATCTTCTAAATTACATTTCTAGTTTAGGAGTGACTAGGGAAATAAAAATAATACATTTTCTATGAATAATATTTGAACCTAATAAATATATAATTTCCTTAAGACGTTAAACCTCAAAATATTTATTTATCTAAGTATAAAATTATTTGAAAACTTCTTTATTAATTAAAAATATAACAATAACATTTACATATAAAATGATGATGAGTTATATATTTCAATAATCTTGTACATAAATGTTTTTATTTATACTTTACCTTTTTTGAATTATAAAAAAATTAAACACAGATCTATCTATAAGCACCAATATCACAAGCCTTTCATCAAACCACAAAAAAAATAACCTAAAACATTCCAACATTATCACTAAGTATAAATACAACAGGTCGATCAATATATAACTATTCATTATTCTCTCCATTAAAAAATGGTCACATCAAATCATTATAAATTATCATATATTTTCTTTTAGTGGTGATAGTTTAATATGTTATAATAGTATAAAAAAGTATTAAATTATAAAATATTCCTTTAAATAAAATTCCTCAACATGTGATATCTCTTATAGAATAGTTTTTCATTATTCCTTTCTATTTATTCACTTTTTTTAAAGTTTTATAGAATTTTCACTTTGAATCAATAGAATTATTATTTATTATGCTCAAACTAGCACCCATGATTTAGACCTTTCAATTTGTTCTAAATATTTAATTATCCCCACTATACAGTCATGATTATTCAAGGATTCATTTACATCCATTTATTCAAATTAAGGAATAAAATAGTCACATGATGGATTACTCAAAGACATCCTTGTTCAAAATGATGTATTAGACCACCAATGAAATTTTTATCCTCAATCTATTTTCTCAACAATAGATTAATATAATAAAATTTTTGTTCTTCACTAGAAACATATAATATATGAACCTCACACCGTTCTTCACAAAAAATATCAGTATTTTCTAAAATTATATATTTTTTTAAATAAAACAATACCTTGTACTTATTTATACATTTACATTCTCTTGTTTTCACATCAATACAAAACACAATCAATCACATTCACATCAACGGTATAGAAAATATATATCCAATAATTATTATAGTAGTGGAAACCTCTTCCATTTTATGAATATCCAATGAAAATTACATTAATTCCATGTTGCTCAAATTTATTCTTGTTTAAGACTTTTACATTAAAAAGATAAGGAATTTTAAATGACCTCATGTACATTAAACAAGTTTAATTATTATAATACTTCTCATAAAATGACATATATGAATTTGGATGAAATATATAATTATTTTAGATACAAATCACTACTATAATAGCCAATCACGGGAAGTAATAAGACATTCCTTGTTCAACCAAAAAGGTTTTAGTAATATCCACAAAAATATTATTATTCTTATAAGTAATAATTCTTTGTTTTTGAGGTCTATAGTGAATTATATTTATGTGGAATTTCATGATACTCCAAGTACAATTTTCGCTTCACCTTAATATACTTATCCTTATTATCTAATATGATATCACTCACTAAATAACCACCTAATTTCTCTACATTCCTTGTAAAACACTTAAACCTATAGAGGGAATAAAAATTATGTTACATAAACTTAATACATTTGATTCATGTGTAATAATAAATAAATGATACATAATTATTATATATATACATTGACTTCTACATAATCAGTCCACACATATCTAAGTGAATTGGCGATAATGGTTGGGACATTTTAATCTCCACTTTGTTTTGTGTTGAATTAACATTCATACAATTTATACATGTAAATCTATTCATTAATTTTCCCTTAATATAATAGGAATACATTTAAACTCATTTTATTTAGTAAAATTGTTTAGTTGTTTTTGGTAAATTTTACCAATCATTAAATACCACAGTCTACTCCCCTTTTAAGAACACAAATATCATGATTTTTTAGGATCATACTAGTTAAATAATCTGAATATATTTTTATATTTGAATACATATGATAATATTGTAATCTTACACTAGTTCATTTTCATTTAGTAAATATATAAAAATATTTAAAATGTCTCACCAAGTGGTTATACTTCTTTAATATCACTTAATTAATATCACTATATAGCTAGGAAATACTAATTCATTTTTGATTAAAACTACTAACAAATAAATTAGTTTTTGGTTTAATGTTTTATCACCAACATCTATTAAGAAAATAACTTTTATATTGAGAATTAAATCATTTGAAAATGCAACAAAACATTCTTTTCACTTCTCAAAAATACTTCAAAAGATGCAAATCTCCTTTCATGATAGATTAACAATTATTGTAAAAAATTGAAGGTTGTTTCTTTTATGACGCCTTAAGTAAAAGGTTTAAAAAACTTGATTCTTACTTTTCTTTCTTGTTATTATATAAAATGTTTTATTTTTTAAAATTTAGTTATATAAGTGTAATTTTTAAAAAATCCTTCACATAATTACCATACTGGTATAATGATCTATGTTGTTATGGGTCAGTGAAAATAAATGGAAATTTGAAATTTTGGTCTAAGATAATGGTTCTTTATATGAATTTTCATTTCGATAATGATTATAAGTGCTATAACATCTCTATTGGAATTTTTTAATGTTTTCAGAGGCCTAATAGGAGTATTGTGTAATCGAATTCATGTTTAAACAAAGTTGGGATGGCCTTTCTAGGAAGTGGGTGTTGAAATGGGAACTACCAAAATGGAAGGGGATGTGTTTATTTAGGTTTGAAATGGTGAAAGTACTATTATTGAGGCTTTGGTTAAGTTTTAAAAATGTTTTCAATTCTATTTTATTTTCAAATTGGGTTGAGAGTATTTATGAAGGTGTAATAAATTCATAAATATATTTTAGGTGTTTCTAGATGATTTTAGGTGGATAATACATATTATCAAAAAGTATGGAATCATATGGATGAATTAATGAAGTTTTTATAGTTTTAATAGAATTATGTGAAAATAGAGAAGGATCATGTATAAGGGTACTATTTCATATGGGTCCCTTGTCATTTATAAGTACATGAAACTCACTTCAATAATGGATATGTTCTCATACAAAAATGTACCAATGGAAATGAAAGTCACCCTGAATACTTAGGGGTTCTATATTAAGTAAGGGATAGAATTATTATATTTAAGGTTCCTCATGTTCAAGGGTTAAATATTATGTATTCATAACCCTGTATATCAGGGTCACCGTGTGTAAGGGTTTACTCATAAATATGTGTTCCCACTTACATAAGGGTTGTCATTAGCATTAAGTTTCTCTTACTTATGCTTAGTCCTTTACATAATGTTGTTTCATTCACGAGTATCCTCTTTAAAAAAAATTAATGTGTTAGAATCCCTTATGAAATGTAATGGTGAAACCCAAAATATATAAGTGTAACATTGAATTATCCATGATAAAAAAGGTTTAATACTAATTATATTTAAAGGTTAACTTGATATGTATATGTATGAAAATGATAAATTCATTAAACATCAGGGTTGATATATATGGGTATCCATTGAACCCATTGTGATATATAAGGGCTACCATGGATAATGGTTAAACCTATTTATGGGTATCCTCATATATAAGGTTAATCTATGTCGATAAAAAAAATAGTGTCGTGTTATCCAATGATGAATAAGTGTAATTTAATTGACAGGTAAAGGTTAATTCTAGAGATATGTAAGGGTGATGTGTCAAGGATTACCATTACATATGGGTAACCCTATATGTAAGGAATGGTGAATTTTCATATACAGATTATGATTTGTTTTTATAAAATATACTCAATAAATAGGTTAAGTAAAAAATGTGGATTTTTCCATTTTGATAATAAATATAATAAAAATGACCACTATAATGCTCCATGTATCCTAGGTATTTAAATTTTGTAAACGATTTAATATTTCCTTCTGGAAAATGGATTGTTTTGAGAACCAAGGATAGGGTTTTAGATTGATGGTTTGAACATCTTAAAATATAATTTTTATGTGGTTTAAGGTTTGGGAAAACCATGGGTGTTTAGAATAACGTATAAGGAAGAATGGATTAGTTGGGGCATAGAAAAGACATGATTCAAGACCTTCACATGTAAAGTAGGTCTTAATTGTGTTAATATTCAGTAAATGTGATTGATCCTCATGTAAATAAGTTTCATAATGGTAACCTTTAGTTCATATTGTGACAAGTTGTTTTGGGTTTTTAAAAGTAAAATTACCCCCCAACCCCCCATTTTGGGTTCACAGAGCATGAATAGGATGGGAAAATGGATGACCCCTCTCCTCTTCCTCCACCCCTTTATCCAAGGTGGTTCTTGAAATATTTTTTTATGGATTTTGGGAAATATATTACCTCAAATATTTATTCCCTTAATTCCCCAAATTTTATTGGTTTTTTACGGTTTACATTCAATTCTACTGGATCATGATGGAATCAATTAAGTATGATGGGTCTCTTTCTTAGATTATATATATGATGTTCTGAGATGTGATATTCAAGGTTTCATATGTTTCTTAAGTGGAGTTTCATCACAATATGATTTTTAATAGATGTTTTAATGATTTTATGGAAAATCATCGATTGAAACTGGTATTTAATTTGAGTATTTTGTGCAGCCTGGATCTCGAGGTGTGTTAGGAGTGGGCATCAATTGGTTTCTTGAAATTAGGAAAATCATTTGACACTATGTTAGATTTAATAAAATTATCCATATTTAGTTAATAGTGAATAATTTATTATAAATTATTTTAATCAAATTTTTATGTATTTTGTTGTTATGTGGGTTCTTGGGAGTGTGGGTGATGCGTGTTTGTCATGGATGAGGCTCAATAGTGCTTGGTGAGGGGATAAAAACATTTTTGAGTTATGTGGCCACTATGATACAAACTCATATGTTTCATTATACTTATGTTTTAATATCTAAATGACTGAATGTGTATGGGAATTGGGTGCCATCATAGGTTGAGCCCGTATATAAGGTGATGAGATGGCTTAAGCCTCCTTGGATAAGCTTGGGTTATCTCTAGAACATTGGTTAATATATGATCTCCTTGGTGACTATGTCTTCGCAGGGTGAGGGATTAGATTATGTAAACATGGGACCACTATGAGGTTCAAGATATGAGAAGTGTAACACTGCGAGATTTTATGAGAAAAATTATTATTTTTTAATTTCTTTGATGTCATGTGTTGTACGTTACACCAAGATTAGCTTGTACTATATGCAACACCGTATTAGCTTGCAGTATACACAACACTATTCTTGGCTCATGTTACACCCAATTTCAAGTTCGTTTTGTAGAAATTATTCTACACAACATTAAGTATAGATTTTTTTTAATTTATAAATGAAATAAGTTTTGATTATGTTATACGCAACACCAAATAGAGATTTCACTACATACAGCCCTAACTTGGTTTGCATTACACGCAATCAAGACCTTCTTTGATAGCGTGTGTAGTACGCAATTCTGAGTTTTACTAAATGAGACATTATTATAATATTATTATGAACTAGCTATTATGAATAGTAATACCCACTTTTTGAAATTTTATAAATTTTATCTTTCAAAATGGACTTCATTTTTGGATTCAGAATATCAAAATTAGCCTAGGGTGAATTTTGGGTATTTTTCTGAAAATTTCAATTTTTGATGAATAGTGAAAACACTCGGTTACTATTTAAAAACCGACTTTTTATTTAAATAGGTAATTATTTTATTTAAATTTAATTTAGGTCAAATTGATACATAATACCTATATAAGTTTAACATAATTCATTGGAGTTATTTTATAATAATTTTAGATATATAAAAATTTTATTGAACTTTTCAACATCTTTTACCCACCTCCAAGGAGAATTTGAAAATTTACATAAAACATAATTTTAACACTTTTGTGAGTGGAATCTCAATAATCTGAGAGACACGGTTAATATCACAAAGTAAAATGTGATTCAAGAAGATAAAAATAATTTTGGGTGAATAATAACTTTTTACTTTTATTTACCACGATTAAAAGTAAATAGGGTAATTAAGGGTAAAAATTATATTATTATTACCCTAACACATATCCTAATTCTATTGGATAAGTGTAATTTGACCAAAAAAAACCTTAAAAATAAAATATTATCATTTAGTTCCACTTGGACTAGATTAGGACATTTATTATTATTTTATTTAAAGAAGAGTTAAAATAGTGAAAATCAAATTTTAGTAACTAAAGCATTTTTAATATAGGTTTATACATAAGATAAATTCGACTATAAAGATTATTATAAATATAAAATTATTTCTTACATAATGGTATTTTATTTATAATTTTTAGACATTAAATAATTTAATTTTTTGACACAATGATGATGCAGTAATTACCTTATTAATGAAATATTAAAATAATTGATGTTATAAATACCCAAATAAATGTAATTTGAGACTTTTTATAAATTCAAATAATTTTAGAGGTTAATATGACATGTTAGTATTGATTCAATTAATTTTTTTTCGAACTAATAATGCTGTTATGATTTTCACAAAAATCAACTACCAAATAGTGTCAAAATTGACATAAAATAGTTCTTAAAAAAATGTTATATTTTTAATTGTTATTCTATTACTAAAAAACTATTGTTCGGCCAAATTACTTAGATAAGGTTATATATGTTAATTATAAACCACTTGGGGTTCTTTTGGCTTTTTATAGTAAGCTTATTAATCAAATAGTGTAAGAAAACAAGAAGACACGGTAAAAGTTAAATTATTTAACTTAGAGTTAAATCTAAATGATAAGGATAAAATAGTAACCTAAACTTTTCTAAAATATATTGGATGTGATTATTTAGACCCATCCCCACTTTATATTAGAAATAAATCAATTTGGAGCTATTATAAAACAAATATGACATTATTATAAAATAATAATTTAAGTTTTTCCTAAGGTGCCCCTCTCCTCCCTTATAAAAGGGAACATCCTCCCTCTTCTATTTACATAATTTTGAGCTTTTAATCTCAGAAAAAACCTTCCCATTTCCCTTATAAACTTCCCTAGAAATAGTATATAGGTTCTAGTATCCTCAAAATTCCAAATCTAGTTCCTTAAGAGGAAGCTTAAAAGAGGTTCTTTGAAGAAGAGGTAATATCTTCTACAGATTCTTTCAAGTTTCTTTCTTCTTCAACTTATTTTTCTTTAGTTGTTTCATTATAAAGTAATAACATCAGCATCAATAATATACTGATATGTTATTATAAATATGAAACAACCCCATTTCACCATCTATCCATCCTACGGAAAATGAAATCCCCACGCGTGCGTACATACAGAATACTGTCTCCACGCTGTGGTGTAATCTGTTTTCCCACCACCAGCTTACGTAGATGGGTATAATGGTGTAAAGAATTAATATATATAGTTATTATAACATCATATTGATTTTTATATATTATATCATCCACTCTAATTCAATTCAATAATTATGGGAATGATATCATCGCTCGTGCGTACGTACGAATTACCGTCTCCACGACGCGATGAGATTCATTCTCATTGTTATCCATTAAAGAATGATTATACAGTATATATAATGAACAATAATGAAATATATGACATGATAAAGCTACTTTATTTATGTATATATATATAACATCTACTTACTTTCATTCAAGTCTATAAGGAAAGGAAAACAATGTTCATTCGTACGTACGGCCTACCGTCTCTGTAAACGGTGTATTTCATTTCAATTATCTATATATTATATATATATACTGAATATATATGATATATAAATCATGATTTAATTTCTGGAAGTAAGTAAATCATGATATAAGTAATAATAATATCATGTACAACAAGTCCAAAAACGTACGATAAATAAAACGATTTTACCAAAAACTCTGCTTTAACATGGAATTTACAAAAGAACCGGTAATATAAAGTCATAAGTGAACCATATATGATATCATAACAATGCATATGAATCTATAATAAGTCAATGACATTATTTAAATCATTATACAGGATATTTGAATACATACGAAGCATATCAGACATAAGGTAAGGGATAATTTTTCAATCTCATTCTTATCCGAGATTGTTTATTCGTAAGTATTTACTAGGGTTATATTTATCATCCATGTCCATGTTTTCTCAAAATGTTTGCATAAAATATTTACTATTCATACATGTATGTTTAAATTCATTTTTACCCCTTTTTGACTTTTACTACGATGTATGGAAGGAATCTTTCTTTTGTTTACCATATGATGTACTTTTTACATTTCCGGAAAAAGTATGAGAAGAATGTTTTTTGAACTTATATGGAATTAGCAAGTTTTTTATGGTTTCATAACGCCTTATTTTCATGAAGATTCCTCTACAATATTCCATAATTATTTTCAACAAAATCCTTTTATTTTAAAATTTCATGGCATTTTGTGAAAATAAAATGATTTCAAAGAAGAAAGGATATTTTCCTCAATTATTCTTTTCAAGTTATTTATCAAAACTTTTTTCCATCTAAGATGAAATTTTTTAGTATGTATATGTTTCGGGTATAATGTCTATATTATTTACATGGTTTTATTTTTCTTATAATGAAATGATATCCATTTTTTTCTATATAGATAATGTTATGATGTCATGATGTTTAAGAATCTTATTCTATTACATGGGTTATGCTATGATGTATGATTTATGATTTTGTGGCGCAAGAATGAATGATTTCATTATGAGATGGGTGGGACCTATATCTCCATCCAATGAATTGGGTAAAGATTTATATCTCATGAGATAGACATGGCTGGAATGTCAAGTTAATCTGGTTCAGTGATATAGGACTGGAACGAGGAGTGAACTCGGTTCAGTAATGGACTTTGTCTTCTATGATGGTCTTGGCAATGAGACTTGACTAATATGAATTGATTTTCTATGATTATGTGTGTATTCCACAAATTTTCATGTTTTAAGTTATGATTATTGGGATTACATTTCACTACTATGATTTATCCCATGTTATGATATCTCTTTTGCAGGTTAAGATTTTCAAAATGTTGTGTTCTTATGAATATAACATGATTGATATTTCTTTTATTTACCCTTACTAATCATTTGAGCTCACAATTGGCTATGTTTTGTTTTCCCCAGGTCCGGAAGAAGGGTATTAAGTAGGATATTCCAAAAGGGACTCTAGATATGATGAAATAAATGGGAGAAAATGTAGATGATTTACGAACCAGTTGTTTATGTTTCCCAGATTCTAAAGACACTATATCTATACGGTCCTATCATGGTTTTTTATATATTGTAATAAGTATTATTCAATTCTGATGTAATAACCATGTATGTCATGTTTAGGCCTCTATAGTTGGTATCATAGGAAGGTTTAGTTAACCTTTGGAAACTAAGATGCGAAAACTTTAGTGAAATCCCTAGAGAAATTTATAAGGTATATCTAGGGATGTTCCTAAAGTTAAGTATAATTATAGGTCATAGTCCTAGAATTACGGTAATGATATTAGAATTAAACCTAAGATGTTAGGTATTGAAGGTACTCCCCCTTTATTATGTTGGTTTCCCTATCATGATTTTTGCCTCAAACTATTCTTTTTGGGTTTTAGACGATGGTTGGAACCCGAAGGAACCATGTTGATCAATGTAATGGATAATGAAATGATTTTCCTCATGAACACACCATTTTTATGGGAGATGGAGTGAAAAATCTTATTGCTATATTTACACAAGCTTTGAATCATTCTGGACTTCCAAATGAGCAGAGAAGGGAACAATATTCAATCGATTCCTTCATGAGGCAACGTCTACCTTCTTTCAGTGGGACTTCTGATCCACTTGTTACTAAATAATGGATCAGTACCATTGAGAAGATATTTTCCATACTTCAATGTTCAGATCATGAAAAAATAATTTTTGATTTTTACCATTTAGAAGGTGAAGCAGACCAGTAGTGGACTCTAATTAAGAATACAAGGCCCCAAGATGAAATTGAATCCATGGAATGGGACGAGTTCAAGAACATGTTTTTCAATAAGTAATTCCATCATATTATTCGAAAAAGATAAAAAAGGAGTTCCTCGAGCTTAAGAAAAAGGATGATGAATCTGTTGGCATACACAAGGAGAATTTTACACAGCTTTCAAGGTATGCATCTGGATTTATCATCCAACCTGAAAGCAAAGTTGATCGATTCTTCAGTGGCATAAAAACAAGTCTTCAAAATGAATTAGCGATAAGAGACTACAGTAGCTATGAAGAAATTGTGCGTTGTGTTATCAAGGTAGAAATGGAAGTTGGTGTTACATATACATCTCATGGTTTTGACAAGAAACAAAAGATGGAGTTCAAGGAGAAATCTCAGAATAATGGTGAAAAGAAGAGGAATGTTTCTTTATGCTCAAAGTGTGGAAAGAAGTATGGTTGAGATTGTATTAAAGGGAATATAAATTTTTTTAAGTGTGGAAAAGAAGTTCATAGAGAAAATGAGTGTTGAAGTAATGGAAAAAGGGTTGGTAATGATGTGAATAAAGAAAAGACTGCAGAGAACGCACCACCAACACTTCAATGCTTCAATTGCAAGGAAATGGGGCATTATGCTAATCAATGCCCTAATCCAAGGGTTAATGACGATCGACGTGAGAAACCTCTTAAAGAAAAGGATAAAGGGAAGTCACATGCGATCACTATTTGTGATGTTGAGTATGACAACGATGTGGTTGAATGAATAAGTGTTTATGTAACTGGATTACGAGATAAGGTTGTGGAATCTCATTTAAATTATCGTGTAATATTGGAATATCAATGTATTGGATAATTGTGGTTTTTACTAATTCTATGGTACCAGTAACCATGAAAAGTGATTGAAATATTTTTGGAAAGCAGTTGAAATATGCATAATGAAGGGATAAAGAGAAAATAATATGTATGATAGTATTCATGAGCTCATGACTGATATAAGGAAAATGTTATATCATGGTTTGAGTATATAGAAATTTTGGGATTTTGGTGTGTGGAAAGAGTTAACTTTTGATAGAATTCTTGTTTTCACTAAGGTTCTATGGAAATTCATGTTTCAAAAGAATACATGATTAAGGTATTCACATGATTGGAATGTGACCAAAATGATATATTTTATGATATATGGGGGATAAATGGTGGTATTCACATGCTTGTTATGTGACCTTTCAAGTAATAATTTTCTTTATAATATGAGATTGGATAGATGTATTTTTGATAAGCCTAAAGATTGGAATGGATTATGTTGGACATCAAATAGTATTATTTAAGGATAGAACTTTTTTTTCGATAGTATTTTTGAAATTTTATAATAGTATAGTTTTAGAAAAAGGACAACCCATAGGACGAGTGACAACCCATCACGTCGGACAAGGTTGCGGGAATCGAACCCACAACCGAAGTGCGATAGGCCATTATTGCCTACCACTAGCCTATAGGAAGTCCCTGGTTAGTAGAAAGTAGTTTTATTTTAGTAAGCGGTATGATAGATGAAGTATAAGTCCATTTTTGGAATCATATACGATAAACCTCACCATAGATGGACTTATGTATATTTGATAACATTTTCTACCATTTTGTTTGAGACAGATGGAATGACCCATCATTTTATCACATGATCTGCTAACACTTCAAGAATGACAAATTCAACTTCATTTATTTAAGAGATTAAGTGGAAATTGTTCAAGGCATGAACAACTATGAGATTGTACTGAAATAAAGTAAGTATTTCTTCTAATTCAAATTCTTCAAATTTAGGGAAATGATCTTGAAAACCAAAAATGTTGTCATAGTGTACTCATATACGATGAATTAGATGGTACCTTAGATCATCACAAATTTATGGCTTTGTGATTGTTGGTTTTTTCATAGCCATGTTCTCTACCACTCTCCATCAGACCTTGATGGATAGATTTCTCTTCCATATTCATATTTTCACCTATGTTCTCTTATGTGGAAACCCAGTGATGAGTTAACTTGGGTATCCATTATGTTTCATACCCCACTTTTTAAAATTATGTTTTAGTATTCCTTTTTACGATGTGGGTTTATATGAATGAAACTTTCATGTAGTAAACCATTTATAACCCCAAAGAATTTCGAGGGCGAAATTCATTTTAAGAGAGGTAGAATGTAACACCCCGAGATTTTATGAGAAAAATTATTATTTTTTAATTTCAGTGATGTCTTGTGTTGTACACTACAACAATATTAACTTGTACTATATGCAACATTGTATTAGCTTGCAGTATACACAACACTATTCTTGGCTCGTGTTACACACAATTTCAAGTTCGTTTTGTGGAAATTATTCCACGCAACATTAAGTATAGATTTTGTTTAATATATAAATGAAATAAGTTTTGATTATGTTATAAGCAACACCAAACAGAGCATTAACTACATGAAAACCTAACTGGGATTGCATTACATGCAATCAATACCTTCTTTGATAGCGTGTGTAGTACGCAATACCGATTTTCACTAAATGAGATATTATTATAATATTATTATGAACTAGCTGTTATGAATAGTAATACCCACTTTTTGAAATTTTATAAATTTTATCTTTCAAAGTTGACTTCATTTTTGGATTCAGAATATCGAAATTAGCCTAGGGTGATTTTTTGGTATTTTTCTGAAAACTTTGTATTTTTGATGAATAGTGAAAACACTAGGTTACTATTTAAAAACCGACTTCTTATTTGAATAGTTATTTATTTTATTTAAATTTATTTTAGGTCAAATTGATACATAATACCTATATAAGTTCAATTTAATTCATTGGAGTCTTTTTATAATAATTTTAGATATATAAAAATTTTATTGAACTTTTCACCATATTTTACCCACCTCCTAGGAGAATTTGAAAATTTACATAAAACATAATTTTACCGTTTCTGTGAGTGGAATTTCGAAACTTCAAGAGACACGGTTAATATCAAGGAGTAAAATGTGGTTCAATAAGATAAAAATAATTTTTGGTGAATAGTACCTTTTTACTTTTATTTACCACGATTAAAAGTAAATAGGGTAATTAAGGGTAAAAATGATATTATTATTACCATAAAACATGTCCTAATACTATTGGATAAGTGTAATTCGACCAAAACAAACCTTAGAAATAAAATATTATCATTTTGGTCCACTTGGATTAGATTAGGACATTTATTATTATTTTATTTAAAGAAGAGTTAAAATAGTTAAAATAAAAGTTTAATAACTAAAACATTTTTAATATAGAGTTATACATAAGATAAATTCGACTATAAATATTCATTAGAAATATGGGAATATTTCCTACATAATGGTATTTTATTTATAATTTTTATACATTAAATAATTTAATTTATTTATGACACAACGATGATGCAGTAATTTCCTTATTAATGAAATATTAACATAATTGATGTTATAAATACCAAAATAAATGTAATTTGAGACTTTTTATGAATTAAAATAATTTTAGAGATGAATATGACATGTTATTATTGATTTAATTAATTTTTTTCGAACTAAGTATTCTGTTAGGATTTTTACAAAAATCAATTACCAAATAGTGTCAAAATTGACTTAAAATAATTTTTAAAAAGAATATTATATTATTAATTGTTATTCAATTAATAAAGATCTAAGGTTCTTCAAAATGACTTATATAATGTTATATATGTTAATAATGAACCATTGCGGGTTCTTTTGGCTTGTTATAGTATGTTTATTAACCAAATAGTGTAACAAAACAAGAAGACAAGGTAAACGTAAAATTATTTAACTTAGAGTTAAATCTAAATGATAAGGAAAAATAGTAACCTGAAATTGTCTAAAACATATTGGTTGAGATTATTTCTATCAATCCCCATGTTAGTTTCAAAATAAATCAATTTGGAGCTATTACAAACCGAATATGACTTTATTATAAAATAATATTTTATGTTTTTCCTAAGGTGCCCCTCTCCTCCCTTATAAAAGGAAACCTCCACCCTCTTATCTTTACACATTTTTGAGCTTTCAATCTCGGAAAAAACCTGAAAATTTTCCTTATAAACTTCCCTAGAAACATTATATAGGTTCTGGTATCCTCAAAATACCAACTCTAGTGCCTTAAGAAGAATCTTAAAAGAGGTGCGTCGAAGAAGAGGTAATCTCCTCTACCGATTCTTTCAAGTTTCTTTCTTCTTCAACTTCTTTTTATTTAGTTGTTTCATTATAAAGTAATAACAATAGTATCAATAATATACTTATATGTTATTATAAATATTAAACAAACCCATTTCACCTTCTATCCATCCTACGGAAAACGAAATCACCGCGCGTGCACACATACAGAATACCGTCTCCACGCCATGGTGTAATCTGTTTTCCACCACAACCTTAATTCGATGTATATAATGGTGTAAAGAATAACTATATATAGTTATTATAACATCATACTGATTCTGAGATATTATATCATCCACTCCAATTCAATTCAATAATTATGGGAACGATATCATCGCTCGTGCGTACGTATGGATTACCGTCTCCACAACGCGATGAGATTCGTTCTCCATGTTAACCATTCAAGAATGATTATAAAGTATATATAATGAATAATAATGAAATATATGACATGATAATTCTACTAGATTTATTTATATATATATATATATATATAAAATCTACTTACTTTCATTCAAAACAATAAGGAAAGGAAAACATCGTTCATGCGTACCTACGGCCTACTGTCTCCATGAACGGTGTATTTCATTTCATTTATATTTCTATTATATATATATATACTTAATTTATATGATATATAAATCCTGATTTACATTTTGGAGGTAATTAAATCATGATATAAGTAATAATAATATCAAGAACAACAAGTGCAAACACGTACGATAAATAAAACGATTTTACCCAAAACACTGCTTTAACATGGAATTTACAAAAGAACCTATAATATAAAGTCATAAGTGAACCATATATGATATAATAATAATGAATATGATTTTTTAATAAGTCAATGAAATTATTTATATCATTATACAGGAGGTTCGGATACATACAAAGCATATCAGACATAAGGTAAGGGATAATTTTTCAATCTCATTCTTATCCAAGATAGTTTATTCATAATTATTTACTGGGGTTTTATTTATCATCCATGTCCATGATTTCTCAAAAAGTTTTCATAAAATGTTTAATATTCTTACATGTATGTTTAAATTCATTTTTACCCCTTTTTTACTTTTACTATGATGTATGGAAGGAATATTTCTTTTGTTTACCATACAATGTACTTTTTACTTTTCCGGCAAAAGTATGAGAAGAATGTTTTTTTAACTTATACGAAATTACCTGATTTTTACGGTTTCATAACGCCTTATTTTCATGAATATTCCTCTATAATACTTTATATGTATTTAAAAAAAATCCTTTTCTTTTAAAATTTAATGGGATTTTGTGAAAAGAAAATGATTTCGAAGAAGAAGGGATATTTTCCTCAAGAATTCTTTTCAAGTGTTTTATCAAAACTATTTTCCATCTCAGATGACATTATTTAGTATGTATATGTTTCAAGTATAATGTCTCTATTATTTACATGGTTTTATTTTTATTATAATGAAATGATATCCATTTTTTTCTATAAGGATAATGTTATGATGCCATGATGTTTAAGAATCCTATTCTATTACATGGGTTATACTGTGATGTATGATTTATGATTTTGTGGCACAAGAAAGAATGATTTAATTATGAAATGGGTGGGACCTATATCTCCCTCCAATGCATTGGGTAAATATTTATATCTCATGAGATAGACAAGTCTCAAATGGAAAGTTAATCTCGTTCAGTGATACAGGACTGGAATGAGGAGTGAACTCGGTTTAGTAATGGATTGTGTCTGCTATGATGGTCTTGGCAATGAGACTTGACTAATATGAAGTGATTTTCTATGATTATGTGTGTATGACACAATGATTCATGTTTTAAGTTATGATTATTGGGATTACTTTTCACTACTATGATTTATCCCATGTTATGATATTATGATCTCTTTTGCAGGTTATGATTTTCAAAATGTTCTGTTCTTATGAATATGATATGATTGATATTTCATTTGTTTAACCTTACTGAGCATTTGAGCTCACCCTTTTGTATGTTTTATTTTCCCCAGGTCAGGAATAAGGGTATTAAGTAGGATATTCTAAAAGGGACTCTAGATATGATGAAATAAACAGGAGACAATGTAGATGATTTATGAACCTGTTGTTTATGTTTCCCAATTTCTAAAGACACTATACCTATATGATCCTATTATGGTTTTGTTATATGTTTTAATAAGTATGATTCAATTCTGAATTAATAACAATGTATGTAAAGTATGGGTCTTTATAAGAAGAGTATTGGGACTAAGATGGATGAAAGTTGTTTTTTGATGCTGATAGAAGTTTTTGTCGATTGATTTTTATTTTTTCAATATAATAAATCAATTCAATTTTTATGTTTTGGTTCTCAGATGTAATAAATGAATGGTGAATCCTAATCATTGAATCAGATTGTCTTTTGATAATAATGTGAATTGGTTTTTGTTTTCTGTTTGGATGATTTTTTGTGAATGAAGTTATGTTTCAGAGCCACATTGTGTCCTAAATGATTTTTTTTATAATGAAATGTATCAGACTATAGAGATTGTTTTTTATTTTTTTAATATAATAAATCATTTCATTTTTTATGTTTTGTTTATTATATGTAATAAATTACAGGATAATCATAATTATAGAATCATACATATGTTTCATAAAAAAGTTCATTGGTTTTGGTTTTCTATTATGATAATGTTTTGTGAAAGAAGTAGAGTTTCAAAGCCACATTGTGTCCTGAATGAAATTTTTCTTGGTATAATGAAATGTATCAGACTCTGGTGATCTTAATGCTAAATCGGTTTTGCAATTTTTAAAGTATTCAATATCATAATATGGTTTGAAACTTTATAAATAGGTTTTGTGAAAGAATTGATGAGAGTATATTTGTGGTAAATTAATTTAGATGATTCTATGTCGATCCTATATGTTCTAAAATTCATGAATTCATGATACAAGAAGATATTTGTAGAAGGGTAATGTCTACAAAGTATGATTTATTGCTGATGTTTTGATCTACTGATCAATCAGATGTTCTGATTCATCAAAAAACTATCTGATCAACAAAAAGAAACATTTCAGAGGATCATTCATCAATTATATAAATTATAGATAAAAATAAATTATTACTAACATCGATCTATCATACATGGAATTCCCCCAATTCCTTGGTGGAATTCTGAAATTGATTCATCATCGACTGTGGAGTTCTTTCGAAGGCATAATAGTAATGAATTTATGAAGTTGTTGGGACTAATGAATGAGATCATCCAGATGATTTTCTATAATTTAGTCAACCATTTTCATCCAAATTAGAACCGAGGTTGATTTATTTTGATGTGGGTCAAGATTTAAGAAACATATGATGTGTTTCCCTTCTGTTGTTTCAATAGAATAATAACTCTAGTGACTATTTTTTATTTTTTCAATAAAATAAATCATTTCACTTTATTCTTTTATTATCAGCTATAATAAATGAAAGTTTAATCATAATAATAGAATCAGACACACTTTTGATAAAAATGTTTACTAGTTTTGGTTTTCTGTTTTGATGATGTTTTGTGAAAGAATTTGGGTTTCAGAGCCACATTCTTTCATGAATGAACTTTTTTATTGGTATAAAGAAATTTATCAGAATCTGTTGATCTTGAAAATAAATATGTTTTTGAATTTTTAATGTATTCAATATTATAAGATGGTTTGATACTTTTTATATAAGCCTTGTGCAAGAAATGATGAGAATATGTGTGTTGTGAATTAAGTTATATGATGTTATGTCAATCCTATATGTTCTAAAATTCATGAATTCATGATACAAGAAAATATTTGTAGATGGGTAAAGTCATTGAAGCATGAAGTATTGTCAATTTACTGATTGACCGATCAATCATATGACCTGATTCATAAAAATCTATTTGATCAACAAAAATAAACATTTAATAGGATCATTCATCACTTATATAAATTATAGATTAAAATAAATTATTACTAACACTGATATATCATACAGGGCATTCCCCTGATTCAATGGAGGAGTCATGAAATTGATTCATCATTAGATGCATAGTTCTATCGGAGGAATAATGTCAATTAATGTTTGAAGTTTTTTGGAGTAATGAATGATATTTTCAAAATTATTTTTTATAATGGAGTCAACCATTTCTGTCAGAAATAAAACCTAGGTTGATTTATTTTGATGTGGGTCAAGAGTGAAGGAAAAGATGATGTGTTTCCCTTTAATTGTGTCAATAGAAGAATAACGGTTGTTTTATTTCCATGTGATTCAAGGAACATCAAACTTGTTCTAAAATTAATATATCAAAAGGAAGGAGAGACCAAATCATCAAATGAAAAATGACACCCATATCTCATCAAATTATGGATGTTATCATATAAAAAACATCCATCTAAGGAATTGTTTAACAATTAATGAATACAATAATTTTCTTGAAGTGTTTCTCCAAACATACTTCAAGTGGGTGTAGGAATCTTTAGAAATTGTGATTATTGTTTTGGAAAATTAAATTCAGATAAAGTCTAATAGTGTTACAAAAATAAATTTTCCACATAAATTTTTCATTTTTTTAGTTGGTATTGAACTCAATAAGGAATATTAATTCATAACATAGTTTTTATGGAGCCTGAGAGTGAGTATTTTTCATGTGTTATGGAGCATAATAATAAGAATTTTATTTTATTTATAAGTTTCTAAATTTATTAATGAAAATTTGTGTGACCACAAGTTTCATCATAATGAGGAACAACATCAAAATGATGTTGGTATCAGAATAAAGAATAGTTAGAAATTTTAAATCAGGCATGAATTTTTTTAATATTCTATAATATTTGAGAAGACTTGAGAAAATTTATGAAGTTATAAAAGAGTAAAAGATGAATTAGAAATGAATGTGAAATTTTTCTAATGTGGAATATGTTATAGAGGAAAAATATTTTCATATTGTTTCCCATACCACTTTTAGCTCAGGAAATAATAGTATAATGTAAAATGTACTTTAGGATGATAGATTAGTGTTCATGTTTGGAGAAAGAGAGGAAAAAGCATTGCGATTTTATAGAGAAGAAGTTTGTAGACTAATTTTTCATGATATTATTTTCTAGAAAAATAATAAGAGAGTAATAAGTTACTGGATCAGACTGATTCATCAAACCCAGGTTTTTCGAAAATTTTGAAGTGGTTAAGAATTGTTTCCAGGGAATTCCTTTTTTATCTAATTTTAAAAATGAGAAATTAGAAATAAGAATAAGACTGATCCACTTGAATTGGTTTTTGTATGAATTATAGAATTTTTTTCCTACCTTCTAGTAGATAGGAATGTGAATAACTGTGTTTTCAAGAACCAAAAAAGTGTTAGTCGATAAGGCAACACAATGAAATGTTTGTCCCCAACAGGTGAATTTTTATAAATGTGTTATAAAAACATTTTTACATAATTTTTGGTAGTAGAACCACATGCATTGGTGTATAGATCATAGTGATACATAGATTTAATAGTGTTTTCTATATGTTTTATCATTACAAAAGGTTTGTTTTCAAGTGGAATTTTGTTGTATTGGATTATTTCCAAACCATTACAATAACTAGATACTCTTGTTAAGTAGTGAACCTTTTAAATAGTTGTGTTTGGGTGGATGTGTGAATTATTCATTTTTAGTAAAGTGATATATCTATCAGAGGTGGTAAATTTGGTTATAAAATAAAGATAACATAAAATAAAAATATATAAATGATTTACCCCATCCACCTCTCAGTGATATATTAATCATGGTTAGGCCATTTTAATTGGTAATAGAGAAATGGTTCACTTTTTCTACTCTTTTCTATTTTTTTAAAGATATGTTGTTATGGAGAATTTGAATTGGTTGAATAATAAGCTTATTTCCGTCTTTGATGGAATAAACTATCATATATAGAAATATATAATGATTCCATATCATATTTCCCATGGGTATGATGTTTTGGAAGATGCTAAATATGTATTTCCTCATCTTGATGAAAAAATTCCTATAAAATATTTTGAAAAGAAGAACGTAGAGAATAATGGGAGGGATATGAATTCCTTATATTTATCACTTTCTGAACATGAGTTCTTAAGAGTATTTAGAGTTGTTACAGCTAAAGGAATCTAGGAAATATTTAAGAACATTTATAAAGGCAATACAAAGGTAAAAAAATTCTAGTTAGTAATTTGGAGGATTAAGTATGAGGATATCAAAATGGGTGAGTATGAATTTTTTGATGATTTCTTTACAATGGTGAATGACATTTTAATCACCACATAATGTATTTATAAAAAGTCAGAAGAATCAACTATTTTTGAAAAGGTCTTGATAATTCTTCATGATATATATGATTGTAGAGTTTCATCTTTGCAAGACATGGAACATAAAACTCTATCTATTGATGACCATCATAGTTCTCTCATTACATATGAAATGATACTGAAGAATGTTATAAAATGGAAAAAAGTTGATAGTGAATTTTCTTTTAAGTATACTAAGAAATAATAATCTCAGAGTATTCATGAAGGTGAATAAGGTGGTGATTCTGAATAAAAAAAAGGTATGTAACAATCCTGATGAATTTTTAACCCTGTTGTCTAAAACTATGAAATAGGTACAAGAATATAAAAAGGGAAACATCCCTTCAAATTCTTTTTAATGTGGAGATATTAGGAATTTATGCTAATTTTCCAAAAAAAATGAAATGAAAAATAATGTGATGAATATTAAAGAAGGCCAATAATATCTGAGAAGAAACATGGTGATAATTCTAAAATCATTTAAATGGGTTAGAATAAAAAGTTATCCAAATAACAAAGGAGAATATGTTTTCTAAATATTATGATGGTGAAGACAATGAAGTTGAAGATGAAAAATTTACTAAAATTAATGAAAAAATATCATTCATTGCAATTGTGAAAAATGAAGAGTTTTAAGTAGAGGTTCTGAATAAGAGGAGAATGATCTTGGATATCATCTGGAACGAGTGTTTAAATAATGTCTTTGAAGGATTATAAAACCCAAAATAAAAATCATTAAGTTAAAAAAATAATGTCTTATAGAAAAAAATCCATAATTTCTTTCAAAAGGGAAATATATGTTATATAAATACATTTATTGTAAAACCCAATGATTTTATAGTATGCCTATTTTTAAATATAATTTCATCAACAACATAGGTTTCACACAACTCCATGATTAAACAAACAATGATTAAATATCATTATTTTGAAATTAAAATTATAAACTAGCCGTTAATTTTGTGGGAATAATTAGTATTAATGATATTTATATATTATATATTTTATCAAACGTTTTTACATTCATCCAAAATATTTTTATATGCATAAGATATTAAATAATCCAATTTTACACATAAAAATGCTATATTTTTGTAAATGTTGTTTTACCTTCTTTTAATGGATAACATGTTAGAAATCTAAATTTTTACACTTTCATAAATTAATTTTGAGAAAATAAACAATTTTTTTAAAGCGTAATATGAAAAATTACTCTTGTTATATTTTTAGTATTTATCAGATAAGTTTCTGTTTTGATGAACTATAATGTGACTGTTAGAATAGTAATATAACCATTAGGAATTGTAATATGAAAAATAAAAGGTTATATTCAACTCTTAAAGTAAAAAATAAAATTTGGTACTTTATAAATGGAAATATGATATGTTTATATTATTTAATAGAAAAATAAAGGTTTTGAAAATGACAAATTACGTGTTTGTATTTTTACGAAACATAAATATTTATTTAAGTTTTATAAATTAAAATAATGATTTAAAATAATATTTGTTATCATAAAATATATTTATAAATTAGTAATTTGTTTCCTTATGAGTATAATATAATTTTATGAGACCTTAATAAGTATTTCAAAGTGTTACAAAATCAGTTATAAATTTAAAATTAGTATTTTTTTTTCAAATAAATGATGGTTTTATTAAAAAATTATATTTTACATATAAATAAAATTAATTTCTCAAAATAGAGTCCATTTATAAATTATACACATTAAAAAATGGTTAGGTTTAATTTTTAATATTTTTAAAAAATAGTTGAATTTTTTGTGAATAATGAAATACGGTAATTAATGGTATTAACTGAATACATGAATTATTGAGTTATTTCTGATGTATAGATGATATAGACATCATTTAAAAAAAAATATGATGAACCCCCTAATGTATGTCATCACATGAGTCGAAACTATTCATTATCTTGAACTAATATAATAAACAATTGAATAAAATATTCAAAAAACACACATCTCGCCCACTATATATACAACCCCTCACCAAATCTTCTCCTCACACTACTGAAGGCTTGAAGAATGTATAATATCTAACCAATACACTTACCAATCCATTCCCCCATGTCAAGTATACTTTTTTCTCAATAAAAGACCAAACCCAGGACCCTTAAAGAGGTTCTCAAGGAGAAGAATTCAATAGGTAAAACCCTCACTCCTTCAATTTTATTTTATTTTATTTTTCTTTTATTATTTTATCCTTCAATCACCTACTCTATCCAAAAATTAATGATAAATACAGAATATTATACATAATATAATTTTATTATGTCAATTTAATATCCACTATCGAGACTCATCTTCACTTCCTTATATTCAAAAAATGATAACATTGTCTGTTAGGGGCAGAATTACTACCTTTGTGGATGATGTGTTTTCGTTTTGAAATTTCGACATAAATGTTTGTAGAATACCATTATTATGGTTCAATATGATTTTTTTAAAATTATTATAATTTATATGATGTTATGAAACTGGTATATATTCATAATATTAATTAATATTACAAAACTAGTTTGTGATTATTGAAAAAATGAAAAAATAATCTAAACGATTATCACTAACGTTTTATCTAATGATTCTTCCTCATACCATATAAATGATTCTATTATATGACAATTTAATATTTTATAATTTAACAAATAATAAATAATTTCATTTATAGCAATTATTCTCTTTTTACATGATTTTCCATACATGTATACAAGTAAACTGATCGAGAAAAACCAGGAACATGAATGTTGTTGAACAATAAAATTGTAACTTATAACTCAATAAAAAAACACAAAAATTAACTTTATAAAATTAAAATATATTAAAAAATATTTAATAGGTTCTTAATTAAATTGTTAATTAACTTTATTTAACTCTTTATGAAATTAAGTGCAAGTACAAAATACTTTCAAACATAAGGTAAGGGTGTAACATCTCATTACTATTTAAGGGATTACTAAAATCCATTCTGTTAAATTATTAATATCTTATGTTAAAAAAAGGATTTATCAATGAATTTTCAATAAATGTGTTAAGGGACTTCAATTCTAGTTAACATCTCGAAATGTCCAAATAAATATTTTTGGAGTTTGAAACAAAGTTATTGCGATGTTCCAAGGCTTCAAAGCCTCGATGAAGACTGAATATGAATATTAATTATATTAGATTAATCATGACCATTTTATTCAAAATAATTGAATAACCATAAAATGGTGCATCATATGATAAATCTGAGACCACTTTTATGTAATAAATATAGTTTTTACACTACGAGGGGTATAACATTCAATGGTATTAGACATTTGGATACCTCACTCATGAGATAAATTTATTAAATAATATTTAATATATTATTTATTAAAAATAAATAAATATATCTCCAATGTTGTGTCGTATGGGAATCCTGAGACCGCTGATGGGTTCAGGTTGAGGGGTTTACCCCAGATAGGGTATAAAATTTATAATGGTCGGTCGTTTAGATGCCTCGTTCACAAAAAATTAACCCTTTCTAATTAAATTAATTAATTATTTTTTTATTAAATAATAAATCATTAATATCACTCGAAATTTCTATCAAACGAGAATTCATAGACCTCTGTTGGGTCAGGAATGGGGTGTTTACCCTAGTTAGGCTGTAACTTTTATACAAAAAAGGTTTTTTGTCAGGTCACAAATTAATTTGATTTTTTTGATAAAAATATTAAATAATTTATATATGTATTTAATTAAATAATTTAATTACACTTCTCATCTACCGCATTCACACTGCATCCCTTTATACAAATTGACACATCCATTGTTAAAATAATATGATTTTAAAGGCATTTGTTTCTTCAGTATTTTAATTCATTTTAGTGGAAATGAATTAATTGGGAGAAATCAATGACCCCATAATAGATTTTGGGTCGAATAGTGGTTTAAATTGGGTGTTTTATAGTGAGGTTCTTAATGCAACATTTTTAGGGTAATTAAAATTTTTGAACCACATGGTCTTTTTTTGGGTTGATCTGGTTTAGTTTAGATAACCCCAAACCTCTCTAACATGCTTTTTTTGAAATCCCATCAGTCGAATTGAAGAGCCAACCACAAAATCCCCTTTTCCTTTTTGGCTTCCTCCTATATGTGGCACCCCTATACCCAGGTTGGTTCATTGATTTTATAAATTCACTATTAATTATTTTTCAATTTTCTCTCTTAAATATCATTTAGTATATTGATCTGATTTATGCATTGTCAGTGACATTTAATTCGTCTTAACAAGAAGAAGATAAATTATATTTTGGTTTCGAATGCATCAAGATATTCCTCGATGCTATTTTTTTTACAATTTTAAGTGGATTATTTAAAAATAAATTATCAAATAAAATAATCACATGGATTGGTCGAGTGATAATTTTTAAAATTTTCATACAATAATTTTTTTAATGATTAATGAACAATTACACATCTTATCAAAAATAATTATACAAAATTTTTAATGCATAATTATAAAAGAATTTATCACATGAAAAATATAATCAAAATTATCATAAAATACTTATATATATTATCAATTGCTAATTTACATAATTATCGACCGATAATTACATGATAATAACTGTTTAATTATTGATATTATTAAAATGATAATGGATTTGAATTATCAAAGGACAATGATGAAAATTACCATAAATTATTATCAAAAATATTATTAAAGGGTAATTGTACCAAATAATCAGAGGATAATTTTTTGAATCAAATGATCATATTATAATTTCAAATTGATAATTTGTAAGGAATAATTATTAGAATATAATTATTCAATTTATTAATGGATAATTTTTAACACATGCCTTGTTTTTAAATGATAAATTAAATTATCAAGAAATGATAAATTATTATTTCATGTAATATTATTAATGATATTTTTACCTTATCTAGGAGAGTTAAAAATATTATCTCATGTAATATTTAATCGATAATTTGAAAGTTATTCAGGAGAGATAAAATATCATCGCGTGTGATAATTTATTTTCTTTTGAAATCAAATTGATGGTTTTGGTTCTCATAACCCTTGATGAAAATAAAGATTTTGTGTGTAGATCTTTATGATAATAAGGTCATAAGGATGTATATTGAACCACATAGGGTGGCTTATCGTTGTCGCTGACATCAAAGACCTTAAGGTATGTGGTTCTATCCTGATCAGACAAATTTATTAACCATGTATTTCATGATTTATTTCAATAGATTATTTAAATTCAATTGCTTAAACTCAGTTTGAATTGATTTAGTAAAATATAATTCCAGTGAATTTATAGATTTGAAATGGTTTTGCCATGAGATTTGGAAAACCCGCAATTCTATTGAATTGGGGAGTGTTTTTGGAAATTCTTGATTTATGTTATTGAATATAAATTGTAGATTTGATGGAAATGATTTCAATTAAATTGTTTAATTTAATTGTGGAAATGAATTTTAAAATGATGGAATTTGTTTTGAATAGATTTCAAACAAGTGAAATTGGCTTAAAATATTTTGATAGAAACCTAGTGATTTTACCTTTTTAGAGAGGCATATATTTTATTAAAACCTATTTTGGTTGTAAATGAAAAAATGGCGTTGAAATTAAAGAAAAGGACTTAATTTTATTTTCAATATTCTTAAAATAAATTTCTGATCATTGATTGTGTAAGATTAAATGAAATCCTTAGGTAGTTAGTGAGTTATTTGGACATGTTCTATGATATTACAATGTTTTAAAACATACATGAATTGTGTTAAATCCCTTAGGATAATGTGAGGAGTTCTATCGGTCCAGTTTCTAGGGGACATATATGTACACATATTTTTATGATCACATAGAGAGAGTGTAGTCCTATAGCTAGAAACACGATCATACTTAGTTTGAAGATGACCATGTAGCTATCTTTTTATTTATATATAAAATATAAATGTATTCTAATGATTTCTAAACAACATTACATGCCTTATGAATTTATATAAAATATTTTATGTAAATATATTATTTAATCCATTTTTTTATAAATATTACATCATTCATAAAGACTTTTCTTAAATTATTTTTCCATAATTTTAACTATATAGCTTGCTTTGTTTAATTATGTTTTGAAATTCCAAACATGTTTATCTTTAAAAATTGAAATCATTCTATTGGTTAGTCAATTGTGGGCATCTTATATGGTATCTTTGGTGAGAACCTTTTGGGATTTTTAATTCACACCAAACTTTTTCTTTCGAGTGTTTATAGACTTTCTACATCTAGGTCCATGCAACGAGAAATGATATCTTGGTGGTTGATCAAGATATTCAATGTTGGGCTTGGTGAGTTGTGTTCCTCAGGACCTTGGGATGTTTTTCATGTTTTGTACCTGGGTTTTAGTGTCTTGACTTATTTTTCCTTGTTGTATTCATGTACGTTACTCCCAGTGGAGTTGTTTTTATGCATACTATTTTTCTCATTTATTTACACTTTATTAGTGGAAAAATAATTCCAGTTGCATGTTTCATGATTCCATGTTTTAGTCACCAACCTGTAGGGATTGGTAATCCCCTTCATTCTATGTTATAGTATGGTCAGTTATCAGGTTACTAGGTTACTTGGGCTGGTTCGTGATAAAATGGTATTAGAGGTATTTTGAGCCTTTGTCTTGAAGACAACATGATTTTGTGATATATTTTCGCGAATTTGGAGGTATTTGTGATTCAGTGCCTCAATAGTTCTCACCACCATGAACCTTAAGTAATTATTGGTTCTTAAAGAAATATTTCTTATGGATTAGTTCTAGTCTTTACACTATTTTAATTTGGATAGAGTGGAATCCAAATAGTTTTTATTCCTTCTGTTGGGAATCTTTTCCCCTATTACTCAGTTTCAGTGTTGTTATAATGTCATTCGTTATCTAATGATGTTGTGAAGCATCATTCCTTTGAGAAGATGTATGAATCAAATCTAGGAAGGGGTTGCTGATGAACCTTATCATGTGAATCCTACTGTGGATCCAAGTCTAGTGGAGGTGATCGTGCATACTATCCATGCTATGGGACAAGCCCCACCACTGGTTCCCAGTCAGGCTCCTATTGTGGATCCTTAGGGGGATGCCCATCAAAATGATTCTCAAGAGTTCCTTCATGGAAAGCCACCATGTTTCATAGGCTCTACTAACCCTTAACATGATGAGGAATGGTTGAGAAATATAGAACTCTATTTGGGATCTTGGAAACACTGGACATGATCAAGGTGAAGTGTTCCACCTTCATTATAGAAAAACCTAGTAGGAGATGGTGGGACTCAATGGTTATGGAAGGGGAAAAGGGGGATTTGAGTGGAATGAAATCAAAGTTCTTTTCACCAACCAGCTCTATACATAGTCAATGGTATTATACAAGGATGTTGAAAATTTCATGCATGAGTAGGCTAATAGAACTGTGACAGAGTATTAAAATTTCTTTTTGGAGTTGGTACAATTCACACCTGAGATTGTATCTAATGAGAGGATTAAGGCTCAATGGTTCGAGTTGGGGATTTGATTAGATATCTATTATTATGTTTTTTTTGTAAAATATCCCCACTAAATATGATGTGCTAGATAGGTAAATGATGGTTGGGATGGACATGGATAGAAATTCAGGTTTAGAGGGAGTTCCTTTTTCTCCCAGTGGAAGAATGAGTTTCTTTAATGGAAATAGGAACCGTGATGACTCTCGTACTAGTTCTCAACAACATGGTCATTTTTGATCTTTTGTGGTGCCTGAAAAAATCCCTTCAATATGATACCAGTGTTTTCAGATAAGGAATTCCAAAAGGTTATGCACCAAGGCACCCAATAACTGTATCTCCTACAGAAATTTAGGGATCTTTTATAATTTATCTCATAACATTTCCACTCCGTGTAGTGAAAAAAATTCATCACCTCCTCCTAAAACTACAGGGCAATCAAATGCTTCCCATAAAAAAGGTTTCCATACATATTCATATGAATGATACTTCTTCATGCAGTAGAGGAGTCTTTGTAGGATACTGATATAGATCAATTGAACATAATAGGTAAAATTACTATAGCTTCATCTTTAGTAACTGGTCTATTTATTACTGGCGCATCTCATTCATTTATTTCAACCTGTATCATTAATCATCTTTTTCTTCTTATGGAGTAACTATATTGTTCAATGGATATTACAATACCCCTTGGTATAAATAGAGATTATGTTCTATGTAATCCCTTTTTTTATTATCTATATCATATGTCTAGTTTTATTGATGTTTTTGGGTACTTGACATGATTCCTCTTGACGTCATATTCAGGATGTATTGGATCATTTCTAATAAATCACAAATTGATTGTTATCTTTGATGGGGCTGACTTACTATACCCAGTGGTGTCCCTATTTTATATCATGGATAATTGGACCCAAGGTCAGGCATAACCAAACCTTCTTATTTTGAGTTGGGTAAAGTGATTTCAGTGTTTACTTTTGATGTGAAGTGAGATTAAATGAGCAGTGATCTCCCACTAGTTTTTTTGTCAAATTTATCATCATGTTTCATTCTAACAATTCTTTTTTAGTATGCGGTAAGAGAGGTTTATTTTTCTAATAAACAATAGTAAGTAGTCTGTGATCAGAATAGATCCTTGTGAGTTCTTATATGGTTGTTATTGTAAATATCTATGGTATTGGTTAGAGATTGGGGAATGATCTTTTGTTGGACCATGTTTAGTGCAAGAGATGATAATAATTATTTAGTTGATTCGTCTGAGAATGAAGACAACACAAAGCTGGTACAATTCTTATGTTAATCATCACTATAGACCATTGGAGTTATTAGTTAGTGACCTGGTGTTTTTAACGGACTCACCTCAGTTGGGTCATCAATGGATTTAGAGGAAAGGGATGTTTACTCCTAATTTTGTGGGAAATTTTGAGGTTATTGATCAGTAAAAGTATCTCTCTAATCCATCTCACATTTTCGTTTGGTGTGGTCTTGAGACTGAACGTGATTTGTCTGTGACTGAACGACCAATCAAGGTTGTTTATTTTGAGACCAAGGTACATTGTGGGAGGATGATACCTCTGGTATGTGTGTTGTGGTAGCATGGTTCTGATTCTTATGTGACGTGGTAGAGGGAGGCACTGATGAGAGCATAGTGAACTCATATTTTTGTTTGGTAGGTTTCTTTGTAAGATTTCTAGGGAAAGATAGTTTCTATATTAGGGATTTTGTAACATATCATTTCTATTTAAGGTATTACTAAACTCTCTAATATTAAATAATCAATATCTTATGTGGAAAAATGATTTATTTGTGGATTTTTAGTAAATGTGTTAAGGGTCCTAAATTCCTGTTAACATCTTGAAATGTTCAAATAAGTATTTTTAGGGTTGGACACAAAGTTATTATGATGATTCGAGGCCCACAAAATATCGATGAAGACTGAATAAAAATATTAACTATATTATATTAAGCCTCCAATTTTTAAGCAAAATAATTTAATAACTCTAAAATGATTCATCAGATAAGAAATCTAATACCACTGTTATGTCCGAAATGTGGTGTTTACCCTAGGAGGGGTATAACATTATAAGGTGATGGGAATCTAGATACCTCACTCCTGAGATAAAGTTATTAATTAATATTAATATATTATTTATTAAAAATAATTAAATATCTCTCAAACGGTGAATCTAATGGAAAAAATGAGACCATCAATGGGCCGGAGATGAGTGGTTTACCATAGAGAGAGTATATCATTTGTATGCATTAGGCATTTGGATTCCTCGCTCGCTTCAAAATTACCCTATATATTTTATTTAATTATTTATTTTGTTTTTTAAATTATAAATTCATAATATATCTCAAAGGGTCAATCATATGGGAAATTCAAGACAACATTTGGGTCCACAACGGGGAGTTTACCCTAGGAAGGGTGTAACTCTTATAGCCAAAATGTGTTTCGCCAGGTCTCTAATTAATTTAATTATTTTGATAAAAATATTAAATAATTTATATAATTAAATAATTCAATAATTCAATTAGACTTTTTAGCTTCCCCATTCCCGCTGGATCTCTTTACAGAAATTGAAACCTCTACTATTAAGGTCCTGATACCAGGTGCCACTCAAAGGTTCCCCATACCCGGTTGGTCACATGGCCTCATTTTCATTTCCCCAAAAACCAGAGGATGCTGACTAGTAGTGAGGGCCTTGGGTGTGATAGTGGGGAAACTATACTATCATTGGAATAGTAACATAGTAGAAACAAATATTAAAAAATAGCTAAACTAGTTAAACCATACAATAGAAGTAAATAATGGAAGACTGGTACTATAAACAGCTGCAACATGTATAAATAAATGATTCATGTCACATGTATCTGGGAAAGTATCCAAACATGTCACAATACTGGAAGTACAATACTGAAACCAAATTATATAAAATAGTAAACTCCAACTGCTTTTCAAGCCTCAGCTTGGTCCCATGCTCTACAGCTCCACCAACAATCAAGTTCTTGATGAAGAAGGGTGCTTTCCCTTATCTATAACCGCAACTATATAATTTTTTAGGCTCAAAAGCATGGCCCAAACATGGTGTGAGATGAATCCCAGTAGGAAACCACCAAAAGATATGTGTTTAACTATCGATGAATATATATAGTAAGTAATAAGCATAAATTAACCAATAAACTATGGAGTTTTCAAAAGTAAACTATCCTATAGTTTTCAGTTATATTCATTTACATTATTTAATTATTCAATTCATTGAATAATGAAGTCTTGGGATCTAGCATATGATTCTTATCCCCTGTGTAATAGCATAACAGATGCCTCAAAATACAATATAAAAAACAAATAAGACCGAGTCCAAGCTTTTTCTTTCTCTTGACAGGCTTGTCAAATTCATCAAAAATTCAAAAGAAACCCTCTGGGAATGTTCTCACAATCTAACCCCTCTGGTTTAGTATATAATTATTTCAATAAATAACGACCCTCCGGGAAAGTTCACATAGTGTAACCCATTTGGTCCCACATAGTACAAATCATTTACAAATGTCTACATGGGTAGATCTCACGGCCAATACCCCTTAGTCTATATAGCACCAATAATTTAAACTGACCCCATGGAAGCTCAAGAATTCAATTCCCTATGGTCTAACATTCATTTAAAAACAACCATCTGGGTAGCTCTCATGGTCTAACCCCTATGTTCTATGAACACCCTACAGCTCCCATAGTAAATACCTCTGGGTCAACATAACAACAAGTATACATAAACAACCCTAACATGGGAAGCTATCATAGTCAATTCCCCTTGGTCATACTTTCACAATGTGAAACACATGCATCTCATATTAATAGTATCTCCATCATAACAACATGAGGATTGGAAAAAAAGAAATCTTAACATGCATTCTAGACCAAATGGCCAAAATTAGACAATCAAGGGAACACAACCATGTGGTGTCCCATAATAAGATAAGTAACCATTCTCATAAGAAATAACCCTCTATCAAACAAACAACCCCTAATAGGTATTAAAAATGGTTAATTTCCAAAACACACAATACTCCAAACCTGGTTATTCAACACTTATTTCATATATAATCCACAAACAATCAAATAAAGGCACAAACCATTTACCTAGATGTTGTACAATGAACACACTTGAATGTTGACCCCTGAATTGGCCTAGAACGAGGTAAATCTAGGAAAAAGGTAAAATCTATCAACCCTCGATAACTCATGAGATAGGATAAATCTTGAATAAGGGCTATAGGGAAAGAGAGAAAAAACCAGTGGAAATCCAACGCACCTGATGAAGTCTCAATCAGAGCTCGGATGGAGGAACGAGAGTATCTCGAAGATCTTCAGTCGTACGTCGCTCTTTGTATGAGACACGAGAGAAGAAGGAATTTATGGAGATGAGAAACGACCCCACTGTGATTAATCATTTAAAAAATAAAAGTACACGACATGTTCTTTAAATGTACATGTCATGTACTTGCCTCAATTGGTCCCCACTTTAGGCGGTCTTCCAAGTCACCTACATAGCCATGTGCTCAGCTGTTACACGGACAGTACATGGCTACACAGGGAAATTGGGTACACAACTTGTACTCAAAAGTACATGGTGTGTATTTAGAATTTTTCCATTTCTTATTTCTTCCTCAAAACAATTGGAAATAATGAAACATAATGAAAATGAAGATCCTTGTTCTTATACTCGACAACAATGTCATTTTTGACCTATTATAGTGCCTGGAAAAAGTCCATTGATATGATACCAGGGTGGTTAGCCAGGGAATTCAAAAAGGTTTTGTACTGAGGCACCAAAAAACTGTGGCTCCAATGGATGTTTAAGGAACTTGTATAATTTCTATAACAACTTTTACTCTCCGCGCAGTGGAACTGAACCATCCCCTCCTCCTAAAACTGCAGGGCAATCAAATGCTTCAGGTACAAAAGGGTTCCAACTAGAGGAATCTATAACAAATCTCCATCAAGTATTAGAAGAGTGTATGGAATAATATGATACAGATCTAATGAATGTGATATGTAACATTACTTTAGCTTCATCTTTAGAAACTGCTCAATTTGTTACCAGTGCATCTCATTCATTTAATTGAAATTGTATCATTAATCTTCATTATCATCATATGGAGAAAATATCTTGTGAAATGCATATCACTATACCCCTTGGTATAAAGAGAGAGAAGGGTCTCTATAATCACTTTGTTTATTCTCTCTATTTGATTTTGAGTTTTTTTGATGTTTTTTGGCACTCGACATGAAACCTATTACCATTATACTCGAGATAGATTGGATCATTTCCAATAAAGCATGGATTGATTGATAGTTTCGATGGGTCTAACTTACTACACCCAGTGGTGTGCCTCTTGTCTTTCATGGATATTGGGACACAAGTTTAGGCAGAGCCGAACCTTCCAATCTCGAGTTGGGGAATGTGATATCAGTGTTTAATTTTGATCTCGTGTGAGATTAAATGAGTGGTGATATCCATCTTGTTTTCATCTAGACTCTTATAATGTTTCTATATTACTGTTCTGGTTTACCACGTGGTAAGAGAGGTTGTGTTTTATTGTAAACAACAGTTAAAAGTCTGCGATCAGTATGGATCTTTTTTAGGTGTTGTATGTTCTTCCTTTTATGTATCTGTTGTGTTAGCAAATGATTAGTGAAAGATCCTTGGTTAGAAAAAGAATAGTGCAAGGGTTGACAGTAAAGATTTAGATGATTCTTCTATGAATTATGAAAGAATAGAGAAAGTACAAGTCTTATGATGTTCTTTATTTTAGATCATTGAAGTTCCCAGTTGGTGACCAATAATTCTTAAAGATTTCACCTCAGCTTGGTCATCGATGGCTTGGGAGGCAAGGGAATACGACTTTCCATTTTGTGGGAATGTTCATGGGTTTTGATTAGGTGGAGAAATTTTATTATCACTTATAAATTCCACCATAGTTGACGTCGATACATAACGTGTTCCATGAATTACAATTTTGAAAGTATCTCTCTGATCCATATCACATTTTGAGCTGGAGTGACTTCGATATTGAGCCTGATTTATCTATAATAGAACGACCAGTTAGGGTTGTCTTTTCTGAGACCAAGGTACCTCATGGGAGGCAGATACTTCTAATCTATGTGCAATGGTAGCATGGTTCTGATTCTCATGAGATGCGGTAGAGTGGGGCACTGATGAGAGAGCAATAGACTCAATTTTTTGACACATAGGTTTATTTGTAGGATTTCTAGGGACAATAAGTTTTTATGGAGGGGAGGTTGTAACATATCATTAATATTTTATGTATTCCTAAAATATCTTGGGTAAAATTATTATTATCTTAAGTGGAAAAAATGATTTATCAGTAATTTTTTTATAATTCTTTATGGGCCTTAAATGTTAGTTAGCAACTTGAAATGATCAAATAATTATTTTTAGAGTTCAAAACAATGTTATTGTAATGTTTCGAGGCCCGAAAATCCCCGATGATGACTGAATAAAAATATTAATTATATTACATTAAGAATGCACTTTTTATTCAAAATAACTTAACAACTCTAAATTAGTGTGTCATATGAGAAATCTGAGACCACTGTTATGTCTGAAATATGGTTTTTACACTATGAGGGGTATAAAATTCGAAGATTCTTAATATTTATATAAATTTCTCATTAAATAAAGTTATTAAATAATATTTGATATATTATTTATTAAAAATAATTAAATATATCTCAAATGGTGCATTGTATGGGAAATATGAGACCACATATGTGTCCGGGATGTGAGGTTTACCTTAGAGAGCATATAACATTTTTAATCTTCAAGCGTTTTGATGACTCACTCGCAAAAAAAATCATTTCTATTTTAACATATATTTATTCCATTTCTTGAATTAGAAATCATTAATATCTCTCAAACGGTTTGTCGTACAAGGTTTTTGAGACCCCCGTTGGGTCTGGAATGAGTTTTTTACCCTTGGTAGGGTGTAACATTTATACCTAAATGGTGTTTTTTCAGGTGGCTAATTAATTTAATTCTTTTGATAATAATATTAAATAATTTATCTATTTATTTATTTAAATATCTCTATTACACTTTTCATCTTCTCCATTCACGCTGAATATTTTTACAGAAATTGAAACCTCCATTGTTAATACATTAAGCATTTACAAACATTCATTTATTCATTGTTTTAATTCGTTTTAGTGGAAACGAATTAAATGGGAGAGATCAATGACTTTGTAATTGATTTTGGGTAGAATAGTTGTTTAAATAGTGTGTTTTAAATTGAGGTTCTTAATGCTACATTTTTAGGGTTATTAAAATCATTGAACCACTTTTTCTTCTTGGTTGGTCGATCTGGTTCAATTTAGACAACCCCAAATCTCCCTGACATGTTTTTGGTGAAATTCCAACAATCAAAATGAAGGGAAAACCATGATATTCCCATTTCCTTTTTGGATTCCTCCTATGTGCAATTCCCCTATACCCTAGTTGGATATTTAATTTTTTTAATTCAATATAAATTATTTTTCAATATTATCACTTAAATATATTTCACAATATTGATCAGTTTTATGCGTTATTAATGCCATTGAATTTGTCTCGATGAGAAGAACCAAAATAATATTGTTGTTTCGAATGCGTCAAGGTATTCCTTGAATTTATTTTTTTCTTATTTTTAAATGGATTATTTTAAATAAATTATCCAAAAATTTATCACATTTTTTGGTCAAGTGAAAATTTATAAAATTTTCATATGATAATTTCATGGAATGATTAATGAAAAATTACACGTCTTATCGAAAATAATTATACAAAATTTTTAAAGGATAATTATAAGAGAATTTATCATGTGATAAATATTATTGAAATTATCATAGAATTATTACATATATTTTAAATGGATAATTAATATAATTATTGACAAATAATTTCAAGATTATAAAATGTTCATTATTAATATTATTAAAATGGAAATTGATTTGAATTAAAAATGGACAATGACATGAATAAACATAAATGATTATCATATATATTATTAAAGGGTAATTATACCAAATCATAAAGGGTAATTTATTTTAAAAAATATCATATAATAATTTCAAAAAGATAATTTTGAAGTAATAATTATTTGAATATAATTATTCAATTTATTAAAGGATAATTTATAACACGTGATTTTTTTAAATGATTAATTAAATTATCCTGACAAGATAAATTATTATTCCATGTAATATTTTTAATGATATTTTGAACTTATCTGGGAGAGTTAAAAATATTATCACATGTAATATTTAATCGATAATTTGAAAGTTATTAGGGAGAGATAAAATATTACCATATGTGGTATTTTATTTCCTTTTGAAATAATATAGCTAGTTTTTTTTCTAGAAATTATTGAATACTTTAGATTTTTGGTGGGTTGATGCTTACGGTAATAAGGTCATGAGGTGGTGTATTGAACCTCAATGGGTGGTTTATCTTTACTACTAACATCGATAACCCTGAGGAAGGTGGTTCTGTTCTGATTAAAAAAAATTATTAACCTAGTTTTTGGTTGATTTATTTCATTAGTTCATTTAAATTCAATCACTTAAACTTGCTTTCAATTGATGTAGTAAAATATAATTCCAGTGAATTTATAGATATGAAATGGTTTCTTCATTAGATTTGGAAAACCCCCAATTCAAATGAATTGGGGGGGTTTTATAGAAATGTGTGATTTAAATTATTGAAATTAAATTATAGATTTGATGGAAATGACATAAATTAATTTTTTTAATTTAATTGTGGAAGTAAATTGTGAAAGGATAGAATTGGTTTTGAATTGATTTCAAAATGATGAAATTTGATTAAAATATTTTGATAGAAACCCAGTGGTTTTATCTTATTAAAGAGGAATGTTTTTTATTAAAACCTATTTTGGTTTTAAATAGAAAATTGGCATTGAGATAGAAGAATGAGACTTAATTTTATTTTAATTAGTCTTAAAATAAGTTGTCGATTATTTATTTTGTAATAGTACATGTAATCCTCAGGTAGTTGGTGAGTTATTTTGACACACTCTACACTATTACCACATTTTAAAACATACATGAATTTGGTAACATCTCTTAGGCGATGGTGATGAGTTCTCTCTGACTAGTGTCTAGAGGACATAACTGTACATATATTTTGATGATCACATAGAGAGTGTGGGGTCCTATAGCTGAAAATACTATCGTACCTAGTTGGAAGATTATCATGTTTCTCACTTGTTATTTATATTTGAAATATAAATGTATTCCAATGATTTTTAACTACTTTACATGACGGCTGAATTTACATAATCTATTTTTTGTAACTATTTTATTTAAAACATTATTTTAGAAATATTCCATCAATTGTAAAGTATTTTCTTAAAGTATTTTTCCATCATTTTTACTGTATAACATGATTTGTTTAATTATGTTTTAAAATTCCAAACCGGTTTATATTTAAAAATTAAAATCACATATTTGGTTATTAAATTGTTTGAATCTATTATGGAATCATTGGTGTGCCCCTACTATGATTTTTAGCTCACATCCTACTTTTTCCTTGAGGTGTTTCTAGAAATTCTCATTCCAGATCTGAGTAAGGGGAAATGATCTTTTAGAGGTGAATCCAGATATTGAGCATTGGGTTTGGTGAGTTTTGTTCTTCGAGTCTTTGGTCTATTTTCTTTATTTTGGTACTTGGGTTATAGTACATTGGGATTTTTGTGACTTGTTTTATTCTAGAACATTTATCCCAGTGGAGTTTCCTTTTGTTATGAATACTATCATTTCTCTTTAATTTTTTCTTTGTCAGTGGAAAAATCATGCCCACATGTATGTTGTATGATGATAGGTGCTAGTCACCAACCTGTGGGGATCAAGAATTCCCTTCGGGCTATATTGGGGTCAGTTTGGTTATCAGGATACCAATGTACCCAGGATGGTTCATGAAAAAATGATATCAGAGGCAGGCTGAGCATTTGTCTTAAATATAGTGTACTTTTTTGAAACCACGTCAGGACATAAAAGGTAGTTGTGATTGAGTGTCTGGCCAGATCTCATATAAATGAACCTTAAGTCGCAATGGGTGGTTTTGGAAAGACATATTATGGACTAGTTCTAGTGTTTTACCTTTTTTTATTTGGATAGAGTGGAATCAAAAACATTTTTATTACTTATGTTTGTAATAGTTTCCCTTGTTACTCAAATTGAGTGTTTTTCTTATGTATTTCTTTATCTGCTAATGTTGTGTAGAATAATGACTCTAAGAAGATGTGTGAATCGAATCCAGGAAGGGGTTGCTTCTGAACCTCACCATGGGAATCCTACTGTGGATTTGAGGCTAGTTGAGATGATCGTGCATACTATCCAATATATGGGACAAGCACCACCACTAGTTACCACATAGGCTCAAGCTGTGGATCCTTAGGGGGGCGTCCTTTGAAATCGTTCTGAAGAGTTCCTTTGCCAGAAGCCACTAGTTTTCAAAGGCTCCACAAACCCTCAACATGTTGAGGAATGGTTGAGCCAGATAGAACCTCTATTTGGGTTCTTGGAAACATCATATGAGATCATAGTGAAATGTACCACATTCATGCTAGAAGGACTGAGAATGAGATGGTGGGACATTATAGTGAAGTTAGGGAAACATGTGGGCTTTGAGTGGAATGAATTAAAAGTTGTTTTCACCAACCAGTTCTATCTAGATTCAATGGTGTTTTCCATGGATGTTGAATATTTCAAGCTTTATCAGGCTGACACAATCGTGATAGAGTATTCAAATCTCTTTACTATGTTGGTACAATTTGTGCCAAAGATTTTATCTATTAAGAGTATAAAGATTCTAAAGTTTGAGTTGGGGATTCAATTAGATATCTATTCTCAGGTTTTTTCTAAAACTCCCCACTTTTGATGATGTACTAAATAGGGAAATGATGGTTGATATAGACGCGGATAAAACGTTAGAGTTAAATGGAGTTCCTTTTACACCTAGTGGAAACATGAGTTTCTTTGAAAGAACAAGGAAGTGTTATGACTCTTGTACCAGTTCTCGATGTAACACCCAGGTTCTGAGTGCCACCAAAAGGTGAACCATACGTAGTTGGTCGCATGGAATCAAGCACATTTACCCTAATTCTAGGGGCTACCGACTAGAAGCAAGGTACTTGGGTGTGATAGTGGGGAATCTATGCCCTCATTGGGAGAGTAACACAAAAGAAACAAATATTAAACATTAGCGGAAGTAGTAAAACCATTCAACAGAAGTAAACAAGGGAAGACTGATAGTATAAACAACTGCATCATATATAAATAAATGATCTATGTCACATGTATCTAGGAAATAATCCAAACAATTAAAAATGATGGAAGTAAAACACTGAAACCAATTTACATAAAATAGTAAACTCCAGCATCTTCAGTAGCCTCATCTTTGCCCCATGCTCTCTAGCTCTAATAGTAATCATGTACCCGATGGAGACTGGTGCTTGCCCTTATCTACACCTGTAACCATATAATATATTTGTGCCCAAAATAATGACCCAAATAGGGTGTGAGATGAATTCAGGTAGGCAACCACCAAAAGATCTATGCCAAACTATTAGTGAATATATATAGCAAGTAATAAGAATAAATGAAGAAATAATCCAAAGATTATTCAAAAGTATACAATCCTATAATTTCTAATTACATTCATTTACATTCATTAATTATTAAATATGTTGAATAATGAAATCTCGAGATCTAGCCTAAGCTCTATATCCCCTGTGTAATAGAAAAATAGATGTCTCAATAGACCATCTAACAAACTAGTAAGATCAAGTCCAAGCTTGTTCTTTGGATTGGAAGGCTAGTCACATTCATAAAACATTCAAAAGAAACCCTCTGAGAAAGTTCTCATAGTGTAACCCCTCTGATTTAACATATCAGTATTTCAATAAACTATTATCCTCTAGGAAATCTCACACAGTCTAACCCCTTTGGTGCCATATAGCACAAATTATTTATAAAATACCACATGAGAAGCTCTCACGGTCAATACCCCCTTGGACTGCATAACAAAAATAATTTATAATGACCCCATGGAAGCCCACACAGTCAATTCCAAATGGCCCAACATTCATTCAATAACGACCCAATAGGTAGCTCTCATGGTCTAACCCCTCCAGTCAATGACCACCCGGTAGCTCTCATAATCAATACATATGGGTCAACATAACAACAATTATACATAAACTAATCTACCTTGGGAACCTATCACAGTCAATTCCCCTTGGTCATAATTTCACAATGCGAAACACATGCATCCCATTTAATAGTAACTCTATCCTAACAACACGATGCATGGAAAAAAATATATCCTAATAGGAAATCTAGACCAATCTACCATAATTAGACGATCAAGGGGACGCACATATGGGGTGTCCCATAACTAGGCAACTAACCTATTGCATAAGGAATAATCCTATATCAAACAAACAAACCATAAAAGTTATTAAACATGGTTAACTTCAAAAACACGCAATAACCTAAACATGGGTATTCGAAACTTTTAGCATATATAATCCATAAAAAACCAATTAAAGGTCCAAGCCACCTTCCCCGATGTATTATGATGAACACTCTTAAACATCGGCCCTTGACTCGACCTATAACGATGTAGATCTATGGAAAAGGTAAAAAATGATCAACCCTTGATAACTCATGAGAGAGGAGAAATTAGGAAGAAAGGATCCGGCTAAAGAGAGAACTCATCGGTGGGAATCCAACACACCTGAAGGCATCTCAATTAGATCTTGGATAGAGGAATGGGAGGAGCTCAAAGATCTTTGGTTGGATGTCGCTCTTCTATACGAGTCACGAGAAGAAGAAGGTATTTATGGAGATGAAATGTGACCTCGCTCTCGTTAATCAATTAAAAATAATAGTGTATGGCATGAACATTAAATGTAAACATTGTGTAATAGCCTCAACCACCCCCTCTTTAGGTGGTCTTCCAGGTTACCTACACAACCATGTGCTCGACCGTTACACGGCTACACACGGAAATCGGGTACACGACCTGTACTCAAAAGTACACAGTTTGTAAATTGATATTTCCCAATTTATTAATTTTTCCTAAAAAAACACAAATATAATGATCCATACCTAAAATGAAGATCTAGGTTCTTAAAAATACCCCCCCCCCCTTAAAGAAATTCTTCCATGAATTTCCCGCCCAAGGGTGGTGAAGAAGAAACATTGAATAACTCTAGACACTATGATCAAATGTCGGCCTCCCTCTCCCAGGTCTCAACTTGTACTCGCCCGTGATGCTATAAAAATCATACCAGAGGAACAAAATGGCTATATATAACCTTCATTTTCAGACCCATGATCCATATAGGGTGCTCCTCGAAAGATACATCCATCTCCAACTCGACCTCCTTAGGTTGGAAAACATTAGACGAGTCAGAAAAGTAACATCGTAGCTTAGAAAAGAGAAAGATGTCATGCATATACTGGTACGTCTAAGGTAACAGAAACTGAAAGGCAACCATCCCAACACTTTCCAAAACCTCAAACAGCCAGACGTATCTCACTGAAAGCTACCCCTATCTCATGATCCTCCTGTGTCTGAGCCTTTATGTGACACCTAAGAAAACCTGATCTCTGACATCTAACTCCAAAGGTTGTCTATGTAGATCAAGAGAATATTTATACAAAGACTGTGTAGTATCCATCCCCTTCCAAATCAACTCCACCTGCTCAGTGGTATCCTGAACAAGATGAGTTCCTAGCATAGCTACCTATCTTTCCCCTAGCCAACATTGGGGTGATCAACATGGACTACCATAAAAATCCTTAAAAGGTTCCATATGAATCATCTAATGAAAAATGTTATTATAGGAAAAATTCACTAGGGGTATGTGTCTCTCCCAATAACACCTAAAATTTAGGATGAATTCTCAAAGAATGTCCTCCAAAACCTGAATTGTGTGCTTGGACTAGCCATCTATCTTGGGGTGGTAAGATGTACTCAGAAGTACCTATGTACCCAAAGCTCTCTATATTCTCAACTAGTAATGAGAAGTAAAATGGTCATCCCTATATGAATATATAGAGTGCATAACCCCATACAAATGTATAATCTATTGGATGTATAACCTTCCAAGTTCATCAATAAAAAGGTTCTCCTTGATCGGAATGAAATGAACAACCTTCATGATTCTATCAACAAATACCCAAACCGCATCATTCCCTCTAAGAGACCATGGAAATCCATAAAAAAATCTATCGTGACATCATTCCACTTCCACTCGAGAATGGGTAACTTCTGCAAACTCCCTACCAGTCACTGATGTTCCACCTTCACCTGTTGATAAGTGGAACATCTGATTACAGAACCAGATACATGCCTCTTCATACCTAGACACCAATACTGACAATGTAGATCTCAATACATCATGGTGACACCAGGATGAACTACCCAAACTGAGGAATGAAAATCCCACACTAACTTCTCATGTATGTCTACGGACACCCACATGTGTCTATGGAAATAGAAGATCTCATAGTTGCCTATGGTCAACCCCGGAGTAGGGTCCTCTCTTGACGCACTCTCCTGCATGACTAGGCCTTCAGAATCTGATAGCTTCCTCATTCTCACATGATCTAGTAATGTAGAGGTAACTACTATATAAGAAAGAAACGTCTAACCCCTATCCTTTGTGCACCTCCAAATGCATCTCAGAGAACAGATCTATAAGCTTCCACACACTACTAGCCTCCTGAACTTCATGTATCTTAGTCCTCCTGGTCAACGCATCTACCACTGCATTGCCTTTCCCAGGTGTGTAAGTAAGATCAATGTCAAAAGACTAAAGGTACTCAACCAACCTTCACTATCTTGAATTTATATCACACTCAGTAAGGATATACTTGATACTCTTATGGTCAGTGAATATCACAAAATTCTCTCCCAAAATATATTGCCTCTAACAGAGTAAAGCATGCACAACTTTTCCTAACTTGAGATCATGCATCAGGTAATTCCTATCATGTGGACTCAAATGATAAGACCCGTATGTAGAAACTCCTTCTCCCAACATTAGCACTGATCCCAACTCGATACCTGACACATCACATAAAATATTCTAACTCTTTCCTAGATATGGAAAAATCAATATCGGTGCTAAAGTCAATCTTCCTTTTAGCTCTTGAAAGGATGAATCATAGGAATCTGTGCAAAAGTATTTCTTACCCTTCTTAGTTAGGCCAGTTACTGGTGCTTCTAATCATGAAAAGTATTATATAATGTTCCTTTTCAAACCATCTATCCTAGGAAAACTATGAACCTCAAATACGTTCTTCAGCTGCTCCCAAGAAACTACGACTCTCACCTTCTCTAGGAATACCAGTACTCCTGTCTCTGAGAAAACATGACCCCAGAAGTGAATCTAGTCCATCCAAATGTGGCATTTTGAGAGATCAGCATATAATTGATGCTCTATCAGAGTACTAAATATGATCCCAATATAGAAGGAATAGTTGTGCTGAGTGTGAGATTACACCATGTTATCACCCATGAAGACTACCATGAAATAATCAAAACAAGGATGGAACACTTGGTTCATTAGTTCCATCAAAACATCTGGTATTTTCATGAGATCGAACGACATACACAAATACATGTATAGAATATACCTTATCTGAAAGGCAACAAGTTGTATATCTGATGGTCTAACGCACAAATGATGATTACTAGATCTCAAGTCAATATTCAATAACACCTGGGATCCTCTATGCTAATTAAAGAGATCAGCAGTCCTTGGAAAGGGATATCAGTTCTTAACTTTCAACAGGTTCATCTTCCTATAATCCACACAATGTCTGAGGGTATCTTCCGCCATCTTTGCAAAAATAACAGGCGAACCCCAAGGAGAATTACTGTGTATGATGAAACCCTATTCCAAAAACTCCTCCAACTATTTCTTGAGCTCTTGTAGATTTTTTGTATCCATTAGATAAGGAGGATTGGACACCGGTGCCACTCCAAGAACAAGATCTATAAGGAAATCTACCTCTATCTCAAGAAATAAACCTAAAATTTAGGTTGGAAAGACATCCCTGAAATGATCCACCACCAGGGGAAAGTACACCTGTGATGTTTTCTAGTCATCCAGATATAAACTAGAAACATGGGCTCCAATTACTCCCAACACATGATGCATGGATCGAGCTCTTTTCACCTTGACATCCCATTCTCCCTTGTGTAGAAAAGACCCACCCTCTTGTGACCTGAAACTCACCCTATAGAGATAGCAGTCATCAAAGTCCTAAAAAGAGACTAACCAGTCCATTATGAGAATGAAATCAAAGCATGTCATCTCTAAGAAATAGAGGTCCCATCAGAAGTGACACCCACCAACCTCTAGAGAGCACTCTTTCACTAACGTACACTTTCCGTCCTATGCTCCAACAGATTGTCTAGCATCATAACATCCATAGAGGTAAATATACAGAGCCCAAGTCTCTCCACAGTAGAAATATATATATAACTATGGTATGACCCTATATAAAAAAGAGAAGAAGCTAAAACTGAGGCAACTATAATCAAACATCTAATTGTAGAAGTTCTAGGATCCTACTCCTGTTGGTTCTTCTCCACTAAAAAATTCTTACATGTACCACAACCCTATGACCCTACCTGACTACCCTAAGATGATCCACCTTTTTTTTCTGAATTAATACAGACTGGATACCCTGGCCACAAACTCCTCCTTGACCTGAACATCCTAGAAACCTCCAGTTCCATGAATAATGAGAAACTAGTAGTCTGACTCCTAAACAGCGAGTCATAGAAAAACCCCTATCGCTCGATGCTGGTGAAAACACCCAACAAATAAATTGATGATGAACCATCTTTCCACAAGATTGGCACTCGACTGGGTCCTTTGGGAAATATGGTCTCTTTTTTTCACTCTTCTCGCACTGGTATCATACCACCTGGCTACCTGAACAAAACATCTTGTGAAAGCTCCCTACAGCTCTTCATGCTATTTATCGAAGGAATACTAGGCCTAGATGCTGGACCTCCCTAGATCACAGCTCACAACTCCCTCATATAACGATCCGTAATCAGTCCCTATTTCATTATATCCATCACCGAAGTCATCCTAAAAACATTCACCTCTAATGAGATGTCAAACCTTAGACCATCCTCAAATTTAATATCCGAAGACAACTTGTCACCTCCCAGAATCGATGTGAAGTGTTGAAGCTCTGTAAAGCGAGAAGAATAATCATTTACTAAAAGAGAGGCCTACTCAAAATGAATGAACTATTGGCCTCAATCGGACCTCAGCATCTCAAGTTAGAATTATTTATAGAATATCCTCTGAAACTCTACCCAAGTAATATATCGATGATTTCCTTCATGTGAGATAACATCCCACCATCTCATAGAGGAATCATGTAGCGTGTATGTAGAGAGCTTAACCATCCAATCTAGATGTGTCTCCAGATGATCAATGATATAAATTGTGGCCTCTAACCATGAATCTGTATCCCATGGTCCTCTATCCCCTGAAAAAGTGGGAGGATGCTGCTCTTTGAACACCCTCATCAACTATGAAATGGTAGGGGTAGGATGTGTTGCTTTCTGAAATGTCTCAATCATCATCATAAATACTTCATAGAATTGTAATTCAGAACCTACATATGGTATAATAGCTAGTGCCAAGATGGGAATAGTGGGAGGATCTATTATTAGTCCCTAACCTACCATTTTTTGGTGTCTGATCATTTCCCTATATCTAGCGTAAATTTGGCGGATGTCTTGGGAGCATAAATCTGCAAGGTCAAGTGCACACCTCAGTTCAAGATTATCAAGAAAAAAAACTAAGAAGTGCAAAAAAGGAACAACAGATGAAACATTAATGTTTTACAAAACTAGGTTACGCAGTGTTTGTATAACCCCTACATGATGTGTTCCCATAAGATTTTAACATGGTGTGTACCTATTCAAAACCTGGTTGTGTAACACCCATACACACGGCATCTTCCTCCTAAGACCTTGCATGTACTTTAATTTTCCCTCTTTCTCAAGTTCCTCTACCTGGATAGAACTACACGGTTTCTCTTGGGTAATTCTACATTACATGTTCACCCTAGATTGGATGTGTACTGCTTAAGTTCAAACCCCCTAGTGTCATTAGTCACACGGTCGGATACATGGGAGTTTACCACACAGTATGTACAACATAGACACAGTGTGTACCATCCAAATTTCATTCCCCATGTCATTAATCACACTGTCGGATACATGGGATTAAAAATGGCATTTACTCATAGTAAATAGCATGTTCTACCAAGATTTTATCAACCTATGTCTCTGGTAACACACTCAGTCAAATTGTCAAGCACATCATGGTGTGTACTCTCAGTACACAACATGTACTTAATAAAAGTTTATTCTTATAGAATAGATAACTCATGACTTGTGTTCATAACATCACATGACCTGTAGTTTGGGTTTCTAGACAATAAGTCTCTAAAACTCCTCCGAAACCCTTAAAAACATGTAATTTCGGACCTAGGAATGACAAAGTTTGACCTGTGAGAGACCATACTATAACAAATCAATGTTTGGCATCCTTATTAATATCATAACATGAAAATAAATAATTTAATTTTCAAACATGATCCACCAAATTCTAATCCAAGAGGGAGCATAACACCTCAGGGACCAATGTTCGGTATTCATCCTAATGAAACATTATAATTTCAATACCCAATAAGAATAGAAGGTATTCTATCATGACATTTATCACAACAACATGCATATTTAGCAGAACATCTATCACAACATCATGCAATCATTAATTCACCTAAATGACATGAAAATTTACATGACATGTGATATCTATTAGGTGCCTATATGATGCATGAGATGGAATACCCACTTCTCATAAAATTTCAATATAAATAAAACCCCAATAATACCAATTATAATAGAAAAATACAAGTGAATCACCCAACATTGATATCAAATCATCTGTAACAATTGAAAAAATAGAAAAATTGCAATATTCGAGGTAACTTGACTTTCCCTTCACACGAGTTAGCTACTCCAGGGCACAACATTTTACCAACTACCCATTACTTCATATCCCTGCCTATAGGTTCCAAACCGTAAAACAAAGTAGAAAAGAAATTCCTCTTATACCACTTTGTATCATCCCGATTCTAGGTACCTATAAAAGGTTCCCCATACCTAGTTGGTCACAAGGACTCAAGTGTATTTCCCCAAATTACATAGGATTTAAACTAAAAATGAGAGCCTTGGGAGTAACAGTGGGGAAAATGTGCCCTCATTGGAAGAGTAACAGAGTACAAACAGCTAGTAAACAGTAGAGGAACTAGTAAAACCATACAATAAAATTAAATAGTGGAAGAATAGAACTATAAACAGCTAAAACATACATAAATAAATTATTCATGTCGCATGTATCTAGTTAAGAAGCCAAACAAGTCACAATAATGGATGTACAATACTAAAAAAAAGTACAGAAATTAGTAAACTCCAATAGCATTGCAAGCCTCAGCTTAGTCCCATGCTCTTCTACTCCAACAACAATTAGGAAGCTGATGAAGAAAGGAGCTTTTCCCTTATCTATACCTAAAACCATATAATTTTTTGGGGCCCAAAATCATGACCCAAACTGGGTGTGAGATGAATCTCAGTAGGCAACCAACAAAAGATCTTTCTCTAACTATTAGTGAAAACATATTGTAGGCAATAAGCCAAAAAGAAGCAATAATATAAATAGTACTCAAAAGTAAACAATCCTGCATTTTTCAATTACATTCAATTACATTTGTTAATTAATCAATCTATTGAATAATGAAATCTTGGGATTTATCTTATGTTTTGTATCCTCTATGAAATAGCAAAATAGATGTCCCCAAATACTCTCTAACAAATAAGTAAGATTGAGTCCAATATTATGCATTGTCTTGGTTGGCTCTTCACATTAATCAAAAATTCAAAAGCAATCCTATAGGAAAGTTCTCACAGTATAAAACATTTTGTTTAACATATCATTATTTCAATAAAAAAATGACCCTATGCAAAATCTCACATAGTCTAACACATTTGATCCACATAGAACTAATCATTTTCAAATGACCACATGTGCATCTCTCATGGTCAATACCCCCTTGGAATTAATACAAACAATAATTTATAATTACCCCTTGGTAGATCAAACAATAAATTCCCTATGGTCAAACAATAATTTAATAATGACCCTCTGGGTACCTCTCACGGTCTAACCCCTTTGTTCTATGACCACCCAGAAGCTCTCACAGTAATTACCTGTAGGTCAACATAACAAAAATTATAAATAAAAGACACTACGTCGCGAATCTCTCACACTCAATTTCCCTTTGTCATATGTTCATAATGTGAAACAAATGCATCTCATATTAATAATAACCCCATCATAATAACATGAGGAGTGGAAGACATGAAATGCTAATTGGCATTCTCGACCAAACAACCATAGTCAGAAAATCAAGGGAGCATACCCATGGGTGCCCATAATAAGTTAACTAACCTTTCAAACAAGCAATAACCCTTTATCAATCAAAGAAACCATAAATGGTATTAAATAGGGCAAAATTCCAAAATATTCAATACTATAAACCTGGTTATTCGACACTTTGGGCAAATATATTCTACTGACAATCAAAGAAAGGAACAAACCATCTACCTTGATGTTTTACGATGAACACTCTTGCACATAATCTCTTGAATCATCCCAGAATGATGTAGATTTATGAAAAAGGTAAAAAAAATCAATGCTCGATAACTCAAGAGAGAGGATAAATCAGGAAGAAACTCTCTAGGGAAAGAGAAAACTCACTGGTGGGAATCGAATGCACCAGACATTGTCTCTATCGGAGCCCAAATGGAGGAATATGAGGAGCTCTAAGATCTTCGGCCATACGTTGATCACCTATATGAGACAAGGGAAGAAGAAGGTACTTCTAGAGATTACATGTGACCCCACTCTGATTAATCAATTAAAATGAAAAGTACATGATGTGTTCATTAAATGTAAATGTCGTGTACTAGCCTCAACTGAGCCCCACTTTAGGCGGCCTGCAAAGTCACCTACATGGCCATGTGCTCAGTCACTACACGATAAGTACACAGCTAGATGCGGAAACCAAGTACACATCATGTACTAAAAGTACATGGTGTGTACTTAGAAATTTTTACATTTCTTCTTTCTTCCTAAAAACCAACCCAAAATAAAGATCCATACTTGAAATGATAATCTGGGTTCCTACACTCGACAACAAGGTCATTCACAACCTTCTGCAGTGCCTGGATATGGTCCTTTGATTTGATACCAGTATGATCAGCCAGTTAATTCAAAAAGGGTCTATACTGAGGCACCAAAGAACTGTGGATCCTACAGATGTTTAGGGAACTTGTATAATTTCTACCACAACTTTCACACCCTATGAAATAGAACCTAATAATCACCTCCTCCTAGAAATGTGGGGAAACAAAAACCTCACATACAAAAGGGTTCTAGGCACAAGAATCCTGAATGAAGCTCCTTCACGTAGTAGATGAGTCTTCAGAGGAATATGATATGAATCCAATGAAACTGATAGGTAGCATTTCTATAGTTTTATCATTAGTAACTGCTCAATTTGTTATTGGTGTATCTCATTCGTTTATTTCAACTAATATCATTAATCTCATTTATCTTACTATGGAGAAAATATCTTGTGCAATGGATATTAATATACCCTTTGTTATAACAATATAGAAGGGTCTTCATAATCTCTTTTGTTTCTTCTCTCTATTAGATGTTGAGTTTTGTTGAAGCTTTTAGGAACTCAACATAGAACCTCATGATGTCATATTTGTGATATATTGGATCATTTACAATAAATAATAGAATGATTGATAGCTTAGATGGGTATAACTTAAAATACCCAATCGTGTGCCTCTTGTCTTTCATGGATAATGGGACCCAAGGTCGAGCAGAGCTGGAACTTATTATCTTGATTTGGGGAAACTGATATCTGTGTTTACTTTTGATCTCGCATGAGAATCAATGGGTGGTGACCTTCCTCTAGTTGTCTTCAAGTATCCTATCATGTTTTTATATGACTTTTCTCATTTACCACATAGTAATATAGGTTGAGTTTTCATATAAACTATAGTTACAAGTCTGCGATCAGTATGGATCCTTTTGAGGTCTTGTATAGCAGTCCTTGTAAATATCTGTTTTTTGGTTATAGATTAGTGAAAGTTCCTTTGTTGGACCATGTTTAGTGAAAGAGACGACAATAATGATTTAGTTTATTCTTCTGAGAATGGTGACAACATAGAGTAGGTACATGTCTTATGATGATGGTCATTGCAGGCATTTGGAGTTATCAGTTGGTGAATAGGTGTTCTTAAAGGTTTCAACTCATTCGGGTCATCAATATATAGGGAGGAAAGGGAATCTTACTTTTAATTTTGTGGGAACTTTAGAGGTTTTTGATAAAGTGGGGAAAGTTAATTACCATTTAGAAAGACTACCACAGATGATGTTGATACATAAAGTGTTCTATGTATCAAAACTTTGAAAGTATTTTTCAGATCCATATTACATTTTGAAATGGAGTGATCATGAGATCAAACCTAATTTATCTATGACTAAATGACTAGTTGGTGTTGTCTATTTTGAGATCATGGTACTTCCTGGGAGGATGATACATATTTTCTGTGTGCTATGGAATCATGGTTATAATTCTCATGAGACGTGGGAAATGGAGGCACTGATGAGAGAGTAGTGGCATCATCTTTTTGAAATGTATGTTTTTTGTAGGCATTCTGGGGACAGAAAGTTACTGTGGTGGGGAGGTTGTAACATCTCGTTACTATTTCATGTATTCCTAAAATCTTTGCTGTAAAATTATTAATATCTTAAGTGGAGAAATTTTTTTATAAATTTGTTAAGGGCCTTAAATGTTAGTTAGTATTATTAAATATTCAAATAATTATTTTTGGAGTTTGACACAAAGTTATTGTGATGTTCCAAGGCAAGCAAAAATGAACTAAGACTAAATAAAAATATTAACTATATAATATTATGCATTCACTTTTTATTCAAAATTATCAAATAACTCTAAAATGGTGTGTTGTATGAGAAATACGAGACCATTGTTATGTCCAAAATATAGTGTTTACCCTAGGAGGGGTATAACATTCAAAGGTACTGGATATTTGGATACCTCAATCATGAAATAAAGTTATTAAATAATATTTGATATATTATTTTTTAATAAGAATTAAATATCTCTCAAAAGGTGCATAATATAAGAAATATGAGACCACCTATGTGTTCGGGATGTGGGGTTTACCCTATATAGAATATAAAATTTGTAAGCGTCAGGCGTTTGGATGCCTTGCCCGAAAAAAACATTCTCTATATTTTAATATATATTTAGTACATTTTTTAAATAATAAACCATCAATATCTCTCAAACTGTATGTCATACGAGAAATTTTAGACCCTCGTTGGGTCTTAAATGGGTTGTTTACCCTAGGTAAGCTATACTATTAATACACAAAAGGTGTTTCGTCGGGTCACTAATTAATTTAATTCTTTTGATAAAAATTTTATAAAATTATTATATTTAATTAATTAATTATCTCAACTACGCTTTTCATCTTCCCCATTTATGCCGCATCTTTTTACACAAACTAAATCCTCTATTTTTAAGAAATTATTATTTAAAAAACATTCATTTCTTCACTGTTTTAATTTATTTCTATGGAAACAAATTAAAGGGTAGAAATTAAGGACTTCGTAATTGATTTTGGGGTTCTTAAAATTGTTGAACCACCCTATCTTCTGGGTTGGTCGATTTTGTTTAGTTTAGACAACCCCAAATCTCTCTAACATGTTATTGGTGAAATTCCAACAATGGAATTGAAGGGCCAACCATGAAGTTCCCTTTTCATTTTTGGCTTCCTCCAGTGCGTTGGGCCCCTATAACCAGGTTCGTTATTTTATTTTTTTAATTAAATATTAATCCCTTTTTAATCTTCTATATTAAATATAATTCACAATATTGATCAGTTTTACATGTCTTCAATGTTTTTGAATTTATCTCGAAGATCAGAAGAAAAATAATATATTTTTTCTGAATGCATTAAGATATTCCTCGATCTGATTTTTTTCATAGTTTTAAATGGATTATTTTAAATAAATTATAAAAAAATAATCACTTGGATTTTTCAGGTGATAATTTGTAAAATTTACCTATAATAATTTCTTCGAATGATTAATAAACAATTACACATCTTAACTAAAGTACTTATACAAATTTACTAATGGATAATTATAAAAGAATTTATCGTGTAACAAATATTATCAAAATTATAAAGAATAATTGTATATATTATCAATGTATAATTAATTAAATTATCAACCAATAATTTCAATATTATAAAAGTTTAATCATTGTAATTAATAAAATGAAAATTGATTTGAATTATCAAAATATAATGACACGAATTATCATAAACAATTTAAAAAATTATTATTAAAGGGTAATTACACCAAATCATCAAAGGATAATTTGTGGAAACAAATTATCATAAATTAATTTCAAAATGATAATTTTAATGGGATAATTATTAATATATAATTATTCAATTTATTAAAGGATAATTTATAATACTTTCTTTGTTTTAATGTGATAAATTAAATTATCCTAAAAAGATAAATTATTGTTGCATTCAATATTTTTTAGGATATTTTGAATTTATCTAGGAGAGTTAAAAATATCATCACATGTAAAATTTAATTGAAAATTTTAAAGTTATCCATGAGAGACAAAATATCATTTCATGTGATATTGTATTTCCTTTTGAAATAAATTTTCTAGTTATGTTTCTAGGAACCCTTGATGAATGTCTAGCTTTGGTGTGTTGACACATATGATAATAAGGATGCGAGGAGGTGTATTTCCCCACATAGGGTGTTTTATATTTTCTGCTGACAATGAGGGACTTGATGTAGGTGGTTCCTTCCTGATTAGCCAAATTGATTAACCATGTATTGCCTGATTTATATCAATATTTTATTTTAATTCAATTCTGTAAACTCCCTTTCAATTGATGTAGTAAAATATGATTCCAATTAATTGATATATTTGAAATTGTTTTGGCATGAGATTTGGAAAACAACAAATTTCATTGAATTTGGTTGTGTTTATAGAAATTTGGAATTTAAATTTAGGATTTGTTGGAAATGATTTCAATTAAATTGTTTAATTAAATTGTAGGAATGAATTGTGAATTGATGGAATTGGCTTTAAATATATTTTGAATAGGAGAAAATGGGTTCAGATGTTTTGATAGAAACCTACTGGTTTTATCTTGTAAAATAGGCATGTTTTTTTCAATAAAAATCATTTTGCGTTTAAATGAAAAATTGGCATTGAAATGGAAGAATGGTACTTAATTTTATTATATGCAGTCTTAAAATAAATTGTCGATCATTGATTGTGTAATAGTACATGGAATCCTTAGGTAGTTGGTAATTTATTTGGACACACTCTATGCTATTACAACATTCTAAAACATACATACAGGAGGTCTCAACCCTTAGGCAATTGTGATGAGTCCTATCTGACTAGTGTCCAGAGGGCGTATGTGTACACATATTACTGTTATCACTTAGAGAGTGTGGAGTCTTATAGTTGTAAATACTATCGTACCTAGTTTTCAGATGACCATGTTCCCACTGGTTAATTTTATTTGAAATATAAATATATATTCCAATGATTTTTTACTACTTTACATGTCTTCTGAATTTACATGAACTATTTTATGTATTTTTTTATTTTGTCCATTTATTTAGAAATACTCCATCATTTTTAAAGTCTTTGCATAAAGTATTTATACATCAATTGAATTGTATATCATGATGTGTTTAATTATGTTTTAAAATTTGAAACATATTTTTCATTAAATATTGAAATAATTACATTGGTTAATCAATTATTGGAATATGTTAGGGTATCCATGGTGAGACCCGACTGGGATTTTTATCTCACTCCCTACTTTTTCCTTTGGGTGTTTGTAGACATTCCCTTCCAAGTCCAAGTAAGGGTAAAGGATCTCTTGGAGGTGGATCCTGCTATTGAGCATTGGGATTAGTGAGTTGTGTTTCTTTGGACCTCAAGCTATTTTACCTATTTTGGTACTTGGGTTGTAGTACTTTGGGCTTGTTATGTCTTGTTGTATTCTAGTACATTACCCCCAGGGGACTTTTCTTTTCTCAAGAATAATCTATTTTCTATTTTATTTTTGATTTTTAGTGGAAAATCGTTCCCACATTCATGTTGTATGATTCCAAGTGAATGTCTCCAACCCATGGGTATTGATAAATCCCATCGGTCTATGTTAGTGTCATCTCGGTTATCGAGATACTAGGGTTCCTGGGATGGTTTGTGACAAAGGGTTTTCTCATATCACCTTCATTTCGTTGAGATATGCCTTATTAACCACTATTTTTTTGTGTGGAGTGTATGTATAATTTCCATTGATTTGTATATAATTAATTAACTTATATTCATGGTATTAAATGTTTCATTTTATGATTAATAATTTTTCTCCATACGATTCTATGGACTATTGTTGACCTCACCTGGTTTGATAATCCCAATCATGTATTAATATGTTTTCATAATCCCAATTATGTGTTCATATATTATGCTATTCTCAATTACTGTTGATCTACACTTTAATTCTTTCAAATCAGTGATCAAGTTAATAATAATGTTTAAATAATCTCTGATTTATGTTAATCTCAATTATCCTTGTTTATATAAGCTTTGAAACAATTCTAAGTCAATTAGATGTGGTTTGCATAAGACAGAGCTACCGATAGCCAGAGCTACCGATAGCCAGAGCTACCGATAGCCAGAGCTACCGATAGCCAGAGCTACTGATATCCAGAGCTACCGATAGCCAGAACTACCGATAGCCAGAGCTACCGATAGCCAGAGCTACCGATAGCCAGAGCTACCGATAGCCAGAGCTACTGATGGTCAAAGAGCTACCGATGCACAGAGCTACCGATAAGAGCTACCGATAAGAGCCACCGATAAGAGTTTGAAGAGCTACCGATGGAAGATCCTACACCGAGTCAACCATACACGTCTACAAACAAACGGCTACCTATAATGAACTGCGGAGTCAAATCCTATATCCTCGACACTATTTGTTTATTATACTAACGGTTACATTTTTTACTTTTGATGCATTTAATGTTATTAAATGATTTATGTTGCCATTTCAGGAAACCGTACCAAGTACGATCGAAAAGCATAATCATTCCTTCTTCTCAGAAAAACAAAAAAAAGGCATAAAAAGGACATCGTGTAGTTATCAAAAAGGTGTGAGAGACAAGAGACTTGATGAGATCGAGCACACAGAACACACTTGTGATCAAGCTCAAAACGTGCCAAGAACAACTGGAGAACTCGCACTCACGAGACTACTACTACCAGCCTCTAGAACATAGAGCATACATCGAGCAATCTATGCTAAAGAAGAACTACACAAAACTCTTCATTCTTTGAGCTGATAAGCAAGCTGAACCTGGAAGTCAAGGAAACAGATGATACTCTGTTTTCCAGACAAAAACCAGAAGAAGACTCAGAACGAATTCTAATCAACAAAAGGAGTCAAGAGCTGCACGAAGATCACTAGAGCCATTTCTAAACTCTAAATATTTATCCCTGTGATTTACTTTTTACATTGCGAGCAGTGTGGGTTATCTGTTGTATTTTACACACAAACTGTCTCTTGAACCTTAACTAGAGGATTTTTAAATCCTCACTCACTATATTTTCATTCATTTCCCACTGTGGATAGTGGTAGAGGTCGTGTGTGACCTGGACAGCTGGTTGCTGTTGTTTTGTTTCCCACGAATAACAGTGGTAGAGTTCTTGGACCTGGACAGTTGTAAACTGTTGAACCCCGATCCAGGGTGTGGATCATCTTTATATAAACTTTTGAGAGGACTAAGTCTCGGCTTGAGACTGAACCTCTTGGTTAACTCCTCTGTTTTTTTAGTTAAAGATTATATCCATACTACATATTTATTTCATATTCCACTTCTATTACTTTGAAATATAATTTATTTTCAAAGATACTTTGATAGTTAAACTCACAAGTGTTTATATTTATTGTAAACCAGTAAGTTAGTTTCAAAAGTTAAATTAATCATAAGATTAAGTTAACTACGAACTAATCAATCTTTGAGAAACTAATTGAACCTTTATAATCTGTATAAATTCACTACAGTATAATCTATTTTTGAAATTGGGGGATTTTAATAGAAATTCTTTTTAACAGAAATTTTAATTGGAACTCAATTCACCCCCCTCTTGAGTGTCCACTCCGACCAACATTTGGTATCAGAGGGTGGAAAATATCTTCTAAATTACTCTGTTTTCAACTGTGATTTTAGTTGTATTTTAAAGTTATTAAAATTTCTATTATTTCTAAATTTTTATCTCTTTAAATTTTGTTTATAATGGATAATAGACTTGAGGGTGCTGCTACTAACCGGACACCTTTCTTTAATGGAAATAACTATGCTCAGTGGAAACTTAAAATGAAAATTCATCTAGAAAGCATGAGTTTTGATATTTGGACTGCTATTGAATCTGAATACAAAATTCCCACTACTGATAGATCTACTTGGGATGAACCTACAAAGACTGCTTACAATAATAATTGTAAAGCTATGAATGCTCTGTACTGTGCTCTAGGAGATGAAGAATTCAACAGAAATTCTGCATGCAAAACTGCTTTTGAAATTTGGGATACCTTGGCTGTTTCTCACGAAGGAACAACTAATGTTAAAGAAATGAGATTAAGCACTTATACTATTAAATATGATAATTTAAAAATGAATCCTGATGAACCTATTTCTGACATGTATCTCAGGTTCAATGAGATAGCAAACACAATGAGCTCACTCGGAAAGATTGTTCCTGCAAAAGAACAAATTATGAGAATACTGAGATGTTTTCCAGATAGATGGAGAGGTACATCCGTTTCAATTAGAGAATCCTATGACATTGGAGCACTGCCTTTCAAGGAGTTAATTGGTAAGCTAATGATGTATGAAGAAGAGCTTAAAGTAAATAAATAAGAAGATGAGGAACCCAAAAGAAAATTTGTAGCGTTTAAAACTACTGCCTTTAAGAGTAAAGACAAGGATAAACTACAAATGGAGACTGAGAGTTCAACGAGTGAAAATTCAGAATCTGATAGTGATGCCGAGATGGCTCAAATAGCCAGGAGATTCAAGAAGTTTAATAGGAAAAAGAAATTCTTTAGGAAAACAAATTACAAAGGAAAGTATGATCAACAAGGCAAATGGAAAAAGGATTGGAAGAAGGCTGACAGGACTGATGAAGTTGTCTGCTACGAATGCAAGAGAAAAGGACATATCAAAGCAGACTGTCCAAATTTAAAATTCAAAAGGAAATATGATTACAAAGACAAGAAGTACAAGAAATCCATGAAGGCTACCTGGAGTGCTTCAGAAGACAGCACTAGTGAAGCTGAATCTTCAGACTCTGAAAGGAATCGAGCCAATATGTGTTTCATGACAAATACTTCTGAGGTAACATCTGACACTCCTGTTTTAAATTCATATTATTCTGGAGATGATTCTGATTCGGAAAACATGTCAAAATATGAACTATTTGAGTACTGTGATATTTTGGAAGAAACCTATAATGAGCTTAAAGACAAATACAAAGGTTTAAAGAAACAGTATGCTTTAAGTGTTAAGCATAAATCTGATCTTGATATAGAAAAGGAAAAGAATGGTCAACTAATAAAGGAAAATATAGAACTGAAACTATCAAATGAGCAACTTAGAAAGGATTTAGAAAAATTCACAAATGGAAAGGATTCTCTAACTCAAATGCTAGGAAAGCAAGTTGCACCTTGATATGCTACTGGTTAAGGATACCAACCAGGACAGAGACAGTTCACCAGAACCCGATTTATTCCTAAGTCTGAAAAAAAAATTGCTCGTTCCAGTTTTGGAAATTCATATGCTTCAACAGGATATTCATATGGTTATAGACCAAATAAAGTCTTTCAAAATCTGTTACTTTTGTTAATTGTATAAAACCAATAAAACAAATCTGGGTACCTAAAGCCCTGATTGCTAACCTATCTGGACCCAAGAAAATCTGGGTACCAAAGTCATTTCCGGTTTAAATCCGTTTTATAGGAGACCTGCTTGAAGAGCTATCACAAGAAGATATGGTATTTAGACAGTGGGTGCTCAAGACACATGACTGGAGATTATTCTTGCTTCAAGAGTTTAATAAAGGTTGATGGAGGTCATGTCACCTTTGGTGACAACTCTAAAGGAAAAATCATCGGCCTAGGCCAGATTGGTAACACTGACTCAGTATTAATTTCTAATGTTTTATTCGTTGATGGACATAAATATTACTTGCTTAGTATATCTCAATTATGTGACGATGGTTTCAATGTCAAGTTTGAAAATGATTCCTGTGATGTTTTTAACTCCAAAAATTCTTTAGTATTTTCTGCTCTAAGGAATGAAAATGTTTATGCTGTTGATTTAAATTCTTTATCCCAACAAAATATTTCTTGTTTGAATGCTTTTCATAAAGAATCTTGGCTATGGCACAGAAGATTAGGACACTGCAACATTCACTCACTTAGAAAACTGGCTAGGAAAAACTTAGTTAGAGACTTACCTAAATTAGAATTCCCAAATGACAAAGTGTGTAATCCCTGTCAAAAGGGAAAACAACACAAAGATTATTTTAAATCAAAGAAAGAAGTCTCAACTTCTCAACCACTTGAGTTGGTTCCCATGGATTTGTTTGGACCATCAAGAGTTTCTAGTTTAAATAGGAAGCATTATGTCTATGTTCTTGTAGATGACTTTTCTAGATATACTTGGGTATAATTTCTAGCTCACAAAAGTGAAGCTTGTCCTTACTTTGTTAAATATTCCAACTCTGTAGAGAACCTTAGTGGACTTAAGATTAAAACCCTAAGAAGTGATCATGGTCGTGAGTTTGAAAATCATGAGTTTGAATCTTACTGCTCACACAATGGCTATAGTCACAATTTCTCTGCCCCTAGGACACCCCAACAAAATGGTGTAGTAGAAAGGAGAAACCGAACCCTTCAAGAAATAGCTAGAACCATGCTAAATGAATATGAACTGCCTATTTAGTTTTGGGATGAAGCAGTTAATACAGCTTGTTATGTTATCAATAGATTCTTGATCAGACCAGTTCTTAAGAGGACTCCTTATGAGTTGTGGAACCATGGGAAACCTAAGGTTAACTACTTCAGAGTTTTTGGCTGCAAAGTCTTTATTCTCAATATCAAAGACAATCTTGACAAATTTTCATCCAAGAGTGATGAAGGAATTTTTCTGGGTTACTCTATTTCAAGTAAAGCTTATAGAGTTTTCAATAAGAGAACCAAATGTGTGGAAGAATCTGTTCACATCAAATTCGATGAAACTGATCCACATGAGCCTAAAACCTCTCTTGAGAATCTTGAAGAAGATTTGTCTATTCTGGACCTTAATGATAAATCCAAAGAACCTATTATAAAAACATCCAATTCGGGACTTTTTCCAGAATCTGCTTCTGTTGAACCTGAACCTATAGATGAAACTGAATTTTCTAGTCCAACCTTTACCAAATCGACTAAGATTCTAAAGAATCATCCTTTAGATGCTGTTGTTGGTAATCTTGATAGAGGAACACAAACTAGAGCTGTTATAAGGAACCAGGTTGAACATCAAGATTTTCTGTCACAGCTAGAACCCAAAAATATCAATGATTCTATCAATGATGAATTCTGGGTAATAGCCATGCAAGAAGAGTTAAATCAATTTGAAAGAAACAAAGTCTGGGAATTAGTTGACAGACCCAAGGACACCTTGACAATAGGCACAAAATGGGGTTTTAGAAATAAAGTTGATGAATCAGGAAACATAGTTAGAAACAATGCTAGACTAGTTGCACAGGGATATAGTCAAGAAGAAGGTATAGACTATGGAGAAACTTTTTCACCTATAGCTCGACTGGAAGCTATTAGGATCTTACTTGCATATGCATCACATCTGAATTTCAAGTTATATCAAATGGATGTCAAAAGTGCATTTATAAATGGTTTTATAATTGAAGATGTATTTGTGAAACAACCACTTGGATTTACAAACCCTCATTTTCCAAATAAAGTTTTTAAACTTTCTAAAGCTTTATATGGTTTAAAACAAGATCCAAGAGCATGGTATGATAGAATCAGCAATTTTCTTATTTCAAAAGGTTTTACTAAAGGGATTTCTGATACAACTCTTTTTATTAAAAGAATTTCTAAAGATGTTTTAGTTGTAAAAATCTATGTTGATGATATTATATTTGGATCTTCTAAACACTCTTTATGTACTGATTTTTCAAAAAGTATTCAAAATGAATTTGAAATGAGCTTAATGGGAGAGCTTAAGTATTTTCTTGGTTTTCAAAATTTTCAAACTAGAGATGGAATTATTTTAAATCAAAGTAAATATACAAAAGATCTTTTAAAACGTTTTGGATTGGATAGTATTAAGGAAAATGATACACCTATGAGTACTACCTGTAAGTTGGATACAGATGAAGCTGGGAAACCAGTAGATCAAACCAATTACAGAGGTATGATTGTGAGCTTACTTTATCTTACTGCTAGTCGACCAGACATATGTTCAGTGTATGTATGTGTGCTAGATTTCAAGCTAATCCTAAAGAATCACACTTACTGGCTGTTAAAAGGATTTTTAAATATCTTAAGCATACTGTAAATTTAGGTTTGTTTTATCCAAAAGGACAATCATTTGAACTAACTAGCTATTCAGATGCTGACTTTGCTGGATGTAAGTTAGAAAGGAAGAGCACATCTGGAACATGTCATTTACTTGGAAGATCCCTAGTGTCATGGCGTATTAAGAAACAGAACTCAGTTGCATTGTCTACTGCCGAAGCAAAGTATATAGCTGCTGGTAGTTGCTGTGCACAAATTCTGTGGATGAAACACACTTTATTGGACTATGGATTTGAGTTTAAACATGTTTCAATTAACTGTGACAACACTAGTGCAATAAACATATCTAAGAACCCTGTATCTCACTCTAGAACCAAACACATAGATGTAAGACATCATTTTCTGAGAGATCATTATCAAAAAGGTGATATTACTCTTGAATTTATTGGCACTGAACATCAATTGGCCGATATTTTCACTAAACCTTTAAGTTCTGATAGGTTAAGTTACATTAGGCACGAGCTGGGGATGTTTAATTCTCACCGATGTTGAAATTCTCACCGATGTTGAAATTCTCACCGATGTTGAAATTCTCACCGATGTTGAAATTCTCACCGATGTTGAAATTCTCACCGATATTGAAATTCTCACCGATGTTGAAATTCTCACTGATGATCAATTCTCACCGATGCAATGTTTTAAAACTTCTGTCTGCCTCCAAGAATATGAATCGTTTTATTTTTATTTTATTTTACTTTATTCGTTTATTTATGATTCCTACATGATAAAACTAAGCCTAAGCCGCTTCTCACTCCACCGGACCCAAAACCTTTCACCTTCGAATCTTAGCTCCCTAATCGACTGAGAACCCTAAATCCGCGATGGCAAAAACAAAGATTCCTACCATCAGAGATGATAGTGTAGCGTCGAAAAGAAAGAAGCAGAAAGTACAGCAAGAAGCTAGTGGAAGTAATGTCAGAACTAGGTCGGGAAAGCGACCAGTAAACCCTCATTTGCAGAATAGAGATATTGTGATTGAAAAAGAGCTATGCGTAGATTGGCCGCTACCAAGCAAGTCATTGGTGCTTGAAATTCTGGAAGATCAGAGATGGGTAGATTGTTTTTCAAATAACAATGGTCCCTACTACATGAAGTTAGTAAAACAGTTCTACGAATTCGTAAGCTTCGAGAAGTCTGAGAATGAGAATCAGGTAAGTTCTTTTTTAAATGGAAAAGAAATGTTGTTTTCTTTAGTAGAGTGGGCTGAATGTTTAAAAGTCCCACATGAAGGTGTATCTGGGTATGTCTCAAGAGCAATTCCACCTACCAGTAACATCTTTGACTATGAGACTGCTTTAAAAGAACCAACGGGTAATGGAAGTCAAAGGCAAGTGGTTGCTGCTGAATTGGATGGAGAGAACAGATTTCTTTTCAAATTTGTTCAACATGTTTTGATACCGAGGAGAGGAGATTTTTCTAATTTGAGATATCAAGATATTTATCTTCTACATCTGTTAAGACATGGTGTGAAAGTTAATCTGTGCAGACTACTGTTGAGTCAAATTGAAGACATGATTAGGCCAAAATCAAAGAATAATGCTTTATACTTTTCCAAAATGATCTCTGTGATGATAAAAGTGAAAGGGATAGCTGAGTCTCAAGATGAGACAGTTGTAGTTAAGAATAATTTCTGTATCACTACTACAGTTTGTAAGTACATGAAAATCAATTGGAACCCGTGGAAAGGAGAATGGGTCAGTGATGACCAGAAGGTGTATGATAAATTTAATCATGTGGATTATCCTTTAAGGCCAAAGGATAAAAGAGATCCGGGTTTAGGACCTGATGAAGAGGAACCCAATTACAGTGATGAGTCAGAAGAAGAAGAAGATGAAGAAACTCCTATGGATATTGGAGGAGATCCAGACTTTCCCCCAAGTCCTGTTACTGAGTTTGTATACTCAAGAAAAGGAAAAGTAGAGGAAGTGTTATCTATTCATGAGGAAGACCAGCCAGTTCCTCAGCAAGAAGGAGAAAAAGAAAATGTATCTGAATCGTCTGATTCTGCTAGGTTGAGTCTGAGTCCATTGATTGGAAACTCAGTTGTGCCTACTGCTGAAGTAGAAAAAGAAAGAGAAGAAGCTGTACCTTTTCAAGAAAATCTCCTTACTGCTGCTGAGATGGAAGTTGTTGTGGAAGATTCTGATGAAGAAAGACCAGCAGAGAATGTAGTTGTTGTACATAAGAATGCACCCATTGAGGGGGGGGGGGGGAATCATTCCAATCTTGGAAATGTTACAGTGGCTGTTGAGGTTGAAGACTGGGTAGAAGACCCAGGTTTTATAGTCTGTGGTTTGGATTATCCTGATTCAGATAATGAAGTATCTTTGAATAGACCAAAGATCATCTATGACATCAATTCTGAGTTATTACCTGCTGATGTGGTCCGAGTACATGATTTAGATGTGCTGAAAGAAAATCTCAAAGTTAGTTTTGTAGAAGAATTAAAGACAATGGAATCTTTTTTAGTATCCTCGATTCAATCAGTCATGAATGATTCTGTAGTGAGTTTAGCTTCTGCAAGAGTATCTACTACAGTTTCTCCTACTGATTTTGTCACAAAGTATGATCTCGAATCCCTAAATCATGAGCTGAAAGAATCCTTCACTGCCTCAGTTGCTGAGATGAAGCACTGTTTTAGTGAAGAAATGAAGTTGTTAGAACAATCTTTTGAGATTTCTCTTGGTTTCAATCTGTCAACTTTTATGGGTGAGCTGATGGAAGCAGTCAAAGAGTGCTAGACCCAATCTTTTAGAATAGAAGCAGATCTTGACGCCTTAAAGAAGTCTGTTATTGCTTTAGATTCTTACATGAGCTCAAAGCCTCAAGCTGATAAGGATTTAGCCTATGTGAAAAGTGTTGTAAGCCAAATGGTCTCAGTATTTGAAGATTTCAAATCTTCTATAAAGGGTCATGTTAAAAATCATGACTCTCAACTGCAAAATCTGATTAGTGGTTTGACCAAAAGTTTCAAAGAAACTGTATCTTTCTCAGTTGGTCCTCTAGCTTCAAAACCTGCATTTGATTTGAATCAATTACAAGCTATGATGAAGGAGGAGCTTGGTTCTATTTCAACCGGTGACTCTGTGGATTCATCAAATCTAAGCCGAGTAGTGCTCTCTACAAGAGATTCAGTCAGGGAAATAGTGAAAATCGTCGACGACCATATGAAAGAGGCCTCTGCCTCTCAGGAGGAAATCAAGAACAAGGTGGATTATTATTTCCAAAGGATTTTTACCAAGCAACAACTCAACCATCATTTCAAGCTGATGTTGGAAAACATGAAGTTACCCCCTGTAACTCAAGCCTTCCGAGAACAAGTGAGCAAGCTAAGGCAGATGACTCCGGACTTAGAAAAATTCATGGAGAACAAAGATGATTTTATATCTGCTATGGAAAGAGGAGGAGGAATCATTATGGATTTCAGAAATCTGTTGCTGCCCTTTTTACATGTTGATGCCAGACCAGTTATTGTCCCTCCTTCCTTGCCTGCCTCTGCCTCTACTGAGTCTCCCGTCCAGATGACTCCTGCTCAGGCCATCAGAAGCCTCACACCTATGATCACTTAACGAACTTCCCCATATAGTCCAGGCACTGTATCAGTGGCTCAGCCTCCTGTGATCATTTCTGGAATTCCAAAGCCCTCACCAACATCATCACCTCCTGCATCCTCTTCTGCTCCACAAGGAAGATCTCATGTTGAAGATGAGGATTGCTAAAGTGGACAGGCTGTTTGATAGGAATTTTTTTTCTTTTCTATTCTATTTATGTAAGTTTTGTCTGGTCTAATACAAATGCTTTTCTTTACACTATCTCTGTTTATCAGTTTTCTATGTCTGCTTTCCCACTTTTTGATTATCACAAAGGGGGAGAAAATATAAAGCGAGGGGGAGAAATATGCTATAAAGAGGAGGAGAAATATCAAAGGGTAGAAATTTGCGCCTTTGATACTATTTCTTACATTTCCTTCTTTGGTACCAATTCTTTCAAAGATTATCTCTGATACTGTTGTATTTAATACTAACTATGATAATTTTTGATCTATATCATTCTATTACTATTTCCTCTATTTCCTCTGATATTTCTTTCTTTGAGAAATTAGAATATAAATGTTATATTCTCTAATACTATATTCTCACTATTTTTGGTCATATCATAAGTTATGATTATCAAAAAGGGGGAGATTGTTGACCTCACCTGGTTTGATAATCCCAATCATGTATTTATATGTTTTCATAATCCCAATTATGTGTTCATATATTATGCTATTCTCAATTACTGTTGATCTACACTTTAATTCTTTCAAATCAGTGATCAAGTTAATAATAATGTTTAAATAATCTCTGATTTATGTTAATCTCGATTATCCTTGTTTATATAAGCTTTGAAACAATTCTAAGTCAATTAGATGTGGTTTGAATAAGACAGAGCTACCGATAGCCAGAGCTACCGATAGCCAGATCTACCGATAGCCAGCGCTACCGATAGCCAGAGCTACCGATAGACAGAGAGCTACCGCTGCACAGAGCTACCGATAAGAGCTACCGATAAGAGCCACCGATAAGAGTTTGAAGAGCTACTGATGGAAGATCCTACACCGAGTCAACCGTACACGTCTACAAACAAACGACTACCTATAATGAACTGCGGAGTCAAATCCTATATCCTCGACACTATTTGTTTATTATACTAACGGTTACATTTGTTACTTTTGATGCATTTAATATTATTAAATGATTTATGTTTCCATTTCAGGAAACCATACCAAGTACGATCGAAAAGCATAATCATTCCTTCTTCTCAGAAAAAAAAGGCATAAAAAAGGACATCGTGTAGTTATCAAAAAGGTGTGAGAGACAAAAGACTTGATGAGATCGAGCACACAAAACACACTTGCGATCAAGCTCAAAACGTGCCAAGAACAACTGGAGAACTCGCACTCACAAGACTAGTACTACCAGCCTCCATAACATAGAGCATACATCGAGCAATCTATGCTATAGAAGAACTATACAAAACTCTTCATTCTTTGACCCGATAAGCAAGCTGAACCTAGAAGTCAAGGAAACAGATGATACTCTGTTTTCCAGACAAAAACCAGAAGAAGACTCAGAACGAATTCTAATCAACAAAAGGAGTCAAGAGCTGCACGAAGATCACTAGAGATATTTCTAAACTCTAAATCATTATCTCTGTGATTTACTTTTTACATTGCGAGCAGTGTGGGTTATCTGTTGTATTTTACACACACACTGTCTCCTGAACCTTAACTGGAGGATTTGTAAATCCTCACTCACTATCTTTTCATTCATTTTCCCACTGTGGACAGTGGTAGAGGTTGTGTGTGACCTGGACAGCTGGTTGCTGTTGTTTTGTTTCCCATGAATAACAGTGGTAGAGGTCTTGGACCTGGACAGTTGTAAACTATTGAACCCCGATCCAGGGTGTGGATCATCTTTATATAAACTTTTGAGAGGACTAAGTCTCGGCTTGAGACTGAACCTCTTGGTTAACTCTTCTGTGTTTTTAGTTAAATTTTATATCTATACTACATATTTATTTCATATTCCACTGCTATTACTTTGAAATATAATTTATTTTCAACGCTACTTTGATAGTTAAACTCTCAAGTGTTTATATTTATTGTAAACCAGTAAGTTAGTTTCAAAAGTTAAATTAATCATAAGATTAAGTTAACTGAGTACTAATAAATCTTTGAGAAACTAATTGAACCTTTATAATCTGTATAAATTCACTACAGTTTAATCTATTTTTGAAATTGGGGGATTTTAATAGAAATTGTTTTTAACATAAATTTTAATTGGAACTCAATTCACCCCCCTCTTGAGTGTCCACTCTGACCAACAACTATAAATCGGTAAGAGATTCTTTTTGAACCTATATTTTTAATTCTCCTTATGATCTCTCCCACTTTAACCCAATTTAATTCTTCTTTATTTTCATATTTTTCTTATACATTATATTTAGATGTTCAAAATTCATATATCCATATCATTTTATCTTCTTTTATATGAAAAAACATGTTTTAAAATGTTTACCTTCTCAATTATTCCCGATAAGAATTCCTACTTAAAGGGAACATCCAGATTTCTCACCCATTTTCAGGTGAACTACATAATCTATTTTGAGACATCATCTTTTAAATAACTAATTTTATCATCAAATAAATTCTTGTATTAGTTCTGATTTTATAGAAACAATTGTACCTTTTCCATTTTAGATCATCATTAAAAATTTCCTTAAACCACACTAATGTGGCTCATTTCTAAAGTTTTTAAAAAATGAATTTTACATGTGACATGTCATTTAATTCTCAATCATAATTTCATGGTCCATCCCCCTGATTTTTTAGTATATAAATGTTTAAAATATTATTTTATGAAAAAATAATTGATTTTACAAAATAATTCTTCATTCTAAAATAATAGGGGTTTTCTCATCTCAATATTTCGTCACTAGGATATATTCCTTGTTCACCTATTATTTCTTCTGTATAGAGTATATAATGAAATTGATATATCATATCATGAGTCTTATTGTTATTATGAAATTAAAATTTTCTTTTAATGGTATTACTTTATAGTGATTATGATTTAAAAGTTTCCAAGTGGTGAGGGATACTTTGGAATGTTAAAAGATTATTTTCCTCATGATTTTTTCAATGGTCTCATTGAAAATATATTCATCTATGTCAAAACCCATTATCAAATCATCTACACGATAAAAATATTATGAAAAGTAATATTGGTAATGAGTAAAATCTATATATGAAGAATTATTTGGACATGTAAGGAATAAATTGAATTAATGAAATTTATATATTATATATTTAGTCAAATGTATTTACATTCATCCATAATATTTTTAGAGTCATATAATAAGGATAAATCCAATTTAAAACATAAAAGGCTATATTTTTCTAAACAAAATTTTATCTACTTTTAATGGAAAACGTGTTTAAAATATAAATTCAAAATATTTATAAGATATTTTTGTGAAAAAGACATTATTTTTTTGAAATTGTAATATCAAAATTTACTTTGGTTTAATTTTTGTTAATTTTATCATAATTTTTTTATTGATGAATAGTAATGTGACGGTTTGAATAGTAATGTTACCATTTGGAATAATAACATGACCAATAGAATTTTAAATTCACGTATTAATGTATAGATAAAATTTTTGTACCTTATTATTCAAAACATGGTGTATTTATATAATGGAATTAGTTAATAATTGTTTTAAAAATGATAAATTAAGTGTTTGTATTTTTATAAAACATAACTGTTTAGTCACAATTTTATAATTAATATAATGATTTAAAAGAAAATTTATTTTCATAAAATTGAATCATAAATTAATATTTGTTGGCCTTATCTTTAAAAGATATGTATATGAGACCTTAATTAATTTATAAATATGTTATAAAATTAATTATAATTTTAAAATTTGTATTTTTGGAGTAAATGATGAATTTCTTAGGATATAATTTATATTATTTATATAATTATTTTCCTATAATTGATTTAATTTTTTAATTATATATTTCCAATAATTTTCATGGGTAATTTTTGTGATTTTTTTGGAATACTTGATTTTTTTAATAGTGAAATACGATAATTTACGGTATTAGATAAATTTAAGAATTATTGAGTAATGGATGATGTATGGATGATTTAAGAATCATTATTTCAAGATAAAATAAACCACTTAATGTATTTAGTTACAATAATAATCAATATTTCTTTTCTTGATCCAAATTAATAATAAAATGAATAAAATTTTCAAAAAACACCTCTGTCCTCCAATATAAACACCACCCCTCACCACATCTCATACTCACATCTCCAAAGCCTTGAATATTGGTTATATTCTTCAAATTTACTCTAAAAAATCTATCCCCAAATTATTTTCATGATGGTCTCACCAAAATTAAATTTCTAATCCCCATAACGAGGTTCTCAAGGGGAAGAATTCAAGAGGTAAATCCTTTTGTTCTCTTTCAATTTATTTTAATTTATTATCATCATATTATATCCTTAAATATTATGTAAAAACATAAATTATAATGGATGTTTAATATATATATATATATATGATAATGATATAATTTTAATGGAAAATGCATCAGAAAACCCCTTCTCAATGTAAACATCATCCGTGAGGTGCCGATTTACCACCTTTGGGGACAAAGTGTTTTATTTGTTTTGAATTATTCCTTCAATATTGGTCAATAAACCATTTTTAGGTTTAAAAAATATTATAATATATTTATTATAGATTATATAACGTTCTTTAAACATTACATATACATAATATTAATTAATAAAACAAAACTAGTTCATGATGATTGAAAAAATGCAAAAACAAATCTAAATGATTATTTCTAACTTTCTATATAATGATTCATCTTAATAACTTATAAAAATTTGAATATATAACCATTTAAAATTATATAATATAATTAATAACAAATATTATTAATTCTAGAAAAGTATTCTCATTTTATATGATTTTCCAAACATGTATACATGTAAAACATTAATGAAATCGAAGGAAATGAACACTCCCGAACGATAAAATTGTACCTTATAACTCATCAAAATGGTCATAAATGAACTGAATAAAATTATTCTGAATAAAATAAAAGAAAAAAATATTATTTTCAAATTATTTAATTAATTTAATCTGATTATCCATAACATTAAGTGCATGTGCAAGACACTTTCAGACATAAGGTATGGGTTTTATAATCTCACATTCATTTCTATGAGATATTCATTATTAACCACTATTTATTATGTGTGTATTTATAATACCAATTGAATTATCATATCATAAATCACTTTATATTCATGGTATTAAATAATTCATTTTATTATTATTAATTCTTGGACATACAATTCGATTTATTACAAATTGTTATGGGATTCTTTATGAATCTTTGTTTTTCCATTGTGTTATGCTTTCTCTCCCTTTAACAAATATAATTATTCATTATTTTCATATAATTAGAATAAAGTTTGTTTATATGTTTCAAATTCATGTTTCTATATATTTTCATTCTTCTTTTATGGGGACATACAAGTTTTATAATGGTTCTCTTATCAATTCTTCCAGATAAGCAAACTCGATTATAGGGAACATCCCAATTTCACACATGTTTTCTTGTTCACTCCACAATCTATTTTAATCCATCATTATTGTTATAAAATCACTCATTTTCTCTTGAAAAACCACATTAGTTCAATTCTGTTCTTATAAAAATAGTTATAGATTTTCTGTTTAAAAGAATCATTAAAAAAATTCCTTAAACCGCACTAAATTGGCTCATTTCTAATGTTTCTTAAAAAATAATTTTACATGTCAGACATCATTTATGACTCAAAAAAAATCATGGTCCTTTAATTTTAAAATACGATATTTAGAGTTAATAATTAATTTTTATTTTTTAGACATAAATTATAAAAGTGTCCAAATTTTGATATAAGACAAGTTCGTTATTTTTTATATTGTTAGAAAATCAGTTATAATTTTAAAATATAGTTTTTCTAAGTAAATGATTATTTTAATTAAAAATAATATTTTAATTATTTAGAATTTTTTTTCAAAAAATGGAGTTTATTTTTAAATTCTAAACATTGAAAAATAGTTAGGTGAAATTTTTGGGATTTTTCTTAAACACATGAATTCTTGGTGAATATTAAAATACGTTAATTTACTGTATATATAAATATTATAATTTAAATACTCTATTCCATGAGTCATGGATTATGTAAGAACTCTTTTATCTAACTCTCACTCACTAATTAATGTGTTAATTCACAATAATCATCACTATTTCTTATATTGTTCCAAAATAAAATAATAATGACTAAAATATTAAAAAGAACCCCTCTCCTCCACTATAAATACCACCCATCACCACCTCTTATCCTTACACCATAAAAGCCATAAATCATTATAATTATATGCCCTTTTCCTATCCCAATTTTTTAAATCACGTTATGGACTTCCTGGTCCCCCCAAAAGTCCATTTCCAAGTCTCTTAAGGAGGTTCTCAATGGGAAGAATTCAAGAGAAAAATCTTTTTTCAGTCTCTCTCAATTTCATTTAATTTATTTTACTTGTATTCTATCCGTACCTATTCATTTCAGACATGAATTATGACTCCATTATATTATATATACTTGAATAATGTTTTTTAATAAAAATTTATCATCAACCCTCTTCTCCTCTCCCTTTAATTCTAAAAATGAAAAAATCCTTAATGAGGCGCTGCTTTACCACCTTCATGGACGATGTGTTTTATTTTTTCAAAATCAATCTTCAGGGATATTCATAAAAACATTTTTATAGTCAAAAAAGATTATAAAATTTGTATTATAGCTTATTAAATTTTTTTAACTAGTATATATACATATTATTAATTGATTAAAAATCTAGTTTGTGTTGATTGAAAAAAAGAAAAAAATAATCCAAACGATTATCAATAATTTTATATCTAATGATTCATCCGCATACCTTATAACATAATGAAATATATTAACATTTATTATTTTACAAGTTCATTAATAACATATAATTTCAATTCTATAAAACTATTCTCATTTTATGTGATTTTCCACAAATTAATACAAGTAAACCATTCACGAAAACCAAGGAAATGAACGCTCCAGAATGATACAATTGTACCATATAACTCATTAAAAAGGGAATAAATAAAATTAATAAGATTATACTAAACCAGATACATGTAAAAATTATTAGAAATTAATTAATTAATGTATTTAATTTTATTAGCCAGGACATTAACATAATGCGTAGAACACATTCAGGAATATGTTAATAGAATCTTTCTCAATTTCCATTTCGTTGAGAATTACATGGTATTGTGAACCTAATAATTTTAATACAGTTTAATTATATCCCCTTTGAGATAAATTTTCATTTCTGATTAAATTTCTATTTAATATCCATAATCTTGTATCATGTATATGATTTTTGTCTTAGTTGTATATCATTTTTCATACGGTGTTTGTTTTGAATATTGTTTTACTTGGTGAAATATTGATGAATTTGTGTCCTATACATAATAAATTGATTTTTCTAAGACCTATTTATCTTATATAAAATATACATATGAATACTTATTTGGACTTTCTATGATGGGTGAGGCCCGTTATATCCCATTAATGATTCAACGGGTCAGATGAGACAAAATAGTTGGTGAAAAAACCTTCATGTTTTCTTCCAAACTTAATCAGGTAGGTATGTACCCTCCCAGGTAAACCAATTTTTTGGTATTATAGTTCATGTTATAAATAAATGACATCCAATATCTAGGAATTTTCTTCATTAATACTTTAGTTATCATTTTCTAGAGGATTTTCACTATGAAAGGAATATATGGATGCATTTTTATTCTCAGTGTATTGATGGCATGGGTTTTTCAGTTATTCTTCATGCCATATTGATTATTCCTAATTTATTATTATTAACTTATTATTGATTCATGTTTCTACTATATTTAACCCTTACTGAGAATTTTATATCACCCTTTTATTTGATTCCCTCCCCAGTTTATGAAGATGAATCCTTTCAATAATTGGCTAGGTAGTAGTTTAATTTATTTTTTTATGGTCCATGTTTATATACCAATTTAATGAGGGAACTACATATGTATCCAATTTCATAATTAATAATAAAATGCTCAATCATTTATGATGTGATCTATTGTATCTATTACATTATAAAAAACGACCATCAACTCTGTGCTACTGGGGCCATGGTTGTTATAGTTAGTATTAAAGAAATTTTAAACTAGATTTAGAAAACATAGTTTAGGGAACAAACCATTCTGATAGACTTTGATGATAAGAAAAAAATAATATCCTAAAATTTTGGTATGTATATTGTAATTGGTTTATCAAGAAAATAAATACCTACCTATATACTAATGGTGGATGTTTTTCTAGTAAATATATACCTAGGGGTAACAACATGAACAAGGAGTCTCATGATTGACTCTATGTAACCTAGTACATGAATATTGGTCTAAATATGCACCTAGTTTTCACTCTAGGTGGATATGCTTAGGATAACACACATTCCCTTTACAAACCATTATGTATGATTTTAAAATTAATATGTCCCCAATGAAAACATGTTTATGATTATGAGATTAGCTGTTCTTAATTTCTAATTATTGTAAAGTGTTTTTTGAGTTCAAAAGTAGGTATTATGTTTCACAAACAAATTTAGTGTATGAAATTATTTAGAAATGGTTCCTAATGGAAGGAATAGAATCATTAATTGTGGAAAATGTTCTATTTCCCCACTAAGAAAGTAAACATAGTTAGTTTTGAAGTTTATATGATCATGACTATATGATGAAAAATTACTTAGATTATGAAGAATAACCATATAACACCTATGTTGTATTGTTTCATGTGGAAGACGACCCCATCTTTTAGTGGGACTACTGATCTAGTCGTAGCTGAGCATTGGATCAAGTCCATTGAAAATATATGCCTAGCATTGATATGAAATGAAAATTAAAAGTTATTATTGGTAGTATAATTCCTCAAGGATGATGTCTATCAGTGGTGGAATTTAATCTATAATACTAAATAGGAATAAAAAATAGAATACATGGAATGGAAAACATTTAATGAATAATTCCTATAAAAATACTTCCCTTGTGAGAAATGAAAGAAAATGAATAGAAAATTCATTAACTTATTGAAAATGGAAGAAGAGAGTATTTTAGAGTTTGAGACTACATTCACAAGACTATCCATGTATTATATAGAATACATACACGATTAAGATGAAAAGATTGATCATTTCATTTAAGGCCTTAAACTAAGTCTCTAAAGGGAACTAGATTTTCAAACATCTCTATCATTTGATGAAATCGTATTAGGTTCCATCAAAATAGAGAATGAATTTTTCCATATCCTATGTGGTCAATATAAATCAAGATAATAAGTGTTCCTCTAATATTCATGAAAAAAGAGAAGTACCAAATAAGAATAAGGGAATGATTCAATTTCCATTATGGGAAAATTATGGAAAATATCATCATGGTAAATGCTTAAAATTCATGAGAGTTTTTTATAAGAGAGACGAAAAGGGTCATGAATATAATGAATGTAAGGGAAACAAATGAATCAATGAATTTAAGTGCTTCAATTTTAAATAATTGGGGAATTATTCAATTCACTATCCCAAGTGTTAGGGGAATGAACCATAGAAGAGGACAAGGGGAGATAGTTATGCATATGCAATCACCATAGCTGATGTATAAGTACCAGATAATGTGGTGGAAGGTACATTAATCCAATATTCAAATTTAGATAATTATTTTTATAATTATGGATCATTAGAGTCTTTAATATCTACCCATTTTTCAAGAAAATTAGAGAATTTTTATTTTATTTAACAAAGGAGTTATCAGTCAAATTTTCTAAGAGAAGTCTCATTAAAACAAAAAAACCATTGGTAAGTCCCATTTATGACACATAAAAATTCATTAGTTTCTTCCCTTATCATCATACCCACGATTATCTTTGATAAAATCCTCGATATAGACTATCTTTCAAAACATGTTGCAGAAATTTTTTTCAAGAAGAAGGAAATTACGATCAGTGATGAAGATGTAGAATCCCTTATTTTTGGAGAAAATTACTCATCATTTGATTATTATCTTGATACACTTCTAGATTCTCTACTAAATTATATTATTAGGGTTGAAGGAAAAAACATATAGGGATGAGGAAAGAATTATCTGAATTGAAGATGTAATAATTGTTCATAAATACATTAATGTATATCCTAAGGAATTACCATGGCTCCCCACCCCGAGTGTGATGTTTAATTTACCATTGATCTAATCTCAAATGAACAACCAATATTAAGGACTCCATATATAATGGAAATTGTAGTAATAATAAAGCTAAATAATATACTAGAGGATTTGATTAATACAGGATTTATTCACCCTATTGTTTCTCCATGGGGATTCCCCATTCTCTGTGTTACGGAGAAATATGAAAACTTGTGGTTATGCATTGACTATAGAGACAAAAATCTTATTAAAATAAAGAAAAATTATCCTCTATCTATAATTGATTATTTATTTTATCAACTTCATAGACCTCAATATTTTTTTGAAGCATGACCATCGTTATGGATATTATAAATTGCATGTAAATAATGAATATATTCTAATGACAACATTTTGAATGACGTTTCAACATTACGAGTTTACAATAATTCTATTTAGACTAAATAATGAACACTATATTTTCAAGGTTATAATGAATTGAGTATTCTTGAAATAGCATGATGATTTCATTGTGGTATTTATTAATTATGTAATGATATATTATAATGTTTATGATGATCTTGATAACAAATTACTGATCATTCAATTGACTTTTAGAGGAAAATAGTTTTATATGAAGTTTTGAAAGTGTGAATTCTAGCATCAAACAGTTTATTTTATTGGAATTATTATCTGAATGGATGGAATCTCATTTGATTATATGATGAAAAAGGAAATCCAGGAATGGCCTACACCAATGAACTTAACTGTGGTTTGTAGTTTCATTGGTGTTGGAGGATACTAACATCATTTCATCCAAAATTATTCTTGATTGGCTAACCCGTTAACAATGCTCACACGTAAAGGGGTTATGTTTTGATAGACAAAAGAATGATTTTAATTTTTTAAAAATTGAAGAGATTATTGTTCAATTTTCCAATTTAGACTCTTCCATTATGAAATGATGGGTTTTTTATATACATTGATGCATAAAAGAATATATTGGGTGGTGTCCTTATGAAAAATGATAAAGATAATTCTTAGGCATCAAGGAAGTTGAAGATCCACAAAAAAATTATCAAACTCATGATCTTGATATAGACACTGTAATATTTATTTTTAATATATTGAGACACTATCCTTATGGGGAAATATGGGATATGTATATGAATCATAAGACTTTGAAATACATCATTACATAGATAGAACATAACACGAAGAAAATGAGAAGCCTAGAGTAACTCAATGATTATGATTTGTTAAAACACTACAACACTAGAAAATATAATAATACAAGATATTCATTAATCATGAAAGATCATGGACTTCTGACTCAAATGAGGATTGAGAAAGATCCAATACTCATGGGTATAATAAAACTAGATATGGTAATTTTTTACGAAAGGGAAGCATCAATTAATTTTAAAATTATTACTAAACCCTCGTTACTAGAGAATATAATATCCTCTCAGTTTGATGATGATAATTTTCAAAAGAATATTCAAGACATTAAAAATGGATGATTGGAAAACATCATGCATGAGGATGGATTTTTGAAATTTGGAAAGATGTTATGTGTTCCATCGACACTAGATCTAAAAAGGGAACTATTATTTGATGATGGTGGCTCATATTTCACTATACAGCCAATTAAGACAAAGATTTATAGATATTTGAATGAATATATTTCTAGGATAATGTGAAGCGGTGAATTTATTTCTATGTGTCAAGGTGTCTAGTTTTTCAAAAAGTGAAGACTAAGTGATAGTGTCCTAGAAGAGTCCCGAAACCTATACTTATTCCTATGTAAAAGTAGGATGAAATTATGAAGGAATTTTTTATAGGATAACCATGGACACCTATAATTAATGATTCAATATGGATAATTGTTGATCAACCTAGAAAATCTTCTCATTTCCTCTCTATAAGGGTGGATTTTGCAATGGAGCGCCTTAGAAGAATCTATATTAACGAATTTGTAAGTCTTTATGGAGCACCTCTATTGATTTGACCTGATTGAGATTCCTATTTCTGGTCAAAAATTTTGAAGACCCTTCAGAAGTCATTAGATACTGATCTTCATATGAGTACGACTTATCATCCTCAACCCGATGGATAGTATGAAATGATTGTTCAATCATTGGAAGACATGTTGATATCATGAAGAATTAAATTTCATGGTATGTGGGATTAGTATTTAACTTTGGATTATTTTTACTAAAAAATAGTTCCCATCATAGTATTCAAATTGATACATTTGAAGCATTATATGGTAAGATATTTCAAACTCTGACTTGTTGGGTTGAAGTTTTCGATAGGAAACTTATAGTCCCAGAATTTATTGAAGAGAAAAAAAAAGGTAAAGAAAATTCTAACTCATATTAAAGAAGATCGCTATAGGCCAAAGAGCTATACTAACAACAGGATAATGGATTTGTAATTTCATGTGGGAAACCTTGTATTTTGGAAAGTATATTCATGGAAGGGTATCTTTACTATTGTTCAGAAATGGAAACTGATCCCCAGATACATTGAACAACATAAAATTATGAAATGAATTAGAGTTGTAGCATACCGATTAAAAGATACTACCACGTCTCTCAAAAGATCCAAATCTGTTTCACATATCATTGTTAATGATGTACATTCCAGACTCAACACCTATAATCCCCAATGAATAAATTGAACAGAAACCATATTTATGTTACAGTGAAGAGCCTTTCAAGATAACTCACACAAGATAGCAAGCATTGATAAATCCAATAACTCGACTAGTAAAATTTCTTTAGAGAAACCATTAAATAAAAGAGGAAACATTGGAACTTGAGGATATAATGAAGAAGAACCACCTTTATTTATTTATAAGGAAATTATCATGAAAAATTTCAAGAAATTTTTTTTGAAGGAGGGAAGAATATAACACACCATGATTTATGTTATACATCCTATTAAATAAATGCAATTAATTCAATAGAATAAATAGAAAAAAAATTATATAGTATAAATCATATAAAATCACATAGGGAAACAAAACTCTATAATTTAAGAGCAAAGTAAATAAGTGTAATTTTCTTAAAAGTAAGGAATGCATACCAATGAAAAAGTAACTTCCCCTTTAGAATAGTAATTTGAACCATAAGAATAGTGATTTATCCAATAGAATTTAAACCTAACCTATGAAAGTATAAACATAATTTCGGAATCTTATAAATTAATATATGATATAATTATATCATTTTACAAGTAAATAAATATTTTGAAAACATTAAAATAAGTGTTGTTTTTTTAGAAACCATAAATATTTATTTAAAATTTTATAATTAATATAATGATTTAAAATAAACTTTATTTTTATATAATAGATTCATAAAATAATATTATTTTTTGAATTGATTATAAGTAAATTTTATGAGCCCTTAATTAATTTTTCAAAGTGTAATGAAATTAGTTATAAATTTAAAATTTTTATTTTCAAAGGAAATAATAACTTTACATAAAAATCAAATTTCCCATACATGGAAAATTATTTTCTTAAAATGGAGCTTAGTATTGAATTATATGAATCTAAATATTGTCAGGGTGATTTTTTGTGATTTTTCTAAAATCCATGAATTCTTAGTGAATAGTAAAGTATTGTAATTTGAGACATATATAAATTATTAGTGACTTACTCTTTTAATTGAGTCCTTTCTGATATAAGAAACATTGGATTGAATTAGTATAAAAAAAATAATTTATTTAGTCCTAATAATCACCATTATTACTTTTTTTGAGCCAAAATAATAAAATAATGAATAAAATATTCAAAAAACACCCCTCTCCACCACTATAAATACCACCCCACACCACCTATTATCCTCACACCACTAAATCCATTAAGATTACATATATTATTACCATTTACCCTAACAAACCTTTCCCCACGTTCTGGTCATTTTGGTCTCACAAAAAACCATTTCCTAGTCCCTTAATAACGTTCTCAATGGGAAGAATTCCATAGGTAAATCCTTTTTCATTCTCTTTCAATTTATTTTAATTTATTTTCTTCTTATTATATCCTTACTTATTTTTTCCAAATATGAATGATAAATCTATTATCAAATATATACTTGAATTTTTTTTATTAATAGAAAATCTATTATCAAACCCCTTCTCCTCTCCCTTTTATTCTATGAATGAAATCATCATATGTGAGGTATTCATTTACGTCTTTCATAGATAATATGTTCTTATTTTAAAAATTCCACCTTCAAGTCTTGTCATAAAAAAATTTATTATTAATAAATATTAATGTATATGTATTATATCTTATATAATGTTACGTAACTAGTATATATAAAAAATTTTAAATAATAAAACACTACTAGTTCGTGATGATCGAAAAATGCAATAAATTAATTTAAATAGTTATAACTAATGTTCTATATAATGATTCATCCCCATAATTTATAAAAAAAATAAAATATATAACCATTTAAAATTAAATATTTTCATTAATAACACATTATTTTAACTCTAGACCAATATTTTCAGTTTACAGGATTTTCTACACATCTATACAATTAAACTGATCATGAAAACCAAGGAAAAAAATGCTCCCAAGTGATAAAATTGAACCTTATAACTACTCAAAAACGGCATAAATGAACTTAATAAAATTATATTAAATCAAATGTATATTTAAAAGGATCTAAATTAATTAATTAATGTATATAATCTGATTATCCAGAACATTAAGATCAGGTGAAGAACACATTCAAGCATAAGGTAACAGACTTCACCTCAATTTTTATTTCATTAAGACTTACATGGTATTGTGCACCTAATAATTTTTCTGTGGTGTATATACTTCACCTTTGATACCATTTTTCATTATAAATCTTATTTCTATTAAATATCCTTATTCTTTTATCAGGGATATGATTATTCTATTAGTCATATACAATTTTATATTTAGTTTTATAAAGTTATTTTAACTGGGTAAATATTTATGAATTTGTATTCTATACTCAATACGTATATTTTGATAAGTCGTATTTTTCATGTTTTTAATATAAGTATGAATAATTATTTGGACTTACAGTGATGGTTTGGTCCTGCTATAGCCCCTCAATGCATTGACAGGTCTCTTAAGACAAAATAATAGGTGAAAAACACTTCAGGTTTGTTTCCAAACATAATCTGATGGGTATCTACCCATAGACTTAAACTGTATTGATAGTATGAATGTTCATGTGATAGGTATATGACATACAATAATTAAGAATTTTTTCATTCATCATTCAGTTATAATCATCCAAAATATTTTCACTCTGAAAAAATCTATATATACATTATCAGTATTAGATTATTGACGGCATGTGGTTTTCAATTATTCACCAGAACATATTGATTATGCCTAATTTTTTATGATTCACTTATTATTGATTAATGTTTCCACTATACATAACCCTTACTAAGAATTTTAGGTCACCATTTTCTTTTTATTCCTTCCCTTCGTTATGAATATTAAATCTTTCAATAAGTGATAATAAGCATTTTATTTTATTTTTATATGTTCTATGTTTAATAACCAATCTAATAAGAGGACTATGTATGTGTCTAGATCTTCAATACTACTAAATTTATCTATCCTTGGTGGTGAAACCACTTATATCTATTCTATTGTATGAAAATGACCACTTACTCTGGGATAATGGTTTTGGGGTAATTACATTGATAGTATGAAGAACTATCTTTAGAAGGAAAATAATTTTAATGAACACCTTGAAGTAAAGATGATGGAAAAGTATGAATAATTGGAACTTGTTCATAAAAATTATTCTAAATTTGAGTATGGAACTACATGTTTCAAGAATCCTATATCTTAGGTTGGTGAAAGATCAATAAATGGTCAACCTAAGAAGGGTCAAAATTTACCACCACTAGTTTTAAAGAAAGATGAAAGTTCTCTTAAGATGAATAAGGAAGAGAAAAATGTGTTTGTTCCAAGTAAAAACAATTTTTGAAGTTTATATATTTTAACAATATATGAGTATGAAACTTAAATTCCTACAACATCTGATTATTATATGTTTGGAATGATATATGAATGGAATAAGAAGATTCTAGCTAGTGACAGAATGGTTAGGACTCAAAAAAGCCCTGATGTAAAAGATTAGAAAGTTCATGAGAAACACATTCAGGATTCTAGATCATGTGGATGTCAGACAATAAAGTATTCTTTCTATGGGTACTTATGGTATTGTGGAGGATTTGGGCATGTAGAAAACATGTGTTAGTTCAATAAAAAATACAATAATGGTTCCACATGTTATTGAAAGAAAATATCAAGGGGAAGCCAAAGGGAAAAACATGCAGGGTTATGATTACCTAGTTGATTCTATATAAGGTGATTTGATGTGAAATGTAATTAGGGGATTGGTCTTGAGTGCCTATAACCCTAGGTTAATCTGGTGAGCATTACGATGGGCTATAGTCCGACTTGTTTTTTGTTCTCGATGGACCTCCCATGTGTTTGTTAGAGTGGGTTAGTGGGATTATCATGCCCGAAAAATGGTATTGGGTCCCGAACCTTTTAATACATTGATAGGGTAGATTTGATTGTTAACTCCCAAAAATATATGGGGATGGGATGGTATGATGACACTGTTTGGTTCCATTGGGTATATGATTGAGGACATTGTCATACATGTCTTGGTTGGTGTGCATGAATTAGACCATTCCTTGAATATTCTTGGTTTGGGGAATAAATTTCAGGCTAGGTGGTGGTATGATTTGATGGAGACCAATGAACCTCCCTATATTGATTATTTAAGGGTCATGGAAGCAGGACATGTGACCATGACTAGTGTCAGTAGGTATTAGTTTGAGGTTTTCAAAATCTCACTACCCTGAGTCTTAGAGTATTGTTTTTCATCTGTTATGGGTATAATGGAATGATGTGTTGAGGGGATCCAAATATGGGTCTAAATTAATTATGGTTAGAGCTGGGAGGAATAATTATTGACCAACGTCCTAAAAGATGTGTGTACCTCATCGAATATCATGGCGGCCTAGTTAGTGCATGATGAATTGATACACATATTTATTTAACTTGTTCTCCTTAAGCATGCACATGAATATAATTTCATATATTATGGGTATTTGGTGATACAATACTATGTTATATTCTCACACCCTATACAGGAATATCAATGGATGTAAAAAACATATAGATATAATATAGGTTGAGCATAGGGCATACAATTGATCAATCTAATGCGTATTGTGGTATCTGGATATTAGGATGAGCCTTAGAGATTATAGTAGGTAAATTATACATGCATTATATTTTTGGTTCATTTTATATTTGGGATCATCCTAGTCTGAAATCAATGTATAATTTTTTTTGTAAAACTTCATCCGGTATGATATTGGATATTTTTATTTATTATGCATACATTGATATGATGTTGAGGTTGACTGGTTTTTTACACTGTCTATATGATTTTTATTTGAGATAATAGTCTCCCCAATGTATTAATTAGGCTCCCACTACTATTTGAAAGCCTCTGGTATATAAGGAGTCTTTCTTGGGGACATGGAAACTTTGGATTGAACTGATTCTAGGTAGGGTGTTACACCCAGGCTCTCTTCTCTCTCACCTTTTCCATCCCTCTTGAATGATCTTTGTTGATTATGGTATATTGATCATATTTTTCATTGAAAGGAGTGGCCAAGGGTGAGGTCAGATGCCCCTAGCTATATATTTTATTTGTTTCTCTTATTTTTGACCTTTTCTCTATTGGTTGTTCCATAAAATAGTAATTTTACAAGATTTTTTAACTAATTTTTACAAGAGTCAGATCTTCCTGAATCTTACTGAGTCATGTTCTACTAACTCCAAATTTGGTAGGTAGGCATTAGATTACTGATTTAATTATAATTTGGCGATTTTATACTCCTGATCTTTCACTATGGTTATTATTAAAATGTTTTATTTTTTTTGATCACTCCCCATAAATTGAAATGGGACCACATCATTCTAATTGTCAATAAGGACCACATATCTTTTTAAATGGTGAATTGGTGGTGATGTGGTTTAATGAGTGTCAATGGAACTTTATATGGATTATTTTGTGATGTGTGTTAGATTCTCAAGGAAAATGGGATTTATTTTTTAATTATTTATCCAAAGGGGGATTTTGATGAAAATTTAATTTGAATGGAAATTATTAAATATAATTTCATGGTGGATGGGATGATTTCTGGTGATAGTTTTGAAATAGTATTTCAAAACAAATGTGGATTTTTTCTATACATTGTTTTCATTTGGATTTTTCCAAGGGAATAGTATGGATTAAGAAGACATGAAATTCATTATATAAATTTATTATATGAATTTTTTTCATAGTTTTTAATGGAAATATGGAAGGCCTTGGATTGAGACATTTTTTGGCCTGGTTGAACTTGCATGGGAAATGACCAATATTATAAAGCATATTTGCTTGTTTTACATCTAGATTATGCTTTATTGTTACTATTTTTTTCATCATGCTGAATGAAATTTTAAGAACACCTTACCATGTTATTTTGTTTTATGGGGTGATATGGGTTTTTGGTCATGGGGATACTTGAGTTGTTCGGATAACGATCTTTTTTTTGGTATCAAGTGTGTGAGGTTCTTTAAATTGAGGTAATTGATCCATTATAGGGTATATATGGGTAAAATATATTGGATAAAATAAAACTATCCACGATTCCATGAAAATGTATATGGTTTTAATTATAGAATAATATTAAAATATTAATAAGTATCAGAATGAATAAGATTTAGGTGACCAAGTATAAGGATATTTGGGTATGTATTTCAACTAATTTAACTTGCAATGTAATTAGGTGCATGTACATGACTAGAGTGGTTACCCTATAGGTATTTATAAGTGGGAATCCATAAGGATATCGTTATATTACATTTTTGTTGGATGGTGTTATTAGGTTCATTTTGGCCTGCTTTTTAAGCTTTATAAAATGTTCTTGTTGTTATTATGTTATAAGTTAAGACTGATGTTTGTTGCCACATCTTATGTGAGATTATAGTAGGTTATGATGTGATGTGATTAGTGTCATGGATTTATTTAATGACCCATCTTAAGTGACAGGGTATTATAAGCGATCACCCTGAGTGAGATGGTATTGGTATAGATTGTGATGTGGTACGAAATTGTTGTAAGGAATAACACTTCATAAGGGTATAGGCATGTACCCCCTGTGAGAGAGTCGAATGGTCCACAATGTTTCATGATATGAGATATAAAGTATGACCCATGATGATAGAGAGAGAGAGAGGAGTGTTCAATGTGATGTAGAATGGGATGTTATGTGGTAGATGATGTTGTATGAAACTCTACCCTCACTGAGGGGGTAGGGGTATATGATATGCTACTTATGAGGGTGTGTGACCTCACCCTCCATGATAGGGAAGATGTAAAAGGCATCAGTTCATGATGTGGATAAAAAAATACTACAAGAGGGGGTGAATTGTAGTTTGAAAAAAAATTATAGTTTTTAACATCCTCGTGTTTTAAAACACATGGAAATACTGTTTTTTTATATCCATAAAAATACTCATAGTTATATAAAAGTAATTATTATTATTAAGATAATTAGTATTTTATAACTAATGGTGTTTTTAATAAATATAGCCAAAATAAAATGATAATTAATTTTAATAAATACCATTAAATGAAATTACACAACAAAAATAAGAAAATATAAAATAATAAATTTTCCAATCATGATCCATTAAAATATATTACTAAAAACAGAAATTCTAACCCAAAGTGAATATGGGGTCATAAACCTGATCCAAGGTAACCTCAACTACAGACCTATCAAAAGGTATCCACTTCACTAATTCAAGAGCTCATATCTATCTACCAATCCCCAGTAAGACCTCGATCATATTTCTTAGAATTATTCTGCTTCTATTACAAGAGAATTGGTATTTATAGATCTATAATTTGGATCTCAATATTTTAGCTTCTATAATGAGAAGTAGAGTATTCATACTTCTATAACTGAAATCTCGTTATTCCAACTTCTATAAAAAAATCTAAAAAAAACTTCTCTAACTGGAATTTTGAAAACCTATAAAATAAAATGAGTAATTAAATAATTCTTACAATGTATTCTCATAATATTAAGACACTTTAAAAACACTCAATGAGTAAAATAGTTAGAAAAGATATAAAAAATAATTAGTTGAAGGATTTAATCCATTATAGCTCTTTGAATACTACTTTATTTTTTATTGTTATTCATTTCATTTTAGTTTTATTCATGATTTGTGACTTTGTATATAGTTGATCCTCCTATAGTGAGATTCGGAAATTATTAGAGTTAGTTTCAATGAAATTTATAGTAGTTTATTATTTATAATCTAATGGACTTAGGTGAAGGTTCCGGGTGCAGCGGAAGCACGTGGGTGGATGTGCCCACATGGATTTTTTTTATTAACAATGATCAATCTGGGATCAATAGGATGATAAATTTCAGTCTCCACGAATCGAATCACAGAAATAGACAAAGAAGAAAGTTTGTCCCGGAACCACAAAAAAGGATCGTTACAAGTTGATTATAATTAATTTAATCAATTGAAAAGAAATACCTTTTCGTTGATCTTTATTTATTGATGTTCTTGATCACGTTCCGATGTGATCCGTCATTTAATCATAGAATCCAAGTGTAGACTTCCTCTAGTGGTGATCCACACGTGTACCTCGTATCTCGGGACGTCGCCAAAGGAGTCTCCAGGTGCTAGCGTGGAGAAACCATTGCTTTCGTTGTCCGCCTTAGATCGTTTTGATCCGATGGAAGAGGATATCTCTCGGTCTTGAGAGTGTTATTGGAGGAAGAGGTTCATTTAGACTTGAATGAATTCTCCAGAGTTGTTGTGTACAACGATTCTCTTGTGTGTCGGAACTGAGTTGGGGTTGTGAGGATATTTATAATCGGGTTTGAGGTTGTCATGTTATGACAATAGATAAACGCGTTACAAATTTCATTTATTTCATTAACTCCCTTTAAAAAACCCAATGTTGAGTCATTAATTCCATGACATGCACCCACAATGATTATAATAAATATCATTTAATAAAACGGTATTTCCTCAAAATCCCGACTGGAAAAACTACACGGAGTGTATTAATAAATACATAGCGTGTACTTGTTTTTCATTGAAAACTACACGACGTGTACATTCAATGTACATGGCGTGTATATCTTGTTTTCATTTATTTTTTTACTTTCCGAAAATAAAAACTACAAGGCGTGTATATTTAATAATGCACGGTGTGTATTTGTTTTCAAAATAAAAACTACATGGCATGTAATAATTAATTCACGACGTGTACTTGTTTTTATTTTATTCTTCCTCCATCATTAAAACAATTCAGGCTTCCTTGAATAATTATTAAACCACATACGAGAATAATATTTATTCTACTTGAGATACTTGAATACACTCAGTGTGTGACCCTCTAGGCCTCTTTCTCGTTGGCATTAAGCGGGCTTTCCTAAAGTCCAATATTACTATGTAGCAACAAGTCAAGGCACCCAAGAGAAAGACGTTGACGTCGCATTGACGTATCACCTCATACGAACGCTTACTGTGTAATTTAATCCCTTTGTCTCGATATCTCATCAACCAGGTTTCATGGCAGTGTCATAAACCTATATGCTTAATCTTTCATTCTTTTACTACCTGAAATAAACTCTTCGTTTACACCATGGCCATGGAATTTAATGCGATAGTTCTATTTCAATCAAAGGGTCGAGATATCAACTGCCATAAATGGAAGAGATAAATCCTTACTTGACTTATCCATTAACAACATGTCACTCGTGATGCACCCAACGTACCCTACTTCTCGCCAACTGTCTTCATGACGGTTTTCATCAGAAAATCTAAGTGTGCGAGTCATGACATGAGTTAATGATAATATTCTAGTCTAAGGACCATTACACATGCTCGTAGATAGCAATGTTCGATGACACCAAGACATGCAGAATTGCTATTGGTGGATCTGTTCTCATAATCTCCCATCTTGAAGATTACCAAGTGTGAACTCCATGAGAGAGAGTCTCATCTTTTTACAAGTACTCTCACTTGACGATCTGTATACTATGTGTCCTATCATAGTATGTCATCAAACCGTAGAACATTATTTAAGAATATTGTTATTGAATTTCAAGGTTCTCATCATAACAGTGATCTGCCATGACCTTATCAATGCAACAAATATTCCAGGACATTATTATATTATAGTCATGTTGAATAATGAACAATATATAATAAGTGAACATTCATGTAATCAAGGTACAAAATAGTTGGTTCTTAGGACACCAACCCTTACAATCTACAACTTAGACTAGAGCCAACTGCCTATGACTTTTAGTTCGCTAGACCTCAATGATGATCATGTTTCTGCTGAGTCAAGGCATTAGTCAAGGGGTCCACCACGTTGTCTTCTATGGAAATAATGCTCACTGCAACTTCACCTCTCTGAGAAAAATCCCTCAAGAGATGATACTTCCGAAGTATGTTCTTTGTCTACTGATGTGACCTTGGCTCTTTTGTAAGTGCCACCACTGCAGTATTATCACAATAGAGTGTGATAGGTTCTTTACTGCTCGGTACTACATCCATCTGTTGGATGAAGCTTCGCACCCATAATGCTTCTTTAGCTGCCTCAGAAGCTGTGATATACTCGGACACTGCTGTAGAATCTACCACCACACTTTGCTTTGAGCTCTTCTAGCTGACTACACCTCTACTCAAACTGAAGATGTATCCAGTCTGCGACTTCATGTCATCTTGTTCTGTCTGGAAACTAGCATCTACATGTCCTATAATGACTAGTTCCTCATCTCCTCCATAAACCAGGAAAATATCCTTAGTACGACACAGATAATTAAGGATAGTCTTGACTGCCATCCAATGGCGGTCTCCTGGATCAGCTTGATATCTGCCTACCACACTTAATGCATAAGTAACATCCTACCTCATACATAACATAGAATACATGACTGACCCAATCGTGGATGCGTAAGGGATCCTTCACATTCTATTTCATTCTTCATGTGTCTGAGGACACATTTTATTGGAAAGATGAATGCCATGTGACACTGGCAACAATCCCCTCTTGGATTTTCCATACTGAATCTCTTCAGTATCTTGTCAATGTATGTACTTTGACTCAGGCCCAACATTCTCTTGGATCTATCACGATGGATCTTGATCCCATGAATATATGTTGCCTCACCCAAGTCTTTCATGGAGAAACATTTATGCAACCATGCCTTAACTGACTGTAAGACAGGTACTTCCTTTCCAATTAGAAATATGTCATCAGCATATACTATTAGGAAAACGACTACACTTCAACTAAACCTTTTGTAGACACAAGGCTCAAATTCATTCTTAACAAATCCAAATTCATTTACAGCTTCATCAAAATGAATGTTCCATTACCTTGATTCTTGCTTTAATCCATAAATCGACTTCTGCAACTTGCATACCTTGTTGGAATCCATTGGAGTCACAAACCCTTCAGGTTGTGTCATGTAGACATATTTCTGGAGGTTCCCATTAAAGAAAGATGTTTTGACATCCATTTTCAAAATTTCATAGTCATGGTAAGCAGAAATTCCCAATAGGATTCTGATGGATTTCAGCATTGCAACCGATGAAAAGGTTTCATCATAGTCAATTCCGTGACGCTGTCTAAAACATTTTTCAACCAGTCATGCCTTGTAGGTGCTGCCTTGCCCCTCCATGTCCAGTTTCTTCTTGAATACCCATTTATTACCAATAGTATTTAAATCAACTGGAGGGTCTACCAAAATCCAGACTTGGTTTTGGTACATGGAATCCATTTCAGAATTCATGGCTTCTTGCCACTTGGAAATGTTTGTGCCTTCAACTGCTTCCTTGTAGGTAAGAGGATCATCATTGTCAACCAATAATGAGTAAACTTTCTCGTTGCTAAGAATACCATATCGTTCTGGTTCTCTCACCTCTCTCATGCTCTTACGTAGTTCTTGTGACTGTAGAACAGATTTTTCTTCCACGAGGCTTTGTGGAATCTGTTCTTGTACCAAATCATGTGTATCTTGATCCTTGACTTCATCAAAGTCTATCTCGCTCCCACTATCTCTTTTAGAGATGTGCTCCCTCTCAAGGAATATGGCGTGTCTTTCCTCTGTAACCTTTTTTTCTGAGGGGTTTCATAGGTAATATCCCCTTGTTTCCTTAAGATATCCTATAAAGATACACTTTGTTCCTCGGGGTGCAAGTTTGTTACCTGAAGAGGCCTTAACTAATGATTCACTACCCCACACATGTAAATTCGATAACATGGATTTGCATCCACTCCATAACTCGTATGGAATACCATTTATCGATTTAGTTGGTACTTGGTTTAGTATGTGTGCTGCTATTTGTAATGCATATCCCCAAAAGGATAATGGAAGACTCTCATGACTCATCATTGATCTCACCATGTCCAATAGGGTGCGGTTCCTCCTTTCACTTACACCATTCCACTGAGGTGTGTAAGGAGGAGTGAGTTGAGATAGAATCCCAAACTCCCGTAAGAAATCAATGAAGTCCTGATTAAGATATTATCCTCCTCTGTCTGAGCGGAGTTTCTTAATCTTCTTACCAAGCTGGTTCTCAACTTCATTCTTGTATTCTTTGAACCGATCAAAAGAATCTGACTTATACCTCTTTATGTAGATATATCCATATCTACTATAATCAACAGTATAAGTTATGAAGAAGTAGAACCCACCCCTTGCCTCAACTGGAAATGGCCCACACACATCTGTGTGAACTAATTCTAGAATCTCTTTAGCTCTTTCACCTTTCCCACTAAATGAGGCCTTGGTCATTTTTCTTTGTAGACACACATGACATACACCAAGTGGTTTTATATCTAAATAATCTAAATAACCATCTTGATGTAATTTTGTCAAAGGTTTCTCATTGACATGACCTAGCCGGTGATGCCAAAGTTGGGTGTGGTATGAGTCATGTGAATTGACTTCGTTATCGATTTCCATTACTTGGTTTGTATAGTCTAACACATAAAGGACATTATATAAATGTGCCCTACCAAAACAAATGCTATCTTTATAAAAGTAGCAAAATTCATTTGAAAACTTGAACATGAATCCATCAGTATCTAATCTGGATACTGAAATAATGTTTTTAGTAAAAGAAGGAACATAATAACAACCCTTTAACACTAAGATCATTCTAGTTGGAAATGTGAGGTGGTAGTCCACGACAGCTAGAACAAAAAGTCTGGCTCCATTGGATGCTCATAGATCTACCTCACCTAGATCAATATTCATGAATCTACTTGGTTCATGTATTTGGATACAGATGTGAGCACCAAAAGAAGTATCTAATACCCAATTAGTAGAAACAGATAGATTGCATTTGATAACAAATGCACCTGAAGCTTCCCCTTGCTTCCTTTTCTGGGTGCAGTTTTTCTTCCAGTGGCCCTTCTTGCCACATGCAAAACAAACAGCATCCCATTCCCTTGCCTCCCCTTTGATCTTTTTTTTTGAAGGCCTTGAAGAAGCTTTGGGCTTAAAGATCTTCTCCATCCCATTCCTTTTATTCACCATGAGGATAGAAGGATTTTCACGCTTTATGTCCTTGTTCACTAAGTGAATAAGGATAAGAAGATCAGACAAAGACTTCTTGATGTTGTTCATGTTGAGATTAACAACAAAGTTTGAGAAGCTCTGGGGGAGTGATGTAAGAATTTGATCGGTGCCCAGTTCTTCAGGGAGTTTAAACCCTAGAACCTCCAAGCGCTCAATGTAGCCAATGAGATTGACTATATGAGGCCCAGTTGAGGCACCCTATCCAAGCTTGCTCTGAAATAGAGCCTTGGAGATCTCAAACCTTTCCTGTCTTGCACTCTCCTAGTATAGACCACGGAGGTTCTCGAGCATGCTATATGCATCCATGTCTTCATGAGACTTCATGAGCTCACTAGACATAGATGATAGCATAAAACATTGAACGTTGAGAGCATTGTTAAAATGTTGATCATAGACCAAGAAATCTTCATCACTCACCCCTGGGGTAGGAGAATTAGTAAGTGAGGACTCTATCACGTAAAACTTTCATTCATGGTGTAGGATAACCTGAAGGCACCTAAACCATTACCGAAAGTTACTGTTGGTGAGGATATTGTCCTTATCCAGAATTGATCGTAGAGAAAATGTGGTTGATGAGTTTTTCATTTTGATTCTAAAAATTAAAAGATCAGATTTATCAATACTTTCTTGATTACATTTTATGAAAAAAAATAAATGAATTTATTAATTCTCCCACTATTTAATCAATTCCCAATGACCCTCACCATTTTACTCGGAATGTCCAGTTGCTTTGACATTCTAGGGTCAATGATCCATATTCCCCTTCGCATAACCCCAACAAGGGATGGTCAAGCTATTTGAAAGTATTTAGGTAGGTAGGTATTTTCCAACTGTGAGCTTACAGTTCCTTGATCTGTTGAGTGGACTCCCCAATCCTGAAATCCTGACTTGGATTTCATCAACTCTTACCTCCAATATTACATCAAGTCTAGAAAGGGATGATACTCTTGATATAATATGGTTAAGTCAACCCGAAACCTTTCATAAGGGATTCCTTTATAAAAGTAAGTGTCCTAATAGGGGATGGTAAACACATAGTTTTATTGAGTCTTTTCCTTAATCAAGTAACAGAAGGCTTGGTCTGACTTAATATGGTATTGAGGGATTTTAATCTTTTATGCGTAGTTTTGCATTATCACATGCTAGTTAATATTAACTTATTCTATCTTAAGTGATTAACCATGTTTTGATAATGTTCACGCATAGTCCGGTTTTTATTTTATTACATCCTTGCATGCTTGTTCATTTTATTAATTATGTGATCGCAACAACACCACATACATAATAAATAAACCATGCAATCAGACAGAAATAAAATAAGATGACATGATCATGAGCTTCTATTGGTTAGCTTATCTAGCTGTTTTGATAAGCTAACCCTGACCTAGGGAAAACACCTTGAACCAGATGGTTCGTGTTTTGCAGCTCCCACCCGTCCACAATTGTATCTTCTTGTGTCAGTTTCACCTCGGCTTTGGGATTTGAACCGCCTCCTTTGGCTTGGGAGATCCTCCATTACATGTGTTCAGATTAATGAAACCATGGGCACGCAGGCCCTACATTTTAGTGGAAGAAGGCTCATAGGAAAAAAATTAAATTAAATAAATTTAAATGAAACCATACACATACAAAGGGTCTTTGGTCTAGATCATGATCATCCATAGCATGCAATGACATTTAAGCATATTTAGAATTCAAATTCTTTTAATCGTTCTTTAATGTAAGATAAGTCACGCTTGAATTCAATTAATTATGATCATATAATTAATAAATTATTTATCTTAAATTCCTTTCTAAATTTCCTTGAGATTCCTCTCATCCACATTCCTTGTACAGGTCATTGTACATTGGAGGAAATCTGGTGAAATTCCATTTCTAGAAAGTACATGACGTGTAGTTTATAATTACACGGCATGTATTTCTTATCACTCTTTATATAAAGTACACGCTGGGGGCTCTGGCGTGTTTTCTGTACTTTGGATGTTTTGGAGTACACATTGTGTAGATAAATCATACATGGCATGTACTTCCTTGTAACATGGTAACTGGCCTGGTGATCCCGTGTACGCAGTACGTGGCTTATCCTTTACACCGTTTCACCTAGGCCGGAACGGACTACATGGCATGTTGCTCCAACATACACACCATGTATTCCGGTTTCCATGCGCTGTTCAATTCTGGTCAACACGGCGTGATTAATACTTAAGCATATTCAATTCACACGGTGTGGTTTGGCGGACCAGTGCCGGTTCGTTGAACCTAAGTACACGGCGTGTAGTTTTAATTACATGCCGTGTAATACCGTGTTGTATAGATAGAAAGAGGGGCTCCTCCAGATGAGTTCCTTGTTTTTATTTTAATCAAAAATTAAAATTAAAAGGACATTTCTGTGATATGAATTGATAAATGAAGGAGGAAGAATAGATCCCGTTTATTCAGATTAATAGAACGATTTACTTCAAATTGTATCAAATACAAATGCGTAAATTATAAACAGAAATTAAATAACTATGATCAATTTTGTAACCTCGCTCTGATACCATTTCAAGGTTCCGGGCGCAACAGAAGCGCGTGGGTGGATGTGCCCACTTAGATTTTTGTGATTAATAATGATCAATCCGGGATCAATACGACGATAAACGTCAGTCTCCACGGATCGAATCACAGAAATAGACAAAGAAGAAGGTTTTTCCTAGAACCACAAACAAGGATCATTACAAGTTGATTATAATTAATTTAATCAATTGAAAAGAAATACCTTTTGGGTGTTCTTTCTTCTTTGATGTTCTTGATCATGTTCCGATGTGATCCGTCGTTGCGTCGCAGAAGCCAAGTGTAGACTTCCTCTAGTGGTGATCCACACATGTATCTCGTATCTGAGGGCGCCGCCAAAGGAGTCTCTAGGTGCTATCAGGGAGAAAACTTTGCTTGCATTGTCTGCCTTAGATCATCTTGATCCGATGGAAGAGGATCTATCTCAGTCCTAAGAGCATTCTTGGAGGAAGAAGTTCTTTTTCCTTGAAATAATTCTCCAGAGTTGTTGTGCACAACTATTCTACTAAAAAAAGGCCATTGGCGACCGCCAATGGCGGTCGCTAATGCCCTATATAGACCGCCATTGGCGGTCGCATCTAATCCGTCGCTATAGGTGGCCTAAATGCCGCCTTAAGCGACTGCCTCACGGGCACCATTAGCAACTGCCATTGGCGGTCGCTAATACTGCCTGGCAGGCAGGCTATAGGGACCGCCAAAGGCGGTCGCTAAACTTGAATTTTTTTTTAAAAAAAAATTCATACCAAAATAAATAAATAAATAAATATATATTTATTAAATCAAATATATATATATATATATATAAAATAATGAAAATATATATATATATATATAAAATAATGAAAATATTTATATATATAATATTAAAAAATATATATATATATTTATTAAATAAAAATATATATATATATATATATTAAAGAAAATATTTATATATATAATATTAAATAAAAAATATATATATATTTATTAAATAAAAAATATATATTTATTTATTAAATAAAATATATATATATATATTTATTAAATAAAATATATATATATATATATTAATGAAAATATTTATATATATAATATTAAATAATTTTTTTTCATTTTTTTAATGGAATGTACAAATTGTGTTTTTTTCTTCGCCGTGGAAAAGCAGACATAAAACAAGGTAACAATCATAAAAAATGGCAAACAATTTCAAATAGCATAAACATCAAAATCATCATAAATGATAAACGTGCTTCAACGATCCAAGCAGGTCCATCGATTTCAATCTTCTGCTTCAAAACCTACAATAAGACAAAAAAACAAAACAAACGTAAATTGAAAATAATTATTCAGTTATTATATACATATAATAAAATTAAATCTCATATAAAATCATGGTGATAATTTAAAACCCCCAATTTAATAAATGCTATCATTTCAGGTCATTCAGAACACGTTTGCTCCGAATTCCACCGTCTCACACCGTTTTTGATGTATTATGACACCGGAAACGCGTTTCCGGTCACCACAGTCAAATAACACATCCGATTGACGTTTCGTCTACTCGACTACGTCACAATTTACTCACCCTTTGACGTCATCTGATTTCAGGTCATTCGGACCTCGTTCGGCCCATTTGGACCCTCACGCGCGTTTATCAAGCGCGCGCAACACTTAAAGAACGCATAATGAACCCTACCGCGTAGATCGCACGTCCTATTGACATTTCATCTATGCATACACGTCAAAAATAATAATTATATTGCTTCCCTATGATTTTAGGTCAATCCGATGTGGTCCGCTATGACTTTGACCGTCAGACACCCGTTTTGGCCGTTTATGACACCGGAACGGCGTTCCCGGTCACCGTGGGCACACGGTGTGGCCGATTGAAATTTTGTCTGCTCGACCACGTCACAATTAACTCACCCTTTGATGTCGTCGGATTTCAGGCCATTCGGACCTCGTTCGGCCCGTTTGGACCCCCCCCCCCACGCGCGTTTATCAAGCGCGCACAACACTTAAAGAACGCATAATGAGCCCTACCGCACAGACCGCACATCTAATTGATGTTCCGTCTACGCGTACACGTCAAGAATAATAATTATCTTGTTTCCCTCTGATTTTCGGTCATTCCGATGTGGACCGCTATGACTTGGACCGTCAGACACCCGTTTTGGCCGTTTATGACACCAGAACGGCGTTCCCAGTCACCGCGGGCACGCGGCACGTCCGATTGACGTGCCGTCTACTTGACCACATCACAATTCACTCACCCTTTGATGTCGTCTGATTTCAGGCCATTCGCACCTCGTTCGGCCCATTTGGACCCCGACGCGCGTTTATCAAGCGTGCGCAACACTTAAAGAACGCATAATGAGCCCTACCGCGTAGACAGCACGTCCGATTGATGTGACATCTACGCGTACACGTCACTAATAATAATTATATTGTTTCCCTGTGATTTCAGGTCAATCCGATGTCGTCCGCTATGACTTTGACCGTCAGACGCCCGTTTTGGCCGTTTATGACACCGGAAACGCGTTTCTGGTCACCACAGTCAAAAGACACATCCGATTAATGTGCTGTCGGCTCGACCACGTCAAAATTCACTCACCCTTTGAATTCGCCTGATTTCAGGCCATTCAGACCTCGTTCGGCCCATTTGGACCCCCCACGCGCGTTTATCAAGCGCGTACATCACTTAAAGAACGCATAATGAGCCCTACCGCGCAAACTGCATGTCCGATTGACATTCCGTCTACGCGTACACCTCACGAATAATAATTAGATTGTTTCCCTGTAATTTCAGGTCAATCAGATGTCGCCCGCTATGACTTTGAGCGTGAGACGCCCGTTTTGGCCGTTTATGACACCGAAACGGCGTTCCCAGTCACCGCGGACACACGGTGCGGCCGATTGATGTGTCGTCTGCTCGACCACGTCACAATTAACTCACCCTTTGATGTCGTCTGATTTCAGGCCATTCAGACCTCGTTCGGCCCATTTGGACCCCCCAGGCGCGTTTATCAAGTGCGCGCAACACTTAAAGAACGCATAATGAGCCCTACTGTGCAGACCGCACGTCCGATTGATGTTTCGTCTATGCGTACACATCACGAATAATAATTATATTGTTTCCCTATGATTTCAGCACATTCCGATGTGGGCCGCTATGAATTTGACCGTCAGACGCCCGTTTTGGCCGTTTATGACACCGGAACGGCGTTCCCGGTCACCGCGGGCACACGACAGGTCCGATTGATGTGTCGTCTGCTCGACCACATCGCAATTCACTCAACCTTTGATGTCGTCTGATTTCAGGCCATTCGCACCTCGTTCGTCTCATTTGGACCCCCCCCCACACGCGTTTATCAAGCGCGCACAACACTTAAAGAACGCATAATGAGCCCTACCGTGCAGACCACACGTCCGATTGACGTGCCGTATGCGCATACACATCACAAATAATAATTAGATTGTTTCCCTATGATTTCAGGTCAATCCGATGTCGTCCTCTATGACTTTGACCATCAGACGCCCGTTTTGGCCGTTTATGACACAGGAAATGCGTTTCTGGTCACCACAGTCAAACGACACATCCGATTGATGTCCCGTATACTCTACCACGTCACAATTCACTCACCATTTGATGTCGTCTGATTTCAGGCCATTCAGACCTCGTTCGGCCCGTTTGCACCCCCCACGCGCGTTTATCAGGCGCACGCATCACTTAAAGAACGCATAATGAGCCCTACCGTGCAAACCGCACGTCCGATTGACGTGATGTCTGCGCGTACACCTCGAGAATAATAATTAGATTGTTTCCCTATGATTTCAAGTCAATCCGATGTCGTCCGCTATGACTTTGAGCGTGAGACGCCCGCTTTGGCCGTTTATGACATCGGAACGGCGTTCCCGGTCACCGTGGGCACACAGTGCAGCCAATTGAAGTGTCGTCTGCTTGACCACGTCAAAATTCACTCACCCTTTTATGTCGTCTGATTTCAGGCCATTTGGACCTCGTTCAGCCCGTTAGGACCCCCCACGCGTGTTTATCAAGCGCGTACAACACTTAAAGAACGCATAATGAGCCCTACCGCGCAGACCGCATGTCCGATTGACGTTCCGTCTGCGCGTACACCTCAAGATTAATAATTAGATTGTTTCCTTGTGATTTTAGGTCAATCCGATGTCGTCCGCTATGACTTTGACTGTTAGACGCCCGTTTTGGCCATTTATGACACCAGAACGGCGTTCCCGGTCACCGCGGGCAAACGGCACGTCCGATTGACGTTCTGTCTACTCGACCATGTCACAATTCACTAACCCTTTGATTTCATCTGATTTCAGGCCATTCGCACCTCGTTCAGCCCATTTGGACCCCCCACGCGCGTTTATCAAGCGCGCACAACACATAAATATTGCATAATGAGCCCTACCACGTAGACCACACCTCTGATTGACGTGTCGTCTGCGCATACACGTCACGAATAATAATTATATTGTTTCCCTGTGATTTCAGGTCAATCTGATGTCGTCCGCTATGACTTTGACCGTCAGACGCCCGTTTTGGCCGTTTATGACACCGGAAACGCGTTTCTGGTCACCACGGTCAACCGACACATCCGATTGGCGTGTTGTATGCTCGACCACGTCACAATTCACTCACCCTTTGACGTCATCTGATTTCAATCCATTCGGACCTCGTTCGGCCCATTTGGACCCCCCACGCACGTTTATCAAGCGCGCACAACACTTAACGAATGCATAATGAGCCCTACCGCGCAAACCACACGTTCGATTGACGTTCCGTCTATGCGTACACCTCACGAATAATAATTAGATTGTTTCCCTGTGATTTCAGGTCAATCCGATGTCGTCCGCTATGACTTTGAGCGTGAGACGCCCGTTTTGGCCGTTTATGACACCGGAACGGCGTTCCCGGTCACCGCGGACACACGGTGCGGCCGATTGACATGACGTCTGCTCGACCACATCACAATTCACTCACCCTTTGATGTCGAATGATTTCAGGCCATTCGGACCTCATTCTGCCCATTTGGACCCCCACACACGTTTATCAAGCGCGCGCAACACTTAAAGAACGCATAATGAGACCTACCGCGCAGACCGCACGTCCGATTGACGTGCCGTCTACGCGTACACCTCACGAATAATAATAAGATTGTTTCCCTGTGATTTTAGGTCAATCCGATGTCATCCACTATGACTTTGACCGTCAGATGCCGGTTTTGGCCGTTTATGACACCGGAACGACGTTCCCGGTCACCGCGGGCACACGACACATCTGATTGACATGTCGTCTACTCGAACATGTCACAATTCACTCACCCTTTGATATCGTCTGATTTCAGGCCATTCGCACCTCGTTCGGCCTGTTTGGACCCCCACGCCCGTTTATCAAGCGCGCACAACACTTAAAGAACGCATAATGAGCCCTACCGCGCATACCGCACGTCCGATTGACGTTCCGTCTGCACGTACACATCACGAATAATAATTAGATTGTTTCCCTGTGATTTCAAGTCAATCCGATGTTTTCATCTATGACTTTGACCGTCAGACGCCCGTTTTGGCCGTTTATGAAACCGGAAACGCGTTTCCAGTCACCACGGTCAAACGACACATCCGATTGACGTGTCGTCTGCTCTACCACGTCACAATTCACTCACCCTTTGACGTCGTCTGATTTTAGGCCATTCCGACCTCGTTCGTCCCGTTTGGACCCCCCTACGCGCGTTTATCAAGCGCGCGCAACACTTAAAGAACGCATAATGAGCCCTACCGTGCAGACCGCACGTCCGATTGACGTTCCGTCTACACGTACACATCACGAATAATAATTAGATTGTTTCCCTGTGATTTCAGGTCAATCCGATGTTTTCATCTATGACTTTGACCGTCAGACGCCCGTTTTGGCCGTTTATGAAACCGGAAACGCGTTTCCAGTCACCACGGTCAAACGACACATCCGATTGACGTGTCGTCTGCTCTACCACGTCACAATTCACTCACCCTTTGACGTCGTCTGATTTTAGGCCATTCCGACCTCGTTCGTCTCGTTTGGACCCCCCCACGCGCGTTTATCAAGCGCGCGCAACACTTAAAGAACGCATAATGAGCCCTACCGCGCAGACCGCACGTCCGATTGACGTGCAGTCTACGCGTACACATCACGAATAATAATTAGATTGTTTCCCTATGATTTCATTTCAATCCGATGTCGTCCACTATGACTTTGACAGTCAGACGCCCGTTTTGGCCGTTTTTGACACCGGAAACGCGTTTCCGGTCCCCACGGTCAAACGACACATCCGATTGATGTGTCGTCTGCTCAACCACATCAAAATTCACTCCCCCTTTGACTTCAAATTATTTCAGGCCATTCGGACCTCGTTCGGCCCATTTGGACCCCCCACACACGTTTATCAAGCGCACACAACACTTAAAGAACACATAATAAGCCCTACCGCGCAGACCGCACATCTGATTGACGTGTTGTCTGTGTGTACATGTCAAGAATAATAATTATATTGTTTCACTGTGATTTTAGGTCATTACGATGTGGGCCGCTTTGACTTTGACCGTCAGACGCCCGTTTTGGCCGTTTATGACAACGGAAACGCGTTTCCAGTCACCACGGTCAAACGACACCTCCGATTGACGTGCCGTCTTCTCGACCACGTCACAATTCACTCAAACTTTGACTTCATCTGATTTCAGTCCATTCGGACCTTGTTCGGCCCATTTGGACCCCCCCATGCGCGTTTATCAAGCATGCACAACACTTAAAGAACGCATAATGAGCCCTACCGCGTAGACCGCATGTCCGATTGACGTTCCGTCTATGCGTACACGTCAAGAATAATAATTATATTGTTTCCCTGTGATTTCAGGTCATTCTGATGTGGGTCGCTATGACTTTGACCGTCAGATGCCCGTTTTGGCCGTTTATGACACCGGAACGGCGTTACTGGTCACCACGGGCACATGGCACGTCCGATTGACGTTCTGTCTGCTCGACCACATCACAATTCACTCACCCTTTGATGTAGTATAATTTTAAGCCATTTACACCTCGTTCAGACCATTTGTACCCCCCCCCCACGCACGTTTATCAAGCGTGCACAACACATAAAGAACGCATAATGAGCCCTACCGCGCAGACTGCACGTTCGATTGATGTGTTGTCTACGCGTAGACGTCACGAATAATAATTAGATTGTTTCCCTATGATTTTAGGTCAATCCGATGTGGTCCGCTATGACTTTGACCGTCAGACGCCCATTTTGGCCGTTTATGACACCGAAACGGCATTCCCGGTCACTACGGGCACACGGTGCGGCCGATTGACGTTCCATCTGCTCGACCACGTCACAATTAACTTACCCTTTGATTTCTTCTGATTTCAGGCCATTCGGACCTCATTCGGCCCGTTTGGACCCCCCCCCCCCACGCGCGTTTATTAAGCGCGCGCAACACTTAAAGAACGGATAAGGAGCCCTACCGCACAGACCGCACGTCCGATTGATGTTTCATCTACGCGTATACGTCAAGAATCATAATTATATTGTTTCCCTGTGATTTTAGGTCATTCCGATGTGGGGCGCTATGACTTTGACCGTCAGAAACCCATTTTGGCCGTTTATGACACCGGAACGGCGTTCCCGGTCACCGCGGGCACACAACACATCCGATTGACGTTCCGTCTACTCGACCACGTCACAATTCACTCACCCTTTGATGTCGTCTGATTTCAGGCCAATTGCACCTCTTTCGGCCCGTTTGGACCCCCCCCCCCCACGCGCGTTTATCAAGCACGCGCAACACTTAAAGAACGCATAATGAGCCCTACCGCGAAGACCGCAAATCCGATTGACGTGCTGTCTATGCGTACATGTCACGAATAATAATTATATTGTTCCCTGTGATTTCAGGTCAATCCGATGTCGTCTTCTATGACTTTGACCGTCAGATGCCTGTTTTGGCCGTTTATGACACCAGAACGGCATTCCCGGTCACCGCGGGCACACGGTGCGGCCGATTGACGTGTCGTCTGCTCGACCACGTCAAAATTCACTCACCCTTTGACATCGTCTGATTTCAGGCCATTTGGACCTCGTTCGGCCCGTTTGGACCCCACCCCCCCACGCACATTTATCAAGCGTGCACAACACTTAAAGAACGCATAATGAGCCCTACCGCGCAGACCGCACGTCCGATTGACGTGCTGTCTATGCGTACACCTCAAAAATAATAACTAGATTGTTTCCCTATCATTTCAGGTCAATCCGATGTCATCCGCTATGACTTTGAGGGTGAGACGCCCGTTTTGGCCATTTATGACACCAGAACGACGTTCCTGGTCACCGCGGGCACATGGTGCGGCCGATTGACGTGCCGTCTGCTCGACCACATCACAATTCACTCACCCATTGATGTCGTCTGATTTCAGGACATTAGGACCTCGTTCGGCCCATTTGGACCCCCCCACGCGCATTTATCAAGCGCGCGCAACACTTAAAGAACGCATAATGAGCCCTACCGCGCAGACCGCACGTCCGATTGAAAATCAATTTATACGTACATAATCCTTGAACCAATCCTGAAATGACGCATAATGAGAATGTTGAATTTGCAACTCAGTCGCACGATACATCTCTTCTTTTATCTCATTAATGTGTTTTCTATAAATGATAATACAATGTTTAAATGATCAACTAATGCAAACAGAACATGTAAAAGGTAAACAATAAAAGTGATAAGATACTTACTGCATTAATGGTGAAACTGATGGAGTATTGAACAAGATATATTGATGCCCTTGTATCCACTTGATGTTTTCCATATCATATGTGGTTCCTTCTCCAACTGGACCATCATGAATCCAAGAGGGCTTCTCTAATTTTGTTTCAAGATCCGTAAGATATTCTGCACAAAAAGTAGTACACTCATACATCAAATAACTATTGGCTATTGATGCCTCCGGACGAGCTCTGTTGCATACAAATCATTTCAATGTACTCAAATACCACTCAATTGGATACATCCACCTGAATTTCACTGGACCAACAGCCATTACTTCGTCAGTTAGGTGCACTGTCAAGTGGACCATAACATCAAAAAATGAGGGGGGAAATAGTTTCTCAAAGTGACAAAGCATAAGTACAATTCAGTCCTGTAAACTTTTTAAATCACTCATTCGTTGATTTATTAAACAAATCTGTCTAAAAAAATTACTCATCTCAATTAACTACTGAACAACATTGGGGGATAAACAATCACAAATTGCGATTGGAATCAACTGCTGAAGTATTATGTGATTGTCATGACTTTTCAACCCTTGAAATGTCTTACTCATCAGATTCACACACTTTGAAATATTAGAAGAGTAACCATCAGGGACCTTGAGCATCCTCAAAATGGAAATAAATGTCTCTTTCTCCTTTGTAGTCATCGTATACTGTGCAGCAGGCATATATGCCTTGTTTCCCTCAGCTAATTGTAAATGCAACTGTTTCCTTAAACCCATTTCTTTCAAATCATGGCGTGCATTAACATGGTCCTTTGATTTCCCACTTACACCTAAAATGGTCCACAATATGTTATCACAAACATTTTTTTCAATGTGCATGACATCCAAATTATGCCTTAGCATGTTAGTTTTCCAATACGGAAGACAATAAAAAATACTTTTCTTTTTCCAATTGTGACTGCGCTACCTACCCGCAGCTCGAATATTACGTACTGGAGGAGCCACCAAATCCTGAATTTCATATACCGTGCGGATGTTTTCTTCCTCAATCTGCGATAACATTTCGACTCCTTTCATGATCTTTGGTGCTGGGTTGAACTCTCTAGAACCATCAAATGCCACTCTGTCCTTTGTGAACTTGTGCTGAGGGGGGAGAAAATGTCTGTGACCCATGTATGCCCATTTTTTGGAATGCTTAAGCCATACAGATTTTTTACTTTTGTTGCAATAAGGTAAATCAAATTCCCCTTTCGTACTCCAGCCTGATAAATTTGCATAAGCTGGGAAGTCATTGATTGTCCACAATAAAGCATCCTGCAGTTTGGACATTTCATTCATTTCACAGTCATAAGTCATCACACCATTGCCCCAAAATTCATTAAACTCATCAATCAATGGCTGAAGGTAAACATCAATCTTATCTGCCGGACTTTTAGGTCCATCAATAAGAGTGGAAAGTAATATAAATTGTTGCTTCATACAAAGCCACGAAGGAAGATTATAAGGAACCAACACCACGGGCCATGTGCTATGAGTTGCACCAACCATAGACATGAATGGATTGAAACCAACTACTGCCAATCCCAATAGGACATTACGAACATCTTTGGAAAAGTCGGGATGTCTCTTATCAAAATCCTTCCATGCATGAGAGTCTGCCGGGTGGGTTAACATATCACTTTCATGAATTCTTTTTGCATGCAATCTCATTAAATTAGAAACTTTAGATGACATAATGAATCTTTTTAGCCTTGGTTTAAGGGGAAAGTAATGAATTTGATTTACGACAATCGGTTTCCCCTATATCACAATCTGACTTTGATGAGTCTGATTTCCCCTGTTCTCTTTCCACCTGGAAGCACCACAAACCGTACAAAATATTCAAATGGGAAGTTTCCTTTCTAAACAACATACAGTTGTTTGCACATGCATCTATGGTCTCATATGTAAAACCTAAGTTCTCTGTTAGCTTACAAGCATGGTAATACGACTCAGGAATCTTAGCGTCGACATGAAGAACCTTTTTCAATAACACCAACAGCATGTCAAATGATGTTTCTGACCAATGATTCAAAGTCCTCAAATGCAACAACTCCACGATAAATGACAATTTATTGAAAGAAGTAAATCTTGGATATAATTCTGTTTTTGCATCATCAATTGCTTCATAAATCCTCCTCAAATCACGATCTGCACCAGAGCGAAGATTTATCTCACCGGTCTCAAGATTCTGGATGTCAATGCCTTCAGGATCCAACCCACGTACCATTTCTATAAGCATTTCATGCATTGGATCATTCATCCTTGCATCAACATCCATATGAACTGTATCCATATTTTCACAACGAACATATTCTTCTCCATGATGAGTCCAAATCTTATAATTTTTCAGAAATACATTAAAGAATAGGTGCTCCCTCATAGTATCTCGTGTGAATTGATATCTGTTAGCACATTTTCTACATGGACAACTAATATAGTCACTTTCAAATCCTCTGGTGAAGTCAATAAACTGCATAATGCCATTGAAATACTCTCTAGATGTTCGATTTGGAAGATCAATCCAACTCTTATCCATAATAAGATCCCTATAACAAACATTTACATAAGACTTATTACATTTTCATTTTTGATATCAAATATTTTTAAAATAAATACTAACTAATTGTTTGTGACCATTTATAAAATAATAATGTAAGTGAAATCCCATGTCATACCTGATTACGCTACAAACCTGGAAGGGAGGGGAGCCGATGGCGGTGCTTTGAGGGAGAGGAGCGGTGGGGAGTCGGAGCCGGAGCTGGTGCGGCGAGGGAGGGGACGGTGAAGGAGGGGACTGGTGGCGGTGGTGCGGCGAGGGAGGGGACGAAGATGAATGGGATGGGGGTTGGCAGGGTGTGGGGGGGGGGGTGTTCGGGGTGCTAGGGGGAGGGACAAGGGGGCGGAGGGCCGAGGGCAGAGGTCGGAGGCCAGAGGGGCTAGAGGCCGAAGGCCAGAGGGCGGCCGGAGGGCGGCCGGAGGGCTCTCGAATGCTTCCGGGCTGCCGGAGGCGGGTGGCGGGAGGCCGCAGGGCAGAGGGCCGCCGGAGCCGGAGGGCGGAGGGCAGGTGGAGGGCGGCCGGGGAGGGCGGGGTCGGTGGAGGGCGGCCGAAGGGATGCTGGAGGGCTTCCGGAGGGCCGCCGGGCTGCCGGAGGCGGGTGGCGGGAGGCTCGAGGGCAGAGGGAGGCCGCAGGGCGGCCGCAGGGCGGAGGGCGGCCGGTGCCGGAGGGCGGAGGGCAGCCGGAGGAGGGCGGAGCCGACAGAGGGCGGTCGGAGGCCAGCCGGAGGGCGGAGGGTGGCCGGTCGAGGGCGGGGCCGGCAGAGGGCGGTCGGCCGGAGGGCGGGCCGGCGGAGGGCGGGGCTGCGGAGGGCGGGCCGGCGGAGGGTGGGGCGGCGGAGGGCGGGGTGGCGGAAGGCGGTCCGGTGGAGGGCGGGGCGCCGGGGAGGGCGCGCGGCGGCGGGGAGGGCGGGCGACGGCGGGGGGGGGGGGGGGTGGCGATGGGGGGGGGAAGGGTTCGAGGAGGTGGGGGGGATCACAAGAGTGGAGAGGGGGGGGAGCCCCTTATTTATAGTAGTTGTGTGTTGGAACAGAGTTGGGGTTGTGAGGATATTTATAATTGGGTTTGAGGTTGTCGAGTTATGACAATAAATAAATGCGTTACGTGTTCTATTTATTTCATTAACTTCCTTTTGAAAACCCCATGTCGAGTCATTAATTCCTTGACATGTGCCCACATTGATTATAATAAATATCATTTAATAAAATGATATTTCCTCAAAATCCCAACTGTAAAAACTACACGGTGTGTACATTCAATGTACGCGGTGTGTATATATTGTTTTCATTTATTTATTTTATTTCCAAAAAGAAAAACTACACGACGTGTATATTTAATAATACACGCCGTGTACTTGTTTTCAAAATAAAAACTACACTGCGTGTAATAATTAATACATGGTGTGTACTTGTTTTTATTTTATTCTTCCTCCAAAATTAAAACAATTTAGGCTTCCTTAAATAATTATTAAATCATGTACGGGAATAATCTTTATTCTACTTGAGATACTTGAATACAGTCAGTGTGTGACCCTCTAGGCCTCTTTCTCATTAGCATTAGGCGAACTTGCCTAAATTCCAAGATTACTGTCTATTAACGGGTCAAGGCACCCTAGAGAAAGAAGTTGACGCCGCATTGACTTATCACCTCATACAAATGCTTACTGTGTAATTTAATCCCTTTGTCTCGATATCTCATCAAGTAGGTTTCATGGCAGTGTCATAAACCTATATGCTTGATCTGTCATTCTTTGACTACCTGAAATAAACTCATCGTTTACACCATGGCCATGGAATTTAATGCGACATTTATATTTAAATCAAGGGGCCGAGATATCAACTTCCATAAATGGAAGGGACAAATCCTTACATGACTTATCCATTAACAACATGTCACTCATGACGCACCCAACGTACCCTACTTCCCGCCAAGTGTCTGCGTGATGGTTCTCATCAGTAAATCTAACTGCGCGAGTCATGACATGAGTTAATGATAATATTCTAGTCTAAGGACCATTACACACGCTCATAGATAGCAATGTCTGATGACATCAATACTTGTAGAATTTCTACTGGCAGGTCTGTTCTCATAATCTCCCATCTTGGAGATTACCAAGTGCGAACTCCATGAGAGAGAGTCTCGTCTTCTTTCAAGTACTTGCACATGACGGTCTGTATACTATGTGTCGTAACATAATATGTCATCCAACCATAGAACTTTATTTAAGAATATTATTATAGCATTTCATGGTTCTCATTATAGAAGGGATATGACATGACCTTATCAATGAAACAAATATTCCAGGAAATTATTCTATTATAGTCATGCAAAATAATGAACGGTATATAATAAGTGAAAATTAATGTAATCAAGGTAAAAATTATTTGGTTCTCAGGACACCAACCCTTACATTAGGGTCTCATCCCATTTATCGATAAAGTTATTCTATATGGAAAATGTCCTCAATTAACTAGTGTAAACATTTTTATTTTTAAATCTAGGTAATTAGTTTTTGATGAAGACTTAGCCCATATATATTAAAAAACATCAAAGTTAATCAGATTTTGACAAATCCTTATACCATTCGTATATCATAAAACTTCTGGTTATTAGCATTTTTCAGATATTTTTTTACACTCACTAGTGGAAATAGTGTTTTAACATCTGGGAAATGACGTTGGTTTTTTTAAACTGATGAAAAAAGTATGTGCGAGAAATTTTTGGCTTTGTTCTTACTAATTAATTCCAAGGAATATTTTTTAAACATGGGTTGTTGCATTGGGTTTTTGTAGAACTGACACCAAAAACCACTGATGGAATTATTTTTGGTATCAGTTTTGAAAAAAAATGATTTCAAAATACTGAAAACATATATTATACATCGGTTTCTATAAAATCCAACGTGAAATAATTTTTATCAAAATCTTCGACATCGGATTTTATAACAACCAGTGCCAAAAATCTTTTAAAATTTTTTGGGTCAGGAAACCCTCATTTTTTGGATTTATGAGACCCTCCCGCTTGTGACGAGTCCCTTTATAATTATGATGACTACGAAGGCGACCTGGTGTTCTCCCATGACATTATTATTTATTTTATATGATTTTATTGATCTATAGTCTCCATTCTATATCCTATTCAATTACATCATCACCTCCACATTATTTTTCACTCAAAAACCAATTTCTATCCGAAACCATGGTTTGATTTTAGTTTGTTGTTCATATTTAATGTTTATTTTTACAATAAATTTCATATAGATGTTTCAAGAAGTATTTATTCTCATAATGCATTCAAGGGAAATAGTTTAGATTAAGGATGAAGGAAAAGTTGAAATCTGAATTTTGTAAGTTGTTTTTTTATTTTGGAAGATATATTATTTATCATTTTATTATATTTTTGAGTTTTTTCAATTATTAGTTTTTATCGAGTTTACCAAAATGAAATGGTGAAGTAATTCTATATAACCATTGAATGTTATTTTCTATAATATAAAATCAGTATTAGAAATCTAGTATATATTGGATTCTATATATGAGAGGGATTGGGTATCATGGGAAAGAGAGATAAGCCAATATTATGTGAGACAACATGTATGACAAGGTGTTTTTTTATAATATTGACATGATTCAAAATTTATTAAATATATTATGTGGAATATTCATATTGTATATATATGTGATTTATATATCTAAATTTTTATTGTAACAAAATTCTACCACAATGACTTCTAGTTGAACAACAATATGTTATTAATGAGTATGTAACATCATATGTTGAGATAGATCTTATAGTTATAGTATTAAATCATCCTGATCAGCAGGTATATGAGAGAGTTAATGGTGTTTATCAATCTATTGGAGGTGTAGTGATGAGATTTTATCATTATACATCTATTATGACAAGTGAGTATTAGTTGTAACATCAACTACTATTTAGTAATAACTATGTAAAATGAAATAATAAATTAATGAAATATTCAATACTTTTGACACACACGACACCGGACTAATGTAAAAAATATGTAAAATGAACTAATAAATGTTAGATGTAGGAAAATAATTAAATTATAATATCAATGAAACACATATATGTAATATAAAAATAAAAGGTTTACTATTTGTAATTGTGTTTCATATCTGATGTTTTCTATCTTATTATCAGTAGTTTTTTTTAAATGTGTTTCTATTTATAATTTATTAGTCTGTATATATATATATAAATGTTTACATTTTTGAATATATTTTCAAATTATATTGAGATATCAGTTATTTAATGGATCATAATTGGATAAATTTATAAAGAACCACTGGTGAATATGAAAAAGGAGTTGATGAAATCCTCAAATTCGGTAAATTAAATCTTCATTATATTTATTTGATTTTCTTTCCACATGTGATGTGTTTGAATTTGATAAAGTTAAACTCCAGAGAAGTCAAGGATCATCTCATTTGTTATGATTTTAGCCTTAAGTATACATGCTGGATCCATCATGGTGAAATAATTATAACTTCTGAAGATAATGTTGATGACAATATTCATATTTGAGAGAGGATCATATTAAAGATTTAATTCGTGATTTAGGTTTTGAAACCATTTAAAATATAGAATTCTTAGAATGATTGTATGGATATTCTTAAAAACCCATTATTCCCAGGTTGTATAAAATATACAGTGTTATCATCCACTTTGAGATTGGTTAACTTGAAAGAATGTAATGGTTGGAGTGATAAAAGTTTCTCAAACATACTTTCGTTTTAAGAAGAGTAACTTTTAGAAGGAAACGAGCTTCCATATTCCAATTATGATGAAAATAAAATATTATGACCAATTGGATTAGGGTATAAAAACATACATGATTTCCCCAATAATTTTGTGTTTTATAATATATAATATGAATTTTTATCAAACTATCCTACATATGAAACATCATGGTATAAGATGAATGAAAAATTTAATTCAGATTCATTCTCAGGTACTAACATCTAATCTCAAGAAAAATTAAATAATTTCTTCTAATAATCACTTCATATAATTTCAATAAATTAACTCTGATTCATTCTCATTTAATTAAATCAATCCTCTTACAAATGTAATTTGGTACCTTCAAATAATTTTTCATTTGAAGCGTCTATTTTCAAATTCAATTGATGAAAAAAGGTTAAGTTGATGTTTAGATGAACACACAAATGATGGTAAATTACATCACCCTTCTAACTTATCAAAATGGATGATATTTGACAAAATATATCCTAATTTTGGAAATAATTTTATAAATATGAGAATTGTAGTTTGTACAGAAAGAATGAATCCATATCGGAGCCTATGTAGCCTACACTATTTATGGCTTGTTTTGTAGGTAGTTTACAACTAGTCCCCAAAGATATGATTGAAGAAGAAATATGTTATGATGGGCTTGATGATTTCTAGACCAAAATAGCCAATAAATGTTATTGATGTATATCTTTCACCATTGATTGATGATTTCAAACATCTATGGGAGGAAGGTGTGAATGTTTTGTGATGCATACAAGAAAGTGTATTTTCTTTTTAATATTATGATAATGTTTAGTATAAATTACTCTCCAACATATTGAAACATATCTGCATACAGTGTTACGACAGATAAACAATTTCTAATTTTTGATGAAGAGATATCATATTATCAATTTCAAAATGGAAGAAAGATATTGTCAATGGGACATTGAAGATTTTTTTATTTGACCATCCTTATCGTAGATTGAAAAATGAATTTAACGGTTTATAGGAATAAATCCCCCCCACAACCATTTTTAGTTGAAGAATATTAAAACATGGTAAAAAATATTGATTTGAAAATTAAAAATTAATGTAGTTATGGTATTCAAAAAAATATCTGTACGAAACAATCTATTTTTTGAACTACCATATTGGAGATGTTTAGATATAAAATATAACATTTATTTAATACATGTTGAGAAAAATATATGTGACAGTTTTATTGTAAGTTTATTAGAAATAAAGGATAGAAAAATGATGGATTAAATTCAATATTGGACTTGATAGTCATGGGAAAACGTTGCGAGTTAGCTACCACTATGAAAAAAATAGAACATATTTACTTACGTCTTGTCACACATTAAGTAAGAGTGAGAATTTGAATATTTTTCAGTGTTTATATTGTAGAAAAGTACCTAGTGGATTTTTATGAAATGATAATAATTTCGTGTCAGTATAGGATTTCAAATTAATAAGTATGAAATGTCATGAATGTCATGTATTGATGCAACAACAACTACTGGTTGCATTGTGTTGTATGTTGTCATCAACTATCAGAAAGTCTATCATTAGGTTATCTGATTTTTTCGAATCCATTGGTATCAAAGTTATTGATCCAAATTTATTAGACTAGTTGGAGAATGAAGTTTCTCTTATACCTTTTCAACTAGATATTTAATTTCCACCTAAAATTTTTGATATAATGGTTCATCGGGTGATTCATATGGTGCGTGAGATAAGAATATGTGGGCATGTTTATTTACATTGTATTTATCCTTTTTAATGGTATATGAAAATTTTAAAGGGATATGTTAAAAATAATCATTGAGTTATGTATAGATTATTTGTATTAAGTAGAGTATGTTGGTCTCCCTATATCTCGAAATTTGATAGTTGATAGTGACGGTATAGGGATTCAATGATTAAAGGTAAAGTTCATTCCACATGATTATGTGATGCAGACACATTTATATATTTAGAACAACATATATTATGTTTAATAATATATCTCATCACATATTGCTGAATTAAAAATACTAAATCCAAAAAAATGACAAAGTGGTTGGTGATTGAGAATAAAAAAGACGTTTTTCTCAATGTTTAAAGTGAAAGATAGAATAGATTTATCTGTATCAGAAACATTGAAATGGTTGGTAGGGAGACCATCTATGTATGGGATAACATGGATTTGTTTTGATATTAATGGGTAATATTCTACACAAAAAAGATGGATGACAAGAGTACTGTTCAAAATAGTGGTGTGATGTTTATCAATAAATCAATTCATTTTTCAAGTGAAAAAGATAAAAACCCAATTTTTTATTTGTCAATTTAATTTGGAGTAATTGAGGATATATGAAAAATAGGTTACACAAAATTTCAATTCATTGTGTTTAAGTATAATTGGGTTGAAAACAATAGTGGTGTAAAACATGATAATTGTGGATTTACACCGGTTGATTTGAAAATATTTAATTGCAATAGGGAACCATTTCTCATGGAAACACATGAAAAGAAGTTATTTTATATCATTGATCAATTTAATGATAAATGGTGTGTCATTAATCAAGGAAAAATATACCATTTGGGTTATGATAATGATGTTGATGATGTTATTGATTTACCAGGAGTTATATTCATCTATTACGTTATTTCTGGATAATTATAATGACTACAAGGAAGACATAGTGCATGCCATACGTAATGATCGTAATGAAGGAATATGTAAAAACACTAAATTAGTCTCCTAACTTTTCTTGCAATTATTTATATATTGTTTCTTTTTTTGAAAAATAAAAACGTGTGACACTTTTTTTTTCTTATTTTTGTCATCCTTATTTATAAATATTCAGTTTTTTAATGATATATAGGTGCACAAAATTGTATTACACTTGATTATATCAATGTCAGATACAAAGAGAGTGGAGCAGTTATGAAGGTATATCTACTTTTTCATATTGTTAAATTTTTAGTAATATGATTATTTAATGAAAGAAAACTTTTTAATTTATAATTTTTTTGTAGGACTACTGATGCATCCTCAGTGGAGGATACTTCTCCTATTACTTCATATAAAGAAAGATCTCAAGTTGGTAAAAGTGGTATTACATGTTTACCAAAACTATCACTTTCTCATGGAGATGAGAGATTACATATTAATTTTGAGGATAATAATAATGGAACTCTCTCAAATACAGTTTTTTGTATCAATTATATATCAATACAGAGCCATTTTAGAATAAGTATTTTATATCCAGATTGGAAGTCTATGGACAAGGTGGAGAAACAAAATATTTTGGAGGTTGTGATGGTAAAATATCTCAATTGATTTATTTTATCTCTTTTTTTGAATTTAAAATATTTTAAATTACATATTTAATTTATTTAGTTACATATGACATTCAATTTTGAGGAAAAAATTAATTTAGAAAAGACATATCTCTTTAGAAATGGTTTGTTTGTAAGATTTGAAAACAAAACTGATGAAAAGTTATTTTTTTGAAAGAAAATGTTTGAAAAACCAAGCCTTATGTATCTTTATATAGATGAAGCTACATGTAAATTTTTTTATAGCCATCATGAGGAAAAATATCTTCTATGATAAATATTTTATATTGTAAAAAATATATTATATTTATCTAATTACTTATTAGTCTATTTTTATATAACAAGCCTCTAGATGATCTCATCAAGACATCCAGTTGAAAAATGTATACACTCATACTTTATCACATGGAGGGTATCCATTATTAGATAAAAAATTATTGTATAAAAATATGAAGCATTAAGATATCGATCTAGTAGTGGTTCAGAAGAGGTCCATTTTGGTCCTCCATCTCCTCCCACTCACCATGAAATATGGAAATGATTGAGAAGAAATAAAAATGAAATGTATCTTACAGAGGAAGCAACGAAATTAGATAATAAAATTGTAATAAATATTATTTATTTTTCAAGAATTTTTGTATTTTATAAATTATATACACAAATATAACTTTTTCATTTTTTATTTTAGGATGAACTTCAGCAGAAAGAGATAAAAGGCTCTTTTATCACTGAGGGTATGATGGAAATCCAATCAATTTCTTTAGGAAAGGTAGAACACCCCATCCATGTTAGATATTATCATGTGGGTGTTAGTGTTAAGAATGTTTTTGGTTAGAATAATCAATCAACTGACCAAGAAATAGAATCCATAAAAGACGAGCTGAAAGATATGAAACAGTCTATGGGTGATCAAATTCAAGCAATCATGCATCATGATTTGTTAGAACATTTGACAAGATAGTCACAATATATATCACATTCCCAAACTTCCTAGCCTACGTAGCCTTCTTACTTTGATCCTCCACCTCTATCCCAGCAGGACCACCCTCCCCAACCTATCTACTTTGATCATCCACCTCCTCACTCTAATAAAACCATATAATATGAGTTGTTTGTAGGAACTCCTCATATAAATATTGTTGTGTTAGGACACATATATTTTTTGGGTAATTTTTTACATCACCAGCATATGAATATGGGTAAGGTTAGAGTATCATTAATCGATATTATTGATCCTAATGCTATACTACCATTTCAAACTAAGAAGATTACCAAAGTTGGGGATTGTCTGGGTTATTTTTTAGTTTGTCCAATTGTTCTTATTCATTATATTTCATATGAGGTATGTATTTTTTTAATATTAATTACATATTATTTAAAATTACATTTAATGATTTCTGACATTTTCTTTATATAGGATTATTTGAATGAAAATGAATCTGCTCAATTAAAGAAACATGTTCAGTAACAATTAACTGTAAATACATTTGATATTTCTTATAGGATACAAATATTATCAAAATATTTTTCTTCCTTGAATAATATATATTAGTTTCAGATGATTTATGATATATGAGGAAGAGATTATCCATTGAGAATACTCAAAGAATAAATCATGCATATAGTTTATTTTGAAGAGCTCGGATTGTATCTATTGTAATTGTTTTCCATGTAAGTAAATTGATGTTTGAAATTTTATTTTTTTTAATAAAAATATGGTTTAAATTTAAAATCTACATTTCCTTTTTAAATATTTTATCTACACACACTTCTTGTAAGAAATGACTATACATCCATTTACAGTTCTTTGATTCCAGAATACATTTCTATAGAAGTGAAACATGTGAATAATCCTAGTAGCGTTGAATATATACGTGAGATATTATCATATACAGAGATTGGATGTTGGTTTTTTTTATTTCATTATACGTAATAATAGAAACATAATTATGAACTAATGATCATTATAGTGTCATTAATAGTGTTTTTTTTGTTTTATAGGGAGTATTGGATGTTAAGTGTATTTGTCCCAAATGAACACACCTTAATTATGTTTTTCTCTTTATTTGGGAATGTTCGTAGAATTTTTTCCAACTTATTAGACATTTTTTTTCATAAGATCATTATTTTTAATTATTATTGTTTATACATTTATTTTTAGTTCATATATATGAAAATGTAGTTTATGAAAATTTTCTAATAAAGAAAACATGTTGACAATGAAACAAAATGACATCAATAATGTTAAAGTAAAGGTAAATAATTTTTATATTAGATTTTTTTTTTGATTTTTTGATATATATATATATATATATATATATAATGGTTTTTTATAGACTTAATGATTTATAACCGCAGATTCATCTTCAACAAGAACATGTTGAATATGGTTATTATGTTCTATAATTCATGTATGAGATAATCACAACTAGAGTAAATACTGAATTTGATATGGTTAGTTATATACTATTTAAATTTTATATTATATTATTCTAGATTTTATCTCATATAATTAAATGTTATTTTATAAATTCACTGATAACTTGTCTTATACACAAACCAATCATACCCATCTTCAATCTTTATTTGCAAACTATTTGTTAAGTCTGATTATGATTTGAGGTATGTATATTCTAATGTTTTTTAATAATATTAAATTTTCTTAATAACATGTGTTAAAAAACTAATTCATTTGTTATAATATGTTATTGAATATAATGATATCAAATTAATGCTTCAATAATAACCAATAATGAATATGTTGTCAATTTAAGGTATGTGTGTTTTAATTCTACTTGATAATAAAAATACATAGATAGATTTTTTTATTAACTAGATAATAAAATGTTAGTTTTTATAGATTTTTAGTCAATGATAAACACTATTTTATTAGTGTATAATGTGTTTTTCTCAAGGAATTTTATTATTTTGGAAGTGTAATATTTTTTATTTTAAAAAAATTACTTTTGACGTCGGTTTTCTTAAAAAACGATGCATAATTATATAAAAAAATAAATTGTTTTTGGCTTCAGATTATCTAATAAACCAACATAAAATATGGTTTTCCGCAACGGTATATTAGATAATGAAATAGGAAAAAGTGCTATGCTCGATTTTCAGCATTGTTTTATATAATAACCGGCAATGAAAATTGGTTTTCGGTGTTAGTTAATCCGTAAATCTGATGTCGAAAACTATGTCTGACATCAATTTTGGCATTAGTTTTTTGAAAAACAATGATGAAAGGCTTCTATTTTATGTCGCATTTATAGACATCGGTTAAAACCCATGTCCAAAAATTAAAAATAATCAACGTTAAATCCATCTTTTTCACTAGTGACTATACAAAATATAAATTAAATGGAAAAGTTAAAATTAAATGACATTATCAATGAAGGGTTCCAAGATATTCAAAAAAATTATAAAGTGAGTCATTAACTAAAAAATATTCCACTTTTAAAAATAAAAAACATATGTTGAGAATTTAAGTTTATCAGAATATTAAATGAAATACTCCTTGTGTTTTTTGTGATTATGATGATCTTATAAAAAGTCACCCTTTAAAATATTTTCACCCAATTTATGTCTACCCCATTTCAAAAAACATTTAGTAAAAAATTATGCCTTCATTAATCAAATAAAAAGAATGTAATTATTTTTTTTCAAATTTTTGTAAACATGTATCCCCATTTTTAATTTTCAAAATAAAACCAGGAGAAGTAAAAAAATTGTAAAATTGAAAAAAATATATCCCTTATACAATATACCATTATTTTTATACCTCCCCTTTTGAGATATTAAATATTTAAACAAGGAATGAAAAAAACTCACCCCTTGAATTATACATGCAATTTCAATTAAATGACTTCACATGAAAATAAATTCCTAAAAAAATACTTTATATGAACTTATTGATAAATACATTTGGTTTGAAATATATAAAAATACGTGAAAGAAAAAATTGGGAAATATATGATATTTTATGATAAAAAAATTATTCTTCAATGAAAATTTATGTTTTTAGAATCATATGTGGAATGTTATAGTTGTACAAGAAATGAATATTGAAAAATTAATATTTCATATTATATGTTTTAGCAATATGTTCTATGTTCTTAATGTAGTTTCATTGATTTGTGTAAATATCTTCATAAAGGTTAAAATTTTTATCCTTTTCATATATATTTACTTCCTAGAACAAAAAATTCTTATATAACATAGTTATCTACTCCCCTTGACACACAAAATTTTGAAACATTAATTCTGAGATACTAAAATAGAATTATTATCCACCAACAAAATATTCTAAACTACCATTGGTTTCTTTAATTATTCAATAAAAGATGCATTCCCATAAATTATTTAAATTAAATAATTAGAAACTTCTTTGAACTCAATATATATTTTACAAATAATTTTATTGTTATGAACTAATAATGAAACTTCTACATCTTGAGATTCAATCTTCTTACCATGAGATTTTGAATACTTCATAAACCTTCTCAAAATAAGGTCATGATACTCCAAAATAACATTAACAATTATCATGTTTCTAATTACTTATTACACTGATTCAAATATTATATTCTTCAATTTTAACACCAACATAATAATAATTTGAACATGAATCATACTAATGTTTTTAAATAGTTTAGGTAAAAATTCAATTAAATTATTGACTCTTATTAGCCGCTCAAAGTGAGTATCCATTATTCATCCACTCTTCTTAATAGAAAATCATGTATTGATTTTATGAGAGATATTAGATTTTAATTTATTTAAATAAATTTCTTTATGAACTATTAGATTCTCTATAATTGTTTTTAGGAGTACTCACATCAACATCAATTGATTTTTCTAATGTATCAACATAAAAAAATCAAAATATATTTTTTCAGCATCAGTGTATGAATTATATGTGGATTATCTTGGAATAAATTTTGAATAAATTGTCTTCTTGAATGATATTGATGTTCTAATACATACATATGCAAATATGAATCAATTAGAGACATGTTTTTTAAAATTTTGTACCAAACATGATAAAATAATATTCAATAATTGTCTTATAATACTATTTTTTTTAAAAAAATAGAAAAATTTATATTAGTTCTGGCTTATTATAAATGGTATAAATTTGAATTTATTCTATCTGTTTTTCAAATATAACTAGTAATGGGGTTAATATTGATTAAATTACTTCCACATCTTTCTTGGTTAGTTTTCCAACCTTCTGATGTGGTGATGAATGATATTATGACTTCCTATGAACTTTTAGAAGAAATTATTTACACATAACTTCAAATTAAAATGTTTTTTCTATTGTATTTATTCAATAATAACATGATCATGGATAGTATTATAAGGAAAACAAATTTCTATTAATATAGGATTGTTTTAGCTTTGATGAATAAAATTTATTATTATTTTTCTCTTTTAAATTTAAATGATTTTATTCTCTTCAAACTTTGTCCAAATAGTTTTCTATTCTAATGTTGTGATTCCACAAAATGATATCTTATTTATATTTATTAGCTTCAGTTGATTTTTTTCTCTCAGAAACCCCCTACGGGATTCATGAATTCTTTGAAAATATTCTTTACTCCATTATTTCATAGAAGGTAACTCTTGCATATCTTAATTATATTATACTTCATATTATTTTGTTTTTTACTTCTTACTTTTTTCAAAATTATTAGTGGAAGGATCATCTGATGTTTTTATCATCTTTAGTTTTTCCTTTTTCAGCTTCAGTGCCCCCCATTTATTTTCAAATACCATTAAAAAATTCAATTGATGATTTTTCAACAATCATATTAACTTGTATGTCATAAATTAATCTCATAATTGAGATTATTTAATCATTTTTTGGGATTTCCATTTTCTTATTAGGATGTTATCTATTACTAATATTTTTTTCTTTCAAAAAATTTTCAATAACCCAATTAGGAATCTAACCATATAATAAAACTATCAAATCACCTAGATGATTTGGAATTTCATTAGTGTATGAAGGATAAACATTTCATTATTTAAGTTCCATTTCTTTCAAATATACAAGTAAGTAATCATATTGAATCTTAATATCATTATGATCATATTTTACTTGATGTAATAAGCAATTAATCTATTGAAATACTATAAAAACTTCTGGTGATAAATGATCTATAGTTTAAATTTTTTCATGAACAGATAACAAGCTCTTCTCTGCGTCATCTTTAATAAAGCATCCATTGGAATTTGGTAGTTCATCTAAAGAAAACAATGATTATAAATTGAATGAAACATCAAGTGTCACACCCACTCTCATAGAACCGGTGCCATACTTTACATACACACATTAATATCAAATGTAAAATCCTAGATATAACTTTCCACAGTTGAAAAATAAAAAATCTTTTTTCCCCTATTACTTTATGAATAATATTTTTTGGTTTAGATATTTATATAATTAAGAGAAAAAATAACTATCAACTCCCATGTTTAGAGTGTCAAATTGAATTTTTGGTTCATTGTATATGATACTACGTAATTGATAAAGAATTTTCTACATCTCTCAAAAATTATTAGAAATAGTTTACCCTTTAAAAAAATTTAACATGTACTGTTTTTCATCATAATTTGTGGAAATGAAAAAAATAATAATGGGTGAGATCAAACAATCAATAAGGGAAACATATAGCTAAAGAAATCGTGAAATAATCTTGACAAAAATATTATAAAAGAATATTTAAACAACATGATTCCATAATAAAATTGAAAATGATATCATGTGAAATACATTGTATTAAATAATAATGTGGATATCAATAATAATAATCTCATATTAATTGAATTCATAATTCTAAATATCAAACACATGTTCTTGGATCCATTTTTAATGAAAAATCCCTTGTTTTCAATACCGTAGTCAAGAAAACATCCTGAATTAGTTAGGAATACACCAAACCTTATTTTTTATCAGGAGACCCATTATGCATTGAGGGTATATATAATTCTGGTCCCCATAGATAACCTAATTATGTCAAATACATTCACCAAAAGATTCATCATGGCCATTCATTTCATTCCTTGAGGAACTGCTTACTAAATAAATAACTTGGATATCAGAATAATGATTAATATATAATATCGATTCATGATCAACATGTGTTAATGGGAAATAATATTCAATAATTTCAATATTTTACCTCATTTCAATAAAATCGATAAATTGATCACAAGAAATCCAGATAAAAAAGATGGTTTGTCAAATATTACTTAGTCAACATTCCAATAATCATTTATCATGAATTAAAAACATAATTAATGCTAAATTTTTCCCCTTTTCATCATAAAAACATTATTTCCTTTTTTCCATCAACCAATAATTATTAGGTATGATATGATGCACACACCATATAGAGTAATGATCATTTGGATAATTCAATACTTAAAAAATAATATCATATTATATCCATGGGAGGGAGGTAGATTTTTTGAGAATAATGTATCCCCTGTGTATCAATGAAAACCTAGAAGGATGTTTACATAGATGAAAATTATCCTTTCAAACTAATTCTTGAATTATACAACTAAAGAAGGGATCATGAATTGGGTTTTTTGGTTTCATGAGATTATTCCTTGAAAATAAATATCCATATTATAGTATAAATAGTGAAACATAAACCATTACACTTTATGTCTATTTGAAAATAGAAATCATATTTGAATTGAAAACATAAAACATCTTTTAGAAAACATTCTCACCACTAAGGAAGAAGGGGATGTTATAGGTTACTTCAAAATGTATTTTTCAAAAGGTATAGTGATAAATCATTGAAAAATTTTACTTTTAAAAGAATATATAATAATCGATACATGAAAATGAAATAATGTTTTCTATAGGGAATGTGGATCCAAAACGTTTTATTAGAAAAGGAATATTTTTATTATTTGAAATTACCTCTATTGAAAAACTACATTGTAAAAATAGAAAAAAATAATTATTTATATTAAACACTACTGGAAATCGGATCTTTCCCAACACTTATATATACCCTTTCCCAACGGTTCTCCCAAACCGTTGGGAAAGGGGGGTCTTTCCCAACGGTTTGGGAGAACCGTTGGGAAAGGGTCCTCAAAACCCACCTTTCCCAACGGTTCTCTCAAACCGTTGGGAAAGGGGGGGGGGGTCTTTCCCAACGGTTTGGGAGAACCGTTGGGAAAGGGTCCTCAAAACCCACCTTTCCCAACAGTTCTCCCAAACCGTTGGGAAAGACCCCCCCTTTCCCAACGGTTTGAGAGAACCGTTGGGAAAGGTGGGGAAAGACCCCCCCTTTCCCAATGGTTCTCCCAAACCGTTGGGAAAGACCCCCCCTTTCCCAACGGTTTGGGAGAACCGTTGGGAAAACTCTCCCCCAAAACCAACCTTCACCCTCCAGGAAATTTCCACCTATCCCAACAGTTTTGAGAACCGTTGGGATAGGTCTATCCCAACGGTTTTGAGAATCGTTGGGATAGATTCTTTCATTTCTTCCAGGTCTGCTACCCGAGAACATTATATAAATCTAAATTTTAAATAATTATGATAATACATATATATATTTATGAAATTATGTTTACAAAATTGATGTTAGCTTAGTGGTTAAGTCGTTCGATTATAAACAAGGGGTCGTGGGATCAAATCCCAGCACATGTTTTTTTTTGAAATACATTTACCAACGGTTTTATATCCGTTGGAATAGATTTTCATATTACTTATACCAACGGTTTTGTAAACCGTTGGGATAGGTCTATACCAACGGTTTTGGGAAAACCGTTGGTATAGACCTATCCCAACGGCTTACTTCGCAACGGTTCTCCAAACCGTTGGTATAGGCTATACCAACGGTTTGGAGGCCTATACCAACGGTTCCAAACCGTTGGTATAGGTTAGTATTCTACTAGTGAAAACAAACACCAAGAGGATCATAAAATAACATGTGATAAAATATTTGAAGTTAGATAACCGATGAATGGGAGATCAATGTTCATGAGAAAACATTATAAACGAATGTATTTGATTTGAGTTCCTAATATCTCTTATGAGAAAATTTCTCAAGAAGTGAGAAATTATTATCACATTTTTATGTTATAAAATTATACATAATTATATAAAATTATAGAATACAACATTATAAATTCAAATGGAACAACTTCCCAACTTATATGAACTATCTTCAATGAACTTTCATAACTCAATGAATGAAAATTGAGTTATAAAATATCCCTACTAATGAGATAATAACTTACTCAATGGACACTTGAATATGGGAACATGATTTTCCAAGAAAATAACATAAAATATAATTACATTTGAATTAATAAAACCTTACCAAGTAATCATGGTGCATAAAATTTATTATGTTGTATAGAACTAGATTTGAGACGAATAAGAGCCCTCACTACTTGAGTAACACTTTAATAAAAACCATTGAATGATAGGCCTCATAATTGAACATAAAATTCCATGATTAAAATATAATTCTAGGTATAATATCCTAAATATTAAGAAATACACCACATAAATGAAATTACATCATAATACCAAACACGTCTCAAAGATAATAATTTGTGATAAAACCCCCACCTTGATTCCTTACTTAATTGATCACATTATAACCTACTACAAAATAAAATAACATGCTTAGGAACCTATTTTATAACCATACTCATAAATATTTCCCTTTTATATACCGTATCATAATTTTTTATAATGTGTACATTAATTAGTTATAGCATATTATGACAATTATATATTAACAACTTTAACTATTTTGCATCGGTTTAATAATTTTAATATCATTACCCATTATTTGATACCATGTCCATTATTGATATATCATTTATGATTCTAAAATATATAACTTATATTTATTTAAATTGATCTTATTTCATTCTACAATTATTTGTTTCCATTAGGTGAATGATGGATTGATGACATCTTATTTTGGTAATTTTGGTTGTCGGAGATGATTTATAAATAAGAAATTATATAACTTATATAATTTTTTTAAAAAAATTATACTTATTGAATTATTAACATATAATAATATCTTTATTTACTTTCTCATTGTTAAATTTTGTAAAATTTTAAATTATCATTAATGTAGGTGGTTAAACAATCCATAACATGAACTCACTTTTCATGATGGGTGAGTATTGTCCAGTCGGTGTATTATTTTACATAATATCCTTATAACACAAGTATAATGTTATTAATTTTTATTTATCTTTTTTTACTATATCTTGATATATTTTGACAAATAATAAAAAACTCGAAGGAAAACGAAAAATGAGTATATGTGAAGTGGTTGTTTGAGAGAATGAATAATTTGAATTTCATTTTTTTATTAGTGGATGTAAATAAATAAATAATGTTTTTACAATTTATATAAAAATATATCAGTATAATAGTAATATTTAAGTCATAAAATCATTATGGTGGTAAGGTATTTTTATGGTAAATATTATGACTAAAACTTATGAGGTGGTAATAATTATGTTGGAGACACGATATTTCATTGGAAGCATCTATGAAATTGAAGGGATTGGAATAATAATGAGTGACAAGGGGATTGTATTGGTGGTAGAGGGTAATAGGGAGTATAAAATAGTAGAGTTTATATGGGTAACTCTATTATTAAATATACCTATGAATAAATTATGTGGTATGTTTTTTTAGTTAAAATATGGCCTGTTTTGGAAACACCATAACATTTTTTAATAATGAAATGTCTTCTTCATCGTCCCAATGATTCAATATACAAAAATACGTAGGATAATCTTGTATTGGCTGAGTAAATTCTCAATCATTCAATTCAATTAACATTTTTAATATATTGTTGGACTTTTACACTAGGATAAACTCAATTTACCACTTTAAATAGTGTCTTGATATTTTCATTTTAACCTTAGTAATATATTTAAATGTAAAATATAAATCTTAACATTTTTTTTCAATTTGATACTTCTATTTTTAAAATTAAATATATTTTATCATATAAAATATCTAAAGTTGTGAAAATTTTATTTTAAAATAAATACACGTGATTATGTAATTTTTTTTTGGAGAAATAAATTTATTAAGGATTAAAATTGATATAAATATAATAGATTTATCATAGTTACTAATTTTATAGAAATAAATTTATTTATTATAAATGGAATAAATTCTATGAGTCCTCCATGGGAATCCAAATGTAATGATCCCAAATCCAGTAATACGATACCTGTATATACATTATTACATTATCTCTAGATACAAGGTATCACATCCCTATGTATAAAATATTTTAGTTTTCATGCTAATAAATATACATACATGAAAATCCCATTACATTTTAAATAAATAATACTGAATGTGTTTTCTATCATGAACCAGCTTTAGTTTCCACATAACCTAACACCCAACCTGACTCGTGACATGGCCCGATGGGTGTTCTTGATACCCATGGGATGGAACTAGTTCCTAGGTATTAAAATTAAGCTTTTTGGAATGATTTCATCCATAATAAATTACTATAAAAAACTTATAAGATTTAAATGTATGATCGAAATAGTGTATGTACATGCTCAATTACAAGAGGGGGGTGAATTGTATGTTTAAAAACATTCACTGTTAACCTTAAGGAAAAACATGGTTATCAAATTTAAGCAAGGAAAATTCAAAAAGCCCATTTATGTTCTCAACTATGAAATAAAATTTCTTAGGGTCTGGAAATATGAATCCGGAAAAGAAACATAAGAAAAAAATGTCATAAAGAAAGATTCTACCTTAAAGCGTATAGAATCTTATTTATCAGAGAAAACAAGTACACGAATTTATAAGAAAAATATAAATTCTTTCTTTATAAAAATACTAATGAAATAAAATTTGAAACAAAAACAAGTAAAAAATATTAAATATTTTAACCAAAATAGTAGGGTATAGAACAACGTTTGATAAAGTTCCCCTGATTTATACATTCATGAAAGTATGTCTTACCCACACCAGGGAAAGCACTCGATAGGAATATCAGAATCTGTGTTTCTATCCCTAGAAGACGTCAAACTTTAAGGTAGTCAGAACCTCTATCTTCATATCCCTAGAAGCCCTCGATTGTACTCCACAACAATCAGATTAGCATGAGGCAATATGAACAAGATGTTCACGACTGAACAAGATGTTCAAGAAATGCACAAAGCATGAGAGTATTTCTCTCTCTATAAATCACCTCATAGTATCACGAAATTTAATCTCCAGGATCTTTGAATGATGATGAGCTCATTAAAATGAGCTCTTATTTATAGGAAATCTTTAATAATCATCTCCCTACTCCAACGGTCATATTTTTACATGAATTTTGGAGGGACCTATTTACATTTCACTCAACCAATGGTTAGTTAAAAACAGATTGTACAAAATTGTTTTATACGTACAAAATCATGTGTAATGGAAAATGAATTATCTTAACCAATTCTGAATATCAAAAGTCTATGGAAAAACTAAATTTAGAATGTAATCATATTAACAATTGGATGCTATAAATCATGGATATTTAGATTCTGTTTTATATAATATTCAGAAACCAAATTAAATAGATTCTGGAATCGAAATTATGGGGATTTTGAATTCTGAATTCAAAGGAATTCAGAGTCTGAATTATGAAGAATTATGAGTTGGAATTCAAAAGAAATCAGAGTCTGAATTATGAGAAATTTCGAGTCCGAATTATGTGGAATTTTGAGTCTGAATTATGATGAATTAGGAGTCTAAATTCTAAGAAATTCGGAGTCTAAATTCGGAGGAATTAAGAGTATGAATATCAGAGAACTGGGAGTCTGAATTTCAAACAATTTGTAGTATGAATTTTTTAGAATTCAGATTCTAAATTTTTGATAATTCAGAGTTTAAATTTCATTGAATTCGGAGTCCAAATTTCAGTGAATTCAGAGTCAAAATTTCAGAGAATTCATAGTCTGAATTTCATAGAATTCGAAGTCTGAATTTCCAAGAATTCAATGTCTGAATTTCATAGAATTATTAGTCTTAATTTCATAGAATTCGGAGTCTGAATTTCAGTGAAATCGGAGTCTAAAAACATAAGACTCTATATCCATGGAACTATAAGATTCCGTGGTTTTAGATAAGATTCTTAATATTTGACTTAGTAAAAAAATGATTTTGGTTTTGAGACATTGTGAAATGAGGAAATGAGAAAAAAGGTAAGGATAAAAATTTCCATAGATAATGGAAATTATCCTTAAGAAAATAATCATTAGAGAAAGATAATTTGCATTAAGATGTAGTGTTTTTGATTTTCAAAACAGAGAGGACTAGAAAATCCATAAAGAATCCATATTAACACAACAATCTCTCCCTTTTTGGAAATCACAAACAACCCTTTGGAAAAGAATATAATGAATAAGTATATTCTTTATGAATTTTAAAATAAAACGTATCTCCCATTACTTATAAACCATGATGAATACGACTAACCCCCTTATGTTTTGAAATCCTTCAGAATCATATTCTTGACTTCTTTTAAGAAAATATTTATTAAGTAAACTCCCCCATGCATAAAATCCCAATTTAATTGGTAACTATCTTCTTTTATACTTAGTATTCTTTTGATCATTCATTTCTCCCTCTTTTTGAATTTAAAAAAGGAATAATGGGAATGTGAAAAATGGTACCTGAAATATTAGAACTTTAAAAAAAATAAAGGAAATGAAAATTTTCATTCTAATTGGAAAAAAATTGATACAGGATAGTACAAAAAATGATTAGATTGATAAGGAAATTTATTCATCCTTCTTTTCTTGCGACATGATCTTCTTCATGATAGCCTTTAACTTGTTGATCTTCTTATGATCTTCCTCAAACATTTTGAGAAACTGCTCCTGATCCTGATTTTTCTTTTCCAGAGCCTTGATTTTTTCATCTAGAGGCTTAAGGATTTCTTCTTGAGACTTCACTACTTCTTCTTGCTGAATAAAATTTTCTTAGAACTCTCTCTTGAGTTCCTTTCCTTTTTTTAAATTTTGAGCAACTGAATTTAAATTCCTATTCCGATCATTATCTTCTTTCATCCGAGCTACTTGTTAAAGGTTCATCTTCTCTGAAAAACATATTGTATTATTTTTGATCCTATAATATGACATATCAAAAGAATATTTCATTTAATCTTGGTAGTCATTAAGAATTATGAAGTCATCAATTATTATTTTAGACCACTTTGTAATTTCTTTACATGACCTCTAGTGAGAATCATAACTGATATAAAATGTTTTGAAATTTGCCTAGATCTTGATGAAATTTTCCATGAGAATGCTTACATAATCCAACTAATGATTAATATAGTGTTGAAGAAGCTGGCACCTTGAATCAATACTCAGAAACAAATGTATGGTGTTTACTTTCTTTTTTAGAGATTTCACAACAAAATCCTAACCCATGGCAGATGATTCAAAATATGATTCCCTTATAGATGAAGATTATTTTTCTAGCTCAACATCCTTACTCTTAGATAATCCAACAAAATCCTTCTTAACTACCAAAAACTTCTCAGGTGTATCATCAATCACCTGTTTTCCATTGTCTACATTGGAAATAGTCCTCGTAGCCTTTGGAGATTCATGACCACTATCTGACAGTTAGAAAATTTTGTCTTCATCAATCTGTTTTTTCTCATAATATCCCTTAAGATCATCATGTTGGAAGAATTCACGATTGATATTTTCATCAACAGAAGGTTTGTTAACCTCTTATGGACCCTCATCCTCTTTTCCAGGAGAATCAATTTTAGTTGTTTCAACCTAGGAAGTCTGGATTGAAAGCTTTTCAGAAGGACTTTCATTCTCATGATATTCTAAAACTTGAATAATAACATCATCACTCTCATTTTCTTCTTCCTCTTATTATTCTTCTCCTTATTCTTCCTAAACTATTTCTTCTTCCACTTCAGGTTTCAGAATAATTACTTTCATTCCTAGAATCTCTTCTGGTACTTTTTCATTGAGAAAGTATTTCTATACATAAATATGTTCAGAGAATTTCTCTATAGCGTTGATAAGTGATTGAATAATGTCACCATCATACATTTTCTTCTTATGTTTATTCTCTTTTTTTTTCTTCTCTGGATCTTTAGCAGTTTTATTCTTCAGGGCCTTTTCGTTAGTGGGATATAAGCCAAAACTAGGATCTCATCCTTTCTTATCCTTATTTTATTCCCTCCACTTCACTACTACTTCATCAATAATGTCTTATTATTTTTTAGTTTTGGTGGAGATGACTGAGTTTCTGGGACTGAAATCTTCTCTTTGATTTTTGGTTCTTTTTTGATTTCTCTTCTTCCATGCTTTCTTGGAAGTCTCTCATGATTCTACTTTCGTAGTTAGAGCTTCTATATCACATTCTAAAAGATCATAAAATTCTCTGGACATGGTATTGAAACCAAAATTAATTCTCTTCAGGGTTTCATGACTTTATAGCATGATCTTTAATCTTCTTTGATTGGAGCTGTAAGGAATTTTGAACGATTCCAAGAATAACACTTTGACCCTAGAAAAAATATCTAGATACATGATGATATGGGATTTAATTGTTCCATTCTTGATATTGGTGATTGTCTGAATGATATACTTCACAAGATTTATCTCCATCCTGTAAATCAAAAAATCCAAAATAAATATGTCACTTTTCTTTTAGGATTCATTGTCTCCTTTTCATAGAATGAAGAAACCAAATACCCATAATTCTAAAAATTTGAAGTTTGTTGAGAGATAGTTAATCTTTGGGGATTTTACACCTTTAAGTCGAAGGCAGTATATTGCCTTTTCCTTCTCCAAACATCCTGACTAATCTGGTTGCTTGTGAGTCCAAAAAATTGTTTCACCTTCATACAAAACTAAAAGAATATTTTTTGACATGTTGAAAGATAGGGAATGGGAATTCTCATAACTCTTGATAGAAAAATTTTTCTCTTACACATTCATTATAAAAGCATACTTTTCATAGAATTTCATAAGAAACTTTTGGTAAACTTGATCCTGACGTTTTGGATTTGCTATAAAAAATCTCTCCCATCCATCCAATTTAATGAATTTTGTAATCAATGATTTATACTTAGAAAAAATCTTGGATCACATAACCTTTCCCTATATATTTTCCATTCCATGAATTCTTTGGTTGAATACATCTATTTCTATAGGGAGGCTTCCAATGACATTTTTCATCTAAGAAAACCTCGAAAAGTGGAATAATATTTTTGAAAAGAGGTAGAGCTTCGACATAGAAAACATTGAGAACTAATGTTGGATGAAGAATATGGGGAGTTTATTTAGGCATCAAGGTGACGATTTGATTTTCAAATTTTATCCAACGGTTGAAAATAGAACAAATTGATTCGATAGGTGATATTAAAGCTGAATAAGTAATAGGTAGGTTCTGATCCTTGGAGGTTTTAATAAAAATTTTGGATTTTGGAAAAATAAATCAGATAATAAAGTTCTTGAATACCAATAAATAATTAAATTATTAATATTTATGTAAGTAATATTACCTTTCAAATTGAAAAAAAATTGTTAGTAATGAAAAATATTATTTATATAGAACTTTAGATTTCAGAAAATTTTATTTAGGAAAGGAAGTTCTTGATTTTAGAATTTTAGGTTCTGAAAAATTTTAATTAAGAAAAACAATTTGATAAAAAAAATTAATTATGGATTGAAAAAAAATTGGTTAACAAAAAATAGATTAAAATATTTTGGCTATGAAAAAAATGATAATGTAATTTGTTTTGGAAAATAAGCAAATATACTCCCCCTATGAGAATGAGTTACTTAATGTAAGAAGATAGATTTGAAAAAAAATTGTTCATATGGAATATTTCCTTATAGTTATCATTCTTATCTTCTGTTTAATGTATTCAAATATATCGGAGGGTAGATATTTTGTAAATATATCAAAAAATTTATCTTGAGTTCCGATAAATTAAAGAATAATATCTTCTTTAAGTGTGTGACCCCTAAGAAAGTGATTCCTAATATACATGTTTTTTTCACAAGAGTGATGTGCATGCTTTTTGATTAGGGAAATAGCACTAGTGTTATCACCCAATATCTTTGATTTGGTAAAACTCATGCCATATTCTGTAAGTGTGTGTTATATCCACAACACTTGGTCACATCAACTTCCTACTGCTATATATATATCTTCAGAAGTGGAAAGTTCTATAGAGTTTCTCTTCTTACAAGACAATGAAACTAACAAATCTCATATGAAATGAAAATTTCTGGATGTGCATTTTCTATCCATTCTACATCCACCAAAATCAGCATCCAAAAATATTTTTAAAATAAAATTATTTCCTGAAGTAGAGAAGAGTACTAAATCCACGGTTCCCTTTAAATAGCGAAAAATTATTTTCACTGCATTTAAATGAGATTCCTTTGGATTAGATTGATATATGTCACATAATCATACTAAAAAAATTATGTCTGGATGACTAGATATCAAGTATAATAAACATTATATCATACCTCTAAATAACGTTTGATATATTTATTTCCATGCATCATCAAGATCACGAGAATTTGAGGTACCGTTTGGAGTGGTTATAATTTTAGTGTTGTCATATACATACTTTTTAAGAATATATTTTATATACTTATGTTATGATATATATGTTTCTTTTGGTTTTTGATTAATTTGAAAACCTAGGAAAATTGTTAACTCAACCATCATACTCATTTCAAAATCATATTTCATTATATCTTAAAATTAATCAATTAAATATGGCTGATTTGAACCAAATATAATGTCATCAACATAAAGTTGAACAATAAAAAAATTTCTTATCATTCTTTATTAAAAGAGTTGGATCAGCAACTCCCTTAACATAATTGTTTTGTAACAAAAATCATGTAAGTCTATTATAATAATCTCTAGGGGATTGTTTAAGTCCATATAATGCTTTGTAAAGTTTGAAAACATGTTCAGGATGTTTTTTATCTTCAAAACTAGGATGATTTTGAACATAAACTATTGATTGAATATATCTGTTATGGAAATCACATATTACATCCATTTGAAAAAGTTTTAAAGGATTCATTATAGTCTACTCATTCTTGTTGAGAATAGCCTTTAGGAAATAATATGTATTTATTTCATACTACGATTCCATTTTCATCAAACTTATTCTTAGATACCCATTTTACTCCAATTACAGATGTTTCCTTAGGTATTCCAACCAAGGTCCAAACATTAGTCCTTTCGAATTCATTTTTTTGATCTTGCATCGATTTAATCCAATCATCATTACAAAAATATTCCTTAGTGATTTTTGGTTCAAATTGGGAATGGAATTATAGATGTTATACTTCAGTTCATAAGGATCATCTAGTCCGTACAGGTTGATTTATATGGCCAATGATACTATCACTGGGATGAATTTTCAAGGAAAACTGATTTTGGTTTTGTAAAACCTGTTCATCAACATATGGTAGAAAATCATCAAGGGTAAATGCTTCAGTAATGTGTTCTTAAAAATTTTACTTATTAGAATAATCTTCTATCAAGGGTTGATAATCATTTTTTGGAAACACATATGAGGATGTAGGTTGGGGTTGTTGAAAAAAAGGATCAGTTTCATCAAATTTAACATGCACCATTTCTTCAAGAGTATAAGTGTTTTTATTAAAACCCGTATAAGCCATAGAAGTAGTAGAATAGCCTAGGAAAATTACTTCATCAAATTAAGGTGAAAATTTATGTATTTTATCTATATTATTCCAGATTAATACTTTGAAACCAAATACTTTTAAGTAAAAAATTATGGGTTTTCAAGAAGTCCACAATTCATAAGGTGTTTTTTTAAGAAAAGAACTGATTAAAACACAATTTATAGTGTAACAAGCAGTACTAACTACTTCAGTCCAAAAGTGTTTTGAAGTAGAATATTCACTCAACATGGTTATTGTTATCTTTTTATGAATTTGATTTCTTCTTTCAACAACACCATTTTTTTGAGGATTTCTTGGGGATGAGAAGTTATAAGTAATACCTTTATTACTATAAAAAGTTTCAAAATATGAATTGTGAAATTCTCCTCCATGATCACTATTAATAGTTATCAATATAAGTTTTTTCTCATTTTTAACTTGGGATCTAAATATTTGGAAATAAGGTAAAGATTCATATTTCATTGCTAGAAAATAGACCCACTTAAATATAGTGAAATCATCAACAAGGACAAATACATAATATTTGACTCTAATACTTTCAGTTTATGTTGGAAGAAAAAGTTCCAAATTCACGAACTATAATTTATATGAATTTGAGAGTTCGGAAATTTATTTAATACTTTATTTATGTTTATTTCCATATTGACAAGGATAAAAAACATTTGAATAATCGAATCTATGCTCTGGTAGATCCTTAATATGTCTTCTCTTTTAGATTTTTCATAGGTTCTTGAGGTTACAGTGTCCTAACCTTCTATTCCATAACCAAGATTTACCTTCCATTTCACTAAGGCAAGGTAGATATTGGCTCTTAAAGTCTTCTATGTTCAGTGTGTATACATTATCATTCCTATGGGCAGAATGAATAAACGCTTCCTTGGAATTGTGTACTAATAAATTACCATTCCTAAAATTCACAAGGTAACCATAATCACTTATTTGACTTATGCTAATGAGTCTATCCTTAAGACCCTTAAAAAATAAAAAATTGTAAATTAATGTTTTCTAAGAAGAAAAATGTTGCATATAACCTCAATTTCTCTCTGAGAATTATCTAGAAAATTTACTTTTCCTCCTTTCATCTAGATAATCTTTTCAAATAAGTTTTTGTTACTGGTCATATTCTGGGAACATCCACTATACATGTACCACATATTGTTGGTTGTACATTCTTTATTTTCCAGAAAATAGAAGAGTTATACTTTAGGAATCCAAAATTTCATGGATCTGGAAATTTTAGTATTTAAAATTTTAAGAATCCACATTTTCATAGAAAAACAAGTTTTATGAAAACCTAATGGTGGGATTTTTTTAAAGAACAATTTCATTCCCAATTTCCACCACAGTAACATTTTCTAAAAAATACATCACTCTGAAGAAAAAAAATAATTATTATTAAAGACATGTTTTGAATGAGTATAACCAAATCCAGACCTATTTATTAAAGTATGAATTTGAGAATACATCTTTTCAAAGTTTTCCTTACCTAAGGTGACGTTCAACAGGAATTTCCTCAAATAAAATATTTCTGACTTTAGTTTAATTACCATGTTTTTATCCTCAATATTAAAATTTTTATGAAGATTATTCTCAGTAATAAGTATTTCAATATACTTAGAAATTTTAACCTTATCATAATTTACTTTGATAAGATTTTCAGAAATAAATATCTATTTCAATATTTTTCTCATCAAGATCTTTAGAATGATATGATTCGTCTTTTGTAAGTATAGATATTCTAGAATTTTCCTTCTCATGCTTTTTCTTGAATTTATAATTCTCACTTTCATGAAGTTTGGAAAAACTAGACACTTCTTCATAAGAAGGTATTGAGTTATCTTCATTATAAGAATATTAATCATTTGATGACATATAATATTTATCTTCAATGTTATTCATATTCCAAGATACATTAGTGATATATTTGACATTGTGTACTTTTTCAATTAGTTAATGATTTTTAATGGGTATTTTGGCTAGTAGACCAATATTATTTTGACTAGAAGATTCATACTCTGAAGATTCAATAGATGAGTCAGAACCACAGACACTCCATGTATTATTAGCCTTCATGACGTTCTTTGACTTAGTCTTATAATACTTCTTCCTATTTCTCTCAGAATTATTATCCTTACTATCTTTTCCTTTAAGCATGGGACAATTTGGCCTGATGTGTCTGGTAATTTTGCATTCTTAGTAAGTGGCTTCAGAGTGTTTCTTGTATTTTCTTTATTTCTCCATTTATCTATACTAAATGTCTTTCTTTCACATCATCTTTTTCATACTTTGATCATGACTAGCTAACTAATTTTCAAAGTGTTCACTTTCTCTAGACTCAGATATGATACTGACTTTCTTGGACTTAGATCTTGTAACCCTTTCAAGAGTCTTGAATTTAGTAGTAATAAATGATACAATTTCATTTTCATTCTTCTTCTTATTCATATCATCATCTCTACTAATTCTTGTCTCATGTTGAAGAAGGGTTTCAAAAAGGTCCTCAAGAGTAATATTGGAATCTTTCATGTTTTCATCAATGGTTATTCTTTTGGATTCCACCTCATTTGGCATAATATCTCTAATATTTTACACAAGAATCTCATCATCTAAAATTTTTTTTCCCATAGATTGAAGATTGTTTACAATTATCATAAATCTTTGTGGTCATTTGAAAAAAAGGTTCTCCATACGGAAAAACAAATCCATGATATTCTGCACTTAACATTGCACCTCTGGTCTCGATCACATTGAAAGTCCCAAAATGTGTAACTTATAGTTTCTTCCAAATGATGTTGGAAGATTTAAAAGAAGATATATGACTAGATATTTTCATGGTCATAAAACACAACAAAGTATTATGTGCCTTACAATTTAGTAGATACTCAAATTTTTCTTGGTTGGTGATGGTTTTGACTTCATTGTCTGGAATTTTTCAATCACTAGTGAGCATAAAAAAATTACCTACTCCAGTGTTAATAACAAAAGTGATCATTCTATTTCTCTTGTACTCATAGTCATTACCATAAATATTTTTTGGACTGGTAGGATTAAGGTGGTCAATGGATCCAACATTTACACCAAGAATTATATAAAAAAATATCGTTTCGATAAAAACTTGTTAATAGAAATAGATTATAAACAAAGATAAATATTTTTAAGAAAAACATGAGCGAAAAATTTATGCAACAAAATTTAAAACAAGAAAATTTCGAACATGAAAACTTATATGTCAATATAATTATTTCAAAGACCTCATAAGATACCAATTATAGGAATGAAATAGTGTATGTAGATGCTCAATTAATAGAGGGGGGAGGGGTGAATTATAACTTTAAACAATTTCATTTTTTAATTTAAGGAAAAATATTTTTAACAAAGGTAAAAAAATGTTAAATTCACAAAGCCTCTTTATGTTATTAGCTATGAAATAAATTTTCATAGGGTCCAGAAATATGATTCAGGAAAAGAAACTTAAGGAAAAGTTTCTTAGAGAATCATTCTACCTTAATAGATATAGAATCTTATTTATCCGAGAATACATGTACATGAACGTATAAGAATATTACACATTATTTATTTATCAAAATACATAAAAAATAAAGCTTGAAACAAAAACCAGTAACATGTAGGAAATATTTGTACCCAAAGAGTAGGATATCCAACAAACTTAGATAATGGTGCCTTGAGTTATACTTTCAAGAAATTCTGTCTTACCTACACCCGGGTAAGCCCTCGATAAGAATATAGAAATCTGTATTGATATCCCCATTAGCCCTCTAAATTTAAGGTAGTCAACATCTTTGTATTCTTATCCCCATAATCCCTCGATTTTATTAAAAAACAATCAGATTTGCACGTAGCGTGCTGGACATGATGATCACGGCTGAACAAGTTGTTCAAGAAACACACAATGCATGAGAGTATTTCTCCCTCTAGAAATCACCTCATAGCACCACATCATGTAATCTCTAGGTTCTTGGAACGATAATGGGATCATTCAAATGAGTTCCAATTTATAGAAAAAACTTCAATGTTTGGCTCCCTCCTCCAATGGTCATAGTTTTCCTTGAATGTTGGAGGGACTTGTATACGTGTCACTCAACAAATAGTTAGTTAGAAACATATTTTACAACATTGTTTTATACATACAAAATTATGTGTATGAAAAAATGAATTATCTTAACCAATTATGAATATATGGAGTATAAGGAAAAATAGAATTCAGAATATAATCATATTAACAATTGAATCCTATAAAACATGGATTTTCAGATTATTTTTTAGAAATAATTCAAAAACTGAATTCTATAGATTCCAGAGTATGAATTCCAATGAATTTGGAGTCTAAATAATGAAGAATTTGGAGTCTGAATTATGAGGAATTTAGAGTCTAAATTTAGAGGAATTGGAATCCAAATTTCTGAGAATTTAGAGTTTGAATTTCATATAATTCAGAGTTTGAATTTTAGAGAATTTGTTTTCTGAATTTCAAATAATTAAGAGACTTTATTTCAAAGAATTTGGAGTATGGATTATCAAGAATTAAGAGTCTAAATTTCAGAGATTTCAGACTATGATTTTCAGATAATTCAAAGTCTGAATTTTAGAGAATTCAGAGTTTGAATATCAGAGAATTCAGCGTCTGAAAACAGAAGACTTTATATACAAGGTTCTATAAAATTTTGAGGTTTTAGATAAGAATCTGAATTTTTGACTAAGTGAAAAAAATATTTTGGTTTCGAGACATTATAAAATGAGGAAATGAAAACCAAGTTAAGTATTAAATTTTCCATAGAGATGGGAAATTTCCCTTAAAAAAATTATCCTTAGAGAAAGATAATTTTCCTTTAGATAAAGTGTTTGTTATTTTCAAAACATATTATAATTGAAAATTCATAAGAAAACCTTATCGACTCAACATAATAAACCATGCCAATAGAAATATCAATAAACAACAGATGTACAACTATTACAAGTTAAACACATATCAACTTTAACCATAACCAAAGTACCAAAACTGTGAGGGGTACCAAATACAAAACTAAACCTCCAAGAAACAAAAAGGTCACCATGCTTATGCCACCTCCACCAACACTTGTAAGAAGTGAAACACTAGAAATCAGATCCACTTTCACCACTATGGAACAACTTTCTCTTATCTTGAACAAAAAATACATGCACAACAGACACCCGAGTGTGTATGTCGTGTATAAGACAATTCTTAATAGTATATCATCGTAATAGATTCTGTGAAATATAAAATTATAAGAAAAATAAACATGAATGTTTAAAGAAAGTTATTGGAATCTGTTTTAATAAAAAAAATTAACAAAATTTCTTTAAAGAAAAAATTTATTTTAAATTAAAATGATAGAAAGGTCCACTATATTTTGAGGTCAAGAACAACATCACAAAATAACTATTGGTAGTATCTAAAGGCACTAGCAATAGTTGGACCCTAGGAACCTCGTATCCCGGTTATATCTTATAGCAAACATGACCCACAACATCATCATTCATGATCCACTGGAGATTAATCAATCCAATGATATAGTTGTCTCTAATCATCATCATAGTTTAGTTAGTGTCAAACCATCAATCCTTCTTATTAAAACTGATCCTCATCCCTGCCGATCGGATGTGTTTACTACTCCTAATTCCCCACCAAGATGCCAAGGATTACCTTTCTTATCAATTCCATTTACCATGTCATATAGATTTCCTATTTCACATAAACTCACAAAAAAATATGATTTCACATGAAAAATTTGAAGTCATAACTAAAAGGGAATACATGAAACCCAAAAAACATCATTTAGAAAATCATATTGCGACCCATAATCACCTTGAAACCCTTTGAAATCATATATTGTAGAATTCACACACATTAGTGAACACATTTAGAATACCAAACAAGCATAAAAAATCATTCAACAATGCTAAAGCATGGACTCGTCAACCTCAATCTTGGAAACATCTAGAATCCAAGGGAAACCCACAAAAACACCACAAAGGGGGACCTATAAAGGAAACATCATACCAAAAACATCAATATTAATCTCATGGAACCAAGGTTCATCCCAATTTTTAGAAGCATACCTATTTTTTTTTGGAAAACTGATCTCAGAGGCTCTTATATTGAAATAAAAGAAATCTACAAAATCTAAAATGTGGGTATCTTACATTTTTCATGAATAAGAAGTGGAAGCGTGTCATCAGGAACATTGTTCAAATGGAGTATTTCCTCTTTAATGACTATTTTATTTACAATACCATCAGCAATATAGTTTTCTTCTCAAAAAGTGTGAGTGATGATGTAGCTCCTATAATAAATCATCTCAAGATAATTGATCAATTTACCTATAAGATTCTAGGAAAGTTGAGTCTGAACCATCCTTATTTCTTGAAAAACTGTAGTTGAATCACATTCCAGCCAAATATTGTTCCAATTCCTTTGACACACAATGTCAAATGCTCTAATAATTGTCAACATATCTATCTCCAATGTAGTTTCATGGCCACACGAACCATAACATCATTCCACCACATCCACATGGTGGTGCCTAAAAATTTCCCCAAATCCACAAGGTCCTAGGTTTCCCCATTAGGTCTCATCCATATTGCATTTCATCCATCTAGAGAATGGTTTTGACAAAAATACCACCATAGTACCTTGTGAATTGGGAAACATTCCTATAATATTCCAGTGCCTAGTGACCGTGAAAAAACTTACCAAGGAAACCAACCTATGTGGGAGAGAAGAAAACTAGAAATAAGAATAAATAACCTAAGATGAAGGAATAAATCATTAAACAAGGGGAATATATGATGATTCTTATAGGATTCTATACCGAATCCACCAAAAGGAAGAAGGTGCAAGGGATCCAAGAGAAGAGGTATAGGAACCTAGGGATGTAAATCCAGAATGGGGGAGGAGATGGATGAATTTTGGGTCAAATTTTATGAGAGTAATGGGTATATTATACCTTTTTAATGACCTAGATAGGCTGCATGGTTTAGCTGGGGATTCTGTCAAACTGTGCAAAAACCATGTTGCCTCCTCTATCAAAGAAGAAATCGACTGCATAGTTTGAGAAGAAAGTGCTAATGCCCATATAGTAGGAAATGCTTCACGGATAGTTCCATTTTACATGGAACACATAATCTTCTAGGATGGCACATGATTTCCCCTAACTGTGTGTTGCATGCCTTAGGTCCAAAAAAGTATCTTTTCACCCAAAAGCACCCAGGAAACCATGTGATAAATATAAGAACAAAATAAAAAAAATAACATCACAAATTAAAATCATTTATGTGAAAATTATCCCAATCATGAAAACTCTTCTCCCTTGAAAATTCATCCCAAAGTCTGATCATAGAACAATAATGTGTACTTCTCCTTAACCTAAGATTTTATCTCCCATGTCTCTTATCCATCAATCCCTTACTATCCAAAAACTCAGACTAACAGTATAAACATTCCATGAAGCACTTTCTCTTGGGAATTAACAATACATATTGGCTACTTAAACATAATCAAATCAGATTCCAAATCTGAATCATCCCAGTTCAGCACATGGGATTGTCCCGATAATACTTATTCAACTGAGAGACAACAAACACATCATGAATCAACATAAACCTATAAGGTATGTCTAACCATTATTCCAACTTGACAAAAATCTTGGTAACATCATCAGGTTTGACATACATTAGTGTCAGCTTCAATTTATTACCCAAATGATGATGACCTAAGCAAGGGGACAATTTCAAAAAAACCCAATCACCAACTGATAATTCCAAGGATTAATGCCAATAATTAGCATAAGTCTTTTGGTGTATCTGCACTGTCAAAAAATATTGGCTAAATAACAAGAATTTATCAAATTTTTTCTATACAAGGCGCAGTCCCAAAAATGAGGTCTCACCCACCTCAGTCCTGCATAGTGGTGACCAACACGACTGTCCATAAAGAACCTAAAATGTATGCATTCCAATTGAGGATTTTTAATAGTTGATTTATTAGAACATTACATACCCCAAATGGATATCTCAAGGCCCTTCTAAATCCAATGCTCATTCTTGGATCATGTCTTCTGAGATATGATTTCTTTAGTCTAAAAGAACATCCATTTGAAGATGGTATTTCGTATTGAACAAGACATATAACCCCATTTTCATCAAAATTCATTAAAAAAACCATGAGGTTAAATGGGGGTCACTATAAAAAATTATATCCAATGTCGCACCATGAAGCCTATCTATATTTTGAGGGTACAACCATCCCAATACATCCATTGGATGAAACCCTGGTCAGAATAAAATAGTTTGGTTTGGTCAGATAGTCAATCACCACCCAAATCACATTCTTTATTTGTTGTTTTCGAGGTAATCCAATGATAAAATCCAGGGAAACATCATCCCACATCTAGGTAAGAATGGGTAGGGGTTAAAGAACATATGAGGTCCTTTGGTGCCCTTCTTTAACCTACTGGAAAGTATTGCACCAGGGTATAAAATCATCCATGTCCCACCACATACCTAAACACAAAAATGGATGACATACATCATACCACATATTTGTAGTACTATGATGACTACCCCACTTGGATTGGTGGATATCTTGTAGCACCATCTTCCACAATGATAACAACACCGTGTGATGATCCATGAAGTAAAGAACTCCCTCACGTGATAATGACCACCCACTAGGAAACTCTCCACCACTCAAGAATTACATAAAACAATTGAATAAAAAATCATGAGGCTTTTCCAACTCAATCAACTATAAAAGGGATGGATTCAGAATAATAATAGTCAAGAAAACACCTCTTCTATTCTACATGCTATCCAGATACATCGGAAATATAATTCCCAATCATGTTCCACTCATCACTAGACTCTTTCAAATAATTCAGAGGAACATTCATGATCAAAGAATCTTCTACTACATTAACTTTTCTTGGGATGTAGTTGATATCAAAACCAAACCCCAAAAAATAATCTACATAATTTTGCTACTAAGAGTTTGGATCCCTCAGAGAGAAAATATAGGTTAAACTCTTATGATCTAAATAGAGTAAAAACTCTGCCTTGAAGAGGTAATGAAACCATGTCTTCAGTGGATGCATCACTACTGATAATTCCTAGTCGTGTGTTTGATAATTCATTTCATTTAGTCGGAGTTCATGAGATCCATAAGACATGACAAGGTCATCCTACTTCTTCAAACACCTAAGACCCATACATGAGGGATCATAGTAAACACGTATCCCCTTCCAAGTTCAAGAAAGATCAAAATAGAGACAATGGTAAAGCACTTCCTCAAAAAACATATAGTATTCTAGGATCTTCTCGTACTTCACCCCTTCCCAAGTAACTGAAGTTATGGAAAATGAAATATGGGATACATATATATATATATATATATGAAAACCCACCTTTAATGCCCATATAGGAAAACAATTCTCCTGATAATGAAAACGTTCTTTGGTTGCTCCTATGAAATCACAACACTGATCTTCTTGGTTTCCTTCAAAACCCCTCCCTCCAAGATATCTTGACCCAGAAAATTTACATCCCATATCCATAAAGATATCTTGGAGAATATTTCATTGAGATGATCATCCCAAAAGGTGCCTTGGAAATTCATCAAGTTTCTCTCATGGTCCTCCTCTATCCTAGAGTAGACCATAATGTCTTCCATAAAAAAATGAAAAAAGTGTATAGGTACTGGTGGAACACTTGGTCCATAAGTTCCATAATGACTACCAGAGCATTTTTCAAACTTAAATACACGAACATATACTCTATGTTCCCATACCTACTTCAGAAACCTGTTTTTGAAACATTATCTCTAATAGTAACCTTGGGATATCCTAAATTCAAGTCGATCTTCGAGAACCACCCTATACTCATAAGATAATTAAGAGGGCCATCAATGTGGGAAATGTGTTTTTTTGTCATCACCATATTAATCTTATGTTAATCAATTAAAAACCTAATATATCTGTCATTATTTTTCAAAAATATAACAACAGTGTCCCAATTTAAGATGCTCAGGGGAATGATTCCTTTAGATTATAGATCATTATACAATATCTTTAATTCCTTCAATTTGGTAGGGGCCATGAAATATAAGGGAATGAATATCAGTTTTTTTCTCCGGGAAAAATCAATTGTAAACTCGGCATGCATCTCTATAAAAAAACCTGGGAAATCATTTAGAAACACCTTTGGGAACTCAAACACCATAGTAGGTAATCCACCCTAACAAATTCTATCATTGTCATTAAACATGAGGGATGATATCTGAAATCAATATTTTACAACTCAAGAAGTGTTGGACCATAACATCCTACCCGAGGATCCCATTTACCCAGGAAAACATGATTACTTCCATCAGGGTCCACAAAAATCAGTCACCATTGATAACAAACAATGTGCGTCTGAATATGCACAATCTAATCCATATTGAGGATCACATTAAAGAGGTACATTTATAGATCCAGGAAGTCTCATTCAAGCTTGACCCCTAAAAAGGTCTGGGTACATGATAGACACATGAAACTCTGATGCTGCTTCTCACCAAGTGACAACACCAATTCCATCACATATGAATTGCTCTCTGTCAAAACGTTCAACAAATCCACAAGATGAGTAGAAATAAAAGAAACATAGGAACATGTATCAAAAAAATACACAACTATATATGATTCAATAAGAAACGTGCCTCAATCTATTGGATGTCCTACATTAGATTTCACTAGTTCCATATTCAAAGAATGAAGGTGTCGCATCACTACCTAATCCAGAAAATGGATGATAACTAGTGGCTTTGCCTTATGCCGACCCTACAAGTTCCCCATATGTACAAAACTATGGTATGGTTAGGGGTATAATGACATGCCAATAACATATTTACTTACTTCATCTACTTATGGAACACGTTTTACCTAGCATATGAAACCAAAGATGAGGACTGTAACGCCCCGACCCCAGTTACCCAGAGTCGGTGCATTATTGCATAACATTGGCATGATCACAAAAGATCAAGTCTCAAAAGACCTATTAGTTTAGTAGCCTTGGAAACACTAGATACATTCATAAATGTTACATTACATCATAATGTGAAAAACTACAATAACATAGTCTCTATTTTCCCGACTCATATCCCCTTCAGACTATCCATGCAGGTCATTTCTAAAATACTTCTTCACATCCTGGAAAAAATAAAATATTGAAAGGGGTGAGCTCAGATGCTTAGTAAGGATAAAAATATAGCAGAATCCTTCATAAATAAACATAACAATTTAAGGCAATGTATAACTAAACAAAAGCCTTTTAAACATGAACTTCAACATAATATGGAAAAAGTAAAATGAAATAATTCCATTTACTTATTCACATGGATATTCTACTGGTTGAATAATCACATGAAATATCAATAACCGCTTTCATAATGATGGAATACATAATGTCAGACTATCATAACCACGTAGCCAAGGCCTCGTGCCAAGACTAAAAATAAGATTTTGTCAAGGCCTTGTGCCAAGACACTTGTTTGTCTCATGAGACCTGCCGATGCATCAAAGAGCTATAGCAGGATCCACCCATCACTTATTAAGTCCAATGCATTCCTCATATGAACAGGTTTAAACATATCATAAACCATAACATAATCGTATCACATAAAACATGCATCAAGGAAACATAACATTTCCACATTTTAATAACAAGATATAAATACAAAACATTGATATAATAAAAACACTTTCAAAACCATTTTCAATACCAAAATGAATGAAAATTAAATCTGGGTATTTATTTTTCATTTTAAAAAAAAGTTATGGCTTGTAGAGGAAGCTGAAATTCAAATAATGGTCACGGCGGCGGAGAAGTCATTGTCGCCGCATACGTACGACAAAAAAAACATTCCCTTTTGTCGTTTAGTAAAATGCTTCATATAAAAAATATTCCTTTTGAATAAATATACAAGTCAAAGTGGTTTATACACCGTATAAAAGAAATTTGTGTATAAAACAAAATATGCCTCAATAAATAGAGATTGAGATGAGGTCCTTTACAAAGATCATTTTTTAAATAAAATAGATCTATTATGTGTATTAACTATAAGTACACATAAATAATGTATAAATACAAGATATGACATAATAATATCATGACATAATTTGAAATTATGAGATTAACCCAAAGAACAGAAATTGGGTTAAGAAGTTCCCTTACCTCGTGTTTGACTTGACTCGATCGTTCTTTAACCTCATGAATAATAAACTAGAGTAAATTTATATTTGCTTAAGAACCTTTTTCAAGTTTATTCTTCCTTTTATATAACTTATTATCATGTTATGAACATTATGTAATTATTTAAGTTAATAACGGTCGTTTTGTCGATCTTTGGTACTTGAGTCAAAAATAAACTTCTTATAATTACAAGTTGCTCATGTGGTGAAATATCCATTATATCCATAATTATATTCATGATTTAGATATCATATATATCATATATATCCAGTATATACATTCATTTATAATATTACGTAACATATAGAGGTAAGAAATGAAATGCACCGTTCATGGAGACCGTAAGTCGTACGTACGCATGAACGCTACTTTCATTTCTATTTCATATTTAATGGAATGAAATAATAATGATATAAAGGTATATTATAATTCTAGTATAATATAATATATAAGATCATTTAATCCATCCTTTATACATCCCACATATGGCATTAACGATTCAAATCACTTTGAGGGGCGGTAGTCCGCACTTCCTAAAATGAAGATATCGCGTTTACCCATAATGGAAACCATAAAGGTATGACATAAATGAAAAATACAGAAGCTTAAGTAAGACATAAACATATTATATATCATATATAAATATAATAACATCTTAATGGACACCTCTGAAGGTGTTATAAGAGTGTAGAACAATCATCGTTTCGTGAGGCAGAAATTCGCCATCCACAGAAATAGTATGTTCTTTAACCATTAGAGGTAAGTGTGTGTAAGTGTAGCTCTAATACTTCTTATAACAACATACTAGTATATTTAAGATACTTTTTTTGTTACAAAAGAAAAGAATAAAAAGAGTTTAAGGGGTTGGAGAAGCAAAATAAAACAAAATAACATAAGAGAAGACATTACCTTAAAATCGGGTAACTCTTTTTGATTTGAGACAAAGGATTCCTTGGGAAGAATTCTGCCCAAAGTGAGGCTTCTATGAGTATGAGAGGGAATTTGAGAGAGTATTTGGGTAGAGGTTGTCCGAGACAAATGGATTTTATGGTGTGAGTAAGGTGGTAGTGGTGGGGGTATTTTATAAGAGGAGAGGAGGGGCACTCTTGGAAAGTCATGAAATGTTACATTATTATATAATGAGTTTAGGATTTTGAAGGTCTCAAACTTATATATTTCAAGGATAAGGTGATAAGGGTTATAAATATACTCATCAAATAGGTTTTTTACAAGTGTATTTCTTAGATTTTACATTATATTTTTATTTTATTTAAATCGTTAATTAATGAGGTAATCACTGTATCATCATGGTGTCATAAATAATTTAATTTATTTAAAGTATAAAAATTATAAAATAATTATCATGATTTAGTAAATCTTTTTAGATTTATAATTAATATTTATAGTAAAAAATATGACTTGTATAACCCCATTTAAATTTTTTTTAGTAGAACAACTCATGTTTGTGACATTTTTATTTTAACATTAAATAAAAGGTTTTTAATGTCATTTTCCTACCAAAGTGGCTCCATGGGGTCCCCAAGTTGACCCATGGATTATCTTGGTCGGCCATGACTTATAAAATAGGGGTAGGACAAGTGTAAATGTATTTTAATATTTTTATAATATCATTTTTACCTTAAATTTCACTAATTACCTTTAATTGCGATTAATTAAACATAAAAGTTACTATTCACCAAAAATTATTTTAATCACATTGAACCAAATTTTACATCCTAATGACAACCATGTATGTAGGATTTTTGAAAATAAAATCACAGAAGTGGAAATTTTTCATTTAAATGAAAAATCAGTTTTTTAACTACCACTTAGTGGTTTCACTATTCATCTAAAATTGAAGTTTTTCAGAACAATCCCAAAATTTCACCCTAAGTTATAATTGATACTCCAAATTAAAAAATGATGTCTATTTTACAACATTCCAAACATATAAGTTGCATTAATAAATTTTATAACTAATTCCCGCTGTCACAACAAATAGCGTGTTTTTAAGAAACAATATATATCAAAAGATTTACAATTGTTTATGTCCAATTTCATAGTGAAATTAATTATAATGAACACCATTGGGTAAAATGGTAATAATATATTCTAATTATACTTTAAAACCAATCAATATTATAATTTATCACTATAAATTATTTTTATTAAAAAAGTTGTTTTTAAGTATTTTTCACTATTCATAAAAAATTGGATGTTCTCTAAAAATTACAAAAAATTCAACTTAGGATAATTTCGATATTACGAATACAAAAATGAAGTCCATTTTGAAATATAAAATTTCTATAATTTTAAAAAGTGGGTATTACTATTCATAATTACTACTTTGATTAGTCGCGGTGTGTTATAGCTCGAACATGCGTACAATGCAAGCTATTGCATTATTGAAAGAGAAGCATATCGTGGAAGCTCAGGGTGTTACAAGGATAGTCAGGAATGATGGCCTAAACTACAACCTACCATATTCTTATACTCATCTCACTTCCTCTTCATCTCAGATAAACATCTACTTATTTCAACCACTACTGAAGTTTCCCCAAAAACCAAACATTCCACCTTGATCAATCCCCACCATCAAAGCACGATTAAACACCTCAGCATACATCTTTAACATGAAGAATAATAATTGGGATTGGATGTCTGGCCACAACCCCATTTAAGCCTATTTATCCTTCAACTAATAATTGGAAACTACCTTTGGAATAAACCAATAAAACTCTTTAAAATTGTTAGAGTATTACAACAAGGTCTAATTCAATTGATGGAGATATAGAAACTCTTTGTTCTTGATGATGGCCAAGTTCATAGGGTAGTACATATCATTTAAAATGACCTTGAAATACATCAAACCAATATAACCATGTATCCAATTTTGATCCACTATGACTAACCACTTATAAATGGTAACATCCAACATGGATTAATCACACTTCACTTGGATAACCATAGGAGTTTCAATGAACGTGTACATTCATTCAATTATCTCAGAGCAATCCATGTCATCCTGGTTCTATTCTACCCTAAAAAAGGACTCCTTTTGAGGATCTCATGAGGCATGCCCTTTCTAGGATATGGTTTGGATTCCACATCATGAGAAGTCCAGAGGCTACTCCCTAAACCAAATATTAAACATAGAAAAAAAATAACATCCACGAGTCTCTAATTTACTAGTGAGGGAGAAATTTCTCCAGCCTCTTCCCGCAATTTCACAAGATGTCTCTAGGGATGAGTCATTAGAAAATAATAATAAAAGAGTAAAACCATCAACAAAACATTCTGAAAGTTTTCAGTAACCATAACAGTTTTCAAACACATCCATCAATTAAATCAAAATAAAAACCACGATAATAAAAATAATAATCTTGAAGACTCCACCCCACTCAGTGTCCATGCAAAATCTGTATCATGTATGTATCACCTAGAAGAGGAGTAAATCTGAATCCCTACATCCCATGGAAACTAAAGGCCCATTACGAGGTGTGTTTTCCAGAAGCCCCACTCGTAACAAGAATCTCAATCTATAAAAATCCTAGATCCATTCTATCCAAACTCTCCCATATATCATAATCATTGTTAAGAAATAAACCTCCACTGATAATTTCTTTTTCACAAACTGTCCCTAGATCCCATCTGACTTGACACTAGACTTAACCAGCAACATGGACTGAAGAGAATTTCTGATTTCCATGGGATGGAAAATATATATTGGTATCAAAACTACACTTTTGTGAATCAAGTCATCCATAATAAATTAGAATAAAATATTCACATGAATATGATATTACAAGAAGAGAAAATTAATAAGAACTGGAAATAAAACTAATACAAGTTACCCATTTATCAACTATAAGAAAAAATAATGTTCCAAAATAGTGAAGGGTACCAATTTCACACAAAACATCTATGATAAAAGAGGTTCACCACCATCATGCCACCTCCACCATCACCTTTAATAATGGAAGCACTAGTAACTTGATCCACCTTCATGACCATAGAACAAATTTCTATTACCTTGACCAAACATTAAAAGTTCTACATACACTCGAGGATGCATGTGGGGTGTGAGCCAATTCCTAATAAGATATCACTCGAATAGATTCCATTCCCTGATATTTTTATACAAATTAACATTCTTGTTTGAAGAAAGTAATTGGAATAATTTTTAATAAATAATTTTCAGTAATACATTTTCATGAAAATAATTTTTTAAATTTAAAATGAAATCATGGTCTACCATATACCTATGGTATACACAACATCACAAGAGAACCATGGGCAATTACTAAAGGAAAAAAGAAATAGTGGGATCCTATTAACCTTGTATATCAATGTTCTGGAATAAAAATAATGACCCATAGTGACCTCATGAAAGATCCACAAGAAAGGAATCCATCAAAATTGATAGTGATTTTCAATTATCTTCATAGTTTTTTCCATGCTGTAGCATCAATACTAGTAGAAGGAACTGGGACTTGGCCTTTCTAATCTAACAAATGTGCCAATACTTGTCTTCCCACAAAGATACCTATGATTACCTTTATGATTAATCTCATTTCCTAGGTCATTTAGAACACCTATTTCCCATACACACACAAAAAAGAATGAGTAAACATGAAGAATACCCAATTTTCATAAGAAAACCCTCTCTCAAATGCATACACCCACAAAATCCATTTTAAAACGTGCTTTACACCACTTACATTACTCATGAAACACATTTTAAAGGCATAAAAAAGATTGAACACATGAAACTAGAAAATTCCTTTTAGGAAAACAAATTCCAACACATACACTCCATGAAACCCTTTGTGAACATATTACCTTTTAAAAAATTTATTGATAATATTTTGAAATCACATCAATAATACCAGAATCAAACAATAATGCTAAATCATGGAATCACCTTCCTCAAGACTGTAATATTTCTAGAATACGGTGGAAAAATATAACCACACCACAAGGGAAACCTATAATGTCACGATCATACAAAAACATAAATATTAAACCCAACTAACCATGTTTCAACTAATTTTAGGGTGACCTAATTTCTAGATAAATAAGAACCCGAGGAAGAGGAAATAAGAAGCTAAGAATAATGGATAAATCAAGAAATATGGGACTTAATTAATTATTCATTAAATATTATGCACCAAATACAACAATGGTAAGAGATAAAAGGGAAACAATAGAAGATAGAGAGAGAGGCTCCAAGGGATCCAAATACCAAATGTATAAGATATTGCAGGATTTGGGGTCAAATTAAAATAGGAAGAAAGGTAAATTATAAATTCGAAATGACAGGGATAGGATGAATGTAACATCAAATCCTAGTTCACCACTAAATTAGTGGCCAGACCAGAGGGTCACATGGACACAAGAACACCTACCCATATACCAAAATCCTACGACTAGTTATGTGGCTTTAAAAATTATACATTAGGGAAGAAATACCCTCAAGGTTAGAGTTACAAAATTGTACAATAAATATAAATCATGTAAACAACAACAGAAGTTTTTATAGAAACATAGTAAACATGGTAGAAGCGAATAAGGTACATAAAAGAATCAATATTTTTATTATGATACAAACCTAAAATTGAAGAAATGGAGTAAGAAATTTTATAAATTACAATAAATGAATAAAGAAAATAAAAAAAATCCCAAAAGTCGATATCTTCGTGCATCCTCAGCTCCAACTCAGTTCATTTCTCAAAACACTAAGGTTCAAGAAATAATGAAAATCAATTAATCCTGGTCTTGAAAACATTTAGGTCTACTCAGGTACCCCAGTGAAATAGTGGCCTTAGGATGGTGTTTGGTATAAATAGTAGTAATTTAACACCCACAATGTCTTTGACTTAAACCCGTTTGTGAATATAAAGTAATGAAGTGAGAAGGTGATGCGAAAATAAAGTACCAATGTGAAATAAATAAATAATCATGTCATATCAGGTACCTCAAGGACACCTGGCTGACCATACCAACTTTAGCCTAAGCAAAAAATTTCTAAACTAGGAGATCCTAAGATGGTATCTTATATAGGGTATGTTCCAAAGGCTAGACTATTCCCATGATTTTTTTGGGTCTTAGATGACACATACATGTGTTCTCAAAACTAATGGGATAATATTGAATTTTCAAATCATTTATTTATCAGTTATTTAAATGAGTTTGAAAACCACTTTATAAAGTAATGATAGTTACCCTTATCCCATCTTTGAAGACCATGAGACAATTTGAAAGTGTTTCTCAAAGGGCTTGGTATAAATCAAATTCCATGGTTTCCTTCCACAGTTGCCCATGTTTAAGGTCCTAAGTGTCACTCTATCATGATATGAAAAATATTATTAGTCCAACAGACCTCCTAGTATTTACCTAGTATCGCATATATGTGGATTGAGTCTCACCCATTGAATGGTACAACCAATTGTTACATTGTCCCATCCAAGGGTTCTCTCCTATGGAACTGGTATAAATCATTTGAATGTATAAACATATAATGCAAAAAGATCCATTTTTGTACATAGATCATATTTTCCCCTAAATTCTTACAGGCATCCAATATTTCTAAGAAATGCATGAGATTCCATCTAAGAGGTTTTTAATTCAAAACTATTTATATCGATCCGACACTAGAATCATTCCATTATAATCAAGTCATTACATTTCATTGATTTCATTCTATTAATGAACAACATTAAGTGTGGTAATACCACCAAAATCAAAGCCATTAATTAAACCATTTAATACATTCACGGATAGAAATCCATCATGAACAAGCTTTCCAACATAAACATGCCATTGAGTCTATCAAAACATGGAAATTCATTTTAAAATCCAATGGGTCACATATAAGGGATGATGGTCACGTTGGGAAATTATCTACATGGGTAATCCAATTTATAAATCAATCCAATTCCTTAGGAGGAGATTAATTCATTACACACTTATATAGAAAGTGGGAAGTCAATTTTATAAATTCAGTAAAGGAATTTTTTGTGAAAATACAGAAAATAAATAAATGAAATAAATTTATTGAAGGCCCAATGTAACACAACAATGCACTTTATATACCACTAATAATCAATTTTTATGTTTGAAGGTAGCACACCTCATCCGAGTGGTTTTATAATAATAACATCATATTGTTCAAAAAATATATTCTTTAATCAAAGAAGCATCACATTCATGTTTCATAATTAAAATTACATTTAATGGAATTTTAGAAAAACCACGCAATATGTAATAACAATTATAAGTCGTAACATGGAACATAGAAGCTATCAATAATATCTAGGAAATTTTCTATGTGGGGAAATTATATAATTAATAAAAGATGAATGCTTAGAATGAGCTTGGTTAATTTAATAATTTGAATAAAAAAGGTGAAATATAATCTAACACACCCGAGGGGTGTCCCTGATCAAAGTTAACACCATCAGTTTTAATAAAAATGATCATAAGGGGTGTATCTATGTGTGTAGATTATTATGATATGAAGAACTCAAATTAATGATGATTCTTGCATAGGTCTTCATGTAGAACAATGAAATTATTAACAAATTAATGGAAGATTGAGATAAAATCTTAAGACCACCCACATAATTCTTATTACATTCCACTCATCAATTATGGATGATTGATTCGATCATGTTTGGAATAAATCTACAAAATACACATTTTCATAGTAATTAGGGAAAATGAGCTCCCACCAAAATAGCTTAGTGGAGAAGAGATCAATGGAAGAAATACTCAAATGGAATTGAGAGATTACTTTTACATAGCAAAGGAGACTAATGATGTTTGATTAGGAAGATAGATGGAGGATATTCCTCAAAGCCTAACAAAGACTTGGGAGGGAAACGCCATTGTTCAAAGATATCCTAACATGGTTATGGGTGGAGAAGAAAGAATAAAGAAAGCATAATGTTTTATTAAGGTCAAAATAGTCATTTACCCCTAAAAAATGGGTCCCATGGTTTAGCCAAACCATGAGACAATTGTGTGACACCAATTTTTTAAGAAAACACATTATGTTGTTTATCCTACACAACTACCCTAATCATGAACCAACTATGTGATGAATGTGTGAGTGTACTACCTAAGTGGAAATAATCATGCGTACTAGGTTCCCAATTTGGGTATACTGTGTGCATCCTAAGTAGGGCACATATATCCCTCCAAAAAAGTCTACATAGTATTTTTCTAAGGGTTGCATGGTTTCAGAGAAACTATGTACCCTATGCAGACCCTCAATACTTTTGATTTTCAGGGCCCTCTTAAGGGACCTATCGGAAATCAACCCATGTATAAAAAAACATTAAAGAGTTCCAAATCTCATAATTTTTTTCTTGAAGCTTGATTGAAAGAATAGCTCCTCCAGTATATTCCAAAAATTAAAATCCATTTTTATTTCAACTTACCTCAAAACATGGGTCATTACAACCTCCCCACCTTTGAACTTCTCATCCCTAATAATCCTTGGGTGAAATAATGAAGACATTACATGACCTACAAGGGTTGTGGATTACAGATTAAAAGACCGTGTTACATTTCCAAACACCCATTTCACCTCCATGCATCAAATTAAGAATAGGGAACATAGTCCATCAAAAGATGAGACAAGACTCATTTTAGAATGAATCATTGAAACAGAGCTCAATCGATCTTGTTTAGCTAGATATAATAACATCATATTAATGTAAAACATTTGGCCAAATGAGCTCCCCCACGTTAGGCACTAACATCAGTTATGGAGAAAATTATAAACCATGAAACCTATATAATCAGAATTTACAAATAGTCATTAACTATGTGTTCTAAAGACCCACTTAGTGTAATATATTCAATAGGGATAACATTATTACACCCATGGTAATATTAGGGCTCTCAATAAAAAGAAATTGTCAAATTCGAATAAACCGAACAAAAATTGCTCATGAAACCTTTCAAAGAACATACTATCGAACCTTACATCACATACATATTCACCCAAGGACATGGTATTAAAATGGCTCCACATGGCCATATACATTGAAAACAAAGATAAACCAGTCGATCCACTCTAGATGATAATTCTCGAGAACAGCCGGCTTAGATGTAAAACATTTTTGAAACTAAACATAAATGCCTTCTTCTAAAGAATCTTGCCTTTCTGAAAAGCATACTCACCAAAGTACATACCTAAATTTTAATGATGTTACCTAATAGAACCATCACCTATTCATTTATACGTTCTTTCCTTTTCCTGATCAAGGGTTTGAACCGTATCCAACCCACTAGATTCATTTCCATTTAAACAATACCTCTAATCCTTAATACAATTCTAGGATAACCTCAAATTCATAAACTGGTGACAAGGGAAATAACTCAATGTTGTATAATCCCCATGTAAACAAGTAGATACGTTGATAAAAATCCAAAATGTTCACATCGTATTATTGAATGAGATTAGAGTAGTATCTAACTAATATTCAAGTAAAAATAAATATTTAGTGTCCAAGATTCTATCTAAGGAATTTTTAATATAGAAACTAGGGATCACTCATGAATAAACTTTCCCCGATAATAAAACCACATCATAGTTGCGTAACTCATATTAATATTATACATCAATCTTAGTAGACTTTAAAATTTTAGCACGGTGCAAGATTGATGCTATTTTAGTGCATCAAGGATGACGTCAAGATAAGGGAGATTATTATCTCTTTTAAAATAGTAATCTACAAGGATATAGAATATTTTCAATAATATCAAACATTAATAATAGTCGAACCAGAATGGGTTGACTTATAGAAAGGAGATCGACTTCACCTACCGACACATCAACATTAACCGATCACCATATTTTTACCACCTTATGCACCTCACGATCATTCAAATTTAACCACCGAAGTCCATCTAGGACTAGTTTGGGTTTCTCCAAGGATTGTACACATAGCCACCCACATCAACGTCATGCTAATGAGCATACATTGACACGTATTTACTTGGACTGATGTAATAGTCCCCACCATAGTAGTTTTGTAGTCATAAAATGAGAAAGTGATCAACTTCTTATAAGTGTCCTAGAGAATATTCAACTTAATAGGCAAATGTTTATGCATTTGTCATGACAACCAAAACTAATAGATTAGAATGTCAAAACATTTAAGCCTCTAGAAATTACTCCCAAGAAATAGAAATTATGTTGTTCTTTTAATGCCTATGTCACTCTTCTACTTAGATGACCTCAGACTATACTCAAAAGCACATGTCTCATCGATTAGACTGATCTCAATAAGTTCAACACATCATTTAGAAACTTTAAAGGAACCACATAAAATAATTCATACAATGTAGATATCATAGAAAAAATGGAACATCCTAAATACAACCCATAAGTTTTTCTCCCTATGTATTCATGTATAAGTTGGTTCAAGCAGAAAACTAGCTCAAAGTATCATTTTCCCAAACAATTGTAAAACAGACCAATGACCTCTCGAGTCAACCATGGAAATAAAAACATGGTCAAAAGATCTACAAATAAAAAGACCATGACATTGGAATGTCTAACATACTGAAATCTTTCAGTACTTGATTCTCATGAACATAAAAAGGGTTATGGTAACTATGACCACCCATCCTAACAAGGTTTTCATTAAGAGGAAATAATCCCAACTAGGGATAGTGAAACCCGAACAGTACAACACAAGAGAAAACTCACAGCATTTAGTAAGGCATTACAGCTCTGAGGATTCCACCTGCTTTGGGTATCCCTTTAAAAAGAATAATTATTCAAACCATAATTATTTGACACCTAAAAAAATTTATTTGTAAATGGAAACTTCCATTTAATCCATTTCTAAAAAGATAAAGGCCTACAGAAGACAATCACATATCTGTTCAAATGAAACTCAAAAAAGATGTTATTACTACACTTATATGATGGTTTAAATGAAGGAAACCACTTTAGGTTCCATTTTAAAGTCACTAAATTAATTTACATTTAATATGTTATCATTTAAAGGATTTAAAACATAATACCAAGTATCAACTCTAAAAAAATCATTTGGAACATAATTTAACAAACATATCAAAAAAATAGTACAGTCTTATCAAACATCCCTTTTTAATCATTAATTGTTATTTACATATAGTAATAAAAAGGAAATTTATAATATAAATTTCATTTCTAATAGATAAGGCAACCTACAAGGGTCCTATTAAGATAACCCGGGTTCGGTAAAATGCATCCCTACAGATGTTTCATCATTATTAAAATTTTAAAACACTCATACCAAGTTATCTAGTTAGAAACATGCCCCCACTAACCTATATGGGTCTAGTTATGAATTTAAGAGGTTAACCAAGACATTTGAGTTCAAAATTAAATATATTGTACATTTATAACCATTTAGAATTATACCGTATGGTCATACATAATGTTTTTGTCAAAAAGGTGGCGTTTTATAAATCCATAAAGCACCCATACACTTTACAATGTGGAATTAGGATCATATGTAATCAAAACCAATATATTTAGCCAATACAACCATTTAAATAAAAATAAAATTTATCCATTTATCATAATAATTAAATATAGAGTTACATGCTAATAATAACATAAGCCTGTAATAAAGGAAATACCTAAAAAATAAATAGGCAACAAGTCATAACACTCATAGAAAACAATCATACACTGCAAAAAAATTACTATTTATACTATATGGAATTGAATATACATGGAATGTTAATTTATATATGCATAATATAATGCATGTAATTCTTCATCCCTAACATACCAAGACAAGGAAGAAATACCATAATCTCAAAGATCAATGAGAAGTGGAGAGTAAACCATTCAGTCATGGTGATATCATATCAACTATAATATCGAACAACATAGATAAAAATCCTGGCCATGTCCACATAAATATTTCCTGATTGGTGGGATGATCATTCCCAGACATGAATATTTAACAAGTGCTAAAAAATTCTTAGTCTCCTATGTACTATCCTAAAAAAGTAATAAAAATGAAAAATAAGTCTTAGATTCCACTTTGGTACATACCAGCCCAACTTATCACAAAATTGGAGGCTATAATAGAAGGTCACATGACCTCAAGAGAACCCCACCATATGCTAGAGGATGGAGACTAGAAACGAGGGTCTAAATATGGAAAGATAAGAATACTATACCCTCATATTCAGAGTCACACATCAGTGTAAGAAGTGAAAATAACAAAAATGATAGTGCAAGAGTATATAGAAACTAAGTAAAATTAAATGAATTAAATTACACACAATAATTATTATATGTCCTGATGATGATACAAAACCAAAATAGAATACATATAGAAATAAATATTTTTTTGTACATTACTTGCTTAAATAAAAGAAGAACTCCCAAAAAGAGGATCCCCATAAGCATCATGTGCTCCAGATTAGTCTTTTTCTCATAACTCCTAGATACAAGATATCCACACAAGTAATGAATTAGGGTCCTATGAACATAAAGTTCAACTTGGATACCCCAGTGCAATGGTGGCCCACGTAGGGTCTAAGATATGATTCCCAGTATATTACCACCCACATTATCTATCACTAAAACCAGTCTGTGAATATAATGTAATGCAGTGATTAGGTGATATGAAAAAAATTAATAATGTAGAATAAATAAATCATCATGTCGGATCAGGTTCCTCACAGAAAAGTGGCCGACCATTCATAATTTTGCCTAAGACGAAAATGTATGAACCGATATATCATATAATGGTATATTGATTAGGTTATGTTCCACAGGTTGGAATGTCAGAAATATTGTGATTGGTCCTGGAGGAAACGTCCATACATTCTCAAAACTGAAAGGGTCATATGCCATTTTCCAATTATTCATTTATCGATTGTTTAATTCAGTTTGAAAACCACTTTATAAAGTAAGGAGAGACATACTTATCTCATCCTTGAAAATCTTGAAAGATATTTCAAGTGTAGGTCGAGGGGATCAGTTTATGTTCAATGTTAATGATTACATCTATGGTGAACCAAGTATGAATTCCCATGTGTCACTCAAGCATGGTTTGAAAATAGTCAATGTTGAAAAGACCATCGAGTTCATACCTAATATCACACGTAGGGGCCTAAAACTCACTCATGGCATGGTACAACTAATCAGGTCATTGAGACCATCTATGTTGTCTTCCCTAAGTAACTAGTATCACTAATTTTGAGGTATACAAAGATAACTCACAATGATCAAGTATTAGGCATAACTGATGTCACCACCGATGTGTTTACAAGTATTCAGTATTTCCAGTATAACGACACAAGAGTCCTTCCAAGGGGTACTTAATTCATAATCCCTCATATCACCCTAGAACTAAGATAATGCGATTATGATCAATGAAAAAAATTTAATTAATTATAATTAAAAAATAAGCAACACTCAATGTGTTCCTACCACACAAATCAAAGTCATTAATTATTCCATTTAATACATTGATGGAATGAAATCCATCATGAACTTTCTATCTAATATAAACATTCAATTATGTCTCTCAATGCCTTTAAATCCATTTTACAAGTCAATACGGTCAGTTATAAGGTTCCATGGTTAGGTAGGGAAAGTAATTACACGGTTAATCCCATTTATAAATATATTTATTCCATTAAGAGGAGCTCAATTCATTACATAGTTACTTAGATATTCGGAAACTCCATTTTATAAATTCACTATGGGCCAAGCCTCAATCATGCCATAACCCTATCAATGAAATCAAATCATAGAAGGATCAATGAAATAGATCCATGCACATTATAATCCATTTATAATCACTTTGTTATTTCAATGACATTTCACCTCATCCAAGGGGTTTTATAATTAAAACATGACATTGTTCATAATACAATTCATTTATTCAAATAAGCATAACATTAATGATTCATAATTAAAATGAAATTTTATTTTATTTTATATAAATAACCCAAAATTTGAAAACAATTATAATTCTTAAAATGTAATTTATAAGGTTTCTCTAATATCTATGAAATTCCCTACAAGTAAATATTCCATTATTAATCCATGATGAACTCTTAGAAGGCGTTCTGAGAATTTAATCATATAAATTTAAAAGGAAAAATATATAATGACATACCTAAGGGGTGTCCATGATTGAGGTCAATATCTTCAATTGGTGAAACAAGGATCACAAAAGGTTAATCTAGGGATGTAGATTAGTTTGATATGACGAACTTGAATAATAGGATATGCTTAGAAAAGGCCGATGCATGACACAACCTCACTATTTATAAATTAACATAAATTGGAGGAAAATCCATAGAACACCTACCTCCTTATTAGTATTTCCTTATCATATAATATTGAGGTATCATTCAAACATGTTTGGAATAAATTTATGAAATGAAAATTTTTTCTAATATTAGGGAAAATGATCTCTCACCAAAATAGAAAAGTAGAGAGTAGATCGAATGAAGAAATATTGAAAATTAATTGATATCTTTCCATTAAAAATATAACGTGTCCAATCGTATGGAACCCATTCCTTAAAAAACCACTCCTACAGTTTATCCCGCATGGTTACCCTAACCATGCAAGAACCATGAGATGAATAGTATGAGGGTACATCTTAAGTGGAACTAAATGTGTGAGCCATGTGCATGGTTTGGGTAAATAGTGTGCATCCCATGAAGATCACAGATTCTCCTCTAAAACTGGATGTAAAATCATCTTTGAGGGCCGCATGGTTTCAAACACACCATGTGGCCTATAAAGACCTTCAAAACATGTGATTTTCTAAGCCTGATGATCCTGAAAAACAAAGTGACCTCTAAGGGTACTCTCAACCCTCTACCCATGTCTGAAAAACTCATTTAAATGTTCCAACTATGATAATTTATTTTTGTAACCCATTTCAAATAATGGTTCATTCAGTAACTGAAAAAATATAAATTTTCTAGGAATTTTACCTTGTTTTAAAACACAGTTCCTTACATGGCATAGTCTTATGAACCATGTGATAACTTTGTGGCCTCCTCTATCCAAGAGGAAACTTTCCCCACAAATTTTTCTAGGAAGGTTGAACGCCTATGAGGAATGTCATATGACTGAGCTAGTGCCACAATCTATGGTGCATGGTCTCTTCTAGGATGGCGCACAGTTTCCCCTAAGCATGATCCAACCATGTTTCACATGCTGTAGAGACTAAAAAATCCATTTCTACAAAAAACACATAGTAAATCCATAGGAAAAATATAAGAACAAAAATAAACAAAATAATACCTCAAATTAAAATCACATATGTGACATTTTCATTCTGAATTCCATTATTCCCTTCAGCATATCCCTTCATATCGATAACATAATAGTTATTTGTATCATAGTGAAAAAATAAAGGGGTAGTTGATATGATCAATAAATATATGAATATAGAAGAAAGTATCATTATTAAATAAGCATAATTAATATGAATAGGTAAATAACAAAATTATTTGACATTTTTTCAATAATAATAGAATAATGTGTCCAAAATAAATGATTATCAAATAAGTCCATATAAATAATCACATAAAGAAGAATATTATATATAAATATTATAAAAAATAAAATAATTACATTGAAATAATTGAACTCATAATTATGGAATTCATAATTATAGACATCTAAAACTGTTAGTGAATTTCCAAATACTATACAAAATATATGTGTAGATACTCGTCTATATTTGTGAACTGATTCATCTCACGGGACATGTCCATGCCTCAATGGGATACTAATAACTAGGATGCACCCATCAAATATTAATTAAAATTAATTCCAAAATTGAAAGGATTAAAATATTATTAACATAAAAAATATTATTGAAAAACAAACAACTGAAATATAAAAACCATCCCCAATAAACAGAACATAATCACAAACCATCTCAAGTATTATAGTGAATGGTAAAAAAATTGCACATCCTCATTCAAAAAAATAAAAATCCATCTAAAAATAAAAATTATGATATCAATAAAACATATCCAATGTTGATAAAAAGTATAATAATGGTTTTTTGTAATTAGTGAAAATAAGATCCATTAAAATGTCATTAAAAACATTTTTTAGGAAAATAACCTTTTAACATTAATTTTATTATTAAAAAAGATCAAAAAATATTTTGAAAATAATTTTTTTGGAAATAACTTTTAAAAATAATAATATAATATTTAAAACATTTATTGGTCATGAAAGTAGAAAATTCCATTCATATCGTACAAGTTAAAAACAAATATTCCTTTCAAGATTTTTGGAAAAATTAAAATGTGCCATGTTTGGAAAATGACATTAATATTCAATTCAATTTTTAATTTGAATAAGAAAAGGTTAAAAATTCATTACAAATAATCTTTAAAATCTTTAAAAAAATAGAGGCATATTTAATAAACATTAATTTTTTTGAGAAAAGGGTGTTCAACGAAAGAGAAAAATAAAGTTTTATTTTCTGAAAAATAAATTTTCACGAATTTAAATTATCAATTAGTGAAATAATGGTACCACTAATTGAAATAGTTAATTAATAACAATATTAGAATAAAATTTATATAGGTTAAAAATTAAATATTGAATAATTCTTTCAAGGGAGTCTTAAACAAAAATAGTCCAAAATATTGATGAGATTGCCAATTAAACCCTCCCCACATTGGTAACTTCTGAATCATAAACCCCCATTAAAAAATTATCATCAAATGTAACATCAAATATTATGAATATAATTATATTAATGATATAATATATTAAAGGAAATTATATAACCCACACAAAGGAATAACTGGTGAATGTAGTGTATATACCATAGAAGTAAAAGTGAGATAGAAAACCCCTACCTCAGGTTTGACTTCCTTCACATCTGTTAGAAGATAATTTATAATAAATATATATATATTATAAATCTATTATTGAACCATTATCATATATATTGTACCATAAATGATTTACTAATATTTTTTATCAACCCTTTTGTTAACAATTCTTTGTTGAAATCACTATTTCAGGGGTTAATTGTTTCATTTTTCATGTATTCTTTAGTTTCATAATTTTGGACCTTTTAATTTTATCATGGTTACATGATATCTATAATTTTATCTTTGAAATAAATATCATATGTAACGACCCAAACTTTCATTAATGGAAATTCCTCTTGATCTAATTAAATGTCTTATTATGTTTATATAAAATGTGAACTTCCTTGGTTTTATGTTTCTGGATTTTAAAATACCGTTATGAATTGTGACCATTGCTTATATAGTCGTTGAACAGTGATCACATGATTAGTTTAAATATAGGTCTTTAACAGATCCAATTTACTCAGACAAAGGAAGTGATGACCACATCTAGTAGACTTTCCCCATACAAAGCCCATTTTTTGAATCCTGGAAAGGAGGTGGCATCATTGGGCTTCACTCTTGACCAATCCCAAGCTGAGCTTGAACATGTTATGCTTGACCGGAACCAACTACGGGAGAAGTGAAAGTTAATAGAGATTACCACCCGAGCGATGTTATTCGAGCCACCCCAACAGTATATCACCATAGCACACCTTACCCTTCGGTCTTATACTGGTGTTACAAGGGGTTATGTAACAATACCCTAGCACTAGGACAATGTACATTATTGATTTATAATGAATGTGCATTCATTTTATTATTGTTACTTTGCAAATAATGTTTAAAGCAAAAAGAGTATTTTTAGTTAATATTCATCAAAGAAATATATTTTGATGAATTAATGTATTTTTTAATTAAATAATTTTTTTAAACGATTATTATTATAATTTAAGTAATTTTTATTAAATATAAATTATCGTATAATTTTAGAATGCAAATGTAATGTTTATTATGGTTTGAAAGCAATTTTTTTTGAAAACCCATCAATTTTCTGTAAATGTCGGTTTTTATTTTAAAAGTAGAAATTATGATATTTAGAAAATTATTTAGATAAAATTAATATTATTTTTGAAATCTGGATGTCAAAATTATACAACAGCGAATTTTTCAAAATTTTCTGAGGCAGTCGAATTTTTGGGTAAAAATTAAATTCCATTTAAATATATAATGTATTTTATGACATCATAATTACCAAATAGTGATGTAATAAAATAATATAAACATTATTTTCGGACAATATATGTTTTACCATTTAAATAATGTGATTTTGGGTTTGTTTGATTTTTTTACAAAGCTTTAGTGGTCCCTTTAAAGTTTATAAAACAATTTGTACTTTTAAATTGTTTTCCTTGAGAGTGTGACTCACCTTTACATAAGAAACCCTATTATTTTAAGATGCTTGGACATTGACCTTAACACTCCTCTTTTTCAAAAACTATGGGTAAAACCCATGGGCTGGTTTGTGGTTTTTATTAGTTTAATGTGAGGTGTCCCAAACCAAAATAATAAATAATTCCATCACATTTCCTATATAAACCAACCCAAGCTCCTACAAAATCTTCATAGAAAGCCTTTTGAGTTTAACCAACCCCTACCCACCTCTCTCTAGTATCCTCCCAAGGTTTCATAATCTCCCAATAATCCTCTATCAACCCTGTCTCAAGCCTTTCAGATCACACTTCCATGAAAGGGATTTCTTCCTTTCTCATTTTTCCCAATTTTCTTTAAGTTGTTATGACTTGTTTTTTCATTTAAAAATGGTGGGGAATGATTTCAAACCTCTCCAATACTTCCCTCATTATGTTTTTATAATAGGATACCCCTTTATCTCTCATTAATTTATCCCATGTAAACCCGTTACCATGTCGAAATTTTGTGAAGGATTTCTCTCTCATCTTTTACATCCAACTAATTCCTTTGAATTATGCATCTAAATTCAGTTAAGTTTGTTGAGACATGTATCTATATGACCCCATTAATGTCCATTTCATGTAAATATGATGATATAGCATTTTCTATCTCATCAAATGAATTTTCTAAGTTCTTATTTCATGTCGTTATGCTGCTGAAATTACACTACTATTTTCCAAGCCAATGTCATTGTGTAGTGAATTCCATGCCAATTTCTCTATCAAGGGTATTCAACTTTATGAACATTTACCTATTGATTATAAAGCATCATGTATTTGTTCCACATCCCTTTATCATGGAATAAGTGACCATGATTGATTCCATGTCGTATGATCCATGTGGCACACTTATGCATGAAATGAAATGTATAAGAAGGGTGTTCCCTAATAGCGCTCCAATGAATTGGGTAAAGTATAATATCATGATACGTCATGTGAAAAGGGTGTTGAATCATGATAATTCAAGTTAAATGAGGTTTTACTCATGCTTCATGTGCAATGAGGGTTTACTCATGCACCATGTGAAATGATCCTTGGCTCATGCTAATTCCATGTTAAGTGTTGTTGCCACATTTCCATGTTATGATTTTCATGATTTATCATGCCTTTATGGTAATGTCTCTATTATGATCCATTGATATTACAATTTTATATCAAATATTTTATTACTCATGTTATTCCATGTTTATTCCCTTTGTTGGGATTTATAGCTCACCATTTTCTTATGCATGTCCCCAGGTTATCCCATGTAATGCTAAGTACGAGGGAATGTAGTGGTCATGCAAAGGATGTTTTCAATAAATATGTTATGTGCTTTATGTTCTAAGATGTTATGTAATGTTCTTAATACCCAAAGATGCTATACCTCTCGATCCATTATGTTGTATCAAGTGAAAAGTTTATGTAGTAAATCATGTTTAAGTGTGTAATAAAAATCAAGGTTGTTATAGTTGGTATCAAAGGATAGGTTTAGTTATTTTTGGGATTTGGATTAGAAAAACCTAGTGAAGACCTAGAGACAAGAATAAAAATAACAAAATCATCCCTATGTATTGGTGACTATTGAGCAAGTGGTTTATAAAGCCAATACATCCTGGTCTGGATACGGGCAAGTAGAGGCGGCTCTGGCACTGATGTATCCTAGGGGTAAAACCCAAAAAGACCACTTTGAGCTAGATTCAAATGGAAACAAGTGAATGAAAATGGGACTTGCTTCACTCTTGGTTATGACACTCCTAGGTGATATGCTTTGGTATATTCACATGATTAGTATAAACCATTATTAAGGGATTTAATAAAAATTCCCATAAGAATATATGATAGAAAGTATATCATGAATTGCATATATTGAAGCCTATAGATTGATAAGTCAAGAAAATAAAATTTATTTATATGTCATCAGTTTTTTCCTTAGATTAAGATTTATGTGTTACCCCTAACATTCCATTTATTCCAGCCAATGGCCGGTAATAGGAGGACTCATGCTAACAACCAGTGTAAAGATCAATGCGATGATTGTGCTATTGAGATGCCCAATATGATGGGAGCTGGAATCTTGAACATTGTCACACTTATCTCTCAGTCAACTAAAGATTTGAATAGAATCATGGTTCAAGAGGAACATTAACCCCCCCCCCCCAAGAAAGAACAAGTCACTATTGAGAGATTCATGAGACAAAGGCCTTTTAATGGGTCATCTGATCTATCAATCGTCGAACAATGGATCAACTCCATTGAAAATATCTTCTCCATCATTAAATCTTATGAACAATAGAAGGATCTCCTAGATACTTATCATATGGAGGGTGAATCTGATCAATGGTGGAAGTTGATAGAAAATATGAAGCCTGAGGAAGAGATCGAGGTGTTGGAATAGAAGGATTTCTGGAAGATGTTTTTCAATAAATATTTTCCACGCAACCTCTGACATAAGATGGAAAGGGAATTCCATGACCACAAGAAAAAAGGACAAAAAATATATTAGATCATACGAGAAAAACATCACAAGGCTTGCACGATACACCTCATATTCTGTCGTTACCCCTGATTTCAAGGTTGAACGCTTTTTTGGTGGGCTAAAACCTTGCCTACGAAAAGCACTGATGATCCGTGACTTCGACAGCTATGAGGAAATTGTTTGATGTGCCCTCAAGGTAGAAATGGAAACTAGAGAATCTTAGGGGTATCATGGGGATAAGAAGCATAAGGTGGAATTCAATGATGGTTTTTTGATGGATAAATCCAACGATGCAAAGAAGATCCAGCACCCCACTTGTGAAAGGTGCGGAATGAGGAACCCCAGAAATTGCCTAAAGGGGAAGATGAAATGCTTTAGGTATGGAAGAGAAGGTCACCAAGCTATTAAATTCTAACAAGAAAAACCCACAGCTATAATAGAGGAATGGAACGCTCCGTTTGAACCTCAATGTGTTGTTCATAGCTACCACTACAAATAACCGGGGAATATTGAAAATCAGTTCCTTAAGCCAAGGGTTTTAGGAGGCAACCAACAACCTCCAAGGAAAAAATGGAGATATTTTCCATCAATACTAACAAAGTGAACCTCGAAAATGAAATGGTGATAGGTACTCTAGTTATTCATTCAAGAATAGAAAACATATTTTTGATTCAGGTTCTACACATTCTTTTATATCCCAGAAGTTTAATAGAACAATCCCAGCACCACCACAAATCATGGAAGTAAAGATGTCATTGAGTATGGAAAATGGGAGGTTGGAGAACACTGGCTCTCTCAGTTAGGATTGGCTTCGGGGACAAGCAGTAGTTGAGGTGATCGCGAGGGGGATGCCTACTCAGAACGGGTCTAATGGGATTATCGATGACATGTCAAGGACATTGGTGGGACATGATCCAACTAGAGGTGGTCATGAATCATGACAGTGAAGTCCTACAGAAGGCAATGATTGATGGCTCACCTGGGGTGGTGAAAAATTGTCAGGATAAGTGGATTGATGTACCTTGACATTGATCAAAAGGAAAGTTCCTAGATGTTTGAGGATAACCGAATCTAGAGAAGTATGGAAACATGGGTTGTGGGCATAAAGGGAACCGATGTTGTGGATTGCAGTACTCGATGAAGTTGGCAGCGTTGGAGGCTGGATAGCGAGGTTCTGACTAGGAAAGGTTCATGGCTATGAGACTACGATGAGGAGGTGGGCCATAACTATATGAGGGAAACACTGTGTTAGCTCAGTGAAGTGTTTAGGAATGAAAATGGTGGAATCTTATTATTATGGGTGGTGACGAGCTTGACCAGGCAATATGGGTTCCATGATCAGTTGGTAGGGTAGGAGAAGGAATAATCTTCCATTGGAAGATTGAAAAAATTATTATAATTTTTTATTCTTTCCTTTAACCCAGCCATTGATAACCAAAAGGAAATGTTTTAAATTTTATAATATCATTTTACTTAGGTCACATCATTCTAATTTTTTTAATTTAATGTTTTGTTTTGTCTAGATATTAAAAGCTGTGTAATAGTCTTGTGAAAACATTATGGTAAAACTATTTTAATTCGAAAAATGGGTTTAATTAGATGGTTGTTTGAAAACATTGTTGTTACCACCGTCCTACAACAACAAATTTTATATCTTCATCAAAACCCTCACAACAATCACCCTTTGGGTATAATTAACATATTAATATATATTTTCTTAAATACACATACTCATAAAACTAGGTTCCATATACATAAAAACTTGGAATTGTAATAACAATAAAATTTGAAATTGGCTCATTATTCTTTCTAAAACATTAAAAAAGACTTAAAATTCTCAACATAAATTTAATGAAAATAACTTTTTTTTTCTAGGAAAATTCACATGATCCCTCTAATTCCAATTGTTGGTATTATGTTATACAATGGAAGATGATGGGTTGGGGATTTAAAATTTTCATCACTAAAGTGAAATAACTTCTACATCTCTAGAAATTTGAGACTTAGTAAAGGTTTAAGGATCTCATGTGAATGTTTCAAAGCCTAATAATTACAAAAATGTGTACCTAATTCAAATAAAAGGAAGGCAGGGCTTCATCTTGTCACTGGAGATCACAGGTTAATGGATCCAAGCTTGAATGCCACTTGATCATTCGAAAATGCATCATGAATCGATATAAATGTCGATTGTCAAATTATATATACTATCATGGAGATCCAAAATTTACTTCAACATCGTGACAATCACCAAGATCACATTCCTTTCACCCACGAAGGTATTCTTGGATCATTTTCTTAGATTGAGCCTTTCTCTCTCCAAGATGCAGAAGGGGGAAGGACCAATTAATCAATTAGAATGTATAGTTTGTGGACTAGATCTCATTTTCTTCTAATATCGTGGAATCTAAAATTCTTAAACATTGTTCCCTAGCCCCTGAAAATAAAACACCTACTAAATAAACAAAAAATGACACATTATGATGAACTGACTATGTAATGACATCATTTACATTTTTGTCACAAAAGTTTAATATATAATAAATACATTACAAGATACAACCAATTAATTAACTTAAATTTTAATTCCAAAAAATATTAAATGATCCTTGAATATTTTAATATTTTTTTCATATAATATTTTGTCATTTATTCACTAAATTCCTTTTAAATACTTTCAAATATATAAATTCAAACAAATTATTATATAATAAAATAATAATGAATTTATTTATTAATTGGTGATATTTAAAATGTGGAAATCTCTAGGAATCCATCATGGGGCCCACCATGTCTTCTATACCTACTCACCATAATATGGTAGACTCTTCAATAATCTATTGTGTGTAAACCACAATACCCTTGTCTAAAGTGAAGTGAATACCATTCACAGACCAGGAGAGGAATCCAGAAACCCTTCAAGGACCCTTAAGAGATAAGGAAAATTTATAGAAATTGAAACATACCTATAAACACTCACAATGTAATAAAATATTTTTTTCTTACGATATCTCATAAAACATGATTCACTGATTGTGTCATTGTCTTTTCTTATATTGTTATTTTTGATCAAATTGTATGATATTATCTTCGACTACCTTGACCAAGTATTCATAAAGGTATTACTATCCAGATTAAGTAGAAAAAATATATCCCTTCCTCAACTCAAAAGTGAAAAATTCTATCTCAACCATTCAACCAATGTCATACCAACAACGAAGCACCCATCCCAAGCTACCTCACCATGACTTCAATGACATGTTTTTTCCCTGAATCAAAAAATGTGATCAAATTTTGAAAATTTATAGTGATATAAATTCAAGATACCAATACACATGTTCATAGATAGGAACAACCAATGACACCCAAAACAAGAGGTGTTACAAATGTTGGGTTTGCCATTATGATATCACATATGAGAGATCTAAAAGTGAAATTTTTTTAAGAATAAGTATCAATGTTTATGATCCCCTAGCTCCTGATAGTAAGACATCAATTGTGTCAAGTCAGAATGATATATCTAGACCATAATACACATGCCTTATATTAATTCTACAGTATCTAGATGTTCACATTATGTCCTGGGAATTTCTATATCCATTTGATACAACAAATAATATGTTGAAATTACCATTTAAATAGTAGAAGAAAAACTTTTAACACTATAGTGGTAAGTTTACATTAAGAATAACTCACTGCATACATGGTATGGTATTAAAAAATTATTATTCAAATTAGTTCTATAGATCCCACCATTACAATATATTTTTAAAATATATAAGTTATAAAACATTATCCAGACCGACCACTGTGACTAAGATCTATAAATTTCTTTTTTTTGCTGGATATTGTCGAAAATTTGTGGAGAATTTCTCATGACTATCTAATGCACTCACCATGTAAAAACAATAGAGATTTATGTTATTTTAAATAGATTAATGTCACAAGAAATCCATGAAACAAAAGATAAGGTTAGTTAGTGCACATTTAAGTTACATTACCCTATGGTGGAGCAGGGTTTGTTATCTATAGTGATGAATTTAATGGGGTATTGGGATGTATTGTCATGTATTAGAACATGGTGAATGTTTATTTCTCACTCCAATTGATGGGTGAAGTGAAAAATTATCCCACTCATGGTAAGGAGTTATATGTGTTAATTTTTTCATTAAAGATATTAATGACTTATCTTAAAAAATATAGGTGTGATGTATATACTAATAATAAAATTTGAAAGATTATTTTCTAACAAAATGTGTAGAATATAAACCAAATAATAAGTTTGGAGAAGATTAAATTTTCTAACATCCCAATACATTACCACTATTATATAGAAAACTAGGTGGAAGATACTTTGAGTCAAAAATAAACATACTAGATTATATATGATGAGGATCACAATAGATCAAATATTTCTTGATTTGAAAAGGATGGAACTTGAATTATTTAAATAATGAGAGAAATATTATCTTTCTTAAATTATTTTTCCACAATCTACCACTGTAAATATTAAAGAGGTTAAGAATGGAGATGTGGAGCTATAGAAGCTGGTGAAAAACGTTGTTGAGTTTAACCATGATTGTGATGGATTGAAAACCATTTGGGAGGATGTTTGTGTTCTATCCATACCAAATTTGAAGAAGGATATATCATATAATTCTCATATTTCATAATTCAGTAATCATCCTGGAAGTAAAAAAGATATATAGAGATCTAAAAAATTATTTTAGTGGGGAAGAATGAAGGGAGATATTGTTGAGTTTGTATCTGGGTTCTTAGTATTTAAGTACATTAAGGCTGATAAATAGATGACTAATGGGATGTTACAACTATTACCCATAATACAATGGAAATGAAAAAACACCACAATGCACTTTATCAGAATACTCCCCAAAATTACTAAGGGTCATAATTAAATTTATGTTATCATTGATCACCTTATGAAGTAAACATAGTTCAGATTCATCATATAAATCAGAAATATTGATTATCTTTCTATGGTATACATTAATTGCGTGATAAAGTTTGATGGATTTTCAAATTCTATTATATCTAATTGAGATATGAGTTTTACCTTGATGTTATAGAGAATTATTAAATAGGCTCTTGATATAATGTTGATATTTGGTACCAAATATCACCCATTTATAGAAGGTTACTTTGAGAGAATCATTAAAACCCTAGAGGATATTTTGATATCTTATTCAACAAAAATCAATGGTGGTTAGGATCATAACCTTCCAATATTTGTGTTTTTTTTTGAAAAATGGATTTCACTATAAAATTAAGACAGTTACTTATGAATACCTCTATAGAAATATGTTTAGAAATCCAATGTGATGGGAGTATTCTAGAAAAATAAAGCTTTTCGTAAATGAGATAGATAAAGAAATGGTAGAGTAATTTAGATCAATTTTATACCACATCATGGATTTCAGAGTAAACATAAAAGTTATGATGAAAATCATTGACGTTGTCTATAATATGAAGTTAGTGAGAAGGTTTTTCTATGAATGTATCCATGATATAAGGTTATCATATTCCTAAAAAAGTAAACTTTATCCCCGTGTATATTGTACCTTTTGAGATTTTTGATTGAGTAGGAATGGTAACTTACCGCATGGCACTACCACCAAAAATGTCTCAAGTTCAAAACATGTCTCATGTATCATTCCAAAGGAATTACAAAATTGATCCTTCTCATGTATGGAAATAAATGGTTTTTCAATTGGATCAAGATAATTCATATCAGGAATAAAAGATAGAAATCTTGGATCATAGAGATAAGGTTTAATAGAATAAGACTACTCACCTTATTAATGTTTTCTAGAGAAATTAAATATTAGTGAATGCTACATGTAAACCTTATGATATCCTAAATTTTTTCACCATAATGATAAAATTTAATGGGAAAAGTCATTTTATGTGGGGTAGAAAGTAACACACTTATACTTAAGGAAATAATATTTTTTAAATAATTTTTTTTCAGTAGCTTGTGATATATGAAACCCTAAGTTTAAATGAACTGTAATATAGTATAATATTATAAACTAGACATTAAATTATTTTTTATGAATAGGATTAGATAATTCATGGAAAATTTATGGTTTGTACATTTTTAAAATAAATTGTTTAGTAACTAATTAATTAGAAATAAAAATTGAAATCATTTGAATGTAAAATATATGTATTCTTAAAAAATTATTTTTCTGCAAGAAATATATTTCTATCCTAAAAAAATAAATTAATCATTCTTGGTAAACGATTTTAAGGAAATTTATTTATTAAACATTCAATTAAATGTTTTAACATTAAATTTTTAACTATTAATAGGATAAAAATAAATCCATTTTTATGCTTAAAAGTAGTATTTTTTTGAAAACGATTTTCATCACATTTTGTGTACATTTTTTAAAATTCATTTCCTCCAATTATTGGTACTAAATTTTATAAAATTTATCCCATATTTTTCATTAAGAGGATCATTTTTCTTATATACTTCCCTTTATTTTTAGGCTTTATTAATATTAACCATGGTAAAATATATCACCATGGTAAAGGGTAAATCAGGTTAGTTTGGGAGAAAACGAAGTGTTAAGGTAACCATTTTCATAAAAATTTATATCGGATGAAATTAATTCTACACTTATATCCTCAAACTCAAATATTAATGGTTTAAAAGGAAAATTTCCTTGGAAATGAAAATTACATTAATTAAATTAAAGAATTTTGCAAAGTGTCACTCTATTTGTTTCAAAAATCTTCTTTTTATTCACATATTATGAAGGAATATTATTTTTAATTTTGTTAATAATGAAATTGTCATCATGATGATATTTTATTTAGAATTTATATTTGTTAGATAATTACCATAAATGGTTGTGGAACGCTAACATGATATTTATTAAATTAATATGAAAATAATATTAATTGTTTTAAAAATGCTAAGAGTAACAATAGTGGCGTTTTTTATAGTGTTACACATATTTTTTTAGATAAATATATCATATTAGAAATTTTTAAAAGGATTATATTATAATTTTTTCTTATTATTGGTGTCTTTAGAATCAACATTAATGAATAGTTTGAAATTTGACATTAATGATATTTATTTAGAAATAATAATTTATTAAATGATTTAAAATTCGTAGAAATTTTATAATTTGATATTTGAATGTAATATAGTTTATAAAATCATACATGGTCCATTAATAAGACACTTTTATACTTAATATAACACTCCTAACACTTCATGTATAAAATAGATTTCACCGCGGATTAGGTCAAAAATAATTTACAGAAGGTTTAATCGGAATGATAAGGTTTAAAATAACCCTAAAAATTAGATAAATATCATTGTATAAAATTATTTAAACACAATTTTTTTTAATTCTAATTAATGTCCATTTTAAATAAATTATCATTCTAATTACATTATTATATTTTAATGTTTAATGAAATTCAGTGTATTTCTTATGTCTCAATTATAAATAGACACATCTCATTACTCTTTCATAGAACACATTGAGTTATCTACCATGAATATACCTAGACTAAATGACGTATGAACTTACCTACCCAAATTCTATAGGTTTTAGTATTCTTAGAATCCAAACCCTAGGACCCTTAAGAAGAGATCCAAAGGACATCATTCCAGGAAGAGGTAATATCCTTAACTAATAAGTTCTTATTTACTTTTTCTTTACGTTCTCCAAACAAGTGGTATTTATAATGAAATAATAACATATATATACTAAATAAATTTATATTTTATAAATATTATTAAATAAACATTATCCACTCACATTCCCATCAAATGGGAAGTAAAAATATCGTCTGTGTGTATGTACATCTTATCATCTCCATGTATTAATACAATTTATATTCCACCACCATATTTACTGTATGGTTATGTTTATGGGTTTAATGATTATATATGATAAATACAAAAAAATAATCATATATAAGAATAATAATAATAATAATAATAATAAAATCACATATACATTCTTACTTTCCATTCACTGTAAAATGATAATGTTGCTGATGCTTACGTGTAGACTGCACCCTCCATGGAGAAATGTGACTCATTTTCATTTTAATTTTACTTGGTTGGTGGTAAGGATAGAGTCAATAAATATATAATATATATGATATAATAGTTATTCTATTATGGTTAATTATTTGTTAACTTTATTTCTTTACATCCATTGACAAGTGAAAATGGCGTTCAGGTGTTTGTGCGGTCTACCGTCTCTATGAATAGTGTATTTTATTTTTCTACACCAAGATAATTTGGATCACTATAAATTTATATATAATTAATATATATGATATTTATTCCATAATTAAAATGTCTTATATTATTTATGCATGATCAATGTAAAATTACTTGAACTAATAAAATGAAATACTCATAATAAATGAAACTATTAACACAGAGAAACAACAATTTTAATAAGGAATTAATGATAATTATTTGTTTAAATGTTATAACGTGATAATATATGATATTATTAGTAAATATATGATTTTTTATAGAATTATAATAAATTTATATTTATTATACTAAAGGTTAGAGTGCCCTCAATGCATTTTGAACCCAAGACATATGATTTTAATCTCACTTTTACTTCCATGAGACACATGTCTTATTCACAACTTTTTTATTTTATGTGGTGTATATACAACCAATGAATCTATTTTATTATTATTATCAAGGAAATTAAGTGATATAAATTTCAATCTAATTGTATTTATTTTTTTGGTCTTATTATTCATAATGTAGCAAATCGATAAAGGTTTTATTTTATGATCTTATTGTTTACCATGATCATTTATAAACAAGTTTTCATTTATAAAAAATTATAATTTAACTAGGAATATACTCATGAATTTTATTCTCCTGATATTATTTATTGAGAATAAAATTTTTTCTTTTTATTATCTTCACTTTAATTACTCAAGTGTCTAATGTAACAATTTTTAAGAAAACCAACTTTATTTTCCTTTTCAGTTGAATCCAATTTTTTTCAATATCCATGTTTTCTAAAATAATCAATAATATTTTTTATATTATATTATTATTTTTAGTTTATTTTTTACACATAATTTAGTTGTTTAAAAATATTTCAAAAATTATATTCTTTCAATTTTTAGATTGAGGTGGTTTTTTACATTTTACAAAAATGTGAAAGGGATGTTTTTTTAACTTATAAATAATTAATAGAATTCCCCACTATCATGACCAACCAATACTATAAATATTAAATTTTATGTTTCAAATTATATTTTCAAATAAAATTATTTGAATAATATTTTTTGAATTTATTGTTTATAAAAATTTATTTTCAATGTTTAGAGGGTATTTTCTTCAAGAATATTTTAATATAATTATTTTTGTATTTCTATTAATCTAATAAACAAAAAACCTATTTCACTTATAATTTACTTGGAATGTGATTCCATGGGACCGCCCTTATACAGTATCTAGATGGTTTATTTTTATAATGATAATATGTTTAGGAAACTCATTATTTTTCTAGGGGTAATACTATGATGAAATAATGAAATGTTTATGAAACCTGTTTCTTTTACACAAGTTATTCTATGAAGAAATGTTTATGAGAAACATTAATTTTCATGGGTTTTTATAATATTAATATTTAATTATCTTTTGATACACATATATATTATTTTCATTATGTGATTTATTGTCCCAGAATTATAAATACCTTTAATGTATTGGGTAAAGATAGATATATCATGAGATAAAAAATACTAGAAAGGGGAGTGAACCAAGTTTAGTAAGGAACTATGTACATGAATATAATATTATCAGTGAAACATGACTGCTAAAATGGTTTGAGGGCTGAACCAAATCGAATTGATAGTCTTGGAAGTGATGCTTTACTACTATGTATTTTTTCTTACCTGTATATCACATGAATATGTCTTATGTCAATGTTATTCTCATATGGATCATATTCGTTGACTCTTTAATAATTCATGTCTTATGAACTATTAATATTTATACTATAACATATAATTATAATATTTTAAGTGTATTTTATGGTTTTTAAACATTAATATCATGTTATCATACACTTATAATCATGTTATTCTCTTGCGATCATTGATAACTTCTTTGTTTACCCATACTAAGCATATGAGCTCCACCTATTATTAAAGTTCCTTTCCCTAGTTAATGAAGAAATATACTAAGTATGATATGTATAATAATGGTGATAGTATTGAATAATTTAGTGGGATATGGTTTATTAAACTAATGAACCAGTTGTTTATGTGTCCAACATTCCGAAGATACTTGACCTATACAATTATGGTGTGGATTGTTATGTTCAACAATTAATATTCATTTAGTATGATATAATTTATATGTATATAAATTATGGGTTTCTATAATGATACACACCTATCATACCCTATGAATAATCCGGTCTTATGACATTATCCTATAATTAAACATCAAGTATAGGAATTGAATATTTTGTTATCACATAGCATAATGTCAGTATCTCAGTCAATATAGTGGTCTATTTTCTACAACATCATTCCTAAATCCATTTCAAGATTCAAATTTCATGTTATTTATATAATACAATTTATGGGTTTTAAAGGATTTGCAGACACTCATTAAATAGAATATAAGCAATATATGAACCCCTAAAGAATATTGACAATGTAAGATAGCTAGAAACCATCTATTTTAAAATTAAAAAAAGTGGACATTATGTCAAAGATGGTCATTGATTTTGTGTTCAACCAAAGAGTTTAAAGAATATCATATAATAGTATATATAATGGAATACTTTCTTGAAAATTATATCACATTGATATAAAAAAACATAGGATAATTCTACATCATCGCATACTCAAGTTCTAACATGGATTCCTCAATTCTTGATTTCTCTACAAAACGTTGACTATTTGAGTGGTCTAGTTTCCTACCCCTATCTATCTAAGATCAAGAATATCCACTAGTTATGCCTTATTGGATAAATATTTTTTCAGTGGTATGAAATCTAATTTATATATATATGAGGGATCTATAATGTTCTTCTTCTAGAGAGATACATGGAACTCATCATGTACATGAGAGAGATTTGGTGGATGTTCCAAGATATAGGTTACTGTGTAGATACGGTCAATAATTTTTAATGGGGAAATATTTATGGGGCTTATATTTCCCTTTTTTTCAATTCTCATAACCTTATTCTATGGATATTTTCAAAGTAATACCATATAAAAAAAATCAAACTCTACGTCTAACTGATTATTTTCATCATAAATATTTTACCGACTCTCATTTTCCCTTACGTTTTGTTTAGTGGATGTAACCTTATTTATCATTTCCTTAGATCAAGTCTAAATAACTTTGTTTCTCTAACTTCATCCCAATATAATTGGATTTATACACTTTATATAATAGATATTTGTATAATGAGTCATCTGAATTCTCAAGTGAATGTTATTCTTGTATGAAAATTCTACTGAAGGAAGGTGCTGATCACAACCACTGTTGTTATCAATAAAGAATGATCTCAACATATCATTCACTGTTTTAATGGTCCTCTTAGACGAGATTTATCAATTATACTAATAATCAGCATTGAATGTCAATTTGTATCCAAATCATGTTGATGACTTCTCCATGACGTCAAGGTACAATTTTGATACTAATCAGAAATGATTGAGAGAATTACTCTATAAAATCTAACAGCTTCATTACTATATAACAGAGTATGATAAAAAAGGGAGAAATATTATATTATAGTAATAAATTTTGTTAACTTCAAAAGGCGGTCAACTACAACCCAAATATCATTATTGACATAAATATTTTGGGGATCCCGATCATTTTATTCATGTTAATATTTACCCACTTCAATTCAGGTATGGGTAATATTTATAACAAATGACATATAATTTTTCCTTACAACCATTAAAAGATGAAACACCAGGCTTGAGAGACATACTCTGAAATATCCTTTTCTATGTTATCCCACCATAAAAAACATTCAAATATATATACATATTTATACTTCTAGGATAAATAGGGAATGACGAACAGTGAGATTAATCCAATATATCCTTTTTTAAATACGTTATTTATGGAAGACATACTTAGTATATAAATTTTATCATACCATCAATGTAATGGTTGAACTAAGAAACATTTCACACTTTATTATATAATTTCTCAAATTCCTTTTGTACATTCTCAATACTCTCATGGATGAATTACTTAACACTAATTTTAGAAATATAAGTTTTACCCTTTTATGAATATTTCAAGATCCAATTTCATTAAATCTCTAAATATTGGGTCTCTTTAAATCATTATCATAAAACAACCAGCATGGTATTACCAACGTAGACCATCTACAGACTTGTTCACCTTATTGAGGTGGTAATATATTTACAATTCATAATCATTGATAACTCAAACTATCTCATCAAGAATATATTCAACCCTTTTATGTAAATATATACTTAAATATTTTATAATTAGTATATATATATATATCACACCTTTCACTATTCATATAATTCTTTAATGTCATTAATGTAAACATTTCAACTGCCAACTCTAAATTACGAGTCACATAATTTTTCTCATTAATTTTAAATTAGAAATATGTATAAGCTATCACCATATCTTTGTACGTAGGATTTAATCTATGCCCCTGAATTTATTAATCCCTATAAATTTAAAACCCATCTCCAATATTAGGTAGTGTAGAAATATGTGAATTCACTATCCTTCTCATAAGTTCTATAAAATTATCCTCACATTCATCTAAAAATATGAACTTATCCTCATTCTAATTCAACTTGGTGATTCGATTATATAGTTTGGAGAAATCTCTCAAAAATCATTGATAGTATAAATCCAATCTAACAAAACTATGGATATCAATTGTCAAGGATGGTCTAGGTCATTTGTCAATAACTTTCATATATTATGGGTCCAATAATATACCTTCATTCGAAAATATATAACCCAAGAATGAAAATTTTTGTATTAAAAAAATTGAGTTAGTAAATTTGGAATATAAATTCTCCATCCGTGGATTCATCTCCATAATCCTGAAATAATATTCTATCACTTTCTTTCTATTATAATATTTAATATTATCCTTTATAATGACTTCCAAAAAGTGATCAACGTAATATCTAAAGACTTTATTCATTAAATCGATTAATATAATAGAGTAATTGGTATTTACAAATGGTATTAATATAAATTAATAATGATTAGACCTCGTTTAGATGGTTTTATTTCATATATACTCTTTCTTGAAACATTGGTGATGATAAAAAAATAGAATAAAAATATTGCCAAAAAATATCTCCCCATAATTTTTCAATCAAGTCATCGATACATGGTATAGGATACTTGTACTTAATAGTGACATTTTTATGTTCCTGATAATAAATTCAAAACACATTGACCCATTTTTTTCTTAAAAAAATGAGAATGTAAACCCCTTGAAGAAAAACTAGGAAACATTTACCCCTTATCAATATTCTCTAGGCGTCACTTCCTTAATTCCTAAAACTCAATTGATCCCTAAATTTAGGGATTCTTTCAAGTTGGCATAGCACTATGTACGATTTCTATTGAAAAAACAACTTCATAATTTATGGTATTACTAGTTAACACATCTATAAATACATCAAAAAAACAAGTATAGAAAGAATATCCTCAATGATAAGTTTATCCCTAACTACTTATGATGAATATGCCTAATTATTTTGTATTGAAACTTATACAATGAAAGTGATTTACATTGTGAGTTTAGGTTCATCCTCACACCGATATACTATCATAGGTTGATTTATAATATTTTATGTAATTTAATTTCCTCATAAATTGATATGGGAACTATACTGAGAGAGCTAATCTATTCCCAACATTACATCAAATTAAACTATATGTATACAAATATGATTTTTAGAATGAATACTTCTAAAAACATATATTCGATAGGAGCTATAAACATGTGATTTCACCATCATACTATTATTAGTTTTCACTACCAAATAATCATATACCACTTGAGGTGGTGATGTGATACCCTTAGAAAATAAATCATATATAAAATAGTCTATAGAACATGAATAAAATGAGAACTTTTTACTTTTAGATTGGATGAAAAGTATACCTTTTACCACATATATCAGAGCTTATACATTGATTGTAGTAATTCTATATACTTTAATTTCTACCCTTGGATTCTTTTCTGGTAATCTACCTCAATTTGTGGGAAACCATTTTGAATAAATTACCATATCATTATATTTGAATCACTAGATGTAACTGGTTTCTTTCTATTCCTTACATTTATTACCAAGATTATACTTATATAAATTAAATTAATGAAACTACATTTCCTTTAAGTATTTTACAGGATGTTTATTTCCATAATTTTTACAATATTAAAATATCATAATTCCTTTAAAATTACTTGACACGCTCTTTTTTTCTTGGTTATTAGTTGACATCTTATTCTCATAATTTCACTTAAATATATAGGATCTAAAATTATTTACCTACATTAATGGTACTTAATACTATATAATCATATGATGAAAACATTTGAGAAACCAGCACCCTTTGTTTTCCAACATAAGTGAATCAAATAAATGGTCAATATTTCTAATCGAATTATTCATGTAGTTTGGAACATGCCTAGATAATATTTTAATGTTATCCTTATAATTTTACACATCTTCTTCTATATTTTTCATTAATGTGTGGAACATCCTCTCTGTTTTATTTCATTGTTCTCAAGTGAATTATTTCCCAAAGAATATAACTTACAATTTCATAATTCCATGATTTCAGTATCTTTAACCACATTAGGGTTATGAATAAATAAATAAAATTGATTATAATATCTTCTCAAATAATACCCTACAATAATAACCATTCATCTTTCATTAATTCCAAGAGATTTGAATAAAATTTTATGATAAGTAATCCATTTTTAGCTAAAAATGGATTTTTTGTTCTATTAAATGATGATTTATTTTATCACATGATGTTATCCAATGTATGTTAATAAAATTTTGAAACAATAGGTTTTTATATATGTTCAAGGTTATTCATCATATCATGATTCAAATACCCTAATATGGCTATTATCTTCTCATTTACAAAACTAATTCTAATGGCTTACACAATAAAGAGATACCTATATTTAATAGAGGTTTTGATTCCATTTCATTAATTATAATAAATAAAAAATGGCATACACCATGTTTACATATAATGATCATGAATATTAAGCCATGAAATAAAAAAACCCTATAATGGTAAAAGATATGAAATACTAATTGTTTTATTGTAATTCATATGTTAGTTTTTTTCAATTAAAATATCATTCCCAATGTTTTTACTAAAATTCCACTAATAAAAATTAAAGAATCCAAGTATAGTAACCCAAGATATATTTAATATAAATAAAGTAAAAAAAATAATGTGAATGTTTCAAGAGAAATATTGTGACCACAAAATTCATAAGACACAAGAGATAACCTTCAATTCACACAATATAGGTTTTATACTAAAATCATGTCACGTTGATAAGTAATTAAAATAGAATAAATATATTAAAATAAGATTCAATTAAAGTTATTTATTTTTAAAACTATTGAATAACATATATATGAAGACAAATAGTATAAAATGGTTATAGATGAAGAAATATATGTCAACACCATATTTTTAAAAAGAAATATTCATTTTGACTTTTTCAAATAAACGTAAAAAAATGACCTTTTTAGATAACGTTAGAAATATTACTTTCAAATAATTCATACAAGTCTAGGATAACAGTTTTTCCCTTAATAGATCATCTCTATAAAATAGAGTGATTATTTAAAACAATTTTGAAAAAATATGGATATGGATGAAAAATAAAACTAATCAAAATGAGAAAAACGATCAACTTCTATTTGAAAAATTTATCTACATTATTCATGTTTAAAAGAGAAGAAAATATAATAGAAACTATATAATCTTATTAAATATTCATAGGATAAAAAAATATGGATTTTTGAAGGACATATTATAAGATTCCTTTAATGAAAAATATAAGAAATCCAAAAAATGGGATTGTGTAATTAATTCATTCCTCTTCGGTAACTTTAAAATTATAACCCTTGAAAGAGTAAATTTGAATTGGAAATTTAATCAAAATGAATAAATATAGATTCATGTAAAATTTATAAAAAGAGAAATATATAAACTAAATAAAAAATAATAATTTCATAGTACCAAATATACCATAATAGAGTGTAAATTGAGATGAAATACCTTCCATAAATTCTAATTTTCCTCATATATACTTTTATCCAATTCTTTATTGAGAAACCTCTTTTGGTTTATACCTTATGATTTGATATGTTGGTATTTTGGAAACACTAGAAACTATAGGATGTGGGGAAGGGATCTACGAAGGTATTATTATAGCGCTTAAGATATCTAGAAGGCTCATGAAGTGTGGATAAGGGAGTAGAGTTGGTATCCTTTTATAAGGCTGTGAAAGGAAACACTTGGAAATTATTAAAAAATTAAATAAAATGAACATAATGATCATGTATAATGGCACCAAGTAACCCCAAATTAAATTAAATTATTTAATATCTTTTCAGTAAACTCAACCAATAACATTTGCGAAAGTGTTGGTTATATTTTATTCATTATATCATAGTTAAACCGCTTTAAACCCATTCTAACATTAACCATGATAACATATATTTTATCAGGATTGCATAATTATATTAAAAAACAGTGCAATTCTAAAAAATTTTGAACATTTTTATTCAAAAATTTTAATCCATTTTGTCATATTAAATTTCTATTAGGGAATAAATAACCTTCAATATAAGAATGTAAAACGCATGAAAACCATATTTCTGAAATACCTTATTTAATTAAGAAATTTAAATTTTCTTTCAAATCAAGTTATATGTTGGATTCCATGAATTTTTTTGGTAAGGAAATAAAAAATTAAAATTTGTATAATTTTTGAGCAAGTGAAAATAGAGTATTTTCTTTCAACTATACCATTAAATTAAAAGACACAAAAATAGTTTTCAATTTGAATAAAATATTACTTATATTCAAAAAATCAAATATTCAGTACCCAAATAAAAAATATTATTTTAAAATACATTATTGAACCCATTAGAAATATATTTTGTCGAAATTAATCCATCTAGTAGAATAATTTAAAGTGTTAGATATATTTTAAATCATTATCCCATGAATTGACCTAATTTAACTAATTTACCACGAATGAAAATATATATTATAGTTACTATTTATAATGAAAAAAATTATGTTTACCATATAATATTATATTAATAATTTCAATTAAAACAAATTGAATACATTTTATCAAATTAAATTCATAAAATTGGAATAATGTAATCTAAAATTAAACCAACAAAATTTTATGAAAAATGTTTTTCTAGGAAAAATATCATCTTATATATAAAAAATTATACCAAAATCAAAAATAATATTTATTACAAATAAATTAATAGGATTATTCATTATATGAATGAATTAATATATCTTTGAATCCATTATAAAACAAATTATAACTTTGTATATTTTTTAAATGAAAAACATAATTTCAATGAAAATCACTATTTTTAACTAGTCATCAAAAAATATAACATATCATAAAATTATAAAACATTTATTCAATGATAATTGTGACATGACTACTTACAAAACAATATCATCCTTATAAAATAAAATATCTAAAAGTGGTATAAATTAATTACAATATTTAGTCACAAAATACAATAAATAACATCTTCGAAGAAAATGTATTTTTTAAAAAATGAATTTTCTAAAAAGTGAGTAATTATTTTGTATAAGTTAATTAAATAATTTAATTATATAAAACCTTTATAGGTATTTTTTAATATGTGTATATTACTATTCCTATTGTCATTTTTACAGCAGATTTATAATGATATACTACATTAGGGTTAATTTAGATTGAGGGTTGCATGTATTGCAAGCTATCGTATAACATAAATTTAGTTGAAGAGAAATATATCATAAAATATTATAGTACTACAAGAAGGGGTTTCTCAAACACATATTATTTTTTCCTTAAATAAAAAAATTTTGAAGTTACTACTCTTTAAAATTTGTAAAATTAATCTTTTATTTTTTTATTGATCTCATTGTTATGTTGGATGATGATGATTTTGTTCACCTACAATAGAAGATTTAATCGAATGGGTATTATGAATTACAAACATTTAATAAAACATTTCATTAAATTTGATACCACCAAAATTATGAACCATTTTTTATTCTTGCATATCCATTAGAGTGCCATGATCCATATTTCACTATGAAATGACTCTGATTAGTCATTTATCTTTACAGTTTGTTATTTAGGTTGGAAATAATCCTAATCATATTATATATTTCACTTTTATAGTTCCGTAAGTAACTCTTTACCCATTCCGTTATATTGGTAAACTTATCTCTATTACTCTAATAACACAATCATATTATGGTCTCCTCAATAAGTGTAACCTAAATTAAACTCCAATAATGGTAACCTAATACTATTATGGTCACCAATTACATACATTCCTTACATAAGATAATACATGGGAACTTGGATTTCAAATTACCTATTCAGATTAATGATCAAGGTCTTGAAAATTGTCCCTTTGGAAGCAATATAACACATATTATTTTGAAGGATATTTTATCATAGATTATTATTTAATTTTATCATCTTTATGTATGTATGATTCAAATGATTTTGTTCAAAATATTATTCCTTATACAAAATCAACTTGATCAAACCATTTTGATATGTAACTATTTACACAACTAATATCTTATGTTATTATCCCAAATCAAGGGCCCTGAATATCTATTGAAATCCAAATGCATCCCTTTAATAAGGTTCATGGAACCATATCAAATATATTATTACAATTAAATTAAATCAATCATATATATATGAGTAAGTCTAAAGTCATATATTGTCAACACCCACTTTTCAAGATAAAGAATAAACCTCTATATCATTGAGATGTATTTCCCAAAGTTCCTCTATCCTGAGATTCTTACATAATATATATCTCGATTACATCATAATTTTAATACCTAATATGCATGAATCAGATTTGGCTTCTTAATTTAATCTTATAAATCATCAAAAAAAGACAAGGTTTATGAATACTAAATCACTTTTCATAACTAACATATAACTCTTTAGATTCATGTATAAAAACTTAAAAGTAGTTTAGAATTTTAAACTAAATCATTAATTTATTCATAATATAAAAATTTTATAACAATTAAAATTAATGAGGTAATATTGAATAAATGAGAAATTCCAATGTTTAAACATGAGATATAGTATTTATGAACAATTTATAAAAAAATCTAATTACAATGATTCTATAATTCAATAATTTATTATCAAAAAATATGAACACCTTATATTTTATCTAATATAAACCCTTCATATTATTATTTATATTTTACTTTACCTAAACATATGACATTATGTTAAATATAAAAATTTTATAATTTAATTATTTTATTTAAATAGTTTTATATGATCTAAATATCAGACAATTTATAATATTTAAGCCTTTATTATATCAATCAAACAAACTAATTTTTTGTGGTTAAAATAATTTCAAAAATAAAGAATTTTTTAAATGATATTTAATTAATTATGAATAATTCTTAATTAAATATAACCTCTTTTATATTTTCCCTTATTTTTTTAATTTAAAAACACATTATAGAATAACCTTATAATTTACATATAAAAATTTCATATATAACTTATAACACTTTCCATATAATTCAAAAGAAATTTTAATATTGATAATTAATATTAATGAATATCTTTTAATAAATGTATCAAATAAATTTAGTTAATTAATTATTACCACATTTTAATTAAACAATTTATTAAAAAATTAATAATTAATAAATATCCAAAACTACCTTTTATAATAATTTATAACAAATTTATAAGTTATATAATTAGATTCATAATTTAATTTTAATAAAACCCAAATTTTCTCTCAAATAATATTTTACAATATACCTTGAATCATAAAATATGATTTATGGGGTTTCACCACTTGAACCATTTAAATTCTATCATTCATATTTTATGATTGATAATCATATCACTACTTATAACAAAAGGATAACATAAGGTGACCCTAACATATAATGGTTTTATCTTATAGGGGAAATTAAATACCCTTATATATTGTGGGAACAATCTATATAGCCCTTATAAATCTAGACCCTTACACATCAATATTTTTATTTATATGGAAAAAGGAAGACCCATCTGTATCTAAGAGTGACCCTTTAATATTTCCATGTTACCCTTACATATCACATAGTGACACTTACATATTACTTATGATAAGAACTATTAATGGGAATATTTTATTTTTAATGATATATGCTATATTTGCATTAGGAAATAATGCCCAGTTTTTAGAACATCCAAATTTCAGTTACAACCATTGACATCTCCAAAATGATAGATTTTATGATAGAACAAAACTATGGGATATAATTTATCAAACTCTAATGTACGCACTGAGGGTACCCTATGAGTAAGAAAAGTTCATTGCGTTATCTGATAATTTAATTCAATGAAAAAAACCCAAATTATATTATTCTATAACATAATTTCAATATATCGAACAAGATTATGTGATTGCATCATATTATTTTGATCATAGTTATTTATTTTTTAAACATTATTTCAATAATCCAATTTATGGAAAATATTTGATACCCCTATTAGGTGGTGGGAACACCTTCAATCGTATTAACACATCTAACGTCTCATATATATGAACCTACCAGAGCTCTTAATTATCACAAATATTAGGCTATGCAACTTTTTTCATTAGTAATGGATCCCCTCGGTAGAGATATTCATTTTTTGATTTCTCATGCATAAGTGTTCCTTGGAATTAGGTAACCCTCGATACATTACTTTGATACCATGACATTGATTCATTGGACTTTATAAGACATAAATAGAGCATTGGATACAAATTAGAAACCTAAACAAGGGAACATCATGCCTGATAAATTATATCATTAAACTATAAAATGAATAAATGGTATGTGTACATTACACTATAGCATTAAAGAATCCATATTAAATTATTTTGATTTTTGGATATAAAAAATGATGTTGTTTAATTTCACCCCTATTTAATGTTGTGTCACCGGGTTCGCTGAATTACTCATTGCACGAGTGATACATATCTTCTCACTATGACATGAAACTTTCTGGTTGGGTAACGATGGAAGAAAGAGAGATATTTGGGAAAGATAGAGGTGCATATAGTAGTAATATAAAGATAAATAATTCCTCATTGAATATGCATTGCCTCTTAATATAGGTCCCCTGAGAATTCTCATAGATTTATAGTGCATTAACATGAATTTTATGAGTTAATTCATGTAGTTAAATCATTTATAACTCCATAACCTGTAAAACAACATTTATTTCATCTTCTAAGACAACATTGATAATAACCATATAGTGGAAGATATTCAAAAAATAATCCTACTAATGTTCTACTACAATTCAATGATTATACATTGATATCTCTACATCATATTACATGATATACATAAAACCAATTTATTCAAATTGATTTGGTTTCTATATTTTATTTAATATAACATGTCTATATCGTACATAATGATATTGGAATTTACATATCATTTATACAGATTTAGGGTATAACTGCAATATTATAACTATCCCACACCAATATTATTCCTCATATCCTAGGAATACAGTAGCATCACGACCTCATCTCATATCAAACACATATCAATGATACCTTTCAATATATCCATGTCATTCATGCATACTAATCACATCCATGACTCAAACTTTATACAATAAAAAGTTTATCTACCAGTTCAAACATGATTTTAGTGCCACTACAACTATTTTATCATCACATAATCATAATACCCAAATGCATCAGGTTTCATTACCCCTACTATAAATTTCATTGGACCTAATAAAATTTAATGGCCTCGTTACAATGTTCCATAGGCCTATAAAAACACAGTAACCCATATAACTCTCTACCAAAATGGTATTATAAATCTATAATGTATAATGAAACCATGAATATATGGAGAGGATTTATGTAATAAATTACCGATTTTCTCTTTAATCCCCACCAAAAATTATACACAGTACATAAATAATTTTTATATCTAGTCCCAAATTATATAAATTTTTCCATCTCACATGTAGCATATTTTCTAATAATTTACACTGTTTTAGTATCTAAAATCTTATTTGGGCGTATAAATTATTTGAACAATAATAATTAATGGTTATTAACATTAATATCTTATCATAACATTTTATAAACAATCCAAATGTGAGTTATATTTAATGTTAAACTATAATTCATTAAATCATTATCATATTCACCTTTAATATTTTATTATCTCAATTAATTCAATATTTTTTTCTTGAATAGTGCTGAAAGATTAGTGAATTGGCCTGGGATATGAATCCTTCATCTATTAGGATAAGTGGAACAATATTGGAAGATAATTTTGAAACATTATTGGTGAAATCTATTATGATTGGTTCTATTACTCATCAGTATATCAATACAGATATGTCATGCCCATTTGTTCCCTTTGGTTATTCTTAAGTATTTGGGATATGTTGGACCTCCTTGATGCCTATCAGTAGAAGTATTCTACATTTTTGTTCTACCAAAGACACAATATATGTATGTTGATTTGAAGAAGTGAGGAATCAATTACCTTCTAAGAAACCATATTTATGCCCACTATCAAAAGAAGATGACACCCATATTGTAATATAACAAAGTCTTAGTTATGATCCTTCTAATAACATTTCCCTAAATGATTTTTACCCCCACACACTATTAGTCAGAACTATATCTCAGGGGTCATTTTTTGTTTAGATTCATAAGTTGGAAAGGTCCATCCCTCGAATGTAGAAGTGTTTTATGGTGGGGGATTCTTCCACTGAGCATTAGTGCATAATTTAGTTTTGTATATAGTTAGGGTAAGTCCATTATTGGCCAACCAAAAGATGTTGGATCCCCCAATTTAGAGTTCTATTTAGAGGTAAAATTTTTGAGGAATCAGGGTGTAGAAAATCTATGAAATACAAGGAGCTAATGTTATAGGAAATGAAAATTAACGGAAGGTTATTGCACCTTCATAGGTACAAATTATGGATACGAAAGAATTTTCACTTGAAACATTTTTGAGTGAACCAAAGGGATATGCTTCAAAATTATTCAGGGTAGATTTTTTGAATAATAAAAATTGAAAATTCAATATGAAGTGGTATCTAATCAATATGATCAAGGGAAACCTCTCTAGGAAGGACTATTATAATCTTCCAAAATGAATGGTCTCTAGATCATGAAAGAAATACCTAGTAATAAAACAAGGTAATGAGGATTTAATAGGGAGGTATAAGATGACCAAAATAAGTGGGGGTCTACATAAAATCCCAATCCTAATTATAAAGTGCCTTAGACTGAGTAGACTCATTCGCCCTTGGTATAGGAACAGAAATCATCGAGTGAGCATATGGATCGAGAAGATGATGTGGTTAAAGACAATTAAGAATAAGGTGAAGTTGAGATGGAAAAAAATGGATTGATTGATTAGATAGAGTGTAGTGTTCTACTAACCAATATGGAACTCTTGTTCTACACTGAAGGAGATATATAGGATGGGTATTTTCCCATATGGGGCATAAATTAAGAATATTGGAGAATATGTGAACAACATATACAAATAGATACGATTGAGGAACCAAAAAATTGATAAACTTATAAGACTGTATCCCACTTCATTGTTTCAAAAGGAGGAAGATCAACATGAATGATTACATCTTAGCCAGGAGAAAATACCCGACAACTTTGAATCCCACATAGAATATGACCTAGAGAATAAAGAAATGTCTATGGAAAAGTGCATACAATGGGTGATTGGTTCTATATCTGTAAAATTATTATTTACTGACCATGGCATGTCTTATATGGACAAAATATCTCCTTCTATTTTATCACATTATGAGATTCACACATAATATATAAAAGGGCCTTTCTAAAATATATATATATAATTTCTAAGAGATTACGAATTTATAATTTCAATTTACTAATTTTTCATTAAATTATGTTTTTATAAATCATCTGGCTAATATAAAATATCATAAGTGTGGAATATTTATAAGGATTATAGAAGAGATTGTAACTTGAGTGACCTACCTCAATTCTATATAGAATGTAATACTTTAATCCTATAATTATTTCTATTAAATTTTTATACAAAATATTCTACCTTATTAACCCCTGTCTTTATCCACAATGCCACCACATTTCCAAGTGATCTTCATTGAGAGAATAGGGAACCCTATAAGAAATCTCTTCAATCAACAATAAATTCCACCCATTAATTTCATCAAAATCCAAACATTAATTCCAAACATAACTAATCATCAAATATTGTGTTTCATGCCTTCTAAATATTTTTATTAAAATAACTTATTTATATCATGTAATATTCTAGGTTATCACATAAATTTCTCGATAAAATTTCTTCTAACATTTCAGCATCACCACCACCATATAGAATTCCTTATATGCCACATTAGTTTTCTAAAAAATAATACCTAAAATATTAATTACATAAATAAATAAATATTAATGAAATTGAATCACCACATGACTCTAATGAGAAAATCCAACCACCTCTAGAAAATCACGAAACCACTATAAAAGTGTAAATAAAAAATTTTGGATTAAATAAAGTGCCCAAAATTTCATTCTATGAATTGAAAATTTAATATAATACCCTTCTTCTTGGAAATATTTAAATTTTCATAAAGAATAAAAATTATAAAAAAGGACTCTATATTATAATCAACATTGAGATTTTTCATACTAAATAAGCTTCAAAAATAATCATAAAAAGGAAAAATAACCAAACCAACACTAACATTCAACATTATTAATATAATATACATATCAAAACAAAAAGTAAAACTTGAGACAATCCAAAATATTTCACCCAAATCTTTGATTATCTATCACAAGTGCTTTCTTCTATCCCACCAAGCTACCAATAAACTCACTCCATGGGAATAACTCATCCCCATATGATATTCTCTCTATAATCCTGAATTTCCATCAGTCACATTCCATCATTTTTATCATCCTTGATATCCATATCAATAGAATAAATCACATGTGTGGGTTCATAATAATACTTCTGAATCTACTAATCATAAAACACATCGTGAAACTTCCCTAACCAAGAAGTTAGAACTGACAGAAAAGGTACATCTCTAACTCATTCAAACACATCATATAGACCAATAAATCACAATGAAATTTTATTCGCATAATTTTTATTGGAAAAACTCATTTGAACACATCATATAGACAAATATCTGACCCAACTACTTTGTCTTTGCAATACTCAATCAGACATAGCAGGGAATGGTATGGTCTTCCATATAAGGACTTGTATGGGGACATATCGATTGATGAATGGAAACAATTATTATATAAAACTCTAACCAATGATAAATAGTCATCCCATTATCCTATAAAGTATAATATGCCCCTTATTAATGAATACATGAATATATAGATCATTCATTTAACAAGACCCTCAATTTTTGGGTGATTTGTTGTTTTGAGGCATGACTAGGTAGCAATAGCATGTTGTAATCCTTCCCACATTTATGATGTAAAATAAACATCACATCTATGTAATGTCATCCTAAATACTTCATGAACTTATACCACCTCCATAATATATTTATCTAACAAAATATTCATAGTGTCATTTCATTAAAAAATAATAAATGATCTAACTTACTCAATCAATCTATAATAACCCAAATGGAATAAACCCCACTTAGGGTCTGAGGAAAATAGGTAACAAAATTCATCAATATCTCTTACCACTTTAACTATGGAATTTAAAATGCATGAAACAATATCATAGGAATTAGATGTTCAACTTCCACTGGAGAAACAAACTCGGATGCCACCTTCTTTATACCAAACTCAATAAACTACATCTTCAAATCATGATACATATTGTAAAAATATAAATTCATCACTAATTATAAACAATGGGACATAAGCATAAAATTTTACCAAAAGCTCAATGTAACAAAAAACATTCCATCAAATTAAAACTAATGCTCCAAATACCTAGGCCAATCATCCAAAGAATCACTATTCATGGTTAGATATCCCCATACTTCAACCTCAAGGTCACCTGGTTGAGACTCCTATAACTGACACATAATGATGATGTTAATATAATTAAATTAATTCAATATAATTCATCCATATCTTTATAATCATGATAAATATATGATAAAAAGTTCATTACTTTCCACTTCCCACATATCTGCTTAACATCCTCCCAATTGAATAATGACTCATAGAATCAATTTTCTTCAATTATAAAAAAATAATCTTCAAGGTTTAGTGGGAACCATGTATTGGCTCAATCAAAAAAAAAACAACATACAAAACCTACATTTAAAAAAATAAAAATATTGTCATGTTTCATGAGATCTCGAGTTAGGGGGAATATATCAATATTTCCGTGATAAATAAAAAAATAACTTACTGATGATTATATGAAATATTTTATTCAATGAAAGGGGATTTAAAATCCAATAATACAAGATGTTATTTATATAAAAAGAGTTTAGTTTCAATTTCCACACACACAAAGTCATATATATATATACTCAACATATAGGTCAAACAATTCTAATAGTTCATCCATGTGGAATTGAGTAAAATTATCTTGATTTTGATCCTTATCTGGTATTATGAATATGATGTTCATATCTATTATGTAATTTTATTACTCATTTTAATACTTTCCAAAATTGTCACAAGTAACATTAATAATTTTAGAAAAATATGAGGTGTAAGATGGCTTACCAGTGATTTAGTATACTGAGACTCTACCCTCATCCTTCGAGGTTGGGTCCTTGTGTTTTGAGGGTAGCTCCTCAGATTATTTAGATTTATCATGCCAATTACTAGAATCCAAATACATATCTATTTTAATCATTGAACTGGTATATTTTTTTTAGGACATTTTGAGTGGCCTAGTAATCATCTTCTTTTCCTCCCTAGATTCACATGTAACCCTCCAGGTCAATTATTTCCTTTATAATTTTTATATTACAAAATCAAAACACTATATTTCTATGAGGACTTATTCATCCTCTGATAAATCATAGGTAATATTGTCTCCAACCATAATATCATCCATAAAAACATTGATACTCCCATTATAGGACTCAACACTATTGGATGTTGTAGATAATCCTAGAGATCCTTCCCTCGCTACAACTCAAAAATCTTTCCCAGTGGACCTCACTATTTTCTATCAAAGTCATACATATTTATACAAATTTGAAGTTTCTAAACACCAAATGTGATTCTAATAATAAAAATTAGGGCTAATATCCTTATAGAAATAATAATGATATGTTTAAGATGTATTATTGGAGAATCTGTCCTCATCCATGAAAAACTGTTCACCTTCCTCTTATAAATCATGACATAATTTTTGGTGTACCATCACCATTATTGGGGATAACTATTTTTCTAGAATATAATAGGTTCCCCTCCTTTAGAGACACTCTTCTATAAGAGTATCCCCTTCACATCTCTACTCTAGACTAATTTTTAATATCTGACCATTAAACAACTTCTTTTTGAAATAGATTTAATTTATTGTATACAAATGTTGGTGAAGCCACATTAAAATTTAAAGGATTTTATGTCCTTCATCCTTATATATCATTCATTTTTAAAAATTAAATAGGAATTGGTTCCACTTCCTAGAGATAGATTCCTAACCTTTTCCAACAAAATGAAATAATAGATATCATTTCAACTGATGGGGATCCTATAGTATCCCTTAAATTTAAAATATTTTTAATCTAGTTAACCTTAAAGACATTTTCTAGTAAATACCTCATTGATTTACACTTCTTAAAATACATTATATTCTTTCAAGTATCCATTGTTTCTTGGTTATAGCCTATCATCATGGGGAATCTATACTCAAGTGATGACAACTCTTGTCCAAATCATCAAGATGAATGTGATTCACATATAATCCAGACCACAATTCGTATTTTTTTCTCTTATTTTTCAATATTCACCATCAATTTTAATACATATGAAATGTAAAGGTGGGTTTGATACTGCCATCTTGAAGTGAATCGAAGGGCCATAATTATGAAAATGAAGTATGTCCCATTGATCCAAATATAGGAAATACTAAATCATGTTACCAATTACTATATAGATGAGGGGATTTTGAAATAAAAAAACCTATAAAGATTTTCCCATATCAGTGAAAATGAAATATCGTTGTTTTAACACCCTTTTAACCATTTTTTAGATATTTTATTTTATTTTTGTATCTTTTACATTTTTGGAGGGACTCAGATTAAATTTTTAACTTTCTAAAATATTTTAGCATATGAGATGGTTTCTACAATTATACTGCCTCGTTTAGGTAAACAGAGTGATATTTTATGAGTGAGGGATTTTTTTGAGATATTTTGGGAATAGATGGTGAATAGTATATAGGGAGTTTATGGTTTAGAGCGAACTAGTTCATCCCAAAGGTGTACTATGTGGTTCATTTTAATTCTCAGTACTAAATTTCACGACTGATGTATGGTAAGGAGTAATCATGCTACCAAACCATGTCAGTGTCCAGTGGGTTTCTAGTGGTACTTTCATAGTTGGAAAAAAAAATTTAAAAAACATGTGTCTAAACTATGTATACTTCCCTTGTGTTTCAAATTATAATTTTTCAATTTTACCCCTCCTATTTTCAAGGCCATTTTAGCCACCTTCACTTTGTAGGTTCAAATTAGTCTAGGGATCTTGCTGGATATATCTCCATATATTATCCTTTGGTTCCAATATTCTATCATTCCTTTCTCAAGTGGATATTCCACGGTATTCTCCTCTTTTCCATTAGGTTTCTTCCTTCATTTTCTCCTTCATCACATCCCCTTCTATTTCTCTCTTTCTTTCAAACTCTAGGGGATGGGCTAATAAAAATTAGGATTTGGGAAACATCATAATGGGGGGGGGTTTATGTTTAGGGATTATGTATGATATCTTAAGAATTTCTAGATCTTTCAAAATTATAGGAAATTATTTCTGAATTGATTATCATTAAACCTATGTAGGTATTTTTGTGAGCATTCCTTGTCGGAAATGTCACATTGTGGTATATGTTCTTTAAATTGAGATTTTTATCTAATTAAAATTATATATATGATATCTAAAATGTGATTTATAATTATTTTTATGCGAATTATCACTTGGAATAAAAAATATTTTATGGTTTTCATGATTTTAATGGATTTTATTGATTACCAATTTTCTTGAAATGTTTTGATGGAGTGTTTCAATGATTCATTTATTATTAATATGTTTTGACCATGTTTGGGTCTTAGAAGAAATTGAAAATTTGAACTTTTAACTTTTAGAGTTTTAAATGGAAAAGGCGAGTTTACTATTTAATTGATTAGTAGAATTACTTCATCTAATTTCATAGAAGTTGTTTTTGAAATTGATTTCAAATGGCTATAATGTAGATGGAACCCTATTTTCATTTTTTACAAGGAACATTTGAAAGCATTGAAGATTTTTTATTTTGTATGAATATGTTGAACACTCTTGATTCCCCTTGTTTTTTTATTGATTGGGATTCTGACCCCTAAAGAGTAATTTTATATAAATATTTATTCTCAAATGGAGAATATAAAATAGTTTATTTATTATTAGGTCATTTTAGGAAAGAAGATATTAATATTTATTATTGATTTTTTTATAATGTGATTAATTATTTTTAACACCTACTATTAACTGTTTCATGGGATCCCCTGGGTTCTTTGGTATGATAACCTATAATGGATGAGGACTACCCATACTAGAAATGAAATTGATGTAGCTATGTGGCACCAACTCTTGTTAGAAATATTGTACAAATGAAAAATTCACTCCTAAGGTGACATCACATTTCTCGACATCATTACATTATTGATAGAAGGGTATACTCCCATGATAATTATTATTGTTCATTATCTGAAGTATATTTCCATGATAAAAAATGGTACTCTATAGGGGACTTTCCTTTTTTCATTTCCTAATTTTATTAGCAAACTGACTTCGTGAATTGTCAATGAAGCATGTACATTTTTATATAATTGGTTTTAAGGGGCCTTTTTTTTGAATTGATATTATTATTTTAGATTGGTCTATTTTTAAAAGAATGGTTTCAACTGTGATATGAGAAGTGTTTTTATAAAACGGATATAAAAATGAATTTAATATGGTTGTTTTAGAGAAAATAGAAGTAATTCATGAAAATGTTTTCAATGTGATTTTTTTAATTAAGAAAATGAATAAAATATATATAAGATGATTATGTATGTGATATTGTAATTTATATACTCATAAGGGAAAACCTATTTTATTTTTTTATTTCAAAATTGCATAAAATTTAATTTTATTTGTATGGAAATTCCAAGAACTCTATGTTGGTATCATACTTGACCATGTGTATCTCACACATTGCATACATAATTTAGTGTATATATCATTCATGGTTTTCATTTATATTACGTAGATTTAGTCTTCCTATACATGGTTTGGGTTTTTCCATAGTATTTTTATTGGGATGTAAATAATGACTAAGGACCACATTGAGATTTATGGTATCACTTAGTTGGAATATTATTTTCTTTGTGATATAAATCAATCGGATAATACCATAAATCTGTTTAGTTGTTTATTTATTATTCTTTTATGATACGATAATTTCATTAATTTATCAGTTAAATTAGTTTTCTTATCTATTCAGGTAATTCACTATCATGTTATGTGTTCATATGTATATATATATATATATATTAAAGGTGATATTATTCATATATACTAGGATTTGAATCCATGAAACTAGTTCCCAACCTAGTGAAATCATAAAAGTGCCATGGGTATCTCATAAGTTGGATCAAGTTCTCGGTCCAGTGGTGGATTAGGTTGGGTCATGAAAAAATGTTATCATATTACACTATCTTATTATTTAGGGTGTATGCATTTAAGATGTACATAAAAATCCAACCAATCCTCCAATCATGATATCCTTACCTTTCAACCAACACCTTTGATTCCACTTTTACAGTAGTATATAATCTCGATCTCATACCTTGACTACTACAACTCAATATCTATCCCTATGATAGAAATAATCCATGAAATAATGATTTTTATTTTTCATCTTGTTGTGTTTTTTCTATTGGGATTGTCCTCAGATTTTGAGAGATAGGTGTGAAGATATTTTAATGAGCTATTCTTCATCTTGAAACATGAGTTACCATGGGTGGTTAGGATTTGATACATAATTATGAGTTTTTATTGGGATATATTTGATGGAATTTGATATTTTTAATGATTAATTTTTCCCTTATGAGTGGGTTGATGATTCATTGGGTTTTCAGAGTTTCAAAGGTGAATGTGGTGAATAAACCAGGGTTTCCTGATAAGCCTAGATGTCTTTGAAAATTATTCATCACCCTTGCATAATAGGTATGAAATCTTATAGATGTTGTCACATGTTGGAATATGGTTTACCATCCCGTGTTTCCATGACACATATAGTGATTTTCCTCCCCTAGTGATGTTTCCTTTCCTTAATTACTTTCCTAAATGACCATAATGGTTTATTTCATATGTGTGAGGATTAATAAGGGGTTTTTACTATAGAATTTGTGTGCGTTAACATGATTTTTATGATTTTTGTTTCGGTTTAAATAATGATTTTTTAGTAATTTGGTATTATAATTGTGTTTTTGAATGGTTTATAATTGTGTTGATAAATTTGAATTCCTTTTTCTTGAGATAGGATTTAAAGGTTTTTTATGAATTTTTTATAAAAATAATTAACCTTCATCGAACATTTTATGTTGGTTACTTAAAATGTTTTCAAGGATATGAAATTTAAATATGTATTTTTGAAACTATTTTTTAAAAAACGTGGCTTATAAAATGGTTAAAATTAATGAGTTAGGCCAGAAGTTTTGTAATAAATGTGTTAGTATGTTTTGAAAGGTGAGGTTTTTGTAGAAATTACAAAAATGATAGGGTGTTTTATAAATAGTATCTTCAATGGAAACTAATTTAGAAATGGGATTTTGAAAGAATATCAAGTCTAAAAGTGGGTTTTTTATTACTTTTGATGAAATTTATCATTTTAGTGTGTGATTATGAAAATAGTGTGAATGTTTTTTGGGTTGAGTGGATTATGTTCCCTTATTGTTTGGGATTATGTTTATATTGTGTGATTTTATTTATAGAACATGAATATCTTTAGTTTTATTCATTTTTTCTTTTTTCTGCATGACTCTTATAATGTAATTAGTGTGTGATAGGTCATTCCACCTTGTTCTTAGGTGTGGTTATCCTTGTAGGTGGATTTTCTCATAATATAAAGTGGAGTGGTGGAGATATACATATTTCTTTTATTCTAGGAAATGTTCATTTAGTTTCCTCTTCCTTTCAATGATATATATTTTGATGGATGGTTTGTTTGGTAATAAATGATTGGTATATCCACATGGTGGGTTTTGATGGTGTCTTTTAAGTGGCTTATATGTTGTCCTTTTTTGGCGGTTTATTTCTATTTTTTTATTTCTGATTGAATGTTTCTTGGTTCTTCCTTGGTGAATGTTAAATACTTATGGATATTTATATAGGATTTATAACATAAGTTCATGGTATTTGTTTTTTTTAATCCCTGCTATTTTATATTTCTTCCTTGGTGTTCTTAGAGTGTTATATTGATATGAAACTGTTTTTTGTTCAGTGTCATTTTGGGATGAGCATGGGTGACCATTGGGTTGATTCTTGGGTATCTATGATAGATGATTCCTTCAAGAATTGACCACCATGTGTTGTAAAAATTATAGGGTTATTCCTAGGGTGATGTTTTGATTTGAGTTCCTCGTTTACATGTAGAAAATTGTGAACGAAGTTCTAGAACCCATGTTGTTGTATGTTATGTAATTATTATGAGTTATTTTTTATGGGATTTGTGGTTGAGATGGATGTTGGGCTTGGTAATGGTTTTCATTTTTGTATATTTTTATTTCTTTTATAGTCATGATCACCTTGGAAGTTAGAATAGGTTCTTGATAGATTATTCCAATTAGAAGAATTTTGGTGATTCTTATAAAATTCATGGAGCTTTGTTCTCATGTGTGGTGGTTTCCCATGTGGTTTTTTATCTTCATTTTACACAATTTATGGAATTTATAAATTGTTTGGATAACTATGATCTGTCTCTCACCCTATTTAGTTTTTACTTTATGATCGGGTGTCATGGTTCATAGATATTAATTTTTGTTTTCTAGACCTAATTCTTTTTTTCAATGAGGCTTATAGTATTGACAATTTATTCCTTTCCTTATATTCTCTTTAGGTTGTTCCCCATCCTTCCCAATTATATCCTTGATGTAATTTTCTATATTTCTTCTCATTATCGTCTACAATAAATATAGAATTTCTAGTGGAAGAATGATTCATTGTGTGGATATTATAACAAATCATGTTACCTTGATTTTATATAATTTATTTCATTTTGGGATATTTTAAATTTATGGATAATTTTTTTCTTATATTTTTAATTTTTTGGATTTTTTATTCCATGTGTATCATTTCTACTAGGCCACCATGATGTTTAGAAAAAACATTCGAATATCCTTATATAGAGTTTGGCTTTCAGTTCATTTTTAAGGTTCATGGTTAAGGGTACATGGGTAGCACCCAATTTTGAGAGATCTATGTGATCCCAATGGAAAACCATATGATTCGATATTGATCTTGCATTTGATTTTCATGTTTGGATGATGGTTAGGAATAATCATGCAACAAAATAATTTTATTGTATCCTGAGTTTATGATAGAAGATTTTGGGTTATCACATTGTTTCCAAACCATTTTTTCAAAACTGTGTAGACTTCCAAGATGTTTTACATTTTGGATTTAAAATTTTACCCCTCTATGTTTTTTTGGTATTTTTGGGTACTCTCCATTCTATTGGTTTGATCAATGACGGTGATCATAAAGGATTTATCTCCCTCTCATATTCATTTTTTACAAGCTCTTCCCATTACATTATCATGTGGAAATTTCCAGGTAATCTACTCCTTTTATTTTGGTTCCTTCTTTACTTCTTCCCCTCTTTCTTTCCCCTTTGATTTGTCCCTCTCCCTCAAACCCTAGGAGCTTCCATAATTCGATTAAGGGTTTTATGTTTTGTTTTCAAGGGGTTTTGATTTCTAGGGCTTATAGATAATCACTTAGGTATTTTTAAATCATTCATTTTCCTATGTGATAACTTCTAACTAGATTTTCACGGAACCCAATTATCTAATTTTTATCTATATTTGTTTAACTTGCCACTTTTTTATTTATGTTTAATTTTCGTTTTTAACAAATTATAATTATATATGATAGCTCCAAAAAGTTTTTGTAATGTTCTAATGTGATTTATAACTTTTTATAAAAATTATTTCATTGTTTTTAATCTTTTTAAATAATGTTATGACCTTCAAGTGCCTTGAATTGTTTATCCAAATTGTTTCAATGACACCTTTATTATTAAATTATTTGAACCTATTTTTTATATTTAATAAATTGAAAATAGAAGTTTTTGGACTTTTATATGTTTAAATAAAAAATATAGTTAATGTTTTTATTAGATTTCTAAAAATATATGAGTGAATTGTTTTAAATATGATTGAGAAATATATATCAAATAGATACACTAAACTTTTCCTTCTGAGTTTGTTTTGAAGAAGGCATTCTTGTAACCATTAATTTATTTTCATTCCATGTGAGTGTGTTAAATCTTCTTGATCCCCCTTGTTATGTTTTTCTCAATATAGATTCTTACCCCATATGGGAAATGTAATATATATCATGACTGTGATATGGAAAATTTGAGAGTGGCTATTTTTTATGAGGGTATTGAAGGTGAGATGAGATTCATATCTATTGTTGACTTTTTTTAATCATGTGATTAATTTGTTTTCCATCTTTGTATTTGTATATTCCCGGTAAGTAATTGGTACTAATATTTTTTATCCAAATGGGATGAGGTCCCTCACTACTATACATGCCAACGAAGTAGTTATGGGAAACACCCCTTCTCATAGATGCATAAAATATCCAAAATCCACCACTATGGTGACAAAGAATTTCTAGGTAGTCTAGCCTTAGTGATTAAAGGCTGCACCCCCATTATATCTTGTTTTGTTAATTATACCTAGTATATTTCCATGATCCTTTATAGTACTCCATAGCAAACATTCCTTTTTTATTACTTTGTTTTATTGGCCTATTCGATGCAATGACAAGTAGATGATGCTTTTTCATTATTATCCCATTTGTGGGATAATGCCTTGGTTTTTACTTTGTTATTATTCTTGCACATTTATTTGTTTTTTAAAATGGTATAAAATGTTGTGTGAAACGTTTATTCACAAAAACGGTTGTAAAATTGATTTAAAATTAGTGTTATGAAAAAATGGATGTATGACCACAATATGTTTTCAATATGATTGTTTTTATTTAAGAAGATAATGAAAATGTATATGATGAATATGGATATGATATTGGAATTCGTAGAATCATAAGGTAAAATATTAATATTTTTAATTGTATTTGAAACACGCCTAAAATTAAATGCAATTTGGAAGGAAAATACTTGAACTACTCATTTGGATTATACTACAGTCAATTTCCCTCACAACTTTCATAGTCTATTCAGTGTATGAACTACTCATGGTTTCTATTCAAGTTCCCTTTATATGGATGTCTGGTTTGGGATGTGGGTTTCTATAGATTAGTTAACCTGGAATATTTAGAGAGGGAAATAGATACATGAAAATTTATTTTAGAGATTAGTTGGGATATTTTTTTGATGTAAATGTATCTACTTATAGCTCAGATGTTATTTAGTTGTTTCATTATTATTTTGTGTATGCGAAATTTTATTCATTTATTTCATATATTGTTTAGTTTTTTACATATTCATGTTGTGGCGTCTACATTTATGTGTATATATATATAGGGATACATTGTTCCGATTTATTATTCTTTAGACCCTGACACTAGTTTCCAAGGTAGGGAAATCTGTAACATTCCTAAGGGATATAGATTGACTCGAGTACCCTGTCTAAGGGTGGTCGATGTTAGATAATTATAGAATTGTATCGAATCATTCTCTCTTATTATTTGGCGTGTGTATGGGTAATAAGGGGTCTAAGATCATCATCATAACTCAAAAGGAAGACTTAAGGGTATTATTTGGAGTTTTTTCACACCTTGAGCCTTGATTTTTCAATGCATGTTAATATTTGAGTCTTATATTTATATATTTTTATAGGATTATTTAATTGCATTTGATATGTTTTGATCACAAATTGGTCCCCAATGAGTTCATAGATAATTCCATGGGACATTTTGGATTTTAGAGGTGAAATTAGTGAATGAACCATGTTTGCATAGTTGTCCTTCACAATCTAGTAAACCATGTAGAACTCATGCAGAATGGGTCATAGCCTCATAGATCATGCCACATGATTGACACATGGTTTACCAATCTAAAATTCCAAACATTGAAATGTTATGCTTCTATTATAAAGATGTTTTTTCTTATATATTTCTATATTCACAAAAATTTTGTATAGAATTGGTGTAAGAATTAATAAGGGTGTTTTATTATTTAATTTGTGCTAATTTTGTTGATTTTTAGGCTATTTTAAATTTTGTTAGTAATTTTTTTATGTTATGGAATTTTATTTTGGAATTGTGGTGTATTAAATTATTTGAAATTATGTGGAGAAATTTTAGTTTTCTTTCATTTTATTTGAGGGCTTAGGGTTTTTTGGGTTTTATGGATTTTTATGAAATGTTTAAAATTTTAATGGGATGTTTTAAATTTGGTTAAAAAAATAGTTGGAAGCAGAATATATATTGAAATGGAGTTTTGAATGAATTTTTTAAAAATGAAAATGTGGTTTTATAAAATACATAGCCTTATAGATTTAAGTAATTGGTTTTAAAAAAAAGTTAGAGAATCGTTTTAGAGGTGAGGTTATCTTGGAAATTTTAAATGAGTTAGGTTGTTTTAAAAAGAGTTACTTTGAGGGTTATCAATTTTAAAAGGGAATTGGGAATGAACTTTGGTTTGAAAAAGTGTGTTTTGATTATTTATGATAGATTTTTTTGTTTTTAGAGTGTGATTCTTAAAAATAGTGGGAATGTGATGTGTGTTTGGTAGATTGTATTACATATTTTTTTTTATATTGGTAAGGTTTTATTTTTTATGGAATATGGATTGATTGATGTTCATTTTTTGTTATGGTTGTTATATGGCTAAAAAAATGTAACATATAGAAAATATGAAATAATAACACTTTATTAGATAGTGTGTATGACATAAAAAATAATGTATTTAATGGAATATAACATCCCAAGGCTTTAAAATAAATTTAAAATTTTAAAAAAATTCTATCAATGATATATCATGTAATTTACACAACACTGAGTTAGATTTCGTTACATTCAACAATGACTTTCATTGATTGATTACAGTACAGACAAGACCGAGTTTAACTGAATACAACTAATATTATAATTTATATTAAATATTGTCTCATGGATTTAAATTTTTTTGATTGAATAGGATTAACTAACATATAAAAATATATGGTTTAATTCATTGTTTACCAATTAATTAGAAGTGAAAAAAAAAATTTGAATAGAAAAGAAATGTTTTTATAAAAAACATTATTATGAAATGAAGTTGTTTTATCGAAATAAATTAAATTAATGAATATTAGTGAATGTTATTAATAAATTTTTTATACTATACATTCAACCAAATTTATTTACATTCATACATTAGATTGTATAGTCATAAGATAAAAACAAATAAAACTTTATCTAGAAAAAACATGTATTTTTCTAAAGGAAAATTTGTCACCTTTATTAGTGTAATTTTTTTTAAAAAAATTGTTGATGCATATAAATTTTATTTGAATAGATAAACTTCTTTTTAAATGTGGAAATTTAAAAATTATCTTGGGGTGAATTTTTTGTATTTTTCAAAGATGTTTCATTTTTTGATTAATAGTGAAAAATATGAAATTTTAATACAAAACTGACTCTTCATCTAAATTATTTGTAATGATTAAATATATTTAATCTTTTTTAAAGTCATATTATATCAATTATACATATTTAAAAAAATGTAATGTAATTAGAATCAATTTTATATTGAATTTGGATATAAAAACATTCGAAACTTTTGAACATTTTTTACATTAGAACACCTCATTCTCATCCCATCTGTAGGATTAAATTAAATTTAGTTTCTGGAAATTATTTAATTTCAATTTGAAAAAATTGATTCCAGATTTTTAATGACAAAAAAAAATAATTATAATAATTTAAAATTTAATTTTTACCAAAATTATTATTGAAAGATGTTAAAATAAATCACGATGATTAAGAGAGAAATGAATTTACTAAGTGACTAAACCTTGAACATAATTGGGAAAATGACCTAGAAACTTCTCCAAAACCCATTGCATGGATATATTTAGACCATATATTTTCTTATTGAGAATTTTCCGTTACCAGAAAAAATGCTGTAAGGGATTCCTACATAGTGTTTAAATTTTGGTATTTATAAAAATGCAACTCCTCCTCCACTATAAAAGGTTCTCAACCACCCCCCCACTTATTCACACCTATCAAGAAAATTTTATAAAAAAACCCCTATGATATAAATTCAAACTCCTCTAAAATAATCCTAGAATCCAAAATGTTATCCTAAATCCTACCAAGGAAGGCCTTTGTTGCATACCAAACGAAGATACCAGAATAATAGAAGACATTCATAAATGAATGTTTTAGTTTTATCATTTCATCAGACGCCTTAAATTATTTATATCATGTTTATATAATAACCTTAGTATCTTAAATATATTGGGAAATTTTTTGAGAAGTTTATGACCTACAACTTCACATACTTCAATAAAATAGGATACACAATATTCATTTGGGTTTACAATGGATTGCCACCTTGCGAAACAATGTTGTTCGTTCCACCATTACCACCATTATATTTTGGTAATAATGACAGGTTTCTGGTTAATATTATATATATATATGAGACCTATAATATAATAATTCTTCTTGGAATTATTATATAACACACACCTGCATGATTTCCTTTTTTGTGGGAACACGAAAACTTCATTTATGTGTATGATAGACTACCTCCTCGCAAAGTGATGTGATTAATTCATGAATTACATAGAATAAAATAATGATGGTTAAAAAATTGACATATATGAAATAGAAAATATACTTGAATAAGAATATAAATATACATCATTTAATTTTCTTTCTTCAAATATGAAATTTAAAATGGAAGTCGTGTTCATGCATTATTATGGCCTACCATTTCCCTGAACAATGCATTCAATTTCCTATCATTAAATTTAACATATTACAGTAAATACACATATGATGATTATATATGGCATCTTAATTAATTTTTACGTTCTATATATGATGAATTCATGATCTAATTAAGGGGAAAAATATAAAATGTCAAAATACTGATGAAAAACAAGTCAATTAACACCCAAAATGATTAAAATTATTATAGATTATTAATTAAAGGTTACTAATTTGTTATAAAATTATAATATAAGATATCATAAACATTAATTTGATTTTGGAATAACTTTATAAATTTTTTAAAACAACTATTAATGAGGATAAATCAAGTATAACCAAAAGAAAAGCATTAGGGAAGGGATTTCATATCAATTTCATTTTATGGTGGCTTAATATAATGTTATGAACCTAATTACAGTTATACGGTGTATGTACTTCCCATTGATATGTAATAAAATGTTTAATTAATTATTCATTGTATTATATTTTTCAAATTTATTTATTTCATCTATGGGACTTAAATAAAAAGCTACCGAGTGGTAAATAATTTAATAACTCAATTTCTTTTCATTGGGTTATAGAATGGTGGTACCATTACTAAGTACCCAATAGAGATTGAGAACCTAAAAAATAGGTTCGTTCATGGAAATGATGAGACAAACTGATTTCAATAAGCAATTTCTTTGTTTTCATAAATATTATAATATTATGTATATAAGGTATTATAATTATATTATGCTGTATTTACACTTATTTATGTGTATTTATAGTTAATAGAAATAACTTATTCATTGGTTCATTCTCACATCAATGCTATGATCATTTGATGGGTACATTTCAAAATCTCATTCTAATCTAGATTATGTGTATTGAATTTTAGTTGAAGGAAATTATTTGATCATTATAATATTAACCATATATATTCTTATCCTTTTTTTATTCTTGTTTTTTTTTCAAGTTATAGAACCATTTTTTACCCTCTCTGGTACTTAAATTTTGTAATATTTTTTTAATAATGGATGACATCATCTTTCTGTTCGGTCTGAAATGTATTTTCATACAAAACCATGTTTCCGATGTGTTTTTGAAATTTTTTATTTATCATTTAAAAATGAATTATTAAATGGAATGTTTACGAAATTTGTCTATTTAATTTTTTATCAAAGAAATATTCTTTCCTCTTTCTGAACAAGTAATATTTCTATCCTTTTTACATTGTAAAAAAATGTTATATTACCTAGTATAGAATTGCCTATCACGATTTATTTAAATCTTCCCTTGAAATTTTACAAATAATTTTTAAAATAATTTATTATATAAAGACATTTTAAAATAATGTTTTCTTCAAAATGAATTTTTTTTTTCAAAAAAATGAAATTGAAAAGAATGTTTCCCTCATTAATGTTTTGAAGACCATTTTTACGGTAATTTTATTTATCAGTGAAAAAAACCCTTATTATTACTCTAATGGGTACACATCATATTTATACAATCCATATTATTCCTCTAGATGGATTATGATTATTTTGACCAATGATATTATGGAAATTCACTTTCGTCAATCAATTTTTTAGTCATTGACCTCCCCTAGAGTTATTCACTTAATAATCACCATTGAACATTATATTTCACATAAATATACAAATTATTTATAATAGATATGATTATTTATAATCTTTATTCAATTTTTACACATAACATTTAGTATTATAGTTATTATATTAATTGGAGAAAATTTGACATGTTTCTATAATTTACTCAATATGGATATTTTCAGGGCACATTATTCATGAATTAAAGAGATATTTAGATATGTGAGGAATACTCTTGAACTAATGTTACTGGTGGGGCCCTGTATAATATAATCCCTTGATGCATCAATAAGTCTCTTATTTAAAATCAGTTAATATTAACTTAAATGGGTTAATTCTAATAGATTAAATCTTCTTATCAAAGGTATTGATGGAAGTGGTTTCATGTTTCAGATACATGACATCCAATAAATAAGAATATTTTTCACTAAAAATTAAGTTATTATTTTCCAACATATTTTCACGACGAATAAATCTAAGGATGTATATCATTCACAATTTATTGATTAAATGGAATGTGTTTTCAGTTATTTAATTTTACAAATTGATTATTAATTATTATGTTATTTAAATGGATGTGTGTTCAGTTATTTACCTTTCAATATTGATTATTCCTTATTCGAATTTCTAAATGGAATGTGTGTTTAATTATTTGTCTTTCCATATTGATTTTTCATTATTGATTAAAGATTGATTCCAATATATATAACCCTTACTTGGTATTGGAGCTCACCCTTATTTTATTTCTATTCCCCAGGATTTCATGTGGTTTACTATGATATATAGTTATGGATACACTATATGGAATAAACTCATTATCAATAAATAAAATAAAAAAATTATTGAAATTTTGTGTATTAAAATGTAGTATAGAAATCATCTACATATATAGTTTACCAAGACTAATAAACTAATTGGTCCTTCATTATGTGATTCCTTTTATATTATGCTAGAGTAATGGTAGTTGGAACCATTTTTGGTCTTACTAGGGTTGGGTCAGTACAAAAACGGTCTTAATGGAATATAGGTTGTATCTTCATGTTCATTAATATGGTTCACCTGGTTAGTAAGTATTCCAATACTCCAAGGGGATCGATGGATTGAAAAAATCCTTTGTTTTATAAATCCTTATTATTTACTTTTAGAAAACCCAGCCCTAGAAATCCAAAATCCAGTGTCATGAAACCATTACATTGGCTTAGGTTACATGTAAATTCTATCCCAAAAGACCAAATAGTTTAGTAGTATTCGTAAAATAAATAAATACATGATTTTTTTTTGAAATTCATACACTAATTACAACATTTTTTTTCTTTTGATGATAATAACTTTGTTCAATCAAGTGTATCCTTGTGTATCATTCATACTAAACTTCTCGGAATCTTATGGAATAGAAGAATAATAATGGAAGTCTAAAATTCTTAGTAAGGGTAATGTAAATAAGAATCAATAATAAATTAATGAGTGGTAATAAATATTAAATGTTAAATAAATGAAGACACATTCCATTTAATAAATAAAATAATATGGATTTACATAAGTAATATATAATTGTAATAACTGGAAACACATTCTATTGAAATAAATAGATAAAGAAAAATCAATCTCGAAAGGTGAGAAAATGAAACACATTTCTTATAAAAATTTAAAATAAAATTAAATGCACATATATATATATATATGTCAATGTAATATATAATAGATGAATAATAACTAAAACTAAATAATATAAATGCTTAATTATTAGACGCCATGTTTCCTAGGTAGATGGAACTATTATCGTCGAGATTATTCAAAAGATGGTTTAACATATCGAGTTACAACCCATCTAAGGCTAGCTAACTAGCACATCCCATGAAACTACCATTTTATCAACAAGATATCAATAATTAGGCCCCACCAATGTCGTACCTATCCAATATATTTCAAATATATCATATAATCAATTTACCAATATGCCTTATAAAAATATTTGTATGAAGATAAAGATATAGATTTTTCAATATCTTTAAAAATAATAAAATTAAATTCAAAGTAAATGTCATATGAAAAATGGTGTATGATTTAGGAAATGAATATATCCAAGATAAATGATATTGATAATTTGGAGAAATTCAATGATCAATGATCATATGAATTTGAATATTTCAATGGGACTAAAAAGGTATCAATGAATTGAATGTAAATAAAATCCTTGTCCAAATCAATCATAAACTATCCATATGAATAATAAGGGTGGTTCAATACAAAATATCCAAAGTAAAGTGTGGATAAAGGGGTTTATTTTTTATTAATATAAATAATATAAATGATTTTTTAAAAAATTAATGAAGAAAAGATTCTTTTTTATTTAAAAAAAATTTAAAATGCATTTCTTTGGAAATCACATTTAAATACATTTTACATAAAAATAAACCTTTAAAATTTTCAAATGAAGATTATATGAAATGATGGATGGTATATCCGTACATGTCGTACAAGGTAAAAAGAACATTACTTTTCATGATAAAAGGGTAGAATATTGACTTTCTTGGAAAGAGACAAGAATATTCATTCTTAAAATAATTAAATTGAAAAAAATTATTAAATCATTTTCAAATGGTTAAAAACATTTTTGAAATTATTTTTAGAAAACATGGTTTTTATAATAAAACATGTTCATTGAAAAAAGAGATAAATGATGTAGGGCTCTATAAAAAATATTTTCTAAACCATTTTTAGTACAAAAGAGTAGGAAAGTGGTACAATTACATGATAACTATCATGAATAACTAGAGTTGAAAAAAACTGAAAGGTTTTAATAAAAAATGATCAAATAATTTCCTCTTTTGGAAATTATAGTGTAAAAAATCCAAGAAAAATGTGATTGTATTGTTAACCCCTGAAAATAAAATAAAATAAATGTGAAAACCAATCAATGAGTTGATTATGTGTTCAACTATAAATCCACATAATGAAGTGAAAATAAATCAATAGATAGTAAAATAAATTATACACATAATAATTGAATATTAACTTCAATGAGGATGTAGTATAACTTAAGGAAAATGAGTAATTTTATAAAATTTCATATCAAATTGGGTAACATTTAACTAAAATCTCATTAGAAGAAACAAATGAAATTGAAACTAAAAATTCTATTAATAATGAATGAATAGTGATATTACAATTCAATGTGGCAGTATTTGAACCATATATAAGAACATAGTTGTAAAAAAATAATAATCTTGTATAAAACAAATTAGGAATCCCAAAGTAAGTGATACTACAAAGAAAATCATTTAGAACATTATTGAGTGAAGTAATATTTAAACATTTCAATGTGTCAAATACTATATAAAAACATTTGAATCATAATCCCCATGAAGGAATGAAATTAAAATAGACTTATAATATCATGATAATAAGTATATCCATGAAATTAAATGTCAAAGGGTATTATATAAACCACATAAAGGTTAATTGGTTCATACCGACAAATAAATCTCAATGGAATTTAAATTGAGACGAAATCCCTTACCTTGTATTTTCATTAGATTGAACATCAATTAAAATTATGTATAATGTTATTAAAAATGATTCTAACATATAAATTATACATACTCATTTATAATATCATATATTAACTTGTCATAATATCATATTACTCATTTTTTAGTAAACATTCATTATTTTTAGTATTTTAGCTGTTAATTTCCTAGATTTTCGTGTATGTTTTGACTTGTTTCTCATTGTTCATACTACTTAGATAACAATTTCATAATAACAAGAATGTAAAACATGATTTTATTATCATATATATCCAATATATTTTTCTTTAGAATAATCCTTAATGTTTGGAGATAAGAAATGAAATTCATTATTCCTGGAGATAGTAGGTCATACTTACGCATGGACACTACTTTCATTTCTTGTAAATATTTAAAAGAATTAGAATTAAATGATATATATGTTTTTTAAAATTATAGTTTCATATTTATGCACAATATTTCATACAGTTTTATTAAAACCAACCATTATACATTCCACGTATAGTATGAACAAATCACATCTCTTTGAGGGGTCAGTGGTCCATACTTCCACAAATTATGTTGTCATATGTAGAAAAAATAGAAATAATGAAGGTATGTGTTATAACAGAGTTACAGAAGGATAAATAAATTATAAATATTATATATATCCTATATAATTATATTTTTTACCATAATTCCCATCCAGTAAAAGAGGTAAAGGAAAAACAAACATTCATCATTTAATAGGACATTAGATCACCGTAAACACAAAAAATAGGTTTGTTACCTAGTAGATTGATGTGTGTGTATGTTCAGGTCAAAAAAGTAACATAAAAACATATAAGTATATTAAAGATAATTATTTTATTATTAAATTATGGATTATTTATAATTTAGAGGTGGATAAAAGAAAAATAAAATGAAAAGATTGAGGAATGATAATACCTCTTATTTGGGGAACTCCTTTAGGTTTGAAACAAAGCCCTTCTTTGGATTAATTTTTATAGAATGTTTGGATTAAAGGATGAAGGGAGGAATTTTTAGGATTCATTTCTTCAATGATGGGTAGACCCAAATTGGGTTGAGATGTGTGAGGAAGTGGGAGGGTTGAGTGACTTTTTATAGTGGAGGGGGGTCGAACTCTTGTAAATATTTCAAAAGGGACTTCCACCCATATTTTCTCCAAGAAATGTGGATCCAATGATAGTAAAAATTTTATCCAACAGATTATAGGTTCTATATATGGCCACTTAAAGGCCTTTTTCAAGTATATAGGCCATTTTGGTCCCTAAGATTAAGGTTTAGTTCATTATTAAGTTAATTTTTCTCTTAATCATTGTAATTAATTTTACGAATATTCGCTATTGTTTTCAAATATTTTAACCTTATTAGAAATTATAAATTATGATTATTCAAAAAATTAAACCATTTTTTTTCAAATTACAATCAATTAAGTGGAATAAATTTGTTTAAAATTAATCCCCCGAATGTGGCGACAATGTGAGATTTTAAAATAAAAATATCCTATGTTTGGTAAATTTTATACCAAATTTAAAAGTGAAATTTATTCTATTGGAATAAATTGGATTTAATGATAAAAATTGATCTAATTAAACTTTAAAACCAATTTGAGATAAAATTTAACCAGATAAATAAATTAGACAAAAAATAGTTTTGAATTTAAATTCATTATTTTTCACAATTCAATAAAAAATGAAACTTCACAGGAAAATTCAAAAAATTCACCCTATGATAATTTTTATATATCTTGTTAAAATAAAAAACAAAATTTTAAATATAATATTTATAATATTTCCAATATTGGATTTAAAATAGGTTCTCTATTAAAATGTAGCAAAAGTGACTTTTTAAAAATATTGATTTTTATGTGTAATATATGCCTTATTCTTATCTTATTAAGGTCTAGTTGTAACACCCTGAAATTTTATGAAATATTTTTTTAATGTATTACGTTATACGCAAAGGAATCTTTCACTGCACACAACACTAGCTTGTCTTGCGTTACACGCAATCACGACCGTCCTCGATAGCGTGTGTAGTACGCAATACCGAGTTTCACTAAACAAAGATATATTATTATATTATAAACTAGCCGTTATGAATAGTATTAACTTAATTTTGAATTTTATAACGTTATTATTCATCTTAAACATTATCTAGAATGAGTTATAAAAACAAAATCAGTTTTTCGGATAAAAGAAGTATTTTTCAAAAAATGCAGTTTTACCACCTTTTGATGGCGTACCCATTTTAAATATAGTTTTGACATGTTTATAAGTTAAATTTGACAAAATAAAATTATTCTTTTGAATCAGGACATAAAAATTTACTTTGGATAAATTTTCGATACTTTTCTGATAACTTTCATATTTTGATGAATAGTAAAAATACGCTAATTTTTAATTAAAAACAACTTTTTTCATTGAGATAATTTATATGTCTAAATTATAATATTGAATAGTTTTAAAGTATAAATATAATATATTTTTAACATTTAATATAATGTATATCATTATCATTAATTTCACATTGAATTCATAGGTAAAAACATTTCAATCATTGGCAATGTTTTAACTTCTAAAACCCATTTTCTTAACAACAGGATTAATTTTAAATTAATTACTGCAACTTATATATTTTGAATTTTGAAAAATGGATTCAATATTTTTAATTATTGGGTCAAAATTATGTTAATAGGATACTTTTTATTTTTGGGCATTATGAATAGTAACAACAGTAAATTTTATTTACCATAGTTAAAGGTAAATCGGGTAATTAAGGGTAAATATAAGATTATAAAATTACCCTAACACCTGCCAAAATCCTATTGGATGAATAAAAGTCGACCCATATCACCTAAGGGCCGGACTATATTTATTTAATGGACTTCTGACCATGAAATAATATAATTACTATTAAAACCAAGGAAAGTGACAATGTGTCACTCTCTTAAATCTTATAAGTATAATAATTTTAATTTAGTGATAAACTTCATGAAACATTGGATATAAATAGTATACAGAAAGATAATAAAATTATATACATCATATGAATTTATTTATAATTTTTAGGGATTAAATAATTATCATTAATTATGACACAATAGTGATGTTGAAATTATTTTATTAATTAAAATATCAAATAAATGGTTTTAAAAATATTAAAATAAATATTATATGACCTATTTAACGTGATCCACTAATTTTTTAGATACATATGACATTTTATAAATCTATTAAAGATTTTAGTTTGAACATATCTTCTGTATATATTTTATTTAAATTCAAATAAATGAATAGTGTCAAAATTGACACTATTGTTATTTTATAAAAATAACATATTATAAAATTGTTTAAAAATCACAAAAATTTATAAAATTTATAAATTAAAATTAATATGGTCCAAAATTTTATAAAGTGTCACATTATGGAAAATTCACAACACATATGTAATTATTTATAATAATTTAAAATTTAGAATATTATTACCACAAATAAAATTAAATTGATAAATAAGGATAAATCAAGTTGATAAGGTTTAAAATAAATTCCTAACATGTCTAAATTTTATTATTTGATGAGATTACAATCCTAACTCATCTAATATTAGTATATTAGTCATTTTAGAAGTGTTTATGTGGGGTTGGGATTTAATATAAACTAATATTTCTTATATTTTGAAAGGTGCCCCTCTCCTCCCTTATAAAAGGGCACCTCCTCCCTATCCTCCTAAAAACAATTTGAGCCTTCAATCTCAGCCAACCCATACCCATTTCACTTACCCACTTCCTTAGAAACCTACTAGAGTTACTGGTCTCCTCAAAAGACAAACTCTAGTGCCCTAAGAGAAATTTGAAAGGAGGCACTTCGAGAAAGAGGTAATACCTTCTACCGTTTTCTTCATATTCCATTCTTCTTCTACTCCCTCTTATTTAGTTGTTTCATTATGAAGTAATGACATCAGTTTCCCTCATATACTGATATGTTATTATAAATATGAAAAAAAACCTATTTCGCCTCTTATCCATCCTACGGTAAACAAAATCACCGTGCGTGCGCACGTACGGAATACCATCTCCACGCCGTGGTGTAATATGTTTTCCACCACCACCTTACTTGGATGGGTATAATGGTGAAAATAAATAACTATATATGATTATTTTAAAGTGGTATTGATTCTGAAATATTATACATACACTTCAATACAATTCCACAATAATGGGAATGATATCATCGCTCGTGCGTACGTACGGTGTACCGTCTCAATGATGTGATGCGACTCGTTCTATATGATCTTCATTGAATAATTATTATATAAATGAATTGAATGAATTAATATGATATATATTACACTAATACCATTCTTTAAATGATATATATATATCCTATAAAGATTAATAATAATTTATTCGACAAAACACACATAAGAACATAAAGCAATAAACACCCGAAAAACAAGTGCAATGAAATATTACTACTAAGAATATAAAAATATGACCATATATGATATCATAAAAATGAATATGATTCTATAATAAATCAATTGACATTATTTAAACCATATTACAAGAGGTTCAGATTCATACGAATCATATCAGACCTAAGGTAAGGGAAAATCTCACAATCTCATTTTTATCCAAGATTGTTTATACTTTAGAATTTACTTGGGATTATTTATCATCCACACCCATGTTTACTCAATATGTAATATTATTTCCACCCACCTAAATTTTTTTGAATCCAATTTTATCTATTGGTGAGTTTTTAGTAAAATATATGAAATTAATCTTTTGTCGTTTTTAGTATGAGGTAATTTCTGACATTTCCGGCCAAAGTACGAGAAGAATGTTTTTTTAACTTATATGGCCTGAATGGAATTTTAGAACATTATTTCCATGAATCTTCCTTTACATGTTTTCAAGTTTATTTTTAATCAACTTATTTTAGTTTAAAATTGGATGACATTTTAATAAAGGAAATTTTTTTTGAAGTAGATAGGATATTTTCCTCAAGAATAGAGTTCAAGTGTTTTAACAAAATTATTTTCCATCTAAGATAATATATGGTTTTCTTACTATCGCTATTTTTACATTGATTTGATTATGTTATGATGAAATTATTTTTATGATGTCCTTTTATCTTATATGGATTATGTTATGATGGCATGATGTTTAAGATTCCCATTTTTATTACATGGGCTATGCTTTTATGTATGATTTATGATCTTGTGGAACACATAAGAATGGTATCATTATGAGATGGGTGGGACCTATATCTCTCTCCAATGCATTGGGTAAAGATTTATATCTCATGAGATAGACATGGCTGGAACGGCAGGTTAAACTGGTTCAGTGATATAGGATTGAAACGAGGAGTGAACATGGTTCAGAAATGGACTTTGTCCGCTAAGATAGTCTTGGCAATGAGTCTTGACTAGTAATAAATGATTTTCTATGATTATGTGTGTATTCCAAAATGCTTCATATTTTATGTTATGATTATTGGGATTACATTTCACTTCTATTATTTTCCCATGTTATGATATCTTTTGCAGGATAAGATTTTCAAAATGTTATGTTCTTATGAATATGATATGTTTGATATTTCTTTTGTTTACCCTTACTAAAAATTTTAGCTCACCCTTTTGTATGTTTTCTTTTCCCCAGGTCAGGAAGAAGGATATTAAGTAGGATATGCCAAAAAGGGACTCTAGATATGATGAAATAAATGAAAGACAACGTAGATGATTTATGAACCAGTTGTTTATGTTTCATAGTTTCTAAAGGCACTATACGTATATGGTCCTTTCATAGTTTTGTTATATGTTGTAATAAGTATGCTTCAATTTTGAATTAATAACCACGTATGTAAATTATGGGTCGTTATAGTTGGTATCAGAGAGAGGTTAGTCAACCTTTGGAAACTAGGATGTGAAAGCCTTAGTAAGAAACCTAAGTATATGTCTAAGCATAGAACACAATCTTAGTGTTTTAGAAATGGCCATGAAAAACCTATGATAAGACCTTAAGTGTGAAATTTTATTCTTGATTATGTGGTTTTCCTATTATAATTAGAGTTTTTCACACTATTATTCGTGGTTTTAGTCAATGGCTGGAACTTGAAGGAACCGTGTTAATGCGGAATGAAACGGGAAATGCAAAGACTGTCCCCCTGAGCAACCAAACTTTATGGGAGCTGGAATAAAAAATCTTTTAGCTATTCTCACACAACTTTCTCAAGCTATGAGTCATGCTAGACTTCCAAAAGAGAAAAATAAGGAGCAACATTATGTTGAATCCTTCATGAGGCAGCGTCCACCTTCATTCAGTGGGTCTTCTGATCCATTTGTGGATGAACAATGGATAATTACCACTGAAAAAATATTTTTAGTTCTTCAATGTTCTGAACATGATAATGTTTTTATAGCAGTATATCATTTGGAAGGTGATGCTGATCAATGGAGGAATCTTATTAAGAATATGAGGAAAAGGGATGAAATTGAGTCCATGGAATGGGACGAGTTCAAGAACTTATTTTTTAATAAGTACTTCCCTCATATTCTTCAAACAAAGATGGAGAAGGAGTTTCTTGAAATGAAGAAAAAGGATGATGAATCTGTTGGTACCTACGAATAAAATTTTACAAGACTTGCAAGGTATGCTTCCGGAATTATTATCCAACCTGAGAGTAAGATCAATCGATTCTTTATTGTCTTAAAACCAAATCTTAGAAGGGCGTTAGCCATAAGGGACTTCAATAGCTACGAGGAAATTGTTCGATGTGCTCTCAAGGTTGAGATAGAGATTGGAGTAACCCATCAGTCACATGGGTCTGATAAGAAGAAGAAAATGGAATTCAATGGAAAATTTAAAGACCACACCGAAAAGAAGATGAGTTTTCCATTATGCTTAATGTGTGGAAAGAAACATGGAGGAAATTGTCTTAAGGGGACAAGAAAATGTTATAAGTGTGGAAAAGAAGGACATCGGGCAATTGAATGTCGAAATAATGGGAAGAAGTTGTCTAATGATGCGAACAAAGGAAGGGATACACAGAATGCACCTACTACACTTCAATGTTTCAAGTGTAAGGAGATGGGGAATTATGCAAATCAATGCCCAAATCCAAGGTTTGATGATGACGATCGACGTCAAGAAACTCTTAAGGCCAAATACAAAGGAATGTCACATGCAATTACTATCGGCGATGTGGAGTACGACAACAAAGTGGTGAGAGGTACACTTACCATCCACTCTAAAGTAGAAAATGTTTTATTTGATTCTGGATCCACCCACTCTTTTATTTCTGAAGAATTTTCTAAGGGTATTGTCGTATTACCTCAATAATTAGATGTTGAGTTGGCTGTGACAACTCTTAATGGAACAACGGTTGCATCAAAAGTTTAAAATTCTTCACCGATTGAAGTTTTTGGGAAAGTGATTCCTACAAATCATGTGATCCTTCCTATAGTGGAATTTGATGTGATTCTTTGCATGGATTTGATTTCTTTATATGGAGCTCATATCAATTTCTAAAGAAGGGAAGTCACATTTCTTATTCTAGATCAATCTACGATCGTCTATCGATGAAAGGATGAACATAACCATCCAGTGAAAATTTCTTCCATCTTATGGGTATTGATTCCACTAAATGAAGGTTATTTATCTCAAATGGTTGGGGAGAAACTCATGATTAAGAATACTCCCATTGTACAGGAGTTTGATGATGTCTTTCCGGAGGAATTGTCAGTTCTTCCACCAAATTGTGAAGTTGAGTTTTCAATAGAACTCATATGGGTGCTATACCTATTTCGAAGACACCATATAGAATGGACCCAATTGAGTTGCAGGAATTGAAGAAGTAACTCCAAGATAATATTGATAAAGGATTCATATGCCCTAGTGCGTCACCTTGGAGAGAATCTGATCTATATGTTAAGAAGAAATATGGATTTATGATACTCTGCATTGATTATCGAGAACATAAAAAGATCACTATCAAGAACAAATATCCTCACCCATGCATTGATGAGCTATTTGACCAACTATGCAGAGCTCAATACATTTCCAAGATTGATCTTCATTCAGGGTATCATTAATTAAGGGTCAAAAGGGGGGATATACCAAAGACGACTTTCCGTACAAGGTATGGACACTATGAATTTACAGTGATGACTTTTGGTCTTACTAATGGCCCTGTTATCTTCATGGATCTAATGAATAGAGTCTTTAGAGACTATCTTGATCATTTTGGGGTACACTTTATAGATGATATTATTTTCTATTCAAAGGGCAAGGAAGAACATGAAGATCTCTTGAGAATTGTATTAAAGACCCTAAGAAAGGAGAAGCTTTATGTGAAATTTACCAAGTGTTAATTTTGGCTTCAAAAAGTTGCATTTTTGGGTCACATAATCTCAAAAGAGGGGATATTTGTGGATCCAGCAAAAATAGAGGTTATCTAAAGATGGTCGAGACCAACAATAGTAACTGAGATCCGACGTTTTCTTGGTTTGTCTGGATATTACCGACGTTTTTTGAAATATTTTTCGAGGTTATCTAACCCACTCACCAAGTTGACTCGGAATGGATTTAATTTTGTTTGGACGGAGGAATGTGAAGAGAATTTCATGGAGTTGAAAAGAAGGTTATCCAGTGCACTTGTGCTCACACTAACTTGCAGTGGAAAAAGGTTTGTGATCTACAGTGATGCATCCATGAAGGGACTGGGGTGTGTTCTCATGAAAAATGATATGGTGATAGGTTATGCCTCAAGACAGTTGAAAATCCATGAGCAAAATTACCTAACTCATGATTTGGAGTTAGCTGCAGTAATCTTTGTATTAAAGATTTGGATGAATTATCTTTATGGTGAAATGTGTGATATTTATACTGATCATAAAAGTTTAAAGTATATTTTCACACAAAAGGAGATGAATATGCACCAAAGAAGATGGTTGGAGCTGATTAAGGATTACGACTGCTCAATTAATTACCACCCTGGGAAAGCAAACAAGGTGGTAGATTCATTAAGTCGACAAGACCACACTAGATTATCCATGATGAGGATCACAAAAGATCTGATATTTATGGATTTACAAAGGCTGGATCATAGAATTTTAATTGAAGGGGAAAAATCTTATCTTTATCAAATGAATGTTTAACCATCTATACATGTGAGGATTAAAGAGGCATAGAAAGAAGATGTGGAGTTACAAAAGAAGGTGAAAAATGTTCCTGAATTCAACCTTGATTGTGATCGTATAATATGGTTCTGGAACTATGTCTATATTCCTCCCATACAAGAATTAAAGAAGGAGCTTCTGGATGAGCCTCATATTTCTTCATTTTCTATTCATCCTGGAAGTACAAAGATGTACAGGGACCTGGAAGAGTACTTCTAGTGGGATGGCTTGAAAAGAGATGTTTCTGAATATGTATCTCGATGCTTGGTTTGTCAGCAAGTTAAAGCTGAGAGACAAAAGTCTAAAGGGATGTTACAACCATTACCCATACGGGAATGGAAATGGGAAAACATCACTATGGACTTTGTCAACGGACTTCTTAAAACATCCAAAGGCAATAATGCTATCTGGGTTATAGTTGATCGTCTTATGAAGTCGACACACTTCATTGCTATTAGAGAAGATTTTTCTCTTGATCAGCATTGCATGATATATGTAAAGGAAGTGGTAAGATTGCATGGAGTACCACTTTACATTATATCGGATCGGGATCCTAGGTTTACCTTGAAATTCTGGCGAAGTCTTCAGCATGCTCAAGATACAGAGTTGAGTTTCAGCACTGCTTACCATCCTCAGACATATGGTAAGTCTGAGAGGACAATCCAAACTCTAAAATACATATTGAGAGCTTGATCTATGGATTTCAATGGTGATTGGGATCAAAACCTATCTTTGGTGGAATTTTCTTATAATAATAGCTTTCACTCCAGTATTCAGATGGCTCCTTATGAAGCCCTCTATGGAAATAAATGCAGAACTCCAACATGCTGGGATAGAGTTGGGGAAATAAAGCTATTAGGACCTAATCTTGTTGATGAGAGGGTAGGAGAGGTCCGATCTATTCAACAACAGATAAGAGCATCTCAGAGTCGACATAAAAGTTATGTCGATAACCGAAGAAAAGACATAGAGTTTAAAGTGGGTGATAAAGTGTTCTTACTAACATCTCCCTAGAAGAGGGTAATGAGATTTGGAAAGAAGGGAAAGTTGAGCCCTAGATATATCAGTCCTTTTGAAATTCTGGATCATGTTGGGAAGGTAGCTTACCGATTGGCGCTTCCACCAAATCTATCTCAAGTTCATGATGTGTTCCATGTATCTCTCCTGAGGAAGTACATACCTGATCCTTCACATGTACTAAGCTGAGAAGTTGTACCGCTGGAGCAAGATCTTTTTTATGAAGAACAACCGATAGAGATTCTGGATCGTAGTGAAAGAGTTCTGCGAAACAAGACCACTAGCTTGGTTAAAGTCTTATAGAGGAACCACCAATTCGAAGAAGCTACATGGGAACTTGAGGATGTGATGAGGGAGAGGTATCCTCATTTGTATGTAATGAAGTGTCAAATTTCGAGGTCGAAATTTATTTTATGGGTGGTAGAATGTAACACCCTAGGATGTTATGAATTTTTTTATGTCTTATGTTATACAAAAATGAATCTTTCACTGCACACAACACTAGCTTGGCTTGCATTACACGCAATCACGACCTTCCTCGATAGCGTGTGTAGTACGCAATACCGAGTTTCACTAAACAATGATATATTATTTTATTATAAACTATCCGTTATGAATAGTATTAACTGAATTTTGAATTTTATAACATTATTATTCATCTTACACATTTTCTAGATTGGGGTATGAAAACAAAATTAGTTTTTCGGATAAAAGAAGTATTTTTCAAAAAATGTAGTTTACTGCCTTTTGATGGCGCACCCATTTTAAATCTAGTTTTTGAAATTTTTATAAGTTAAATTTGACAAAATAAAATTATTCTTTGGAATCAAGATATAAAAATTTACTTTGGTTAAATTTTCGATACTTTTCTGATAACTTTCATATTTTGATGAATAGTAAAAATTCGGTAATTTTTAATTAAAAACAACTTTTATCATTGAGATAATTTATATGGTTAAACTATAATATTGAATGGTTTTAATGTATAAATAGAATATATTTTTACAATTTAATATAATTTATTTCATTAGCATTAATTTCACATTGAATTCATAGGTAAAAACATTTCAATCTTTGGCAATGTTGTATCTTCTAAAAGGTCGTTTTCTTAACAACGAGATTAATTTTAAATTAATTACTGCATCTTATGTATTTTTAATTTTGAAAAAAGTATTCCATATTTGGAATCATTGGGTCCAAATTATGTTAATAGAATACTTTTTATTTTTGGGCATTATGAATAGTAACTACGGTAAATTTTATTTACCATAGTTAAAGGTAAATCGGGTAATAAAGCATAAATATAAGATTATTAAATTACCCTAACACCTGCCAAAATCCTATTGGATGAATAAAAGTCGACCCATATCACCTAAGGGCCAGACTATATTTATTTGATGGACTTTTGACAATGAAATAATATAATTATTATTAAAACCAAGGAAAGTGACAATATGTCACTATCTTAGAGCTTATATGTATAATAATTCTAATATAGTGATAAACTTCATGAAACATTAGATATAAACAGTCTCCATAAATATAATAAAATTATCTACATCATATGAATTTAATTATAAATTTTAGGGATTAAATAATTATCATTAAGTATGACACAATAGCGATGTTGAAAATATTTTATTAATTAAAATATCAAATAAATGGTTTTAAAAATATTAAAATTAATATTATATGAACTATTTAATGTGATCCAATAAATTTATATATACATATGACATTTTATGAATCTATTAAAGCTTTTATTTCGAACATATCTTCTGTATATATTTTATTTAAAGTCAAATAAATGAATAGTGTCAAAATTGACACTATTGTTATTTTATAAAAATAACATATTATAAAATTGTTTAAAAATCACAAAAATATTTAAAAGTTATATGGTCTACAATGTCATAAAGTGTCAAATTATGGAAAATTCACAACACATATTTAATTATGTATAATAATTTATAATTTAGAATATTATTACCACAAATAAAATTAAATTGATAAATAAGGATAAATCAAGTTGATAATGTTTAAAATAAATTCCTAACATGTATAAATTTTATTTTTTAATGATATTACAACCCTATATCATCTAATCTTAGGATATGAGTCATTTTGGAAGTTTTTAATTGGGGTTGGGATTTAATATAAACTGATATGTCTTATATTTCTAAAGGTGCCCCTCTCTTCCCTTATAAAAGGGCACCTCCTCCCTCTCCTCATCACACCAATTTGAGCCTTGAAGCTTAGCCAAAACCTGACCATATCACTTCCCCAATTCCTTAGAAACTTAATATAGGTACTGGTCTTCTCAAAAGACCAACTCTAGTGCCTTAAGGAAAATATTAAAGGAGGCACTTCGAGAAAGAGGTAATACCTTCTACCGTTTTCTTCAATTTCCATTCTTCTTCTACTACATCTTCTTTAGTTGTTTCAATATGAATTAATAACATCAGTATCCCTAATATATTGATATGTAATTATAAATATTAAACAACTCTATTTCACCTCTTATCCATCCTACAGTAAACAAAATCATCGCACGTGCGTACGTACAGAATACCATCTCCACGCCGTGGTGTAATATGTTTTCCACCACCACCTTACTCGGATGGGTATAATGGTGCAAATAAATAACAATATATGATTATTTTAAAGTGTTATTGATTCTGAAATATTATACATACACTTAAATACAATTCCACGATCATGGGAATGATATCATCGCTCGTGCGTATGTACGACCTACCGTCTCCACGATGTGATGCGAATCGTTCTATATGATCTTCACTAAATAATGATTATATAAATGAATTTAATGAATTAATATGATATATATTACACTAATACCATTCTGTAAATGATATATCTATATCCTATAAAGAGTAATAAGAATTTATTCGACAAAACACACATAAGAACATAAAGCAATAAACACCCGAAAAACCAGTAGCAATTAAATATTACTAATAAGAAGATACAAATATGACCATATATGATATCATAAAAATGAATATGATTCTTTAATAAGTAAATTTACATTATTTAAACCATATTACAGGAGGTTAATATTCATACGAGGCATATCGGACCTAAGGTAAGGGAAAATCTCACAATCTCATTTTTATCTGAGATTGTTTATACATCAGAATTTACTGGGGAATATTTATCATCCACATCCATGTTTCCCCAATATGTAATATTATTTCCATCCACCTAAAATTTTTTAAATCCAATTTTACCCATTGGTGAGTTTTTAGTGAAATATATGAAAGGAATCTTTTGTCATTTTTAGTACGAGGTACTTTTTGTCTTTTCCAGCCAAAGTACGAGAAGAATGTTTTTTTAACTTATACGGCCTGAAAGGAATTTTAGAACATTATTTCCATGAAGCTTCCTTTACAAGTTTCATGTTTATTTTTAATCAGCTTCTTTTAGTTTAAAAGTTTATGAAATTTTAAAAAAGGAAAATGTTTTTGAAGTAGAAAGGATGTTTTCCTCAAGAATGGAGTTCAAGTGTTTTATCAAAATTATTTTCCATCTAAGATAATATAGGGTTTTTTTATATCCCTATTTTTACATTGATTTGATTATGTTATGATGGAATTATTTTTATGATGTCCTTTTATCTTATATGTATTATGTTATAATGGCATGATGTTTAAGATTCCCATTTTCATTACATGGGTTATGCTATGATGTATGATTTATGATCTTGTGGCACACATAAGAATGGTATCATTATGAGATTGGTGGGACCTATATCTCCCTCCAATGCATTGGGTAATGATTTATATCTCATGAGATAGACATGGCTGGAACAGCAGGTTAAACCGGTTTAGTGAAACAAGACTGAAACGAGGAGTAAACTCGGTTCAGAAAGGGACTTTGTAAGCTAAGATAGTCTTGGAAATGTGTCTTGACTAGTAGGAAATGATTTTATATGATTATGTGTGTATGCCACAAAGCTTAATGATTTAAGTTATTATTATTGGGATTGCATTTCACGTCTATGATTTATCCCATGTTAGGATCTCTTTTGCAGGATAAGATTTTCAAAATGTTATGTTCTTATGACTATGATATGTTTGATATTTCTTTTTTTTACCCTTACCGAGCATTTGAGCTCTCCCTTTTGTATGTTTTCTTTTCCCTTGGCCATGAATAAGGATATTATGTAGGATATGCCAAAAAGGATCTCTAGATATGATGAAGTAAATTGGAGACAACGTAGATGATTTATGAACCAGTTGTTTATGTTTCCCAGTTTCTAAAGACACTATACCTATATGGTCCTTTCATGGTTTTGTTATATGTTGTAATAAGTATGCTAAAATTTTGAAGTAATAACCATGTATTTAATGTATGGGTCGTTATACTAGTCTACTGTATGAATATAAAAATATTTTATTGAATATTTAATATATATATATATATATATTACATTAATATGACTCTCTAAATAAAATTAAATTAATTTATTAGGATGAAATAGCCTTTTGGGCATAAAAATATTTTCCTATAAAATATTCCCATTATACTAAATTAGTTATTAAATTAATTTGTAATTAATTTTAACTAATGAAATTATTGCATATTTGTGTAAACTATACATTTTTATAAGTCTGTTACTCCTACTCATATCCACTAATTATTAACTATTTTATATCTTATAATAATATTTTAATAATATATTTTTGTTCTGTAAAACTAGGTCATGCGTGTAATGCGAGTTATCAAACAACATCGTTCTTGTGTATAAGGAAAGGTAACTTAGAGGTTATGTTTAGTTAAATATATATCCCTAATTTAATTTATTTATAATTGTAATTATATCATAAAAATTTGGATATTATATTCCCTTACTCCAATGGTATTGTGTGTTATGTACAAGATCAAATACAATGTTCTTAATTTACTATTTCAGGGTGTTGCATTCTACCCACATTAAATAAATAAGATCCTTACAATTTAAACTCAATCATGGAAATATATTGTTTTATATACCCTTTGATTAATTTCCACATTGATAGAATGGTTTGTTGAATATCCTCTTGAGAAAAGAGAATGGGATGTAAAATGTCCACATTGGCTAACATATATCTAGGTCTCTACGTAGAGGAACATTAGTGGAATTTAGGGATACGTGCATGGAGGAAAATAGTAAATATTTTTTGGGATAGATTGAGGTAATAAATAAAAAAAGTGAATGATAAATGGAATGTTAAGGGCATAAAATCCAAACATCTATGATGATTTAAAAGTCCATTAGTTTAACAAAATTTTAGATACAAGGACAACATTTTTTTGATTAATTTACTAGTGTTGAGTACTTATTTTACATCCTAAGAATATAAGAAATTATAATTAATAGATAAATTTTTATATAAAAAATTTTACATTTGGAGGTGCCTCGATTAATATTATTTTCATCCATTGATTCATGAATTGGATATCTACAAATTAACATTGAATCCTAAACCACTAGAATAAAAGTTTAACAGATCATACGACCCATATAAGAGTGAAAAGTCTTTAAATTTTATTCAAACTATTATGCAATGCCATATTTTTTAATATATTAATCTTTAAACCTAAAGAAATATAATCACTTTAGCTTCATCCTAAATGTTTTTAATCATATTTTTAAACTAAAATAATGACCTATTAACAAGGAAATTGTGTAGTTACATGGTTGGCATTAAACACTTATCATCATTTGGTCATGGATTCAAGTCCCACATAGTTTACGGGTTTGATTGGTTTTCACCCATAATAAAGGTTATCAAATTCAAAAACCAAATTAATATAATTTGAAAACTAAATATGAAGAAAATCATTGAAATAAGGTTAATCACTAAATAGATTTTTAACTAACGTATTCAGTACAACCCCCAAACAGAAATACTTAGTCCATTTATTTTTCACATGGGGAATCCTTGGTATAAGGTTTACCATCAGTTATTCATTTTCATTGTATATTAAAATACTTTATAAAGGTTTTAAGGAAAATTTTAATTATCCTAAGTGTGTCTGTAACAGCCCGAGATTTTATGAAAAATATTCTTTTTAATTTCATTAATGTCTTGTGTTGTACGATACACCAAAAAGAGCTTGCTCAACACGCATCCTTGAATTTCCTTGCATTATACGCAATCGCGACCTTCCTCGATAGCGTGTGTAGTACGCAATACCGAGTTTCACTAAACAACGATATGCTATTAAAATATTATTAAAAATAGCCGTTATGAATAACCACCTTCTAAAATTTTAGAAATTTTAGCTCTCAAAATGGACTTCATTTTTGGATTCGGAGTATCGAATTTAGCCTATGGTGAAATTTTGGTACTTTTCGGATAACTTTCATATTTTGATGAATAGTGAAAATTACTAAATTATAATTAAAAACAAATTTTTAATCGAAATAATTAATAGTGATAAATTATTAATTTGAGTGGTTTTAAAGTATATTTAGAATATATTTTTACAATTTAATACAATGTTGGTCATTGGATGTAATTTCACATTTAAACCTGTCATAAACAAGTGTCAATCTTTTGATAGTTATTATCTCTTAAGAACACGCTATTTGTTTTGATGACGGGAATTAATTTTTAAATTAATTAATGCAACTGATATGTTTTGAATTTGATAAAATAGACATCATTTTTGAATTCATAATATCAAATATAGCTTAGATATAATTTTTGGTATTTTTCTGGAAACTTGCATTTTTTGATGAATAGTGAAACCACTAAGTGGTAGTTAAAAAAACTGAATTTTTCATAAAACATAATTTTACCGCTTCTGTGAGTGGAATTTTGAAAAATCCTAGAGACACGGTTAATATTGTGGACTAAAATGTGGTTCAATGGGATGAAAATAATTTTTTGTGAATAGTAACTTTTTACTTTTGTTTACCACGGTTGAAAGTAAATAGGGCAATTAAGGGTAAAAATGATATTATTATTACCCTAACACATTTCCTAATTCTATTGTACAAGTGTAATTCGACCAAAAACAACCTTAGGAATACAATATGGCCATTTAGGCCCACTTGGATTAGGTTAGGACATTTATTATTAATTTATTTAAAGAAGTGTTAAAATAGTAAAAATCAAAGTTTAATAAGTAAATAATTTTTAATACAGAGTTATAAATAAGATAAATTAGACTATAAATATTCATTAGAAATATAAAAAGATTTCCTACATAATTATATTTTATTTTTAATTTTTATACTTTAAATAATTTAATTTATTTATGACACAACGATGATATAATAATTATCTTATTAATGAAATATTGACATAATTGATGTTATAAATACCCAAATAAAAATAATTTGAGACTTTTAATAAACTAAAATAATTTTATAGGTTAATATGACATGTTAGTATTGATTTAATAATCTTTGGTTGAAGTAATCATTCTGTTATGAGTTTCAAAAAAATCAACTATTGAATAGTGTCAAAATTGACATAAAATAGTTTTTAAAACAAATATTATATTATTAATTGTTATTTTATTCCTAAAAATCTAAGGTTCGGCCAAATGACTTACATAAGGTTATATATATTAATACAACACAACTTGGGGGTCTCTTGGATGTATATGGTAAGTTTATTAACTATATAATATAAAAATACAAAGTGACATGGTAAATGTCAATCTAATTAACTAAGAGTTAAAACTAAAATATAAGGTTAATATAATGACCTAAACTTGTCTAAATTATATTGGATGAGAGGATTTCGACCCATAACTACCTTATCTTTGAAATAACTCAATTTGCAGCTATTTAAAACCGAACTTGACTTTATAATAAAATAATATTTTTTAGTTATTCCAAAGGTGCCCCTCTCCTCCCTTATAAAAGGGCACCTCCTCCCCCTCTTCCTCACACCACTTTGAGCCTTCAAGCTTGGCCAAACCCTTAAAATTGCTTTTCCCCACTTACCTATAAGTATCCTAGAGGTTCTGGTCTTCTTCAAAGACCTATTTTAGTGCCCTAAAAGGAGGTCTCAAAGAAGCACTTCAAAGAAGAGGTAGTGTCCGTTACCGATTCTTTCATCTTTATTTCTTGTTCCACTTCTTCTTCTTTAGTTGTTTCATTATGAAGTAATAACATCATTATAACTCATATACTGATATGTTATTATAAGTATGAAACAACCCTATTTCACCATCTGTCCATCCTACGGAAAAAGAAATCACCACGCGTGCGTACGTACAGAATACCGTCTCCACGCCGTGGTGTAATCTATTTTCCACCACAACCTTACTTGGATGGGTATAATGGTGTCAATAATGACTATATATGACTATTATAAAGTAATATTTATTCTGAAATAGTATAAATACACTCCAATACAATTCCATGATCATAGGAACGATATAATCACTCGTGCATACGTACGGAATACCGTCTCCACGATGTGATGTGACTCGTTCTACAAGATCTTCATTTCATAATGATTATATAAATGAATTGAATGAATGAATATGATATATATTGCACTAATACCACTCTGGAAATGAGGTATCTATAACCTAAAGAGAATAATAAGAATTTATTCTACAAAACACGCATAAGAACAAAAAGTAATAAACACCTGAATAACAAGTAGTAATGAAATATTACTAATAATAAGCTAAGAATATGACCATATATGATATCATAAAAATAAGTATGATTATTTAATAAGTCAATAACATTATTTAAATCATTATACAGGAGGTTCGGACACATAAAAAGCATATCGGACCAAAGGTAAGGGAAATATCACAATCTTATGTTTATCTGAGATTGTTTATACTTTGGTATTTACTGGGGTGTATTTTATCATCCACATCCATTTTTCCTCAATATGTAATATTATTTCCATCCACCTAAAATTGTTTAAATACAATTTTACCCTTCGGTGAGTTTTTAGTAAAGGATATGAAAGGAATCTTTTTTCGTTTTTCGTACGAGGTACTTTTTGACTTTTCTGACAAAAGTACGAGAAGAATGTTTTTTTTAACTTATACGGCATGAATGGATTTTTAAAACATTATTTCCAAGAAGCTTCCTTTACAAGTTTTCAAGTTTATTTTTAATCATCTTCTTTTAGTTTAAAATTGTATGACATGTTAAGAAAGGAAAAGTGTTTTTGAAGTAGAAAGGATATTTTCCTCAAGAATGGAGTTCAAGTGTTTTATCAAAATTATTTTCCATCTAAGATAATAAAGGGTTCTGTTTTTATGCCTATTATTACATTGATTTTATTATGTTGTGATGGAATTATATTTTTATGAATTCCTTTATCTTATATGAATTGTTTTATGATGTCCCGATGTTTAAGAGCCCCATTTTTATTACATGGGTTATGCTATGATGTATGGTTTCTGATTTTGTGGCACACATAAGAATGGTATCATTATGAGATGGGTGGGACCTATATCTCCCTCCAATTAATTGGGTAAATATTTTATATCTCATGAGATAGACATGGCTGGAACGGTAGGTTATACCGGTTCAGTGAAACAGGACTGAAACGAGGGTGACTCGGTTCAGAAATGGACTTTGTCCACTAAGATAGTCTTGGAAATGAGTCTTGACTAATAAGATATGATTCTCTATGATTATGTGTGTATGCCACAAAGTTTCATGTTTTAAGTTACGATTATTGGGATTTCATTTCACTACTATGATTTATCCCATGTTATAAAATTTTTCACTCTTTTGCAGGTTAAGATTTCCAAAATGTTATGTTCTTATGAAAATGATGTGATTGATATTTCTTTTGTTTACCCTTACTGAGAATTTGAGCTCACTCTTTTATGTTTTCTTTTCCCCAGGATATAAAAAAAGGTTCTAGGTAAAAAAAGGAAGATCTTTATGGGAGATGTTGAAGATCTTTCACCACGATTAGAAGATTATATTCCGAGTTTCCAAAGACACTAAACTATTACGATCCTTGTGTGTGTGTTTTTTGTTATGTACTAAGTATTCCGCAAAAGTAATGTAATATCCATGTACGTCAAGCTTCGGCTCTCTAAAGTTGGTATCATAGGAAAAGTTTAGTCAACCTTTGGAAACTAGGATGCGAAAACGTTAGTGAGATCCCTAGAGATATTTCTAAGGTATGCCTAGGTATGTCCCTAAGGATAAGTATACGTATACTATATAATCCTAGAACTATGGTAACAATATTAGATTAAACCAAAGATGTTAGATATTGAAGTTACTCCCCCTTTATTATGATTTTTTCCTCTCACACTATTCTTTTTGGGTTTTGGACGATGGTTGGAACCCGAAAAAACCGTGTTGATCAATGCAATGGAAAATGCAATGATTGTCCTCTTGAACAAACAAATGTTATGGGAGATGGAGTGCGAAATCTTATTGCTATACGTACACAAGCTATGAATCATTCTGGACTTCCAAATGAGCAGAGAAGGGAACAATATTCTATAGATTCCTTCATGAGGCAACATCCACCTTCTTTCAGTGGGTATTCGGATCCACTTGTTGCTGAACAATGGATCAGTACTACTGAAAATATATTTTCAGTTCTTCAATGTTCTGAACATGATAAAGTCATCTTAGCAGTATATCATTTGGAAGGTGAAGCTGATAAATGGTGGAATCTTATCAATAATACGAGGCCAAGAGATGAAATTGAGTCCATGGAATGAGACTAGTTCAAGAACTTATTTTTCAATAAGTACTTCCCTCGTATTCTTTGAACAAAGATGGAGAAGGAGTTTCTTGAACTAAAGCAAAAGGATGATGAATCTTTTGTTATATACGAAGCGAATTTTACAAGGCTTTCAAGGTTTGCATCTAGATTTATCATCCAACCCGAAAGTAAAGTTGATCGATTCTTCAGTGGCTTAAAACCAAATATTCGAAGGGCATTATCTATAAGAGACTTCAGTAGCTATGAATAAATTGTGCATTGTGCTATCAAGGTAGAAATGGAAGTTGGTGTTACTTATCCATCTCATAGTTTTGACAAGAAACGAAAGATGGAGTTCAAGGAGAAATCTCAGAATAATGGTGAAAAGAAGATGAATGTTTCCTTATGCTCAATGTGTGGAAAGAAGCATGGTGGAAATTGTCTTAAAGGGACAAGTAAATGTTTCAAATGTGGAAAGGAAGGTCATCGGGAATTTGAATTCCGCAATGATGGGAAGAAGATGTATAATGATGCAAACAAAGGAAGGGATACACAGAATGAACCTGCTACACTCCAATGCTTCAAGTGCAAGGAAATGGGACATTATGCTAATAAATGCCCTAATCAAAGGGTTAGTAATGATCGACGTGAGCAACCACTTAAGGAAAAGGACAAAGGGAAGTCACATGCGATCACCATTGGTGATGTTGAATATGAAAACAATGTGGTGGAATGATTAAGTGTTTATGTAATGGAATTCTAGAATAATGTTGTATATAGTATCGTGGAATATTGGAATATTTATGTTTTGGTCTATTGTGGTTTTCAGTAATTTTATGGCATCGGTAACCATGAAAAGTGATTGAAATATTTTTGGAAAGCAGATGATATGCGCATAATGAAGGGATAAGGAGAAAATTAAATGTATTCATGAGCTCATGACTGATATAAGGAGAATGTTATATCATGGTTTGAGTATATAGAATTTTTGGATTTTGGTATGTGGAAAGAGTTAACTTTTGACCGCATTCATGTTTTCACTAAGGTTTAATGGGTATTCATTTTTCAAGAGAATACATCATTAAGGTATTCACATGATTGGAATGTGACCAACAATATATATGGGGGATAAATGATGGTATTCACATGCTTGGTTGATGACATTTCAAGTTATCGTTTTCTTTATACTATGAGCTTGGACCAAAGTATTTTAGATAAGCCTAAAGATTGGAATGGATTATGTTGTACATAAGTTAGTATTGTTTAAGGATAAAACTTTTTTGATATTGTTTATGGGATTTTATAGTAATATAGCTTTAGAAAAAGGACAACCTGCAGGACGGGCGACAGCCCATCGCGTCGGACAAGGCTGTGGGAATCGAACCCACAACCGAAGTGCGACTGGCCTTTATCGCCTACCACTAGCCTACAAGAAGTCCCTGTTTAGTAGAAACTTGTTTTATTCTATTAAGCAGTATGATATATGAAGTATAAGTCCATTTTAGGAACCATATATGATTAATCTCACTATATATGGACTTATGTATTTTTTGATAACTTTTCTAACCTTTTGTTTGATACAGATGGAATGACCAATCATTCTATCACATGATCTGCTAACACATCACGAATGACAAATTCAACTTCATTTCTTTAAGAGATGAAGTGAAAATTTTCCAAATAATGAAAAATGGTGAGACTATAACAAAATCACGAAAGTATTTCTTCTAATTCCAATTTCATCAACTTTTGGGAAATGATCTTGAAAACCAAAAATGTTGTCGTAGTGATCTTATATCTAATGAATCAGAAGGTACCTTAGATCATCAAAAATTTATGGCTTTGTGTTTTTTGGATTTTCTATAGCCATGTTCTCTACCACTCTCCATCAGAACATGATGGTTAGATTTCCCTTCCATATCCATATTTTCACCTATGTGGAAACCCAGTGATTAGTTTATTTGGGTAATCGTTACATTTCATACTTTAGTTTTTAAAGCCAAGTTTTGGTATTCCTTTTTACGATGTGGATTTCTATTAAAGAAAATTTAGAAGAGTAAACCATTTATAACCCCTATGAATTTCGAGGGTGAAATTCATTTTAAGGGGGGTAGAATGTAACAGCCCGAGATTTTATGAAAAATATTCTTTTTAATTTCATTAATGTCTTGTGTTGTACAAAACACCAAAATGATCTTGCTCAACATGCATCCTTGACTCGCCTTGCATTACACGCAATCGCGACCTTCCTCGATAGCGTGTGTAGTACGCAATACCGAGTTTCACTAAACAACGATATGCTATTAAAATATTATTAAAACTAGCCATTATGAATAACCACCTTTTAAAATTTTAGAAATTTTAGCTCTCAAAATGGACTTCATTTTTGGATTCGGAGTATCGAATTTAGCCTAAGGTGAAATTTTGGTACTTTTCGGATAACTTTCATATTCTGATGAATAGTGAAAATTACTAAATTATAATTAAAAACAACTTTTTAATCCAAATAATTAATAATGATGAATTATTAATTTGAGTGGTTTTAAAGTATATTTATAATATATTTTTACAATTTAATACAATTTTGGTCATTGGATGTAATTTCAAATTTAAACCAGTCATAAACAAGTGTCAATCTTCTGAGAGTTATTATCTCTTAAGAACACGCTATTTGTTTTGATGACGGGAATTGATTTTTAAATTAATTAATGAAACTGATATGTTTTTAATTTGATAAAATAGACATCATTTTTGAATTCATAATATCAAATATATCTTAGATCTAATTTTTGGTATTTTTCTGGAAACTTTCATTTTTTGATGAATAGTGAAACAACTAAGTGGTAGTTTAAAAAACTGAATTTTTCATAAAACTTAATTTTACCGCTTCTGTGAGTGGAATTTCGAAAAATGCAAGAGACAAGGTTAATATCAAGGACTAAAATTTGGTTCAATGAGATGAAAATAATTTTTGGTGAATAGTAACTTTTTACTTTTTTTACCACGGTTAAAAGTAAATAGGGCAATTAAGGGTAAAAATGATATTATTATTACCCTAACACATGTCATAATTCTATTGGACAAGTGTAATTCGACCAAAAACAACCTTAGGAATACAATATGACCATTTAGGCCCACGTGGATTAGATTAGGACATTTATTATTAATTTATTTAAAGAAGGGTTAAAATAGTAAAAATAAAAGTTTAATAAGTAAATAATTTTTAATATGGAGTTATACATAAGATAAATTCGACTATAAATATTCATTAGAAAGATAAAACTATTTCATACAAAATATTTTATTTGTAATTTTTAGACTTTAAATAATTTAATTTATTTATGACACAACGATGAAACAATATTTATCTTATTAATGCCATATTGACATAATTGATGTTATAAATACCCAAATAAATATAATTTGAGACTTTTAATGAACTAAAATAATTTTCTAGGTTAATATGACATGTTAGAATTGGTTTAATTAACTTTGGTCGAAGTAATCATTCTGTTATGAGTTTCAAAAAAATCAACTATTGAATAGTATCAAAATTGACATAAAATAGTTTTTAAAACAAATATTATATTATTAATTGTTATTTTTTTCCTAAAAATATACGGTTCAGCCCAATGAATTAGATAAGGTTATATATGTTAATAAAACACAACATGGGGGTCTCTTGGATGTATATGGTAAGTTTATTAACTATATAATATAAAAATACAAAGTGACATGGTAAATGTCAATCTAATTAACTAAGAGTAAAAACTAAAAGATAAGGTCAATATAATGACCTAAACTTGTATAAATTCTATTGGATGAGAGTATTTCGACCCATACCCACCTTATCTTCGAAATAACTCAATTTGGAGCTATTTAAAACCGAAATTGACTTTATAATAAAATAATATTTTTTAGTTATTCCAAAGGTGCCCCTCTCCTCCCTTATAAAATGGCACCTCCTCCCCCTCTTCCTCACACCACATTGAGTTTTCAAGCTCGGAAACCCCTGCCAATTTATTCTCTCCACTTCTCTAGAAACATCCTAGAGGTTCTAGTCTTCTTCAAAGACCTATTTTCGTGCCCTAAAAGGAGGTCTCAAAGAATCACTTCAAAGAAGAGGTAATGTCTGTTACCGATTCTTTCATCTTTATTTCTTCTTCCCCTTCTTCTTCTTTAGTTGTTTCATTATAAAGTAATAACATCAGTATAAATCATATACGGATATGTTATTATAAGTATGAAACAACCCTATTTCACCATCTATCCATCCTATGGAAAAAGAAATCACCGCCCGTGCGTACGTATGGAATACCGTCTCCACGCCGTGGTGTAATCTATTTTCCACCACCACCTTACTTGGATGGGTATAATGGTGTAAATAATGACTATATATGACTATTATAAAGTTATATTGATTCTGAAATTTTATAAATACACTTCAATACAATTCCATGATCATAGGAACAATATCATCACTCGTGCGTACGTACGGAATACCGTCTCCACGATGTGATGCGACTCGTTCTACATGATCTTCATTTCATAATGATTATATAAATGAATTGAATGAATTAATATGATATATATTGAACTAATACCATTCTGTAAATGAGGTATCTTTAACCTAAAGATAATAATAAGAATTTATTCTACAAAACACGCATAAGAACAAAAAGTAATAAACACCCGAATAACAAGTAGTAATGAAATATTACTAATAATAAGCTAAGAATATGACCATATATGATATCATAAAAATAATTATGATTATTAAATAAGTCAATAACATTATTTAAATCATTATACAGGAGTTTCGGACACGTACAAAGCATATCGGACCAAAGGTAAGGGAAATATCACAATCTTATGTTTATCCGAGACTGTTTATACTTTTGTATTTACTGGGGTGTATTTTATCATCCACATCCATTTTTTCTCAATATGTAATATTATTTCCATCCACCTAAAATTTTTTAAATACAATTTTACCCTTCGGTGAGTTTTTATTAAAGGATATGAATGGAATCTTTTGTCGTTTTTCGTACGAGGTACTTTTTGACATTTACGACAAAAGTATGAGAAGAATGTTTTTTTAACTTATACTCCATGAATGGATTTTTAAAACATTATTTCCAAGAATCTTCCTTTACAAGTTTTGAATTTTATTTTTAATCATCTTCTTTTAGTTTAAAATTGTATGACATGTTAAGAAAGGAAAAAAAAATTTAAGTAGAAAGGATATTTTCCTCAAGAATGGAGTTCAGGTGTTTTATCAAAATTATTTTCCATGTAAGATAATAAAGGGTTATGTTTTTTTATCCCTATTGTTACATTGATTTTATTATGTTGTGATGGAATTATATTTTTATGAATTCCTTTATATTATATGAATTGTTTTATGATGTCATGATGTTTAAGATTCCCATTTTTATTACATGGTTTATGCTATGATGTATGGTTTCTGATTTTGTGGAACACATAAGAATGGTATCATTATGAGATGGGTGGGACCTATATCTCCCTCCAATGCATTGGGTAATGATTTTTTATCCCATAAGATTGACATGGCTGGAACAGTAGGTTATACCGGTTTAGTGAAACAGGACTGAAACGAGGGTGACTCGGTTCAGAAATGGACTTTGTCCACTAAGATAGTCTTGGAAATGAGTCTTGACTAATAAGATATGATTCTCTATGATTATGTGTGTATGCCACAAATTTTTATGTTTTAAGTTATGATTATTGGGATTTCATTTCACTACTATGATTTATCCCATGTTATGAAATTTTTCTCTCTTTTGCAGGTTAATATTTCCAAAATGTTATGTTCTTATGAAAATGATGTGATTGATATTTCTTTTGTTTACCATTAATGAGCATTTGAGATCACCCTTTTATGTTTTCTTTTCCCTAGGATATAAAGAAAGGTTTTAGGTAAAAAAAGGAAAGATCTTTATGGGAGATGTTGAAGATCTTTCACCACGATTAGAAGATTATATTCCGAGTTTCCAAAGACACTAAACTATTAGGATCCTTGTGTGTGTGTTTTTTGTTATGTACTAAGTATTCCGCAAAAGTAATGTAATGTCCATGTACTTCAAGCTTCGGATCTCTACAGTGTCCCTCATGAGTTTCAAAGATGGTGCATAGTAAGACTCGTTGCCATATACTGGGTTATGTCAAGTTAGGTCTAACACACCTTGTCAGTTTTTTACCCTAGGTACGTCTATGCATGAACCACAAACACATATACTATCTAGAAAAGGATGTATTTCGATGATGGAAAACATAATATTAACCTTACCAATTTTTTTTGTCCTTCTATGCATATATTCAAATTTTACCTTTGGGTTATGTTCTCTAATTTATGTTATCTTAAATATAGTTCCAAAGGATTCTGTTAAATCGGGAAGGGATACTAACTATAGCGACCCCATCCCAAAAATCCGAGAATCATTTTCGTGCTACCATTATATTGTCATACGATACATGTAAATCATGTGCTACAATTACAAATGAAGAAACTAATTAAAACATATATTTTTTTCTTTCTAGTATAATAACATTTTTCCATCTAGCATATCATATCATATCATTCTTAGTACACATCAGGGAATCCTTGGGAAAAGAAATATAAAAATGGTGAGCTCAAATGTTCAGTAAATTGTAAAATACAATGAAATAAATAATGAATATGTGAGCTTTAATCAATATAGAAAGGTACATAACTAAATACATATTCATCTAAATCTATAAACTTAATAATTTTGAAAAGGTAATAACATGAAACATTTTTCATTGCAATAACTTGATAAGTTAAAATCAATATAAAAAGGTAAGAAACCTAAACACATATCTTTTAATCAATGAATAAAAAATGAAATGTATCCATAAATATGAATATATAAGATCTTAAGGATGAATAATAACTAAAACTATATGAAAGGAATCATTAATTATTGGATGAAAGTTTTTTTATGTACATTGAACCATTACCGTCGTGACCTTTCAGAAGATGGTTTAATATATTAGGCAAAACCCCATCAAATTCTAACCAACTAACTCATCCTATGAAAATACAGATGCATCGAGGGGATATTTATAACCATGACCCACCCATGTTGTACCTATACAAATAATCCCTAAAATATCAAATAATCAATTTAACAATGTGCCTTATCAAATATTTGAATGAAGTTGAAGATATATAATTATCATTATTTCCCCAAATAAACAAATGACTTTAAAAGTAAACAACACATGAAAAACTATTTATATTTTAGGTAATGAACGTATCCATGATAATTGATATAGATAATTAGGGGAAATTAAATGTTCAGTGATCATAGGAAATGGAATTTTTCAAGTGGACTAACAAAGGAATCAAGTAAGTGAATGTAAATAATACCCATGGACAAATCAATCACAAACAATCTAGAGAAAGAATAATGATTGTATAAATACTAAATATCCAAAGTGGAGTAATTATATATCATTTTTTTCTTTTATGAGTATAAAAAATAAAAAATATAATTTAAAAACATTATTTTCTTGAAAATATCATTTTTATTTTGAAAACAAATGAAACAAAATCATTGAAAATAAATATTAAAAATTTTGTTAAAAATAAAACTTCTAAACTTGAAAAAGAATAATTGAATAAATAATGGTGGGTAAATCTCTAAATGTTGTGAAAGTTAAAAAGAAAATTCCCTTTTTACAGTAAATATTTAGAAAAATGCCTTGTTAGGAAAATGACAAGAAGATTCCTTGAAAAAAACAATAAAAGGATAAAAATAAATTTAATAAATCATTTTAGAAATGTTAAAATCATTTGAAAATTATTATTTATAAAACATGACTTTTAGAAGAAATTTTTTTTCTAACTAATGAGATAAATTAAGTGGATTTTTCTTAAAAAAATTTCTAAAACATTTTAAGTACCAAAGATTGGGAAAATTGTACTATTACATGATAATTTTCTTGAATAAACAGAGGTGATTAAAATGAATGGGTTTAATAGAAAATTATAAAATAGATTCATATAGTGTAAATTCAATTGTAAAAAGTACTAGAAAAAATTATATTTTAAATTAGACCCTTAAAAAGATTATAACATTGAAATGAATCTCAAAAAATGAGCAGATTATGTGTATCAACTGTCAATCAACATAAAAAAGTGGAAATAAATCAATATAAATTTAATTTCATTATACATATAATTATATAATATTAATGAAATTAAGTAAGTAGTATAACCTAATGAAAATGAGTTTGGTTATGAAATTTATTTTCCACTTTGGTAAATTTTAACTCAAATCCCATTGTAAAATATAATTCAAATCAAAAATTAAAATACCCTGTCGAATGAATAAATCATGATATTAAAATTAAAAGTGGTTATATATACATCATATATATGAAATTATGGGCCCAAAAAAGTGATTATTTTAGGATAATGTTAACAATAATAATATAAGTGAGATTGTAAAGATAATCATTAAGAATATTCTTAAGGGAAATAACATTTAATATTTCCAAAGTGTCCCAAACCACATTGAAATATATGAATTATAACACCCATGAATGAATGAAATAAAATAAAACTCATAATATCATGAGAATAATTATATTACAGATAAAACATGTCAAATAGTAGTATGTACACCATATAAAACATAATTGGATCATATCAACAAATAATACTCAATGTAATGTAAAATGAGACAAAATCTCATACCTTGTGTTTCCTTCTGGGTGAATATACATTAAATTAATGAATTATGATTTGAAACATGTTAATAAAACATAACAGAACCGTAATAATATTGATAATATCATACATTAACTTCTTATAATATATTATAATCAATTTGTAAGAAAAAATTTATTATTTATTTATTTAATGTGTGAATTTCTTAGTTTTTCAAGTGTTTTTTACTTGTTACTTTTTATTCCAATTAATTAGATCATTATTTAGAAATATACAAAATTTAAAACAAGTTTTAATTATCATATATATATATTATACATGTATTTATAGTAATATACAATCTTTGGATATAAAAAATTAAACGCACCATCCAATGAGATGGTAGGATGTATATACACATGAATACTACTTCCATTTCTTTGTCCTATTTAAAATAATGATATGTAAATATTATATATATATATATATATTATAAATATAGTATTGAATTTATATATTATATATTATATTATTTTATTAAAACTGTCCATTATACATTCCATGAATAGTGTGAATGAATCACATTGCTTTGATGGGGTGGTTGTCCACACATCCACAAACGATGTTATCATATTTAAAGAAAATTGAAAGCATAAAATTTTGTGTTATAAAAATATTAAATAATAATAATGAAATTATAAATATTATATATATCATATATAAATATTATATATATCATATATAAATAGTGTTTACAACATAATTCCCAAACATGAATAGTTGTAATGTAAAAACCAACATTCATTATTTCGTGAGGTTGTAGATTGTTATACACAAATATAAATGGTTTTTCAACCATTAGGTAGATGTGTGTGTGAGTAAAGTATAAAAACATAACATGAAAAAAAATTAGATATATTTAATTTACTAATTTTATTATTTAATCATGAAAAAATATTAATATTGTGGTTGGAGAAATGGAAATAAAATGAAAATCTTGAGGAATGATGTTACCACTAATTCTGGTAACTACATTTGTTTCTCACCAAAGGGATTCCATGTATTTCATTGTTCCCAAGGGGATTATTATATGATTAGTGGATTCATGGTTTGGAGCTATTTGGGTATATCATGGACAAGATAAAGTGTCTTGATAGCTAAGACGAATTACAAGGGTTGAGTGCCTTTTTATATTAGAGGGGAGTGACACTCTTGTAATATTTTGGGAAGTGAATTACACCAAAATTTTACCTTTTCCTGTGGAAAAAATAATGGAACCAATTTGATATATGTATTTGTAGGTTATATATATGGATATAGACAGGATTTTGGAAAATATTATTGGTCATTTTGGACCTTAAGATTATGGTTTCGTTCCCAATTAAACTAATTTTTCTCTCAATCATTGTAAATAATTTTAATCACATTCAGTAGTAATTTTTTTCAAATACTATATTTATATTCATAAAAACTATAAATTTTCATCATCTCAAATATAAAATCATTTTTTCAAAATTCCAATCGAATAAGTGATAGAAATTAATTTAATATTAGTCCAGTAGATGCGACGACAATGTAGGTTTTTAAAGTAAAACCATCCAAACAATTGCAATGTTTTTTAATAAATTTTAATGTTATATTGATTTGAGTGACATAAAATTAAGTTTTAAAAATGTGATTTAATTAAACTTTAAAAATAATTATTTTTTTATTTACCCATATAAATAAATTAGATGAAAAAGTAGTTTTGAATTTTAATTGAGTATTTTTCACTAATCATTTAAAAAAGGAACTTCGCTGAAAAAAAACATAAACATACTTTTTTTATTTAGAATTAAAATATGAAGTTTATTTTGATATATATTATTTATAAAATTTCCAAAAATTGGATTTGAAATAGGATCCCAATTAAAAGGAGGTAAAAGAGCCATTATAAAAATAATTATTTTTATGCATAATATTCGATTTATTCTTATCTTATTCATATCCAATATATTGGATGATTGTCAAAAATATTTGATTTAATATTTAATATATATATATCATTAATATTACTCATTAATTTTATTAATTTAAATTATTAGTATGAAACATCTATGTGGGAATAAAAATAAAATTCTATTAAAAATTACCTTTATATTAAATTTATTCTTCTATTGATTTATAATTAATTTGTAACCAATGAATTAATTTTATATTTTTGTAAACTATATATTTTCATAAGTTAGTTATTCATATTCATTAACAATATTTTAACATCTGGGTCATATATGATAATAATATTTTTATAATCTATTGTTCTTTAGTAAAACTCAGTCTTGTGTGTATTGCAAGCCATCGAACAATATCATTATTACGTGTAAGGAAATATAACATAGAATTTGTGTGAATTGAAAGATATATTCAATATTGATTTAGTAAAATATTAATTATATCATAATGTATCATGATATTATATTCCCTTGCATGCTTGATGTTGCTTGTTATACATTCTATCCAATATAATGTTATTATATTTGAATTTTGGGGTGTTACATTAGTGTACTACTATTTTCAGTGATCTAGGTTACAATAGAGAAGTTGATATGTAAGAAATATATGGTAAATCCTCTTACTGAGTTTTTATATATATCTTTTTTGATACGTTTTTGTTTTCTTTTGGTGGTAATTTGTCTTGAGAAATTTATTTTGGTTTGTATTGAAAATTTATTATTCATTCCTTGGTAGATTGTAAGGTATTATGGATGGGTATATATTCCTTATATATTTTTTATATTCTATTGGTTGATCAGTTTTTTTGTAAGCCATATTGTTTTTTGGTTTCCTTTTCTCATTTTTTTAGTGTTATCTTATATTAAAACCATTTTTGGTCAGTTTACTGTTAGGATGAACATGGGTGGCCTTTGGGTTTTTGCTCATATGACTAGGAAAAATGATGAATATATGTTATATATCACATTTTGGTTCTATATTTATGGTGTTTTTTTGTGGTATTGGGTTATGATTTTATGTCCTAGTTTACATCCTGACTACTGCTACCTATGGTCTTGATCCAATATCGTTCCTTATTTTGAAATTCATGTGAGGTTTTTTATGAGTTTTGTGCTTGATATGTGTTTTAATATTAGAAAGTGTGTTTTCCTTGAATATTTTTAGTTAATTTAGGGTTATATTTTCTATGGATGTTCGAATGTCTCCTTTCTAGATTATTTCTATTTAATTAAATTGGGAGATTCTAGAGAAATTTTTGTATAAGTGTTATTATGTTTTATAGTTGGTCCCATAATATATTCTCATCTTATCACACCATTATCAGAAATTATAAATGATGGGGATAACTATGATCATTATTTTTCACCCTATGTTCTTTCATTGTGATATGGTGGTGTCGTGCTTGGAGAATCCTTGTGTTTTATGGACTTTATTATATAGTTTAAATAGTTTATCAGTATTTTGGTTTTTCTTTCATAGATTGTATTTTTCCCCTTCCTCCCACGTAAATCGTTGAAGAGTCCAAGCTTTCCTCTTATCCTCTTCCACTATTATTAAGGACATCCATGGGGTAGAAAGTTTCATGGTGGGGATATTGTACAACTATGTGTAATGATTTTTTGGATATTTTATGTAATTTTGGTATCTTTAAAATTTTTCTCGACTTTAATGTGAATTTTTAATTTTCATTAATTTTTTTTCATGGATATACATTTCTACTAGGAAACCTCATAGTTTGGGGGAACTACGAAATGAACATTATGAAGAAGGTGATTTCCAATCTTTTTTTGAACATTAATTTTCATGGGTGAATTGTTTGAACATAGTTTGGAGATAATGATTTGACCCCTATGGTGATCAGTTTAGCTTTGTTTTGTTTTTGGGAGTGACCACCATGTTTAATTCATGGTTATGAATAATCATGTGGCCAAACCGTGAAAATATCCAATGGGTTTCAAGTGGAACCAACACAATTGGTTAATTTTTTACCAAATAGTGTGTCCTAACCATGCATACATCCTATGTTTTTTTAAATATGTGGTATTTTAATTTTTACCCTCTTAGTTTTTATGGATTTTTATCACCCTTCTTTCCCTAAGTTTGTCTCAGGATGAGATATTTAAGAGATATTCTTCCATATCTTCTCATTTGGTTTCAATCTAATATCCATCCTTTCTAAATCATATATTCCATGTAATATCATCATTTCCTTTTGGTATCTTTCATTTTTCTTTCCCTCTTCTCTTCCCCTTAAATTTAACCCTCTCTTAAAAACCCTAGTGATTTAGCCCAAATATATTTATGTTTAAAGGTGTCATGTTCATAGAGATATTGATATATGGGGCATATGGAGGATCCCTTTAGGCTTGTTAGAGTTTTCACCATTATAGGCGATGACTTACATCTGAATTTCCTTTGAACCAAGGTATGTGTTTTTGTAAACATTATTTTTTGAACATGTCACTATATTTATTATATTTTAATGTGGGTTTTTATCAAATAATAATTATATATAATAGTTGAAATGGGATTTATAAATGTTCTAATGTGATTTCACAATTGGAAGAATAATTATTAGATGGTTTTTATATATTTAAAAAAATTATTATTATGTGTCTTGAAATCTCATTAATGGATTTATTTAATAATTCCTTTATTATTAAAATAATATTACCCCATTTGTGTCATGGAATTTATTTAAAATAGATGTTCAAAAAATTTATAGTATTTAATGAAAAATTAAGTTGATACATGATTGATTTAAAAAATTCCTTGAGTAAATATTTTTATAAGATGTTTTGAAATTTTATTTCAAATGGATATAAGGAACTTGGAAATGCAAGTTCACTTTCATTAAGACATGATTAATACCTTTAATTGGTTTTCATTTCCTTTGAATGTGTTAAGCCTTATTGAACCAACAGGTTCTCTTTTTCTTGATATGGATTATGACCCAAAAGGGAGAATTTTATATATATCATGATTGTGATATAAAATATTTTATCTGGTTTGTTTGTTGTGAGGATGTGGGGTATGGGTTGATATTCATATTTATAATTGACTTATTTTTATCTATGATTCATTTTTTTCTCACCTCCAATTTTTTACATAATGGGAAACTCTATGTACTAGGGTAGGATAACCCAGATAACACAATTTCCTTCACCACTAAACAAGAAAGTTAAGTAGTTATGTGGTACAACTCTACCATTTAGGTAGTAAAAATAAAAAATCTATCACTAGAGTGATATATAATTTCTAGGTAACCATTCATTAGAGACTGATTTGTTCATTCCCATGATATCTATTGTCCTTTGAAATACCTATTATGTATTCATCATCCTATTTGGTAATGCATATGCGTATTTCCTTCTTTTATCCCTATTTATATCACTTATATGGCTCCATGACCGGTGGATCATGATTGTTTATACTTTTCTCAATTTTCCATTGTCCCCCAAATGTGTTTATTTGTTTTTATTCTTTTGTATTTGATTCTATATAAAATGTTTTTTAAATATGGTATATAGAGTTTATATAAAATAATGTTTTTAAAATATATTGAAAATCGATGTTTTGAAACAACTAATAAAGCCAAAAACAATTAAAATGTATTTCTTTAATTTAAGAAAAATAAATGAAAAAATTATATTTTAATTTAAGATATGATATTTAATTTTATGTAATCATAGAGGGAAAATATATTTTCTTATTTTATTTCAATAGAGCATAAAATTAAATTTCATTTTTACGAAAATTACATGAACTCATTAGTTAGATCATACTGGGATCAGTTTTACTCACACACTACATACACAATTCAATGTATATAGCCCTCATGCTTTTATTTTAGGTGATCAAGAATTATTCTTCTACTTTGGTATGTTTTTTTTCATATCATATGGCTTAGGATGTGAACAATAAACAAGAGTCACCTAGATATTTATGGTGTGGTCACTTGAGATTTATTTTATTTTATTTTGAGAGATATATATATATATATATATCATACTATTTCATTGATTTTAAGGACCCAATAAATATTGTATTTTATTAAATTAAGAACTCATATTTTGGAACAGTTGTTTTATTATGAGCTCCTATAATACTATTACATTTCATAAGAATATTATACACTTTGTGTAGATTTGGGCTACTACAACTAGGAATAGTAAATAGATATAAAAATAGTAGAATAGAATACCCAAAAAAAGAAACTACATAGGAATTAATTCCCCATAATGATCACTCATTCCATACTAAGTATAAAAAGAAGGATAAGTTTTAGGAAAAAAATATAAATTATGAAATGAGGTGAAAGAAACTTCGTAACTAGTTAATGAATAAATGAGAATTATTGTGTATTTATAGGTAAATATGGTCATTTAGTAATATGAACATTGGTAAATAAGATCAATGGACATTTTGTCAATTTATCAAAAAGACAACTAGTAAATATTATTGTTGGTTATGAAGATACAATAAAGCGATCAGTGGGATTATGAAGGAAGAAACCAAATTATATTTTCTGAACCTAAAAATATATTTAAATTCAATTAATGATTATTTTATGATATATTTTTATTCTTTAAATAAATTTAATTTTCATTAAATAATCATATAAAACACATTATTAATGAATAGATATATAAATGATGTCCTATATAATTTTTATAATGATCAGACAATTTAATAAGTCGTGAAAACATTTAATTTTCAATAAATAAATTTTTTCAAATAAAAGATAAAATTTAAATATTTATACAGTTATTTCTATAAAAAAATATTATTTTTCAACTCAATTCACTTTTATTAAATGTAATTTCTTGATTTGAGAATTAATGTTATTGGGAAACATGGTGTTGGAATAGTGTATATCAGTTGATGTTGAAAAATTTCACGTTGTTATGACATGTGAAGAACCATGAATTTTTTTAGAGATTCAGATCTTCTTGGGTTTAGCATGGTGTTATCTCTAGTTTGTAAAAAACACCATAATGTTGGAATCTCTGATGAGTTCTCTAAATTATAAGGGATTAATCTTTTCAAGGATGAAAAAATATCAGAATTATTTAGTTTTTCTAAAACATCTCCTGACTACTAAATTGACGTTGAATCTCCTAGAGGTCAAGCAGGGCTATGTTTTCTTCTATGATGAAAACGGATCAGGTTTGGGTTGGGTTCTTATTCAAGGTGATCATTTCATTACATATGGAGTTCGACAGCTTAAGAAACATGAGATGAATTTCTCTCCCATGATGTTGAACACATAGTTTTGATGCACAAAATTAAGCATTGCTGAAACTACCGTTTTGGAGAAAGGATTATCATGTATTTTGAACACAAGATCATGAGTTATTTATTCTCTCAAATGGATTTAGATATATTCCATAGGAGTTGGGTTGAGTAACAACAATCATATGACATAAAAATTTCCTATACCCATTGGAAAAAAATATCATCGTATATTCTTTGAGAGGAAAACTCATGACCCAAACTGCTAAAGAATCTATAGAATAGTGGAAATAGATTTCTATTCATTCAATGTTTTATATTAGAGTTCATGAATAAGGGATAGAGTTTTGTTTAGCTACTAATCAATTGACCTCTTCTCTCCTCAAGATTATTCATCAGGAAAAACATCTTTATGATGATTTCCACAGCATTAGAGACTCTCTTCATGGCGGGGATACAATTATTGACTGGTCATTCTCCAAAGTGGAAATTCTATACTTCTGAATTCATTTTCTGGTACCTTTTTTTGTTTCTAATTATATTATTGTGGATTCCAATAATTCCCACTAGTTTGTGCAAACAGGAACCGTGAAATATTTCTATGACATGCAATGAAGATTCTGGTGGCTCTATTTGAGATGGGGAATTACTGATTTTTAATCGCATTTTTATACATGATATCAGGTCATGGACAAGCACCAATGATCTTTGGGTCTTATTCAGCCACTTTTAGAGATGACTTGGTAGTTGTATGACATCTCAATGGACTTTGTGGTTTGGTTTCTATATACCCATTGAAATAATAATGTGATATGGGTTTTGACAGATCAGCTGAAAAGATCATCTCACTTTATACCCATTCGTGGTATAACCAATATTGAGGAATGGGAAATATCTATATGAAAGAGATTGTTCATTTTCATGGAGTATCATATGATATAATCTCCAATAGGTATCATTGGTTTACTTCTCACTTAGGGATAGTCCATCATGAGGCACTGGGATCTCAGGTCCATTGGAGAATGACATACCATCTCCAATTGGATGTCTAGACATTAAGAGAAATATATATTTTTGAGTATATTCTCCACACCTACGTTCTAATCATTAGTGGATCATACAATTCCATCTGGTATAGGTTCAGTTTTCTTATAAAAATAGTCACTAATTCTTGATAAGGATGGGTTATTTTTAGGCCTTATAAGGATTGCCTTGAAAATACTCATTGTGTTGATTTGATATTTGTAAAGGATACATGGTTGGACTGAGCATGGTTCAAGAAATAAAACAAAATATTTAATTTCTTTATCATATATTTTTTACATAAAAGAGATGTTATAAATCATATATTGATCGTTGTTGCAGTCTCTTTGAGTTTTCTGTTGTTGTTCATATGTTCAGGAAAGAATCACCCCATTTGGGTCACCATTTGATTGGGAGTAAATAGAAGATTTATCCTTGTTCTATGGGACCTTTTGTTTCTATTGAAATGGTGGTGAAATTTTCTTACCATTTAGCACCATGGCCATAACTATCATCGATAAATAACTTGTTCCATGTAACTCAACAAAAAAGGTATCTAACTGATCTATCTCATGTTCAGAGATGGAGTGATATTGAGGTTGAGCATGATTTATCAATGATAGAGAATCTAGTCGAGATAGTTGATTTTGAAACCAAGGTACTTTATTGGAGGAATATAGCTCTTCTTTGTGTTCTTTGGAAGCCTGGTTCTGATTATCAAAGGATATGGGAGAGGGAGGCACTGGTGAGAGAATAGTAGCCACATCTTCTTGATATGGAATGTAATGCCCCAAACATAAAATACTACATATGGTTCATTATTTAATTAAATTATCATGATTAAAAATAAGAAAATCATGAAGGACAAGGAAGTTTATTTATATTAGAAATCCATATTACATACATGATACCAATAATACATTTGTAAATTGGAAATCCAAACAAGATACATAATAAAATTAAATAAACTACGTCCTCGAATGCTTATTCAAATATTTCTTCTTCATAACCTATGGAAAGAAACATAATAAGGGTAAGGTCAAATACTTAGTTACGGTATTGAAAGTGGATTTAATAATGACTACAAGAGAATAACTCAATATGGAAGGTTATTAACAGATAAAACTTTCCATTCAAATAAATAAATAAGGAAAATTTAATTTAGAATGGTAAGAAACTGAAATACATGCCACAAAATCAATAAAATGAGAATAAAATACATCAATAGATATTTTGTGGAAAAATATCATGCATAAATAATAACTAAAATATCTATTAGGTAAATGAATAATGTTGGATATCTATAACATACCACTGATTCTTCGTGCCATGGATCTATTTCTTTTATTTTTTCATGCCATGAGTCTAATAATTTTAAGGCTTCATGCCACAAATAAAATATTTCCAATTATTTATTACATGAATATAACGTTTTCAGGGATTCATTAAATGATTCTAATACTTTAATGGATTTATTCAAAAAATCTAATATTTTCATGTCTTCATGACATGAATCTAATACTATCAAAGTGAGCACCGTAAGAAAAATATTATAATTTTTAAGAAATAAAAATTTATGTTTTATAAAAATGTGTATATTCAAGTTAATTTTAAATGTATAATGATTAAAATAAAGTGAGTATTTCTAGAGAAATCTAATGATCACAAAAGTAAGTGAGATTTCAAGGATAATCGTTAAGAACATTCATTTGGAGAATAATCTTTAAACATTCCAAAGAATATCATACCACTTTGAAACATTCAAATCATAATCCCCATGAAGGAATAATATTAAATAAAATATAAAATATCATGATTTTTTTGTTACTCGTGATATAACATGTAAAAAATTCAATATATAGACCAAATAAATGTGAATTGGTGCATAATAACAAATAACACTCAATGGAATGTAAATTGAGATGAAATTCCCATACCTTATCCATTTTTGTTGTGTGGTCTTTAAAATCATGTATAGTGGCTTAAAATATGTTATTAACTAATATCATAACCATTTTAACACCCTTATCTTGAGAGCCACAAATATGGTGCCCCAAGCCAGGTCCCTACATAACCTCAAGTGCTTCTCCCCATATGCCAGATACTGTCGATGAGTGGTGAGGGTCTAATAAGATACGTGGGGAGACTGTACCCTCTAAACTAGAGTATGAAATAGAAGGAAATAAATTAAATAGCTGAAAAAATAAAACAATAAAAAACATGGATAAATATCCAATTCCCAAAACACGGTACAACCATATACAACAATAAATATGCCACGCTATGCTATATTATCTAGTTAAAAACCCCAAAAGAATAAAAAATCATAATACCAAAAATAGTCTGGACACCGAGTCTAGAAAATCACCAATACATGTCCCATGTCCAACTCAACTTCTCTTGTATAGGGCTCTTTCCCTTGTCCTGACCTGCAAGCATGAAATATACTGGAGTACCCAATGGCGGCCCGAGCAGGGTGTTAGTATAACTAAATAGGCCACCCAAAAAAGTGTCTACAAAATATCCAACAAAGTAGATTGTGCGTAAAAATGATAAAAACATAAAAATAAAGGTAAATTGTTCAATATATCATTCTAAACTATTAATGTATAATTGATACTACCTTTTAGTCTGAGTTCACAACTTAAGAATTTCATGATTTAATCTACCCTTTTCATGTGTTCAATTGATTAGGAATTTTCAATATTCTTGAGCATATGGGAAGGAATGTCAAGTCCTATCGAACTAGGCATCACATAATAACGACCACATCATCCCCACCTCGAAAACTTAGTTCATGTGGTATACAATCGTAAGGGGGAATAAAACTCTATCCCCATCCTTAACCCGTGCATTTAGGGGAGGATCTAGAACCTCGGTCCATCTTGACCCATGGGCACAGAACCCCAAGTAAATACCCCACTCAACCAAGCCGTGGGCACATGCTTTTTTATAATTCACCATAATTAACCATATCTCAACAATCATATCTAATAACATTTGAAATATCATAACATTATCAATAAAATGGAAATTAACATTTTTCCTCAATCCATTACCATATTTTTCATTCATATTACATAACCCTTTAGCCCAATTTCCCATTTCTCATGCCTATATCACTAAGCGTATTCAAATATAAAGCTAATCCGCTAGCATTTTACATTAATCCATTTAACCCTTTTCATTCCATCCAAATAACATCTTAGTCCATTACCCAACCTAAGTGTAACCTCAATTGCACATCATTCTAGCATATTAACATATTCATCATCAGATATATTTTCTAGCTCCATGACCTACACATACATAGCTAACTCTAAGTCTTGGTAGTATTACTACACCCCATGGGTGGCCCCAAAATAGGTCACATCATCCAACATGCATCCCATAGGGATCATGATGGTTTAATTAGTTTTTTTAGAAACCTAATACATCACATCATGTCAAAGGCACCAAGAACTCATCAAAAGAGGGATCAAAGAAAAACACAACATGCACAAATCATCATAATACCCAAGGGATATAACATGTAGACCACCTAACTCAAATCCTTTGGAAAAAACCCTCTAAATCAAAGCCTTATATATTTATTAAACCATCCCTTAAATATTTACCCTAATTCTCACTGAAAAATTAGGGGTTGAGAGCTTCGTATTGGTACAAGGACTAGATACAAACACTAATGACTATGAGAATATAGAGTGGGAATAGAATTATCTAGATCTTGAATATACAACCAATAGTACTAAATATGGCCCAAATATGGGGGAGATTGATCTGTGGAAGCTCTTGAAGTTGTTGGGTCAACACTAGGTTTCAAGGGAGAAGAATGAATAAAAATACAGAGTGGAACTTAAAATCCTATAATGGAATTCTTTTAATTTTTTTAAAATATTCCAAGACGCATGATTTACCGACATGGTTTTCCAAACAATGCACAAATAGTGCAGAGACTACCACATGCACACCCTTCTCTCACACGATTTGCCAAACTGTGCACAAACTATTTGAATTGCTACTGCCCCCATGGTCTCCCCTCGCACAGTTTTCCAAACCATGTGAGAACCATGAGGATTTCATAGAAATCCCCATTTCACCCCTTTTTCATGTCCCAAACCCCCTGGAACAACCTTGATCATTCTAAAGGACTTGGGAAAACACTTAATTAACCAAATGATAAGGATTAAAATGAAATGTAAACAAAAACTCACCTTAACAGAAATCAGAGATCTTAAAAATTCCCCACCATATAACAACTCATTTCCAAGATGCTCTTCTTGGGAATCATTGAGTTCCCAAAGAAAAGAGATCGAGCCACTTGGCATGCATATCTAATTCTCTCTCCTATGTTTCTTCCTGAACATTACCATGATTCCTTACAACATGAACTAAAGGCAAGAATTTTCCCCAAAAAACATTCTCACTAGGATCCAAAATTTGAACCAGGTGCTCCACAAAGGACACAACAGCCTCAAGCTCAACATCATCGGTATTTATCGCATGAGACAGATTGTTGTGATACTATCGGAGTTGTAAAACATGGAAAACATCATGCATCACACTATACTGCTATGGAAGAGCCAATCAATATGCCAAAAGTCTGATCCTCTCCACAATCTCAAATGGGCCCACATATCTAAGTACCAAATCTCCCTTCTTTTGAAATTGACAAAGACCCAACCTTGGCGACACCCGAAGAAACACACTCTCAACCACCATGAACTCAAGAGGTCTATGATGCTGATATCCCTATGAAAGTTTCCTACACTAAGCTATTAACATATGATTTTGAGTCAAAATTACCTTCTCTAACATCTCCTACACAAGACATGGTCTTAACAGCTTAGACTCTTTAACCTCTAACCATCACATTAGAGATCTACACAATCTCCCAAAAAGTGACTCAAATGGAGCCATCTGAACTGTAGCCTAAAAAATTTTGTTTTAATAAAACTCAACTAGAGACAAATGTTTCTCCCATGTACCATGAAATCTTAAACACATTCTCTCAACATGTCTTCTAATACCTAAATTGTATGTCATGACTGCCCATCAGTTTGTGGGTGGTATGTTATACTCAAAAACACCTAGGTATCAAGTGCCTTTTTGAGTACATTCCAGATGCATGAGGTGAAACGTGGATCACGATCTAAAACTATGGTCCTTGACACACTATGCAACTTCACTATTTATTTAACATACATTTCCCCCAATAGGTCGACTATGAAGGTCTCCTAAATCAAGAAGAAATGGGCCACTTTAGTCACCCGATATACCACCACCCAAATTGCATCATTCTACTTAGGAATCCTTAAAAGACCCGCCATGAAGTCCATCATGACTTTATTCCACTTCTACTCTGGAATAGGTAATTACTACAACAATCCACCTGGATTTTGATATTCATCCTTCACTTGTTGATAGGTAAGGAATCATGCAACAAAACGCACAACTTCTTTCTTCATTCTCGACCACCAAAACAACCTATTAAGATCACGATACATCTTTTTAAAGCTTGGATTCACTTCCCACTTCAATACACAGAACTCGTGGAGATGCATTTGTATTTATAGGATTTGAATTATCAAATGACCCTTGAATCAATATATGTTACATTCGAACTTCTAATCTGAGTTAATGAGAGTCAGATGGTTGATCCAGAGTGTTTTTCTATGAAGGAAATCCTTAAAGGCTGGTAGTCACCTTCTGGTTAGGCATTCAACTCGTTCTATACATATTCTAGAAACACAAAAAAACCATGAACATAAGAAGCTCCGTTGGCACTGAATGCCCAACCAAAAGGTGATTACCCACCTTTAAGGATTTCCTTCATAGAAAAAAACTCTGGATCAACCATCTGACTCTCATTAATTTAGATTAGAAGTTCAAATGTAACATATATTGATTCAAGGTTCATTTGATGATTCACATCCTATACATACAAATGCATCTCCACAAGAATTTCCACTAATATCCACTCTGAAGATGATTCCTGAACAACATGATTTTGAGTCTTTTGGCTTAGGGAATTAATAACAACACTCTGTTTCCATGGTGGGCACAAAAACTAAAAATAAAATAACTGTAGGAAATCAACCCACTGTTGCTGTCAATGATTCAAATTCCTCTAAGAGAATATGTACCTGAGACTTTTATGGCTGGTGAACATTGTAAAGATTTCTCCCAAAAAATAATTCCTCCAACTCATTAAGGCATGAACCACTATATCCCGATCCATGTCATGAGTAGGATAATTACTTTCATGTGGCCTCAACAGTCTCGACCCATAAGCCAAAACCCTATCATCCTAAATCAATACATCAAAAATTACAGCAATAGACACATCACAGAACAATTTATACCTCTTACCTAGTTCGGGTAAGATCAAAATTGATACGGTTATTAACCACTTTTTTCAGCTCCTGAAAAGCATTCTCACAAGACTATGAACAACCAAAGGTAATTTCCTTCTTGGTTAGGCCTGTGATCAGTGCTTCCAAATGGGAGAAATATATAATAAATATTCATTAATAACAAACTAAACCCATAAATCTCTGAATATTAGAGATGTTCTTGGGATGCTCCCAAGACATCCCCGTCTGTACCTTTTATAGATCCACCGACACACTTGACTCAGAAATGATGTGTCCTAGAAAGTGAGCCTCATATATCCAAATCTAAAATTTTGATATCTTGTAGTAAATAAAATTTTATCTTGGTTTACTCTAGGTGATTTAAATATATTTGGTATGATCATCATGAGTTTTGGAGTATACCAAGCTGCCATCAATGAAAAAAATACAAACTTATCCAGATATGGGTGGAATATCTTGTTCATCAAGGCCATGAATACCGCTAGTGCATTGGTCAAACGAAATGGCATAACCAAAAATTCATACAACATATTCCAACTTCAGAAAGCTATCTAAGGTATTTCAGAAGGTATCACCCTCAACTGATGGTATCCCGATCTCAAATCACTCTTATAAAACACTAAGGCGCCTCTGAGCTGATCAACCTGGTCATCAATTCTTGGAAGAGGGTGTAGGTTCTTAACTGTAATCTAGTTAAACTTCTTATAATTGACTCATATCCTCAGTGATCTATGATCCTTCTTAGAAATCAACATAGGAGATCCCCAATTTGATGTAGTAGGATGCATAAACCCTTTACAATCCATTTCCATTAACTGATCCTTAAGTTCCTAGTGCTCTTCTGGCACCATTCAGTTGGGTGGAATGTAATCTAGATCCACTCCTAGCAACAATTATATCGTAAAAACAACATCTATATTAGGTGGTAACCCTAATAAGTTCTTATAAAACACATCCTGAAACCAGTCCACAACACATGGGAATATTGGTTGTCCTTTCTCCTAGTCATCTAATATAAGGCATGCAACTTGGTTTGTGAGTTCTCCCAACTGTTGGAGTAGCATCCTTGCCTGGCATGCTCGAGTATCCCACTCACCACAAAGTACATATGTTCTCCCATCGAGAGATGTGATCGTTAATCAATGTTGGTAACAGTCACTATGGGATTGATATAACACCAACCAATTCATCCCCAAAATTAGGTCAAACACAGACATTTTGAGGAAAAACAAATCCCAAAAAAAATGACACCCATCAACCTCTAGAGTAAAACACTTACACTATCTAATATCCATAACTCATACCCCTAGAAAATTATCAAGAGACATAATGCCTCATGAATTCTTTATATTTAATCCCAACACAACTATGAAGTGAGCAGAAATAATGGAATGTGTAGAACCTGTATCAAATAAAGCACTAGGAAATGTTGATTCTTTAAGAATGATACCTCAAATAGTAGACAGTCCTGCATCACTACCATTGGGTGTAGCCTGAATTGCATGTAGATGACCTTCCCCTTTACCCTAGGCTCCATCCTGAGTACCCTGCAATGCACTTCTCTATTGGTAAGGAGATCTCCCCCTAGAGTTCCACATCCACTACCTCTTCTAGTATGACCCAAGGAGCATTAACTGCCTAACTAATATGGGGTAATGAACCCCCTTCCTATACTCATCATCTTCCTATGACTTCCATAATTACCTGAAATCCATGGGTTCCTACAGAACCTTTTCATGTGGACTTACATTTCACACACTTGGAACTCAACTAGTGTGTGAGGACACTAGTCACGCTTGTTCCCTTTCCAGCCACAATGATTACGAAAAACCTGGTTTCCACCTTGAGAAGTTGACCCCCTCGTCTGACTTCTCTGTTTCTATACACCTTGCTGAAAGATTTCAAAATGACGCTTACTACTATTAGAGGACACACCACTTACTTGTCTAACTAGCACCACAAGTACACTACCTGAATATCCCTTTAGGTTCACTTCTAAGATCAGTTCTGGATCCACCATTTCATCATACCTTTTTAGACAAAATATATTCACCTATGTTTCGATCTCGTGTTTCAGTCTGTCTAGAAAGTGTTTTTCCACACCTGTATCGTCTCCTGTAAAAGTCATAACAAAGTGCATCAAATCAGTGAAATGACTAGAATAGTCCATCACCGACATTGCATAGTACATCATCGACATTGTCCCCTAATCCAACCTCTTCAAATCCAATTCCTTCTCATTCCTTGGGTTTTCTGGATATAAGTTCTTGAGAAACCTCTCCTAAAAATCCTTCCACATCATTCCCTTAGCCTTATCTGTTTGTACCATGATGTCCCATGAATGTTTTTATTGACATCTCAGCATATAGGCTGCTAACTTGACTTACTTCTCGATAGGAGTCTCTAAATAGCCAGGAATAGTTTGGATGGAATATATCCAGAACTCGAATTATAAGGCCCCAGCCTTAAACCTTACTTAATATTGAGTTATTACATGAATACACCTTGAGGATCTTTTCAGGTTTAGAGTTTTAGATAATTAGATCATAAAACATGCATTACATCCCACATTTAAACAAAGTGGTTACAATAAAAGATAGTATTCATTTTTTCCATCAACAGAAATATATTTAAAATAAAACATGGATTCTTTCTTAACACACCCTTGACACTATCATCACATCATGTACCTTTCCCTTGACCTGTGAAAATCATTTCAAAAACTTGGGATGAGCATAAAAAGCTCATTAAGGGATATAAAAGTATGAAATGAAAATATTAGTCCATGTATGAAATCATACTTTACTCATAAAACATAAGAAATTTAACATACCTCATAAAATCATGAATAAATCATAGAAATAATAAGACATAAAGGTAACTTGAAGCATTCATAACATTCTTACGTAGGGAGTAACCCTCTTGGTTACGTTTGGAATACCCATCACAGTATATTCCCTAAATCTCTTCAGAGAAACCTTAACGGTTAACTCCTTAGCATTACCCAATGCATTAGAGAGCTATATTAGGCTCACCCACCCTTAGTTTATCACAGAACCACCCATCTTCATAATAATGCCCCAGAACCATAACATAATCGTATCACATAAAACATGCATAAAGGAAACATAACATTTCCATTTTTCAATCACAAGATATCAATACAACACATTGATATAAAAAAATTATGAAAACCATTTCCAATACCAAAATAAAAGAAAAGTAAAATATGGTATTTATTTTTCTTCTAAGAAAATGTATGGCTTGTAGAGGAAGCCGAAACTCAAATAACGGTCACGGCGGCAGAGAAGTCGTTGTCGCCGCATACGTATGACAAAAAAACAAAAAAAATTCCATTGGTCGTTTAGTAAAACACTTCGTATAAAAAATATTCCTTTTGAATAAGCATAACTGTCAAAGGGTTTTATACACCGTATAAAATAAAGTTGTGTATAAAACAAAAATATGCCTCAATGAATGGAGATTGAGATGAAGTCCCTTACAAAGATCATTTTTTAAATAAAATAGACCAATTATGTGTATTCACTATAAGTACACAAAAATTAAGTACAAATACAAGATAGAACATAATAATATCATTACATAATTTGAAAGTAGGAGATTAACCCAAAGAACGGAAATTGGGTTAAGAAGTTCCCTTACCTCATATCCAACTTGACTTGATCATTCTTTAATCTCCTGAATAATAAACTTGAGTTAATTTCTAATAGCTTAAGAAAATTTTTCAAGTTCATTATTCCTTTTATATCATTTATTACCATGTCATGATCACTATGTTATTATTTAAGTTTATAACGGCCGTTTTAATGATCATTGGTACTTGAGTCAAAAATGAACTTCTTATATTTACAAGTTGTCCACGTAGTCAAATATCCATTATCTCAAGAATTATATTAATGATGTAGATTCCATATATATAATATATATCCATTATATTAATGCATTTATAATATCACATAATCATTTATAGGTAAGAAATGAAATGCACCGTTCATGGAGACAGGAAGCCGTACGTACACATGAACACTACTTTCATTTCTATGTCATATTAATGGAATTAAAACTAAATGAGAGATATGTATATTTTAATTCCAGAATTATATTCATCATTTAGATGTAACATAAATCATATATATCCATTATATATATATGTAATTATAATAGTACATTACATTTGGGGATAAGAAATGAAATGCACCGTTCATGGAGATGGTAAGCCGTACGTACGCATGAACGCCACTTTCATTTCTATATCATACATTAATAGAATTAAAACATAATGATACATAATAGTATTATATTTCTAGTATGGTATCATATATAATATCATTAAATCTATCCTTTATATGTACCACATATGGTATTAACGAATCAAATCACTTCGGGGGGGCGGTAGTCCGCACTTCCTGAAATGAAGATATCGCATATACCCATAATGGAAGCCATAAAGGTATGTCATAAATGAGAAATACAGAATCTTAATGAATACATAAACAGATTATATATCATATATAAATATAGTGACATCTTAATGGCCACCTTTGAAGGTGTTAGAATAATATTGAACAATCATCATTTTGTGAGGCAGAAATTCTCCATCCACAGAAACAGTATGTTCTTTAACCATTAGATGTAGGTGTGTGTAAGTGTAGCTAGAATGATTCTTATAAAAACATCCTAGTATATTAAAGATACTAGAGTTGTTACAAAAGAAATGAATAAAAAGAGTTTAGGGGGGTTGGATAAGCAAAATAAAACATAAGAACACAAGAGAAGGCACTACCTTTAAATCGGGTAACTCTTTTTGATTTGAGCTCACAGGATTCTTTGGGAAGACTTATGCCCAAAGTGAGGCTTCTAGAAGTAAGAGAGGGATTTGGAGAGACAAAATGAGCAGGGTTTGGCCGATCCAAATGCTTGAGAGGTGTGGGTAAGGAGGTAGAGGTGGGGGCCTTTTATAAGAGGAGAGGAGGGGCACTCTTGGAAAGTTATAAAAGGTTACTTTATTTTCAAATGAGTTTCGGATTTCAGAGGTACCACATTGATGTACTTCAAGGATAAGGTGATAAGGGTTCTAAATACACTCATACAATAGGTATTTTACAAGTGTATGTCTTATATTTTATATTATCTTTTCATTTTATTTAAATCGTTTATTAATGAGGTAATCGTTGCATCATAATGATGTCATAAATTATTTAATTTATTTAATGTATAAAAATTATAAAATAATATCATGATGTAGGAAATCGTTTTACCTTCCTAATTACTATTTATAGTCCAACATATCATTTATGTAGACAAAACTAAAATTTTTTTACTCAGGTGATGCATTCTTTGTTATATTTTACTTTCTTCAACAATAAAAAGATAAAAAGTCACTTTCAGACAAAATTGATTCCATGGGGTCCCCATGTTTGGAACAAGGCATCCCATGGTCGTCCGTGAGACAACCAGTAGCATTAGGACACATGTTGGTGTCATTTTGTATTATTATGATATTATTTTATTATCCTTAACTACCCAATTACTCATTAATCAAGATAATTAAAGATAATTACCATCGTTACTATTCATAAGGTCCAAAAACAAAAGAGTCTTGATTAAATAATTTGGATCTTCTGATTACAAATATGTTACCCATTTTACCAAATCCCAAACACAGAAATTCCAATAATTTATTTAAAAATAATTCCCGTTGTCAAAACAAATAGCGGGTTTTTTTTGAAACAATCTCTATGAAATGTTTGGCATTAGTTTATGCCCAATTACACTGTGAAATTAATCCTAATGACCAAAATTGGATTAAATGGTAAAAATATATTCATATTACACTTTAATACCAATTAAATATATAACTTTACCATATAATTAAATTAGATGAAAAAGCAGTTTTGATGTAAAATGTAGTATTTTTCACTATTCATAATAAAATGAACATTGTCAGAAAAATACCAAAAATTTATCCAATGTAAATTTCAATGTCCCAATCATAAATAATTTCTTTATTTTGACAAATATAGATTATAAAATTGTCAAAATTTTTATTTAAAAATGGTTTGCAATCAAAAGGTAGTAAAACAATATTTTAAAAATATTAGTGTATTCCATGCTTTAGATTAGATTTATTCTCATTTTAAGCCTCTAAAACACTATATAATTCATAAATAGACATAGATAAAAATATCTATTATTCATTACTTACTTGGGTGTTACATACTTCCCCCCTTTAGAAAATTGCGTCCCCGCAATTTATATACTTATCGAATAATTGGGGGTATTTATCCCTCATTGCATTTTTAGATTCCCATGTTTAATCTTCAATCATGTGGTTTTTACAAAAAACATTTACCTGATGAATCACCTTATTCCGTAACACGTGCTCCCTGTGGTCAAGAATCTGAACCGGTTGTTGCTCATAAGATAGGTTCTCTTCCAGCTGAACTACCTCTTGACTCAAAACATGAGATGGATCTGGCATGTACTTCTTTAACATTGAAACACGAAAAGCATTGTGTACCTGAGATAAAATCGGAGGTAAAGCCACTCGGTATGCAATTGATCCAACACTCTCCAGAATTTCATATGGTATAATGAAACTTTGACTCAGCTTTCTTTTCTTACCAAATCGCATCACACTTTTCCATGGTGATACTTTGAGAAAAACTTGATCACCTACCTCAAAAGAGATATCTTTCCTTCTATTGTCCGCATAACTCTTCTACCTGCACTGAGCTGTTCTCATGTGTTTCTGAATCAACTGAACTTTTTCTGCCATCTCTTCTACTAATTCTGGTCCAATCAGCTTCCTTACACCAACTTCATCCCAGGAAGCTGGAGTTTGACACCGCTTCCCATATAACGCCTCAAATGGTTCCATCTGTATACTGGAATGAAAACTGTTACTATATGAAAACTCAACCAAAGAGAGATGTTGGTCCCAACTTCCCTAATAATCCGTCGAACAAGCATGTAGCATATCTTCTAATGTTTGAATTGTTCATTCTGATTGCCCATCTGATTGAGGATGAAAAGCTGTACTAAAATTTAATTCAGTACCCAACGACTTCTGAAGGCCTTTCCAAAAGTTAGAAGTGAGCCTGGGATCACGATCAGATACAATGGAGAGAAGAAATCCATTTAACCTGACTATATCTTTATGATACAAATGGAAAATTTGATCTAGGTAAAAAGTATCTCGTATAGCAAGTAAATGAGCAGATTTATTCAAGCGATCAACAATAACCCGGATTGTATTATTACATCGGGGTGTCTTCGGCAATCCCACAACGAAGTCCATGGATATATTTTCCCATTTCCACTCTGGTACTAGTAAAGGCTGAAGCATCCATTTCGGTAACTGCTGCTCTGCTTTAACCTGTTGACATGTAAAACACTTCACAGTAAAATCAGCAATATCTCTTTTCATTCCATCCCACCAGTAATACTCCCGCAGATCTCTGTACATCTTAGTACTGCCAGGATGAACTGAAAACAGAGAACTATGAGCTTCACATAACAACTCTCTATTCAGCTGTGAATCACAAGGCACACAAAATCTCTTCCCAAATCTCAAAACACAATCATTATCAATGTTGAATTAAGGAAACTTTCCTTTCTGAACCAGCTCTACCTTTTTCTGCAACTCACTGTCTTGCTTCTATCTTGCTCGATTCTGTATGATAGAGAAGATTTCATTGATACCTGAAAGAAAATAGAAGGGCATCTTGCATAAAAAACTTCTATGCCAAATTTCATCAAATCATTAACCAAAGGATAACATTTCAAATGCAACATTGTTAATGAAGCATTACTTTTCCGACTCAAAGCATCAGCCACTTTATTTGCTTTTCTCGGAAGGTAATGAATTGTACAATCATAATCCTTGATTAATTCCAACCATCTCCTCTATCTCATGTTCAATTATTTCGGTGTGAATATATACTTTAAACTTTTGTGATCAGTATATATTTCACACATTACTCCATACAAATGAAGCCTCCAAATTTTTAAAGCGAAAACAACAGCAGCTAATTCCAAATCACGTGTAGAATAATTTACCTCATGAGTTTTCAACTGACGTGAAGCATAAGAAATTACCTGATCATTCTGCACTAGGACACAACCAAGTCCTTTCAATGAAGCATCACTGTAGATAACAAACTCCCCATTCCTGGATGGTAGTTCCAAAACTTGAGCATTCACCAATCTTATTTTCAACTTTTGAAAACAATCATCACATTCTTTTGTGAAGATAAACTTAACACCCTTCCGAGTTATCTAGTCATTGGACTAGATAACCGGGAAAAATTTCTAACAATCCTTCGGTAATAGCCTGCCAAACCAAGGAAGCTACGAATCTCAGTTACATTTGTGGGTCTTGGCCATTATTCGAAAACCTTTGTTTTTGTAGGATCAACAGTTATCCCATATTTAGAAACAATATGACCAAGGAATGAAATTTGTTGCAACCAAAACTCACACTTTCTGAATTTCCCATACAATTTATTTTCTTTTAGGGTTTGAAAAAGAACCGTTAAATGACTTTCATGCTCCTATTTAGTTTTAGAAGACACCAAAATATCATCAATAAAAACAACCAACATTTTTCACTTGAGTCAACTAAGCCATCACTGCAACAAACTATTTAGTTCTGATTCTGAACATCTCAGGATATTGATTTGAAAGGTCATTTCCCTTTGTATGCCTTCCCACAAAATCTGTTCTCTTCCCTCTAGGAAAAACCATTCTTAACACAAAAATATCTTAGGAGAAGCAACATGGTAATCCTAAAATGCTATATCATTTCAATTTGACCATAAAAAAATATTTTTGGATAATCATTTAATATAATTCTAACTTCTAATGTTATCTAAACCAACCTCTGATACCAACTATAAGGCCCCAACCTTAAACCTTACTTAATCTTGAGTTATTACAAGAATACACCTTGAGGAACTTTTCAGGTTTAGTGTTTTAGAGAATTATATCATAAAACATACATTACATCCCAAATTTAATCAAAGTGGTTACAATAAAAGATATTATTCATTTTTTCCCATCAACGGAAACATATTTAAAATAAAACATCTATTCTTTCATGACACTCCCTTGACACTATCATCACATCATGTACCTTTCCCTTGACCTCTGAAAATCATTTCAAAAAATTGGGATGAGCATAAAAAGCTCAGTAAGGGATATAAAAGTATGAAATGAAAACATTAGTCCATTTATGAAATCATAATTTACTCATATAACATAAGAACTTTAAAATACCTCATCAAATCATGAATAAATCATATAAATCATAAGACATAAAGGTAAATTGATGCATTCATAACATTCTTACGTAGGGAGTAACCCTCTTGGTTACGTTTGGAATACCCATCACAATATATTCCCTAAATCTCTTCGGAGAAACCTTAACGTTTAACTCCTTCGCATTACCCAATGCATTGGAGAGGTATATCGGGGTCACCCGCCCTTAGTTTATCACGGAACCACCAGTCTTCATAATAATGTCCAAGAACCATAACATAATCTTATCACATAAAACATGCATAAAGGAATCATAAAATTTCCACTTTTCAATCAAAAGATATCAATACAACACATTGATATAAAAGCATTATCAAAACCATTTCCAATACCAAAATAAAGAAAAGTAAAACATGGTATTTATTTTTCTTTTAAAAAAATGTATGGCTTGTAGAGGAAGCCGAAACTCAAATAATGGTCATGGTGGAAGAGAAGTCATTGTCACCGCATACGTACGACAAAAAAACAAAAAAACATTCCTTTTTTCGTTTAGTAAAACACTTTGTATAAAAAAATATTCCTTTTGAATAAGCATAAAAGTCAAAGGGGTTTATAAACCGTATAAAAGAAAGTTGTGTATAAAACAAAATATGCCTCAATGAATGGATATTGAGACGAAGTCCTTTACAAAGATCATTTTTTAAATAAAATAGACCAATTATTTGTATTCTCTATAAGTACACAAAAAGGAAGTAAAAATACAAGATATAACCTAATAATATCATGACATAATTTGAAAGTAGGAGATTAACCCAAAGAACGGAAATTGGGTTAAGAAGTTCCCTTACCTCGTATCTGACTTCACTTGATCGTTATTTAATCTCATGAATAATAAACATGAGTTAATTTTTAATTGCTTAAGAACCTTTTTCAAGTTCATTATTCATTTTTATATCATTTATTACCATGTCATGAACAGTATGTTATTATTTAAGTTTATAATGGTCGTTTTAACGATCATTGGTACTTGAGTCAAAAATGAACTTCTTATATTTACAAGTTGTTCACGTAGTCAAATATCCATTATCTCAAGAATTATATTTGTGATGTAGATGCCATATATATCATATATATCCAGTATATACATTCATTTATAATATTTCATAATCATTTAGAGGTAAGAAATGAAATGCACCGTTCATGGAGACGGTAAGTCGTACGTACGCATGAACGCTACTTTCATTTCTATGTCATGTTAATAGAATTAAAAATAAATGAGAGATATGTATATTTTAATTACATAATTATATTCATCATTTAGATGCAACATAAATCATATATATCCATTATATATATGTACTTATAATAGTACATTACATTTAAGGATAAAAAATGAAATGCACCATTCATGGAGACGGTAAGCCGTTCGTACAAATGAACGCTACATTCATTTCTATATCATACGTTAATGGAATTAAAACATAATGATACATAATAGTATTCTAATTACAGTATGGTATCATATATAATATCATTAAATCTATCCTTTATACATACCACATATGGTATTAATGAATCAAATCACTTTAAGGGGGCGGTAGTCCGCACTTCCTAAAATAAAGATATCGTGTATACCCATAATGGAATCCATAAGGGTATGTCATAAATGAAAAATACAGAAGCTTAAGGAAAAAATAAACATATTATATATAATATATAAATATAGTGACATCTTAATGGCCTCCTTTGAAGGTGTTAGAATAATATTGAACAATCATCGTTTCGTGAGGCAGAAATTCTCCATCCACCGAAATAGTATGTTCTTTAACCATTAGATGTAGGTGTGTGTAAGTGTAGCTTGAATTCTTCTTATAACAACATCCTAGTATATTTAAGATACTGGAGTTGTTACAAAAGAAATGAATTAAAAGAGTTTATGGGGGGTTGGAGAAGCAAAATAATACATAAGAACAGAAGAAAAGACACTACCTTTAAATCGGGTAACTCTTTTTGATTTGAGCTCAAAGGCTTCCTTGGGACGACTTATGCCCAAAGTGAGGCCTCTAGGAGTAATAGAGGGATTTGGAGAGACAAAATGAGTAGTGGTTGTCCATGCCAAAGGCTTGAGAGGTGTGGGTAAGGAGGTAGAGGTGGGGGCCTTTTATAAGAGGAGAGGAGGGGCACTCTTGGAAAGTTATAAAAGGTTACTTTATTTTCAAATGAGTTTTGGATTTAAGAGGTCCCACATCGATGTATTTCAAGGATAAGGGGATAAGGGTTCTAAATACACTCATCCAAAAGGTATTTTACAAGTGTAAGTCTTAGATTTTACATTATCTTTTCATTTTATTTAAATCGTTTATTAATGAGGTAATCATTGCATCATCATGATGTCATAAATAATTTAATTTATTTAATGTCTAAAAATTATAAAAAAAACTATCATGATGTATTAAATCTTTATAGATTTATAATGAATATTTATTGTCCAACAGATCAATTATTTAGACAAAATTAAAAATGTTTTACTCAGGTGATACATTCGTTTTTATATTTAACGTTCTTTAACAATAAAAAGATAAAAAGTCACTTTCACACAAAATTGATTCCATGGGGTCCCCAAGTTTGGCATAAGGCATATCATGTACGGACATGAGACAACCAGTAGCATTAGGACACATGTTTTTTTCATTTTTTATTATTATGATATTATTTTATTATCCTTAACTACCTGATTACTCATTAATCAAGATAATTAAATATTATTATCGTCGTTACTATTCATAATGTGCAAAAAAAAAGAGTCTTGATTACATAATTTGGACCTTCTGATTAAAAATATGTAATCCATTTTTCCAAATTCCAAACACAAAAATTTCAATAATTTATTTAAAAATAATTCCTATTGTCAAAACAAATAGCGGGTTTTTTTGAAACAATCTCTATGAAAAGTTTGGCATTAGTTTATGCCCAATTCCAATGTGAAATTAATCCTAATGACCACCATTAGATTAAATGGTAAAAATATATTCATATTACACTTTAAGACCAATTCAAAAGATAATCTAACCATATAATTAAATTATATGAAAAACCAGTTTTGATGTAAAATGTAGTATTTTTCACTATTCATAACCAAATGAACATTGTCATAAAAATACCAAAAATTTATCCAATGTAAATTTCAATGTCCCAATCATAAAGAATATTTTTATTTTGACAAATAGAGATTATAAAATTGTCAAAAGATTGATTTAAAAATGGTTTTCCATCAAAAGACAGTAAAACTATCTTTTAAAAATATTAGTGTATTCCATGCTTAAGATTGGATTTATTCTCATTTTAAGCCTCTAAAACACTATATAATTCATAAATAGACATAGATAAAAATATCTATTATGCATTACTTACTTGGGATGTTACACTAATTCCTCTGGACCACCCTCTCTGATAAAGGTAAGAGGGTGTTGTAGCTGAAAATCCCTGGTTATCTCAAACATACTTGGTGCAACCCATCCTAGGTCTTGTTCCATCTTATGCATAAAATGAGTGAAGTTACCATTGAACTGCTCTTCACTGTTTGCCTGGATTACCATGTTATCCTTCTCCACTACCAAAGGAGTGTTCTCAAAAACCACCTCATGTCGCCTAACCAGAACATGTCTTCGAGGTGTAATTTCTATAAAATGCCAAATATGTGCTTTAGAACATAACCATAACAATTTTGTGAGAAATAAAAGAGATATAGGTAGGCTCATAACTTCACACAACCAAACCAGTTCACATACACTACCCAAAATATCCCACTCACAACTGGATCACTACCATTGGCCATCTCCCCTATGGCCATGGCTAACACAGTATCTAACTCACATTATCACAAGCCTTATAATTTACCTTATTCAAAACATTTTCCCTATTCCAATTTAATATTACAACATATTAATCCACTTTTACTTATTTATCTAGTACCATTTTATAATTACTACATGAAATTTTCACTTCCCTTTTTACCCATTCATACCATCCCATTTTAAATAATATCATTACTTTTAAGAAATCATATCCATCCTACCATTTATATCCTACATAGCAACCCCATGTGTGTGCATATCATGATGCACGTCACATACCTACATAGATACCTAGAATGGTGCATAAAGGAAAAACCACATACTATTCTGGACAAAAGGTAAATGTCACAAATTTTTCAAATCACACAACTAGTTCATCACTGAATAGTGAAATATCATTAAATATAACAACACACAATAGAAACAACAATCCCTTTCAAAGGGTGACTTTGGTTTCCCCCCATACATGGGTTATATAATCCCAAGAATGAGCTCATTACCAAGGCCCGACACATTCCTAAGCTCTTATTTACCATACCCAAATAGTAAGAAAGAGAATATAACCCCTCTGATACCACATTATAGTGTCCCGGACCAGGGAGTTACTAATTCAGTTTCCTGAGTTGGGTCACTACATGACCTCAATCACACATCCTCATATGCCAGAGGATTCCAATGATTAGTGAGGGTCTAATAGGATACGTGGGAAGACTATACCCTCTCTACCAGAGTAAGATACAATATAAAATATTTTAAATAGAAAAACAAAACAGAACAATCAATAACATGAATAAACAACCAATTACCACAATGGGTACAACCATTTACAATAGTTAATACGTCATGTCATGCTATAGTTTCAAGTGAAAACCCCCCAAAATAATGAAACAGTAGAATCCCCAAAATGGTATGGACTCCAAGTCTAGAACCTCACCCATACATGTCCCATTTCCAACTCAACTCTCTATCATAGGGCACTTTCCCTTGTCATGGCCTACTAGCTTGAAATATTTTAGGGTACCCAATGGCGGCCCGAGCAGAGTGTGAGCATAACTTCTTAGGCCTCCATGAATGGTGTTTAAAAAATATCCAGCAATGTAGACAGTGCATGCAAATGATAATAATGACAAAATAAAGTTAAAATATTCTATAGGCCATTCTAGACAATTTTCATCTAATTTATACTACCTTTGAGTCCAGGTTCACTACTTAGTCATTTCATGATTTAATCTACCCATTTCACGCATTCAATAGATTAGTAATGTTCATTATTCTTGAGCATATGGGAATGAAGGTAATGTCCTATCTCACTAGGCTTCGTATTATAACAACCACATAATCCTCACCTCAAAGCCTCTGTATAGGTGGTATGCAGCCGTCAGGAGAATGGAACTTCACCCCCTTATCTAACCCATGCATTTAGGGGTGGAGCTAGAACCTTAGTCCAACTCGACCTGTGGGCATAGAATATCACATTAATTCGCCACTCAACCAAGCCATGTGCACATACTTATTTATCATTCGCCATAATTTTCCATATCTCAACAAGCATAACCAATATCATTTACAACATCACATCATTATCAATAAGTGGGAAATTAAAAATTTTCCTCAATCCATTAACACACTCATAATTCATATTACTTAACCCTTTAGCCATATTTTCCATTTCCCATGCCTATAGCACAAGGCATGTTCAAGTATAAAGCTAATCCTGTATCATTTTCCATTAATCCATTTAACCCTTTTTCATGCCAACCAAAAAACATCTTAGGGAATTACCCAACCTATGTGAGTTAATAAAACCCCAATTTCACATTATTCAAGAATTTTAACATATTCATCTTGGTCTTTATGTTCTCACACAACGACCGACACTTACATAGCTAACTCTAAGTCTGGGGAATATCGGCACACCGCAAGAGTGGCCCTAAAATAGGTCGCATAATCCTTTATGCATCCCATATGGATCATGATGGGTTATTTACATTTTTTAGACACCCAATAAATAACATCACATCAAATCACAAAGAACTCATCAAAATAGTGAAAGAATAAATATCCTACATGGAAAAATCTAGATAAAACCTGAGGGATATAACTTGTATACCACCTACATTGAATATGTTAGAAAAAAACCTATCAATTGAATTCTTTGATCTCGATTCAACCAACCCTTGAAGTTTTACCCTAAATCTCACCAAAAAAGTAGGTTTTGAGAGCTTCATATGGAGAGAAGGAAGAGGCACAAACCCTAAACCCAAAAGAGAAGCAAGAGTGGGATTATCCCTACCTAGTTCATCAATTCAAAATAAAAGACACTAAAAATAGCCCTAATATAAGGGATATTGATCCATGTAATCTGTTGAAGCTTTTGGTGCACCACTAGGATTCAAGGGAGAAGAAAGGAAGAAAATACCAAGTAGGAATTGTAATTTTTGTGTATTTTTTATGATTTTCTATGTCTCATGGTTTACCCTGATGGTTTTTCAAACCATGTGAAAACCATGTGCATGCTAATAGCTGCATGCCTTTCTTTCACATGCTTTTTCAGATCGTGCGCGAACCATGTAGATTGCAACTTCTCACATGCTCTCTCCTTGCATAGTTTCCCAAATCATGCAAAAACTATTTGGATTTCCCCAAAATCCCCATTTACCCCTTTCACATGTCACGGAACCCTAGAACACCCCTAACCCTTCTCAAGGACTTGAGAAAACACTTAATTAACACAAATGGAAGGGCTTAAATAGAAATTTATGAAAAAACATACCATAACAGAAATCCAGTATCTTAAAGCCATATTCATGTTTATAATACCATATATTAACTTATTATAATATCTCATTTCATTTTTGATAATAGACATTACCTAATTCCACTAGTTCATGTCTCAATTTCCTTGTTTTCTCATAGAGCTTTTGACTTTTTACATGTTATTATCATTAGTTAGATCATGGTTTCATCGTCTCCACAGTGTAAACCATGACATAATTAACATATATAATTGGTATATATGTATTTATAATAATCTATAATAATTGGAGACATTAATATAGATCAGTAACTCATTATATTTTATGTTGATATGAACTTTGGATGACATATCATCACATAGAGATGTACTGTTAATTTTTTACCAATAAAGGAATTTATCTATGTTTTATGTTAATATTATAGTCAGTAATTTCACAATGTACCATAGAAGGAATGCATGTTGTAATAATAGATGTAATGAAATTGATGATATGGATGTAGGGATTATTGGAGAAACTCATAAGGGAGAAGGGGGACATAATGTAATTATATGAAAATCAAAATGTGATCCACCATGAAAAAAATAAAAAATTTCACTCTAGAAGAAATAAATGTTATATAAAGTATCACTTCATGCCAAATATTATATATGATGGATATGATTGATAGAATTCAAATTTTCATAGATATACTAGAAAATGTTTTAGTATAAGAAAGTATGGGGTGTCGTTGTATGTCAGTGGAGATTTTATGACATGGAATAACTGACTGTATATTAGAAGGAAGAAATGATGGTTGAAATTTAATTAGTGATCCAACGAACTTGGTGAAGTCGTGAAAAAAAATCTAAATTGGGAGTTTTTTAGATTTTTGGAAATAAATATTTTATATCTATATTAAATATGTAGTAAATAAAGAGTGACTATGGAATATATGTTAGCGTAAACAGATGATAGAAATTCAATGGAACCAGTAATGTGTGGAACTTGTGGCAGGCAACACTAGTAGTGAAGAATTACTTGGGATGATGAAAGTGGTGAATAATTGATTGGTTTATGTAAGTGTACCATTGTACATGAGTAATAAAAAACTATAATCTTTCAATGGTCATGTAATATTTTTCTAAGGGATGTATATGTGTAAAATGGATTGATTTCACTATTTACTAATGATCAAAAGTTAGGTCGGTGTGTCTGGTGAGTAGCTGGTGGTGGTCCTGACCAAGAAGAGGATTATTTGTGAAGATCATAAGATGGTGGTCATGGATTTACTTTCAATAATTTTTAAAAAATAAATGAGTGGGACAATTTTTTTTATAATGCTATAAATGATTTGTTGATCTTATTTAATTAATAAAAATTAGTGTTTCTTCTATGGTTTATGTTTATGTCGGAAACTGATAAATCATTTGGTTGTTTGTTATTGTTGTGAGTTTGTGTAATTTTGTTTTGTGTTCGTCTCCAAAAGTTGTGCTAGGCCCGTCAAGGTGATTTGGTACAAGATGTTGGTGTGTAGTAATTTTTTCAGAATATTAACATTCAGTTCATCCAATATTAGAACTTCTAAACCTTATTACAGAAGATAAGATTCCATAAAGAAGGTATCAAAACTTGGAGTTCTCGGTATAGTAGAATTGATGATATTCCTTTAAGATATTTAAATAAAAAATAAGTTAAGTAATGAATTAGGTTAGTAAGAAGATAAAATATTCTTCAGGTGTGTGTGATGAAGAGTTTCTTAAAAAATTTGTCACATCTCATAAAATATAGAGAGAAAATATTCTTAAACTCAAATTACCTCATACACACTAGAGTAATGATATAAATAAATCAAAGAATTATACATTTCTTTCCATGTTGAGATATATGATGAGTCTTATTTTTTTTTAAATTTTATCATTTATCCTTTTTGGGAAATTCTTTAAAAATAGTGTGGTTAACACTTAACCATATACCAAATCTGAATGTAAAATGTAATTTTATATGAGTTATAATATGAATGAATTCCTTTATGTTATAAAATCATGTATTTGGATGTGAATTTGATAAGGATAATTCTAGAAAAAAATCATTACCAAACTCACAATGTATCTTTGTGAGATATCCCAAGTCTATAAATGATATTACATAAATCACTAAATATTATATTTGGTGATTCAATTTCAAAAACTATATTATTATAAAAATATTTATATGATATAATTAGAATAGTTGGTTACATTAAAAGTGGCCAATATAATTTGAATGTTACAAGGCTTCATTGATGGATAATGATAAGTATTATATCACGAACAGATGATTTATCCATGTTTCTATAAATGGTTATTAGGAGTGCCATTAATATTTTGGTCAGTTAAGACTTAGTTGAAAAATATTTGATCAAGAATGATTTTATGTAACAAACCTAGTTATAGTTAATAATATATACACATATTGATCGATGTGATTATTTGACAAATTCAAAGTATGTAAATTGACAATTATTTGAAAAATGAAAGCTGTATAAATTTATTAGGGAAATTATTCTTATGTTACATGGAATAAATCATTCCAATAAGATGTGTTTATGAAACCATCTAAGATTAAGAATATGAGTAGAACACCATATTCTTTAGTAGTGAGATCTATCACATATATAATATTATATGAAATATTTTATCTTACTAATAAACACACCATTAAAGAAACATATCAATCAAATATAGGATAAATATATAGGGAAAAAATAATAAAATATCCAATAGTACAGATACCCTCACTTATAATACATTAAAATTTCATCATTTTTCAAGAATACTTAATACATTAAGCCAACAGACATCTGAAGACTATATTAGTTTAGTTCATTTGGAAACATGGAAACATAAAAACTGTTAAATAAATGAGCTACATTATCTCACACTAGATTCTTCATGACTATCACCCTTCTTAAAAACATCATACATAATACAGATCTTCATAACCTGGGTAAAGGAAATATAGAAATGGGTGAGCTTATATTCTCAATGAGGGTAAAAATGGACATAATTAAGCATATCATGCGCATAAGGGTAAGAGAACATGATCGTGAAAATAGAATAACATACCATTCTTATCAGATATCATAAAAAAGAGTCATGGAATAGATATTGTCTAATCCTAAGACATTATTCATAAGGAAATCAAGATCATAATCCATGAAATCCGAACACAAGAACATGATAGGGAATTTGTGGCATATATATAAACATGTAATATCATTCACTATATGTCAAGGTACATTTCCAAAATTTAACTAGGCAATTCATGTGGAATAAACCTACTAGGAATGACACACCACCATCCCAAGATGCAGTCATTTCTTTATAAGGTATCATATTTCCCTATATTCCCATAGTGGACTAGGTTTCCTCATCTTCTGTAGTGGATCAGTTTTCCTTATCTTCTATAGTGGATCAATCTCATCAACTCGATTCCCATCATTAAATAATGAGATATAAATACATAACAAATGAATTGGAGGGACATATAAGTACCAACCATAACATAATGAAAACCATACATATGTGTTCCACAAGAAGATAAATCATTCATCATATCAAAACCCATGGAATAAAATGGGTTTCAAATACATCCTTCAATCATGACATAACACATGGAAAATAAATGGGTTTCATAAATATAATTCCATCATAAACATAATCTATTATTAGAAAGAATAATGATTTAATAATTTAATCTAATCAATATTAAACATAAGTAACATAAAATAATGTTATCTTATATGGAAAATAGTTTTGAGAGATCACTTGAAAAAAATTCTTGAGGAAAATATCCTTTCTTCTTTGAAAACATTTTCTTTTCTAAAAATGATCCGCAATTTTAAAAGAAAAAAAATTCTTTGAAAATAATCCTTGAATATTTTAAATAAAATTTCAAATCATTATGGAGTTATTATGGTGGAAAATTATATTCATTCTGTATAAGTTAAAAAACATTCCTTTCAATCTTCTACCAGAATAGTCAGAAAGGGCCTCATTTAGAAAATGACAAAAATATTCTTTTTAAACCATGTAGTAAAAAAGAAAAATGGGTAAAAATAGAATTATAAATACATAGGATAATTGTAAAAAAAATTATTAAAAAAATTATTATAAATCATGGAAATGGAAGATAAATTTTCTTCAATATAAACTTAAAATGAAAAAAATCCCAAATATTGATGAGATTTTGAAATAAATACTCATCACTTTATAATTAGTAAAATCAAATTCCCCATGAAAGAATAAAGTTATATAGATATGAAAATACCATAAAAATTTGGATAAGGATCATAAAATAAATTCAAGGGTAGTATATACACCATATAGAAGAATCAAGTAGCGTATATTCTATGTGTCCCATAATAAGGAAAGTGAGACATAAATCCCTAACCTTATGCCTTGACTCTCTATATATTTGTTCAATCCTCATGTATAATAAATATAAGTTTATTATAAATATAGTAAAGAAAAGTATTCAATTACATCATACCGTATATGATTTAATTATTACCTTTTATTACCTGTTTATTAAACACTCAATGTTAGTGTTATGTTTCTGGTAATATCCTCCTATTTTGACTTATTATTCTTGATCCTCTTTCTTAGATCAATATTTACTCATTTAAATAATGTAAAAAATGATATAAATATAATATATATTCATTATATAATTTTTTTAATATTTTATAATCAATAGAAAAATGAAATTGAATACACCGTTCATGGAGATGGTAGGCCATTCGTTCGCATGAATGATGATTTTGTTCAATTATCATTTTGAATGAAAGTAAGTAAATGAAATACATATATATAATAATTCTATAAGAACAAATAAAGCATATATATATATATATTATAAAAATATATTTTCCATCGTAATGCCCAACCGTTAGAGGTGTTAAAGTAAAAATAAACAACATCATTTCATGAGGCGGTAGTTCGTAGTACACAAGCGCTATAAGTTCAGTACCTATTTAATGGATGTGTGTACAAATATAGGTAGAATCATTAGAATAAAAAAAATATCACTATATTTAGGATAATGCTATTATTATAAAATCATGGAATAATAATATTTGAGGGGGTGAAGAATAAAAATAAAATAAAAGAGCCTATGAAAGGATGCTACCACTTCTTTGGTCAACTCCTCTTGGTTTTCACCAAAGGGATTACTTGGTTTGATTTATGACCAAAGGGAGGATTATATGATTAATGGAGGGATGTTGGGAGATGATTTGGATAGATTTTGGCCGAACCAAATAGGTTATTAAGTGTAAATAAAATATAATAATATGTTTCGTTTTATAAGAGATGCTAGGAAAACTTTTGAAATTTCCTAAAAAAATTAATTTATAATAAATTCAATATCAATAAAAATACATCCAAAAGAAAATTTATTATAATATAAGATGATTTAGAGTTGTAATATAATCAATAAATATATTTTATATAGGTTTTGGTATTATTATAAAGCTTATCATTTTGTTTAACCCTTAGTTATCTTATTTTAATTTTAACAAGGGTAACAAAATTTTCAATATTAAAAATTTGTAATTTTTTACTTATGTGATATTAATTAAATTAAAAATGAATAATTTATCAAATTTCAAACCATATTATAATTTATTTTTATTTTTATACATTATTTTATTATTTTTAAATAATTTAATAAAATATTATTTTCAGAAAATATCATAAGTATCAATTATGACACTATTCATTACTTTGACTTTAAGAAAAAAAATAAATTAAGATAAAATTAATCCAATTATTTTAATAAAACCCTAATATGTCGTATAAAATTTTATAATTAGTTTATCGTATTAATTAATTTAAATTATATTTCATTTAATATTTCTATTATCATTTAATTGATTGTTTCATTAATTAAATAATTACTGCATTATCATTTTGTAATTATTTATGACAATTATTTCTTTACTAAAAATTAAAAAGACAAATCCTATGATGTAGATAAAATTTTTATATTTCATAATAAAATATATAGTAATTAATATATTCTATTTTACACCCTATAAGAAATATTATACATATTAAAATTAAGAGTTTGACATTTTGTCTTTCTCTTTGATTTTAATAATATATAAATCGTTCTCAAGGAAAAGTGAATATTAAATACTTAAATTTTGGAAACTTATGTGATATTTTTCTAATAAAATTCTTCCAATAACATTTTATCAAGTTTTAGGGTAGTTTTCTAACATTTATAATATTATTTATACCTTTAATTACACGATTTTACCTTTACCGTGGTAATAAAAATTACACAAGTTACTATTCATTTTATCCAAAAATAAAAGGGATCAAATTAATAAGTTTTTAACTTATAATTACATATATCGAATTCATTTATAACAATTAAAAATACATAATTGGATAAAATTATTTTGAAATTAATCCCATCGATGGAAAGAGAAAACAAATTTTTAAAGTGAAAATGTCTAAAAGATTGAATGGATTTTATTTTGAAATTCAAATTGAAATTGATTCACAAGACCTAAATTGGATTAATTGATAAAATTTTAACTAATTATACTTAAAAAAAATTAAATCTAAAATTTAAATATATGTTATTTTGATGAAAATGATGTTTTCAATTAAAATTCAATATTTTTCACTATTAATCAAAACATGAAACTTATTAGAAAAACACCAAAATTAAAATTATTAAATTTCGGTACCCTTATTTTTTAAAATTAATTTATTTATTTTAAATAGAATTTATAAAATTGTCTAAAACTTGATTTAAAACCAGTGCACCATCAAAAGGCAGAAAACCTGCCTTTTTAGAAAAATAATAATTTTATGCGTAAAGTTGGATTTCCTTTTAAATTATGTCTAGAAAACATATAAGATGAATCTTTAAAAATTAAATTGAATATATATTTCATTAATATAATCCAACATGAGGGATATTATTTACTTTACTGGTATAAAACACACTTATGTGCATTTAAATAGTTTTTTCAGAAAAATATTTACTTTTAATTTAAAAAGGATTTTATGTATAAACTATAAATATATAAGTAATCATAACCTATTCATACCCACCATTCTAATAGAAATGTTTTAAATTTCATTTTTAAATTATTACAAAAAAATTATTTCATAGAAGCTCAGTGTTATTTGTAACGCAAGCCGAGTTGGTGTAGCACGTGGCGTAAGCTTATCTTGGTGTAGAGTATAATGAAAAATTATCTTGGTGTGGTGTGTAAATAAAGATATGAAATAAAATCAATTCATTAAAAAAATGTTAATAAAAACTTGGGGTGTTACATTCTACCTCCTTTAAAATGAATTTCTCCTTCAAAATTATTCATTGTGAAAAAAAACAAATGAGGATACTTCCGCCTCATCATATATTGATGTCCCCACATATATTCCTCTAACTGGTGGTTTTTAAACAATACTTTGACCATATTAGAGGTCTTGTTTCATAGGACATTCTCTGTATGATCCAGAATTTCAGATGGTTACTCCTTCAAATAAATATCATGCTCCAGTGGTATAACATTTGAGTTCATTACATGTGAAGGGTTAGGTACGTACTTACATAGGATAAATACATGGAAAACATCATGGAATTGAGAGAGATTTTTATTTCATTCCAAGTTATAGACTACCATCCTGATATGATGAAGAATATCAAAGGGACCAATATACCTAGAGATTAGATTCTCATTCTTCACAGACCTCATAACCTTTTTCCATGGTGAAATTCATAGAAACACCTTCTCACAAACATAAAATTATAGATCACACTATCAGTTATCAATACAAGTTTTATACTGAATTTGTACTGTATTGATATGCTACTGAATAGTTATAAAACTCTCAGCTATCTCTTCATTAATCTTAGGTCCCAATAGATGTATTTCTCTAACTTCATCACAAATAATTGGAGCTCTACACTTCTTCTAATAGGGGGACTCATAAGGAGCTATTTTAATGCTTGAGTAAAAGATATTTTTGTAATAAAACTCAACTATAAGCAGGTGTTGATCCTAAAAACCATTGAAATCCAGAGACCATGATATCAACATATCCTATAGGTTTTGAATTGTTAATTTAGACTGACCATCAGGACGAGGATGATAAGTAGTGATAAAAATCAATTTCATATCAAGTTCTTGATGAATACTTCTCTAGAATTTTGAGGTAAACCTCGAGTCCCCATCAGATAAAATTTAGTGTTGTACTCCATGAAACCTTACCAATTCCTTAATGTATATACTGGAATGTTTATCTAGGGAGAAGTATTGTCTGATAGTTATAAAGTGTGCTGACTTAGTAAGGTTATCAACTACCAGCCATATATAATTATACCCTTTAGATGTTCTAGGGAGTCCAACGATGAAATCCATTGTGATTTTCTCCCTTTTACATTATTGTATGGGTAATGGATGAAACATCCCCTCATATTTTTTTATTTCCGACTTAAATTTCTATAATACCAAGTACTAAGATACAGACTTTGATATCTCTCTCTTTAGTCCATCAAATAAGAAGTATTCCTTAAAATGTCTATACATATTTATAGTTACTTGATCAATAGAGAATTAAAAACTATGAGCTTACTCTAACAGACCCTTCTTTAAATCTGGTATGGATAGAACACTTGCATAGTTCCAGAACCTTGTCATTCCATCCCAATCAATGTTAAACTTAGGAACATTTCAAGCATTATTTTTTCACTATATATTCCCTTGTCTTCTCTTTAATCTTCACTTAGATGGGTGGTTTAACATTCAAATGAGGAATATAATATTTTTCCTCTTCGTTCAATATTTCTAGATCCATCATTTTCAAATATAAAAATATTGGATATTTTGTGATCCTAATTATGGATAATCTAGAATGATCCTTTTTACTCAAAGCGTTTTTCACCTTGTTTACTTTCCCAGGGTGGTAATGTATTGAGAAGTCATAATCCTTTATCATCTCTAACCATCTCCTCCAGAACATGTTAAAATACTTCTATGTGAATATATATTTCATAATTTTATAGTTGGTGTATATATATCTATATATATAAAACATTTATCTATTTATATAATGACTCCATATCTTTAATGAAAAATTTACCACGACTAACTCCAAATCATGAGTCGGGTAATTTTTCCTAGGAATCTTCAAATATCTCGAGACATAAGCAATAACCATGTTATTCTACATAAGGAAACATCCCATTTTATTATTGGATACATCACTATATATTACAATCCCTTATCAATTACAAGGTAATGTTATCACATATGTGATGACCAATATTCTCTTTAGTTCCTTGAAATATTTCTCTCTTTCATATTTCTAGAGGAACTTGACACCCTTCTGACATAACATGGTTAGAGGATTAGATAGTCATAAGAAATTCTCTATAAAATATCAATAATATCTGGATAAACCACGAAAACTAGGGATCTCAGTCAATGTGTTTGGTCTAGGAAAATATTCAATATCCCCTTCCTTTGATGAATCTACTTCTATACCATCGCTTGAGATTATGTGACACAAAAATGAAACCTTTTTGAACCAAATTTCACACTTTATAAATTTTTTCAGATAGTTTCCACTTATTTAGGTTTCTTATCACAATTCTCAAGTGGTCTCTAACAATAGCCATATAATAAATGTTGATTTTCTCCCTAAAAATTTTAGATAAGGAACCCTTCTAAATAGAAATTAATACCCATACACTAGATGTAATCTTCATAGAAATTTCATACTTATTGTCACATTTATAGAAGATTATAGGTTGGTTTAAAATATAAAAAATTAAATTCATTCCTAGATATTTGATGTGGGATTTATATATAAAATCCAATCCATACATTAGATGACATCAAATTCAAACAGAGGAATAATTAGAAGATTCGCAGGAAACATATTCCCACAAATTTCAATTGGAGATGAATCATAAACTTGAGATGAAATCATCATATCATTAGGGGGTTTCATTTCTAATTCCACATCTAATCATTTTGGGGGAATATTAACACCATTATAAAATTATTTAGATACGAAATATTGGGTCGATCTAGAATCAAATAAGACATTATCTATTCTAGAGTAAATGTTAAGTGTACCATTGACCATGTTGTTATCACACCACTCATTATAAATAGTGATTCTATGATATTTCCCCTTGTCCATCATCTCGAGAGGTTTCTAACACTTATCATAATCACTAAACCTTGAGTTTATGAATTTATTACTATAATTCCCATTGATCTAATACTTGAAGCACTAAAGTGTGGAAGGTTCATTCTATGTGGATTTACCAATATTCACATCATTAGCTAATTTATTCCCTTCACTTCAAAAAAACCCCTAATGGTATTCTCTTACACACATAAAATGATTTTTTAGACCTCATAAGACAATTTACCCCATGATTCTTTCCACAATTAGAAGATAAAAGAAGGATCAACTTATTTTCTCCATGGTTTTTAGATTTTTCATTGAACTCCATCTTCCTTTTATTGTTAAATCCATGATATTGATATGTAAATCCTACCTCCATTTCATACTTTATTTCACAAAACACAATCCATTCATATATACTAAAGTCGCTTATGGGTAACACCCTTCTATGACTTGGATTTAAACCACTGGGGAATCGGACAAACTTACTTTCTAATTGATGATAATTTTAGAAGCATACCACACAAGTCTTGTAAATTTTTCCTTGTAGGTATCGATAGATTAATCATTATTTTGATTCAACTCAAGGAACTAAATTTCCGTATTCATATAAAGAACATAAGGAATATAATTATTGAATAATATGTTCTTAAATTCATCAAAATCCATGGATTCAATATTAACTTTCTTCCTTTTATTTTCTATTAGAGTCCACCACTGGTCATCTTCTCCTAATAGATAAACATTTATAATGACTTTATCATGTTCCAAAAAATAGACAACGAAGAATATATTTTCAGTGGTATTTATCTATTATTCAACAACATGTGAATTATAAGACTCACTAAAATAAGTTGAATGATTCATCATGAAGGAATCAATAGAATTTCATTCGCTTATTTGTTCATTTGGAAGTCCATCATGGTTCATAGCTTAAGAAATTTGGGTGATCATAGAAACAATATTTTTCACCCCACATCCCATATAATTTGGTAGCATAGGAGGGAAATTGTTGCATTGTTTATCACAATCTCCCCTAACATGGTTTCTTTATGTTCAATAATTTGAATAAAAACAAAAAGCATAGTGTAAAAAGCTTTTTTCATAGCAAGGAACCACATAATCATGAAAAACAACTTATATGATGTCTAAATTATGACACCTTATTTAATCTATGACACCTTAGGTTTATCCATATATACACCCCTAAGAATATCCTTATAAATATATATAGGTATCTCTCCAATGTTTTATCATCCTGGTTTCTAAAGGTAAACTAAATTTTTTCTCTAAAACCAACTATAGGGACTCTTACTTTTCCTACATTAAGGTTTCATCAATTTTGAAAAATACTTGATACATTAAACCAATAGATGCCCAAATCTTGTATTAGTTTAGTTCCATTAGAAACATGGAATCAAAAACACTGGTACATAAGTGAGATACATTGTCTCCCACTATATTATTCATGACTAGAACCCTTCTTAGATATATCATAAATAATAGATATAATCATAACCTAGGGAAACGAAACATAAAAATGGGTGAACATAGATTCTCAGAAAGGGTAAAAAAGGGACATAAGTACGCATATCATGATCATAAGGGTATGAGAACATGAGAATGAAAATAAAAGATCATACCCTACTTATAAAATAACATAAAAAGAGTCATGGAATAAATATTGGTAAATAATAATACATGAATCATAAGGTAATCAAGAGCATAATCCATTAAATTATAACAAAATAATATGATATGAAATTTTTGGAAGATATAGAAACATGAAATATCATTCCCTATAAATGAAGGTGCATTACCCAAACATAACAGGGTACTTCATAGGGACTAGAACTTTTAGAAGGGACACACCACCATCCCTAGTAACAACCATTTCCTCTTAAGGGATTGATATTCCCCATATTACCATAATGTTTTGGGTTTTTCCATCTTCCGTAGTTGATCGGGTTTCCCCATATTCCATAATGGATCAATCCCGTTAACTTGATTCTCATCATTATGTCATGAGATATAAATAATTACCAAATGAATATGAGTGATATATAGGGAGTACCCATTACATAATGAAAACCATATATGTGTGTGCCATAAGAACATAAATCATTCATCTTAGCAAAACCCACGGAATGAAATGGGTTTCATAAATATCCTCTAATCATAACATAACCCATGGAAAAGACATGGGTTTCATAAATATAATTCCATCATAGGCATAAAAATTGATTAGAATAAATAATAATGGTATAAGTGAATCTTATTCCCAATAAAACATATGTAACACCAAATAATGTAATCTTAGATGGAAAAAAAATTTGAGAGATCACTTGAAAATAATTATTAGGGAAAATATACTTTTTGTTTGAAATTTTTTTCATTTATTTAAATTATGTGAAATTTAAAAGAAAAAAAATCTATTTGAAAATAACCCTGGAATCTTGTAAAGGAAACTTAAAATCATTATAGTGTCATGATGGTCTAAAATTACAATCATGACGTATATGTTTAAAAAGTAACATACCTTTTGTACTTTTGTTGGAAAAGTCACAAATACATCATTTGGAAAACAAAATAAATATTACATTCAAACAATATAGTAAAATGTCAAAAATGGGTAAAAATGACTTTATACATCTATATAAGAAAATTAAAAACATTTTTTGAATACAATTTTATTAAAAATTGACATTGAAGATAAGTATTCCTAAATAGAAACTTAAAAGGAAAAAATTACCAAATATTAATGTGATTGTGAAATGAATAATCATCACTTTATAATCAGTAGAATTTTATGAACCAAAAAAAATATATAAATAATAAAAGTAAATAATATTCCTGATAAGACTCATAAAATACATTCGTGGGAACTATTTACACCACATTGAATAAATAAGTAGTGGATAAGGCATGTGTCCCCCAAAAATAAAAGTGAGACATAAATCCCATACCTGATGTATTGACTCTCTTCGTATTATTTAATAACTCATGTATATTAAATATTAGTTTATTATAAATCTTATACAATACCATATTTATTTACATCATAACATATATTATTTACTTATGACCTTCTATTAAACTTTTATTAACCATTCCATGTTAGTGTTACGTTTCAAGCAATATCCACTTGTTTTGACTTATTATTCATTATCCACTTACATAGATCAAGATTTAATTATTTATAGAATGTAAAACATGATATAAATATAAAATATATTTAGTATATAAATATTTATAATAATTTATAATCAAAATAATTATGAAATGGAATAAACCATTCTGGGAGACAGTAGACTGTACGTACGCATGAATGCTCTTTCCGTTTAATTATAATTTTTTTGGATGAAAGTAAGTGAAATATATAATATATAATAATTCCATAAGCATAAAAAATCATATATAAGAGATAAAAATATATTTTCAATATAATTACTTAATATGAGAGGTGGTAAAGAAAAAATGAACAACAACGTTTTGTGGGGCAGTAGTTCGCCGTACATAATAATGGTACGTTCATTACCCAATTGACCGAAGTGTGTGTGAGTATAGGTAGAACCCTTCAATAAAAAACTTTTTAGTATATTTATTATACTATGGTTATTATATAATCATGTAATAATAAGATTTTGTAGGGATAATGAAAATAAAATAAAAGATCTTTTGAGAGGATGTTACCTCTTCTTTGGTCAACTCCATTTGGTTTTCACCAAAGAGATCCATTGGTAGGATTTCTTCCCCAAGGGAGGATTATAAGATTAATATAGGGATTTTGGGAGGATATTTGGATAGTTTTTGGATGAACCTAATCCGTTATTAAGTTTTCATAAAATAGAATAAGAGGATTCATTTTTATAAGAGAGGCTAGGGTCACTTTTGAATTTCTTCAAAATATTAATTTATATTAAATTCAATATCAATCCGAATACCTAAAAAGGACACATATTCAAATACTAGATGATACAGGGTTTTAATATCATAAAAAATATATTTTAAATATTTTTTGGTATTATTTTAAAACTGATCATTTTGTTTAACCCTTAGTTATCTTATTTTAATTTTAACTATGGTAATAAAACTTTCTATATTAAAATGTTGTAATTTTTACTTATGGGATGTTAATTAAATATTAAATTAATAATTTAAAACATTTTAGATTATATTATAATTTAGTTATATTTTTAAATATGTTTTATTATGATTAAATAATTTAATAAAATATTATTTTCATAAAATATCACTAGCGTCAATTTTGACACTATTCATTATTTTTACTTTAGGAAAACAAATAAAAGAATATAAATTCAAAAAAATTGGTTTAATACCCCCCTAAAATATCATATTCACCTATAAAATTCTTATATTACCTTAATTATGTAAAATTATACTTATTTTAATATTTATAATATCATTTACTTGATTGTTTCATTAATTGAATAATTACTACATCGTCATTTTGTAAATATTTATGATAATAATTTCTTAACTAAAAATTAAAAATAAATTTCAATGATTCATATAATTTTTTTATTTTTCATAAGATTATATATAGTCAAGAATATCTTTTATTTATTCCAATATTAAAAATATTATAATTTTTATATGTAAGAATGTGGCATTTTGTCACTCACTTTGATTTTAATAATATCCAAATAATTTTCATGGACAAGTGTCCATTAAATAATTAAAATACAAATCCTTAAGTGATATGGGTCGAATTAACATAATCTAATAACATTTTATCAAGTTTTATGGTAGTTTTATAAAATTTATAATAATATTTTTACCCTTAATTGCTTGATTTACCTATAACCGTGGTAATAAAAATTTCCAAAGTTACCATTAATATTATTTAAAAATAAAAGGGACCTAACTAATAGATATGGAACTTATGATTCAAAATAGGTAATACTTTTTTTATAATTCTAAACACATAATTTTCTCAAACTAATTTTAAATTAATCTCATTGATGGAATGAGAAAATAAGTATTTAAAGTGAAAATGTCCCAAAGATTGAATTGTATTTATATCCAATTTCAATGTGAAATTGATTCTAATAATTTAAATTAAATTAAAAAATAAAATTTTTATCTAATTATAATTTAAAAAGTTTTGAATATACAATTTAACTCTAAAATTATTTCAATGAAAAATATATTTTAAATTAAAATTCAATATTTTTTACCATTCATCAAAACATGAAACTTATCATAAAAAACTAAAAATTAAACCAAATTAAATTTTAATACCCAAATTAAAAATTAGATTTTTATTTTGTTAAATATTATTTATAAAAGTTTAAAAAACTACATTTAAAATTAGAGCACCATCAAAAGGCGGTAAAACTACATTTTTAGAAAAATACTTTTTTCTGCGTAAAATTGAATTTGTTCTTATATACTATCTTGAAAACACATAAGAATAATTTTTATGATTAAATTGAACATATTTCATAAATATAATCCAATATGATTGATTTTTTTACTTTATTCATATAAAACACACTTATGTGCATTTAAATAGTTTTTTCAAATTTTTTTGTTTTTTTTTCAATTTCGAAAGGGTTTTACATGTATAAATCATACTTCCATAGTTCAGTTAATTCTATTAATATCCTTTATTAAAATGGATAGGATTTTATTGTCTTTTTTAAATAATTACAAATAAATGTGTTCTGTAGAAACTCAAGGTTGCGTGTAATGCAAGCCAAGTCCATGTTGTGTGTGGTGTAAGATTAACGTGGTGTAGTGTATAATGAAAAAATAACATTGTGTGGCTTGTAATTTAAGTAATCAAGTAAAAATAATTTATTCAAAAAAATTTCAGAAAAACATCGGGTGTTACAAATAGTACTTGAGAAATTAAGTGGGATAAGTACTTGAGCTCGAGAAGATGAAGAGCTAGCTATTTTAGGGGTTATAAATGATAATCCCCAAATAGAAGAAGAATAGATATCTATTTGAAGATATTTTCAGGTTTATAGATTTAGAGAATTAGGTCATAACTTATAAATAACAACTTGAATATTACATTTAGAAACTTCTACTTGGAATCCTTTGTGTCCATAAAATAAAAACTCTTAAAAGAAAAGAAACATATTTAGTTCCATGTTTTAAACAACATGACTTTTCCTAGAGCCCATCCTTGACCCAATTCCACTTTAATTCCTGTGAAAAACATTTGAAAAACATGGCTTGAGCATAAAAAGCTTAGTACGGGATACACAAAAAAAAGAAAAACTATTAGTTTTCCAAAACAACATGCAAACCATGAATAATTTATAATAAGTAATAATTTTCACCTTTATGATTTATTAAATACTTTTTAATGAATAGAATCTCATTTATTACCCTTTTGTAACCAATATATTACCATATAACCCATACAAAGAACACATAACATATTAAAGGTAAACTTGGGACATAATCATACTTAAATGGAATAACAATATGATCAACATTAACAAATCATTTTTAAAAATGGAATATCCATACGACCAAATTATATACCCAATGCACTGGAGGATATAATGTAAAAACCCGTCCACGGTTTATCATAGAACCACCCATAATTTGGTTTATCATGTAACCACACATCATATTTGCAAGTACCATTTTATAATCATCAAATATAAAATGTTGAAAATATTAAAATTTCAATCATAAAAATTTCATTTGAAATCACCAGAAATAATATCAAGATATTGAAATATTAAATCCACTTTAAAAACCATTTTAAATACCAAAATATGTAAAAATTTTATATGGTATTTATTTTCCATTTAAAAACATCACGTCTTGTTAAGGAAGCCAAATATCAAATAATGCTCGCGGAGGCGGAAAGGTCGTTGTCACCGCACATGTTAAAAATAAACATTCCCTTTGTCGTTTACTAAAATTCTACATAGAAAAATATTTCCTCTGAATGAAATTAAAAGTGAATTGATTTTATACACTATATAAAAGAAACTCATGTATACATCAAAATATGCCTCAAAGAAAAGAGATTGAGACAAAGTCCCTTACCTCATGTCAGACTTGACTCTTTCATTATTTAAATTCTTGAATAATAAACTTAAGTAAATTTCAAAATTTTTCAGTAAATATTTAATGTTTATATCTCTTTTATATCACTTATTACCTTACTATAACAATTACTTAATTTTTTGAGTTTGTGTCAGACATTTTTTTGATGTTCAGAACTTGATTAAAAAATGAAATTGTTATAATTGTTAATTTTCCATGTGGTCAAAAGTATATTATCTCCAGAATTATATACATGATTTAGATATCATATATATCATATATTTCTAGAATATATTTATTTATAATTGTCCTTATCATTTGGATATAAGAAATGAAATGCACCGTTCATGGAGACGGTAAGCTCTTCATACGAATGAACCATACTATCATATATTTTTTATAATTAAAGGAATGAAAACTAAATGGAACGTAGATATAATATAATTTTCATATAATATATATGTTATATATGTTACATAATTTAATTAATTCAATCCTTTATACGTTACATGTATATTATGGATGAGTCATATAACTTTGAGGGGGCGGTAGTCTGCACTTACTCAAATTAAATTATCGTATTTATAAAACATGAAAAGCATAAAGGTATGTTCTAAATGATAATTACAGAATAATATAGATAAAATAAATATCATATATATGATATTAAATTTTAGTTCCATCATAATGGACACCATAAGAGGCAGTAGTAGATAATTGAACAATCATTATTTCGTGAAGCAGTAGTTCACCGTCCATAGAAACAATATGTTCTAAATCCATTAGATATAGGTGTTTTGAGTGTAAGTATATTCCTTATCCTAAAAAAACTAGTATATTGAAGATTCTTTGTTTTTTATTTAAACAAAAAATAAAAAGAGAATAGGCAGTGGAGAAGGAAAAATAATGGAAAGGAACTTGAGAGAAGACGTTACCTCTAATCAGGTAACTTCTTTTGATTTGAGCGAAAGGGATTTTTTGAATTTCCTTATACCATATGGAAGGATTGTAGAAGGAAGGGAGGAATTTTTTGAGCTTATTGGAGAAGATTTGGGATGAGAAAAAGGGCTTGAGTGGTGTGATTAATGGGTCAGAGGAGGTGTCCTTTTATAAGAGGGAGGAGGGGCACTTTAGGAATATTTGAAAATATTATTTTATTCTTAATTTATTTTAGAATTATAATAAACCAAAAGTGATATATTTCAATTATAAGATGATTATAGGTCTAACTACTCTAATCTAATAGGTTTTAGACAATTATATGTCATAAAATTGACCTTATCTTTTTTTGCTTTAACCCTTTGTAAACTTATTTAAATTTTACTATGTGTTCTTGTATATTCATAATATATGATTACCATAATTAATATAAAATACCAAGTGACCCAAAAATGTATCTTTAATGAAATTTTTAACATTATATATGTATGTTTTCTGAATCTTAGATATTTAGGACTAGTATATCATTTAATAAAATATTAATTTATTTAGACACTCATTTTTGGAAATTTTTATATTATTCATATCATGACTATTTAAAAATTAATAACAACTCTATTCATTTGAATAAACTTGATTAATTCAAATAAAACAAGTAATAATCATCCTTAAAATTAGTGAATGTTATAAAAAGTTTGAAAATAAATTTATTTTAATATTTATAATCTCATTTATTTAAAACATTCATTAATAAGGTAATAACTACATCACCATTTTGTCAAAAATAAATTTATTTATATGATGTCTAGAAATTAGAAATAAAATACCATGATATTATAAATATTGTTAGCTTTCTAATTACTATTTATATTAAAAAAGGTAACTTATATAACCCCATATAATTTTTTTACTAAAATATATATGTTTTGGTTATATTTTTCTTAACTTTAAATAAAAAGTAATTAAATGTCATTTTCATACACAAGTGGCTCCATGGGGTCCTAAAATTGACCCAAGGATGCCCATGGCTGGAAATATCTCATCCAATATGTTTATGACATGTGTTAGGGTAATTTAATATTATTATAATATTATTTTTTACCCTTATTTACCAGATTTAGCCTTTAACCATGATAAATAAAAAATTTACTGAAGTAACTATTCATCATGTCTAAAAATAAAAGTTACATTTTTACAAAATTTGGACCTACGGATTCCAAATATGTAATATATTTTTCCAAATTCAAAACACAAATGTTTCTAAAATTAATTTAAAATTAATTACCATTTTCAAAACCAAATAATGTGTTTTTAAGGAATAAAAAATACTAAAATATTAACATCTGTTTATGTCCAATTTCAAAGTCAAATTACTTCCAATGACCAAAATTGGATTAAAGGATAAAAATATAATCTAATTATACTTTAAAACCAATTAAAAGGATAATATAATCATATAAATAAACTAGATGAAAATACAGTTTTTATTTGAATGTGGTATTTTTCATTATTCATTAAAAACAATCTTTATCAGAAAAATACAAAAAAATTACCAAAATTATATATTAATTGTTCCTCTTCTAAAGAATAAGGTTATTTTTTCAAATGCAACATATAAAATTGACAAAAAAATATATTTAAATTGGGTTCTCCATCAAAAGGTGGTATAACTACCTTTTAAAAATATTAGAGTATTTATGCTTACAATTGGATTCATTATCATTTTACGCCTTGAAATTTAATTGGATAAAAAAGTAAAAAAATTTATGAACTTGGTTATTCATAATATAGTTATTTCTTTTAATTCCTACAAATATAAAGTCTAGGTGTAAACTACCATTTAAAATAATAATATAATATTATTATTATTTTTTCTCAGTATAACTCAGACTTGTGTGCAACATAAGATTTAGGAAAAGCAGACTGTTGCGTATCTTGTACGCCATCGAACATAGCATCCACAATAAATTAAAATTAATATTTAATTCTCAAATATTAATAAATATGAAAATGTAACATTCTTTATTTTCTTGGGATGTTACATCCCTCCCCCTTCTGGAATTTTCATCCTCAAAATTTTATTCACTTATCAAATAAGTAGGGGTATTTATCCCTCATAAAATTTTTAGATTCCCACGTTGCCTCTTCAACCATATGGGTATTCCCCAAAACCATTACCTAATGAATTACCTTATTCTGCAACACTTTCTCTCTTCGTTCAATAATTTGGAATGGTTGTTCCTCATATGAAAGATTCTCTTCAAACTAACTACCTCTAGACTCAAAACATGAGATAGATATGGAATATACTTTCTCAGCATTGAAACAAGAAAAACATTGTGTACTTGGGATAAACATGGAGGTAAATCCACTCTCTAGGTAGCTGATCTAACATTATTATGAATAACATATGGTCCAATGATCCTCAGATTAAGCTTCCCATTATTACCAAAACACATCACAATTTTCCATGGACAAATGTTGAGAAAGACATGATCACCTACCATTAAAGAAATATCTTCCTTCGGTTGTCCTCATAACTTTTTTTCCATCATTGATATGTCCTCACGTGTTTCTGTATCAACTAAGAATCCTATTACCTCTCTTCTAACAATTCCGGTCCTTTCAGTTTCCTTTAACTTACTTCATCGCCAAAAGATAGAGTTCGACACCACTTCCCTTTTAATGCCTAAAATGGACCCATCTGTATACTAGAATGAAAACTGTTATTATAAGAAAACTCAACCAAAGAAAGATATTAGTCCCAAATTCCCTGGTAATCTGTTGAATAAGAACATAGAATATCTTCTAATGTCTAAATTGTTCATCCTGACTACCCATCTGATTGAGGATGAAATGATATACTAAAATTTAATTCAGTACCCAATGACTTCTGAAGGACTTCCTAAAAGTTAGAAGTAAACTTGGGATTACGATCAGATATAATGGAGAGGGGAACTCCATTAAACCTGACTATCTATTTAACATACAACATATAAAGTTGATCTAGAGATAGAGTATCTCAAATAGGAAGGAAATGAGAAGATTTATTGAATCGATCAACAATAACCCAGATTGAATTATTACCTTGAGATGTCTTTGGTAATCCCATAACTAAGTCCATGAATATATTTTCCCCTTTCCACTCTAGAACCTATAAAGGATGAAGCCTTAATTTTGGTAACTTCTACTCTACTTTAACCTGTTGACAATTCAAACACATAAAAGTAAAGTAAGAAATTTCCCTTTTCATTCCATCCCACTAGTAATACTTCTGAAGATCTCTGTACATCTTAGTACTGCCAGGTTGAACTGAAGATGGAGAACAATTTTATTCACATAAAAACTCTATCTTCAATTTTAAATCACAATTCACACATAATATCTTCCAAAATATCAAAATACAATAATTATCAATGATAAATTTAGTCAAATTACTCTTCTAAACCAACTCTACCTTTTTATGCAACTCACTATCTTCCTTCTCCACTTTCTTAATTCTGTCTGAGATAGATTATTTCACTAACACCTGAAACAAAACAATGGAATTTACTACATAAACAACTTATATTTCAAAGTTCACCAAATCTTTAATCAATGTATCTTGTAAAAAAACGTAACATGGTTAATGTAGCATTACATTTTCAACTCAAAGCATCAGCCACTTTATATTATTTTCCCAGATAGTAATGAATCATGAAATCATAATCCTTGATTAATTCCAGCCATCTCCTCTATATCATGTTCAATTATTTATGAGTGAATATGTACATTAAACTTTTTGGGTCAATATATATTTCACATTTTACTCCATAAAGATGAAGTCTACAATTTTTTTAAGAAAAAACAACAATAGATAATTCAAAATCAGGTTTACGGTAATTTATCTCATTATTTTATCAACTGACATGAAGCGGAAGAAATTACCTGACCATTATATATTAGGAAACAACCAAGTCCTTTCAACGAATCATCACAGTTGATAACAAATTCACCATCTCTGGAAAGTAATGCCAAAACCAGAGCATTCACCAACATTATTTTTAATTCATGAAACAAATCCTCACATTATTTTTTCTAGATGAACATAACACCTTTTCGAGTTAACATAGTCAATTGGATAGATAACCATGAAAAATTATCAACAAACCTTCTGTAATAGCCTGCGAAACCAAGAAAACTAAGAATCTTGGTTATATTTGTGGTTTTGGCCATTCTTCAACAAAATTTGTTTTAGAAGGATCGACAATTATGCCATTTTTTGAAACAATGTGACTAAGGAAAGCAATTTTTTGTAACAAAAACTCACACTTGCTAAATTTTCCATAAAATTTATTTTCATTTAATATTTTCAAGAAAACCCTTAAATGAATTTCATGTTCCTATTTACTTTTGGAATATACCAAAATGTCATCAATAAACACAACCACAAACGTGTCCAATAACTCACAAAAAATTTTATTCATAAGATCCATGAATACAATAGGTGCATTGGTTTACCCAAATGGCATAACTACAAATTCATAATGGCCATATCTAGTACGAAAATTATTCTTCATAATTTCATCTTCCTTTACTTTCAAATTATGGTACCCCAACCTCAAGTCAATCTTCGAAAAATACTGAGCTCCCTGGAGCTGTTGAAACAAATAATCGATATGAGGTAAAGGATACTTGTTCTTAATAGTGATATTATTCAAAGATCTATAATCAATTAATATTCATATTGATCCATATTTATTTTTGACAAACAATTTTGGATCACCCCACAGTGATGTGCTAGGTTAAATGAAACTTTTATCTTATAAAACTTGAAATTGTTTATTTAACACTAAAAGTTAAATTTGATCCATTCGTTAAGGAGGTTTTCATATTGGATTAGCACTAGGAACTAATTCAACACTAAATTAAACTTCTCGATTAGGTATAATACTAGTCAACTCATCAAAAGAAACATCAAGACACTCATTTCTTACTGGAACATCATTAACCTAAATAGTTACTTTTTTCCAACAATACGTGCATGTTATAATTAATCTCCATCCTTCACTAGTTTCACAGCTTCTTGATATGTTATCAGATATAAGGGTTCATTATTGTACACAAACTGAAATTCTTTCTAAAAAGAAACATCTTTAGCTTTACCATAAATCTTAGCATGGAAAACAGAAATACAATCCATTCCCAAAATAATATAAAACTCTACTAGATGAAAAAACAAGGTTTTCAGGTAAATTATTCCCACAAATAACAATTGGAATATTCTTATAATTTCTTTTTGCCTCAATATTCCCCCTGTGTGTTTTTACCAAAATATCTGGATTCATTTCTTGAGGTAGAATTACAAATTGACTGGAATATTTCTCAGAAATGAAAAAATTTGTATACCATGAATCAGAAAATACATTGTTATAATATAAAAAAACAAACAAAGTACCTGATACTACTTCATTTTATGGTCCCACATCAACCATTTTAGTAGCAAAAGATTTTCCCCACCCTTCTGCTTTTGATATGTCTGGTTTCCACCCTGGGTAATCATCTTTGGACACACATTGGAATAATGACCAAACTCATTGTAACTAAAACACCTTACTATTCACTTTTCATTTCTTACTTGATCATATTCATTAAAGTTATGAGAAATACAACCAGTCTTACCACACCAGAAGCACTTTCCCGATTTTGAGAGACATTCTTCAGGATGATTTTTACCACACTTCTCACAAGATGGAAATTTAATTTTCTTACCTCCATGAATCTTTGATAAATTATATAAATTTTCGTACCAACTAGACCTATTATTTTTCTTGCTCTCTTGTAACACCTGATCATTAGAAAACTACATTTCTACCTTCTCAGCACATCTGACAAGTTTATCATAGCTTTTGAATTCACAGGAAGCTAATGATTTCGATATCGTCGCTTCAGTCCTGAGAAAAATCTATTTATCTTACTATCAAGATCTCAGATGAAATTTGGAGCATACCTTTCCATTCGAGTGAATTTTTATTCATAACCATCCATTGATTCATCCTCCCGCCTTAATTCCAAGAATTGTTCTTCCATCCTAATTCAATCCACCTTAGGAAAATATTTCTCAAGAAACATACCTTTGAATTCATCCCAACCAAGAGTATCAATATTCTAACTATCCCTGATATATCTAACCATCTAAAAACACAGATCTTTATCTCCTTTGAAACGATAAACATCAATACTAGCCTTTTGATTATCTGGACAATACATGATATCGATTTTTTTCTAGTGCTTTGATCCACCCTTCAACATGAACATGGTCAGGTGATCCTCTGAATGATGGGGGATGTTTACTAATGAAATGATCCACTATAATCATGTTCCTCTAGGGTTGATCACGTTCATGTATACCACCGCCATTTATCGCCTGAGTCAACTAATCCATCATTACAAAAAACTGTTCAGTTCTGATTCTGACCATCATAGGATGCTGATTTGGAAGGCTATTCTCTTCTGTATGCCTTCCCAAAATAACTTCCCTATTTCCTCCGTGGAAAACCATTTTGAACAAACATATCATAGAAAAAACAAAATGGTAATCTTCAAATTATATATCATTTCAATTTGACCGTAATGTAAAAATCATTTATGGATATTCTATTAACAAAATTTTAACTCCTAAAGTTATCTAAACCGACCTCTGATACCAACTATAAGGCCCCATCCTTAAACATTATATAATCTTGAATTAAGTTAATAATTCACATTGAGGATATTTTTAGGTTTCTATCTTTATGGAATTTGGTCATAACTTATACATAAAAACTATAATATTACATACAGACACTTCTACTCAGTATCCATTTTTTATATAAATTAAAAACTCTTAAAAGAAAAGAAACATGTTTAGTTTCATGTTTTAAACAGCATGATATTTCATTAATCCCATCGTTAACAATATTCCACTTTATGTCCTATGAAAAACATTTCAAAAACATGGGATGAGTATAAACAACTCAGTAGTGGATACACAAAGAAGTAAAACTGTTAGTTTTTCAAAACAACATGTAAAACATGAATACTTAATCAGAAGTAAAACTTCTAAACTTTATTATGTAGTAAATAATATTCATTGAATAAAATATCATTTCTTACCCTTTTGTAACAAAAAACTTACCATAAAACCCTTATAAAGAACACATAACATATAAAATTTAAACAGTGGACATAAACAAACTTAAACGGAATAACCATACGGTCGACTTCCACAAATCATTCTTACAAATGGAATTTCCATACAAAAAACTTACATACACAATGAATTGGAGGTTATAACATAACTAACCATACTTGTTTTATCATATAATAAACCATCATTTGTTTTATCATGTAACCAACCATCAAATGTCAAAATACTATTTTATAATCATCACACATAAAAGATGGAAAATATCAACATTTCAATCATAAAAATTTCATTTTAAATCACAAGATATAATTTAATGATGTTTAAATAGTAAATTAACTTTTAAATCCATTTTCAAAACCAAAATATGTAAAAAAGGGTATATGGTATTTATTTTTCCATTTAAAATATCACGACTTTTTAAGGAATCTAAATATCGAATAATGCTCATGGTAGAAGAAAGGTTGTAGTCACCGCGTATGTTAAAAATACTAATTAAATTTTTCATTTAGTAAAATTATATATAAAAATATATTCCCTTTCAATGAAATTAAAATTCAAATGGTTTTATACACTTTATAAAATCATGTCGTGTATAAATAAAAATAAGCCTCATAGAAAGGATATTGAGACAACGTCCCTTACCTCGTGTCCCACTTAACTTGTTCATTATTTAATTTCTTGAATAATAAACTTAAGTCAATTTATAATTTCTTCGGAACCCTTTTCAGGTTTATTATCCCTTTTATATCACTTATTATCTTTCTATAACAATTATTTAATTATTTGAGTTCATATTAGTCATTTTGTCGATGCCCAGAACTTGAGTAAAAAATGAACTAGTAATAATTATAAATTGTCCATGTGGTCAAAAGTACATTATCACCAGAATTATATTAATGATTTAGATATCATATATATCATATATATAATATATATCCAGTATATATATATTTATAATAGTCCTTAGTATTTGGATATATGAAATGAAATGCACCGTTCATGGAGATGGTAACCCGTACGTACGCATGAACCCCACTTTCATTTATTTTTCATATTTAGAAGAAAGAAAAATAAATTGAACACTGGTATATTATAATTTCCATATAATATATATGTTATATATTGTACATATATTCATTAATTCCTTCCTTTATATGTTCCATGTTTAGAATGAACGAGTCATATCACTTTGAGGGGGCGGTAGTCCGTACTTCCTCAAATGAAATTATCATATTTATACAACTTGAAAAGCATAAAGGGATATTATAAATGATAATTAATGAATAATAGAGATAAAATAAATATCATATATATAATATTTAATTATATTTCCATCATAATATCCACCATAAGATGCGGCATGAGATAATTAAACAATCATTGTTTCGTGAGGCAGTAGTTTGTCGTCCACAGAAACAGTATGTTCAAAATCCATTAGATGGAGGTGTGTGTGAGTGTAAGTCCAATAATTATCCTAAAAACCCAATTATATTGAAGATACTGGATTATTTATTTAAATAAATAATAATAAAAGAATAGATAGTGGAGAAGGAAAAATAATGGAAAAGAACTTGAGAGAAGACATTACTTCAAATCGGGGTAACTTCTTTTGATTTGAGCCAAAGGGATTTCTTGAATTGCCCTATACCTAAGGGGAAGGATTCTAAGATGAAGTGAGGAATTTTGGAAGATTATTGGATCAGATTTTGGACGATATAAAGGGTCTTGAGAGGTGTGAGTAATGAGTTAGAGGTGGTGTCGTTTTATAAGAGGGAGAAGGGGCACTTTAGAAAAGTTTGAAACTATAATTTTATTATAAACTGATTTTCGAATTATAAAAACAAAAAAGTGATATATTTCAAATATAATATGAGTATGGGTCGCAATACTCCCATAAAATAGGTTTTAGACAAGTTTAGGTCATAAAATTATCCTTATCTTTTAGCTTTAACACTTAGTAAACTTATTTTTCTTTTACCATGTCTTCTTGTATATTCTAATATATGGTTACCATAGTTACTATAAAATGTATAGATACTCAAAAATGGATAAATAATGACATTTTTAAGATCATATAAGTCATTTTACATAATCTTATATTTTTAGGACTACTATATCATTTAAAAAAAATTTGATTTATTTAAAAAAATCATTTATGTCAATTTTTATACTATTATTATCAGGACTTTTTAAAAATCCATAGCAACTATATTAATTCATATAAAATTAATTAGTTCAAAGAAAACAGGTAATAACCATCTCTAAATTTTTTTTTGGAATAAAAATTTTATAAATACATTTATTTTAATATTTATAATCCGATTTATTTAAAACATCCATTAATTAGGTAATCACTACATCACCATTGTGTCCAAAATAAATTTATTAATTTGATGTATAAAAATTATAAATAAAATACCACGATGCATAATTTTTTTATCTTTATAATGACTATTTATAGTTGAAAATATAACTTATATAAATCCATATAATTTTTTTACTAAAATATATATGTTTAGGTTATATTTTCCTTAACTTTAAATTAAAAGTAATTAAAAGTCATTTTCACATTAAAGTGTGTCTATGGGGTCTTAAAATCAACCCAAGGATGCCCATGGTAAGACATATCTCATCCAATAGGGTTATGACATGTGTTTGGGTAATTTAATATTATTATTTACTCTTATTTAATAGATTTATCCTTTAACTATGGTAAATAAAATATTTACTGAAGTTACTATTCATAATGTCTAAAAATAAAAGTTATCTATTTACATAATTTGGACCTCTTGATTACAAATATGGAAACCATTTTTTAAAATTTAAAATATAGAAGTTTCATAAACTAATTTAATATTAATTCTCGTTTTCAAAACCAAAAAACATGTTTTTAAGAATTAAAAACTACAAAAATATTGACATGTGTTTATGTCCAATTTCAAAGTGAAATTACTTACAATGACCAAAATTGGATTAAATGATAAAAATATAATATAATTATACTTTAAAACCAATTAAAATGACAATATAATCATATAAATAAACTAGATTAAAATACTTTTTTGACTTAAAATGTAGTTTTTTTCACTATTCATTAAAAATTGAACTTTAAGAGAAAAATACCAAAAATTTACCCAAAGTAAATTTTAATAACATTTTTCTAAATATGAAGTTTATTTTGTAAAATTTAACTTATAAAAGTGAAGAAAACTTGATTTAAACAAGGGTTTCCATTGAAAGGTGGTAAAATTTCTTTAAAAAATATTAGAGTATTTATTCTTTAAATTGGATTCATTATCATTTTAATCCTCTAAAGTTTATTGGGTAAATGTAAAAACATTAACGAAATATGTTCAATAAAAATATGGTTAGTTCTCTTCAATCTCTATAATAAAACTATAAGGCACCAGCCTTAAACATTACATAATCTTGAAATAACTTAATAATTCACATTGAGGATCTATTTAGGATTATATTTTTAGAGAATTAGGTCGTAACTATTACTTTAAATCTAAAAAATAACAAAGCAGACACTTATACTACTTCCAAAATATCCCCAAAAATAAAACTCCTTAAATAAAACGAGAGTTATTTTCTTGATACAAATCTTCTTGAATTCTTCCTTTCCCTTACCCTTCCATATACCTTATGATTTTTTTTCAAAAAAAGGGATGTGCTTAAAAGGCTCAGTAAGGGTTATAATACAAGGAAAGAAGATATTAGTCCATAAATACATACAAATAAATGAAATCATACTTTTCATTATTTAACATACCACACAAAATCATAGGTTTTATGAATAACACACAGAAATCATAAATCATAAAGTTAACATGTGGCATCGATAACATACTTACATTGTAGCCTTCATAACTACATAAGGAGTTACGTTTGGAATACCCATCATGGTATATTCCCTAAATCTATTTGGAGAAACATCAACTTTCACCTCTATCATGTTACCCAATTCATTGGAGATCTATCTCGGGATCACCCGCCCTAGGTTTATCATGGAACCACCCATATATGTAAACAATTCCAAAAAACCATAACATATTCACAAAACATAAAACAAACATAAAGGAAAGATAACATTTCCACAGCTCAATCACAAAATATCATTTAAATATATTTACATAATGAATCCCATCATCAAAAAAATTTTAAATACAAAAATACATAAAAAGATTACATGGTATTTATTTTCCTTTTAAAAACATTATGGCTTGTTAAAGAATCCAAATATAAAATAATGCTCGCAGAAGCGGAAAAGTCGTTGTCACCATGTACGTTAAAAAGATGCATTATTTCTATCATTTAATAAAACGATTCATAGAGAGGAGATTAAATTTTAATGAAATTAAAAGTAAAAGTGGTTTATACACCATATAAAATAATGTCGTGTATAGAGAAAAGGATGCCTAAATGAAATGAGATTGAGACGAAGTCCCTTAAGAAAATTCGGCAGCCAAACGATGTCACATTAAAATTCAGAAAATGAGTTGATGAGATAGAAAATTTAATCTCCTAACTTGGACATAAAATGTTCAAAAATAAGGATATAGAAGAACATGTCCCAAAATAAGATAATAGAAATTAAAATACATAACATAAAATAAGTCTTTGACTAAAAGAGGAGGGTGAAAGGTTCCCAAACAAAGAACATATCATTACATTAAGGATAAATCAATGACATAAATGTGTTTTAAAAAAATACACCCGATATAAGTCTATATTAAGTGTATAACAATCAACGATCATTCACACATATTAATATAATGACATAATTAATAAGTATAAGTTTAACCCAAATAATAAGAATTGGGTTAAGAAGTCCCCTTACCTCATGTCCGAATTGTCTTATTCTTTCTTTAATCTAATGAATAATAAACTAAAGCTAATTTATAATTTATTAAGAACTGTTTTCAAGTTTATTATTCATTTTATATTACTTATTACCATATTATAAAAATTACATAATCATTTATGTTAATAATGGTTCTTTTGTCAATATTTGGTACTTGAGTCAAAAATGAACTTCTTATAATTACAAGTTGTCCATGTGGTAAAAAGTAAATTACCCCTAGAATTATATTCATGATTTATATATCATATATATATAAATATAATATTCAGTGTATATATGTATTTATAATAGTACATAGAATTTAGAGATAAGAAATGAAATGCACCATTTATGGAGACGGTAAGCCAAACGTACGCATGAACACTACTTTCATTTATATTTCATATTTAATGTAATGTAAACATAATTATACATAGGTATATTATATTTAAATTATAGTATAATATATAATTTCATCAACTCCATCCTTTATAGGTTCCACGTATGGCATGAACGAGTCAAATCACTTTGAGGGGGCGGTAGTCCGCACTTCCTCAAATGAAATTATCATATTTACCCATTATGGAAACCATAAAGGTATGATATAGATAAAAAATACAGAAGAATAGAGACAATATAAATATAATATATATCACATATAAATACAGTGACATTATAATGGCCACCATGAGTGGCAGTAGTAGATAATTGAACAATCATCGTTTCGTGAGGCAATAGTTTGCCATCCACAGAAATAGTATTTTCCTTTCCATTAGATGGAGGTATGTGGAACTGTAGTTCGACTAATTATAATAAAATAAACTTATTATATTTAGTATACTTGTGTTTTTATGTAAACAAATAATAAGAAGAGCATATGGAGTGGAGGAGGAAAATAAAAGAAAAAAACCCGAGAGAAGACGTCACCTTAAAATCGGGTAACTTCTTTTGATTTGAGCCAAAGGGATCTATTGAATTGCCTTATGGATATTGAAATTCTTCTAGGAGGAATATATGGATATTTAGAGATGCTTGGAGTAGTTTTTGGATGATCCAGGGGCTTTAGAGGTGTGTGTAATGGGTTAGAGGAGGTGACCTTTTATAAGAGGGAGGTTGGGCTCTTTTGGAAATTTTGAAAGCATTATTTTATTATATACTTATATTCGGTTTCAAAAGGTCCAAAACTCATTTATTTAGCATTTAAGGTGTTTATAAGTTTAAATAAAATCATTTAATAATAATTGTATAGGTTTTGGATATTTTTTAATACTTATCGTTTTTATTTAACCATTTATTAACTTATTTAACTTTTACCATGTCCTATTATATATTCATACTATATGGTTAATATATTTAAAATAAAATTAAAAGTGACCCAAAATGTATCTTTAATGAAAATTTTAACATTATTTAAGTCATTTGGATGATTCTTAGATATTTAGGATTATTTTATCATTTAATGAAATTATAATTGTTTTAAAAAATCATTTATTTCAATTTCTAAATTATTCATATCAAGACTTTTAAAAAATATATAATGAATTTATTATTTTAAAAAAAATTAATTAATTTAAATATAACAAGTCATTATTTTTCCTAAAATTATTTTTGGCATAAAAAGTTTAAAATAATTTTTTTTCAATATTTGTAATATCATTTATTTGAATTCTTTATTAATGAAGCAATTATAACATCACCATTGTGTTATAATTATCTTTCTTTATTTAAGGTCTAAAAATTATAAATAAATTACCATGATGTAGGAAATAATTTGATATTTCCAATGAATATTTATAGTCGAAGATATCAGATATATAACCCCATATAAAGTTTTTTTACTAAAAGATATATGTTTATGTCAGTTTTGACTTTACTTTAAATTAATTAATATAAAGTTACATTATAACTCCCAGGTGAATCCATAGGGTCCCAAAATAGACCCAAGGATGAACGTGGTCGAAAATATCTCCAAATATAGGGTTTGGACAAGTGTAAGGGTAATTTAATATTAGTATTATATTATTTTCACCGTTATTTACTATATTTACCCTTTAACCATGGTAAATAAAATATTTACTGAAATAAATATTCACAATAACATAAAAGAAAAGATAACTATTTATACATTTTGGAATTACTAATTATAAATATGGAATCCATTTTTCCAAATTCAAAACACAGGGGATGAAAAAATTAATTTAGAATTATTTTCTGTTGTCAAAATAAAAAGTGTAGTTGGAAGAAATAATAACTAGCAAAAGATTGACACTTATTTATGTCCAATTTGAATGTTAAATTACTTAAAATGACCAAAATTGGATTAAATAGTAATAATATTATCCAATTAAACTTTTAAACCAATTAAAATAACAATCTAAATATATAAATAAATTTGATGAAAAGGCTATTTTTAATTAAAAATGCGGAATTTTTTCAATATTCATTTAAAAAATTACCTTTATCAAAAAAATACCTAAAATTTACCTAAAGTAAATTTTGATTTCCCAATTCTAAATAAGAATATTATTTTGTCAAATAGAACATATAAAACTGACAAAAACTAGATTTAAAAATGGTTTTCCATCAAAAGGCAGTAAATTGACCATTTAAAGAATATTAGAGTATTTATGCTTAAGATTGGATTCAATCTCATTTTAAGCCTCTAAATTTTATAGGATAAATGTAAAGACATTTAACAAAGATGTATAATAATATTTTAGTTATTTCTGTTCATTCCTGCCAATACAACGACTAGGTGTTTACTACTATTTTAAATAACATTATATTATTATGTTTTAGTATGACGTAGCCTTATGTGAAACTTGATATTTTTGGAGAAACCCATTGTTATGTGTCAGGTACTTCATCGAACATAAAATATCCTTTAAAGAAAAATTAATATTTAATTCGCAAATATTAATAAATATGAAAATTTCTTATTCTTTATTTACCTGGGATGTTACAATAACAGCTAGGAATTAACTACCATTTAAAATAATAATAATATATTATTATTATTATTCTCAGTGTGACTCAGCCTTGGGTACAAGATAAGATTTCAAAGAAACCAATTGTTGTGTGTTGGGTACGCCATCAAACATAGCATCCCATTTGAAGTAAAATTTATATTTAATTCAAACATATTAATAAATATAAAAATTTCATATTCTTTATTTACTTGGGACGTTACACTACTAGTTTTCAATTCTAAAAAATTTGAGAACGTTTTGGATTCTTATTCAACTAAAGAAAAAATTTAAAAATGTTAATTTGTTCTATATCTTATAGTTTTAGCAAGAAAGTGTCTCATTTTCATAATAATCATTATTATAATAATATTAATGTAGTGGTGTCAGTACTAAGGATCCCAATATATGGGAGTGAATAAAGTATATTACTAGAAAAACCATCTCTTTTAAATATAATAATTCATATAAATCAATGATTAAACAATGTTATATGGGAAAGTACTAGTTATTAGAGACACACTTTAGTGGGATCTTGTGAAAGTGGGAGTGTTTTTGGAATAAGTTCCCTACACCAAACTCAAACTTTTACTTTTCGATAATCATGTCATACATGTAGTGTTCTATATGAATGACTTATACGTACCATGATAGTAAGTTAACTTTATTATATACTATATATTTGGTAATTTTATAACCTTACTTGTAATATAGGATTTTTATAATAGTTTTCAATTATATTGAGAACCTCATGATAACCATGATTATTGTCTTAAATATATTTCATGTGGTATAGATACGACAATATGAAGAGGCACATATAATGTTTGACTATTAGGTGTTAGAGTACTATCAAAATTTAGAGTTCTTCTCATGAATTTTCACTTAGGGATCCGAAGTATACGTGATCATGGGGACTGACCAACCAATAGGAACACCACATGTTTTGGGTGTCTACAAAAGTTTCTATCTATGAGAATTTATATTGGTCTCAAAACATGAGATCAATATTAATTTATATCATCCAATAGTGTATGTTGATTCATGATAATTCTCATGATAGTCAATGTTTGAGGTGAGGTAGATTGTGTTGAGTTCATCATTAATGGAATGGAATTGATTAAATGTTTAATGTAATATTTTTTACTTTTGAGTGTATAAAAATATATATTTAGCCATTTGACATGGATAGTAGTGCATTGAATAAATCTATGGCCATGATAGATGAATTAAATTATATAAAATATAGTCAAACCAAGATAAATAAATCATGAAATGATGATGATAAAAAGTTTTCATATTTATTTATAAGATATCTTGATACAAAGAGACTATATAGCACAAAAAGTGTTAGTAAAAGTTTTTTTGTAGCTCTGATTTATCATTATCTTTTTAGTATACATAAAGTGTTTAAATATTTTTTTAGTTGTACTCACTAATATTGTAAAAAATATATTATAGGGTCATGCACATAGTGTATCTATAATATATACCAATTCAGTTGAATTAAAGTTTATTAAAAAGTAGGCCCTAGGTTTGTGGGTTGGTGAACATCCAAGTATTAATGATCATGTGAATTTTTTTAATTAAATCAATTATATTTTATACAATTTTTGGGTAATGTTTTTTGAATTTATTTTTTAATAAATTCACAACTTCTTTAAGATAAAATAATGGAATTAAAAAAATAGTTTTTTGAGTAATTATAAATTATACAATGTGTGTTAAACATTTTTGAGAGGAACAAGTTGAGTTAATAGTTTTTATTTAATCTTGAGACATTTTAGAGTGTCACATTTGAGTGATTAAATATTTTAGAAATTTATATTGAATTAAATAATTCATATGTATCATGATGGTTAGAAAATAGGAATTATGTTCCTTGGGGCCTAAAGATAATTTATAGAAACTTATAACTAGATATTTAGTATCATTTTAGCGACATGAATAATAAGTAAACAACTGTACACAAATTTTAATCCTTCTAAGTATTATCTCTTGGTTTATAAAGAGAAATACGAGAAATTAAAATGATCAGATTGATCGTTCTTTCTCGAATCGAGTTCCTATTCTTCCGACGATCATGTATTCATCATAAGTCACATAGATCGCTCATTCTAGCACATGGAAGTTTAAGACTAATGAACTAGGAGGTGTGGTTCATGTGTGGATCATCTATATGGTTCTTCCTTTGGTTTCATTGATCTAAAATGATCCATAGATTAGTAGAGAATGTCAAAATTGCATTGTACTACCGAGATATCATATTTCTGGGTTTTTCAATCATCATTAATAATATTAACTACACATGACCCTTATAGTGAATTTTTTACTTCTATGTATAATATGTTTTTTCAGAACATATTCAATTTTTTTAATTTTAACTATTTTACACTTTCACTACATACAAATTTCATTTATTATATTCCACATTCAATGCTTGGATTGATGTAAAAAATAAGCCTATATTGCACCACATTCTCCTACTCTTGGTAAATTGATGATACACTTTAATTCCATATATCAATTATTCACTCATTCATGAATATTAATATTTTTACCATATTCATATGATTATTCTCCATTGTTCCAATAATTTTTTATGTCAAGGTCACTATGAAAACACCTCTAGACACAAATTAAAGAAAGATGATTCAATTTTCATAAACCATTCTTCTTGTTTGATCGTACATTAGATATTTAGTTTCATTTATTTTAACCTGATGAATGTTATATGTTGTGACTATCACATAAAATTTATATTCATTTCAATATATTACACATAAAATATTCATATTTAGAACAGTACTACCTATTAGAATATGCATATTGTTAACCTTATATCCTACCACTTATTTTTGTATATAAAATTATATTATAACAACTCTACCACACATTCTACTTTACCACCCCATGATGTTTCTTCTCTACAAACATGTGCCTCACATCTAAAAACTCCTCCCTTATGGTGTTATTTTCTTAATAAACCATTGGATTATTTTCATTTTATCTTCCCTTATCAAATGACTCATCAACATCTATGATGAACCAAGACTTCACAATACTTTACCAAGTTAACAAATGGATGATACATTTTTTTAGTTCAATAATTATTTGGTCAAGCGAGATTCCTGCTCATTGATTTTAAATAAAAACCAAAGATGAAAGTCTCTTTAACAAACAGAATACTATTTATTCCACACCACTCAAGAAAACTTACTCCAATAGACCACTAGTTAGAAATGAACATATATTGAATAATTCGCATATATATTAATGGAATCATAGAAAACCATTCTTGAGTAGTATAGAGCCAAGGGTGTTCTGATATTTGAGATTCAAACATGATTTTTGAATCGAATGGATGAGTTGTAGGATGGTCTTATAAGAGTTTGGAGGTTTTATTAAAATTAAGGGCTTAGAATGAATGTTTCATGGAGGTGGATTATATAGCAATGTGATAAAGAATCCATTGGGTACCTGGAAAGATGCCTAAGAGGGTAGTCACCCCATTTGGGTTCATTGAAAGTCTAGTGGACACCCATAGGGGATCCAAAGGCCCTTGGATTTTTTTAAAATTTTAAATTATGTTATTTTTTTTAAAATAAAAAATTAATCCTCCCCCTCATTCATTCAGCTAAAGCAGCCTAGGGATCCATGAACTTCCTTTTCCATCTTCCTTCTCTATGCTCTAACTTCTCTGGATCTTTTCCAATCAAAAATCCATCTATGACAGTGGACTCTTAGCAGTATGGATAAACTATATGTATCTTAATCCTCTATTTAATTGAAATTTTTGTTCTATTTTTTTATAAATAGATTAATTTTTTGGGTTTCAATATGCTTATTTATTTTTAATCAATTGATGGAAATTAAAATATTAACAATGGATACGTTTTCTCATAATGTTATATGGTAGGTAGTTCCTTGAATATTCTATTGATTTACATTCATTTCCCTATTTGGTATGATAGGAAACATGGTTATGTGGGTTTGTATTACATGGAATTGGGTTGAAAGGGCTTGTAGTGTTTGTGTGATGTTTAGTAAGTTTTCTTATAACTGATATGTATATATCATAAGTGATGTGTTATGACTTTAGCATTTTACATAAATTATGTCAATGTAAGGTGGTGGTATGTTATTAAAGGAATAAACCATTAAGAGTGGTTGACTTTTAGTAGAGTATTAAATTGACCTATGAGATATGATAAAGTGATATTTGACATTCTATCAATTTTAGTGAGTTATCCTATGGAATCTAACTGGGTTAGGTAGAACATAATTGGTTTAAATTGAGTTATTGGGGAAGTAATGAGATCCCTTGAGTGATTTTCTATAGAGGGGTATTTTGTGGCCTGTTTCACATATGTGTTGTACTAATAAAGGTATACTAGGAAGAAAAACATATGATTAGGGTATTACCTAGGGATATTGGGTATGAAATGGGATGAGGTGAGTTGTTAAGGAATTATCACCATTGATAATGTACCTTATGACTAAATGGATTATATTTTTCATAATAGAAGATAGCATATAGGTGCTCAAAAGTGATGAACCATATAGGGAGGGTATGTAATACACCAATATTTTAGTTTATATTTTCATTTTAAAAGAACACTATGTTTTATAGAAAACACCTCATTCATCCCCGATTTTAAATGAAATGTGAAATAATATTAAATGAACATAACTTTTATAATCTATCCTTTGGGATGTTGGGTATGAATAGGAATAAATGAATTATGAAATATATTTAGAATGTATTTATTTTATAAAAATAATGAATAAAAATATTTAATTTAATATTTATCTATATTTTTAATAGGTAAAGAATAATATTAAAATCAATTTATGTTTCAAAAATACATTTTCATAAAAAATAATTTTCATTGATTTTTGTAAGAAAATATTATAAGTACAATTTAATAAATAAAATTTGATAAAAGGATATAATTTTCTAAATAAATATTTCAATATCAACTTAGATTGAATATTTATTATTATTTTTGAAATGTTTTACATTTTGATGAATAGTGAAAATAAAGATTTTTTTGAAAACTGTCTTTTTGTTTCATGATTTGAAAAATTTACAATTTCTTTTAAAATTATTTACAAGTAAAATTATTTTATTTATATTTTTTATAATCCAATTAATTTATTTTAAATCAATTTATTCTTGATTTTGGTATAAAAAGTTTTTAATCATAATAATAAACATTAATGGAAAATCATTTCTCTTTACACTTTGCTAGTTTATTTGAAAATCAAATTCTACCACTTATGTAGGTTGAATTTGATAAAATAGATTAAATATTTAGAATAATAATAATAATAAATATTTGGTAAATACAAATATTTTATGTTTGGTCATTATTAATAGTAACAATTTTAAATAATTAAAACCATAATAAAGGTTAAATCATGTTAATTAAGGTTAAAACTAATGTAAAAAGGCCTTAAAACATACCTAACACTATAATTTAACCTATTTTATGAGTTCAGTTTGTATATAATCATTTAAGACTCTAATTTATGGCAACATGGGTCCTTTTTCCTTGATAAAGACCAATATATTATTTTAAGTAATGAAAAATAAAAAATACCACTCTCTTGCTTTTAACTTTCCCTTATATATTCACATATGTATAAATATAAGTTTCAAAAAAATATTAAATTTTATTTGGAGGATAATGTAATTATATTTATGTTGGTAATTTATTTCTAATTTTTAGTGACTATATAATTACCTAAAAAACATATACAATTCTAGGACAATGCTTGAGAAAGCAGTAGAAAAAATTAATATAAAATTATTTTACAAAAATAAAAAGTAACATGTTTTGGATAAATTATTTAGTTGAATTAATTTATCAGGTAAATATAATATATAATTATTTTTATAAATGTTTATACTCAGATTAAATTACTATATTAAAGTCTTTAATGTCACATTACATGAATAATGTCGAAAATGTCAAAAATGATATTTTATAAAAAATACTATTTTTAAAAAATTAAATTAAAATCATAAAATTTTTGAAGGAGGAAATATAGGATTTTAATTTGTATAAAATATTATATCTTGACCATTTTAAGCCAAATTTTACTAGTTAAGTAAATTAATAACCATTTATAATTTTAAAATATGTTACTGCGAATAAGGTTAAAAATGGTTGATGAAGGGGACAATCCAAATGGAAAGGTGTAAAATGATATATAAACATGTATAAATTTGATTTTATGATTATAATAGTACCATATCATCATTATATTTTAATCCATGTATTTTTGGATCCATTTTACATTAGTTAAACCCATATTATATTATAATATTTTATATATTTCAAAAAGCACACTGCCTTCACTTATTAAAGGATACCCACTCACCTCCCCTATACACACTTCAAGATTCATTTGGTAATGAAAATATCCAAAAAACTATTACTCAAATCCATAAAAAATATTATAAATGTTATTTTGGGAATAATGAAAACCATAGAGGGGAAAATTCATAAATCATGGGAGGTTTCTTAAAGGAGATGTATAGATTTTAACCTAGTGTTTTTAGTTTTGTTTCTTCTTATACCTCCTTAAAAACTATTATAACCATTGTGATAGAAAATCATAATTATATCCAATATATTTTTTTTGTATTTATTTTAATATATTATCCTTAATCCATCTTCCTCTACTATCAAATGGAAAAATCAAACCATCATTTGCGTGTACGGAGGACTATATCCTCACGAACCGATGTAAGTCATTTTCCATCAAATTATATTAGGGATGGTTATAATTATGGATTTAATGTATATATATTATATTCAGGGAATAATTATAAATATTTAAATATAATATATCCTCTATTTTCTTACCTTTCCATCCATTGAAAAATGATAACGTGGTTTGTGCATGCATTTGGATTACTACCTTCATGAAGTGATGTGATTATTTTTTCATCACCACATCACTTGGATTGAAAATATAAATGTACTTAAAGAGATAATATTATATTAATGTTATAATCATCATTATATAGAGTTTAAATGATACTTAACTTCTTTCCTTTACATTTGTAGAAAAATGGAAATTTTATATATTTGTACTTATGGTCTACTGTATCCATGTTGTAACGTAATTCATATTTCATAACCACCGTACATAGTGGGTTATAAAATTATTATTATTGTATTAAAATGATAATTAGGACCAGATTATTACTTTAGAGATGAAGGAATAATGACCACTTTAACCACGATCAGCATACCATAGTCATTTTGAAATTATGAATTGAATATCCTCACAACAACAATTGTGGGTTTAGTTGATTAATTAATTAAATGTATCACTGAAATAAATGATATAAATGGTTTATTGATAAGGGATTAAAAATGGAAAATTTTCTTAATAAATTATATAATTAATATATGTATTTTATAATGTAATTAAAGAACATATTTGATAAGTTGGATTCGAGGTAATGTTTTTTAAACTTAATTTATTTTCATTATGTTATATTAATTCTTCATTTACTATGTTTTTAAAATATTAGGTGTGTAATTTCCAAAAATTATTTTATATTTTAGTTATACTTATTTTATGGGGATTAAAATTTGTTACACATAATCACTATAACATTTTAGCCTAGGAGCCACAAAAATGCTTCCCCGAGATAATTCACCGTAAGGACTCACATGAGCCTCCTAGTATGCCGGAGGCTACTGAATACCGGAAAGGGCCTATAGTGTGATAGTGGGAAGACTATGCCATCATATCAGAGTAAGAAAACAATATAAATAACCAGATATTATCCATCATAATAAATTATGGAGTGTGGAAGAAATACATATAGATAAGGCTATAATAATAAATGGAATACAGTAAAGGCCTGAAAGGACATATCATACATACAAAAATGATCTCCCACAATGAAAATAACATATACAGAAGTAGATAGAAGGAATGTAAATAAAATTAAAAGTCTCTACTACATACACCGATCTATACTACACACCCTTCTCCATGTACATATCTGAGTCATATTGCTTGATCAGTTTTGGGGCTTATCCAATCCTATGTCCGCAACCAAGTGGACATTTTCTCAAGTACCCTTATAAAATAGATGCATAAGAAGGGTGTGATTACTAACTCAGTAGGGAACCACCTATCCAATCCCATGCATAGCTTGTAAATGCTGTGTATGTGTACGTGACCTACTCATCAGGATAAAAATAATAAAAAAATATTAAAAATAAAATGAATATAGAATTTGAATGAAATCATGATTTCCTAAGGGTATGCTCATGTAATATGCTCAGCCTAGTAAAGACACAATTTTAAATGATAATTTAAATATTATCACAGTCAATACGTGGGTCCGTGATCCTGATTGATGAAACCTGATTCGTCCAATTCTAGAAATGTCTCTGAGAAAGCTATGTCACCATAGTGGGATACATGTACTAGTCCTAGTATCATCCGTACTCACCTCCAATAACTGTAATTAAGGATTTTTAGTGAAAACTAGTAATCATATAGAAACAAAGCATTTACTTATGTAAATGAAAATCAGACTCGAGGTTTGTAACCAAGACATTTATGCATAATAGAAATCATGAATTAAAATAATTTCACTTTCCATATGAGTATATCCAAGGTGTTCCTACATATGAACCCAAGTATCAGTCAAGGAATATATAATATATTTTCCTTATGATTCTGTCTATGTAATTTCAACACGGGAACCTAAGTATCCCTCAAGGCATATATAATCTGTTTAACCTATGATACCATCGAAGGAATTTCTATATGGGAATCCAAGTATCACTCAGTGAGTATATACTTAATTTAACCTATAAATATATATAGGGAATTACTACATGGGAACCCAAGTACCACTCAATGCATATAATCCATTTAAACTGTTAGTCCATCTTAGGTATTGCTATATGGTAACCCAAGTATCAGTCAAGGAATATATGATCCATTTAACTTATGAGTATATCCATTAAATTCCAATATGGGAACCCCAGTATCACTCAAGTCATAAAAATATAGATCCGAATAAGTAACATTTGGAATCTGAGTAATATATCACTTCATTCCAGGATCACGCTCCAAACACTTTGAATTTCCTAAGGAAATTTTCAATGCATCAAAAATAACTGTGTGAATGTATAAATAAAAGAGTGAGAGTTTCCAAATGCCTAAATCCACCACTTATGACAAAACCCCTTCGGATTAAAAGTTTGGTATGGGTTTTAAGGTGACACTATCTACATATATATCCAAAACTCAGATATACTAGCTTAGGGTTGGTGAAACATTAGATCACCAATGAGTTTACCTTAGTTAGTACTCTGGGGAGGCATCCTACTCAGGATCCTTGAGGTTCACATATAAATGGAGGAATCCCTCTTAGGATCCTACAATCCAACACATAAGTAAAAAAACCCCTCTTTGGATCCTCACAAGGAGTAAGAAAATAGAGGCATCCCAAATGGAATAATATATGTTAGATCATAAACAGAGGCATCCCACATGGAATCCTTGGTCTCTCTAGTAGTCTCAAGTCTAAGTATGAAACTAGCTCACAGGGGTGGTCAGTGACCCTTGAAGATCATACATTTAATTAACAAAATTAAACTAATTAAATAGTACAATGATGTAATTCTAAATACAGTTCCTTTTCCTCTAGGGAATTAAAAAACATTCACATACTACCATAAACATGCATAAATACCACAGTGAAAGTACGACAAACCACCTATATTTAGGAAACATTACATTTATATTTCATGTTATGGTAGTAGCTATTGATGCCCAACTAAGATATTACGAGACATATCAGGATCCTACCTCATGAAAAATTACTAGAGGTTAATTAATTATAATTACTATAATTAATTAATTAAACATAACTAGTTATAAACAATTAAAAATTTTATTTGTAAAGGCATAATTCCCAAAATATAACAAGTCAAACCCATTACATCATAACCAAAAACTAAAACTCACTAAGAAACCGTGACACACCATAAAACATGAATCATAAACAATACATAAGATAACATATAAAAAACACCCAAAAATTAAATTTAAAGTATTATGGATTGATAAATTCATCATATCTACATACCTCGATGAAACGACACACGACAAAGTATGGACAACATATCAGGTCACCCAATTCCTAGAAAAATCATAATACCCATCATAAATAGATAATTCCACCATGATATAGTGGAGTCAATGAATAACACTAAAATATAAACTCTTGAAATTATAAATAATGGGATAAGGAAACATCGAAAGAAGGAAGAGGAAGATCTTACCCACTGATGTCGTTCGATCACACCCAAGATCACCAAGAATGGAGAATAACTAAGGGATAGGATGTGTTACCCACAAACACCCAGGAAAATTCCTCTTTTCTCAATGAAACTAGGTCCAATCCCGTTTTATAAGAAATAAAATTAGCTTCTAGACAAGTCTTACAGCATAAAACTGGGTTTTACATCAAAAATTCCTTAGGTATGGGAAAACACATTTAATTTTTTAAATTAGTGTTTTATAGCACAAAATAGGGTTATATTATGTAAATTTCTTGAGCCCTATTTACATCATTAATTTATATAGCCACATCCCAAAAAAAATATTTGCATCACGAATACCCTATTCATCCTGTAAATCACCTATTTTTCCATTTTTAGTAGTTCAAGCAATTGGTTCCTCCCCTAGAGATTATATAAACCCTTGATACTTCAAAAAACCTTAAAACATGTTTTGAAAACACCACTTATATAATTTTAAATCCATATAACCACAATCTCATTCTCGATCCAAAAAATGAATTATCCAGCAAACTAGAAAAAAAATCCAGTCCCTTCTAAATTTTCCAACATGAAAAAATAAGTGACCTTACAACCTCCCCACCATAGAAATTATTGTAAAACCCAAAGAAATTAAAATATATTTTTAGAATAAATTAAAAACGTTTGTTAACATTTTTTATAAAAAAAGTTAATATTATTCTACACACAACACAAAGTAAACATGTGTTAAACATAAGACTGAGTTTCATTTACTTTTAAGAGCATTTCAATTTTAAAAATAAATTTTGACACTTTTTTAAATTTAATTTTTTTAAAATAAAAATAATTTTTTAATTTTTAAGCTCAAAATTAGCTTAGGGTGATTTTTTTATTTTTTCTGAGAAGTCTCATTTTTAATGAAAATTGAAAAATAATACATTTTAGTTGAAAACCTCATTTTTGTCTAAATAATTATTAATGATAAATTATATTTCAAAATTTATTAATGTAACAATAGATAAATTATATATATATTAAGACAATTTAGGTAATTAAAATCATTTTTATATTTAATTTAGATACAATGACTTAATGATCTTTTAATATCCTTCACTTTAAAAACCCACTTTCTCACCACGTCTACGAGATTAACATTAAACTTAATTTTTCCACTTTTGTAAAATGAAATTGAAAAAATGGGCATACATGATGGTAATAAGTATTATATTTATAGTATAATAATATCAACTTAGTTTTTTAACAAGGAATATTAGTAAAAGTAATTAAAATTGATTATATTGATTAAGGTAAAAGTAATCTTAACATGCGACTAAACATTAAACTTAAGAGACAAACTACCTAGAAACTTGCCAAAAAGCCAATGGATGCAAATATTTCGACCCTATATCCTCTCGTTTTATTAATTTAATGAGTTAGTGGGACACATGTTCATATAAGAGATCCATATAATAATTCAAGTGGGTAAAATGAAAAAAAGGAACCTTCTTTACCTTTAAAATTTACAAAGATTTAGTGTATTGAAGAAGATACATGGTTTCAATTATAAAAATAATATTGAAATTTAAATTAGTTTGTTTATCAGGATAATCTAACTGTAATTTTCTGAGATGAATTTGTTATATTAAATGCTTAATAATATCTAACACAATGATTATTTAGTTATTAATTAAATGGAAAAAACGACACTATAATTATTAAAAGGGAAGTAAATTGATTGTATTATTATATTTAATTATTTTTTTGATAAATATATCATTTTACAAATTTTATATTCTTAAATTTAAATTAAGTGAAAATGTAAAAATTAACATTAATGTTATTTTATAATAAATCCTATATTATTAGAAGTTAATAAAATTACTAAAAAACATATCTCAGTCCAATTTATTAATAAATGTTAATAAATAAAATATATTTTCTATTAAGGGATCAATTTATAATTTATAATTAACATATTGACCCATAGATACTAAAAACATTGTTTGCATGGTCCTGGTTAAAGTAGTGTTTTTGCACGTTACATGTACATGTTTTAAAATTAATTTCCAACACACATGGGATTTATAATTTGTAAATTAAATATAATATTTATAATTAAATGGGTCTATATTTTCTAACAAATATCTCTTTAATTTAGTCTTAATGGTTAAAATAATCAAGCTAGAAAACTAATCACTTTAATAAATGCCAAAATGATAAAATTGGGGAACCATAGAAGTTGGGGGACAATATTTTAAAAATGTACATATTTTTTCATGTTGGATGTTTTTATCAACCGTAATCCCCCTTTAATCCATTAAATTTCTATTTTATAGGAGAATTTGGTAAGGGACACTTCCCAATAGTATATATCTTTTTGTATTTATAAGAATGACACCCCCCCTCCATTATAAAAAGGCATTCACTCTTCCCCTTCCTCAGACCTATCAAGACACTTTAGATCACAAAAAATCTATCCAAATATTCTACCAACATCCAAACACTCAACATTGAATCCTCACATTGGGATAAAATCAATCCAAGTAATCCCTTCTCTACAAACCAAAAAGAGTTACCCAAAAAAGAGGAAACATTATTCAATATGCATTTATGTTTTATTTGGTTCTACACCTATCCATTACTTATTATTAAATGATTATATAAAAAACAATATCCAAAATATACTGAGGTGTTTTTATCTTAATGGTTCTACCTACACCATCATACACTTCCATAAAATGGGTAACAAACTTATAGTTTCTGTGTACGATGAATTACCGTCTAATGAAACAATGTCATTCATTTTTTCTTTACCACATCTCATGGTCGGGAATTATGATGGACACATTGTTTTTATATTATATATATCATATTTTTTATGTATTTATTCTTCTTTAATTTTTATGTAACACATAAATTTATGTGTTCCATTTGGTGTAAATACGATAACATTGTTTGTGCACGTTTGGACCACCACATCCTTAAAGAGACATGATATGCACACACATTACATGGAATGTATTACGGAAGGTTATAATTAAAAACATGTAAAATAAATACCATATATATGATATTCATGAAATAATTATATTTAGGAAAATATAATATATAATTTTATTTTTTACCCTTTAACTCACTGAAAAAGTGATTACGTCATTCGTGGACGTGTGGAATACAGCCTCCTCGACGCGATGTGACTCCTTTTACATCACAGTAATTATATATAGAAGTATATATGGTTAAATAAAATGGTATTTATAATATAATTATCATCATTAAATGATAATATTTTACTTTTCTTCTTTCCATAATGATCATTGAAAAAATGGGAACGTTACTCATGCATACGTACGACCTACCGTCTCCATGATTGTAACATTGGTTCATTTATCATAATGATATTTCATGAATGGTTTTAAAAGTATAATTGGTGTATAAATATAATAATTATATTATTATTATATATAAAAATGGTTATATAATTAAACTTTTGACCATATTTGACCTTTCAATGTTATTTTTGACACAGGAACTGAATTTGGCCCAAATACATGACATAAACTTAATTGTTAAAGTAGTGGTATAAAACATTGTAATAAGTGATGTAAAGGAAATAATAATCACGAAATTTTGTCTGAATAAAGTAAATAATTAACAAAATTTTATTATTCAATATGATAATGACACTCATGAAAAGTTAGACTCAAGGTATGGGATTTCGTCTCAATTAACATTCCATTGAGACTTTTCAGTTGTTATGCACCAATTCAATTTAATATGGTGTATATACTAAACCAATGTATTTTAATATCATGATACACTCATATTGAATGGTATTATATTTTTCTAATTTAATTATCTCATTAAATGGGTTTTACGTGAAAATTATCAAGTGGTAAAAGTTATCTTTGAAATCTCACATTCTTTTCTGATTGTTAACTTGCTCTTGAAAAAATCACTTCCTTAGGATCATTTTTATGGTATGTTTAACTTATCTTATATATCCATGTTCTCATGAAATGGATATTATTATTTTTTAAACGTATATGATCTTTACATATAGTGTTTACTTTAACAATTATTTTCTTAACTAGAGAATTATTGATAAATCCATATCTTTTATTCAATACAGATATTTGATCAGGAATATTTTTTTATGATTTAAATTGATTATTTAAATACATGAGTAATTATTTCAATATAAAGAATATGGATTGGGGATTAGTTAATGTAGGCCCCTTGATGTATCAATAGTCTCGTGGGATGAAGTCAGTTGGTGCGAAACCCTTCATGTTTATTTCGAAGTAGTTTTAGATTTTCAAGAGGACCGATATTGAAAAAAGGAAAAAAAATTCAACCAAAAGACTTAATTTTTCTAAATTATAGATCTTTATAATAACTATCTGGAAGATGGATATTAATATTTAAGACCTTCAACATTATGCAATCTATAATTATTATTTTTCAATGTGATTATTTGATTACTTAGAATATCCATGGTCAAGTTTCAAGCTCATGTGATTATTTATATATCATTATTTAATAATGTTTTATTATTGACATATTGTTTATTAATAATTAATTCCATATATATTATAATATTATTTACCTATTTTAAGAATTTATGCCCACCCTTATTTTGTTTATTTCTCCAAGGTATGAAAATGAATTCATAGAAGGAGTTTTAATGATCTGTTTTAGGTATTGTCAAATAAATAGTCAAATTGAACATAGATAATGAGAACATAAGGAATAAGGGGAGAAAATCAACCACCAAAAAGGTGAAAAAGAATGTGGGATAGTTTTTAGGATTACCTTAATCCATTAATGGATAATGTTTCGAATATAAGGGAAAATAGAGGACTAAAAATAATATAAATTACTAATTATGAGAATATAAACACCAATCAAAAATCAAAACATCAACCCATGAATTAATATTATAAAGGGATTAATTCATTTTTGATGAGGGATAATCAAAATGGGAATTAATCCAAAAAAAATTACTACCTTGAGTTTATATTAATCACTAATGGAGAAAAATTATATTTCATTTTTGTTGGTGAGATCCATGAATTCATTTATCAACGATGAACTCCTTGGCACACTGTTCATCAACACATGACATCTCTATCATTTTCTTATAGATCACCTCTATGAATACTATCAAATACACAAGGTTATGTAGTTAACCGTATGATTTTCCATCTTAATTTCTAAATATAGGAGAAACAAGGCCACCCAATAATATCCAATAAATTTATAAATTAATTTATAAAATTATTATTTCCACCCACAACCGCTCTTAAATAGAACACCCAACTAGCATAAAAGTTATGCCATGCCTATGGAAAAGTAAACATTCTAGATCTAATCACAGTATCATATTTACCATCCAAAAAACCATTGGAAATATATTCCATTATATCCAGAATCTATTCATTCATAATATTGCATACTTAATATTTTTATTATATAAACACTAAGGCTACTCGGTTCATGAAACACCATGATAACTCTATGCTTTGATATAAATATATTCTTTAAGATATTCCAAATATATACAAGGAAAAAATATATTCACAACATTTTATGTTTGTAAATTTAATATATATTTTTTCATGGTGATTAAATTTTCAATTCAAATATACTCTTTTAAGGGGTTATAATATAAAAGTTACCAAATAGGTAATAATTTATTATAAAATTTAATTTTTTTAAGATTTATTATATTTTTCATTATAGGGTTTTTATAATCAATCCATCATAAACTCAATCTACTTTCCTATAATAAATATATATATGGATTTTTCATGTTTTCTTCCAAATTTTCACTTATTTGGAAATTGAATCGAGAAAGGTAATGTTTCAAAGAAAATCTAATCTTAAATTTCCTTTTGATTAGATATAGTTTTCTTCCATGGTCCAAATTTTAAATTTTTATTACCAATTTATTTTTATATAATCAAATTATTTATTTATAAAATTTTATGTTATACATTAATTTTTATAAATTTAGAAAGGAATAATTATAATTTTTTTAAAGGGTCATCCTCAATTTAAATTTAAAAAAGTAAAAAAGAATGTTTCATTCTAACAAATATATTGATAACTAATTTTTCCACTGATATAACCATTTTATGATATTTAGTTTCTTCTAAAATATTTTACTGGTTTCTCAAAGATAACACTTTAATGAAAAATTATTTGAATTTTTTTCCTTACATTTTCTTATATTCTAAAAAAATGATTTTAGAATAAAAATATTCTTTTTTGGTCAATTAAAGGCCATATATCATCTCTTGATTAATTTAATGGTCATTACATTTCACTTGAAACATTTAATTTATTTTCATAATCTTTTAGAAGTCATATCCACATAATTTTTTTCATAGAAATGATTATTTCTTAAATCATATACAATTTCTATATATGGTTTTTAACATGATATTTATTTGAGTGATTGATGAAATCATGATATTCTGTAATATTTACCCAATTAATTTTTTTTGATAATAAATATTGATTATAAATTAAATTCATCATTCAATATATGATGAATGAATTAGACATATATTGAAGGGTGAGTCTAGGAATTATATTTCCACACGATGCATCGAGAGGTCTCACGAGGAGAACTAGTTGGATAACCTTAATAAATGGGTTTATGGTGTCTATCTACACATTGATTACACTTTATTTTTTGTAACACCTTAATGGTAAAATATCATATTATCAGATAACATGCTGTCCAAAATTAAGGATTTCATTATATGAGAATTTTTCTATTATTATCCATGATATAACGACATTGATAATATTTTTGGATTCATTTTATGATCATGTTATTAATTAAATGTAATTATTTTTTAGTTATCAACCTTTCTATATTTATTATTACCTATTTTCTAATCATATATTTCATTGTACATAACCATTACTATGTGTTTGATCTCACTCAGATATTGTTTCCTTTCCATATTATATGAAGAAGGAATATTTAAATGAGTTCAAGAATTTAGACTATTTTCTTTCACTATGTTTTATATTTTATTTCTAATGTAAAATGGGAATCATGTATGCATATGCTTCTTCAAGACTACTAAACTGATCGATCATTGGTTTTGGGATCCCTTATATCTTATGAAAATATAATAATGTAGGCACCAACTTTTTTTATTGGTGTATGGGTGTTTATATGGAAATATATTATTTCTTTCATACTTGTTATGGAATATATATATAATGAAATTAGATATAATGAGACATAAAGAGAAATTAATTTATATTTTAAACATGTTTGATTAAAACTATTTTCCATTGAATATAATTAATTTAATTATTGTGTTTAGTTAGTTATATAGTTTTTTATTCATGCTATGATTTGTATATTGATATCATATGGTTTCTTGAGTTGAGTATACTATTTATTATATTTATTACCATGTGTATAATGGTTGTGATAATTTTATATGAAGAGAAACAATGAATAGGGATGGTAATGAATCATTATGGAAGTTGTTTGGGTGATAACCAATGGTGATTATGAATTATATGGATATGTCAATGACACAAGATTAATTTATTATTTTTGATTCCATATATACAGATACTGATATATTATTGTAAGAATGAAAATATAGAAAGAATATTTTTTTATAAAATAATTGATGATAGTTCTTTTGAGATTATAATCATACACCTAAAAATTAATTTTATTAATTATATATATATACATGTGTGTGTTTCCTTAATGTTTTAAATAGGTAAGAAACATGAATTTGTTCTAATAAATTTTTCATGAAGGTCATTAAAAATAGATCTTGATGAAGGAGGCATATAGTTGGCAATTTAGGGGTGGCTATAGAACTTGATATGTTCTTCTCTCTTGAGTAAGGATGAGATTACCTCATTCCCCTATATGGGAATTCTGAAGGCATGTGATTCATTTCCCTCTAGGCGATGATATAATAACCCACATTTATATGGATGTGTCTATAAAAGATTATACTACTTCCCTCTTAAATGAGGACATGGTTATATCGGTATGGTAGTGGACATGTTTTCACTAGAAAAATGATTTCTATTTCTTATCCATTTAACCTATACAAGGATATGTTTCCTCGAGTGAAAAAATATTCACCAATGGGAATTTTGATCTTGGTTCAAAATAGGTATGGTTGTTTTACAAAATGGCTAGGTGAGTATATGAAAAAAATTATCAAAGGGTTATATTTATCATTTTTATTCCATAGTAACATATATTTTTAATAATATTTTTCACTGATTGTCTAATTATTTTAGATTTCTTCAACATTTCATATCATATATGCACACATATATATTATATAATATTCAAGGTACAACCTTGGTAGTTGCTTACGGTGTTGTGCAATCACACCATATATATATAACATAGTGTATATAGAATCTATGCCAAGAATACAACGATATAGTATTAGATCTAGGATACAGGTGGGTTTAGCGTAGCTCAATGAGTATCAAGGAAAAATATCGAGGTGATGTCAAGGATAGAGTACTGATGTTTTTATATAGTTTTATTTTTTTATCTGTCTTGTTTATGAATTTCCTATTAGGAAATTTCTTTTATAATGTATGACTTCATAAAATTTTTGTCCCATCATGTTAGCATATTTTTATTATTATTGTATCGTGGTATGTATTCTAATTTAATTCATTCTTTTAAAATGATTGTGTAATGTGAAATATGATTTATTATTATTTATTTTCTATTATATTTCATAACATAGATGATATAGACTCTTGTGAAACATGATACTATCATACCCTATCCACTAGTTAGTGACCAATGGCATTTGATAATGCATACTATAGGTATGTGATTCTCTAACATAGGTTATAAATATGGTGATTATGATCAGGATTTTACAATCGAATCAATTTTTAAATTTATCACTCCACTTTCTATCCATTTCCACACAATTTTAGTAGGACACCACTATAAATTAAATGTTATGTTTGATCACTTTTTTTATGCCCATCCATCTACCATCATCAGATCATATAGCATTCATTATTAATGGTCTAAAAAATATTTTAATATTATGATTATTACTTTAATGAATTTTTTATGGTCATAATTTGTTGAGAAAATTAGTATATCAAAGCTATAATAAGTTGCCATTACTTCATGATGTGATACACTATCTCACAGTTCATACTTTTAATATTACCAATCATTATTAAAGATAGCTACACATTTATTGGATGCATCATGATAAACAAAACAACATCTCACTGATAAAAACAGAATCATATCATTTTTTATCTTCCCAAAACTGATTTACAACATTAAATGGAAGCACATGATTCATATACATCCAAAATTATATGGTTCAACTCATTCCATACTCCTAGTATAAAAATTTTGATTCCAAACCTCATCCTGTTAAATAATCTATTATTCCACCCACAAGTGCATACTTATTATACATTAGGCAACTGTGAAAGTTAGTATTTCATCCTCATTATCTAGATAAGGAGTGGTTATATAAATCAACGCATATTACCCAACCACTCAAAACTTGAACCGGTCCTGACATGTCTCGAAGGGAACTCCTGATACCCATGGGATGGAGATAACTTCCTAGGAATCACGAACTACTTTGAAGATATTTTTTCTAGTAAAAAATATTATAAGGTGATATAAAGATATATAGAATAATACCGATAATCCAAAAAAATGAAAAAACTAGAAATGATATAATCATTAGGAAAAAAATATTCATTGTACAAAAAAAATTACTCAAAAAATGTTATGTCCTAACTCAAAGTGACATGAAGTTACCACCAAAATCCAACACCCTACTAACAGGAAAACACACTTCCACCCTGAGGTGCTTTTCCCTTAACTACATCATATAAAATAATATCTACAAACACCCAAAGGTGTATGTAGGGTGTGGAAAATAGATCCCAATAGGACCCCACTAATCATTTCATAATAAGACATTATAAAATATAACAAATTTTATAACTAAAATAGAAAGTTTTAATGATATAAAATAATACATAGTTTGATAAAAACATGGATAAATCACCCCTTTTCAAAATTTTAACAAGCATACCAATAACCTTATTTTTCAAAGAATTTCAATAAATGTTCAAAACATGCATTTCAAAAGTAATAACTTGAGAAAACAAGACCATGAGTATCAATTGTGCCAGTTTAATGAGGATATTAATAACACTATCATGATCTGCATGTCTGACAGTGTTATCATAGTTTAACCTATGATAAGAGGTTCAAGGGTAAGAGTTTACTCGTAAAAGTGGTTCCGTACCATAATTTAGGAATCCTGGTTCACAAATTACCCTATAAGAATAGGTCTATGGGGAAAGAGATCATCCTCAAGGATAGATACCAACCTAACTGCTGATCATATTCTAGTCTAATATATAAAAATTCTTAAAGGGTCACTTCATCATTGAAACAATAACCATCATTATTTAAAATTATTTATGTTAAAAACACTATGGGATAAATACATTTTCATAAACATTTCCAAAACCAATAAATTTTTTCAAACCATTTCATATTCCTTAAAAAACAATTACAAAAATCATTTCCAGGATAAATCTATAAATTATCATTTTAAACCATTTTATAAACAATGTTCAAAGAAAAACCTAAAATTGTTTGTTAAAATAAATCCAAATTCAGAAACCACCCACCTTAGAACACTTGAAATTACAACACTCGCACAAGATTTGAAAGCCAAGAGAAACTAGTGGTTCATGAAGAAAAGGAAGAACCCAACCATAAATTTCAAAATAAGAATATACTATTCAAAATTTCTATAATTATATAAGAGTGATAAATCACTTACCAAAATGATTATTAAATAATAGACAATGATCAATGGATTTTTGGAAAATAAAACCCAATTTAATGATGGATCTAGAAGAAAAATGACTAGATCATGACATAAAACATATATTTATAATAAAAAACCCTAATATAAGGCTTATTTCAAGGTGATAAGGGTGGGTTGAGAAGAATAATTAAGAACGACCAAGAACAGGAACATAATTTGAAAAACTAGATACGACATCCATGTTTCCATCAAAATAGAATTTTAGGAGGCAAAGAATCTCCCAAATATCCAAGTAGAGTCTCCAATATTGAAAAAATATTCCACTTAGTGAAGAATGGGAGATAATAGATGAGTTTTTGGTCCTACAATAAAAAATCAGATTAACTGATGTGTATCACATGGTTTTTCAAAGTATGCGCCATCCGTTCACCCGTTTCTAGGATACAGGACGAGCTTCATGGTTTGGCAACATGGATTCAAAAACCATGAATAACACCTCTTTATTTTTCCACATAGTCTTAGGATAAATTAATACAGACATGAGTAATAATATTTACAATAATTCACCCTCCACTAGAACCCCAAAATAGAGTGCCCAATTTCTGAAGAAGACGCAGAAAATTTTCCATAACCAGTGCCAAGTGTGCACTAGATGATAAAACTAAAAAAACCATTAAAAGTCATTCAAAATAAAATGAGAGAAGAAAAAAATTAAATATTTTCAAAAATGGTATGTATGTACCTAAAATAATATCCAATATGTGAAAATTATGTCAAAAATGTTGCTTTCTACCCGTAGGAAACCAAGTCAAAGATGGTTGCGCCCTAAAAATTTGGGGCTATTACTCTCTCATAAAAATCTCCCACTCCCAAGTATCATGATAATTACATCAATATTTCCAAAAAACTCAAACCAATGACCTAAAATTCCCATGTATGACCTTCACTTGAGAATCAAAAACTCAAAATGGTTTCTTAGTCACAGACATATCAGTTTATATGTCTTAGTTTTTTAATCATGAACCATAGATCTAGATGATATTTTTATTTTGTGACACATGAAATATATTATAGAATAAAGATAAATAAGGTAGTAATTTCAAGTGATTTTCCAACTTTCCTAGCCATTCAATGATCTCAAAGTGTCCCATATACCTAGGATAATGTTTCTCTATCTTTCTAAGCTTTCGATGAACCAACAGGGGTTACAATTTTAAAAACCCTGGGTCACTAATAAAAAAATAAAATGGTTGATGAAAATGATCCTCATAATAATTTTACTATGTTTTATCCATCACCATACGTTGAAAAATCACAAGAACCCTTATTTGTTTTGTCAAAAATGAAGCTCATTTCTCATTAGGAAGATTTTCCAATCTCAGACCAAGAAATAGGTGAATTATAGTGTTGGAAATATAAAAACTTATAAGGTTCCATATTAATGGAAAATTGGTAAATTTTATTATAGGAAAATAAAATGAGCCCCAAATGGCTATCACAAAAACCTCTTAACTCCAAGACATAGTTACATTTCATATCTTTCATAATTTTATTATCAATTTCTATCATCCCATTTATCTAGGGATGATATATCATTCTCAACTGATCATGATTCTCCATTACAACCTAGAGAACCTTAAAAAACTACTACATAAATAGAGTGTCCCTATATGGGACAACGACCATTGGAGTTCCTCGAAATATTATTATATGTTACACATAAAACATTCCCAAGTCTTCCACTTTAGTCGTATCACAGATCAATTTGAAATGTAACGACTTTCTAAGACAATAAATCACTAACCAAATGATGTTATTTTCTTATGTAGTTCAAGGTAAAATAATAATGAAACAAAATGAAATCATATTTCACTTATATATTTGAATGGGGAGTGGATGAAGTAAACTATAAGTCTTGTTATGATCAACCTTAATTTTTTTGAATGTATAAAATCAAGATACAAAGTCAAGTATTGATCATTTCACATTATACCACCAAAGTTAGTTCCTCATGTCAAAAAATATCTTAGCGGTTCCATGGTGGATAACACACAAACAATGGTTTCAATCACCCCACATCACCTTACTTATAGTAAATATAATAACTTATTGGTTTATAAAAAAATGATACCTTCATTGGAGAGAGACTAATCATTGATGGTCTCCTCACCATATAAAGATTCCTTAAATTTTTTAACCTATTAACATAAAACTATTCTTGTAGAATTATATCAAGAAGAAGGAATGTAGAATTAACACTTTACATAACATTACAATACCCATCCTCTATAACACGCTAGTGTATCTAAGAAAAGAGTCTCATTAAGTTATATTCATCCTTTGATTCATTTATAATATGGGAATTATAATTATTGCTAAGAGAGTCAATAATAATATTACCCTTTCACAAGTATAAGTAAGGTCGAAGTTGAACGATTGTTGGTATACTATAAAATGTCACCTCTAAAAGTTCAAATATTTTTGAGATAAGAGGTAACCCAATTTTCTTAGGGTAGACAATAAAATTTTCCCAGAAAAGATTTTGATACCATCTTTTAAGGACTTACACAACAACTATAGGTTTCAAATCATGAGTTGTGTAATTCCTCTTGGGAGGTCAATGTTGACATGATCTATAAGCCACTACATGATCCCCTAGCATAAAGACACATTCCAAACCTAAACCTGAAGAATAAAATTATACCAAATAGCCATGTCTGGCCATTAGAATTGTTAGAATTAGTGATGAGTAAAAGAATCACTTTTACTCTTAAAAGGATTCTGAAAACATAAAATCCCACAAGAACTTCACCCCCTTTTAGTTGATAGTAGTCAAAGGTGATTCATGTTTCATGAAATTCATTATGAGCCTCTAATAACCCGATATATTTGAATCTAAATGAAATTTTGGGGTTATTACCATGACATGACAATAATAACCTTTTGGGGAACAAATGAGATATCATGTAATTATATAATATGTCCTTAGAACTTTACTTCACAAGTTAATAGTTTTCACTTTGTTAATTTTTCATATAAGAAGTGATCCCTAAGGATTTCTAAAACATGCCACAAATAATTCAAATGATATTATTAAATCATTGAGTTCACTAAAATTTCCTCCATGAACACCACCGAAAAAGGGTATGGATACTAGTGTAAATACCTATTTACCAATGACATGAAGATAGTAGGAGCATTAGTAAGACCAAATAAAATAGATAGGTACTTGTAATGTCCATACTTACTACTGAAGAAAGTATTAGGAATATATGATCCCTTGATTTTAACCTAGTGGAAACAAAACTAAAAATTAATACTAGAGAATCACATTAGACCTTTTAGTCTGTTAATAAAATCATAAACATGATGAAATTTATATTTTTTGTCATTACTTTTTTGAGATTTTAATAATATATGAATATGTGTAGAGTTCCAACATCCTTATGGGAAGATGTCATGGGGGGGGGGGGTGCCCAAGGTGACACACTTGAGAAAATAAATCCCTAGGTTCTCAAATGATCCCACTAAATTTTTAGCTCCATAAACTTATATAGAGACACATTATAATATGAAATTTATATCGGTTAAATTGAAAAATCCTACCCCGCTCTCGAACAAAACCCCAGAAGTCATCTGGGAAAACATCAAATTAACTCCATTAACAATAAGAGGAAGATCACAAATACTAGATTCCATTCCAGATTCAACCATAGAGAAAGAAACCAACTAACCCAGATCAAAAAAATGAATTCCCACTCGGGTATACCTTAGATCCCACTCAACATTACACATATGTGTGTTCCCATATGGGGATATAAAAGGCACCTATCAATGATAAAAATAAATCCAATCTTTTTGAGAAATTAACCAATCCATACCAATTGTAACATCAAAGAGGTCCAATTTGAGAACTAGTAAATCCCAAACCTTCTCTATGCCACACATAATGAATGATAATGATGGACATCAAAAAGTATTTTCCTTTTAGTTTTCTTGTGACATCACCAATTCCATAATGAATGGAATGATTTCTTGTGGAAGCTTTAAAAGATGAACCATATGAGTATACATGAAGAAGTTAGAGTAACCTATATCAAATAAATAATTCTCTAAGGTAGAACCAATATAAATGGAACCTCTCATGGTTGTTGGGCCCACACTAATATCCACTGGATACTCTTCCACTATATGTAACTACTTCATTCTGGAGGCCTATAGTTGGAACCCAAGAGTTTATCAAGAATCTTACTAAACCATATATCCTCTAGGTTCCACTAAGGATATTTGAAAGAAAGTAAAATATAGATCCCAATATAACTTTTTCAAGTGACCATGAATCCCACACAAGTTGTAAAATTAAAGAGGTATAGGGAAAAAGCACTTCGTAAGTCCTGTTTGGCCACAATGGTAACAAGTCATACGAATAACCAACATTGATAGTGCTAGAAGATAATTCTAAGTATCACCCCCACTATTTCCTCTACAAAAATCACTTTTATCATCTTTAACTCAAATAAACCACTGAAACTACCACCATAAAAAAATGAGCACCAGTCATCCCCGAATTGCTTACTAGTTCAATATCTTCCATCAATTCCCTATCCCACACATCAACAGTGGAGTTGAAACTGCACATTAAATCTTAAGAATATATATCATATTGGAGACCCTTCTAAAACATACTATCCTTTATATTCTTATTAAAATGACCTGAGGAGATAAAAATTGATCTTGTCGAAATAATTTACAAACTCCATCATTGGTGTATTTTCTTTCTCATTGAAGTTTTTCCATTCCAAGACCTCACGCTTCATAGCCAAAAAAATCGTTTTCCACCACCTTTTAATTAGACATTCATGTTTGTAAACAGAACACCTCACCTTAACAGAATCAGAAGAGTATAGGAATTTGAAAATCTTTTTAATCTTTTCCAACAAATATTCTACCTCTTTAGGGTTACTAATCTATTAGAAAGATGATAGTTTCCAATGTATAAATTTTTGAGATTTATTCTTATCCTCATCCCTTCTAGGTTCCACCTATCTAGCCTAAACAGGGGCAGGTTCCACATCATGGGTAAAATCATAGACCATGCACACCACCGATTTGAAAACATTTCGATCAACGATAGGGTTTCCATACCATGTTTCATTGGTATCACACTCTATAGAAATTGATGTATGTTGTATAGGGGGAATAGTAAAAAACATCAACATACCAAGAAATAAAACAACTTGAGATACCTAAATAAATTCGTGCTTATAATAATATAAGTCAACTGTGATTTTTTGGAGAAAAACATTGAATGACTAGGATTAAGACACTTTAAATACAAAAAGTCATAATTTCCAATAACCATAGTATATTAAGGCTCATCTTGATTAGAGATGTCCAAGAAATCACTCACAACTGAGACATGAAGTCCCCACATTAATATATCCTATCAACCAAGACATACTAAAATGTATAACAATAATGAAAATATGAAACTACACTTTGATACCAATTTTTCATGAACCATCATAGATTACCCAACTATTCATAACCTGAACTGGTTATAACACGACCTGAAGATCATTCCTGATCACCCTGGGTGGGCGAACCACATCTAGGAATCACAAACTAACATTGGGAATTATTTTTCCACAATAACCATATAAAAACCCAATATAACGATACAAAATAATGGAATTATTCCAAAAAATTTAAATATTAAAATAGAGGAAATCGTCAAAAACAAGTTCTAAGGTACGTAAAACCACCAAAGGAATAAAAAAACTTCTAATTCCCAACTCCATATGACTTGATGTGAGCTGAAAAACCTCATAGCCTACTAAGGAACAATTATTCCACCACTATATAGTGATTTTTTGTTACCTGTATTAAATAAAAGAATATCTACATACACCCAAAGGTATACGAAGGGTGCGAGAAAAACAACCCATTAAGATCCCACCAAGTCTTTCATAAGAAAAATATATATAATAAACCAATTATAATCAAGTAAATAATAAATAATTAATTGGATAAAATTTTACATGGCTTGATATAAACATCTAAAGGTCACACCTTTTCACAATTTAGTAAAGCATGACAATGACAAGGTTTCTCAAAGAATTTTCATAAATGTTCCCAAAATTCATTTTAAAGATAATCACTAGAGAAAACAAGAAAATTGATATCAATAATTATGGGTTAATGCAGATCCTTATAAAACTATCATGATCTGTAGGTCACCTGGTGTGATCACACATTTCACTAACATAATAGGTCTAGGTGCTAAAAGTTCACTTATTATAATGTCTCCTTACCATAACCCAGTTAACCAGGTGCTCACATTACCTTAATAGAATTGGTCTTGGGGGAAATAGTTCATCCCCAAGGAGGGTTCAATGCCACACCATCGATCACATTTAGTTTAAAATATCAAAATGATTCAATTGGAACAGTATCTTTGAAACCTTATAAATATTTCGTTAAACTATTTTCGTTAACTACACTATGGGAGAAATCCATTTCTACAAATGTTTCCAAAAGAAATAATTTTTTTCGTCAAAACATTAATCATGATTTAAAAACAATTTCAAAAACATTTTATAAGATAAATACATAAAAAATGTTTTTAACCATTTTAGAACCCATGTTTAAAGAGCAATCAAGAAATTTTAGTTGAAAAAATCAAATCATGAAACCACGTTCCTATAAATAGTTTGAATTAAAACACTTACATGAGATACAAAAGAAAAGAGATAGTTTAGGTTAAATATGACACATAAACACCCTAATACATAATTTATAAAATAATAATCTCCAATCCATCATTTCTATAATAATAGAAGAGAGAAAAATACCTTAACATAATAATTCTTGAAGAATGCACAATGATCAATGAAGATCAAGAGAATAAAACCTAATTCAATGATGGATCTATAAGAAACCCAATTAAATCATGTCAGAAATCATAGATTTAGTATAAAAAATCTATATATAATGTTCCTTTCAAGTAGAGAACAACTAATCTAGAATAATTGTAAATAATTACTAATAACGTGAACATGCCTTTGGAAAACTTGATCCAACTCCCAAATATCTATTGAAATTGAACACTAGGAGGTAAGGAATGTCCAAAATATCCAAGAAGAGTCTTCTTGGTCAAGTTACTATTCCACCTAGATAATAATGAAGTGAAAATAATGACATTATGGTTTTAAAATAAAAAATAGATTAATTAATACATGTCACATGGTTTCGATACACATTTTTAAATAGTTCATTTACTGTTCACCCCTTTTCGGTATAGTAGATGAGCTACATGGTTTAGCCGGAAGGTTTGAAAAAATGTGAACCAACTATGTGTAACCCATCTACCCAAATCCAAATTTATTATGAGAAAACAGCATGATTTAAACTAACCATGACCGTAGCAATGAAACCTGTAATGACCTGAACTTTTGAATAAATTTTGTTTATTACTTTTTTGTGTTATTTTATTTTATTCTCAACAAAACTATATCCTTAAAGAAATGAAGTGAGTATAATTAAAATGATACTATTGGATTTTGACTATTATATGATCATTAGTCAATATAACCATTGGAAACAACGTTTTAACGTTATGATTATTATATATAAATACAAGTGATCTTGGTTAATTAATATAGAAAGAAGAATCAATTGCCTCCTCCAATAGACTCGGGCCATACGAAGCCCATCTGTCAGAGCTTGGGAAGAAGGTAGCATCTTTGGGCTTTACTCTAGACCATGCCCAATATGAACTTCAACATGTGATGCTTGAATGGAATCACCTAAGGGAGAAGTTCAAGATGATAGAAATCACCACTTGGGAAATGTTGTCTGACCCTCCCCAAAATTCTCTCACCACAGCACACCTTACACTTAGGTCCAATAAAGTTGTTATAAGGGGCTATGTAACGAGGCCTTAGATACCTTTTTAATCCCTTGGTATAAATAAAATTTTTATTTCTTCATGTGGTAAATTTTTTGAATTTTAAATGAATAGATAAATAGAGGATGAATTTATAAAAGTTCCATATTACAAAAGAATTTTGGAAAAAGGGTATCTTAAAATATTTATGTAATCTTTAAATAATTAAAAATGTAAAATGATTTTCAACAAAATGGCCTTCTACAGTTCTGACCAGCAAGAAATTTAGAGTCTAATAAGATCAAATTAATTTTTAGTGCATAGAAAATTTTGAATAGTAACATACCCTTATGAATAGTAATGAATATTAAATTAGCCAAAACATCACCATAAATGTATAAATATAATTTAGACATCATAAAAGTGAAAAACAATCATAGTATATGTTTTTATATTTTTGTATGAAATTAATATTTAATTTATAATTTTATAAATAATTTAATAATTTAAAATAGAAATTTATTTTCATAAAATATGATCATAATTTGTTATTTTATTGTCTTATAGTTATACGATAATTTTATGGAACCCTGATTACTTTTTCAAGGTGTTACAAAACAAGTTATAGTTTTAGAGTTGTTTTTTAATAAATAATGATTTTATTTAAAAATTAAATTAAAATTAACAGGAAAATTATTTTCATAAATTGGAGTTCACTTTTGAATTCAGATCATCGATATTAGGTTAGGGTGAATTTTTGGGATTTTTTTGAAACACTAGAAATTTCGGTGAATAGTAAAAATACAGTTTTGAGTTTCGGGTGTTTAATGACATAATTGATGATGTAATCATTATTTAATAAATCTGGTAGACTTTTGAATAGTAATATATGTTATTAGGTGTCCCAAGTGAATAATAACATGGGCAGATACCATGGGAAAGCCCATGGTTTTGCAAATTCCACCGGTGAGGTGTCCCTTGGAAATTAATTAAATATTCTCTCACTTTTTCTATAAATACCAATCCATTCCCTCATTCATTTAATTCAAAAATACCCATAAAATAATATCTGGTCTTTTTACCTCTATAGGAGTCCTCCCAAGGTTCCCTCATGCCCTCAAAGGTCCAAACCTTCATGCTTTCGAAGTTACTCTTCAAGGTAAGAGATTCTTTCACCCTCCTCTTTTTACATCATGACTTTTTTTATGTTATTTCTTGTAGTTTCCATCTTATTATGTTGAGGTATGTTCGTCTATATCCCTATTACTATCCATTTTATGTTCAATTGATGAGATAGCTTTTCTTCTCTCCTCAACTGACTTTCTGAGTTTTTAATTGACGCTGTTAGGCTGCCATATTTTCATAAAAGAAATCGCATCTTCTCTTTTCTTTCGAGTTTCATTTTCATATGGTATTTCCTTAAAATATTTGTACCATGAAACTATTTATTTTTATTATATACCCATACTTTATTATGAGTTTTTTATGAGTGGGTGACTCTGGTATCCTCTCTTTTTTAACATTTTCTAAAACCATGTCATATAGTTGTTACGCGGTAGAATTTTCATCTCAAAACCACTCTCTTTTTCTAAAAAATTATCTAATTCTATTCTTTGTGAACACCAAAACCAATTTCATTTATAGGGGTATTTATCAAGAAATTATATTGATCTATTTTATTCTATAATTGACATAAATATAACCCTCTCTCTCTTTCAATGGGTTATAAATGACATAATGATCTTATTTTTACACACTTTCAAAATGTCCCGATTTGGAAGTGAAACCCATTAATTTTAGTCTCTATGGGTTATTTAAGAAATGTATGATTATGATCTATGTGTCTCACAGGAATATAAAGACATATTAAGGGTGTGCCCTGATAGCGCTCTAATGCATTGGGTAAAGAATTAATCTCTAGAGATGACAAGTTTCACGATACCTTGGTGAATAACCTTGGTAATTTTTATTACACCTTGGGGATGAAACATGGTGGTATGTTCATGATTGTCTAAATTAAATATTTTATCCAAATATTCATGTTATGGTTCAATTTATTCTCATTTATAAATACCACTACTTCTGTTTCTCATGTCTTATGTTTTTCATCAAGTTCATATTGATATCACAAGTAAACTAATTCCCTTACATTCCTTACTAGGCTTTCTGCTCACCCTATCCTTTGATATATGTATCTAGGTTATGGGATGAAATAATTTTACATAGTAAGAACTTATGATGAATCCCCACAAGTGGATTAGAATAATTTTATATGTTTTCATGTATTATGTTCTTGATTTCCAAGACACTAGTCTTTAATGATCCTCTGTTTGTAAAATGTAATGAAAAGTTATGTAATAAAAAGGTGGGATTCCATAGTTGTTATTAAAGGAATGTTTAGTTATTTATGGAAATTAGGCTATTAAAATAGTATGAATATCCCTATAGAAAATATTAAATATAGGAATACTTCATGGTATTTTTGTGAGTATTGAGTAAGTTTTTTATCAAGAAAATACAACTCTCTCTGGATAAGAGCAGGTATATGAGATTCTGGCATAGATGTACCAATGAGTGAAAACTCTAACAAGTAGTTTTGGGCTTCACTCGGGGTATCCTATTACATGAAAATGGTCCTAGCTGCACTCTTTGTTATGATAACTCTATAGGATATGTCTGGTTAATCATAAGATTTTTGGGAATCATTAAGAAGGATTTATAGAAAAATGTAATTGTTTAAAGTATGAAGTTTTAAGACATAAAATCCTTTATAGTTAAAAGATTCATAAATGAAATAATCTTCTCACTAAGGTTTTATTCTTTTAGAAATTGGTGAGAAATATGAGGAATCTGAAAATGGTGACCACAATGGACCATGCGCTGGCAACCCTCCGATGGAAGCCGGAATGGAAACATTCAGGCGAATGATGAACCAACCGACTCAAGTTATGGGAAATAACTTGAATCAAGCTGAGAGACTAATCTCAACATGAAGGGAACAACTTTCTGTTGAATCCTTTATGCGTTGACTACCACCAACCTTTAGTAGATCTACCAACCCATTGATTTATGAACAGTGGATCAGCTATATAGATAAAATCTTTTCTATGCTCCGTAATTCCGAATAAGATAAGGTCACCTTGGATGTTTATTTCTTATAGGGGAAAGCTGATCGGTGGTGGGAACTGATTAAAAACACAAGGGAAAGAGTAGAAGTTGAAGCTAGGCAGTGGGAAGAGTTCAAAGAGATACTCTTGAACAAGTATTTACCTCGATTGATGTGAACAAAAATGGAGAAAGAGTTTCTCAAGCTGAAGTAGAAGGAGAATGAATTTGTGGGAAAGATAAACTTCACAAGGCTTTCACGTTACACCTATAGCTTTTTTCATGGATCCAAATGGTAAGGTTGATAGATTCTTTGGTGTCCTAAGACATCATCTATGGAGGAATCTATCCATTCAAGATTTTGATAGCTGTGAGGAGATCGTGTGAAGTGCGATGAAAGTGGAATTTGATTTTGGTTAGATGAAGTGGTCTCATAAATCCAATGACAGTAAGATATCGACAGAGCCAAGCTTATGGAAGAGCTTTGATTAGGGAAGAGGAGGCAAGAAAGTGAAATGTAACACGTGTAATAAATGTGGGAAGAAGAATTTGGGGAACTGCCTGACCGGGAGTAGGAAGTGCTAGAATTTTGGTAGAGATGGCCACATTGCATTGAATTGTTGTAGTGAGGTGAAGCCACAACTTTCCGACACTAACAAAAAGGGGAATATGGTGCAGGCCCTACGTTATGTCCAATGCTATAAGTGTGGACAACTTGGGCACTTTTCTTATCACTATCCAAATCTGAGAGAAGTGGTGGAAAATCACCATCTGGCTTAGAAATGGCCAAGTGAACAAGGATGTACTTTTGCAATCACCACGGATGAAGTTGAAGTTCCAAATGATGTGTTGAAAGGTACTCTTGTTGTTCTCTCAAAGCTAGCAAGTACTTTGATTGATTCTGGTTCTACGCATTCCTTTATTTCCACCAAGTATGAAAAGAATAGAATCAACCCCTGATTTTCTAAAAGTAGTGTTATTAGTCAAGAATCCAAGTGGGATTATCCAAGAATCGCCAGTGTTTAGAAACACTAGTATTTACATTAGTGTGAAAAATCTTATCACAAATCTAGTAGTCATTCCCATGTTGGAATTCGACATTATACTAGGGATGGACTGACTCTAAAAGTATAATGCTAAGATCAAATGTAGAAGTAAGGAAATATCTGTAGTCTTGAATAAAAAACCTACAATTATATTTCAAGGATTGATATCTCAACCTAAAATTTGTCTATAAGAACCTCATATATCTTTCTTGATGGAGTTGATTGGTGAAGAGAAAGAAGTAAATGAGAGTTTGAGGATAGAAAATTTCCCCATCGTCCAGGAATATGTTGATGTATTCCTCAAGGAGTTACCTGGACCTCTCCCAAAAATAAAGGTAGAGATCTCTATTGAACTCATACCTAGATCCCATCCGATATCAAAGAACCCAAATAGGATGAAAAATGTAGAGCTAGATGAGTTAATGAAACAACTCCAACATCTTTTGGAGAAGGGTTTTATCTGACCATGTGTGTCTCCTTGGAGATCACATATTCTATTTGTGAATAAGAAGGATGGATTGATGCAGCTATGCATTGATTATAGAGAACTGAACGTGATCACAGTGAAGAAAAAATACCCTCTTCCATGAATTGATGAATTATTTGACCAACTTCATGGGGCTCAATTATTCTATAAGATTGATCTTCGGTCCGGTTATCATCAATTGAGGGTGAAGAAATAATATATTCCAAAAACTGACTTCTGATCAAGATATGGGAATTATGAGTTTGTTGTTATGCCCTTCGGGCTGACTAATTCACTTGCTATTTTTATAGATTTGATGAATAGAGAATTTAAGGACTACCTTGATAATTTTGTGGTAGTTTTTATAGATGATATTTTGATATATTAAAAAAGTTGTGAGGAGCATGAGGATCATCTAAGGGATATTTAGAAAACTCTATGGGAGGAGAGTATTTTTGGAAAGTTCAGTAAATGTGAATTTTGGATACAACAAGTTACCTTGTTGGGGTACATTGTTACCAATGAAGTAATCACAGTTGACCCTGCAATGAAAAAAGTTGTATAAGAGTGGCCTCATCCTACAAAAATAAATGAGATTCATAGTTTCCTTGGATTAGTGGGATATTATAGGATGTTTTTGAAAAAAAATTCATGACTTTCTAATCCATTAACCATGTTAACTTGAAAATAGGTCAAGTTCTTCCAGAAAAAGGAGTCTAAGGAATGTTTCCAAGAGATGAAGAAGTGATTGGTTACTACCCCCGTGATAACTCTTCCCTCAAGTAAAGAAGGAATCATTATTTTTAGTGATGCATCTCTGAAAGGGCTTGGGTGATTCCTCAAGCAAAACGATAGTCATTGCTTATGAATCTTGACAGTTGAGGACTCGTGAGCAGAACTATCCTACACATGATCTGGAGCTACCATTGGTCGTTTTTTCTATGAATATATGAAGAAACTATCTTTATGGGGAGAAATGTGATATATACACAGACCATAAAAGTTTGATGTATATTTTCACACAAAAGTAATTGAACATGAGATAGAGGAGATGGTTGGAACTTCTCAAAAACTATGATTTTTCAATTATTTATCATCCCAGAAGATAAAACAAAGTCACTGATGCATTAAGCAGAAAAGGCCTAGTTGATGTTTCTATGTTGAGGATTCAAAGAGTTCCTTTGATCAATGACCTAGTAAAGCTGGACATAGAAATTATAAGGGAATGTACATCATCAACCATAACCCAAATGATTTCTCAACCATCATTACTGGAGAATATCAAGAATTTTCAAAAGAAGATCTATTTACAGAAGAAGTTTGAGGCTGTGAAGGATGTGAATTTCCCTTAGCTCAATATTGATCAAGAAGGTGTACTAAAATTTTGTACAAGACTATGTGTTCCATCATTTCCAAAAATAAAGAAAGAGCTAATGGATGAAGCTCATAACTCTACCTTCTCAATACATCCTAGAAGAACGAAAATGTATAGACACCTTCGTGATCATTATTGGTGGGATAATATGAAAAGGGAGATTGATTACTACACTTCAAGGTACCTAGTATGTCAGCAAGTGAAGGCAGAGCGACAACTTCTTAAATGGTTATTGCAACCACTACCCATACCAGCAAGGATGTGAGAAAATATCACCATGGACTTCATCACTGGTCTTTTTAGAACTTCCATTCGAATCAATGTAATAAGGGTTATTTTGGATCATTTAACAAAAAATTCCCATTTTATCTCCATTCAAGAAGACTTCTATCTTGATAAACATTCCATGATTTATGTGAGAGAAGTGGTAAGGATGCATGGAGTTCCACTTACAATCATATCGGATCGTGATCCAAGGTTCACATCAAAATTCTGGAGAAGTCTCTTACATGCTCTGAGCACTAAAATGAATTTTAGTATGGCTTATCGACCCCGAAACTGATGGAAAATCTGAAAGTAAAATTCAAACACTATAGGATATGCTGAGAACATGATAAATGGAATTTAAAGGTGGATGAGATCAACATATCCATTTAGTTGAGTTCTATTACAACAACAACTTCCTCTCGAGCATTCAAATGGCACCTTATGAGGATCCATATGGTATGTAGTGTAGAACTTATACTTTTTGGCATAAAGATGGTGAGAGAAATATTTTTGGCCTGATCTTGTGTAAGAGATGATAGAAAAAGTCCATACCATTCAACAACACATTAATGTTTCTCAGAGTTGAAAAAAGAGATATACTGACCACCATTGAAGGGACATGGAGTTTTATGTTTGTGAATAAGTCATTCTTAGAATTTCACTTCAGGAGAAAGTAATGAGGTTTGGGAACAAAGGGAAGCTCAGCCCTTGGTAAATTAACCCTATTAAATCTTTGATTATGTAGGAGAAGTGGCCTATCAGCATTCTCTCCCTCCAAATCTAGCACAAGTTCATGATGTCTTCCATGTATCCTTCTTGTTGAAGTGCATACCCGACCATTCAAATGTACTAAATACAGAGGTGGTACAACTGAAAAATGACCTCTATTATGAGGAGAAGCCAGTGGAGATCTTGGATCGTAGAGACAGGGTTCTACGGAACAAGATGACCCACCTTGTTTAGCTGTTGTGGAGGAACCATAAATGTGAAGAAGCCAAATGGGATCCAGAACAGTCTATGAGGAAGAAGTACGCACACCTTTTCTTTTCTTAGGGTATGAGTTATAATTTCGGGGGTAAAATTTCTTAATGGGGGAAGAATGTAACGAGCCGAACTTTTGAATAATTTTTTTTTCCAACATTTGCATGTTATTTTATTTTATACTCAACAAAAATATATCCTTAAAGCAATGAAGTGAGTATTATTAAAATGATATCATTGGGTTTCGACTGTTTTTTGACCGTTGGTCAATATGACCATTTGAAACTAAACACTTAACGTTACAATTATTATTTATAAATACAAGTGATCTTGGTTAATTAATACAGAAAGAAGAATATATGGCTCATCCAGTAAAGTCGGGCGGTATGAAGCCCATCCGTCAGAGCATGGGAAGGAGGTAACATCTCTGGGATTTTTTCTGGACCAAACCTAAGCTGAACTTCAACATTTGAAGCTTGAACTGAATCACCTAAGGGAGAAGTTCAAGCGGATATAAATCACCACCAGGAAAATTTTGTCTGAGCTACCCCAAGATTTCATCCACATATCACACCATACACTTAGGTCCTATGTAGGTTTTATAAAGGGCTATGTAATGAGGTCTTAGATACTTTTTGTAATCCCTTGGTTTAATAATTTTTTTATTTCTTCCTCTTAAAATTTTTGAATTTCAAATGTCCAAATAAATATAGGATGAATTAATAGAAGTTCCATACTACTAATGAATTTCAGAAAAAGGGTATTTTATAATATTTATGTAAACTTTAAATAATTAAAAATGGAAAATGATTTTCCAAAAATGGTCTTCTACAATTATGAGCAGTTAGAAATTTCAATTCTTATAAGATCAACATAATTTATAGTGAATCATAAAGTATGTATAGTAACATACCCATATGAATAGTAATGAATAGTAAATTGGCCAAAAAATAGAAACTTCACCCAAGAATGTATAAATACAATTTAGACATCTTAAAAGTGAAAAAATGATCATAGTATAAGTTTTGAAATTTTTGTATGACATAAATATTTTATTTAAAATTTTATAATTAATTTAATAATTTAAAATGAAAATGTATTTTCGTAAAATGTAATCATAAATTCTTAATTTATTGTCTTACAGTTATACGAAAATTTTATTGGACCTTGATTACTTTTTCAAGGTGTTACAAAGAAAAGTTATATTTTTAGAGTTGTTTTTGAATAAATAATGATTTTATTTAAAAATCAAATTAATTTTTTTTGGAAAATTAATATCATAAAATGGAGTTTATTTTTTTAATTCAGAGCATCTATTTCAGGTTAGGGTGAATTTATTGGATTTTTCTGAAACATTTGAATATTCAGTGAATAGTAAAAATATAGTTTTGACTTTGAGGTGTTTAATGACATCATTGTTGATGTAATATTGATTTAATAAATATGGTCGACTTGTGAATAGTAATATATGTTATGAGGTGTCCCAAGTGGACATTACCATGGGAAAATACCATGGTAAAGCCCATAGTTTTTCAAATACCACCGATGAGGTGTCCCTTGGAAATTAATTAAATATTCCCTCACATTTGCTGTAAATACCAAGACATTACCTCATTCATTTCATTCCAATATCCTAATAAACAAAGCTCTTGAATTTTTACCTCCCAAAGAGTCCTACCAAGGTTCTTTAAAGCCCTCTAAGGTCCCAACCACCATGCTTGCAAAGTTACTCTTCAAGGTAAAGGATTCTTTCACCCTCCTCTTTTTATGTCATTACTTTCTTTATGTTATGTCTTTTAGTTTCCATATTATTATTTTGGGGTATGTTCTTCTATATCCTTATTACTGTCCATTTCATGTTCAATTGATGAGAGACCCTTTTCACTCTCATCAACCGATTTTCTGAATTTTTAATTGACGCTGTTAGGTTGTGGAATTTTCATAAGATATATCGTATCTTCTCTTTTCTTTTGAGTATCATTTTCATATGGTATTCCCTCCAAATATCCATACCATGATCCTATTTTTTTATTCTATACACATACTGTATTATGAGTTTTTTATGATTGGGTGACTCTTTTCTCCACTCTTTTTGAAAATTTTCTAAAACCAATTTATATAGTTGTTATGCTGCAAAATTTTCGTCTCAAAACCTCCCTCTATTTTTCTCAAAAAATATCTTATTTTATTTATGTGAATACCCAAACCTATTTAATTTTCAGGGGTATTCATCACAAAATAATATTGATCTATGTTATTCTTGTAATTTACATACCTATAACCCTCACACCCTTTCCATGGGTTATAAATGACATAATGATCTTATTTTTAAGCTCTTTTAAAACGTCACATTTTGGAAGTGAAACCCATTAATTTTACTCTCTAGGGGTTATTTATGAAATGTATGATTGTGATACATGTATATCATAAGAATATATAGACAAATTAAGGGTGTTACCTAATATCACTCTAATGCATTGGGTAATGAATTAATCTCTTGAGATGACAAGTTTCACGATACCTTGGTGAATAACCTTGGTAATTTTTTTGACACCTTGGGGATGAACCCTGGTGATATGTTCATGAATGTTTAAATGAAATTTTTTAGCCACATATTCATGTTATGGTTCAAGTTCATTTCATTATGAAATTCTTCTACTTCCATTTCTCATGTCTTATGTTTTTTATCAAGTTCTTATTGATATCACAAGTAAACTGATTCCTTTGCCTTTCTTATTGGGCTTCCTGTTCACCATTTCCTTTGATGTATATCTCTAGGTTATGAGATGCAATAATTGAACTTAGGAAGAAATTATTATGAATCCATAAAATTGATTTAGATGAATGTTATATGTTTTCATGTTTTATGTTCCTAATTTCTAAGAAACTCGACCTTAAAGCTCCTCTCTTGGTAAAATGTAACGAAAAGTTATGTAATAAAAAAGCAGGATTCCTTAAACCCTCTTCTGGAATCCCAAAATATGGTGCACAATTTACTAATAATACACACAGGGTTTTCCCTAACTATACAAAAACCACACACTAGATCAAAAAAATATAAAAATCTCAAAAAGTCACTAAAAAACCAAAGATAATACCCAAATTAAAGATAGTAAAAAAGGGATGCAAGTACCTGAATGAAAAACTGAGATGTAATACTGTCCTAAACATCCACTTCTTATACTTAGTGTAACCCAATTTTTTTTGATGGAGTTTCATAGAATATCATTGATCATTCTATTTAGCCATGTAAATCCCAACTCCATCTTATTATGAAATTCTATCAATCAACATTGACTTCTCCTTGACCATTATAAATTACTCTATTTCATTCTTTTACAGACCCACACTCATATCCTTGCAAGCATCCAGTATGCTTCAACTTGAGAAAAAAGAAATTCCATCCCACATCAATAAATTTTTTCCTTATGGTCACATGGTGATGTCCATAATTGGATTTAGATGAAGCTCAGTAAACATTATTAGGTTCTTGGTTAACATGCTGATGAACTTAATGACTTAGAAATTCTAATACATTATCAAATATTCTTCCTTCCCCAAGCATAATTTGTATAACTTTATGGAAGCTTATTGAGGGGATTGGTTGAATCTCCTTTCGAAACCCTATACAAAACAAACTCTCACAGTTCAATATGGATGGATCATAATAACTTGGGTATGACTTATGGTTCACTATGAGTTCAAATTTAGTGGTAGGTTGCATTATGCACAAAAATAAACACATAGATAAATAAATATAAAAATAAATAAATAAAATTTAAAAAAAGTTAAAAATTAATCAATTAAAATAAAATAAAATAGAATATTTTTTAGTTTTTTTAAAATAACAAATATTCACTAATATATGTGTGTGTGTGAACAAATGTGTGTGTTATTTAGTGTGTGTTAAAAAATATTATAAGGTAAAATATCTATAACAATATATGGAAATGAATATATATATGTATATTATAAAAAAATTCAAAAAAATAGAATATATTTTTTGAACTCAAAAAAACCAATAAATAAATATATATGAATGCATTTATGTATGTAATTATTAATAAAAATATATCTTTGAATATTATTAATTCTAATATACTAAAAATTGAAATCATATAACATATAAAATATACATATTTATATATATTATTAGTATTATTATTCTAATATATATGTTTATATTAACTATATAACTTTATCTAATATAAATAAAAATTAATTTATACATACATTTATATATATATATATAATTTAATTAAAATATACATATATTTAACTATTATTTACTATATGAATTTACATAAATATATATTTATGAACAAAAATTTTAAAATATCAATAGGGGCTTCCATGTTTAAATAAAAATTGGATTCACGTAATTTATTGAAGTTAAAAATTTTATTAAATTCAATTAATGTGAAAAATAACCCAAATATTTTCTAAAAAACATATTTTTATCCCTAAATGAATAAAATGAGAAATATCAAGGGTATTTATGCACTTAAGCGAAAAAAACACTTCGAAATGATAGAAAAAATTATTAAAATAATTTATAATCACATACCCCTACACTTAAGTCTTGTTTGTGCTAACAAAACTGACCAATTGTGGAAAAAGGAAACCACAAAATTATATAATTAAACATAATTTTCTTTGACATTAAATAGATTTAGTTTGCTTAGATTCTTAAGAAAACATTATTGACATTCTCTTATTCCACCCTCTTCAAATAAACCTATTTAAGTAAAAACAAACTAATAAATTTCAAAATTCTATATTTAAACCTTAAACTAATATAATTATTTTTAATTATTTATTTTTGAAATGAAACTCACTCATCCTTCATTATCTCCCACAACTATATAGATATATTCCACACAATTTTTTATTTTTTTATTTATAATTTATTGGATACAATTTTATATAATTTTTTTATCGTAATATAGAGTTAAAAGTTTCGTATCTTTTGTTTCATAGCATCCATTTCCCATGATATCATCTTTTTAGTTATGAAATAAAAGATATGGGTAAATAGGAAAGGCCATTCTAAAGTATAATCTAAATTTACCAAAACTAAATAATCTAACAACAGACTCCCTTGAGACTATTTGTGCTAATCAAGGTTTCGAATTCACATTAAATTAATAACTCTTAGTTAATTTCTTATTATTATTATTATTTTTGTTTTTTCACACACAAATCCCAATTTTTATTTAAAAATTTTAATCCATGTTCATTACATTCTTAAATCACACTATTTAATTATCATGTCAATTAAAATTTTTAATTGAAATCATAAATTATTTCACTTGAAAACACTCATAAAGTCACACATGTTTTGAAAAAATAATAAAATGAAATTTTTTTATCAAAATAATCCACTCATACTCTTTTAAATCAATTATATAAAAATATTATGTTTAAATAAATTAACTGTGTGAATCAAAAGTAAAACATGTCTCCTATATCATGAATATAAAAAAACTCTTAATCATGTTCCACTCATGAAACCCCAACATAACCTAAAACATAGATGTTAAGTCCGAAATTATTTGAAAAGAATCAAAAATAGTTTTTCATAATCAAAACATGTAAGTAGGAAGTGAAATACCAAGTGAAAACTAACTCACTTAAAGATATTAAACTATTATATGAGTTGTGTTGGTTGGGTGTTAATCATCCTCAACTCAAAGGGTATACCTACAAAGATGTGGAGTTATTTGTTCTTTTTGTAAGTTATTATTTACAAAATATAAAAATAAAACAAAAAAAAATTAATGTGAAATTCAGAATTAAAAATAATTAAAGAGACTTTCTAAGAAAACTCCCAAAAATTTTGGGTTCCAACATAAGTAGTAAATTTTTTAGTCTTCAACCAAACTAATCCCCAATGACTCTGTTTAATATTTTGTGGTATGATGTGAATATTAACTGAACACATGGACTTGATGTTGTAGACATATAGATATGTGATTCAATCTACTCATAGAGAGAGATCCACATAAAGAAGCATAGAAGAATCCATGAAGAAAAGTAAATATTTCTTTAATTAAGACATACTAATAGTGGAGAGTTGTTTCTTCCATTGGGACTCTAGAAGCTGAAAGATAGTGGGAATTTTTTTATAATAGTACTTTAATGGTTATTTTCTGTATCCATTTGAAGATATGGTGAAAGAATAATTTATTGGAGGGGGGAGTGGCCAATCAAAACAAGGAGTAGGTATTTCTAGACGAACATTATAAATCACGTGTGTTGTGTTTTCACATTTTACTACCGACCATGAGGTAGGATGTGAGAATATATTGAGTTTATGAATTCATTAACAATTCCAAGTGGTTTAGTTCAAAAAGAATTATTAATGAAATAGAACCATTAATTCACCCCCTCTCTCTGTAAAATTGAATCTGGGGCATTACATGTGGTTTTACAGAAATACTACAACTTAAATATTTAAAAAGTTATTGATTATAGAGAATCATAATATTTTTATCAGCCAAGGTGAACCTAATTTTATTGGAAAGAAGTACCACAATTGTAGAAATAAGATTTTTCCCAACTTTCTATCACTCAGTTTAAAGTAAAAATATTTTTGAAACTACTGGTTTTCAACACGAGCATAAGCGAATGATTTTTTCTTTCTCTCATAAGATAATTTTAAAAGATGATGGAGAAAATAATATTTGAATATAACTTCCATAAAAACTATACACTGATATTGATAATCTAGACTATTATAAAGATTTTGGATAAATTAATAAGCAGATATGAAAGAAACATCAAATTTAAGAAATCAAAAAAAAATCAGGAGGAATAGATTTGAATATATAAATTTGGGTAATGATGAGAAAATTGGTAAATACCTTAAAAAGTTTAATGGGGTTATGTGAAACATCCATGGGTTAGACGAGAAGTAAAATTATTCCACTATTATAAAAAATCTAATGAGTATTTTTCCAAGTATATTTTTTCTAAAGATTTCATCCTTGGAATATAGTTAAAGTTTTCAGTGTATGGGTTACACAACATCCTCATAGATTATGACTTTATAAATTATACAAATTTAAAGAAGAGAATAAAAGATGATATGGATTTTGAGGTCATGGAAAAATTTATGACCAATGAAGGAAAATCTATAGAATCATGTCATTTAAATGAAAATAAGGATGATAATGACTTCAAAAGAATTATTTCTATTCTCTTAAAAATGTTCAAGAAGGAAAAATGGAAAATAAATTATAAGAAACATTCAATTTTCTATAATTTCAATTACATTGATCATTTTTTCAATGTCTGAACAAAGAGAAAGGTTAATGATTCTAAATTAGATGAAGCATATATGAAACCTCAAAATTATAAAAATGTAAGATAAATAAAAATTATTTCAGTAGAAAGGAAAGAATCTTTATGAGAATAAAGATAAATATAAATGATCAAGTAAACAATCAAATGAGTTAGTATATGTCATTTTATATATTAAGAAATGTTTTGAAACCTTTAGTAGCGATAATTAGGTAGAAAATATAGAGCTAGAGTGTCTATTAAAATGTGAGTTAGAATCTTATCATGATAATAATACAAAATTTAATAAAGATACAATAAGTTTTCTTAAAGATAAAAACAATGTGGATGATGAAAATAAAGAATTTATAAAGAAATATTTTGGATATATTAAGGAAATCAAGAAAAAAAATTGAATATGGCTGAGAAAGAGAAGATGGTAATTAATCTTAAAGAGAATTTGGTCAAAAAAGATGAATATTTAGAAAAGAAACAACCCGTATATCTCCAAGATGAAAATAATATGAGAAATATCATATAAGACTTATAAAAGGATGTTAATGTTAAAAGATAATCTTCTTAAGATGGTGAAATGTGGTGTTCTAATAGGGATGAAAAAACTGCACATAATTTGTCTCAAAAAAAATATTTCATTTATAATAGTGTGAGTGATAAAAGTGAGGTTGGATCTATTTGAAAAATGACGACAAATGAGAGTCCCTTTAATATATTTAAGGGAGATAAGAATATATAAAGTAGATAACTACCCCTAGGTAAGAGAATGAATGGTTTGAAGAAATACATCCCCAAAAAAATCTTGAAAAATCTATATTCAATGTCAAAAGAAAAAATTTCATAGGATTTTTCTAGTGTTGTAGATTGTATAGAACCAAAGCCTATGCTTACTATAATAACATGCAATTCCCAAGGAAGTGGGATAAAACAAGGGATAGATTTGGTGAGAAAATAAGGACTGATTTTACAAAAGGTACCTTTTGACTATAACTTCACTAAATATATACACCCGTAACATATTTGAGTTTTTAGAAGAGCTGTATGGAAGATGTGGACAAGAGGGTTATAAACATGAAGTATGAATTGCTAAAATATTTATATATTTTCTAAACATTATTAGAATAATGGAAGTTAAAAATAAAATAGGTAGCACACCATACTTTTATGAGACTACAAATGACCAAAGTGATAACTCAAAGGAAATTGAGAATTTCAAGAAATATTGGTTAAAAATATAGATAGTCTAGTTGGAGGTGGTCAATAAAATAAATAAAGAATAGAAAAATTTTAATGCCTAATGAATGAAAGTGGTTACATAAGAATTAACTAAAATTCAGGAGAAGTTGAATACAAGTGGTCACATAAAAACTCAATGAAATCAATATAGATAGACTGGGTATTTTATAAAGGATTGTGTGACTTTTTAGCCAGCCCAATAGGAATTTTTGGGAAAGTATATCAAAACACTCAGAAACAAATTTTCCGTGGTAACTAAGATGGAGGAAACTCCTCCACAAAAGGAAGAAATTCAAGGAAAAAATGTTATCATGAAACCAATTAATATTCACAATAAAATAATTACTTTTAAGATCACTTTATATTATAATATTAGAGGCCATGAGAGGCCAATGTTGAGAGAAAAATCTTAGCCCCAATGTTACTTCTGAGGAACAAATAGGTCCCTTCTTATTCCCAAATACTTATGTTTATTTGTGCTAACTATCATGGGAATTAAGAATAATTTTTAAGTTTATCATTGTTGGAAAATAAAATCTTTTTTTATTAATTGAGTATCCATACTAACATGAAGAGGAAGTGTTCATTTCCTCTATTTAGGTGTAGAAAAAAATTAGAATGAGTTTTTATATAGAGAGTCTGGAAATATTTGAAAACTATAAAAAACTATAGAGTGGGGTTTTCAAATCACTATTATAACCATTATTTTTATTTATTTCAATCATATTTAATAATGGGGAGTGTGGGTTAATAATTTTTTTGGAAAAATTGAATGGTTTATGCTTTTCAACTATAATTTTGGATGTGTTTGTTGAGTTGTGTGCATGCAATAATTTTTTTCTTGATAAATCTATTTTTAAAGAGCCCCAAATTGAGTAAAAAAATAAAGGTATCACATTTATAGATGTTTATATGTAACATCTATTAACTGTTTTCAGGTTTTACTAATCCAAGCTTTTTACAATGCTTTTATTGTGTTTCATTTGGGGTTGATTCAAGTTGAATTTTTAGGGGTTTTTAAAATTCTGTTCTAGTGCACAATTTGCGAACAGTTTCCCAAACTATGCCCCGTATTAGAGAAAACCAATGAAACTCTAGGTAGTAGGATTTGACACAATTAGCACATGGTTATTCAAGCTGTGATCCCTCTTAATAATAATAGTTTAACCCATTTATAATAGGTTCCCAACTTGTGAATAGTTCGTCTAAAATGTGCTCCTCTACCTAGGAAACCATGCTGATGACATTTTTAGTGATCTTATATTTTATTAAAAATTTCCAAACCCCACTTATAGGCCCCCAAGAGATTGGTATTAACTAGAAGTGATTTCTACCATCCTTGGATCTCCCAAGATGAGTTCTCATCCCCTAGACTCCCCACTGGAAGTGATTTGAAGCTTGAGGAATGCCCGTTGAACTTCTTTCGATTAGTTTCCTATTCATGTTCTCATTGTCACATGATATATCATCTCCTCCCTAGGGTTTGATGGATCCCCATGTTTACTTTTGGATATAATACCCAATTCTTTGGATATAAACCTAGGTTTTATTCATATATCATTGTTATCATTGTTCTATGTAGGATTTATCCTTTTATGGCTTTGTGATTCGAGATTCATTGATCCGAAGGTAGGTGGTTCCATTACGAAGCCCCATTAATACTAAAAAATCAATTTCGTTGTTTAATTTTAATTTATGGAATTAAATTCAATTTATGAGTTTTTATTAAATGGATTTCAATTGTTTAATTAAAAAAATCAATTCCATTGAATTGGGGTTTTTATAGAAAATGATTTTTTCGCATCAAATTAGAAAACCTAAAATTTCATTGAAATGGGGTGTGTTTATAGAAATTTGTTAAATTTTAAATTTTTAATTAATATAGTGGATTTGAAGATTTTTTTCAATTAAATTATTTAATTTAATTGTGTAAATGGTTTTGATGAAAAATTGTGAAATACCCCATTTCCATTGAATTGGGGGCTTCTTATGAAATTGATGGAATTTTTTTGATAATTAAATTATTGAATTAAATTGTAAAATTGGATTGTGAAAATTAATGGTGAATTGATTTAAAATACCTATTTTAAAAAATGTATTAAAATTGTTTTATAGAATCCTTAGGATTTTATCTTGGAAAAAGCCACTTTTTATTATTAAAAATCTTTATGGATTGCTAATGGAAAATTGACATATTTGAAATAGATAATGGGATGAATTAAATTTTAAGAATTCTTGGAATAAATTTTCCATCATTTTTCAGTACTAGGGAACATGATGTAGATAGTTATTTAGTGAGTTATTTGGATGAAACATTGTGATTTATAATGATATAAAACATCATATCAGCCCATCGCATCCTATAGGAGTGGGAAATGAGTCCTATTTGGCCTTGGTTCAAAGGGGAATTTGTAAATATTTCCATTTCACATTGAGTGTGAGGCCCTTATAGCATTGAAATATCTTACCTTATTAGGTATATGACCATTTTATTCTATCTTTTTTTTTGTATTTAAAATAAATATATTCCATTTTTTGTGTACAATTTTAAATGCCTTCCGATTTATATAAACTGTTTTATATAAATGTTTTTATTTAATACATTTTTTGAAAATTTCCATATGTGTAAATAGCATTTTTTTAAAGATAATTACATATTTTAAAAACTATTTCCATAATTTTAAATGTGAATCATGAGTTTCTAAATTATTTCTATATTTTGAAATGTGAAGCATGATTTATTTATATATTCATTAGAAATGGAAAACATGTTTGTTTTAAAAATTGAAAGAACATTCATGGTTGATTTGATATTGGTATCCTATTATAGAATATTTAGATGAAATAATAATTGGATTTGGATAAAAACCTACTTTTATCTTCATGTGTTTTTATATTATCTTTTTCCTGGTTTGATTAGGGGAAAGAAATCTCCTAGAGGTGGTTTTATTTATTGACCCATAGACTTGGTGAGTTATATATGAGTTGGGACTTGGGAAGTTTGTCTTCATATTATTATAATTTTATTTAATGGTACATGGTAATGCTAAGTTGTATTTTTTATGTTTTTTTGAAATCTTGTACATTACTTCTAGTGGATTTTATTTTATATGAATTACTGACTTTTCTCTTTAAATTCTGCATTATTAGTGAAAAAATCATTCTGACATTCAATTCTTATGATGAAAAGTGATCATATCCAAACCATGGGTATAGGGATGACCTTAGGGATTTTTTAGGACCAGATTAGTTATTGGGATACTAGGGTACCCTAGTTGGTTCATGAAAAAGTGGTATTAGAGCTCCAGGATGAGCATTTGTCTTGAAGTCAGTATGCATTTTTTAATTTTTTTGGACATTGGAGGTAGTTACAATTGAGTTCTTGGACATATATCACTATAACATACCATAAATCACGAGGCTTGGTTAAGGGAATTTTCTTAGAGGATTAGATCTAGTCTTTTCCAAAATTATGATTTAGATCAGTGAAATCTATATGTTATTGTCTACCTGCTTGGATTACTTTCCCATTATCGCACTATTTGAGTGTGAATATGACATATTCATTATTGTCTAATGATGTTGTGTAGAATAATTCCTCCGAGAAGAAATGAAAATCAGATATATGAGGAAGATACTGCTAAACCTCAGTGAGAGAATCCCCTTGTGGACCCAAACCTAGTAGAGGTGATTGTGCACACTATCCAACCACTCGAATAAAGACCACCTCAAGTTCTAGTACAAGATTCAACTATGGAACCTCGTAGGTATGTTCTAAATATTAGTTCTCAAGAGTTCCCTTTCTAGAATCATGCACCATTCAAAGGGATAACTTATCCTCAAGAGGATAACAAATGGTTGAGCATCATAGAGTGCCTGTTTGGGTTCTTAGACACACCTGATGAAATCAAAATGAAGTATACCACCTTTATGTTCGAATGAATGGGAAGGATATGTTGGGACATGATGGTAATGTTTAGAAAGCATGAGTAATTACAGAGGAAAGACTTTTATGTTATTTTCAACCAATAATTATATATAGATTCAATGTTATTTTCCATGGATATAGAGTTTTTTAAACTATAGTAGGCTGACATGATCATGGAATAGTTTTAAAACCATTTTACTGAGTACGTACAATTCACACATGAGATTGTATTGAATGAGAAGATGAAGGCTTGAAGGTTCAATGTGGGACTTCATCAGGATATTCATTCTCACATTTTCTTTCTGAATCTTCCTTATTATACTAATTTTATGAATCAAGTTCTGATGGTCGAGATGAACCTAGCTAGAAAGTCAGGGTTAACGGGGGTTTATTTCACTCCATGTGGCATTGTGAACTACTCTAAGGGAAAGAGGTAGCATAATGATTATCATGGTGGATCTCAGTAGTAGGGTCATTCAAGACCTCCTGTAGTTCAAGGAAGAGGTCCTTTTATTTTCTATCTGTGTGGTAATCTATGACATTAAAATAGGGTTTTCACTACGGTACCCAAGAATTGTGGCTAGTACATATGATTAGGGAACTTACAGAGATTATCCCATGTTTAATAAACTCCATGAACTGGAACAGGATCATCTTCACCTTCTAAAACTATAGCACAGTCAGATGATTCATTCGCAAAAGGGTTTTAATCAAAGGCATTTAGAATAAAGCTTTTTTCCATAGTGTAAGAGTCTCTAGAGGAAGTGGATACATGTCCAATGATTGTGAGAGGTACTATTACTATTGCTTCATCATTAGTGATTGTTATTTTTGATATTAGTGAATCTTATTCATTCATTTCATCCTGTATTGTTAGTATGATAAATCGTTCTATGGAGCTTTTATCTTGTGTAATGAATATTAGTACACTCCTCGGTATGAAGAGAGAGTAGGGTCTCTATTGTCCTGCTTGTGTTTTCTCTCTTTCATAAGATTAACATTCTTTTAGTTTTCTTGTTATCGACATGAAATATTTTGACGTTATATTTGGTATGGATTGGATAATTTATAATAAATACCTTATTGATTATTATCTTTAATGATGCTCATTTACTATACCTAACAGTGTGCTTCATTCCTTTCAAGAAGAATGTGACCTAAGGTCGAGGGGGCTGGACCTTCTTATCTGAGGATGGGAAAAGTAATAATAATGTTTTTTTCTGATCTGGAGTGGGAATTGTTGAATAGTGAACACCCTCCAGTTTTAGTCTTGTTTCATGACATGTTTCCTTTATAATTCTTTAGTGTTCCCCCGGTATGGGAGGTTGAGTTTTCCATTTACTTAATTCCTAGTAATAAACATGTTTCTACCCCTTCTTACCATATATCACTAGAAAATGGTTCACTTTTCTTATGTGTAGATTATTGAAAACTCATTTGTGTTGAGGTAGGGGAAATTATATATTCCATAGATTGATGATCTATTGGATCTGTTGGAATGGGAAGTGGTTCTTGAAGATCAGTTGTTGATCAGGTTAAAATCAGTTGATGATAAAAGAATCTGACATATAGAAAAACACCTTTAAGAGTAGGTATGTCAATTTGGAATACCATTTAATTATTTTTTGTCTAACCAATTATCATGTAGTTTTTATAGATTTAATGAACATGATTTTCAATAAATTTATTAATACATTTTTTGTAGTATTTGTGGACTACATCCTTATTTACTCTAATTCTAAGGAGGATCATTTGCATCATATAAGAATAGTTTTCTGTTTTCCATGAAATCACCATCTTTAGGTCAATATTTTGAAATGTCATTTCTGGATTCGAGAAGTGAAGTTCTTGGGCCACGTGGTGTCAGAATAGAGAATACCAATTGATCCTAATAAGGTGATGGCTATTATAACATGGTAACAACCACATAATGTTTTGTATATACAAATATTCTTGGGTTTATCTGGGTATTATCATTGGTTCCTAAAGGACTTCTAAATGTAAAAATCTATGATGACTATCCTAACTCGGAATGAAGTAAACATTGATTATGAAGATAAACGTATGAATTATTTTGTTGAGTTGAAAATTATTTTAACGTATGATATAGTGTGGACTCTTTTAGAGGTCGACCAAGTCTATATGATCTTATATGGTTCATATAGTTCAGTTATGTGATATATTTTTATATAGGGTGGTCGTGTTTTTTCATATGGGTCTCATCAACTTAGGCCACACGAGAATAATTATTCCACCCATGACCTTGAACCTTCCATTGTGATACACATGCTTAAGAGTTTGAAGCATTACATTTACATAGAATGATTTACCTTTTTTCAGAATATAAGAGTTTGAGTTAGATATTCTATCAAAAATATTTGAATCTCTGCCAAAAGGAATTTGGTGGAGTACATACAATATTTCAATTCGACATCGCCTATACACCAGAGAAAGGAAATGTCATTGCAGATTATTTTTTCATGAAACTTATAACCCAAGGAGTGAACGAATTTCTAGAAGAAATGTATTTGATTAATCTATTTTTATAGTTTCATGTTGGAGTACAAGAATTAGAGGTTGAGGTTTCCTTGGATGGTGTTTATTTTTCACCCACTCTTCCCAAATTGATTCTTTAGAAACATCATCTTTATGATGAGTTCCATATATTTAGATACTCTCTTAATGGTGGAGATATTATGCTAGATTGGCCATTCTCTAAAGAGGGCATTATATTCTTTTTGATTCATTTTTTGGTATCGTCTTCAGTAGGTAAATATGTGATGAGGTATTTCTATAATTTCTAGTTTGAAGTTCAATAAGGAACAATGAAGATGTTCTATGACATACGATGGAAGTTCTTGTGGACAGTTATGATATGGGGAATTTTTGAGTTTATTTCTCATTGTTATATGTGCCACCAGGTTAAGGATTGGAACTAGATACCTTAATGTTTTCTTCATCCACTTCTAGTATCTACTTGGAAGTGGCATGATATCCTTATGGACTTTGTGGCTGGGTTTCTGCATACATATTTAAATAATAATTCAATATGGGTTGTGATAGATATGATAATGAAATCATTTCACATTCTGCACCTTCATGATAAAACTAAATTTTAGGATTTATTAAGTCTCTTTGTGAAATAGATTGTTCATTTGCACATAGTTCAATATGATATAGTTTCTGATCGGGATCCTGGGATCACTTCTCATTTTTGGATAGGACATCAAGAGGCACTATGATCTCATGTCCATTTAGCCAGAGTATACCATCAAAAGTTGGATGGATAGACCTAAATAGCTTTACAAATTCTTGAGGATATGATTCATGCTTGTGTTCTCAACTTTAGAGGGGCTTGGAATGATCATTTGGGAGGGGTTGAGTTTTCATATAACTTTAGTTACCAGTTCACGGTCTGAATGGATCCTTTTGGAATTGTATATCTAACTTTCTAAATATATACTTTGTTGGTTAGATATTGGTTAAAGTTCCTTATTTAGACCATTCTTCATCCAAGAGATGACAAAAAATATTAAGTTGATTCATCAGAGAATTTTTATGGCATAGAGCCCATATAACTCTTATTCTGATCTTCATTATAGAACTTATGAATTATCAGTTGGTGACTATTCATTCCTTAAATATTCACCTTGGTAGGTTCATTGACAACTTGGGATTCACGAGAAACTTTCTATTAAATTTTTGTGAACTTTTGAGGTTTTCTAGAAGGTGGGCATAGTTACTTACCATTTAGCACTAACACCATAGATAACGTTGATATTTAATTTGTTCAACGTATCTCAGCTCGATGAATATTTATCTGACCTATCTCATGTTTTTAGTTGGAGGGATCTTGAGGTTGAACATGATTTATCTATGACTAAATGACCAGTCAAGATAGTTGATTCTAAAACCATGGTACTTCATGGGATGATGATACCATTTTGGTGTTCTATGGAATCATGATTCTATTAATTAGGAGACATGGGAGGGGATGAAGAGATGAGAGAGTAGTGGCCTCAATTTTTTGAATGGAAAATTCTTCTTAGGATTTTTGGGGATAGAGAGTTTCTATGGTGGGAAATTTATAACATCCTATTATGATTTTTAGGGATTTATAAACCCACATTTTTACCAATATTTGGTTGGGTTTCATTTGTGGTTTCTTCGGGTTTAATTTTTAAGGGTTTTGAAAATTCTGGGTTAGTGCATGATTTGTGCACGGTTTGCACACGATTTCCCAAACTATGTAAACTCTCTGAGTAAACCAATGAAACTCAAGGTAGTGGGATTTCAAATGGTTGGTGGATAGTTATAAAATACATGCATCCTATTAATAATAACAATACAGAACATTTATAATAGGTTCACGTCTTGTGCACAAGTTTTCTAAATTGTGTTCCTCTTCCCAATAATTGGTGCATATTGGATTTTATGTGATCCAAATTTTAGTTCAATATTATTGAAAACCACTTTTTAGACCCCAAATATCATTATGAACTAGAATATATTAATCCCATCCTTATAGCTCATAGGAAGAATTCTTGGACCCTCATACCCCTCGAAAGTGATTCAATGCTTGAGGAATTCCAATCGATCTTCTTGCTATTAGTTTTATCTTTCTATTTTCATCATCCTTTGATCTCTCTTATCCTCCCTAGGATTCCATAGATCACTATGTTGGTTTTTGGATCTAATAAAACTTTTTTTGTATCTAAAACTAGGTTTGATTCATAGATACTTGTTTTCATCATTCTCTATTGAAGATTTCCATTTATAGATTTACGATTCGAGATATGTTGATATAAAGGTAGGTTATTCTGTTACGATTCATAATTTATATTAACCCTAAATTGGTTTATTTAATTTCAATTGTTTGAATTAAATGCAACTTATTTTTTTTGATTAAATTGATTTCAATTATTTGTTTGGAAAATACCCAATTTCATTAAATTGAGTTTTTTATGAAAAATGGATTTTTGGAATGATATTGGAAAACCCCAGTTATTTTTAATTGGTAGTGTATATGGATAATTTTAAAATTTAAATTGTTTAATTCAAATTTTTTATTTGATGTAATTTTTTCAATTAAAATTTTGAATTTCATTGTGGAAATGGTTTTGATGGAAAATTGTAAAAAATCCCAATTCCATTGAATTAAGGGTTTGTTTTGAAATTGAGGGAATTTGTTTGAAAATGAAATTATAGAATGAAATTGGGAAATTTAATGGTGAATTAGTTTCAAATTACTATTTTTGAAAATTTATTACATTTGGTTGGATATAAACCTTAGGGTTTTATCTTGGTAAAAGGCATGTTTTTGATTAAAAACCCATTATAGTTTTTAAATGGAAAATTGGAATATTTTAAATGGAGAAATGGATGAATTGTATTTTATGAATTAATGAAATAAATTTCCCATCATTGTTTTTTACTAGAGAAAATGAAATCCTTAGGTATTTTGTGAGTTATTTGGATGAAACTTTACAATTTAAATCATTCTAAAACATCATATCACTACAGCACATCTTTTAAGTTATGGCGATGAGTCCTCTTTGGACATGGTTCAAAAAAAGGCATGTGTACATATTGACATTTCACCTTGAGTGTGAGACCTCTATAACCTAGAATTATCATACATTATTAGGAATATGTCCATAATTCTTTCTTATATTATTTAAAATAAATACGTACCATTATTTTAAACTATATTAAATGCCTTCTAGATTATATATACTATTTTATGTAAAAGTTTTTATTTAATTAATTTGTGAAAAGTTCCATTTGTTTAACGCACTTTTTGTTTGAAGTTAATTCTATCATTTGAAAAATATTTCCATCATTTGAAATATGAATCATGGGTTTCTAAATTATTTACATATTTTTAAATGTAAATAATGATTTTTTTAAATATGCTTTTGAAATGACAGATCATTTTTTTAAAATGGACGCACTTTCTTGGTTGATTTGATATTCGAATATTATTCAGAAATAGTTGGGTGAAATTTTACTTGGAATTTTGTCACAGCCTACTTCTGTTTTTGGGTGTTTTTAGATTATCTCTTTATAGGTTTGAGTAAGGTAAAGGAATCTCATAGAGGTGGTTCTAGTTGTTGAAAAGTGGAATTCACGAGTTTTTTCTGAGTTGGGAATTGGGAAGTTTTACTTCATTTTTTTCTAGTTCTATCTAGTGGTACATGGTTGTGGTATATTGGATTGTTTATAACTTTTTGACCACCATTACATTACCCCAGTGGAGTTTGTTTTGTATGAATCACTAACTTTTGTCTTTTCCTTCTGCATTATTAGTAGAATAATCATTCCAAATTTCATTTTGCATGATTCTAGGCGGTCATCACTAACCCACTGGGATTAGGAACACTCTTTAGTCTTTTTTATGACCATCTCAGTTATAAGGTTACCATGGTATGCGAGTTGGTTTGTGAATTTAAAAATAATATTGAAAACCTTGTTTATTCACTCGTGTATTTAATAGATGGTTATCCCTATTATTAGTATATTTTTATAACTAAAGGATCTTTTCTATGATTAAATTGTGGTATCATCATTCCTTAAAGTTATGTATATTGGTATTCAAATATTAAAAGTGGAGAATTATTTTTCAAAAGAAGTCAGGTGGTATGATAAGTCTCCCATATGTCTGTGGTGTTTATTTTCAAAAATAGGGAGAAATATTAGCACAGATATTGGCATAAACATATATGCAGTCATAATGACAAAAAATACAAAGGGGGGATTGTTATACCCATCATATTGAATTATATTTGTTATGATAATGATGATATTACTTGATGGTTGAGGATGATTTCAATATTTAATAAATGGTTTAAAGAGTTGATGGAGGTGATTCTATATTAAATGGAAATTGGTTTTCATGCTACCGGTTGAAGTTATTACTTTAAATGATTCAATTAAAATCTGAAATCTAATTATGATGATATTTAAGTTAGTGAAAAGTGTACATGGATGAAGAAACACTGTCCATAACATTCCCAAAATGGATATTGATGTACCAGATGAATGGGATACTATATTATTGTATATTTTTTAAAAGGTAGATTTGATGAGTTTCAATTCAAGGATATAGAGCCTATAAAATTATTTAGAGATCATCCAGAAGTAAATAAAATATTTTGATGATGATTTAAAAGAGGCTCAAAAATTTTTAAGTTCATTATAAGTCTTTGAGAAGACATTTAAATTAAATTATGATGTTTTTATTTGACTATGTGATTTTTTGAATTTAAAAAATCGTTTCGATTAGTAGATAGAAAGATTATATTCATAATCCCATAGTTTCAATGAGTCATTTGTAGACTTTGAATGTGATAATATGAGACTTTAGATGAGTGATATGAGAGGTCAAATGAGTTAGTATGAGACTTTAGAGGATTCATTAAAAGAGTTTGTGTGATCCATAAGAGTTTTGATGAGTAACACCGGGAATCAAATGTGCCTCTTCCATTGAGAATATCTGATAGTTTTTATAAATTGAAATTCCTAATAATTTAAAAATATAAGGGGAAATAAATATATGTCTTGCATGAACCAATACCCCTGGAGATTCAAATAAAATCATCATTCAAGTTTTTGGTATTCAAGTAAAGATTCTAAGAGAACTAACCGAAAGATATGTTGGAGTCTTGAGAATAATTCTATGCCATAGAAGATGGTTATATGTTCTAGAAAAGCATTAATCATTCCAATTTTGAAATATTAAAAGGGAATCCAAAACATAAAATTTCAGGATAATTTAATGTAAATATGCTATGAATTTCATAGGCAGTTAAATGATATGATTGACTAAGATTTTGGAAAGAATGTGAAATGAGATTTTGAATTATAATTGAAACTGTAAATATCATACCGACTTGTATATGAAGATTTAATGTTTAACTATATGTAAAGAAGTTTCTAAATTCAAATTAAAAATAAATATACACATGATTTATATGATTATAAAATATAGCAGGAGTTTACGAAAAGTGGGATATAAATATATTGATCTTGTGGGTACTAATTGTGAAATAATTTTGATAGACTAATAATTTATTAGTATAAAAAATAGAATAGGAGTTTGACGTTTGGATCCATTGTGGAATATAGATACCTATTATGCGTGATTATTCGAATATATGAGGAAAATGATATTAGGTGAAGATCTAGAAAGCCGAGAAAATCGGTCCTCCAGGTTCTGAAGAAAACCCAAATGTACAAACTTGATTGTGTACATATATATACTAGTTGATCTAGTTTTCTCATGGATAGAGATCTACATCAAGATTCATAGAAGAATAATGGAGTATAAGAAAAACTTTATTTGATGGATTTATACTTGTAGATGAGATTTTTTTCATCTAATGAGACTATAGATTCCAGAAAAAAGTGGGATTCTATATTGGTAGGACTATAATAGTACTTGGATATATATATTTAAGGATTTAGTGAAAGAACCTATGATTGGGGGGCTAAAAAATCATGACAAGGAGTAGAGATTTTTAGTGGAACATTGTAAATCATCTTTATTGTCTTTTTATTTTTACTAATGCACATGAGGTGAGGTTGTGATAATTTATTTTCTATATCAAGATCATAAAAAATACAATAGGTTAATTTTAAAAGAAGAATTCATAAAATAAGACTTCTAATTAACCTCCTCATAATTTAATCCATCATGGGTAATTACAAAAACCATGATAAAGCCCCTGGGGATTTTCCATGGTGGTTGTTTATATAGAAGTGTGGTAGGACGCCTTTAGTTATTGTATATCTTTTTGGATCTCTTTTATATTTTTATAGTAGGATGTTTCTCTTTTCTTGGTGGTGTCTTAGAAAACGGGAGAGAGAATGACAATAGGTTAGGATGGTTGAAAAGCCATCTTGGTAATTACAATGGAATTTAGTTCAAACTATAGTGAGAGTGAACAAAATATCATAGGATTCCTAGAAGTTTAAGAATCTTGATTGGGTGTGTTGATAACATGTTACTTGTATAAGAGTGTTTTTTTAGAAAATTTATGTAGAGAAGTTTTTTTGGTTTTTTAATGAATAAATGGATGTGGTGTGGTTTAAACCACATCATCTACATCTTATATGGTATGATTACTATTCTTTGAGTTTTGTTAAGGGCTTTTCAATGAACACCAGCATGGTCATGTTATGAATAGATGGTCTAACCACCTACACCATGGTTTGGAGTTTAAAAATTAGAATGTGTTCTAGAATCAGGTATATTTATCAATTTTTAATGAGTTTGATAGTTAGAAACAATGTTGGGAGCACAATTATGATGTTGGATGGGTGTTCCATTAAGCGATTCCAATGGTAGAGGTGCCTTGACTTATAATTGGCCTTTGTGTGCTAAACTATATGGTGGGGAGAACCACGGGTCGAATGATGTTTTGGGTGGTGAAATTATTATTTTTAGGAAAAATGGACTCTAGTAAGCGGTGTATCAGTGTTTCGGTGACGATCACTCGTGTTGGATTGAGTTTTGGTGTCTTGAGCACCATAAGTGGAATGTTGTACCTTAGAGGGGACATGGGAGTTCATGAATGGAACATGACCAATTGAGTAGGAATAATGGAATGAATTTGGCTAGAATTGATGATTGGATGCAAAATATTTATTCTTGGGGATGATAAGTTCTATTAAGGATATATTTTAGGACCCCATATCTGTACAAGTTGAAGATTCTAGCAGGAATTTGAATTTTCACTTATTAGACAAGTTGAATTTTGATCAATGTTTTGGAACTAAATTATGATTGTTGAAATAATTCAAAATGATGTTTTAGTATATGTAATGAGGATCAGATGATATCCTAGGTTCATAGAAGAGCCTCACGAGTCTTTGGTAAATTTTAATCCATTTTGGAGGATTTTGAACCGGGGGAATGATTTGGGGTGCATAGTCTAGGGGAAACCATGTGGCACTGTAAACCTTTGGTAGTTTTCAGTTAAGATTCTTCTAGGAATGGTTATATAACATGGTTGGAGCATTTTTAAGGTCAAACCATGTGAATTTGTTGAGGTAAACCATGGAAGTCTGTATAGGGGTTGCAATGCTACTCGGATGCTTAACACATGATTAAGTAAACTATGCTACCAAACCATCTAATTGGAAATATATTTATGTATGTTTTTTTAAAAGTTTTGGGTCGGAGCCTCATTTATTATTTAAAGCAAATGCCTCTTTCAAATTGGGTAGAGTGGGACCCATTACATATCTCGAAGGGCCAAGACCAAGTGGTCTAAATAAAAGGCCCAAAAGCCCATTTTTTGGGCCAAAGAGCCCTTCAGTGAATATTACTGCTATAATACCCGGGCTGCTATAGTACCTGCTCAAGTACTGCGGCTGCTATAGTTCCTTCTACAGTACCCCGTCGCTACAATGCTACCTCTACTACAGTTCCATGGCTGCTACTATACTATTACAGTTACTTGCTATAGTGCTGCTACAGTCCCCTTGGAAATGAGTCTCTGCCCAAATTTTATCCATGGTCTTTTGGATGCCAAGCAGGAGCCTTTACCACTTGGGTACATGCTTGTTGGATATGTATATAATTATATACATTTATATTATATCACCTATACATACACACACACACACACACACACACACACACACACACACACACACACACACACACACACACGTGATATTAAATACATTCTTATATTTGGAAATATATCAATTAATTAAATGATATATATATTTACTAAAATAATTTATAATTAATATAGTGTACTTGAATAAAAATAAAATAACTATTTACTTAATATATATATATTTGATAAAATATTGTATATTATAATATATATTATAAAATATTTTATACTAAAATATATATATAAATATTTTATAATATAATATATATAATATAAATATACAATATATATATATTTAAATTTTTTTCTATATTATATAAATTTTTATATATAATATTGTATAAATGTATTTATTCAAAAATGAACAATAAAAATGTTTTTAATAAAATATATGTATAATATAAATCATAATATAAATGTATAATATTTATTGAACCATATATAAATTTTATATATTTGAATAAATATATTTATAATTACATTTATATTTTGTATACCCAAATTTATATACGTATACATTATTATTAATAAGTATTGCTATTTATTTAATGTATTTATATAATTTATTTATATATATATATGTTTATAATGAATTTCGATACATTTATATAATGTATTCATGTAATATATATGTACACAGACATATATACTCACACATATATATAATAAAATGTGACTTTATATGAGATTTATGTTAAATAATAAATAAAAATTTAGAGGGGGTTAACAAACCCCTCTACTCAAAGGAATTAGTAGTTGTTCATGAACCTCCTCTAATTTCATGAATTATATTGGTTTGAAAACCCTTTATAATGTCATAAATTATTGGGGGTTCATATCCCTATATAATATATTAAATTAGAATGGGTTCAAAACCCATTCTAATGTCAAAAATTGGAAGGGGTTCAAAACACCCTCAAATGTCTTAAATTAGAAGGGGTTCAAAACCCTCTCTAATGTCATATATTAGTGGGGGGTGGGGAGGGTGAAAACACCCTTTAATTTATTATATAATAGAAGGTTCATAACCCCCTATAATTTCTTAAATTAGAAGGTGTTCAAACCCCCCTCAAATCTAAAAGACCAAGAATAGTTCACGAACCCCCCTAATATCTTAAATTAGAGGAAGTTGTGAACCCCCACTATTTCCTTGAAAAAAATTCCATTATATATATATATATATTCTCTAATATCCAAAAAAAATTATATATTTAACACCTCTAAAATCCAACCGAACATATAACACCACTAATTATTAAATTTTTAGCGGTTATGACATAACCACCTCTAAAATAAAACAAAAAATAAAAATAAAAAACTAATTCCAACAAATTTAGAGGGGGTTATAAAACTACTATAAATTTGATGATTAGTAGGGGTTGCACATAACCTCCTTTAAGAAAAAAATATAGGGTGCTGTCAAAAACACCTTCTAAAACAACACCGCTAATTTGTTTTTTTAGTGAGGTATATAGTATCTTTAGGAATCGAGTGTTTACCCATGACCTAGATCAAAACTGAGAACCCATGCAAGGATGAATCTATTATTCTATGTAATAGGGGACCCTAGTGGGTTCCATGGTTATTGGATAACCCTGATACGGTGTGTATAGTCTTTATAGAGATGGTAGTGGTTATCACCATACAACCTGGACTAGACATGTAAGCATGTGGTGCTTTGAATTACAGTGATTGGATTAGTTATTCAGACAACAATAGAATTTATTTTAGGCCTTCCTATATTTTTCATGGATAAGGATTTGGATTCCAATAGGTTCTTCATGGGATCTATATTTAGGCCTTATATTATACTAATATGATATAGATTTGATGATGATATTGTTGTGGACGTGTGGTGTGTATCCCATGACCCAGCTATTGAGCCATGTGAAGAATGTACGTGACATCGAGATTCTACTTCTGGTCCATATAGGATTCATGGAATTCGACATGTCCCTAAGATTCCTATACTAACTAGGATACTTCCATCTAGGTGTGGGATATTATTTTATTTTTATTATTATTATGATAATGAGATTATCTAGATAACTCTGGGATTTGGTTGGTCAATCCTAAAGATATTTCCTTTTCTTAATTGAAATGATCAAGATTGTTAGGATCCATTTATTGGGAATGGTGACTTGGGGATGTTATTTATTCATTTATTACTTGAGATGTTGATAATCATCCACAATCCATTATTTATATAGGGAGTTTGATGATATTCCCAAGACACAAGGGATCTAGCTTTTTGTCCATTTTTATAAGTTTTAGGTCATTGACCCTGAATATGAGTGATTCATTGGCTACACAAGGACCCATTATTTATTTGATTGTAATAATATCATGACGTACTCAGAGAAACCCTAAAACTAGTCAAAGAAGGTATGAATGATTGTGGTCACATTCCTAAAGATCCGCAGTGCAATGGTTTTGGCACATGGGATGAAACCGATAACAAGACATGCTCAAATACACTCCAACATTCGAAAAAATAAGGTATTTTGATTTATTTATTGTACAACAGATTATTTTTTTATATTGACTATGCGACATGCACATATCACTCTATACACCGGTTGGTACGGGTCAATGTTTGTGATACACTATAGTGTTTTTCACTCACACCCTACTTAGGATTCCATTGCACATTGATACATGAGAAGATCACATATGGTCATTACAAACACTATATTGGGAAGAGGACCATGTTAGAATGGTTGAGCAGGACAGATCGAGTATAGTTGGTGATTTGGATGAAATGAGCCTCAATGTAGTTATATATCCAATTTTTTAATTACTTTTCTACTCGAATGTATATGTGACTGGCATAGTAGACAGTCTAATATTGTTTCGGGGCCTTTATTGAATTTCTTTTGTTATAAATTTTGTTTATATTTATTTCATCTTCATTTAGATTATCATGATGGATGATATTTGGTTATTTAATTTTCCACTACACACTTTGATACAAGGGGTATTGCCTCATCATGATACTTACATAGACACTCACTACTAGTTGGTGCCCTTTAGAGATTGAGGAGTTTCAACTGAGGTTATTTTGTGAACCATAGTAGTGAATTAGTCATCTAGCCTCCGTATCCGAATGATATAGTTCATATGTGGTTGTTAACATTGCAACATTAAATTATTCCTCTTAGGTGACTTTACATATATCTAGATGTTGATGTTGAACTTTCAGTGAAAAAATCTAATTCCACTAAGGAAAAAGACTATAGGTTCACATGGTAAGTGTTTTTATTGATCTTAATTAAATTATATTTTATTTTTATTTTTGTAATAAATATTATTTTTAGAAAATGAAATAATATATATTCAATATTTATTGATCATAAATATTCTATCACAATATTTATATAATAGTTGAATATTAATATATATATATATATTATATATACTATGAATATTAAACCTATTTATTTATTTTTTGGATGAATAATATTTTTTATTTGATGTTCAATAAATGTGGAGGATGTATGAACCAGTTTATTGGGGATGAGGGGAATGATATATTAAAAATAAATTATGTTATTTAAAGAAATGATATTTATGTTATCCTTAACTTTATCACATGTAAACTAAATAATAATAATGTTATTTTTATTTAGATACATGGTTTACTAGATATTAGGATAATAATAATGAATTTATGTGCTATTAATTATTTGCTAACCATGCTCTATAAATACCTAGTTATATCATTTCCTAGATATAAATATTGTTTCACCCAACACATCCCCTCTAGTGATTCTTTAAAACATAGATATAAATTTATCTAAATCAATATTAAGAACCAAGATCATAAAAATTCATCCTACTCTCTTGTATGAGAGAAATAGAATTTATACTTCAACCTTAAAGGATTGTGTAAAAATCAAAGGGTGTGATGCAAGATGATCAGTACTACTATGCTCACACCCAAAGTACCATATGTGACACTTCAAGTTGAGAGGAGTATTTTTGAATCACCTATAAAGGTATTCTATAATAGATCCTCTTGATAGAATGACAATACAATCAAATTTAGGTTTAAACGACCAATATCTTCTTCAAATGATGAATCTCAATACGGAGGAAAATCTTTATTTAAATTGATCAAAAATTTAATGTGAAAAGGATCCCATCTTCCTGGTCCTAGAATAAATATCAATTAATCTTTAGTATAATTATTTATTCAGGATGAATCATCACATTATACATCTCATATTATACCTTGATTAAGATAAATATAGAGTTTAGCATGACACAAATAGGAGCTTTCACAATTTGGAACCCTTAAGTGGAATCAAAGTGGTCATGTTAAACTTTATATTAACCAATTCTTGCATTTTTCATATTATAAAATTCATTCTTAAAATTTTAATAATGAAATCTATTTTTCTATTTCTTCATTCTCATTAATATAACTAAAAATGTGATATTAATACACACAGAATATATGGAGAACCCATCTAGAGGTGTCGAGGATTCTGACTGGATAACCCATGGTTACATGAAGTATATCCTAAATGTATGTTGGGTATAATTATTCATTGCATAAAGAAATGTAATGAATTTATTCTAATGCATCATGAAATTAATAGTAGGTGATGTCATTAAACACTATGTATCGACCGAGCTTAGGTGGGACACAATATTTCGGATTTCATGATGTGTAGATGGGGAACACATCATATAGTCAACGTGATTTCATGGTGGAATGTTCATGGTATACATTTTTCATATATTTATTACAAGACATGCAAGACTATAAGCCATTCCAAACCAAGGTTTCAAAATGCGTAGTAGGATTTACACAACATGTATCTTGAACATGTATATACACAAAGGAGAAATAAAAATCAATCAAATAAAACAAATCAAAACATGTTTTTGTTTTAATATTTGAAAATAAAAACAATGTAATAGGTTTTATGAGGTCTTAAATTCTTAATTAAATTGTACTTAAAATTTGGAATTACATACTGATTATAATGATAATACACTGAGTAATCCACATACATAAAAATAATTAAACGATGCCTAAATTAACATGTGATTATTTTCCATATTTTTAAAGTAAATTCCATTTAATTACCTCAAATGTCGTGTGTGATACATGTCATATGAGTGTATGATACATGATGATAATACATATCGGGTAGTACGAGTCGGTACTCGTTGTGTTTCCTCCAATTATATACATTTTATTAGTTAATTTTAGACAAAATAAATTTATTGAATTTATTTAAAATTGTCTTGGATGGGAATTTCAAGGTTGATCAGGATAATTATTACAAAAAATCAAATGATTAATTAATAATATTAATTAATTAATTCACTATTTTTTTAATCTTAATTACGAATTATTAAAATTAATGTCAGTTTATTAAATGAGTAGTCATTTAATTTGTGATTGGTCAGGTGGTTAACATACCTAGGCATGGTTTGTATTTATTTTTAATTTTATTATTGTATTGTTTTATGAAATAATAATTATTAAATTAAAATAATGTCTTGTGTATCATCCCCTCCTCTTATAATGTTTAGAAATGCCTATCCCATGTTTCTTCTATATAAATCTTGTAACCATTCCATTGGTTCCCCCACCAATGTATGAGTAAATCATATATATGAATAGAGATCCCTAGTGATTATTGGTGATTCAAGATGGATCCATGGTGAAATCAACCAGGTGATACAAAAAACAGCTGTGGAATGTTATAACTTGAGTCCAGAACAACTTTTGGAGGTTTTCCCTAGGGTAATTGGTTGGTTTATTATCTTCTAAATGAAAATAGTAGTAGATAAAGATCATGATCATGTCATGTATTTTATTCTATCTTTTTCATGGTTTTTTATTTTAATGAGTCTTTATCAAGATCACATAAAAAATGAATTGAATAAAAACATGCTTAGATAGAATAAAATAAAAGGATCATGTGAATGAAATTTATCGGCACATAGTTAATCATTTATGTAAAATACATTTAATATTAAAAATACATATAATAGGATAAAATTTAAAAGTAAGTATAATAAGAAAAGTCCCCCTATAAAATATTAAGTCGGGCTAATCCTTCTATTTATTGAATGAAGATACTCCCATAGTTAATGATTCTATTTAATACTTTATTAGGGGAATTTTTAGTTATTAAAAAGTATTAAAAAAGAATGTGGGACTACATAAATGAATTTTATTAAATTTAATTATATTAATCTATTCAATAAAAATTTAGAGGCATGTGTTGGGGAAATATAGATCTATATTTCAATATTTGGTAGTCCAAATAATGGATAAAGGAACAAAAGCTAGCATTGGGAAAGACCACCAATATATAAAATTTATTATTATTTTAATTTAATCTATATGGATTATAAATAGGGAAATATAGATCTGGTTCACTAGAATTTTCATGATATAACCCATTCTTAGTGAATTGTGGAGGGAAATTGAGACCAGATAAAACAGTGGGGGGAGAATAAAATTAAAATTATTTCATCTAACAACCTGGCCCCAGAAATACCAGAGGGGGTGCCATGGTACCATGCCATTAACATGATAAAAAGGAATCAAATCATGAAGGACCTAAGAGCTTAGTAGTATTGGAAAACTAGATATCTACATGAGTCTTTTATTTTAAATGAATACAATATTTACAACATAATTTTTTTTCTTTTGAATATAATTTTGTTCCATCTAGTATATCCCTACATATCTTTCATAGTACACTTCTTAGATTCCTAGGGAAAGGAAACAAAATAAGGGTGATCTAAAATTATCATTTAGGGTAATGTGTAGTAGAATAAATAATGAATCAATGAGAATAAAAATTATGGCATGGTAAATAACTGATCACACATACCATTTATTCAATAAACTGAGAATAAAATGCATCAATAGAATTTTTCTTAGTGAAAATATCAATGAAAATAAAAACTAAATCAAAATTTAAAAAATTATTAATTATTGGATGTCATGTCTTAGGCACATAAATACTTTTAATGTCAAGATCTATCTTCATGATAGTATAAAACTACAAGTTGAAACCTATTTAATTTGCAGAACCAAATTTTCTCATGAGAACCCATCAATGCATCATGGGGATATATAAATTCCATAACCCACCTATCACTACTTATCAAAATAATTTCTCATATTGAGTAATAAATTTAATTAATATACAATATGCCTTATCAAATAACTGTGATGAATAAAAGATACAATTTTATCAATAATTACCCAGTTAATCAAATAACTACCAAAGTAAACACGATATGTTAAAATGATATATGATTTTGGAAATAACATATTAATGATAATTAATATGGATAATTAGGTAAAATTAAATGTTCAATCATAATAGGAAATTATGTATTTCAAGGGGAATAAAAAGAATCAAGGAAGTGAATTTCAATAAAACCCTGGGAAAAATCAATCATTAACCATCTAGAGGTGGAATAAGGATAATATCAATATAACATATTTCAAGTAGAGTAAAAATAAAGGGTTTTATAATCAATGAATAAACATTTTTAAAAATATATTTTATGAACTTTCTTAAGAAAAAAATAATTTCTCAGAAAACATTTTCATTAATATTGACTTTTTGAAAAAAAATTATTTAAAAATAAACCTTTTAATCATGTAAAGTAATATTCAAATAAATAATGGTGGGTAAATCCATTAATGATTCATGAGGTAAAAATAAAATTCATTTTTGTTAATAAAAAAAGATAAAATGATTCCTTGATCAGAAAGTGATGAGAAGATTCCATTGAAAACATGGTTAAAAGAGAAAAAAATATAAAAAATTCATTAATAGATTATTTTGTAAAGGCTTAAAACACTTTTTTTTTCTAAAAAGCTTCAATATTGAAACTTTTAGCTATCCTAATGGGTTAAAACTATTTGGATAGCACCTAAAACCATTGGGATAAGAAATCGTAGTGGTTATAAGAACCATTTCCATGTCGACCATCACGATAACCCTATACCAACAATTTTATATAAACTGTTGGTATATGTCTATCTAAATTTACTCTATTCCAAGAGTTTCAATTAAACGATAAGTATATGTGTATAAAACAGTTCAACAACTATTGGTATACATTCTACTCCAAAAACCTACATACCACTGTTCTACTCTACAGTTTCATTAAAACTGTTGGGATACATGTATACTAATGTTTTAATAATCGATGGTATACATTCTGCCTAGAAACCACCAACTGTATACCAAAGGTTCCAGAACAATTAGGATATATGGTTCCCATATATGGTATACACTTCATTCCAATGGTATGGAGAACCATTGGTATACAGTCCTCTCCCAAAACTATACACCAATGGTTCTGGGAACTGTTGTTATATCCTCTTATCCCCAAAAATAAAATAGGTACCTCTTCTAGACAGAACCTTCCAACTAGAACCTGTAAAAAAATTACTGCCAGAACCTGTAAAAAATTAAAACCATATTAAAAAATTGAAATGGTCTCATCAAGATCAGTGGATGATTTTGAAGAATCAATGATATTTGGTTAATTCCAACAATTTGGCTCGAAATTCTTGACTACATGGTCTAGTTGGAAAGACCTTATGAAGTTTACATTAAAATATTAAGTGGATATGGTTTATAGAATATTTAATATCACTTGATGTTAAATATTATAACACACATCATGTACATGTAGTTTACATCCTACCGTGGATAGGGTGTACACTTCTAGAAGATCATTTCATGGAAAACACCATGATATACATGACAAAACTGCATGTACCATGGGTGGAAAATGACTTTGGTTCCTCTCAAAGAACTCATTAATTGACCATACAATGTATTAGGTTGTGTGTTATAGAGGTACACATCATGTAAATAATTTTACATTACATGATATGTTAAGGTACATTCTATGTACCTCTCTCGGTTTTACAAACCCTATATATAGTATTACACATTATTTACTTCTTCTAAATTCATGCACATGAAATATCTCTTTGTCCAAAGTCAGATCATGACGTGTATGTAGTTTATAATGTGTAATATTTTTACATCAATTTTTATGGTTAAATTTTCTTATATATTATAGATTTTAAATGAAATTATTTTTGAATTATAGTCCCATTTAGATTGGACACTCAAAAAAAGATATCAATCATGTCGTTCAGGGAATTCTTCCTTTGATTGAAACATTTTTCGGTTGTGAATCTATGTTTGAATGTGGATCCCTCTCATAATCCCAAGGAAGGGTTGGAATTCCCATCTGGCTATATAGGGAACAAAGATTCTCAATATATGGATTAGTTAGTGTGTGTATTCTTCCCAGTTACATAATCCTAGGATCTTCATTCAATAGAGTTTTTATTTTGACTAATTAAGTGATAAAAAGGGAATGGGATCCTCCAATAGAGTTAATATTCAGTAAAACTAATAGATATAACAGATAATGCATGTAGAATATGTTTAAGTCCCATTGTTAGCAAATGTAAACAAGAGTATGGTTCTTGTTTATTATGGATGGAGACACATGTTTTTTGAAGTGGGTTTGATTTATCAAATGGGGAAAAAGAGGAAATCATGAATGGAAGACTAAATAATAACATAGAAAAAGAAGACATCATGACTAGAAGATAAATAGAACTAGAAATGAATAGGTAGTAGGACAAGGAGTAGGACAATATCTCTAAGAAAGGATCCAAGAAATGCAAGATCTCATCAACTATAGATGATGCTCAAATATGTGGGGTTATCCCATGTATCCTCACCCATACAGTTGTTTCCTAATTCCTTAACCATATCACTGTTTTGAAATTGTCAATTAAGATTTCATTGGAAAGACATCATATTGAGTAGTTGTATTGGGAAAAAATTTCTTCATGGTGACCTAAATGAGGACATTTTTCATAGAGAAACCAATAGGTTTTATGTGTCATTATAACTAGGATGTTGTGTGTAGGATCAACTAGATCCATTATGATTCAATGAATATTCCAAGAGAGTGGAATACAAATTTCAATGATTTAATGAAGGAGGAAGAGTTTTCCCCTAGAAATTATTAACACTTATTCTACCAGAATTTCATTCTCTAGAGATGTTTAATTATACTTATATTAGACATAAATGACATATGAATTACATAGCTGATAATTAAAATAATTAGTGATTTGAATCCTAATCTTTTTGAAACACTTAATGGGAATTATCTCAACTAGATGAAGTAGATATTAGGGATATGGATGGTTACTTAATTTTGTTTTGGTAATTTTTACCTAACCTGATGAGATTATATATATATGGTTGATGATTATATAGACATGTGTGAGGAGAAACTGGTTAATTTTTCAGTCTAAAGCTCAAAATTCCAAGAATTCATGTTTAAGATACCCTTTTTTAATCCTATAAATATGAAAAACTTCATTACTCAAATATAGAACCAAATTAGAGAACTATGTTCATTTTTTGGGAATCCCCAAATCATGTTGAAAATTCTCTTATATGTTAAGTGGGAAAATTTTATTCTCTGTGATTGATTCTCCTAGTGTCACTAAAATAATGTGGTAAATGTAACACATCAGTCTACTTCACACAACAGTGATGATATTTTAAGAGGGGAGTCCCACAACATGGAGGACCATGTGGTCATCCATATCCTTAGGATGATTTCATAATTCAGATAAATATTACTGAAAGGTTTCTATGTGTAGTGGTTCAGACCCCTAAATTTATTTGATGATTTGCTAATTTAGGGTCAATTATTTTTTGGAAACTATCTTGAGATCCACATTTGGAATCAACTCTTAGGAATGATTTCTACCAAAAATAATTAATTAAAACCATAAAAAATAAATAAAATTTTGTCATTAACATTCCATATATCATAATCACATGCTGGAGGAGAAGAAAATAAATAGAATAAACACTGTAAAAGCAAGAAAAAACGAAACACACTATCAATCCCTCAACTTCTATGATCTCCCTTCCCTACAATGAAAACCACGTAGCCACCTCTGGTGACCTTCTATACCCATTTGAAAAATATAAGTAACCACCATCCATAGAAATTGGTAAAATTACTAAGTGGATTATGTGATAAGGATAATAAAATAAAAACAAAACTAAAAAAAATGCCTTGTATGATTATGCAATTCACCACCGGTAACGACCCAAAATTTCATTAATGGAAATCCCTCTTGATCTAGTTAAATATATCTTTATGTAAAATATCTATATAAAATGTCATATTATTTGAGATTATGTTTTTGGATTTTAAAATACTGGTAAGATTTTTCACCTTTTCTAATATAGCAGTTGGACAATGATCACATGATTAGTATAAATATAGGCCTTTAACAAATCCAATTTACTCAGACAAAGGAAGCGATGGCCTCATTTATTAGACGTTCTCCATATGAAGCCCATTTGTTGGAGCTCGGAAAGGAGTTTGCATCTTTGGGCTTCTCTCTTGACCAAGCCCAATCTTATCTTGAATATGTTAAGCTCGAGCGGGACCGCCTACGAGATAAGTGGATGTTGATAGAGATTACCACCGGAGCAATGTTAACCAAGCCACCCCAAGAGTCTGTCACCATCGCACACAGTACTATTCAGTGTTATGAGAGTGTTGTAAGGGGTTATGTAACAAGACCCTAGTACTATGTTAATATACATTATTTTTGTATATAATAATGAATATACTTTCATTTTATTATTGTTACCTTATAAATAGTTTTTAAGGCACAAATATTATTTTTAGTTAATGTTCAACTAAAGAAATATATTTTTATGAATTAATGGATTTTTGAATTGAATAATATTTTAATAAATTATTAATATTAATATTATTAAATTAATTTTTATTAAATACAAATGATTGTATAATTTTATAAATTCAATAGTAAATTTTATTAATATTTGAAAGCCATTTTTGTCAAAATCCGTGAATTTTCGACAAATAATGGTTTTTATTTTAAAAGTGAATATTAAAATATTTAGAGAATTATTTTGATAAAATGAATATTATTTCTGGAATCTGGGTGTCGAAATTAACCAATAGTTAATTTTTCATAATTTTCTAAGACAGTGAAATTTTTGGGTAAAAATTAAATACCATTTAAATATATAATGTGTTTTATGACATCATAATGACCTGACCGTGATGTACTAAAATACTATAAACTTTATGTTCGTACAATATATGTTTTACCATTAAAATAATGTGATTTTAAGTTTGTTTTATTTATTTTACAACGCTTTAGTGGACCCTTCAAGACTTATTAAATATTTTGTCTTTTTAAATTGTTTTCCTTGGGAGTGTGACTCACCTCTACATAAGAAACCCCATTATTTTAAGAAGTTCAGACTATGTACATATAAAATATTTTTTCCACTTCCCTTTTCCGAAAAAAGTGGTCAAAAACTACAGGTTGGTTTGTGGTTTGCATTAGTTTAATGTGAGGTGTCCCAAACCTAAATAATAAATAAATCCTTCACATTTCCAATATAAACTGACCCAATCTCCCACTTCCTTCTCACTGAAATCCATTATAGTTCATCTAACATAGGACCTCCTCTCTTTATAATCCTCCCAAGGTGTCCTAAGCTTCCCAGAATCCTCTCTAAAGTCCCTCTTAAGCCTTTTTAAGAACACATCCAATTAAGGGTTTTCTTCCTTTCTCATTTTTGTCAAATTTTCTTAATGTTGTTATTCCATTTTAATTTAAATTATAAATGTTGGGGTATGGTTTCTCACCTCCCCCATAATTAAATATTTATGTTTGAATTATGAGATACATCATTCTCTCTCAATAAATGCCTCCCATGTACACCTGTTACTATGCCAAAATTCTAAAAGGAATTTATCTCTCCTCACTTACATTCACACAATTATTTTGTATCATGAATCTAAATTCCATTAAAATTATTGGGACATGAATATATATGAATCCCTTACTATTAATTTCATGTAAATATGATGAGACACCCCTTTATCTCTCATCAACAATTTTTATGAATTCTTAAGTCACACCGTTTTGCTGCCAAAATTGCATTGATTTTCCAAGACAATGTCATTGTGTAGTGAATACAATGCCCATTTCTCTATCAAGGGTATTCGAATTTATTCTCATTTATTATTGATTATAAAGTTTCATTTATTAATTCTACATTCTTTTATCAAGGAATTAATAATGATGTTTTATGAATCCATGTTATATGATCCATGTGGCAAACTTATGCATGAAATGAAATGTTTAAGAAGGGTGCGCCCTTATAGCGATCCAATGCATTGGGTAAAGTATAGTATCAGGATACGTCATGAGAAATGGGTGTATACTCATGATAATTCATGTGCAATGAGGGTTAACTCATGCGTCATGTTCAATGAGGGTTTACTCATTCTCCATGTGTAATGAGCCTTGGCTCATTCTAATTCCATGTTGAGTGTTGTTGCCACATTTCCATGTTATGATTATCATGCTTTATCATTCCTTTATGTTTATGGTTCTATTGTGCTCTATTAATATTACTATTGTCTAACATGTATTGTATTCCTCATGTTATTCCATGATTATTCCATTACCGGGCTTTATATCTCACCCTTTTCTTATGCATGTCCTCAGGTTATCCCATGAAATGCTAAGTACAAGGGAATTTAGTGGTCATGTAAAGGATGTTTTCAATAAATATGTTGTATTTCATGTTTTAAGTTGTTATGTGATGATCCTAATCCCAAAGGACATTAGAAATCTCGATATTCTATGTTGTATCAAGTGATGTTTATGTAATAAATTATGTTTAATTGTGTACTAAAAGACCAGGGTTGTCATAGTTGGTATCATAGGATAGGTTATGTTATTTTTGGGATTAGGATTAGAAAACCCTAGTAAATACTTAGAGACAAGACTAAGTATAATAAAAAACATCCCTATGTTTTGGTGAGTATTTAATAAGTGGTTTATCAAGAAAATACATCCCTGTCTGGATACAAGCAGGTAGAGGCAGCTCTGGCACAGATTTATCCTAGGGGTAAAACCCGAAAACATCACTTTGAGCTAGACTCAAAAGGGAACTGGTGGACAACAATGGGACTTGCTGCACTCTTGTTTATGACACTCCTGGGGGATATGCTTTGGTAAATTCATAATCCTAGTATAAACCATTATTAATGGAAAAAATGACCTAAGAATATATATTAGAAAGGAGATCATGGGTAACATAGACTAAAACCAATAGATTCATATGTTAAGGAAATTAAATTTATTTATAAGTCATCAGTTTTGTCCTTGTATTACCCTTTTTTTTTACCCCTAACTTTCCTTTTATTCCAGCCAATGGCTAGTAATAGGAGGACTCGGGCTAACAACCGATGTGAAGATCAATGTGATGAATGTACTAATGAGATTCCCAATCCAATGGGAGAGGGAATCACGAACATTGTCACACTTCTCTCTCAGCGAACTCAAGATTTGAATGAAAACATGGGTAAATAGGAATGTTCTACCCCCATAAGAAAGAACAATCCACTATTGAGAGCTTCATGAGACAAATGTCTCCTACTTTTAATGGATCATCTGATCCCTCAATCACTGAACAATGGATCAACTCCATTGAAAATATCTTCTCAATCCTTAAATGTTCTGAACAAGAGAAGGCTCTCCAGGCTGCTTATTGTAGAGTGGGTGAAGCTGATCAATGGAGGATGTTGATAAAAAATATGTAGCCTAAGGAGGATATCGAGGCCTTATAATGAAAGGATTTCCAGAAGATTTTTTTCGAAAAATATTTTCCGTGCACCCTTTGACTTAAGATGGAATCATACTTCCTTGCCCTAAAGCAAAAAAGCTGATGAATCTATTGCAGTGTGCAAGGAAAACTTCACAAGGCTTTCACAATACACCTCCCTCTTTATCATAACCCCTGAATGCAAGGTTGACCACTTCTTTGGTGGGCTGAAACCTAGCCTGATGAAAGCGCTGGCGATCCGTGACTTTGACAGTAGTGAGGAAATTGTCCGATGTACCCTCAAGGTTGTAATGTAGATTGGAGAATCTAAGGGTTATCATGGGGATAAGAAGCATAATGTGGAATTAAATGCTATTGGTCTGATGGATAAATCCAATGGTGCTAATAAGATCCATCACCCCACTTTCGAAAGGTGCAAAATAAATCACCCCAAAAAATTGCCTGAAGGGGGCGAGGAAATGTGATAGGTGTAGAAGAGAAGGGAACTTGGCAATTAACTGTTGGAAAGAAAATCTCACGGCTGTGAAAGAGGAGTGGAAAGATCTATTATAATCTCAACACATGCTTCATTGCTACAACATCAATGAACCAGGGCATCTTGAAAATTAGTGCCCAAAGGCAAGGGTTTTCGGATGCAACCAACAACCTCCAAGGCCTCAAGCGTGATCTTTTTCCATCACTACTACTGAAGTGAACCCCAAAAATGAAGTGGTGATTGGCATGCTAGTTATTCATTCAAGAATAGTGAATGTACTTTTTTATTTAGGTTCTACGCATTCTTTTATATCTCTAAAGTATATTAGAAAAATCCCAACACCACAACAAATCATGGAAGTGAAGATATCAGTGAGTACAAAAAATGTTGTAATCATTGCATCCCATGAATATAACTCCTACCATGTCGTAATATGTGGATTAAACTTTCCATTAAACCCCAGAATACTCCCTCTAGTGTAATTTGATGCAATTCTTGGCATTTATTGTCTTTCCTTATATAGAGCCTACATAAATTATCGTGAGAGGGAAATCACTCTCCATATGGAGAATCAACCCCCGATTCATTACAAGTGCAAGGAGGAAGATGAATCTTCTTTAGCTCCATCATCTCAAGAATTAATATTACTACCCTATGAGCACACATATCTGGCTCAGATGATTGAGTCTATGGATGCAACCATCCTAGAAGAAATGCCTATTGTGAGGCAATTCGCTGAAGTGTTTCCCAAGGAATTGCCTGGTCATCCTCCAAGAAGAGATGTCGAATTATCAATTGATCTTATACATGGTGAATTTCCAATATCCAAGACTCTATATATAATGTCTATTGTGGAGCTTGCGGATCTGAAGAAACAACTACAGAAGAATCTGGATAAATAGTTTATACGCCCAAGTGCTTCACCATGGGGTGCACCAGTCCTCTTCGTCAAAAAGAATGGTGGGTCAATGAGCCTTTGCGTCGATTATCGTGAGCTTAAAAAAATCACGATAAAGAACAAGTATCCTCTCCCATGAATTTATGACTTGTTCAATTTGTTGCATGGAGCACAATACCTCTCTATGGTGGATTTGCGGTCAGGATATTATCAAGTAAGGGTGAAGAGGAATGATCTCCCCAAGATAGCTTTTCATACAAGATGTGGGCACTATGAATTCATAGTAATTACTTTCAGACTCACTAATCCTCCATAAATCTTCATGGACGTTATGAATAGAGTCTTTAGAGATTACCTCGACAAATTTGTGGTAGCCTTTATAGATGATATTCTGATATACTCCAAAACCAAGGAGGATCATGAGGAGAGTCCAAAAACAATACTAGAGACCTTGCAGAAGGAGAAGCTCTATGAAATATACAACAAGTGTGAGTTATGGTTAAAGTAGGTCTCATTCTTGGGCCATATCATCACAAGAAATGTGATATTTTTGGATCCCTCCAAAACAAATTCAATTGAAGGATGGCTGAGTCCAACATTAGAAATGAATATTTGTATCTTCTTGGTGTAAGATGGATATTTTTGTCGATTTGTGAGAAATTTATTGTCATTTTCAAACCCTCTTAACAAGATTACCCAGAAGGGAGTAATGTTTTCTTGGAGTGATTAATGCGAGGAAAGATTCAAGGAGTTGAAAAGGAGGCTTATCACTGCACCTGTGATCACTTTACCCACAAGTGGACAAATTTTTGTTGTATTTTGTGATGCTTCAAAGAAGGGTCGGGGATGTGTGTTGATGAAAAATGGCAGTCATTGCCTATGCTTCAAGGAAATTTGATAGTTTGTGAACAGAACTATCCAACACATGACCTCGAGTTGGCTGTAGTGATCTTCACATTTAAAATTTGGCGGCATTATCTCTTTGGGGAGAAGTGTGAAATATATACGGAACACAAAGTACTCAAGTATATATTAACATTGAAAGAGTTGAACATGCACCAACGACGATGGTAAGGGCTGATCAAATACTATGACTTCTCAATCCATTATCACCCTGGGAGAGCGAACAAGTTGGCAGATTCCATAAGTAGAAAGGACCCATCGATTCTATCATTGATGATAATTGAAAAGGATCCAATATACTTAGATTTAATGAAGTTGGACACGGGAATCATAAATAAGGGAACATCATCAATCATTTCACAAATTATTGCTCAACCGTCACTTTTGGAAAGGTTAAAATATGATCAAAAGAATGATGTAGGAATTCTAGAAAATATGGAAGCTATCGGAAAAGAGAAATCCTCAGAGTTTAATGTTAATGAAGAATGAATTGTGAGATTTGGGAAAAGACTATGTGTTCCATAAAGTCCGGAGCTGAAGAAGGAACTTTTGGATGATGCACATAGTTCAAATTTCTCTATTCACCTAGGAAACACAACGATTTATTAAGATCTTCGAGAGCATTATTGGTGGGATAATATAAAGAAAGAGATCGTTGAATATACATCAAAGTGTCTGGTGTGCCAGCAAGTGAAGGTATAGAGGTAGAAGTATAAGGGGATGATACAACCATTGCCCATACCAGAATTGAAATGGGAGAACATCACCATGGACTTTGACACCGAACTTCCGAAAATATCCAAAGGCAACAATGCAATCTGGTTTTTTTGGATCGTCTTACAAAGGCTGTATACATCATTTCTATTCAAGAGGATTTCTAAATGGATCAACTTACATAGATATATATCAGGGAAGTGGTAAGGCTTCATGGAGTACCACTGTCTATTGTGTCCAATCGAGATCCAAGATTCACCTCTATATTTTGGAAGAGTATTCAACATGCTCTGAATATTGACCTGAACTTCAGTACGACCTATTTTCCTCAAACTGATGGCCAATCCGAGTGAACTATCCAAACACTTGAGGACACGATGAGAGCATGCTCAATGGACTTTAAAGGAGTATGGGATCAACATCTTCCTCTTTTTGAGTTATCTTATAATAACAGTTTCCACTCCAGCATCAAAATGGCACCATATGAAGCCCATTATGGGAAAATGTGTAGAACACTAGTGTGTTGAGATGAGGTCAGTGAGTATAAGCTGCTTGGACTAGAAATAGTCAAATAAATGGTGTAAAAGGTGAAAACCATTCAGCAACATATCAAGGCAGCCTAGAGTTGACAGAAGAGTTAGGCAGATAACCGTCGACAAAACGATGAGATTAAAGTTGGTGACATTGTATTTCTACACATATCTCCATGGATGAAGGTCATGAGGTTTGGAAAGAAAGGGAATTTATGTCCAAGGTACATCGGCCCCTTAGAGATTCATGATCGTGTCGAGTTTGTGGCCTATCGACTAGCACTTACACCTACCATAGCCAATGTATATGATGCTTTTCATGTATCCCACTTAAGGAAGTACATACCAGACCCTTTACATGTACTCTCTTTGGAGGTGGTATAGTTAGAGGATGGTATTTCTTATGAGGATAAACTAGTAAAGATATATGATCTATAGAAAATGTTCTATGAAATAAAATAATTCCCCTCGTTAAGGTGTTGTGGAGAAACCAAAAGTTTGAAGAATAAATGTGGTAATCAAGGGAAATGATGAAGCAGAGTTACCCATATCTATTTTAGTGTGGGAAAAGGAAATTTCAATGGAATAATTTCTTAAGGGGGAAGGTTGTAATGAACCAAAATTTCATTAATGGAAATCCCTCTTGATCTAATGAAATGTATCTTTATGTAAATTTTTTATATAAAATGTCAACTTATTTGGTTTTATTCTTTTTGATTTTAAAATACTGGTATGAATTATGACCTTTTCTAATATATCCATTGAAAATGTGATCACATGATTAGTATAAATATAGTTCTTCAACAAATCCAATTTACACAGATAAAGGAAGTGATGACCTAAATCAGTAGATGTGCCACATACGAATCACATTTGTCAGAGCTCTGAAAGGAGGTTGCGCATTTGAGCTTCTCTCTTTACCAATCCTAAGCAGAGCTTGAATAAGTTATGCTTGAGCGGGACTGCCTATAAGATAAGTGGAAGTTGATAGAGATTACCACCCGAGCAATGTTATCCGAGACACCCCAAGAGTATGTCATCATCGCATACCCTACTCTTCGGTCTTACACATGTGTTATAAGGGGTTATGTAATACGACCCTAGTACTATGGTTATGTACATTATTTTTTATATAATAATTAATATACTTTCATTTTATTATTGTTACCTTGTAAATAGTTTTTAAAGCACAAATAGTATTTTTAGTTAATGTTCAACTAAGAAAACTATTTTTAAAAATTAATTGATTTATGAATTAAATAATATTTTAATAAAATATTATTATTATTATTAAATTAATTTTTATTAAATATAAATTATCATAAAATTTACTGAATGCAATTGTAATTTTTATTAAGGTTAGAAATCCATTTTTGTCAAAACCCATGAAATTTTCAATAATTTTCGGTTTTTATATTAAAAGATAAAATTAACATATTTAGAAAATTATTTATAAAAAATGAATATTATATCTACAATCAGGAAATCGAAAGTATCCAATAGTAAAATTTTCATACTTTTCTGAGACAGTCAAATTTTTGGGTAAAAATTAAATACCATTTAAATATATAATGGGTTTTATGACAACATAATGACCCAATAGTGATGTAATTTAATACAATAAACATTATGTTCAGCAAATATATGTTTTAACATTAAATTAATGTGATTTTGGGTTTTTTTGATTTATTTTAAAAAGCTTTAGTGGACCCTTCAAGACTTATTAAACAATATGTCTTTTTAAATTGTTTTCCTTGGGAGTCTGACTCACCTCCACATAAGCAACCCCATTATTTTAAGAAGTTTGGAATTTGGCATTATAAAATATTTTTTTCCACTACCGTTTTCCAAAAAAATGATCAAAAACAATTTTCTGGTTTTTGGTTTGGATTAGTTTAACCTGAGGTGTCCCAAACCTAAATAATAAAGAATTCCCTCACCTTTTCTATATAAACCCACCAAAGCCCCCACTTCCTCCTCCCTCAAAGACTTTGGAGTTCATCCAAACACTGCCCACTTCTCTATATAATCCTCCCAAGGTGCCCCAAGTTCCCAATAATCCTCTCTGAAGCCCCTCTCAATCCTTTCGAAGCACACTTCCTAGTAAGGGGTTTTTTTCCTTTCTCATTTTTGTCCAATTTTCTTAATGTTGTTATGCCCTTTTAATTTCAATTATAAATGTTGGGGTACAGTTTCAAACCTCCCCCATACTACACTATTTATGTTTGAATAATGATATACCCATTTATCTTTCAATAAGTTCCTCCCATGTACACCCGTTACAATGCTGAAATTCTGAAAGGAATTAATATTTCCTCACTTACATTCAAGCAAATCTTTTGTATCATGAATATAAATTCCATAACAATTATTGGGACATGTATCTATATTACCCCATTACTATAAATTTCTTCTAAATATTATGTGAAAACCCTTTCTCTCTCATCATCCATTTTTATGAATTCTTGCATCACGCTGTTACGTTGTAGAAATTGCACCGATTATCCAAGACAATGTCTTTGTGTAGTGAATACCATGCCCATTTCTCTATCAAGGGTATTCAACTTTATGAACATTTACTTATTGATTATAAATATTCATGTATAAATTCCACATTCTTTTATCATGGAATAGATAATGATGTTTTATGAATCCATGTTATATGATCCATGTGGCACCCTTATGCATGAAATGAAATGTTTAAGAAGGGTTCGACCTTATAGCACTCCAATGCATTAGGTAAAGTAGAGTATCAGGATATGTCATGTGCAATGGGTGTTTACTCATGCTGATTCAAGGGAAATGATGGTTTACTTGTGCTTCATGTGCAATGAGGGTTTACTCATGCTCCATGTGCAATGAGCCTTGGATCATGCAAATTCCATGTTAAGTGTTGTTGCCACATTTCCATGTTATGATTATCATGATTTATCATGACATTATGTTTATGATTCTCTTGTTCTCTATTGATATTCTTATTGTCAAGCATTTATTTAATTCGTCATGTTATTCCAGGATTATTCCTTTACTTGGCATTAAATCTCACCCTTTTCTTATGCATGTCCTATAGTTATCCCATGCAATGCTAAGTACGAGGGGTTCTAGTGGTCTTGTAAAGGATGTTTTCAATAAAGATGTTGTATTTCATGTTTTTAGTTGTTATGTAATTATTCTAATCCCCAATGACACTATACCTCTCAAACTTCTATGTTGTATCAAGTGATTTTTATGTAACAAATTATGTTTAATTTTGTAATCAAAGACCAGGGTTATCATACCAACCAACATATAAGAACCACAATGCCCCATGAGTCAAATCATATTCCTGTAATCAAGGGGGAACATATCCAAGTTTCAAAATGATATTTTTAAATATTATAATACTATTAATTTAGAATTACTCTTTCTATTAATGATATATAATCATCTTGGCTCGAGTTTCATCTTAGTTTTATTTTTTTCAATACATGTTTTTTTGAGAATTTTTCATTAGATTTATTTTATATTATTTTTATTAATATTATATTTTAAAATTTCATTCATTTAAGTTATAATTGAATCATATTTATTATATTTATTTCATATCAGTAGGTTTTATTTTGGTTTTGTTTATGTTGGTTTTCCCAAATTTTGAAAATTATGTTTGGAGACAGATTTTGAAGAATGATGGGTTTTTGGTGAGAGGAAAATGCATATATTGTAATACCCATGATCTAAGCTTAAAGAGTGAAAATAATTACTTCTTGGACTCATTAAATTTGAGGGGGGAAGCTACATAAGAAGTAGTTCTTAAGATACAAAAAGTGTAGTGAATGAGATGTAACTGAAAATAGAAAACTAAGAGGCTTGATTTTTGTGAATGAGAATTATGATGGTTGAATGGAAGAATGTATGAGAATACTTAAAAGCATGTTTGATAGAAAGTCCCAATATTTCGGTTCAGATGAGAAGATATAGGATTCACTCTGGAAAATAAGTTTTGGTCATGATTCAAATTTTAAGAAAACTAAAAAGATTTGTGTGCCTTTATTGAGGTTCATTAAGGATGAAAAATTGCCTCAGGATCCTAGGCCTTGGATATGAAACTGCAAGTTGGTGAGATTGACGTCCTTTGGGAAAAACAAGACTATATAAGGTGACATCTTAGTCTGGAACATGTTGAAACCTTGTATTCAAGTGATCCAAAAGAAGTTTCCAAGGCCGGCTCTCTTGCATATTTTCTAAAATAGAATCGTCTATCACCTGAAAATCCAACTACAATAGAGGTGTAATGCAAAAAAACACTCCACTCTACAATGCCCAAATCCTCTATAGACAAGCACTTACATGCACATGTTCATAGTCCTACAAAATTGAAGTAATGCAACATTGGTTTGAAGTCAGTGGGACTCCTCGAGATGTTTCAATAGTGAGGATCTCCATCCCATGAGTTACAGTTTTTCACTCTTTCCTTCACTTGTTCAGATGGCTATGTGTTGTAGATCATTAATTTTAGAAAAAAAATAGTGAATTCAAGAGCTTCTAGTCATAACTCACCATGTGGATTCTCAAAAAGTATATGTGATGGATCTTGATAGACCGAGCTTGAATAAAATTATCTTTATTATTAATGAATGTTAGGTTCTTCAAATAAGCATAAAAAATCTCTCAAGAGTTTCTTTCATGGTGAATGAAATGTCTCTGATAGAAAAACATAAAAAAATTCCTTACACTTATTCTTTTTGAGTGAATTTTTCTTCAAGAATGACAGACATATACTCATTACTCCATTGAAAAACTCAAATAGATAATTCAAAAAACTCTAGAGGTTTTTGTCTCTTATCATTAAGAAAGAGAATTAATCAACAAGAAAAAACATATATATCCTAAAAATAGGCCCTACATAATATCATGCTTTCGATTTTAGGTTGTGATAGAATCAAATGCCATAGAGAATACATACCCAAAAAATAGGAGGTTGTGAAAAAATACATACCCAAAACAAACCCTATAGAAAAATAAATACCCAAAGAGAATAAGAGGTTGTAATATAATTAGAGTCTAAGAATCATATACTGGGAAATAAACATTCCCTACATAATACCATGATTTCTATTTCGGGCCATGGAGTATGTACTGGAAAATAAGCAGGCCAATGATAGACCATGTGGCACTCTTATATAAAAGAAAGAAAATTCTATAAGGGGGGATCATGGTCACATAAGGAGAAACTATTGCCTAGAAATAAACAATAAAACTAGGGTTTTTAGGGTCCCCATATTTATTTTTATTGGTTCCATGTGAGGAAGAGTGGGAGGAGAGGTTGTTAAAAAGGGTTGGTTGGAGAGAGTATGGTGTGGAAATTATAGGTTACCTCCAAAAATACCTAAGATACCTCAAGATAATGTGTATTTTTGAGATGTTTGAATAATAATATCAAATAAAAAATTATGTCTCTATCATTGATGAATTAGAAATGGAAGTATCAAAAGACAATTTAATGAACACACAAAAGAACATGGAAAATAAGGTAAGGAAAAATATAAAGTAAGAGAAGGATCAACCACTTCCTAAAATTGAACAAAGTGGTAAGGGTAGATCTGAAGATTTTAGTTATAGAGATCCTTTATGATATTAATTTACAATATTTCATGATTATAAAGAGATAATAATAGTTATATAGTTTTACTCTCATATTATAGATTATTTGAATAAGGATCCAATGTATTGGTAATCCAATATAAAACCATTAGTATCCTGCCCAAGAAAACAATATGAACCTCTTTAAGTAAGAACCTTCAATTCAAATCCTTTAAAAAAATTACAACAATGAAAAAAATTGAAATAGCCTCATCATGATTAGTGGATGATTTAATATGATTTGGTTTATGCCAAAGATTTTCCTAAAATTCAAGACTACAGGGTATAGTTGGGAAGACCAGATGAAGTTTACATTGAAGAATGCATTGGATATGGTTTGTATAATATATAATATAACTGGATGCTAAATATTATAACACACATTGTGTACCTATAGTTTAAATCATGGAATGAATAGGATGTACACTCCCAAAAGATCATTTTGAATTAAACACCACGTTATACATGACCAAACTGCATGTACCATGGATGGAAAACAACTTTGGTTCCAATCTAAGTACTCATTGACTAACCATATGGAGTTATATGTTTTATGTTATAGAGGCACACATCATGTACATAAGTTTACATTACATGATACGTTATGGTACAATCCATGTACCGATATTGGTTCTACACACCATGTATTCAATATTACACATTGTTTACTTATTCCAAATTCATGAACATGACATATGTTCTTGTACAAAGTAAGATCAAGATGTGTAGGAAATCTATAATGTGTAATATTTCCACATAGATTTTTACAGTTATCTTTTCTTATATATTAGATATTTTACATGATCTGATATTCATATTCATGCCGTATTTAGATTGGATACCAGACAATAGATATCAAAAATTTCATTCAGAAAATTATTCAGTATATATAAACCTTTTTTAGATGTTACGCTATGTTAGAATGTGGATTCCTATAATAATCATAAGGAAGGGTTAGTATTCCCATCTGACTACATAGGGAATAATGATCCTTAGTATGTAGATTCGATAGAGACTGTATTCCTCCCTATTAAATGATCCTTGGCTCTTCTTTTAAAATAGTTTTCATTTTGACTAATTGGGTCAGGAATCTTTTTTTGGTATTTTATAAAAGCCACTTTTTGGAAAGTGGTAACCATACAAAGATCCAAATCAACACACATTCAAAATCAACCACATCTCAATTTCAAAATTCAAACCTTCAAAAACAAATCTTCCGCACACCTTGAGCCATGCACATGGCCTCGAAGCACATGTCCTCTCGATTTTTGCACCACCTCAAGCCACGACCTACCTCGAAACAAACACCATGTGGTTTCTAAATTATCCTCCTCAACAGGATCACCGACGAGCTTCATCTTCACCGTCGCCATCAAAGGACCGGCGTTCACACCACTATCACCTCTACCATGATGCCACAACACACCACCAAGAATAGCACAAAACTATTTCTGAAAACTGAACTCAATCCAAAAGATGAAAACAAAACCAGAACTGGGGCCACCCGAACAAACCGCCACTCCACAAGCCAGATAAGGAGAGTCCATCACCGCCTTCATCACCAAACCCAAAATCCAGATCCTCCCAGCACCTGTAGACGACACGACCCGCAATGGAATCCCCAATTCTCAGCATCTGAACCTGCCTCTTGGACCGACACCATGACTCCGAGTAAAACCCTGACCAGACTACAGGTTTGGGTGTGGATACAGCTAGGTCACGAACAAGTTCACCGAAGAGGACGAGCCCACACGATGCTTCCAGAGGATGAATCCACACCACGAACGCATCGAGAAAGGATGTAACACCTTAAGCATCTATGGTACACGTCTGTTTGAAAAATGCAATAGCGTGTGTTATACGCAACATCGAGTTCTAACACACCACAACCAATCAAACTAGCCGTTATGAACAGTAATACCCACTTTTTGAAATTTATAAATTTTATTCTTCAAAATGGACTTCATTTTTTGATTTGGAATATCGAAATTAACCTAGGGTGAATTTTTGGTGTTTTTCTGAAAAACATCATTTTTTGATGAATAGTGAAACCACTAAGTGGTAGTTAAAAACCTGAATTTTTCATAAAACATAATTTTACCGCTTCTGTGAGTGGAATTTCAAAATTCTGAGAGACACAGTTAATATCAAGGACTAAAATGTGGTTCATTGAGATGAAAATAATTTTTGGTGAATAGTAACTTTTTACTTTTATTTACTACGGTTGAAAGTAAATAGGGTAATTAAGGGTAAAAATGATATTAATATTACCCTAACACATGTCCTAATTCTATTAGACAAGTGTATCTCGACCAAAAACAACCTTAGAAATAAAATATTATCATTTTGGTCCACTTGGCTTAGATTAGGAAATTTATTATTATTTAATTCAAAGAAGAGTTAAAAGAGTTAAAATCAAGGTTTATTTACTAAAAAAATTTTAGTATAGAGTTAAAGATAAGATAAATTAGATTGTAAATATTAATTAGAATGATAAAAGATTTCCTACATAATGATATTTTATTTATAATTTTTAGACATTAAATAATTTAATTTATTTATGACACAATGATGATGCAGTAATTACCATAATAGTGAAAGATTAGAATAATTGATATTATAAATACCCAAATAAATGTAATTTGAGACTTTTTATAAATACCAATAATTTTATTGGATAATATGACATGTTATGATTTATTTAATTAACTTTTTTCAAAGAAATAATCCTGTTATGATTTTTACAATAATCAATTATTGAATAGTGTCAAAATTGAATTAAAATAGTTTTTAAAACAAATATAATATTAATAATTGATATTAAATGCCTAAAAATCTAAGGTTTGGCCAAAAGACTTATATCCTAAGAGGGATCAATGTTAGATCACTTCATGAGGTAGAAACCACCAACATTCAATGGGTGTACAAATCCCTTAGTAGCTGAGTAATGGATAAATTCCCTAGAGAAAATATTTCAGGCTTTATGGAGTAGTGAAAGGGAAAAAGTTATCATGCCAGTTTACCGCCTCACTGGAGATGCTGATCAATGGTGGTAATTAATTCAAAACATGAAGGAAGATGATGAAGTATCAAATATGGAATGGAGGGAGTTCAAAGATCTATTTTTAGAAAAATAATTTCCTCATGACCATCGAGGAGATATGGGAAGACAATTTCTGAGTCCGAGACAAAAGGAGGATGAGAATGTCCCAAAGTATGAGGCTAACTTTACAAGGTTAACAAGGTAGGCTGGAGATTATATACATAACCCAAGAAGTAGGATTGATCATTTCTTTAATGGGTTAAAACCATTTCTCCGTCGAGCATTAGTCTCACAATCCTTCTCGTCGTACGAAGACATTATCTCATGTGCTATCAAGATAGAGAAAGAATTCTCTAAGTCATATGACTTTAAAGCAAAGAAAGAGAAGTAGAGATCTACTGATAAATATGTGAATGGAAATAAGGGGAAGAAGGGAAAGGTTGAATATCCATCCTGTGGTAAATGTGGTAAGAAACACCCTGATACGTGCTTGAAGGGAATGGGTGTCTGTTACAAGTGTGGTGAAAAAGGACACAAAGCTCATGATTGCAAAGGGAAGAAAGAAGATACCAATGTTTAGTGCTACAATTGCAGGGAGATGAGACATTATGCAAATGAATTTCCTAAGCGTCAGGGGAACTTACCTCAGTAAATTCCAAGGGATCAAGGCCAAGCTTATGATATCAGTACTGTTGAGGTAGAAGCTCCGAAAGACATGGTGGCAGGTAATTTAATGGTTTCCTCAAGTTTAGAAGATGCATTATTTGATTCTGGATCATCGCATTGTTTCATATCTTCCCAGTTCGCTAAAAAAATTAGATATTTCCAATTTGATTTAACAAGGGAGTTGTCAGTTAAAACTCCTAAGGGAAGTATCATTGCAAAAAAGTTTTGTGAATCAGTCCCCATTAGAGCACATAAATTTTCTTTATCTGCTGATCTCATCGTCATACCTATGATTGAGTTTGATATAATCCCCAGTATGGATTGGATTTTGGACCATGATGCGATGATTTATTGTAAGAATAAGGAGGTTTCGATTTTTGATGATGATGATAAGTAACACCTTATCTTTAGAGAAGAATTTTCACCACCTAATTCTTATCTAGATCAACCCCCAGTAGCTCAACTAAATTCAATTATTGGGGAGGAAGAGGATGAAATTACAGTGGGTGAGGAAAGGAATGTTCAAATAGAGGATGTACCTATTGTGAAAGAATATGTAGATGTGTTTCCAGAAGATTTACCTGTACTTCCTCTAGAACGAGAAGTTGGGTTTTCCATTGATTTAACTCCTGGATCAAGGCCTATATCGAAGACCCCTTATAGAATTGACACTATAGAATTAGTTAAACTAAAGAAACAACTAGAAGAATTGAGTAATAATGGATTTATTCTCCCTATTGTTTCTCCATGGGGAGCCCATGTTCTTTTGGTTAAAAATGAAGATGGATCTATAGGTTATGTATCGACTACAAGGAGATCGATGTTATAACAATAAATAACAAGTATCCCCTACCTCGCATTGATGATTTATTTGACCAAATTCATGTATCTTAATACTTTTCAAAGATTGACCTTCGATCTGGATACCATCAGTTGTGTGTGAAGAAGGAAGACATTCTAAAGACAACATTTCGAACCAGGTACGGGCATTATAAGTTTACAGTAATGCCTTTTAGATTGACTAATGCACCCACTATATTCATGGATCTGATGAATAGAGTTTTCAAGGAATATCTCAATGAATTTGTGGTGGTATTTATTGATGATATCTTGGTATACTCCAAAATCTACGAAGATCATGAAAGTCACTTGCGCATTATCCTAAAGACTCTAAGAAGACATGAATTATATGGGAAGTTTAGCACATGTGAATTCTGGCTTCAGGAGATTTCTTTTCTTGGCTATATTGTCTCTAAAGATGGAATCTCTGTTGGTCCTTCTAATACCAAGGAAATTCAAGAATGTCCAACACCTACAAGTATAACTGAGGTACGCTGTTTTATTGGTTTGGCAGGTTATTATCAACGTTTCGTCCAGAATTTTGCCCGATTGGCTAACCCGTTAACGAAGCTCACACGTAAAGGGGTTAAATTTGTTTGGACAAAAGAGTGTGAAGAATGTTTCGAAGAACTGAAGAGAAGATTAGTCAATGATCCTATATTGACTCTACCATCAGTGAATGATGGGTTCGTTATTTATAGTGATGCATCGAAGAAAGGACTTGGTTGTGTTCTTATGCAGAATGGTAGGGTTATTTCCTCGGCATCACGACAGTTGAAAATTCATGAACAAAACAATCATACTCATGATATCAAGTTGGAAGTGGTGATCTTTGCTTTGAAGATATAGAGGCACTACCTCTATGGTGAAAATGTGAGATTTATACTGATCACAAGAGTTTGAAGTATATTTTCTCACAAAAAGAAATCAACATGAGGCAAAGGAGATGGCTTGAATTACACAAGTGTTATGATTGTACGATACACTACCACCCAGGGAAAGAAAACAAGGTGGCAGATGCTTTGAGAAGAAAAGACCATGGAGTTTTGAACAATATGATAATTTAAAGGGATCCAATTTTCATGGATCTAGTAAACATGGACATGGGAATAACCAGGGAAGGTGAAAAATCAATGCCTTTTCAAATGGTTGCCAAACCATCTTTACTAGAAATGATTAAGAGTTCTTAGACCGATGATGAAGAATTTCAAAAGAAGATTAAAGCTGTGAATGATGGGAGATTGAGAGACTTTGTGTGTGAAGATGGAATTTTGAAATTCGTGAAGAGGCTTTGTGTTCCCGATATACCTGATCTAAAAAGGGAATTGCTGGATGATGCTCATAGTTCCAATTTCCCTTTACACTCTGGGAGAACCAAAATGTATAGAGACTTGAAGGAACATTTTTGGTGGGACAACATGAAGAGGGAGATTGCTGATTTTGTGTCAAGATGTATGGTTTTTCAACAAGTGAAAGTTAGAAGGAAACAGCCTGGAGGAGTCATGCAACCTCTTCCCATACTTGAGTGGAAATGGGAAAATATTATGATAGACTTTGTCATGGGCTACCAAAGAATCCTAGATGGAACGATACAATATGGGTTATTCTTGATCATCTTACCAAGTCAACACAGTTTCTTGCTATAAGGGAATATTTTCCACTTGAACGACTAGCAAGACTATATATTAATGAAGTTGTGAGACTTCATGGAGTACCCCTATCGATTGTTTCTGATCGTGATCCCCGTTTTACTTCATGATTCTGGAAAATTATTCAGAAAGCCTTGGATACTAAACTTCATTTGAGCACTGCGTACCACCCTCAAACAGATGGACAATCCGAACGAACTGTTATAACCTTAGAAGACATGTTGAGATCCTGCTCACTTGACTTTTAGGGTATGTGATATCAATATTTACCTCTGGTATAATTTTCCTATAACAATAGCTTCTATTCAAGTATTCAAATGGCACCATATAAAGCGTTATACGGAAATAGATGTCGCACACCAACCTGTTGGGATGACGTTGGTGAAAGAAAACTTGTAGGCCCAGAAATGGTAGAGGAAACTATGGAAAAGGTGATGGTAATCCAAAACCATATCAAAGCAGCTCAAAGTAGGAAGAAGAGCTATGCTGATAATCGAAGGAAGGATTTGGAATTTCAAGTCAGTGATCATGTTTTCTTTAAGGTATCTCTATAGAAGGGAGTCATACGTTTTGGTAATAAAGGTAAATTGAGTCCCAGGTACATCAGACCTTTCGAAATTCTAGAACGGATTGGGGATGTAGCTTACCGATTGGCAATGCCACCAAGTATCTCCAAAGTTCACGATGTGTTCCACGTATCTCTATTGAGGAAATACATGCCTGACCCAATGCATGTACTCACCTATGAGGAATTAGAACTGTAACCCAATCTGTCATATTGGGAAGAGCCCATCAAGATTCTTCATATGAGAGAACAAGTACTGAGAAACCGGACGACTCGTCTGGTAAAAGTCTTGTGGAGAAACCATAAGATGGAAGAGGCAACGTGGGAACCTGAGGAACTTATGATGATGAACCACCTGATTCTTTTCATGTGGTAGTACTCTAAAAATTTAGAGGACGAAATTATTTGAAGGCGGGGAGAATGTAACACCTCAAGCTTCTACTGTACAATTCTCTTTGAATAATGCAATAATGTGTGTTGTATGCAACATTGAGTTCTAACCCACCACAACCAATAAAACTAGTCGTTATGAATAGTAATAACCAATTTTTGAAATTTATAAATTTTATTCTTCAAAATGGACTTCATTTTTGGATTTGGATTATCGAAATTAGCCTAAGGTGAATTTTTGGTGTTTTTCTGAAAAAATACATTTTTTGATGAATAGTGAAACCACTAAGTGGTAGTTGACAACTGAATTTTTAATAAAACATAATTTTACCGCTTCTGTGAGTGGAATTTCGAAAATCCAAGAGACACAGTTAATATAAAGGACTAAAATGTGGTTCATTGAGATGAAAATATGTTTTGGTGAATAGTAACTTTTTTACTTTTATTTACCCCGGTTAAAAGTAAATAGGGCAATTAAGGGTAAAAATGATATTAATATTACCCTAACACATGTTCTAATTATATTGGACAAGTGTATCTCGACTAAAAACAACCTTAGGAATAAAATATTATTATTTAGGTCCACTTGGATTAGATTAGGACATTTATTATTATTTAATTCAAAGAAGAGTTAAAAGAGTTAAAATCAAGGTTTATTTACTAAAACATTTTTAATATAGGTTTAAACATAGTATAAATTAAGTTGTAAATATTACATAGAAAGATAAAACGATTTACTACATAATGATATTTTATTTTTAATTTTTAGACATTAAATAATTTATATTATATATGACACAATCATGATGCAGTAATTACCATAATATTGAAAAATTAGAATAATTGATACTATAAATACCCAAATAAATGTAATTTGAGGCTTTTTATAAATACCAATAATTTTCTAGGATAATATGACATGTTAGGATTGATGTAATTATCTTTTTTTGAAGTAATCATTCTGTTATAATTTTTACAAAAATCAATTATTGAATAGTGTCAAAATTGAAATCAAAGAGTTTTTAAAAAAAATATTATATTATTAATTGAAATTAAATTCATAAAAATATAAGGTTCGGCCCAGAGACTTATATCATGATAGGTGTATCTTTGATCGACCACTTGTGGGTATCTTGGATGTATATAGTATGTTTATTAACCATATAATATAATAATACTAAGAGACATTGTAAAAGTGAAACTAATTAACTAAGAGTTAATACTTAAATATAAGGTTAATATTTTAACCCAAACCTGTCTAAATCCTATTTGTTGAGTGGTTTTCGACCTATTCCCACCTTAACCTTTAAATAATACACTTTATATCCATTAGAAACCGAATGTTAATTTATTATAAAATAATATTTCTTACTTTTCCAAAGGTTCCCCTCACCCCTCTTATAAAAGGGAAATCCCCCTTCTCATTAATTAACACCTTCAAAGCCATTTGGATCGCCCAAACCCTGCCCAAATACTCTCTAAACCTTCCTCACTTCATCCTAGAGGCCTTAGTTTAGTCAGAAAGCCATCTTAAGAAGCCCTTTTGATCAAATCAAAAGGAAGAACCTGAAGAAGAGGTAATGATTTCACCACCCTTTTTCAAGCTCCTTTCTTCTTACACTTATTATTTCTTTGTTATTACCATTATAAAATAATAACTCTAGTATATTATATATACTGTGATGTTATTATAAACATGGTACAACCATATTCAGTATTCTATCCATCCATTGAATAACATGTCACCATACGTGCGTACGTACGGCTTACCATCTCCACGTCGTGGTGTAATTGTTATTCAATAAATTATTATTTGGATGGGTATAATAATGATGTGTAATTCATGTAAATAATAAATATAACATGATAATTATTCTTTATATATGATATACCATCCAATTATATATTATTTTAATATCAAAAGAATGATATTGTCGCTCGTGCGTACGTACGGACTACCGTCTCCACGAACGCGATGAGATTCATTCTCCATCGTATCCATTCAAGTATAATTCTCATTTGATGATTAATAATAGTATCTAAGGACTTGATATCATTCTGGATATGATTAATATACAACCTATCCATGAAAAACAAGACTTACGTAACAAAACATATAAAAGAAAATGAGTAAGTTAACACCCGAAACGACAATAATTCTAAAATATTATTAACAAAGCAATGTTAAAAGATTATATATGATACCATATTAATATATATGATTCTTTTATAATTTAATAACAATTATTTCACCATTATATATGAGGTTAACCTACCCCAACCAAGGAAAAGTACAAGGTACGTGTTTATTTCACAATCTCTTCATTATCTGAGGTTGTTTATACATAATAATCTAATGGGACTTCTTTATCATCCACATCCATGTTTCTTAAAAATGTATTTCAAAACATTTTTACTATTTACTAGAGTATGGTTTCAAGTCATTTATACCCTTTTTGACTTTTATAAGTGGTTTGTAAAGGAATCATTCTGTCGTTTTCCAAACAAGGTCCTTTTTAACCATTTTGACAGAACTAAGGTAAGAATGTTTTTTTAACTTATACGTCGGGTGCGGCTATTTTCCGCCGTTATAAAATCTTCGAAGCATTACTTACAAGCTTATAAGAATATTTTCAAAGAAAATGTTTTATTTTATAAATATATGACTCTTAAATGATTTCAAAATAGAAATAGATATTTCTCTAAAAAGAGTTTTGAGTTCATCAATGTCAACATCCATTGATGGATATTACACTTATTTGAAGTTGATTTATTATGATACAAAACTTCTATATTGTATTGGAGATTTTGTGATATGTTTGACTGTGGATGTGTTATTTTTATACCATTCATGGTTTATGGATGAATTATTTACATTTTGTATGCTAGTTTTAATACAAATGTTTATGTTATGTTTAAACCTTCTCATATGGGAATGCATTGGACTTAATATGTGACGGGTGGAGCCCGCTATAGCTCCTTGATGAATCGGTAGGTCTCATGAGACAAACTAGTGTCTTGGCACCAGGCCTTGAAAAAAATCTTATTTGTAGTCTTGGCATGAGGCCTTGGCAATGTGGTTATGATAGTCTGTTATTATGCATTCCATCATTATGAATGTGGTTATTGATTTTTCATGTGATTATTCAATTAGTAGAATATCCATGTGAATAAGTAAATGGAATTATTTCATTTTATTTCTTCCATACTATGTTGAAGTTAAAGTTTAAAAGTATTTTGTTATAGTTATACATTTCCTTAAATGTTTATTCTTATTTATAAAAGTTTCCGCTATATTGTTATCTTTACTGGGAATTTGAGCTCACTCCTTTTCTATGTTTTATTTTTCCCAGGATGTGAAGAAGTAAATTATGAATGACCTGCAGGGATAGTATGAGGGGATAAGAGTGTGGACTATGGAGACTATATTGTTGTAGTTTTCATTTTATGATGTAATGTAAACTTTATTAATGTATCTAGTTATTCCAAGGCTACTAAACTAATCGGTCTTTCGAGATTTGATTGTTCTTGTGATCATGCCAATGTTATGTAATAATGCACCGACTCTAGGTAACTGGGGCCGGGTTGTTACAAAGGAGCTGAGAAGAGATCCAAACAACCCGGGGTGGAGAGGGGGAAGGTGGTGGTGGGAGAAGACCTAGAAACGTGAATCCCCTTACAGGCTCATCCTCCCTTCTGTTTTGGCTAATTAAGTGGTAAAAAGTGCACGGGACCCTCCACTAGAGTTAACATTCATCCAAAATAATAGATATATTAGATGATTCCCGTAGAATATGTTTAAGTCTTATTGTCAGCAAGTGTAAATTAGAGTATGATTCTTATTTATTCTTTAAAGAGACACATGCTTGTTGAAGTGGTTCAGATTTATTAAATGTGTTGTTGCATATTATCCATTAATCTTAATTATTACCCTTCTCTGTCATCTGACCATTGTTGATAGATAAGGGTTTTCCAATTACGTGCATCAACTCTGTACCATTATGTCACAAAAAATTAATCAATTTGGGGTATAAATGTTTAAACTTGGTTCAAAAATCCAATCTATAAACTATATTATGAACTGTTTGGGGAAAATATGGTTTTAAAAATATTGGGTGTTCACTTTGAGAGGAGGATCACCATATTTTGGTACTAACATCATTTAAATTAAAATCACAACACATATCCCTTACTAAGTGCATTAACCTAACCCTAAAAAATCATGGTACACTCATCTCCTTTTTCTCAAAAACAAACCAAATTCAATATATTTTTTTCTTTATGGTTTTTAAACAATTTATGTCATTTCTATAGAATTATTAGTGAATCAACCCTGTCTTGCATATATTTTTTTTAAATAAGATAGTGTTTCTTAGAGTTTATAAATTTTTTTACTTTGGTTTATTTGAGAAATGTAATGATTTCTTTTAGGAATGTAAAATTTTTTGTCATTCATGGGGAGTGGTGACATGAAATATATATGAATTTTAGGATTTTTCAATTTATATTTTTTTTGTATTGAGTATTACTATTCCCTTAAACTCTTGAGTGAGTTTCAAGGGATTGTTTTTTAGGTTATGTCGAGTTGTGAAAATATGCATTGGTTTTCATGTAATATTGGAATTACATGTTGGATTTGTGGTGAATTAGTATTAATGAAATAATGATATGAGAAGTATTATCCTATTAGGAAGAAAAAAAATCAAATCAGCAACAATATAAATAATATTAATAGGGTATACCCAATTTTAGTGATGAAACTAGTAGTATATGAGCCATGAGAGGAATGAAAAAAAATCAGCTCTCACTCACACCTGTATGGAAAAAAATTCACACACCAAATGAATCGAACTACAAAAAAAATCTTAAAACCATTTAAATTGGGTTGAAAACATGGAGAAAACATTGACAATTAGTTATGTGTAAAGCAAGCACACAAGGATTGTTCGTGACCCCTGGAATCTAGCTATTCCAATTAAGAATGTATAACTAAATAAAAACATTTATTTGAATAAATTAATAATAGGAAAAAACTTCAATGGAATTCTTGACAATACACATGCATAATAAAACAAAATTAAATTTAATAAGTCAATTATGAAAGGACACCAACCTTTTACCAAGGATTATCAACTTTTATGACAAGGTCCAACATTAGATTCCAAGGCCCAGCAAGCTCATCTAGTCTCTCCCTTGATCAACCAGGCTCATCGCATCACCTTGAGCTGCAAAGTTACATCTAGAAACAACTAACAATTAATTATAATTAATTAATTAATGAATTAAATTGAACCCTTTCATATTATCGGTTAACTCATCAGGACATTATGATATATTAAAATAATTAGTATCAGAACACATTCTACTCCTAATTTATCCATGAATCAAGGCTTTATAGAGCCCCAATTAAAAATACCTACTCAATATCTAATAAAACTGATTTGGGAAAAACCCCTTGGAATAATATGAAACATTGAATACCTCAATGGATCGATGAGAAAAAACATGAAATATTGATCTAAGGTTCCCCTTTTCTTAATAATAGCTAAATATCTATCATAAGTGATTAATTTCAGCATAATTTAGTGAAATTTATAAATAAACATAAAATAGAAACTAGAAATGTTATAAGGGAAACAATGTTGGAGGGAGGAAGAATACCTCTATGCATGTATTGCTAATGAAATGTGGAGAGAATAGTTTATGGGTGAGGGAGTGGGTGGTGAATGCTAGGGATCATGATGGGATGAGGGGAGAATGAGGGGGATGAGAGCGGTGGTGAGGGGGAGTCAAGATGGGAAGAGTGGAGCATGATGGGGATGCGAGTGGTGATGAGGGGGAGTTGGGATGGGAGTGGTTGTGAGGAGGGTAGGAGGGGAGAAGTGCTATAGGGATTGGAGAAGAGGTATATGAGGGGAAGTCGAGATGGGAGAAGGGGAGCCCGATATAGAGCAGGTGTTTAAGGGATTTAGGGAGGTCTATACCAATGATTTTTATGAAACCATTTGTATATCATACCATATATTACCATATCCCAATAGTTATGGAAAACCTTTGGTATACGGGAATGGGGATAACCCCTATTTATAATAGTTCATTTTAGAAAACATGGGTTTTAGAATAAAATTGGTGCTCTGACTAAAGAGAGAATGAAGTCGGGTTTTCTTAAAAACATTTTCGAAAACCTTTTGAGTACCAAAGAGTGGGAAATGGGTACTAATACTTGAAAAATTTCATGAATAACTAGATGAGAGGAAAATTAAAGGTTTTATTAAAAAATGGTCATATCATTTCTTTTAATGGGAATGAAAGATCATTAAAATTATTCTATAGGAAAAAAATCTATATGCATTCCAATGTGTCCCATACAACTTTGACACATTTTAAATCATGTTTCGTATCAAGGAATAAAATTAAATTAAAGATGTAAGTACCTTGAAGATAAAAGTATAAATAATATAATATATTGAAAGGGTTAGTAGATACCCCACACAAAATAATTAAGTGGTGAATATGACATTTACCTCATAGATGTAAAAAGTGTGATAAAAATACGTTACATTGAGTCTAAATTTTATCATATGTCATTATATTATAGAATTGTTAATTTATGTTAATTATTTACTTTATTTAGAAACCTTTTCATGTTTATTATTTTGATAATTTCCCTTATAACATTTTGTATACAACTACTTGAAAAATTATGTTTATGTCCAGTGTTTTTACAAAATTAATTTTGTATGTCAAAAACAACTTTTCTAGGTAAAGAATGTTTAAATGGGTCATTATATATCACATATATAATAATAATAATAAAATAATTATAATATTTATACATCAATTATACATTTAAAACCAATAATTATATATTTTTATGAAAAATTAACCAACATTACAATAATGGAGATGGGAGGCCGTACATACACATGAAAAACATTCCCATTTTTCAATAATAATTATGGAAATAAGGTAAGTTATATTTATCTTTATATAATTATAATTATATAATAAATAAAGTATTATTTAATCCTATATACCTATATATATAATTATTTTTATGCAAAAGGAATAACATCATGTCGAGGTAGTGGTAGTCCACATTTCCAAGAACAACATTATCATTTTAATAATCAAAATGATATATATTATATTTAAAGAAACATAATTATGTAATTAGTATCATATATTTGTTTTGTGTCAAATATTTTTAATTAAAACCATCTTTTATACATTCCATGTATCGTGTGAACGAATAACATTGCTTTTACAATACGGTGATCCACACTTCCACAAACGATGCTATCTTATTTACATAAAATAGAAAGTATAAAGGTATGTTATATAAAAAATTATAGAAGTATAAATAAATTGTAAATATAATTTTTATTAATTATAAACAGTGTTTCCATCATAATTGTCACTATGAAACATGGTATAGTAAGAATGACCAATCATCATTTTGTGAGGTTGTAGTTCTCCATACACATAAACGGTACGTTTGTTACCCATTAGATAGAAGTGCATGAAATTATAATAAAAAAATTAACATAAAAAGTTAATTATATTTATTATATTTTTTTTATTATATAATAATTAAATATAAAGAGTTTAGAGAGTGGATAATGGATATAAAACTAAAAATCTTGAGGAAAGATGTTTCATCTTATTTGGTAAACTCCTTTTGGTTTTCAACAAAGTGACTCCTTGGATAGATTTCTACACAAATAGAGGCTTTTCAGATTAGGGTAAGTATTTTTAGTAGCTATTGGGGAAGATATTGGTTGATTTGAAGTGTCTTTAGATGTTTTAGAAAGTAGGAAGGCTGAGTGACTTTTTATAGTGGAGGAGGAGGGATACTCTTGTAAATTTTTGCAACGTGAATTACACCCACATTTTTTCCATGTTAAGTGGAAACAATTATTTCCAAAATTATATAAAATGGAGGATAAGGTCTCAATATGACCATAAAATGTTTTTTGAAAACGTTTTATGGTCATTTTGACTCTTATGTTTAAGTTTTAGTCCATTGTTAAGCTTAATTTCACATTAATCGTTGTAATTAATTTTAATTACTTTCACTAAAATATTTTGTCAAAAATAAGTTAACCATATTATACATTATAAATTATGATGATTAAAAATATTTAGTAAATTTTTCTAAATTAAAATTACATAATTGGATGAAATAAATTTAAATTTATTCCTGTAGATGATACAACAATGCTTGTTTTTAATGTAAAATTGATCAATAATTTTCCAAGTCATTATATCCAATGTAAAAGTGATATTGATTCCAATGATCTAAATTTTGTTCAATGATATAAAATTTATATAATTAATCTTTAAAACTAATATAAAAATAATTTTACCATATAAATGAATTAGATGAAAAAAATAGTTTTGAATTAAAAATAAGTATTTTTAAATATTCATTAAAAATGAAACTTCTAAGAAAAATAAAAAATCACCCTAACCTAATTTTTATTTTCAGATATCAAATATAAAATTTATTTGGATATATATGATTTATAAAATTAAAAAAAATTAAAATAGATTCTCGATTAAAAGGCGGTAAAAGTTCCCTAATAAAAATATAGGTTTTGATGTGTAATATTAGGTTTGTTCTAGTATAATGCTTATAAAATATACTGGATGAATATAAAAAACACTTTATTGAATATATAATATATATTTTTTACATTAATATCACCCCCTAATTCTAATTTATCTAGTTTATTAGGGTAAAACAACTCTGTGAGTGTAAAAATATTTTTCTATAAAAACATTCTGTTTATATTCAATTAGTTCAAATATTCATTTATAAATAATATGTAAACAATGAATTCATTTCATATTTTTTTCAACCATATATTTTTATAATTTAGTTAATAATATTAATAATCAATAATTTATTTACTAGGTTATATCTTATTATATTAAATAATAATATTTAAATAATAAATTATTTTTCGGTAAAACTCAGTATTACGTGTAACACAAGCCCTTGAATAAACTCGTTGTTTCATGATACATATGATAAGTAAGTGTCAAATACAAAATATATAATTTATTTAAAATATTAAATATATTATTAATTATTTAGATATTATATTCCTCTATGTGCTTGGTGTTACGTGTCATTTACTCTATCAAATACAATGTTCCTACTTTATATTTTCAAGGTCTTACCTTCTCTCCACCTTAATTAAATTGCTTCCTCAAAATTTATAGTTTATCTTGGTGATAGATTTTTTTGATATTTTTTATGTTTGAAATCCCATATTATGAGAAGGGTTAATAAGAAATCATCTAGAAAAGAGAGAATATGAGGTACAAAGGACACGTGGAAGAATATATAAATAGGTCTCCAAGTAAGAGTTCATTAGTGTAAAGTAGAGATATGTAGATGGAGGAAAACCCACATATTTATAGGGAGTTATTGAGGTCATGAATCAAAAATAATTGAATGATAAATGGAAAATTGTGGGCTTCAATGTCATAAATTTTCAATGATCTAGAATTCCATCGGTTAAAAAAAGGTATTAAGACAACATTTTTTAAGACCCTTTTCCTCATACTGAGAAACTCCTTTAATTCATTTGAAAATATGGAAATTTAGTTACCAGATATGATTTAATTTCATATGAACAGTTCCATATTTTGGTTGTTCATTGATAAAATTCTAATTTATCTCTTTCTTCAAGAAATGAGTATCCAAAAATTAACTTTGATCCATGAATCACTAAAATAAACATTTAGCAGATCTGAAGGCCCATAAAAGAGTTAAAAGTCATTACATTTTTATATAACTATTCTCCAAATCCAATTTGTTTAATTCATTAATCTATAAACATAAAAATTTAAACTATTGGTTCGTCATTTATATTTATTCATCAAATTTTTCAACCAAGAAATGACATATTAATTAGGACATTTCATAGGTAGTTCATGGTATGAAACCATTATCATTCTTTATTAATGGGTTCAACACCCATGGCATTGCCAAATTTGATTAGTTGTCACCATGCATTTAGGTTTTCCTTTTATAAAACCATATTAATATAATTTCAATAATTAAATATGATGGACATACTAGAAATATGGTTAATCACAAAATATCCTTTTAACTATAGTTTTTAGTACAACCCCGATACATAAATACTTCATCAAGATATTTCTATATATATCCTTCCTTGGCATAGACTTTATAATATAGAGGAGGGAATTGAATAGGGTAATATCTTGATTCCCCACATTTATGAAAATGAAAAATTAATGAATACTCAGGATGTGTTTCATTTAATTCAATCACATTCTTCATTTTTCCTAGGCAATTCATTACATTATGTCATTATTTCCCACACAAAAAGATTTTCTGCATTCCATTGAGACACCTTCCTTGGTTTATCCTCCAACATTGTTTTCATAATAGAATTAAATCCTTCTTCTCTTCAAGGTTTCTACCACTTGAGCTCTTAGAAAACTCCACCCTTCACTTATTTGTTGAGTTATTAAGATGGTTAAGGTATATGTTTTTAGTTATATTTTAGAAAAACTGATTAGGTATAAACACGACATCTTTCACTCCTATAAAAACCTCATTTGATTTCTAATTGTCACTAATTTTTCATACCTGTTTAATTTTTACTCAACTCTTTTTGGTATAATCCATTTACTAAAATAATAAAGCATAGTGTTAGTAACCATAGTCATAGAAAAACATATAATAATTTATAGGATTCTAAATAATGACACAATATATTCAATTTAAAAAATATTAGGTTTAACATAGGATATTAATTTTCAAAATACTTATTAATGGTTTGTAAAGAATAGGTGATTTGACCTAAGAATATACCTCAGGAGTGTCTAACCAGGAGCATAGTAAGTCTTATTGTCATGTATTAGGTTACGCTGAGTCAGGCCCGACACACCATGTAAAAGTGGTTACTCCTAGTTACATCCATGCCTAAATTACATCAACTTTTAGTATCCATATAAGGATGTGTTACTAGGATTACCCATATAATCTATACTTTACCAAAATTATTTTGCGTTCTTAAATAATTATCCACAAATTCTACTTTAAGTATATGTTCTATAATCTATGTTTTCTTTAATATAGTTTTCAATTTTTCCAAAAAACATCCATTGATACCAACTATAGAGACCTAACCCCAAATATCCTGTATCTGACATCGTGAAACCATAACATTGGCATGAGTACAAGGAATACAATCCGGATGTACCAGAGAGTTTAGTATTTTTGGTTAACCAGATACAAACTTGAGTCTTGTATGAAAAATGAATAAACTAATTATGACATAATTTTTTTTCAATGAAGGATAAATTTATTCCATCTAGTATATCCATTCATATATGTCATAGTATGTTTCGTGGATTCATGGGGAAAGGAAACAAACAAAGGGTTATCTGAAATGATTAGTAAGGAAAAAGTTTAAAACAAGAAAAAATGAATCAATGAGAATAATAATTATAGCATGGTTATAAATCAAAACACATACCATTTAATCAATTAACTGATAATAAAATGAATCCATATATAATTTCATAGTGAAAATATCTTGTATAATAAATAATGAATCAAAATGAAGGAAATGAATAATTATTGGATGTCATGTATCAGGAACCTGAAAACCCCTACTACCAATATATATCCTCCAAACTATTTAAAACTTCAAGGGGAAACTTTTTAATTATAAAAAAATTAATTTCTTCATCAGAACCTATCGATGCATTGAGGGGAAATGTAATGTAGGTGTCCCACCGGTCATTGCAAGTCCAAAGCAATACTCATATAAAGTAATCTATTTAATTAATAAACAACATGAGTTATCAAATATTTGTGTTGAATAAAAGATACGAATTTATAAATTACTTCCCAGTTAATAAAATAATAATCAATTTAAACCCTGTATGTAAAAATGATATATGATTTATGAAATAAATATATACATATTAAATTATATGATAATTAGTGTAAATTAAATGTCTAATGATATTAAGAAATTGAATATTTCAGGGAGAAAAAAATGAATCAAGGAAGTTTAGGTCAATACCATCCTTGGAAAAATCAATCATAAACTATCCAGAGGTGAAATACAGATGATATCAATACAACAGATATAAATAGGAATAAAAATAAAGATTTTTTTTCATAGATGAATATAAATAATATAAAAATATATTTTAAAAACATCTTTGAGGAAAATATAATTTTGTTTTGAAAAATCAATTTTGTTAAAATAAATTTTATGAAAATTTTATTTAAAAATAAATCATCTAAAAACAAAAATTAAGATTAAAATAAATGACGACATTTAAATCCATACATGTTGTTTGAGGAAAAAAGAATATTCCTTTTGGATGGTAAAAAGGTTACAAAATGTCTTATTGGGAAAACGATAAGAACATTACATTGAAAACATGGGTAAAATAAAAAAATGGTAAAAATATATTTAATAAATAATTGTGGAATGGTAGAAATCATTTTTTTAAAAATAATTTTCATTAAAATAGGGATTCTATAAGAAAACAGGTTCTTCGACTAACGATAGAATGAATTCAGGTTTTCATAAAAAAAATTCTAGAAAATTTTGAGTACCAAAGATTGGAAAATGCTACTAATACTTGAAAAAGGTCATGATTAATATAGGAGAGTAAAATGAAAGGGTTTATTTAACAAAGATGACATAATCTTCTTAAATGGAAATGAAATATCATTAAAATTATTCTTGAGAAATATAATCATTCAACATTCGAAAGTGTCCCATACTACTTTGAAGCGTTCTATATAACAAGTCTCGTGAAGGAATAACAATAAATGAATGTTTTAATTACCAGTAATATAAAAGTATTAATGATATAATATATTAAAATTGGATGTATAAACACAAAAAAAGAAGAAGTACGTGGTGAAAATGACATTTATCTCCAGATGTAAAAATTGAGATGAAAATAAATTATCTTGAGTCCGACTTCTCTCTTGTGTTTTTATATTACTGAAAAATAAACTGATTTTAATTATTTACATGATATATAATAATTTTCATGTTAATCATTAATTTCATTTAAATTATTACCATTCTATATATAACTACTTACACAATTAATTTTATGTCAGGTGTTTTGACCAAATCAAATTTATTTGTCAAAAATAACTTTAGTTGGTCCATTATGGTCATAGGTGGAATTATATTACATATCCAAAATAATAATTAATAATAATTATAATATTTATACATCAATTATACTTTAAAAACAATCATTAAATATTTTTTATGAAAAATGAACCAACGTTACAATCATGGAGACGGTAGGATGTACGTATGCAGGAGTAACATTCCCATTTTCCAATGATCATTATGAAAAGAATGTAAGTATTTAGAATCTTTCCAGAATGAAAATTATATCATAAATAAAATATTACTTAATAATATATATTTATATATATAGAATAGTTGGTATTTAAAAGGAATCACATTGTGCCGAGGAGGCGATAGTCCACATGCCCACGAACGACGTTATCGATTTTTCAGTGTGGGAAAGGGTAATAAGTAAATGATATATATTATATTAAAATAAATGTAATTATATCATGAATATCATATATATATATATATTATTTTTCATATTTTTAACTAAAATGATCCTTTTTACATTCTTTATATTGTGTGATCAAATCACATCGCTTTTAGGAGGCAGTAGTTTACACTTCCACAAATAATATTAGCATATTTACACAAATTGGAAAGCATAATAGTATATTTTATAAAAAAATATAAGAAGTATAAATAAATTATAAATATCATGTATATTATATATAAATATAATTCCAATAAAAAAACCCACCATGATACATGGTAAATGATGAATAAGCAATCATCATTTCCTGAGGTGGTAGTTCTCCACACACATAAACGATAAGTTTGTTAACCATTAGATATATGTTTGTGTAAGTTTAAGTGAAAAACATAATATAAAAACATATTATTATATTTAGGATACTATTTTTTATATTATCATGGAATAAATATATTTTAGTGGGAGGAGAATGTAAATAAAACTAAAGAGCTTGGAGAAAGATGTTAACTCTTCCGTGGGTAACTCCATTTGATGTTTGACAAAATGGAATACTTGGATGGGTTTATATCCAAGTGAGGTTTATAGGATGATAATATGGATTTTTAGAAGATATATGGGTAGATATAGGTCAATAATATGAGTCTTGAGAGGTGTGAGGAAGTGGGATGTGTGAGTGTGTTTTTATAGTGGGGGTGGAGTCTCACTCTTGTAAATTTTTTAAAAGGGAATTAAACCCACGTTTTTCACTTGTAAAGAGGATAAAATAATGGAAAATATTAAATAAAAGTGAGTATAGGTTATATATATGATTATAAAATGGAATTTGGACAAGTGTCTAAGTCATTTTGGCACTTAAGTTTAAGGTTTAGTCCCACGCTACGCTTAATTACACATCAATCAATGTAATAAATTTTAATTACATTCCCTAATATTTTATTGTCAAAAAATAAGTTAAACTTATCATAAATTAAAAATTATTATTATTACAAATATTAATTTAATATTTCAAAATTTTAATAACAAAAGTGGAAAAATTAATTTAAATTTAATCCTGCAGACGAGATGACAATAGTGTTTTAAAAGTAAAAATATAGAAAATGTTTGAAATGTATTTACATCCATTTTCAAAGTGAAATTAATTACAATGATTTAAATTGGTTTAAATGATATAAAATTAATATAATTAATCATTAAAACAAAAAAATATAAATTTTATTTATCAGTGAATTTCATGAAAAAGCTGTTTTGAATTAAAATTAAATATTTTTCACCATTCATTACAAAATGGAACATCACAAAAACTACAGAATATTCACCCTAACCTAATTTTTATGTAAATATTTAAAATATTAAGTTTATTTTTACATGTAATATTTATAAAAGTTCCAAAAGTTGTATTTAAAATAGGTTCTCAATTAAAAGGCAGTGAAATTGCATTAATAAACATATAGGTTTTATGTGTAATATTGAGTTTTTTATTATGTCATGACTATCAAATACATTGGATGAATATAAAAAGTATTTTATTGAATAATATATATATATATAATAAATATGTCACACTAATGGAAATTAATTTAATTTATTAGGATAAAATAACATTATGAGAATAAAAATAGTTTTCTCTAAAAACATTCCCATTAATTACAATTGGTTCTTATATTCATTTCTAATTAATTTTTCACCATATAATTCATTTCATATTTTTTAAACCTTATATTTTCATAAGTTTGTTTATCTTATTCATAACCATTAATTTAACGACTATGTTATATCTTACTATATTAAATAATAATATTTTAATAATATATTATTGTTCGGAAAAACTTGGTCTTCTGTGTAACCCAAGCCATTGAAGAAACCCATTATTCCACGTGACTTATGCTAACTCAGTATCACGTGCAATGAAAAAAATAAATTATATTGAATTTATTTAAAATAGTAAATATATTATAAATTGTTGGGATATTCTTTTCCTTTAAATGCTTGGGGTTGTGTGTCATACACACTATCAAATACAATTTTTCTGATTTATATTTTTTGGGTTGTTACATTGTGCATCACACATTTTGGTTATAATGTAATGTAATAAAAATATGTTTTACATATTTATAGTAAAATGGAAATTTTTTCAACCATGTTATCCCTATGGTCTATTCTAGGGAAATAATATATCTTAACTAGTTATAGAATCAAGGAATGGTACATGAGTTTGCATGTAGTATTTAGAAATGAAAGAAAGAATTATGTTCTAGAATCCCAAATAATTTATCTACTTTATAAGGGGTTAAATGATGAGGAGTTTAATGTCTATGAAAAAAATTGAATTGTAAACTAGATGCTCAATTTTTTATTTTATCATCTTTGTCTAGTGAACTCATGAAGTTTCATAACAATGTGGATAGATGATCATGATAAAAAATATCGGTTATTATTAATCTGAGATAGATATACCTGAATAATTAGAGATGTCCAAGTGGCACTTCATGAGAAAATTTATAGAAGTTTCAGTTGATGTTCCTCATATAGTAAAACTTATTTTTTAAATTTATAATTAATATGTTATAGGGTTTTGTCTACTAGAAAAATTGTTCATAAATATCATTGTTACTTCACTATCTTGAAAATTCATTTTATTTGAGGTGAATTTTGATATGAAAAACATAATATGTATTTACCAAATATCTTTATTATACTTCTCCAGGTTGATAAGGATATTAAGTATGAAAAGAATTATATTATTATGGTGAAAAAATGTAAATGACATGGGAAGATCTAAAAGACTAACTATAAGTCTAAGTATTCTTTGAAATTCCATTCCAAAAAGCTAACTATGAAGGGATAAGAAAAGGAGTGGAACATCATCTATTTTTCATGTGGAAATAAGGTCCAATGGAATAAGAACTACACTACAACAAAGAACTGAGGGGAATCTTCCGAATAATTTGTAATCAATTGAAATCTCTCTATTTTTTACAAATTGAATTTTAAACATAGGTGTGGTGCTCAAATTTGTATCAAATTAGAATAACTAAGTAGATTGAGAAGAGTTTTGGAGGAGAGGTGGATCTATGAACCTATAGTGGAGCCAAGTTCCTTATAGTATCTATTGTACATGACCACCTCACATATCCAACCGATATAGTCTTGTTTTAATGAATTATTATTTTGTTTCATAAATTACCAAAAACCTTATTTATTTTCCAAATATTGATACTAATGGATTTATTTTATAAATTGTGAATAGATACTAATTCTTTTAATAAGATATAAAATGATATTGGTTGTCTCTTATGAATAAATTTCTTTATGTGTAACATTACATAAACCATGTAATAGAAATAAATAAATAATCAAGTTTGAATAAATCATATCAAACACTTTTATAGAATCACTATTTAGTTAATATAATTTTTTACTAAATTATACCAAGATGGTTATGTAGAATATTTTAAACTAAAACCACTTGGCATATGTCACTCTTTTTTTGAGGAAAAATCAATAAGCCTCCATTTTTTTGGAATGGGTGAAAGGTCCATAGAGATTCTTGACTTGGTTTGTACTGATGTTCATGGACCTTTTCATGTGAGGGGGTGGATACTCATACTTTGTTACATTAACTAATTATTTTAGTAGATATGGATATATTTACTAATGATGTATAAATTACATTCCATTGATAAATTAAGTAATAGAATGATTGAATTAAAGAACCAAATTGGAAAGAAAATAAAGACACCATTCCTAGACCATGGTGGATAATATATTAACTAAGACTTCATTGGTTATTTTTAATATTTTGAGATATTATCCTAACATACTTCTACTTATACAGTATAGTGGAATAAGGTTAGTGAAAATAGTAATCATACATTTCTATAAATGGTGAGATTAGTGAAAAGTCATGTAGTTATTCAATTATCCTTTTTTGGATAGACATTTTAGATAGTGACACACATTCTAAACTGTGTTCCAACTAAAGCATAAAAAATCATTATATACAATATTTCAAATGGAAATAAACCCTTATTATAACATATATAAGTACAAGGTTGTGAAGTGTTTATTAAGTATATATATATAAATATTTTCACATTAAGGAACTAAGTATATTTTTTAGGGTATCCTAAGTAAACTAGAGTATATTTACCATTAAACCCCATAGATATGATGGTTTTGGTTTCCATATATCCAAAATTTCTTAAGGGGAATGAAATATCTAAAAGTGATAGTGTGAGAGCGATAGAATTTGGTGAATTCCTGGAACAAGATAAACCTGAGTTTTAATAAGAAAATATTCCAAAATTCTCCACAGAATAAGATGTTCTAGAGACGCAACAACAATGTAGGAGTACAGGAGTGGTTATAGTTCCTTTATGATATGTTTTTCTTGTCATAGAATATAGAGAATCACTATTAGTTTACAATAATGATCATATAACCTATAAGGAAGCATCCAGTATGAAAAATGTTTCCAAATGGAACGAATCCATGCATACTAAAATGGATTGAATGTACCAAAACAATAATTGGATTTTGTTAGATCCTAAAATGGATGTAAATAATGTTCGTTGGAAATCATAATTAAATATGAAAATGTACACATATGGAAAAGTCAATACCTTTCAAGAATGATTAGTACCTAAAGGGTTTAAATAGGATTAAACCAAAGACTATGAGGAATCATCTTAACTAGTTTCAATGCTAAAATCATTCAAAATTATACATTACATAACAAATTTACACAACTATGAGATTTAGAAGATGTATGTAAAAAAATTATTTAATGGGAAAATTCAATAAGACTCATATATGACACAACCAGAAGAGTTTTTGACTCCAAATAATTCAAATAAATTATGAATGTTGAAGAGATATATTTATGGATTGAAGAAAAGATCTAGGTCATTGAACATTCAATTTTTTGAATCCATAATATAAGTTGGATTGATAAATATTGAATGTGATCATTGTGCCTATAGAAATATTAATAAGGTTGTAGTAATTTTTTGGATAATCTATATTTATTTTATAATACATATAGGGAATGATATTCCAGTATTATAATATTTTATGACTTAGATAAAAAATGATTCTCCCTGAAAGACTTAGTTAATGTAGCATATCTATCCTGATAGATCTAATTGGATTGTTAAACTAAGATAACGTACATATATTCAGAATATACTAATAAGAATTATTATGGAAAAATCAAAGAGGGTATCTTTAACTAAGTCACATGACATTAATATTTCCAAAATCATCTGTCCTCAGAAAAATGAGGAGAGTCAAAGGATGGAAATGATTCCATACACATCAGAAATTAGTCCAGTCAAGTATGGAATTCAATATTATAGGCTAGATGTCACATATTCCTTATGTTTATTTGTAAAATACGAAGGTTATCTAAGAGACCACCATTGGATAGAAATTAATACTATCCTTAAGTATCTAAGGCATAAAATGTATATGCTCCTTATTTATAGATGAGTTAATGAACTAGTCATTAGGGGATATAAAGTCTAGTTTCCACGTAGATCAAGATGATATGAAACCATAATCTGGAAGTGTATTCCCTATTAATGGAGGCACTATGAGTTGGTGGAGCTCAATATAAGACATTGTCACAAATCCTATAACATATTTTTTGTATATTGTGGCATCTGATATAGCAACATAATTGGGTTTGATGTGAAAATTAATCTGATATATTGACATGGTGACTAGTAGTAATGAATCTTTAACACTATACCATGATTATACTATAGTTATGGCTCTTTCAAGGGAGATAATGTCACATAATTAGATAAAACACATACCTCATAAATATCTTCTCTTGAAGTATTTTTTTCTAAAGGTGATGTCATAATGAGAAATTTTTTTCCATAAGAAAATGTAGTATATCCCTTAACTAAATACATTCCCCAACAAAATCATGATCATTATGTAATATCCAGTGGACTAAAAATCATTATTAGTTTTCTCTAGTCCAATTGGGAATCTATTCATGTCGGTTCCCTAGAACCAATTTCTTTGTGAATTAGATTACATTTATATATTACAATATGTGAATATTAATTACTTATCATATATTGATTCATCTTATATATGATAATAATATTATAATGTATTATAATATATAACTCATTAAAAATTTTATTTTAGTTCTGTAATATGATAACAACCTCAAAATGACATGACAACATTCTTGAATATAATTCATATTATCGTATGACATTGTCTTATGGTAAATAAATTATGCATATTCTCAACTATTGGATACTCATAAGAGGAAAATACTTCGTCTCAAGAAATTAAAATTTTTTAAGGACGAATATTTTGAGGACATACGAGTCAGTAGGAAAAGCACATGGTAGTGTGTAATTCGACATTCTTGTCTATGAAGATCTGTAATGATCCTTAGACATAAGATTATTATTAATGCAGGTTATGACTCAAACAGAAATATGTATTAACAAAAACTATGAAACCATATATTCATAGGGAATTTGGGTATTCTTGGTGTGTTATGATTGACACTTTATTAAAGAATAAGTCACCGAATGATTTTTCTATTCCATCTTTATGGAAGTTTATATCTCATCCATTTGATTGAAATTTCACTATTAAAATAAAATAAATGTCTATAGTGTAATTGTGAGAATATTTTAGATAATCAATGAATCACATATTAAGAAAATAAGCTAATGAAACTTGAATGAAAATATTTTGATGAGATATCATAAATAACGTGACTATATTGAATTGTGAGCATTTGTATGTGGTTGTTGACCTTATGGTATTAACTACTTCCACTTAGGTGCCTTTACAAATGGCTAGATGCAGATATTAGCCTTTATGAGAATATTTATAATTCCACTAAGGAATAATCCTAGAGGTTCACACACTAAGTGTTTTCATTTATCTTAATTAAATTCTATTTGAATTTTTTTTTTAATAAATATTATTTTTCAAGCTAAAATAATAATATTTTTTGATATTTATTGATTATAATCGTTAAATTACCAATTTTATATGTGATTTTGACAATAAAATTAATATTTATTATCAAGACCATGATTTTTATAAATATTTATTTATTTATCAAATGAATAATTTTTCTCATTTGAGGTTTGATAAATTTAAATGAAGTATAGACCGAGTTGTCAGGTTCGGTAAAAATGATATATTAAATATCATTTAAATATATATATTAATTTATTTATTTATGTAAATGATATTTATTTCAACTAAATGTTTATAACAGGTTAATTAAATTCTAATAATATTATTATTTTACATGGGGTTTCACAGGGATTAAGAAAATAATTAATGGACAATGTGTAATTTATTATTCTCTAAACCAACTCTATAAATATACATTAATATCATTTAATAGGATTACATATTTTTACATAAATTACATCCTTTCTATAGATTATCTCAATAAAAACCTATAGGGAAACAATTCTTGAACTCTCTTAATAATCAAGAGGTTCCACCTTCATCCTCTTATCAAGAACGAGGGAACTAGAATGAATCCATCAAACTCAAATGATTTTGTTGAGATCAAAGGGAGAAATAAAAGACAATCAATACCACCATGTTAGCCCTTGTAATACCATCAATTATTCTTCAAGATCATAAGATCAGATTTTGATAATCTGTAGAGTTATTTTTATTTTTATCCAATCAATGCAATGAAAATACAATCAAACATATGTTATAACGATCAATGTATTTTTTAGTAATCTAAAAAAATGATGTAATTTATTATTAAAATTTATTGTAAATTTAATGTGAAAATATTCTATTTTTGGTGCCAAATTCTATACCAATTAATCTTAAAATTGATTCATTGGTCACAATTGTTCATCGTCATATGCACCTTATATTACTCATTTCTTATGAAAAATATGTGTTCCGAACAACCCAAATAGTTTCTTTTTAAATGTCTAGACCTTCTGTGATGTTATTATTGGTTTCCAAAAACATTGAGTTGATATCATACTCTTGGTAAAAAATAATAAAATTTTATTGATATTCTCCTCTTTGTTTAAAAAATACATGACTTGAGGTCCTCCTATTGTAAACAAAAAACCCGTGATTTAATATCCTCTTCTTGGTAATGAAAACCCTTCTATTGACATCCTCCTATTGTTTCCAAAAATTCATGAGAAGAGAACCTTATATTTTTCTCAAAAATACATTTTGTCTATATAACCCCCCATATGAATAAAATCATTGAGAAAAACCTCCTATTTATAATAATAATACTTGTGTCAAGATCCACCCAATGGTGGAAAAAATCTTTGATTGAATATCCTCCTACTGGATCAAAAAATCCTTATCTCATGATCTTCCACTAAGTAATAAAAATTTCTCAAGTAAATATCCTAATATTTTTGATTGAAATTATTGATTCAAAATCCTAATATTGTTGAAAAACATCCATTAGTTGAAATCTTTCTCTTGGTTCAAAAAACAATGAGTCAAGAAACACATTGCATTTAAAAAACTTTAGTTAAGATCCCCTTTTTGGTGATAAAAAAAATTCTCAGGTAGTGATATTCCTCTTAAAGAGCCTTTCCCAATATATTCAAATCCAAGAAAATGTATTAATTAGTTTCAATATTAACCTTTGTAGGACATCAAATGAACATTCTAAGACACTTTTTCCTCTCTCAAAAAAATAATATTTTTGTTCCAAATGAATTTGATTTTGATGTGGTATTTATAAGAACCAAAACTATATTGCACTCTTTTTCATGAAAAACATGATATGATCCAAACTTTATTAATGTGAAATATAAGGATTTACTAATTACTGAAAAAATAAATAAATGGGATTTCAATTTACCACATTATTTTTCATTCATTGATGAATGAAGATTATTTAAAGAAACGTCCATATTTTGTGACAGGGTTTTGTGAACCTCCTATCATGAGTAGTCCATTGATTCCATGCCTTATTAAAGTAATATATTCTAAGATATTTAAATTTATTGATATTTTCTTCCAAATTTATTTTTATGATTATAAACTTATTATATGTGTTCACCCTTAATTAGGTTAAATCGTTTTATTATCTTTGAGTTGAAAGCTCATAAAGCTGAAAGAAACCCCCAAATAAAAATTAATCACCACTTTATGTTGATTTTTTTTATAAAGGAAGTCAAAAAAACATATAATGTTGGTATACCTATGGTAAAGGTATAATGTGCATGGCCAACTATTCACCCTACCCAACATCACACACTCACACCTAAGACCCAGGTCGTGCCCTCGAATTTGATTCAATGTGGAACACCCAAGAATAAGACCAAGGAAAGGTTATTGTTCTTTAAGCCAAGTTAGGGTGCCACCTAGGAACATTCCATAAGGAAGAGTTCCTGAGAGGAGGTTTCCATAGGAATGGGTTCCATTGGAGGCCTTTCAAGAAAATATACCATTGACATCCCCCTTAGAGAGGGAAGATATAGAGGATTACAAGATATAATAATAGTTATCATAAAACACATTTCATATTCATGATATTAAATAGTTTTTAACATATATACACAAAAAAATTCCAAAAATATATATGTCTAATTTTGGTATGAGATTAAAATCACAATAAAAAAACTAAAAAATAAAAAACATTTTCATTCATTACCATATTCATAATATGCTATTAAATCTTCTAACAATTATATCATTGTATATGGTATCCAATGGACATTAAAAAAAGAAATTGGTGAGATATAAATCCCCATAAGGGATTAATAAAAACAAATCATAAAGTATCCCAAAACATATAAATAATTAAGATATCATGAAATGATATCATAAGATCATATCACAAGGTAAATGAGTCATAATATGTGGACCTAACATGTCAATGGGAATCACCACAAGCAGATGAATAATTTTATAGAAGAATAAGAATAAGATAATAACAAGTCAAAACAAGATAATGATGCAAAACTATAAAATATATCAACATAACATAAGTTTAGGATCACTATTAATACATCATAGAAAAACATGTTGGGTTAACTGTATGTGCACCATACATAAAATCTCATTAGAAGTAAGAACTATCCAATTGACTTGGGTGATTTATAATTCTATACATACCCATAACATCATAACAGATACATGAATATTCATTCCACATATAAAGGAATCAAATATAAATCCTTATATTAAGAAAAATCCTTGAGAAGTAAATGGGCTGTATAATTATTTCTCAAAGAAAACCAAATGATATATCACAATGATTCCAAAGTATATAATGGATTTAGATTTTTTAGACACTTATAATTGAATAAATAAGAATGGTTTAAGAAGATAGATACAAAGAGAAAACATATGAAATGGGTGAAGAAGTAGGCTTGAAAATGAACCCCCAATAAATGATATTTAATAATGGGTATATAGCTAATAAATAAGATAAGATAAAATGAATTTTCTCTAAAAAATAAATGAACCATAATATTTTTCCTTAAAATAATAATTATTTTCATAAATAATAGAACATTTAATCCTTTAAAAGTGTAATACATGAAAAGGAATATTAAATAGAAAATTATCTATTTTAATAGGTTTTATTTAAAGAATATATTTGGAAGGGAATTTAAAAAACATGAATATAATAAGAAAATAAAGAGAAAATAAACAAAGTATATATGGATGAAATATTTATACATAATATATAATTAAATTTTAGAGAAAGAAACCTAATGAGAAGGTAGGGAGAGATCAACCCAAAGAAATAGGATGAGTGAAAGGTACCCCTTAACTCTAATGTTATTTTTTCCATTTTCATAAAAATCCGGTTTAAGGATTACTGGTAACTGTAAAAACAAGAAGACCAAAGTTCAAACAAGGAATATCCACACAATAGATCCAGGAATCGGTACCCGTACAACCCATAATTTATTGAAAATTTGAAATTTTAAAATTCCAGCGGAATCATGACGAAACCTCGGTCCACAAGACACCAGACTCCACACGTCTACCTCATGTCACACAACTACGTCGAGCCATGAACTCATCATCATGTTCCACCAATCAGAGCAGGTTCCTGGAGAGACCATCCACCAGAATTATCATCGTTTCCAGCCTATTATCATCACGTCAACATTCACCCCTACCTATACTAATCGGTGCAGAAGCATCCATTTTGTGATAACCTTCAACAACAAACCACCGCACGTCGGGCTGCCAGAACACTACAAAAACCAGGCACCATAAATCCTCTTCGTCGCCCCAAAAAACACCAAAAATTCCGCCAAACCAAAAAATACACACCTGGGTAGAGCTCGAAGAGAACAAAAAAAGAATAACCTTTAAATCACAATGGGAAAACAAACCTTCAATCCAAAATCATCCAAAACGAAGAGCACCATCGACCGAGATCCACTGTAGAATGGGAGATGAACTGAGTTCCTATTTTGGGGCACTGAGGTCAAATGAACAAACTTCTTAAAAACATTCTTGCAACCAATGCAGCCGACCGACGGGGAGAGTGACAAAAGAAGCGTAAAGCTAGAGAGAAGAAGGGTTTGGTCAAGGCTTCAACAAAGAAAAACCCCCCAGAAATACAACCCAAAATATCAAAGCAATCAACAGTTGAGAAGGTAAATTTCTAAACACCACACACAACAACCACCAACAAAGAGCACTACATCACAGATTGGGGTCAACAAAGGTCGCACCTCCTAGAACACCTACCACCGGACGACCTGCACATCCCAAATCCTCCGAGAAACCACCACAGCAAACCAAATTGTTGAGATACATAGAATTATAAGTCTAGAGAAGCTGTTTAAGGTAGTCAGGGTATCAACAAAGAGGAATGATCACTACTAAGCTTCCAATTTCTTCCGATAAAGCTACTGCCAAACGAAAACTGCACCTGAAACAAAATAGAGGAAATGCACCACCCAGAAAAAACACTCAGAGAGGCTGAGGATGGATGGTGAAAGGGGGAAGGGAAATGGGGGAGATAAGGTCAGAGAGCGGAACAACATCCTCCCCCACCATGTAACACCCAAAAAATCCTAGCCAAGAGAAGGTTATAGAACGATGCCACTCAGAGGCTCCAAGGAACCCCTTACCTCAAGTCCAGACTTTTTTTAGTGCTTAACATCTTTAATAATAAATTAAAATATTCAAATTAGTTTTTCAGAAAATTATTAATTTTTCTTTTATTTATTATTATTATTTTATGATCACTAAAATAAATTTAATAATACATGATATTTATGGCCAACATCCCATGGATGTTTATTGCATGATTCAAAGATTATATTTATTTAACAGCAATGGTAAAGGTTCTTAATGAATGATTATATAAATCAAGAGTAGTAATGATACAAATATGATGTATTTAATAAAGTTAAAATGATATCAAATATTAAATAGAGATTCAATGTATATATAATTCAAATAGTACATGTGTTATTGAATACTGGTGTATCAATTTAGGTGGTTTTACTAGTTATATTGAATTTATTTTAGTATATTTAATTTTATGATTTGTTACCCATTCTAGAACTTGAATCATAATATTATCTCATTATTTTGTTCATATTTTAGCATTAAATGTTTTATTATAACCAACCGTGAATGTTCTAATAGTTATTTAAAAATTACATCTTTATAAGAGCTTATACAAACCTTGAGTGATTATTCTTAAAAAAATTATTATGATGGTTATAAGATTTTTTCATTAATATTAAAGAATATTAAACATTTTTTAATTAAATAATTTATACCATAATTATACATTAATAACATATTAAAACCAACCATGGAGTAGGTTGTGAAAAATGAAATGCATCATCCATGTTGGTGGTGAATCGACTATAATAAAAAGAATGTTTTCCCTTTAAAGTAAATGAGAAAGAGAAAGATAATAGATATTAAATTAATATAATAATATTTTCGTGTACCTATGTTAAATTTAAATTATTTTAGTGAGGTTAGATGATAATTTTCAGAGTTACAACAAAAATATGCCTCAATAGTTTTTAGTTGAGATAATTTACAACTCCTTTTGGAAGTCCTATTTTGATATGCTACTTGGAATTAAGGAATGGTATTTTTAGTAAAAAACCTAAAATAAAGGGTAGGGGTTCTAGAAATAGATATTGGAATAGATTTATAAAATTAATTAATTATAATTTAGTAGAAATGGGGTTGTATTTATAAGTTTTGGACATGCCATTTTTTGAATAAATTATTGATTAAAATATTTTCTTTTCTCTAGAATATCAATAAAATTGATTATTTTGAGTGATTATATTAATTTAAGCATTCTATTTGAAGTTAATGGTTTCATAAATATTTATTATGAAATTAATCGTATATTTATCATAAAATATAAAATGCTATATTTTGTTATATTTCACTATACATATTTATATTTTACGAGTTATAAAATGACAAAAACATAACCTTAAGCCTAATTTTACCTGATGATTAGAAAAATGAAATCCATTTTAACATAATAAATGTATAAATTTTTTAGTTTTTGTTTTCTTATTCGTATATAAAAAAACATAATTTTATTAACTAATGCAAAAATTTGATTTACTAACAGTGTACACAAAGGCCTGTATTTTTTAGATTATTTTAGTAATTATTTTATAGTATTTTGATACATAAATATGATTATTCAAATGACGATAGAATTTAATTATATTTCTAATTCATTATTTATCCTAATAGTAATTTTATTATTATAATAGTTAGGTTACTATTCTGATCACCTGGTTTTTATTACAATGGTCACATTTCAATAAATGATATAACCTTTAAATTCCAAATAAAATCCTATTATTTACATTATTATTAATTTAATCAATCTTATCTCAAGGTTATGCATACTTATTTTATAAAATATGAATTATTTGTATAAGTATATTTTTTATTAAGAATGTTCCTCAAATTTTTTTAAATTATAGGGGCCTCAATACATCTGGATTTCAAACTCTAGTTATGTTATTTACATATGGTTATTATTCAAATATACCATTTTTAATTTTATGGTGTGTATTTATCCTTTATATGTAATATTAAATAAATAAAATAGTTTTTATTTTTGTTACGTGGTGTATAAGATTATAGTATTTTATATATCTAATACAACACATGTATATTAAGATGTAAAATTTCATATAAGAATGACTATGCCTTTAAATTAAACTACTTTATGAAATTTCATCCTTGAGATTTTAATTCATACTTTAAGATGGAAACATAAAAGGATAATTCCATTTTATTTCATCATTAGGGTTATATGTTTCTTCTTTTATCTTAGGTTTCTTCCAAACTACATTGACATGGTGAGTTGTCTTATTATATAGATCTTTTTCTCTAAGATCCATGATCATCAACATCTTATCCATATAAGAGAGATCATTATTTAACTACAGAAGATCTAAATTAAGTACATGTGAGGTAATTGGTATGAACTTCATAAAAAGGGATATGTGGAATAATCATACATTTTAGATATGTTTGGCAGATGTTCTAGTCAATAGGCAATGGATCCTATGAGGTCAAGGATCTTGAAGGGGCCAATGTATCTAGGATTTATCTTTACCGTTATCTCAAATCCCATGACACAATTCTATATATATATATATAAATGAAAACATAATCTCTAACCTAAAACTCCATTTATTTTTATCAATTGTTAGAATAACTCATATATTGACAATGTGCCTCTTCAATATGTTACTGAATTATTTAGACATTATCTAACATTTATTTGACTAATTTAGGTCATAATAGACAATTTTATATAATTTGTTCCAAATTTTTTGAGTTTCGGACTTTTTCTCATAGAGGGGTTCATAAGGATTCATCTATATTCTTGAGTGGAAACAATATTTTAACATGAAGTTTAGTAGATGAATATATTGATCCTAATGACCTTTGAATTCACTAGATTAATCACTAAAATATTCTTGATTTTCTAAATATTACATCAATATTTTTGATTAGTTTAGGGGTGATACATTTTACTAAAGTTCAACTATATATTAAATGTATGCTAAATACTCTTTTATAAATTTGAGGTGAACCTCAAGTATTCATTAGATATAATTTATAGTTTTGTTTTATGAAAACTATCCACTTATTTGATATACATCTTCGAAAGTTGATTTAATGATAACTATTCTAGAATAACATTGAAGTGAGTAATATTTGTAATATGATCAAATATTAACCATATTTTATTATTATTTTTAAAATTATTCAATATACATAGGAAAAGGTATATATTCAAGTTATCCCATTTTCATATTGGTATGGTCAATAGTTGTATCATCCCCTTAGAATTTTTCTATTTTTCCATAATTTTCTAGCATAACAAAAGAATTAATGTATATTTAAAAATTCATTTCCTAATATTTTGATACTAGAAGTGTTCTTTGAGAACTTTCTATATCTTTCAATTATCTTGGGGGATAGAGAAAGTTGATATATGAATATCATCTAATAACCCCTTTTTTATCACTGGTTTGAATAGTTTATATAATCATCTTTCAATTTTTATAACTCCATAATTATCAATGTTTTACCTTGAGAATTTCCCCTTCATTATTTCCATATTCTTTTGTATCACCATATCACCTCTTTAAGAATCCTTAATCTTCTCTAGAATATATTTTTGAGAAAAAATTTGAGAAAGATGATAAGTTTTCTCTCCCTTTATTATTACCATGTATATAATTTTTATATTTAGTAATATCTTAAACGTTTTTATCCTCGTCAAGGAAAAAGTTTTAGGATCTTTTCTATATCGAGAATTAACCACATTATCCTTATTTATAGGATAGTAATGTATTAAGGAGTTGTAGTCAATGATCACAAGTGACTATATTTGTTGGTGTATATTGAGATAATTCCATAAGAATATATACTTTAAATTTTTTGGTTTTTATATATTTAATACAATTTTTCATAGATATATTCCCCCAAAATCATTATAGAAAAGATTACATCTACCAAAACTAGATCATATATTGAGTAACGTTTCTCATGAAACATTAATTCTGATAAGGCATATAATATCAATTTATCCATCCTTATAAATACAAAACCCAATCCCTTATTTTATGAATCATTTTATATAAAAAATTCTTCCCACTTGTAGTTAGTGTGAGTAAAAGTGAAGTCATTAGCCTCTTCATAACCTCTTAATCATTTTTCAGATTTATCAATTAGAAAAAAATTTACTCTTTTTTCAGATATCTTGGACAAATGGATTTACAATCATGATAAGTTTCTCAAAATTAAATGATAATACCTAATTAATCCAAGCAAACTATGTTTCTCTATAATATATGTTATTTTGAGACATTCTTCTATCTCCTTCTTTACTAAAGTATCATTATATACTAATTACTTGTGAAAACAATCCCCATGAATTTTACTTATTCCATTCAGATGTAATTTCATTACTTTTCATATAAATTCTCATTTCACAAAGTCCTTAGAATAATAAAATTCTCATGTTTAATTTTATTTTGGATTATATGATAATATCATCTATAAATAGACCATAATTTTTTTTGAGATAATAATTAAATACACTACTCATCAGGTCTATAAATATTATTGGATAACTGGTTAGTTTTAAGGGAATTATTTTGAACTCATAGTGTTTATATATTTTATAAAAGGTGTTAATTTTAATATTTTTATTTTCACCTTCAATTGTTGATATACCAATCGAGTATCGACATTTGAGAAGTATTGATCACTAGGTATTGTGTCAATCAAGTCATCAATTAGTGACAATGTATACTTCTTCTTTATCATTATCTTATGGATCATGTAATAGAAAATGCATAAATACATTAATTCATATTTTATTATTGATAAATATCACTATGAAACCCCATGGAGAATCACTATATAATATAAAACCCGTCTCCAAGTTATCATTTATATGCTCCTTTAACTCTTCTAGTTTAATGGTTTCCATTATATAGGGACTCTGGGATATAGGAAGAGATATGGGTCTAATTTCAATTGAGAGTTTCCATGATAAATGCATTGACATATTCCCTAATAATGGGCTTATATTCAAGTATGTTCATTTACACTTCTTAGCTATTAGATCTTGATATTCTTGATCATGATGAAAAAATATTCATTCTTGAGAAGGATATTCATTATTCTCCTTGTAATATTATATAATTGAAGGATGTTTTGGGATATATAAAGTTATTTAACTCTCTCAATATATGATATTAAATTTATATAAAGACAAATAATCCATGCCCAATATAACATAGAATTATATAAAATTACGTATAATAATATTTTTTGGGAGATTCTTCCCACAAATATAAATTGGGGAAGAGTAAAATATTTGAGATGCAATGATTACACCACTTGGGGTTTTCATAAATAACTCAATCTCTTTGTATTGATGTGGTATCTGAATATTTATATTGAAAATTCATGATAAATAAATTTTGTATAACTATAATAAAAGAATAAATTTTGTGTATATAAATAGATAGTAGGCATACCTATCTGCATTTGATTTTTATTCTAATAATTTACTAAAACCTTAATGGTTATAATGAGTAATAAATAATTTAACCTTAAAAAAATCAATGTAAACGGTCATAATAATATGGAAAATAATACCAAATATATCATATCCTATTCAACCTTTAGAACTTTATATTCCACTTATAATCCTTTTGGTTTAACTTAGGTTTCTTAAAAAAATTTATATTATTATTCTTAACTACTCACCAAATATAAATATATATTACATTGTAACCAATTAAAATGACCAACATTTCATATACATAAAATCACATTATTTTTATATAAATATAAAAAATTCTCAAAAAACTTGTAGTACTATTGTCTTTTTGAGATTTGAATCATGAGAAAACATCTTAAAATTGAACAACCTTATCATTAATTTTCATATTCATATTATGGTTCTAGTTCTCCTCACACTTCTATCATTACATTGGGTATTCATGGGACATACAAGAAAGAGAAATGTGCATTAGAAAGACTAATAAAGGATAAAAAGGAATCATAGATAATAATGAACCATATAAATAAATGATAGACTGAGAGAGAATATTATATTATCATATAACAAGGTAATAGAGTTATAGAACACAGAATAACATAATAATTAATAACCACACAAATAGAAGAACATGTACATATAATCATAATAATAAGACAACCATGAGTAATAAAATGAGATTTTTAAAAAAATATAAAACATGTCATCATATCATTTTTCTAGGATGACTGATAAGACCACATTATAAAACATGTTGGGATCACTATTCTTTCACCATACGTAATATCTCTTGAGATGTAATCACTACTCAATTGATTGGGGACTGTATAATTCAAGTCCCACATAGCATATCACAACTTTTAAATGAAAATGTAGTAAAAGATATAAAATATTGGAAAGATATAATAGGATGTGAATTTTTTTTAAACAATAAACTTAAAATTTTCAAACCCTCTCAATTATTCATTCTACTAGTACTTATAAAATCTTATAAAATAGAAAATTCAAGTTATTAATGAAGTAGAAATAATAAATTTATGAATCGATCAAATTTAATGCCCCGACCCTAGATACCTAGAGTCGGTGCATTATTACATAACATTGGCATGATCACAAGAAAGATCAAGTCTCAAAAGACCGATTAGTTTAATAGCCTTGGAAACACTAGATATATTCATAAGTCTTACATTACTTCATAAGGTAAAAAAACTACAACGAAATATTGTCTTCATATCTCCTCATACTATCCCTACAGGTCATTCGTAAATTACTTCTTCACATCCTGGGAAAAATAAACTGTTGAAAGGGGTAATCTCAGATGCTCAGTAATGATAACAATATATCAGAAGCATTCATAGATAAGCATAAACACTTAGGGAAATGTATGACTAAAACAAAAGCCTTTAAAACTTGAAATGCAGAATAATATGGAAATGAAAAAATGAAATAATGTCATTTACTTACTCACATGGATATTCTACTAGTCTAATAATCACATGCAATATCAATAACAACTTTCATAAAGATGGAATGAATAATTCCAGACTATCATAACCACGTAGCCAAGGCCTCTTACCAAGACTACAAATAAGATTTTGTCTAGGTTTTGTGCCAAGAAAATCGTTTGTCTCATGAGACCTACCGATGCATCGAGGAGCTATAGCGGGTTCCACCCGACACTTATTAAGACCAATTCATTCCTCATATGAAAAGGTTTAAATATAACATAATCCATCGTATTAAAACTAGAATACGAAATGTCAATACATTCTCCATAAAACAAGAATGGTATATAAATAACACGTCCACAGTCAATCATAACTCATTCGATACAATTTGGGAGATTATATTGTATCATATTAACCTAAATCGAGAATAATGAAGGATATTGACATAGATGAAAATAATCATCAAAACTATTTGAGAGAAATATCCCCCTTTTTCTTGGAATCATTTAAAACTCACACTATTTGTCAAGAAGCCATTTAAATATAGTTTTTTGAATAAAAGTGTCCCATACCACTATGAAACTTTTAAAAAGAGTTTAAATTTTAAAACATTAATGTCCATATAAATAAATCCTTAAACCCATTTTTAAAACATGGACATTAATGTGAAATATTTAGAAGAATAAATCTTTAAAACACTTAAAAATGTATTTTAGTTAGAGTTTCTAACCAAAAGAGAGACACTTGAATACAAATAATTTAGGTAATCAAAACTTTATAATATCATGAGAATAAATGGATTCATTATATACTATGTCAAAGTACATTATATACACCATATAAAAGTAATTTGGTGTATAACAACAAAGAAGTCTCAATGGAATGTTAATTAAGATGAATTCTCTTATAAAGACCATATCCTTAGGTTAAGGATAAGTCAAAAACATAATTATGTATGAAAAATATAAATACACTCAATATGATTGGATATTTAGTTTAAATCAATCAGATGACATTCACACATATTCTTGTAAAAACAACAACAATGAATTGGATATTTTACTCAACAAATAGAGATTGAGTTAAAATTACTCTTATCAAGTTCATACTGATGACTTGAAAAATTTTCAATGGAGTTATTATGTGTCTCAAATGTATATCCACAGAAAGGGGAGTGGAATTTATGACATAATCAGATGAATAGTTATTCTACACATAATCATGGAGTAAAATAATCAATGAAGTATGCGTAAAGCCGAATGAGTGGAAATTGAAATTTAAAATTCCCTTATCAATATGGTAACTTAGGAAACTTGCACCCATGAAAGAATGATAATTCAATGATGATGTAAATATCCATAAATTAATGTATATTACACAATGAATACAATCATGGGCAGTACACACACCACATGCAATAAATAAGTGGTGAACAATGGAAATCTCATGGAATTAAAAGTGAGATAAGAAACCCCTTACATTGTACTTTATCCTTGGTTGAGGGTAGGATAAACTCATTTATAATGGTGAAATAATTGTTATTGAATTATAAAATAATCATATTCATTAATATGATATCATATATGATCTTCTAACATTGATTTGTTAATAATATCGTAGAATTGTCGTCGTTTCGGGTGTTAACGAGTTCATTTTACATTATATTCTTTGTTATGTGAGCCATATTTGTTATTAATGGGATGTGTATTATTCATATCCAGAACGATATCATATATTTAAAAATTATTTTTAATCATTAAATGATAATTAGTCTTGAATGGATACGATGGAGAATGAATTTCATCGCGTTCGTGGAGACGGTAGTCTGTACATACGCACGAGCGACAATATCATTATTTTGATATTAAAATAATACTTATTGGGTTGTTTATCATATATAAAGAATCATTATCATGTTATATTTATTATTTACATGAATTAAACATCATTATTATACCCATCCAAATAATAATGTTTTGAATAAAATTACACCACGACGTGGGGACGATAAGCCGTACGTACGCACGAATGGTGACATGTCATTCAAAGGATGGATAGAATACTGGAATATGGTTGTTAAATGTTTATAATAACACCTAAGTATATATAATATACCGGATTTATTATTTTATAATGGTAATAACAAAGAAAGAAGAGGTGGACGAAGAAAGGAACTTGAAAAATGGTGGTGAAATCATTACCTCTTCTTCGAGTTCTTCCTTTTGATTTGATCAAAAGGGCTCCTTAGGTTGGATTTATGATCAAACTAAGGCCTCTAGATTGTATTTATGGAAGTTGAGAGAGTATTTGGGTAGGGTTTGGTAGAACCAAATGGTTTTGAAGGTGTGAATTAATGAGGAGGCGGAGTGCCCTTTTATAATAGGGGTGAAGGGAAGCTTTGGAAAAGCTAGAAATATTATTTTATAATAAATTCATATTTGTTTTATAATGGCTCCAAAGTGAATTATTTAAAGGTTAAGGTGGGGATGGGTATCAAACCACTCAACCATTAGAATTTAGACAGGTTTGGGTCATTATATTAACCTTATCTTTTAGTTTTGACTCTTAGTTAATTAGTTCGACACTTACCAAGTCACTTTGTATTTTTATAATATATAGTCAATAAACATACGATATACCTCCAAGAGACCCCTAAGTGGTCCATTAATGATACACCTATCATGATATAAGTATCTTGGCCGAACCTTAGATTTTTATAAATTTAATAACAATTAATAATATAATATTTGTTTTAAAAACTCTTTTATGTCAATTTTGACACTATTCAACAATTGATTTTTGTAAAAATAATAACAGAATGATTACTTTGAAAAATGTTAATTAAATCAATCCTAACATGTCATATTAACCTATAATTTTTTTTATTTATAAAAAGTCTCAAATTACATTTATTTGGGTATTTATAATGTCCATTATTCTAATTGTTTATTAATTATGTAATTACAGCATCACCATTGTGTCATAAATAAATTAAATTATTTAATGTATAAATACTATAAATAAAATACCATTATGTAGGAAAGAGTTTTATCTTTCTAAGTAATATTTATAGTTGAAAAAAAACATATATAACCCTATGTAAAAATTGTTTTTCTAAAATATATATGCTTATGTCATTTTTGTATTTATTTTAACTTAATTAAAATAAAGTGTCATTATCACTTCCAAGTGGCTCCATGGGGTCCCAAAATCGACCCAAATATGCCCAAGGTCGGACATGAGTCCACCAATAAGGTTAGGACACGTTTTAGGCTAATTTAGTATTATTAGTATATTATTTTTTAACCCTTATTTACCAGATTTACCCTTTAACCATGGTAAATAAAATATTTACCGAAGTAATTTTTCAAAATGTCTAAAAATAAAAGTTTCCTATTTACAAAATTTGGACATCCTGATTCCAAATATGGAACCCATTTTTTCAAATTAAAAACACATAAGTGGAAGAAATTAATTTAATATTAATTCCCGTTGTTAAAACAAAAAGTGTGTTTTTAAGAGATAATAACTATCAAAAGATTGACACTTCTTTACGTCTGGTTTAAATGTGAAATTATGTCCAATGATAAAAATTGTATTAAATGGTAAAAATATATTAAAAATATACTTTAAAACCACTTAAATTTATAATTTATCACTATGAATTATTTCGATTAAAAAAACTTGTTTTTAATTAAAATTTAGTAATTTTTATTATTCATCAAAATATAAATGATATCCGAAAAGTACCAAAAGCTTACCCTAGGATAATTTCGATATTTTGAGTGAAAAATGAAGTCCATTTTGAGAGATAGTATTTATGAAATTTCAAAATGTGGGTATTACTATTCATAACGGCTACTTTGATTGGTCGAGGTGTGTTAAAACTCGAAGTTGCGTACAACACACGCTACTGTATTAATCAAAGAGAAGCGTACCGTGGAAGCATAGGGTGTTACATCCAAACAATAAAAAAATTACATACTTATAAAGTAATATAGAAATTCATAACTTAAAAAAATACTATAAAATAAAAATTAGAAATAAAATACACGAAGAAAAATAATAAAACATTTATTATTGAATTAAAATAAAAATAGTCCATTAAATATAACTATTATGCCACAATTTTATTCAACATTTAAAGTGAATGTTTCAACTTGATACTATTTATTTTTCTTCTTATACATAGAATACATTGACATGAACCTTTGAAGAGGTGTTAGGTTTTCCCATCAGCAGAAGCCCTCGATCAGAGTAATCAGATACAACTCTATATTCATATCGCCAAAAACCATCAATAAACAAAGAATGTAAACACCATATCTATCTTGATTTTCCCAAAATACATCAATCAAATATGATCCAAAAAAATAATTTAAATGTAAAATGATTAATATATTTTCAAAGGAAACCAATGATAGTGGTACCTCTTAGAAAACCACTCAGAATCAAAATAATTATATTGATCAAAATCACTCTTTGTAAAAAACAGTTGTAAAACATCAAAATGACCCGAAACATTCAAAATGATCATTCCTGTTACTATATTCTTCAATATTTTCAAAATAATATATATATATACCTTCAATAGTCAAAATAATATATCTTTAGAGTTAGTTATAGCTGTATCAAAAGAAAATTTATCATTGTTTGATGAAATCATCATCACTTAATATATTTTGATGAAATAAATCTAGCATTACTATGGTACTTATATAATTAGTCAAAGTAATTTTGGTTTGAAATTAATTTTGTCAATTTGTTTTGTTTTTTACTCAATCCTTTGGAATTTCATTTCCAAAATTTTTCCTATATACCACAAAAACAACTAAATAAGAACATAAAGATACATCATGTTTTTATTAAGTATGTTGTTATTTAAAAATAATAAGAACATGTTACTTTGACTCAATAACATATTACCGCCACATTGAAATAAGTCATACATAAATAATAAGCCTAAGAAATCCAATGAAAGGGAAATGGGTTTCATAATCATGTATCAAATCATAAAAAATGATATATAATAAATAATATAAGGAAAATTTGATATTATGAAATTTTGAACATTCATAGTTGAATAAATAATTATAGGTCATTGATAAATATTTAATGTGAAGGAAATATCACATTAAAGAGATTAATAATTAATATTTAAATAAACCCCTTGAAATTATTTTTTATGAAAGGGGTAAAAACCCTATATAAAATAAAAAAAATTATGAGTTTACTTAAAATTAAAAATAAACCAGAATATTATCCATTAAAATAATGTTTTTTAAGTCATATAATATAAAATCATTTAAAATATTGGTTCATGAAAAATAATAATAAATATAAATTATCCTTTTTACTCGTCTTTCTTTAAAGAATAGATTGGGAAGGGAAGTTGAAAAACATGCATATTCACATAAATGTAAGGGAAAATAAACTAGGTATATATGGAGAGAACATATATAAAAAATATAAAAGAATAATATATAATGAATATATAATGAAATAATTTTTATGAGAGAGAGAGAGTATCACCCAAAGAAAGAGGGTAAAAAAATGTGTTATACACACTGGGTCACTGTGGTGTATTTAGTAGAGTTATATTTATATTTTATTTATATTTCTCATTTCTATAAGTTTAGTTCTATGATTATAAAATTTTAGGAAGTTTTTACAAATAAAATGTTTGATAAACATGAAACTATCTAGGTGATATGGGAGTAGGGTTAAAATTCCATTTTTTATGGTTATTGCACAATTATACAAATTTTGTGGTGGTCTCCAGGAAAAAATGTATCTCAATTTTAAGGGAAGGTATGATCCACATGGTTGTCACGTGTTTTTTCTAATTATTTGGTGAAACCATGTGTATTGTCTTGTACACTTAAAATTTCAAAATCCCCCCATTTCCCTTTCCTAATTTTACCCTATTTATCCTCCCCTTCTCTCTATTCTTGAAGAAAGACCCCCTTGGTCATGGGATATATTCCCCCATAATTATATAAAGATCTACCTTTTATCTTAGCGAGTTTATAAAATTTATATCTTAATTTATATTTGTTTTCTCCATTATTTCTTATATAATCTGCAGTTCTTGCTTCCTCATTGGGTTTTGGAACATAAGGTGGCCATGGAGGCTGTACCCATGGTTAAGGTAGATCACATAATGAAATTTATTATCATTCTAGGTTTATGGGGACCCCTTCTACCCATTCAATATAATCTCTAACGAAGGATAAAGGTTTGAATTTTATTTATAGGTAGGTTTGGTCACTTAATGGTAATTTACCCTAGAATGACTTTTTTTTATGGTTATACGTTGGTTTAATTAGATAATTTATGTTTGAATTATTTTTTTGAGGGATGATTATTTCTATTAGATTTTTTATGGCTTGTGTTTTCCTAGAATGGATTATTTCAAGTGGTTTTCAAATGGAAATGGATTTATATATATAATATTTATTCAAAATGGTATTAAAGAGGGGTTTCAAATGGTTTTCCATTGATATTAGTTTTATTGAAATATTTTTTTTAAATTGATTTAAAATTATTTTCGACCCAATCATGATTCCAAAAGGTGATTTTAATGGTATTTTTCATTAACTTCAGGGTTCAGGAATGATGGAATTGATTTATGATGTGAATGTATTTGTATTAGTTTTCCATTGTGGGTTTGTTTTCGATACACATGGGTGAACAAAGATATGTTGGTGATTATATGGGTTATACCCTATATTTCTATACAATTTACACTAGGTGTCATTTTTGGCAACCTCAAGAGGCCTAGGGTGTATTAGTTTTTTTGTTTCACATAATTGGATAATATTACGTGAACAATTCTTAGTGACTTTGGAACCCATAATTCATAGCTCCACTATGTAGATTGTGTTTTGGATGTAGTGTTGCATGTACGGGTTTATTTATTTCTGTAGCCTCTTTTTCACCATTGCACCGTTGGATGCTTATGTTATTCATCATCATATAAATACTTTAAATTTTATTTACAATGATGGGACATGACAAAAACAGCTAAAGAAACCAAGAAAAAGAAAGAAACACTAAGGGGGATGAAAATAGTGAAGGCCTAGGGCATCCCCTCAAACCAAGTCATCCCCTTCAGTAAGTAATAAGCCCAAATAAGAAAATCTAGAAACCATCCTACTTTGAGGGGCCCTAAAAGAGAGGAAGTATACAACTTTATTCCATTAGCTACAGATATGAAGGATATACATGTCATTGTTGATAAGTCACTTTCATTTGCGATTGAAATAATTAATGGTCCAAGGAATGCTACCTGTCCCTCTCAGGGAATCTTGGAGAATGTATGAATCTATTTTTGTAGCTACCATTACAATATTCTTACAATCAAACAACTCTGAAACTAACATCATCACCCTAGATTTTACCGAGAGAGCCCCACCATTTCCAAAGAAAGATGTAATAGAAATAAGCACTAAACCACTGGCATCCCAAACAACCCCACATCCCCTCATCAATCCCATTTAACAAGAGCCATCTATTTTAAGATTAAAGACAAACCTATGGGGATGTGAATTGATCCAACGACCATGAGTGAGGATAGAATTTCCTTGGTGATGTCTGAATGGACAGATAACCTCAAAGTTTGAGGCCTCCATCCATTTAGGAATTAGCTTAGTAAGATCCATGATAAGACACCACATCTTGTGGACCACATCCAATGTAGAGCTCGACATACACTCATAGAATCCTTTGTTAAAATCCTCCTAGAGACTCCAACATCTGGCCGCAAATGTGCCCGATCATGCCTTCTTCGGTAGAGAGCTAGAAATAGATTCACGAAACCATATTAAAAGAAAAGAATCATAAAAAGTGGTCTATAAGTGGATTGTTGTTCCTTGTCCAAATATGAGACAAACTTCACAAGCCCATTCACTTTTGAAGAAGATATTTCAAAAAGATTCCACCCGCAGTTTGACACAGTAGGAACACATGGAGGTGAGATAGATACCGGTGCACTTCACTCTATCATCATTCAGTAGCACCTCATTAAAGATAAAAAAACTAGGATTTTTAACTTTGTTGTTAATTACTTTCACCAAAGTGTTTTCCCCCACACATACCTCTGATTTTATGGAGACTGAAGTCTCTGATACACCTTCTTAGAGAAATCTCCAGATGGCATCCTTGTGAAAATAAATTTTTTTTGTTCTAAGGATAATTCAATGAGATTGAAAATATATAATTGGTCATCATCCAAAACTACTTGAGAGAAGGTCGGGTAAACACTTGCTTCATTGAATGATTAGTTTAGGGATGGATAGACCAGATATCCAAATATTTTCCATGACTAGTTTCTATATGGGAAGTTGAGATCACTCTTGACCACAACCCAACGAGAAAGATGTTGATGCTGCTGTATGTAAGGGTAAACCATGTTCTATAGCATAGAGGATTTTTTTCACCTATAATTCCTAATAGGTTCCATATTTGTAATCCATGAGGTGGCCCTAAGAGTGTGATCTTTGATCACCTCCCATGTGAGCTTTGCTAGAAGCCCAGAAATTTCTCCTAAAGTGCTCATAACCTTAACACCTCCCTCACTAGACTTTCATGAAAAATGAGACCATGATGCCCAGTTTCATTTACCTTAAGTGTGTGAGTCCAAAATGAAGGCCACCAGGGTGTTTTCAATACCAGTGATTTCACTATTTAGAACCTTAATAGACGAGATAATATTCATGGGGATAGACGAGAGGATGTTGTTGACTAACGTAATGTGACTAACAAAGGATAGAAATTATTCTTCCTATTATTTATACATCCATTAATCTTATTATCTACCTTGTTAATGTGGTGGAAACAAATTATTCTATGAGATAAAGGAGATCCAATGTAGTACATTGAGAAATGGAATCTGGAAATGCCCAACTTTCTTTCTAGAATATAGGACCATCTCTCCGAATATCATGAAGAAACATAGATGCTACTATTTTCCCAATTGATTTGTTGTAATCTACACTTATAGTATTCACCAAGGAGATTATTGATTCCATATATATATATATATATTTTATTTCCATTCATAAAAATAATGGTGTCGTCTGCATACATAAGATGAGAGAGACTTCATAACCGGTTAATGCATTTATAAGGAAGAATGTTTCCATCATCTAAGTTCTTGAAAATATATTAGATAAGAGAGTTATAAATGAGTATGAATTGGCTGGGGAAATTGGATCTCTTTGATGAATACCTCAAATTGGTTTGAAGAAGCTGTAATTTTTTTTCCATAGAGAAAAAAAAGCCAAAAATAACTAAAGCACCTGTAAAAAAGATCTGAACTCTAGGTAGAAAATCTCTGTAGAGAAAGAACCTTCAAAATTAAATTCCACTCAATGGTATCATGCAATTTATCCATGTAAAATTTCAGAAAAATGTTAGACCCCATTGTCTTGATATTTATATCTTTTATGATCTCCTGCGTGAGACCAAAAACACTTTGTAGAGACCTCCCTTTGACAAAAACATGTTGTTCAGCTGCAGTAAAAAAAATAAGAGTGTCTACGATATTATGTTAATGATGATGGATATGATCTTATAGGAAAGGTTCACCATGATAATAATTCGATAGTTCTTGATATATGTGGGATCATTGAGTGTAGGAATTAACACCAATTTGTTAGAAGTGGCCACACGAGGAAGGTACCCACTCCATAAGTAGTCATGTATAGCCATCACCACATCATCCTGAACTAGCTCCCATGAGGCAACATAGAACGACCCAGGGAACCCATATAGTCCTAGTGAAATATCAGGATTGTGACCATGCACCACATCAAATATATCATGTTCATCCAAAATAGACTTGAGGATAGAATTTTCACTTGCTGAAGCAACACTAGTAACAACATCAAGGACCTCACTTTCCCCTCTTGGATAGCCTCATTTCATGAGATGATTTGGAAAAAAAGTATATATTTAAAGAATTACTTAACCATATTCCCCACCACATCATGATCCAAAGTAAATGCTCCATCATCAATACAAATATTTTATTTAACCATCTTTTTCCTTTCTTTTATACATGGTTGGTAGATTTTTTTATTTTTATCTCCTTCTTTCATCCTTCTGATTTGGCCTTTCTCACACAATGATTTCTCCTGATCAAAGTTTATGTTAGCCTGAGATATCTTTTTGATAGTCATGTCATCAAAGATCATTTCATCCTAGTTTATTTTCCTCATTTCCTCCATCATTTCAATCTCTGAGCTGAGAACATTCAAAGTTTGAATATAGGAGGGTTGGGAATTAGACTAGAAGAGAAGGTCTATTTTGAGATTCAAGAATTTTTTATCGAATCTGTTCTAGAGAAAACCACCAAAGGCCAGTTGGTTCCAAGAATCTGAAATCACTTGAGGATAACAAGCCACACGTGTCCAAAGGTGATAATAGAAAAAATGGTCCCCATGAGAATCTTAGTAAGCTAATGTAACAAGAAGAGTGGAATGATCATAGAAAACCCTTAGAAGATGATTTACCTGATCATATTGATATCCTTCAATAATATTCATGTTTTTTAGAAAATGGTCAAGTCTAGAAAAAATGCAGCAATAGCCACACTGATTATTGCACCTAGTGAAACGGTCACCAAAAATCCCATATCAGCCAGACCTGAATGATATATAAATAAAGATAAATATTGATTCTTTATCCATGATATTAGGCCATGATATTTGTTTTCATTGATGTCAAAAACCATGCTAAAATCCCCACTCACAAGCCATGGAAGATCAATCGGATCGAATCTCCCTAGATCCCCCTATAAATATTCTCTACGCTAAATGTCACATTTCATATAGAGAATGGAGTTCCATGCTCATGGGGAATCTAGTTAATGATCATCACACATACTATGTTTGTTTCAAGCGTTTTCTGACTATCACATATATATTGGGATCATGTGATTATTTTGAGGATTCATTGTGGTCTTAGTTTGTACACATCAATTACTATTGCTATAGTAGTTTTATTTTGATATTCTTTTTCTTGTGGGATATTGGTTATATCATTATTCTTTTTTTATAATTTAATTGTTAATTTTTGAGGTTATGTTTATTGGATGTTCATTATAAGATATAGTTTATAATTTTTTGCTACTTTGTTCCCCATTTTTTATTTATATATTCTAAATTGTTTTTTATAGCGTGGATGTATGAATTATAGACGGTTCATGTTGGATTCTCAATAAAATTTAAGTATTGGTCTTATTTTGATTATAAGTGTGAAATAATTTCAAAATGACTATATTTGGTACTCTTGTTATTATCACCATCCCAGATCAATTGGGAAAATACCATGGTCCTTATGTTTGGTTGACTAAGGTGATACACTCTTATTCCATATATTAATGCTTCACTCATTCAGGTATATTAATATTTTAACCATTTAATTTGATTATTCCCTATTGTTCCAATACATTGTATATATCATGGGAACCATGAAATCTATTTTGAAAAAATATTAAAGTAATCTCCTTATTTTCTCTTCAACCACTCATCTTGTTTGGTCATCCATCATATATACATTATCATTGATTTCAACGTGATGAATGGAATATGTTGTGACTATAGTATAAAATTTCTCTTTCTGGAAACAACATACACATGCCACTTTCATTTTTAGTACACTTTTTCATATTATTATATTCATATTTCTAAATTTACTATCCTATTACCAATTATTGGATATCATAATTTTTTTTACAACTCCACCACATCAGTTTCCTTATCACCCCATGATGTACCTACTCTAAAAACATGTGTCTCAAATATAAAAAATCTTCTCTTGTGGTGTTATTTTGTTAATAAAAAAACAGATTTCTATCTATTTTTCTTCACTTGTTAACTCACACATAAAATTACAAGATCAACCAAAAAGTAAAATATTTTATATTTTTAACAATGCAATGATAGATTACGGTTGGTTCTATAATTAGTTTTTCATGTGAAATTATTTCTCCTAAATTTTAAATTAAAATTAACTATACAAGTCTCTTTTCTATATTGAAGAACATTTCTTATAATCCAATCAAGAAACACTACACAAGTTATCCAATAGTAATAAATGAACCAATAATTAATAATTACAATACATATAGATGGAATCAAATAAAACTAGGATCGAGCATTATAGAGATATGTGTTTTTTGAGTTTTTATATTTGGAAATGATTTTCTAATATAGTTGATGAGTTTGAGGATGTTTTAATAAGATTTTGTATGTTTTATTAAAGTGGGGGGGGGTACATGTGAAGGATAGTAAGTGGATTATATAGCAACATGATGCATAATTCATTAGGTATCCTGTGAGATGTCAAAGAGGGTAATAAGCATAAGTGGGCCAATTAAAGGTCTGATGGACACCAATATGGTACCTTAAGTCCCTTATAAATTAATTAATTTTAAATTATATTATTTTTATAGTTTTTATTATATTCTTACCCCTCCTCCCTCATTCGTTTAGATGAATAAACCTAGGGATCCAGGCCCTTAATTTTCCATAATCATTCTCAATTATCCAACTTATACGAATCATAGACAATTGATGATCCATATATGATATTGGACTCTTAGCAGTAAGAATATCCTCTCCCTATATTAATACTTTGTTTCTTTCAAAAAAAAATCATACTTTTTAACCTAAATCCCATAATTTATTGGTTTTTATCTACTTATTTATTTTTTAAGAAATTGTGGGAAATTTGACTAGTAATAATATACATGTTTTCTCTAAATAGTATATGGTTGGTGGTCCCTTATATCTTTCCTTCATTTTTATTCAATTAAATTTGTGGTATGATTGCAAACTTCGGTATGTGGGTTTCTCTAACATGGGATAGTGTTGAAAGGGATTATAATGTTTGTGTGATATTGAGTAAGGGTTTATGAACTAATAAGTGTATACTGTATGTGATGTATCTTGACTTTAACATTATCCATAAATTATGTCAATTTCAAGGGGTGATTGTAATTAAAAGAAGAACCCTTGAAGTGTGGTTTACTTTGAGTTGAGTCTTAAATTTTCCTGTGAGATCTGATAAAGTGATGTTTGAAATTCAATAAATTATGTTGACATATCCTTAGAAATTTAATTGGATTATGGTGGAATATCCTTTGTTGAATATGATTTATTGGTTAGTTGATGAAATCCCTTTAGTGTGAATTTGATAATGGGGTATATTGTGGAATTTTTTTACATATGCATGATGATAAAAATGGTAGACTAGAATGATGAACATATGATGAGGGTATTAACTCCAGAGTTTGAGTATGGAATGGGATTATGTGATTTGGTAAAGAATTGTCACCATTGATAAATTACCTTATTATAAGATGGTTTACATTTTCCAAAACTGGAGATGGAATTTAAGGGATCTTAAGTGATGGCCCTTTGAAACAGGGAATGCAATAACATAATATTTCATTTTATATTTTCCTTCTAAAAGAAAACCATAATTGATTATGTACACCACATGTAACACTGATCGTAAATGAATAGGAAAAAAATATTAATTAAATATATATATGATAACCGAGCCATTGGATTAGCGACTGTGAATAAGAATAACGGAATTATGAAATATATATAGAAATGATTTACTATATAAAAATAATTAATTAAATAATGAAATTTAACATTCAACTAATTGTTGTTATATTTAAAATAATAAGAAAAAAATCATTTTATGCTTCAAAAATACATTTTCTTGAAAAATAGTTTTCAAGGATTTTTGTGAGAAAATATTAGTATTAATTTCTTAATTTTGTAAATAATTTTATTTTATAAAAATGATATTATTTATGGAATCAAAATTTCAACATTATTATAAATTTAAATTCTGATAATTTTTTAATAAGTTTTATTTTATAATGTGCAATGAAAAATAAATATTTTATATAAAATTGTCTCTCTTTCAAGAATTTAAGAAATTACATTTTTTAAATGATTTCAAATTAAAAGTATTTCATTTGGGTTTTCAATGTTTCAATTAAGGTCATTTGAATCAATTTTATACTTTATTTTGGTATAAAATCATTTTATACTTAAGAATGAATTTTTATGGAAAGTTTCTTTATGTTAGATTTTATGAGTTCAATTTTAAATTAAATTCTTTCCTTTCTATGAATTGAATTTGATAAAATGTGTTCAATATATAAAATTTTAAAAATTAATAATTTTTAAAAATTTCACATTTATTTTTTATAATTATGGATAGTATAGATGGTAAATAGTTATAACCACAATAATGGATAAATCAGTATAAATACGGTTAAAGCTAATGTTAAAAGGATTTTAAATCTACCTAACACTTGAATTTAACCCATTGGATGAGTTTATATAATCATATATGCCTCAAATTTATTACCACATAAAATTATTTTTCTTTGATAATGTATTATATATCATTTTATGTGAAGGAGAACACAAAATTTCATACTCATGATTTTATATTTATTTATATGTTCATATATGGATAAAAACAAAATGATTATACAATGCTGACACAATGCTTGCAGATGTAGTAGAAACATTAATGTAAATGATTTTAAAAACATAAAAAATAATATTTTCTGAATGAATTATTCAGTTTCATATATTTTAAAGATAAATATAGTAAATTATTGATGTTTTAAATTTTTTATTCGATTCTATTACTATATTCATGCCATTAAATTGAAATTAAATGAATAGTGTTAAAAATGACATAAATGATATTTTTTGAAAAAAATATGATTTTGATAACTTATTTAAAAATAAAATAAATATAGAAAGTAGGGAATTTTGATGTAAAATGGTCTAAAATATCACACTGTGAGACTTTTCTTCTAGTTGTTACCTTATTATTAAATTAATAACCCTTTAATATTGATAAGGTTGTAACTGCACTTAATGTTAAAATTGGTTAATGAAGGGATTATTCTAAAATATATTGTTGAAAATGATATATGAACATCTATAAATTTTATTAAATGATTATAATAATACCATATATTCATTATATTTAAAGAAATCTCTTTTTTGAACCATTTTAATTTAGTTAAAGACAAATAATATTATAATATTTCATATATTTCCAAAAGTAACCCTCCCCTCACTTATAAGAGGACACCCTTTTTCCTCTTTTCTACATATTTCACGATTCACTTATAAATCCAATAGCTTCTAAAATATATTTATAAAATTAATAACCACATTTTAGAAGTTTTATTTTGGGAAGAATACAATCCTTATGGGGATTAATGTATAAAGTGAAGGAGGATGAATGAAGAAAAGATATAACTTTTAACCAAATGTTTCAATTTAATTTTTATTGTACCTCCATATAAACTATTCTAACCATTTTGATATAATGGAATATTATATCCTATATACCATTTTTTTATTATGTTAATGTTTCAATATTAATCCATCTCCTTCTTCCTTCAAATAAGAAATGAAACTATCATTTTTCTCTAATGTGGACTACCGCCTAATGAACTGATATTTTTTTTCCCATTGGAGCCTCTTATGAATTATTATAATGATAGATTTAATATATATATATATATATATATTGTTCATGAATAAATATAAATATTTAATGATAATACATCAACAATTATCTTACCTTACCATCCATTTAAAAATGATCAATTCATTTATGTGTACACGTGGATTACCACCTCCAGGAAGTGATGTGATTTATTTTTCATCATCGCATCATATTGAAAGAAAATATAAGTGAAATTAAAGAGATAATATTATATTTATGTTATAATTATAATTATCTAATGTTAAAAAGATACATACATTCCTTCTTTTATGTTCGTTTAAAAATGGAAACATTACTCTTGTGTACGTATGGACTACCTTCTTCATATTTCAATGTAATATGTTTTTCATAACCACTTTATTTTATGTTTTATTTATAATTTTTATGTATATTTACATTTTTTACACATAATAAATTTATTTATTAATTCTTAGTTCAATGTTACAATCTTTTTAAGTGGGTTCCTAAATCAATTTCCATCTCTTTGGTTATACCACTACTTCATTGATTATGATATACAAATATTAGGTGTGAAATGAAACTTGGTTGATTGATGTTTTATTTCCACATATTTTGGGTGAATTTTAATTTCTTCCACACAATATCATCATTTATTAACTCTCATTTAAATTTTATTATCTTTATAAGATAATTAATCTCAATTTCCATTCATTGAGACATATTGTGTATTTTCACCTATTTTATTTTAGGTGGTGTATATAATTCCCCTTTAATTTCAAAAACCCACAAACCATGGCCTGCCTAACTAGTGGTAAGCTATGTATATCACCCCAAAACTAGCTTCAATAGGCCAGTGGCTTGTGACAAGCACTGAGTAGGCATATCACACACATGGGAGGCTTTAGCCAATTATGCCTATACATATACACAAAACTCTATATACTAATATAATTCCACATGTAATGACACAACAAATTCCAAGATACATGAACACCAATATATCCCACCTTAGAGTATGAATTATGTATGGAGATAAAAAAGGGAAATAATAGCCTACCAAAAACTATAAATAATTCCATCATAGAAGAATGGAGGGGGTTACTGTTAACTGAAATACCAAGAAGAAACTGTCGTCCATCTAGCTCAACTATGATCCAAATTCTCTTATTCTACCTAAGATATCATCGTAAGACATGTTTTTTAGAAAATACATGATATGTGAAGGCATATCCAATGTAAGGGTGAGTATGACATGCCTACTAGGACACCTTCAATCACCAAACATAAAGAACCATGAAAGTAAGGTCATAATAAAGGCCAACATCAAAAACCTATATATACTCAATATGGACACTATGTCTCTAGTTAAGTTCAAAAACCAACTCTTGGACAAGTATTCCACTAAACATTTCAAGGTAATGCTCATCCGAGAGAAGTCACTCCTTGTATATTATTGGCATATGTGGAACTCATCTAATAGGTTGTTCCTATGTAACCTCTCCAAATTGAATTAAGAACTTAATATATAATGATAAAAAGATAGGGGATTTCACACAAGATATAGGGGATACCTAACCCAACCTGGAGTAATCTAATAGGTTGGGGATCACACACCCAATAAGTAGGTAACGGGAAACCCAACCCAACCTACAGAGGAATGATAAATGAGAACAAACTGGGCCACATAGAGGGATACCATATTGTATCCAGGTCTAATTTTTATAGATAATCACTTATCCTATTCCTAGTATGAGATATATCAATATACCATCATAGGACTAGACAAAGTGAATGTACCCTGCTTATTCTCATCAAGGCTAAAGAAAATGAGGTCCTCATACCTATATGGTAGAAGCACATAACATGTATATGTAATGAAAAATGTTCCTCGGTTAGTTAGGGTATTACAAAGTACTTTGTCCCATGTATGTGTACTCTAGACCATTATTATATAATATGAATATTTTTGTGTACTCTGGTTATCAATGGGTACTCTGGCTAAGTCTGTGGTCATGTACTAGGTTGTTCCCATGTACTTTGGTTATTCCCAAGTGCTTGTACATGCACGTTCTTATGTACCATAGAGTTATATTAAGGGTTACCAACATTGATTCACATAGAACCTAGATAGAATAGATTTCATGTGACAATTAATTTTTTATGAAATCCAATCTGCTACTGTAAGGGTCCACATGGTGTGTGTTCTTCCTAACATCACACCGTGAAACTCATGATTTTCCAGAATCCCACACTGCTCACATGCTTCCTCCTGAACCAGTTTCTCCTTATTTAAAACCATGAAATCAACCAAGAAACTTATAGATTTGGTTGATTTAACCTAAAAAATAATTAGTTGCGGGATTCTACCCATCCAATATGCATGTGGATCATCACATGTCACACCACATCCATAAATTCTAAACTAAAGATGAAAACCATCTATTTGGTCTTCGATCCATATCTAATGTCACATAACACCACAAAATTCCTATATCATACTATCAATACTAAACCAAAACCTGTTAAAATAATCTTTTACACCAAATATCAATTGATCAATGTTCAATTTTCATGTATTGTCAAACAACCAACCAAATAGAACACCAATTATGAACACTTGAAGAATGAGGGGAGAGTAACATTAACCACAAAAGTGAGGAATGTAGTATTTCTGTTGCTTTGGTATTACTAAATCCATTTATGTATAAATAATTGAATACAAGTGAAAATAAAGGATTAATAAACAATTTAAATTTCCAATTATCAGATGAAAAACAAAAATCACAAATCAAAACATTGTCCATGAATTAATTTGCTAAAGGGATTGATTCATGTTCAATAAGGGATAATCAAAATGAAGATCAATAAAATACATCATCCTATATTGAGTTTAGATCAACCATGGATGAATATTGTTTCAATGTCATTGTCATTGATGTGATCCAGGAACTCCTTTATTGAAGTCAAACTCTTTACCACAACAGTCATCAACCAATGATTTGGGTGCCATTTTCCCAATTCTCATATCCATGAATCCTCTAAAATCTCTAGAGTTATGAGTCAAAAACAATTATTTTTCCATAACAACTTTTAAATAGATGAGTAAATATGTTATCCAATAATAACCAATTAATTAAATAAATAAATAATTAAATTATTAACAACACTCATGAATGATCTAAAATAGAATTCCTGACTTGCAAAAAAGTTATATCAGGATTTTGATAAAACATACATTACTGATATAATTGAAGTCTTAGATTTCCCATTTAGATCACTATTTGGGAAATATTTCATTATTTTTGAAAAAAATTCCCATGCATGATATAATATATGTAATATATTTTTATATAAAGATGAAGGCTCTTTGTTCCCTTGAATCCAGTGTAGACTCCATTCCTAGATCTGAAAATATTTTTTAAAATATTACAATGTTTTAAAAGAAAAAAGCGTCATTAAATTGTCCCCACCTCAAGTCTTTTCATTAATAAAATAAAAAATCATGTAAAAAATGTGAAGGCACTAAGTTTTCATCTGGTTATACCGCTCCCAGGTGGTCTTTAGAATATTCATGTTATTTCATTGGACACATATTAAGTGAATAACTTTCACAAGATGGATCTTCTCCTACCAATCCTCAAACTCTACTAGGTATTCTGTAAAGGTATCTCTATCATTGATTTCTATCTCACCCCAGACGATAACATGTGATGAGTCATGAATATACCTCATCAGTTTCAACATGTGTAAGACCTTTTTTACCTGGTTTAACTATGGTAGTTGGATAAATGGTTTTCAACCTCATCAACCATATGAATTATTTGGAAATAGACAATTAATCCTAGAGATAACTTGTTTCCCAAATAAAATTTATACAATATTTACCAAGGATAGACCTTCTTGAACACATGATCTCTATAATTTAATTCCAATGGTCTCCATCATTAGTTCTCATAATACTTATGATGGTTGTGGACCATCCTAATCCACACCTGGAAGATCTGCACCTTCTCATTTTTTTATGCTCACACCAACTTTGCACCATTGAGTGATGACTCCCCTAGATCTTTCCAACATATAAGTGACTTACAATGTAACCTATAAATGGCCGTGAACTATGTCATATTGATAGTGGAGTGGTAAATATTTTCATTTTATAACTCCATAGAGGGTAATTGATAATCCCAAATATGAACAAAGTACAAATTTCTAGTCTGAATCATGTCCACCCAAACCGAAATACTCTATACAGTCTGGTCATTATCTGTTTAGTGAAATTCCATTCTCAACTACAACAGAGTCCCATAGTCCCTCTAAAAGTATCTTCATTATTGTGATTTGAAGTGATACTGATTATATAAACATGATCATAAAGGTAACTCTTTGAATATGAAGTATCTATTATATTTAAATAAGTCACAATATCTCAACTGAACTATGCTCTTGTATGACTATGAAGTGGGGCTGACTTAGTCAGTCGATATAGGATTATCTAGATATCATCACTAATAGAAGTTTAATATGACATTTTTATCATGAATTACACGGATATACCATCCCAAATCCACTATATAACCTCAAGGGGATGAATAAAACTTGATTGAACCTGGGTATTGGCCTTCAATCACAAACAAGTGAGGAAACAATAGACAAAATCAGCAACATGCCTCTTCATTCTAGACCACTAGAGTTGATGTCGAAGGTCCTTGTATGTATTTTCCACCCATGGATATGACACTAAGTTTTATGTATGAAACATATTCATAACCTCCTCATGCATCATCACCAATATTTTCATCCATCAATAAAAAATATGATATTCCCCATATCATCAAAAAATCCATCAGGAGCACATCTAGTAGACATCTCACCACACAATGTCTCCCAATTGATATCTCCAAGATGAGCCTCACTAATGTAATGTAGAAGAATATGTTTAAAACATGTTGAATAGAGGTAAGTTACACCATTCTCACCAAATAAGGACAACTTAAATGAGGATAACCACAATGATTCCTCACTCAATAAATAAAAATTACAACTACTTATAAGAGAATATGCTACCATTTTCCCCTTCATTGGAGTATAGATTATCTTGAAGTCAAAATACTAGAGGATATCTATCCATCAACTCTATATCAAGATATTATATTTTTTCAAAATGATATACTTAAGGCTCTTGTTGTTAGAATATATTATAAAATACTCACCCATAAGGTAGTGTCTCCATATCTTAGGGGTGAAGACCACCACTTCCATCTCTTTATCATGGGTCATGTAGTTCTTCTCAAGGGTTATTAGATGCTGGGACACAAATGAAATCACTAACTATATACGCATAATAAAAAATTTGAGCCGAGTTTCAGAGGCATCACAAAAAACCATATACTCAACACCCCTCCTCTTGAAGACAAAAGATAGGGGTTCTCATAAAACTATATCATATATCCCAAAAATCATAGTAGAACTTGTCTATCCACATGAAATTATACCCATTTTGGGTTATAGTAGTCAAGGGTAATGATATCATGGAGAAATTTGGCACAAACCTCTGATAATAGCTAGTCAACCCAAGAAAGCTCTTCACCTGAGACACGCTCTTGGGTGGCTCCCAATAAAGAACCACCACAACCATTTTCTGGGTATACTATTACACCATATTATGAGATGAAATGTCATAGGAAGCTGACATATTGAATCTAGAACTAATAATTTTGTAGATACCCATAAATATGATTCTATTATAGTATATTTAGGACCAAACTCAAGTGGCTCGTGTGATCCACCTCTGATGTTGATTACACTCAGATGCCATCGATGAAGACTACCAGAAACCGGTGCATTAAGTGTTGAATGATCTATCTCATAAGTCTCAAGAACACTGTTGGAGTGTTTTTTATGTCAAAGTGAATCACCATGTACTCTAAGTGTCTATAGTGATATTGGGATGTCATATTTGGTGTATCATCATCTTGAACTCAAACCTGGTGATATTCTGACCAAAGGTGAAACTTTGTAAATGACCATGCCCCTTTAAATTGGTTGAATGGATCATCAATTAATAGAAGTGAATTTTTTTCTTTATGGTCACATAATTTAGGAATCAATAATCTACATATAACCTCATCTCTCATTCACTTTCTTGGAGAATAAAACTGGGTCTTCCTGGGGTGAAACATCAGGTTTTAAAAATCCCTTCCACTATAAATTCTCTAACCCCACCATCAGCTATTAAATCATGGTGGGTGTCATCTAATATGATAGTGTAGATATAAAGGACATCCCCACGTGATATTCTATGAAAAAAAATTAAATTTCTCAGTGTATAGGTAATCTCCAAATGCCCTCAGTGAAGACATTTTCATACTCCCCCTCCATTGTTGGTAGTTGAAAGAACATGAAATATATTCCTACAAATGTAATACTAGAAAACTGATGTGAAATTGGTTGTATTCACCTTTGTATGAGCCCATCATAACCTTCCAAGATTTCTTTCTCACCAATTATGTAAAATATTTTCCTATTAACTTGAACAGACTACATTATATTCCTAGAAAAATTAATTAGGCATGAACTAATGACAACTAGTCCATACCAAAAATAAAATCACAAGGCCTCATCGCAAATATGAAAAGATACCATAAGAAGTTATCTTCTATAAGGGTCAAGTCATAATTTTTTTATAAGTTCTTGATTTCTAAATACCTTTCGATAGGAGTATCTAAACATAATGGACAAGCAAAAGGCTCCAATAGAATTTATAGATCTCAAACAGGGCATGTGGTAAGAAAACAATTACTCACATCTGTCTCTATCCATACTATAACTAAAGAATAGAATATAAAGATCAAACCCCAAATCATCCATAGAGTCTCTAGGTTATTGGCCTAAGCAGTAACACCCCAAGATTTTTAAATAATCTGATAGATTTGTTTTCACGCGACACCATGTTAACCATTCTCTACCCATAACAACTGCTTAGCTTGATTTACAAGAAGCACTGAGTTTCTATGAAACATTATTTTATTTCATAATTATTTAAATAAAAAAAATTTAACCTAGCCATTAAAATGGAGGGTTAAAATCAGATTAACTTAATAATGAAAATATTTTTTAGAAATGTAAATAAAATTAATTTTTAGTGACCAATTAATTATAAATAAAAATAAAAAAAGCCTTTTGAATAGAGAAGGAAGTCTTTTCTCCTAAAAAAATATTTTAATTTTCACATGTTTAGTTTTTACTAATAAAAAAAATAAATTTAGTTGGATTTTTTATATATAATATTTAACATTCACCCTTTTTGTTTTCTAAATATAATAATATTTTATGCTTAAAACTGTTTTTAAATGATGTTTTATTACCTTTTAATGGATCACCTACTTTAAAACCAAATAATGGTTGTTTTATAAATTATATTTTACCAAATAAGAATTACTTTTGAAATTGGAATATCAAAATTTTCTCAGGTTGATTATTTGGTTTTTTTTTGAAATGTTTCATTTTTTGATGAATATAATAATTTTTATTGAGAAATTTATTTTATTTTAAATTATTAACATGGTTAAATTATGTATTTAATTAGTTCTATATTTTAATTATTCATTTTTAGAATAATTAAGGATTTTTAGAATTATTTTATCCATGTAATTATTATAAAAACGTTTTATGTTTTAAAAGTTCATTATGTGAAAACAATAATTTTCATAGAATTTTACCAATTTTATTTTTAATTAAATGTTTATTCATATTTGTTTTGAATTTTGGAAAATTAATTCAAATTTTTTATTTAGAATGAAAAATTTTATTGAATATTTCCATTTTATTGTTTTCTAATATGTATAAAAACTATGGTAAATTTTTTTACCACGATAAATGGTAATTTGTGTAATTTAGGTTAAAAATAGGATTATAGAGGCTATAACATGACCCGAACACTTTCCTAATTTTTTGGGGAGAATATAATTTGATACTTAATAGAAGTGGATCCAAATCAAGTTGTTAATTGAAATGTTTCAATTAAAATGACTTATATAATATTTAAATCATTGAAATTCACCAAATGTCACTTTCTTTGACATATATCCCTTATGTGTCCCCATGAGAGAAGTGGTATATTATGAATGAATAAAAATATATATTTGAAACATAACATACATATTTTTGTGATACAAATTTATTGTTTACTTTTTGGTCACTTCAGATGAGATTAATATATTTATAATATCTTACTTTATAAAAATTTAAAGATAACACATTCTTGTTTTAAGTACCATAAAATTCTAATATAGTGTTATCCAAAAGATATATTCGAGTATAAATATTATAATGAAATCAATAATATTTATATTCATCATGGTTTTTTTTTTATTTTTTATTTGAAAATAAATATATTAAATAATTACACAATAATGATATAACAAATATTTTATTCATTGAATTATCAAATAAATTTTAATAAATATATTAAAATAAATATTATTTGACATAATTAATATGTTCAATGAATTTAATAGATTACCTTGACCATATATAAATATAATAAAATATTTTTTTGAAGTTAAATTGTTATCTTGATATTTTTAAAAGTTAGATTAATGAATAGTGTCCAAATTGACACTAATTATATTTTATCAAAATAATATTTTATTAAATTATTTAAAAATAATAAAAAATATTAACAAATAAAAAACAATTATTCTATGGAATAAAAATTAATAAATTTTTCATTTATGATTTCATTGACATCAAATATATAAAATTTAAAACATTTAAATATTAAAAAAATTGTTACCTTAGTGAAAATTAAAATTGGATAACTAAAGGTTAATCAAAATTATATGATTTAAAATAATATCAAAACTTGTCTAAAATATATTGGCTGATGATATTAAAAAATTATCTCATATTATATTTTAATACATGTCATTTTTTATGTATTAATATTGAGATTGAATTGATAATAAATTAATATTTTTATAAATTCCAAAAGTTATCCTCACCTCAATTATAAATAGGTACCTCCTCCCTCACTTATTCACATCAATTTGAGACTTTTAGTTTGACCATACCATGAAAATTTCCATTATAAACTTCCCTAAAAGCATCTTAGAGGTTCTGATCTTCTCAAAAAACCAACATTGTGTCCGGAATAAGTGATCTAAAAGATGTTCACTAAAGAATAGTTAATTGTATTTATCGATTCTATCAATATTATTTAATCTTCTACATCCTATACATATGCTGTTTACATAAAAAATTAATAACTAAAGAATAATATATATACTGATATTTTATTATAATTATGTAACAACTATATTCCACCTTTTATCCATCCTATTAAAAACAAAAGCACCACGCGTACCTACATACAACTTACCGTCTCCACATTGTGGTGCAATCTGTTTTTCATCACTAATTTATTTGGATGGGTATAATGATGAAAATAATATATATATATATATATATATATGTATATGATAATTTTAAAATTATATTTATTCATAGAATTAATATACCATCAACTTCCTTACAATTTCACCATTAGAGGAATGGTAAAATCACTCTTGTATAAGTATGGCCTACCGTCTCCACGACGCGATGGGATTAATTTTCAATTTTAACCATTCATACATGATTATATAAATGTATATAATGAATACATATGAAACATATTAACTTAATATCATTCTATAAATTATGTAACTATATCTTATGAACAATAACTAGGACTTATACAACAAAACACGCATTGAAAAATGAAGCAGTTAACACCCAAAACAAGGGTAATAAAAATATATTATTTAATATATGATTATTTGATATAAGAGGATAATATATGATATAATAAATATTTATATTGTTCTTGAACAATTTAAAAACATTATTCAACCCATTATATTGGAGTTTTAGCTACGCATGATGGAAATAAATCTTAAGGTAAATGTTAATTTCTCAATCTCGTTATAATATGGGTTTGTTTATACATAAGTATTTATTGGGGAATATTTATACTCCATGTACTTGTTTTTTAAAAATTTATTCCACAATAATATTAATATTCTTAAACAAATTTTAAAGTCATCTTTGAATTTTTACTAAATAGTTTGAAAGGAATCTATTTTCAATTTCTTAATGAGGTACTTTATGACTTTTCTTACAAAATTACGAGAGGAATATTTTTAAACTTATAAGGCAGGAAGATATTTTCCACTTTCATGAAATCATAATGACTTGATGCTTCCATTTTAATCTTACAATTTTATTTTCAATGAATGTTTTATCTTTTAAAATGTGTATCATTTTACGGAAAGAAAAAAATTCAAACAGAAAGCATATATATTTATCAAGAATTATTTTCAAGTGATATATCAAAATTATTTTCCAATCACGATAATATTATTTTCATGGTTTTTTATGTTTATATGTTTGGTTATTTTTGAAACCCATTTATTTTCCTCTAGGTTATGTTATTATTGAATAATTCTTATGAAACCCATTTCTTTTATGGGTTTTTTGAATTAATTATGTTCTTATGGAACAGATATGAACATTTTTCATTATGTGATGGGTGGGACCTATATATCCATCAAATTATTTGGGTCAAGAATTATATCTCTTGAGATATATAGGAATGGAATGATAAGAGAACTTGATTTAGTAATATAGTTATTGTGTGAGGTGTGTACTCAGTTTAGTAAAGGACTTTGTCCATTATGATGGCCTTAAAAGTAAGACATGAATAAATAGGAAATTATATTATATTATTATATGTTTTTAAAAAATTCCATTTATTATTTTATGCTCTCATGGAATAAGTTATTTTATTCTTTATGAACTTCTATTATTTATTCCATAACATGATATCATGAACTTTGATATGCAGGATATGATTATCAAATTTTTTGTTTATTTTATTTTTGTCTTATGATTATGGTATGATTGATATTTTTATTTCTTACCCTTACCAACCATCTAATCTAACCCTTTAATTATTTTTCTTTCCCCCGGGATATAAAGAAATGTTTTAGATAATAATACTAAAGGGGAAGATCTTTGTGTGAGATATTGAAGGTGTTTAATCAAATTAAAAAAAAATTCTCCAAGTTTCCAAAGTCACTAATCTATTACATACCTTGGGAATTAATTTCTGAAATGTAATTAATATTATTATAAAAGTACATAATATACATGTATGAGAATTATGTGTCATTATAGTTGGTATGAGAGACAAAATTTAGTCATACTTTCAAAAATAAGATGATAAAACCATAGTAAGATCCCTAAGGATAAGTCTAAGTATCGGTTAAAATCATTGAATTTTGGTAAAGATCATGGATAAGATAAGATTGAACCTAATATTTTATAGATTGGAAGTAATTTATATTTATTATATGTTTTTTCCAATAATATTAGTGTTTCTAAAACTATAATTTTGGATTTAGTCAATGGATCGAACCCAAAGGAACCATGTTATTACTAAATGTGATGGGAAATGCCATGATTTCCCCCCAAAGAAACCAAATGTTATCATATATGGAATGAAAAATCTTGTTACTATGATCATATAATATTATTATGTTATTAATCATACTGTACATTCAAATTAAATATAGAGAAATAATCCCATTGAGTCCCTCATGAGGAAACACCCACATTATTTCAATGGGCCTTCTAATACACCAGTGGCTCAACATTGGATCAATACCAATAAAAATATATTTTTAGTTTTGCATTGTTCAGAACACGAGAGAGTCATTTTTTCGATCTATCATTTGAAAGGTGAATTAGATCAATGGTGGAATATTATAAAAAATATAAAGAAATATGATGAAATTGATTCTAGGTAGTGGGATGAGTGTAAGAAATTATATTCCAATAAGTACTTTCCACATATTATTTATATAAATATGGAGAAGTAGTTACTTGATCTTAAGAAAATGGATGATGAATATATTGTTATCTATAAGGAAAATTTTACAAGACTTGAAAGGTACGCTTTCAGAATTATCATCTAACCTAAAAGTACAGTAGATTGAATATTAGTGGACTAAAACCATGTTTTTGAAGTGTGTTATCCATAAGGTACATCATTATCTATGATGAAAAAGTCTGATGTGCCATAAAGGTGGAAATATAGGTTTGAGTTATGTATCAATCTCATAGTTTTGATAAGAAAATGAAGATGTATTTTAAAGAAAAAAATAAATACCATGGATAAAAGAATTTATTTATTTTCAAATTGTGGAAAAAACATAGAGGAAACTATCTTAAATAGACTAGTAAATGTTTTATGTGTGGGAAAGAACATCATAGAGAAATTTTATACCAAATTGATGGACAAAGTTAACTAATATTGATAAGGATACATAGATTGTTCCCCCAAAATTTCATTCTTCATGTGAAAGGAAGATGGGAATTATTCTAATCATTTACCAAATCTAAGGCTTATCGATGATGATTAATTTCAGAAACCTTTTAATGCTAAATTCAATTTTAAATGACTTGCAATAACTATTGGAGAAGTAGAGTATGATAACAATGTTTTGGAATGATTAGGTGTATATGTAATGTAGATCGAGAAAAATGTTTATGGTATTACAGAATAATGAAATATTTAAGGATTTACCTACAGTAGTTTCTTCCTAAAATAATTGAAAGCGTATGTTGAATGGTACTAATAACCTTGAAATGTGATTGATTTGTTGTAGTGATATTTTTGGAGGACACAATATTAGGTTAAGTTTAACCATTTATATGTGCAAGATGTTGGGATAATAAAATAGAGAGAATATTTATTATGATAAAATAAATGGGATTGTATTATTGAACTTGGGAACGATATGATAACAAAGTGGTTTAGGATATTAGGGATTGAGTTTATATAAATATTTTGATTTATGGTATGAGGAAAGAGTTATTTTTTAAAGCACGCATGATTTCACTATGGTTATATGGTAATTCATGTATTTACCATATTTAAAGAGAATACATGATAATGATCTTCATGTGTATGGTGTGTGACTATTGATTGATAAATTAAGATGGCTGATAAATAAAGGATTAGATGATTTTGGAAGTCCAGTAACCTTCCTTAAAAATATCATGGATTTTAATTATGAAATTTTATACAATGAAATTGGGATGTGGTTTTAGATATTGATGTATTATCTCTCCATATGAGGATTTATGTGTATTTTATAACTTATGTTAACCTTTTTTTTGTAATGTTAACTAAACATAGATGGAGTTACCTATCATTCCATTTATAGATCTCATGATATTCTAATTATTTTGTAAAAAAATTCACCTACATTTCTTTGAATAATAGATGAAGTGAAAATTTATCAAGGAATGACAAAATAATGAGATTGTTCCTATGGAATGTAATGAAATCAAGTTAGTATTTATTATGATGAAAATTATTCAATTATAGGGAGTGGATATTAAAAAAAAATTCATCCTAATACATTAATTTTTGATTAATTAAATGATCCCTTAGATCATCATAGATTTATGGATATGTGATCGTTAAAATTTTCCTAACCGTATTCTCTATAACTATCCATCAGAACATGATTGTTAGATTTATATTATGTGTCCATGTTTTCCCTTCAAAACTATATTCTCCCATGTGGAACCCTGGTTATCAGTTACTTTGGATAGTTGTTATGTTTCCAAATTTCTCTTTTAAAGAGAGTTTGAATATTCATTTTTTATGATGTGGGTTTCTATGAAAGAAACATTCAAGTATTAAACCATTAATATCTTTGATGAATTTTTAGGGAGAAATTCATTTTATGGGGTAGAATGTAACACCCTGAGATATTTATAAAATATATTTTTAAATATTCTAATATATTTCTTTTCATGATACACCCTTTTAAGCTTGCACTATATGCAACCCGACATAGCTTTGATTACATTCAACACTAAGTTTAGATGAAATATCATTGTATATTATAATTATATAATAATAGAATTTTATCCTGCCCTTAAGAAGGGAAATATTAAATATGAATTACTTAATTATGAAAATATTGTTTAAAAATTTATATATAAATAATTCGTTGGTGGATAATTAAATATAAATGAAAATAAAAAACTCTTTTGAATATAAAAGGAAATATTTTTTCCTAAAAAACAATTTAGTTTTGCAGAAGATTATTTTGTAATGATAAATAAGCAAATAGATATTCTTGGATTATATATATATAATCTTAAATCTAATATTTAACATTAATCCTATGTGCTTTTTAGACATAATAAATCCAATTTTATGCTTAAAAATGTAATTTTTCTAATGAAAGTTTCATCACTTTCTCATAACGCACATATTTTAGAAATAATATTTTAAAATTATTTAAATTATTTCTGAGAAAATAATCATTATTATTTAAATAATAATTTCAAAATTATCTTAGTGTGAATTTTCATTTTTTTTGAAATGCTCTATTTTTTTATGAATATAATGTTTTTACGCAAAACTCTATTTTTTTATGCCTTTACAAGTTAAAATAATGTATTGTATTAGTTTTATATTTCAATTAGTAAATATTTATATAATTATGTTTTCAAAAAAGGATATTATACATGAAAATTATTATATAAACATTTTATGTCTCAAAAATTAATTTTTTTGACAAACTATTTTATCATGGCGTGTTACATATTTTATTTCAAATTAAATTCTACAACATCAATGTTTAGAAATTTGGAAAATGGATTCCAAATTTAGATTCATAATTTCCAAATTTATTTAATAGGTCCCTTTTATTATTGGCCAATATCTACAGAAACCATTGTAATTTTCGTTACCATGGTAGAGGGTAAATTTGGTAATTTAGGTAATTTTTTATAAAGACTATAAAATCACCCCAAAACATTCCAAAATTTCATTGGAAGAACATAATTCGACCCTTAGAAAAAGAGGATAAAAAAGTTGTTTAAAGGAAACATTTCCCTAAAAATGATTTATAAATTATTTAAATCAAATAAAGTCACCAAAGGGAACTTTCATTGTGATAAATATCCCTTATGTGTTCAAATGGGTACACACATATATTATGAATGAATATAAATGTAAATTTTTTACATTAAAAAAATATTTTCCTGATAAAAATTTATTTTCGACTTTTTAGGCCACTTATATGATATTATTATATTTATAATATTTTAATTAATAAAAATTTAAGGTTATTAAACTCATGTTTTAAATACTATATAATTCTAATATATGGATACCCAAAAGATAAATTCGACTATAAATATTATTATGAAATATGGAAGATTTATTTTTATCATGGTTTTTTATTTTTTATTTATAGTCAACAAATAAGTACATTGAATAATTAAACAACACTGATGAAGTAATTATTTTAATTATGGAAGTATCTTTATCATGATATTTTATTTTTTATTTTCATGGATATAGTCGAAATTGAAACAAATGATATTTTATCAAAATATTATTCTACAAAATTATTTAATAAAAAAAAATATTCAAAAATAGAAAAAATTATACTATAGATTAAAATTTTAGAAATTGTTTGGTTATGATTAAATTCACATAAAATAAGTAAAATTTACATACTTTTAATACTAAAAAAATTGATACCTTAGTTAAAATTAAAATAGCTCAACTTAGGGTTAATCAAAATGAAAAGGTTTAAATGTATACCAAAACGTGTTTAAAATAATTTTTTTGGTGATACTACAAACATATATCATATTATATTCTAATAAATTTTATTTTTTATATATTTGGATTTATATTGAGTTTTTTTTATAAATTAATAATTTTATAAATTCTAAATTCTCACCTCACCTTAATTATAAAAGGGAGCCTTATCCCCCACTTATTGAAATAAATTTTATAGTTCAAAATTGACACCCCAAATTTCCATTATAATCTTCTGTAGAAAAATTATAGAGGTTTTGGTATTCTCAAATGGTCATCCCTAGTGTCCCTAATAATAGATCTAAAATAAGTTCACCAAAGAAGATGTAATTTTTCTTTCCAGATTGTTTATTATTATACTTCCTATACATGTGTTTTTTACAATCCAAATTAATAAATCCACTATCCTCTATATACATATATGTTATTAAGATAATGGAAGAACCATATTTCACTTTTTATCCATCCTACAAAAAACAAAATCACTGCGTGTGCGTACGTATGCCTAACCGTCTCCATGCTATAGTGTAATATGTTTTTCATCAATAATTTATTTGAATGGTAATAGTGATGGAAATAATATATATATATATATTATAACATTATATTTAATCTGGAAATTAATATACCATCATCTTCCTTACAATTTCACTATTAAGGGAATGATACAATCGCTTGTGCATATGTATGGCCAATCAACTCCATGACGCGATGCGATTAATTTTCCATGTCCATCATTCGTGAATGATTTTATAAATGTATATAATGAATAAATTTGATATATGTTACCTTTATATAATTCTATAAATTATGTAACTATATCTTATGCAATAGAACCAGGACTTATACAATAAAACATGAATAGGAAAATAATAAAAATTAATATCATTTTGGAATGAGTTAATAACAATTTTAAACCATAATATAGGATTTTCAGATATTCCTGAAGAAAATCAAACCTAAGGTTAGGTTTAATTTTACAATCTCATTATAATACGTGATTTTTTTCACATAAGTATTTAATGGGAATAATTATCTTTCTTGTCAATGTTTCAAGAAAATGTATTCCAAAATACTTTGACTATTTATCTAAAAATTTTTATGTCATGTTTTTATTTTTACTAAACGATTTGAAAGGAATCTTTTGTCATATTTCTAATGAGGTAATTTATGTCTTTTCTGGAAAAAGTATGAGAGGAATATTTTTTCACTTATACAAAAAAAATTATTTTTACACTTTCCTTAAATCATAATGAATTGTAGCTTTCCTTATAATTTTAAAAGGTCATATTCAATTTGTTTAAAATTTCACAGCATTTTAAGAAAATGAAACATTTTTGAAGAGAAATGATATTTTTATTAAGAATTATTTTCAAGTGATATCCCAAAATTTGTATTCATCTTAGATAAAATTATTTTTATGGCTATTTTATGTTTATTATAAAATTATATTTATATAACCCATTTATTTTACATAGGTTATGTTATGAGGGAATGATGTTTTTAAAACCCATTCCTCTTATGTGTTTTATAAATGAATTATTTTCTAATGACAGACATATGTATGTTTTTCATTATGTGATGGGTGGGAACTATATCTACCTCCAATTCATTGGGTAAATATTTATATTTCTGTAGATATATAAGACTAGAATAGGAAGAAATATTGGATCAGTAATATAGGGCTAGAACGAGGAGTGAACTCAGTTTAGTGATGGAGTTTTTCCACTATGATGATCATTGAAATGATCCTTGACTAATAAGGAAGTGATTTTCTATGATTATATGTATGAAAAAAATTACCTTTCTTGTATTATGCTATCCTAAAATATTCTATTTTATTCTTTATGAACTTTTATGATTTCTTCCAGGACATTATATCTTGATATTTTATCTGCAGTACATGATTTTCAAATGTTTGGTTTATGTTTATTTGACTTATGATTATGATATGATTGATATCTCCCTTGTCCATATTTAATGAGTATCCAAACTCAACCTTTTCATCAATCTGGATATAAATAAATGTTTTATAGAGGAATTCTAATGGGAAATATATTTATGGTATATGTTGAATATTATTTATAAAATTAGAAGATTGTGTTCGTTGTTTTCAAAGGCACTAAATTATTACGATCATTGGGGATTAATTTGTAAAATGAAACGAATGTTAATCTAAAAACATGTAATATCCATGCATGAAAAGCCTGGGTCATTATATGCACTGCTAATGGAGTCTCTCATTCCAAACCACCGACTCCCTAAGCCAAGCGTGGACCACCTGGGGGTGTTTCTAGAAACATATCCAAATGTAGGACAACTATTGATACTCTCTAAAATCCTATGCCACATCTGCTAACCTTCATTACTCTTTTATTTAATTGTTTTGACTTCCCATGAATTCCATCAACCATCTCTCTATCAGCCACACAATGGGACAGATGATCCCACAAAAGATGTATCGTCCCATTACAGGAGTAACACCACCTCTCAACTAAATCACCAAAATAGTCCTACGATACTTAAACTATAAATTTTATTTAATTGGAATATCTATAGAATGTTTTTACATTCTTGAATCACTGAGTCCATATATGGGTACCAGTTTCCAAAATATTTTGTCTATATTTTCCATTAACAGCACAAACTGTCAAAGACATCTCTACAAGGAAGTTCTCAACCACTGTGGATTTCTCGAGCACCCCAACATATGTAGGAATACAAATAGATAACACTCCAGGATGGATATACCATAGAAATTCATACTTGGATGTATTCATCACAAACCATGTCCATGGAGTATCGTGATGGGTTAGCAAACCATGATGCATACTCAACCAATAATAGACATACCTACTAATTTTCACGATGCTCTTGGATGTGTACATCAAACAACATTTCTATATAGAACACAAATTTGAAGAAACTATAAAAATATTTCCAAGGTAATGTTACATTTTCATGTGATTGAGTAAGAAAACACCACCATCACTGTATGGATATGTGGAGAATAGTCACCGCTAGGACTACCATCATACCATGAAGTGTCCTAAAAAGGAGTAACTATACCGACTACCTTGGTCCAGTCCTCTACTACTTGGGGGTATAGATTTACTTAAAAAATGATAGATATATATCTTTAAAAATAATTAATTTTACTTAACCTATAAATATCATTTACCAATATTTTTCAGAAAAAATGTGCTTAGTTTGTGGATGTAAGATTGAAAAACTAATCAGAGGCACCACCTCTATTGTAGTCCCTATAAAGAAGGCTCATTAATAGGAGGATCATACTCATTATCTTTCTATGGTTTCCTAGCAAGATATCATCATGGTGTAAACTCTTAAAAATTTAAGATGCACGATTTTCAAAGAGTATATATGGGGAGATGACTCAATAATTACATGGAAACCACAACTCATTCCTATATGATACATGTACCAATTTTTTCACTACAATTAGTGACTATATATTCCAAGTCAAAAGCATGTTATTAGAGTCCTGGCTAATGGATACATTGGCCACCACCTCATCGTTGGGTTCCTTGTCCTGAGATCCATACTTAAGACACTTGAACATGGTTTCCCTAGTCAGCAAACCAATGATAAAAGCTATAAAATCATTAAACTCCTGTCTGAAAATGCTATCTATACTAATAATCTTTCATGACCTAACCCCTTGAGGCCTTTTTAGTCTATGGTAAGTTTGTGTAACTCCCAAATCCCACCTACAATAGGCTAGGGGATGATGAAAAGCATCAAGTATAGAGATAACACACATAAGAAACCTTATCCTATGGTACCTATAAACACACACACATCTCCAAAAACCAATATAATATAGAAAGTAATGATACAAATAATACTAATATGCTTTAACACTACTATAAACCACCTTAATGTATGATATATGTACAAAAAGAAAAAGCAGAGAATAAAATCCCTTAAAAACAATACAAGAGTCCAATTTTCTATATAGGAGGGGACTACTGTCAAATAAAATAGTGAAGATAAACAATGGTTTGTCTAGCTCAACTATTTCCCATTTACTCCTGGTAAACCTAGGGCATCATCATAAGGTCTATCATCTACATAAGACATGACATGTGTGGGAAAATCTCATGTAGTGGTGAGTATAACATACCCAATAGGACGCCCTAATATCAAAAAACATAAGGAATAAAGAAACCTATCTCATAAGAATGGATAGCATCAATGACTCAGATATACTCAAGATATAAACCAACTCATAAGCTAAGGTCACCACCAAACTGCCAGCCTAGGATTTCACTAGAGGCTTCAAGGAAACACACCTTAAGGAGATGTTTATCCTTACATCTTTACAACAATGGTTGTAATAATCCAATAGGTTAAGCATATCATACATCACCTTAAAAAACGAATAACTCTAAATATATCCATACACAGATAGGGGAAATCACCTAGGGACTAAGGGCGATACCTATCCTTACCCAGAGTGATCCACTAGAATGGGGATCACATGCTCAGGAGGCCAGTAATGGGATAACTGACCCAACATAGAATATAATGATATAAGATCACACCAAAGTCCATGAGGAGGTATACGTAACTCTATATAAGACTAATCCACATATGTAATTAGTCATCCTATTCTCATGAAAGAACACCTCACTGAACCCTCATAAGAATAGATAAATGGAAGACACCTTATTGATTATTATATAGATTAATTAAAATAAGGACTTCAACCTACCATGGTATAAGTAAACAACATGTATAGGGACTACATGATAAGTCTTGGTTCTCCAGGGTATTCCTATGTACTTTTGTCCATTTCTATGTACTCTAGCTCATGCTTGTGAATCATGTCATTCCTATGTACTTTAGTTGATCCCTTTTACCTTTATGTGCATATGACCATGTTCTCCTAGGGTATATGTCTAGTCATAAACAATGATTCACAAGAAATGTAGATAAACCACATGGCATGGGAAATCCAATTTTCTTGAAACCTAACTACCGTAGTTAGGGTCCACATAGTGTGTGTTCATCAAAACAACATGTTTTTGTAACTCAATATTTTCCAGAACCATGCAACCGTAATGTGTTTCTACCCATGACACTTACTCCTTTGATACTACCATGAAAACCACTAAGAAACTCATATATTATGTTGAATAAACTCGAACCATTACCAGTATCCAAATTTTTTCAAAACAATCTATGTGTGGATTATCCTTTCTCACACGAAACCATCGAATGGGAAAATATGGATGAAACCCCTTAACTTGGTCTCTGATCTATGCTTTAATTCATATCACACCCCGAAAAACCTATATTGTACACTAAATCGTGAAACTAACCTATAAAAATGATCCACTTCAATAAATATCAATTTCACAGTGATATTTTTTTGAGTATTTTCAAACATCCAGTCAAACAGAACATCGATGATGAACACGTATAAAGAATGAGCGTAGAAAAGCATGAACCAAAAAAGAGAATAATGGATGTTAGCCATTATTCACGTTGGCCTCAATACATTCATGGATAAGGAATAATTTTTTTTGGGATAATCAAGGTGTTATAAACTATATCAATTCATAATTATTGGAAGATAAACACCAATCAAGAATCAAAACATCAACTTGTGAATTAATATAATAAAGGAATTAATTTGAATTTGATGAGGGCTAATAAAAACTAGGATTGAACCAACATGAATTTAAATTGATCAATGATGAAGAAAAACTCTACGTCATTTTCATTTGTTATACCCCTGAAATACAGTGTTGAAGATGTATTCATTGGAACACCGATTGTCAACCCATGATCTCATTGTAAATTGAAAAAGGCTATCCTCCATGAACTGTCTAAAATACCTAGGGGGTATACTAATAACCCTAGGATTATTACATTAATTTTTTTAGTAGAATAGAAACTAAGTCATCCAATAATAACAATTAAACTAATTTACTTATTAATAAAATTATTATTTCCTCCTATGACCACCCTTAAAGAAATGCCCAACAAGCACAAAAGTTATGTCATTCCTATAGTAAAACCCACATTTGAGATCTAATGGTGGTCTCTAATTTCCCATCAAGAATTTTTTTTTAATTTATTAACTTTTTCTAAAAAATCATGCTTAATATAATATATATAATAAAATTATTATTATTATATCCACATAGAGGCTCCCGGGTGCTGGAATTTCTCACTTGCTCTATTCCAGGATCTAAAATTATTCTTCAAAATATTCCAAATATTTAAAAATAAAAAACAAATTTATTAAATTGGATGTGTTTAACATGAATATCTAATTATTCATGGTGATTAATGTTTCATTTCATTTTTACCGTTTCAGGGGGTTGTAACTTAAATGTTAATAAAGAATTATGAATTTATTTTACAATATTATATTTTTGGGATATCTTAGTTTTTCAATGGCATAATAATATAATCTATCCATCATAAAATCCATCAATTTTTCTATACATTACATATTAATGGAGTTTCCGTTATTTATTCCAACTTTTCCTATATTTGGAACTTGAATGAAGATAATAAATGTTCAAAAAAATTCCAATCTTTTTTATCCTATTGATTGGTTATCTTTCTCTTCTATGATAGTATTTTTTTCAAAAATGTTTAACATAAGTCCAATATTTTAAATTATATGATTTTTTAGAACATTTATTATTATCTATGAAATTTTATATGGTTTGAAAGGAATAGTTATAATGACTTCTAAAAGGGTCATTTTTTACTATCTTTACAAAACAATTGAAGGAATGTTTTTTTAATTCCTAAAGAGATAACATATTTTTCAACCTCCATAACTATTTCATGATATTTATATTATTCTATATGATTTTAATCGTTATACATGGGGAAATTATTAAGGAATTCTAATTTAAAATTTTCACTTACATTTTCGTCAATTTTCCAAAATACATTAGTTTATTATAAAAATTATCTTTTTTGATGAATTGATTTTCTTCTCTAATCTCTTAATTAATTTTGTGGTCATTAAATTTATATTGAAGCATTCAATTTCTTGTGATCATATTTCTGAAGACATATAAATATTATTTGTTTCATGAGTATGCTTATTTATTAAATCTTTTACCATTTCAATATATGGCATTTTATAATGAGTGTTATTTAATTTGGTTTGGAAAATCATGATATTATGTCATATTTACCAAACACGTATATTTTTTATATGAAATATTGTTTGTGAATTAAATTCAACATTCAATATATTAGTAATTAATTAGATATATTATTAAGGATGGGGATTAAAATTATATATCCCTGGATGCATTAATGGGTGTTATGAGACAAACTAGCTGGCTAGCTTTAATAAATTGATTTTTGGATTATACAAACCCATCAATTAAAAGTTATTAGTGTAAGGCTGTGATGTTAAAGATATCAGGATGTCTAATATCATGAAATTCAATAATAAGTATTTAAAGCATCCAGAGTTTTTTTGTTATTATCCATGTGATTACAGAATTGATATTATACATTGAAGCATTTTTTCCTCAAGTTTTTTTATTAAATTTAATCTATTTTAAGTTATTTAATTTACCGTATTGATTATTCATTATTTACCAAGGATGGATTTTCATGTTTCATAAACCTTATAGAGTGTTAGATCTTAACCTTATTTTGTTTCCTTTCCCCAATATATTAATAAGGAACCTTTGAATGAGTTCATGAATGAATAATATTTACTTTCAATATTTTTTAGTTTTTATTTTCAATTTTAAATGGGAATCAGGTATGTATCTTATTATTTAAGACTCCCAAAATAATATATCATCAGTGTATATATGGTTAAAAAATGATATATAAAGATATGTAAATGGAAATAGATTTATATTTTAAACATGTTTTATTATAACTATTTTCCATTGAATATAATTAATTAAAATTTTGTGTTGTGTAGGATACACATTTGATTATTCATTCTATGACTGGTATGTTTCTATGATATGGTTTCATGAGTTTTGTATGGTATTTATTATATTTATTACCATGTTTAAAATGGATTTGATAGTTTTATAATAATATAAATAGGGGATTGGGTTGGTTATGAATCATTATGGATGTTTTTTGGGTGTTTATGAATTATACATATGTTTCAATGAAGCATTGTTAATTTATAATTATTACTACCATATATACATATATAGAAATATTATTATAATAAGGGAAATATAGAAAGAATATATTTTTTATTAATTGATTTATGATACTATTTGTGGGATTATAACTTTACTCCTACTACTTATCATTATTCATGTTATATATAAGTTTTCTTAATATTTTAAATAGTTATGCAACATGAAGATGTTTCTATAAATAATTAAATTATGTCCTTAAAAAATAAGACTTGATGAAGGATTCATATGGAAAACTATATGGGGTATGTCTATGGAATATGATATGTTCTTCCCTTTTATTTAAGGATGATATTTTCTCATTCCCAAATATGGTCATGCCTAAGGCACACGATACATTTTCCCCCTTTGGATAGTTTATGATTACCCCTCCCCCTTATATGGATGTTTCTAAGAACATTATAATTCTTTCCTATTAAGTGGGGTTATGGTTATATCGGTATGGAAGTGGATAAGATTTCACAAGTAGAACAATTTATACTTGTTATCCATATGTCCAATGATGAATTGGTGTCCTATAGTGAACATGATTCCACCCATGAGAATTTTGATATTGGTTTAAAGTAGGCATGGTTGGTTTCCATAACTGTTGGGTGAGAACATGAAACCCAATATCAATGTGGTATGTTTATAATTTGTATTCAATAGTAACATTTATTTTGAATATTATTTTTCACTAATTGAATACTTATTTTATATTTATTCTATATTTCCTATCATATGTTTACTCTTATATATAATGTATTATGTTAGGGACACCGTTGTTGTTGGATTAATGAGCTATATACTCACACCCTCCATATTCATCTTGGTGGGAATACAGAATCTATGACTACGATACATGTATATGGTATATGATCTATGACATGGGAGGAGCTGGAGTTGCTAGATGGGGATTTGGGGACAATACTGAGGTGATATCAATGTTTTTGTACTGATGTTTCTATGTAGATTTCTAATTTGGATATCTGCCTTGTTTATGATATTCCTATTAGGTGATCTCTCTGATAATGTATGACTGCATGAAATTTTCGACCCTATATGTTAGTGTAATTTTATTATTATTGTATCATGGCATTCATTCTTCAATAATTCCATTTTTTATATTGATTTTGTTATCAATAATATGAATTCTTATTATTTATTTGAATTATATTCCATAACACTGAAAATATAGTCTCCGCACATGATATTATCATACCCATTCCACTAGTTAGTAATCATTGGTATAAAAGGAGGTGTGATTGAGGAATGTGATACTCGGACTTGGGATATACAGATGGTGTCCCGGTCAAGGATATTAAAATCTAATCCATCTAAAAATATATCACTCCAATTTCAATCCATTTCCACCCACATTTTGTATTCCACCACTACAAATTAAATGTTATATTTGAACAATTTTTTCATCCCCATCCATATGCCATCATAAAAAATACTTTGTTGATTTTTAATGATCCATAAAATGGTTCATGTTTATGATTCATGATTTAATAATGTGTTTATCTTCAGAATATACTGAGAAAAATTGTTGGATCTTATCAAGAATAATTAGCCTCTACTTCATGATGTGATACCCTATCTCACTCTACATATATAAAAAATTTCTTGTCATTATCGAATAATTATTCACCTTTATTTACTGAATCGCGATGAACCTAATAACATCTCACCAATAAATATGACATTATATAATTTTTTTCTTCTATAAACTAATTTAATACATTGAATGGAATCCCATGATTCAATTACATCTACCTTTATTTTATTTACTTCATCACACATTCCCAGTCTAACAATTTTAAGTCCAAACCATGAATTGTTTATGAATCCATTAGTTCCCCCGAAAGTGAATATTTGTGTAAATTTAGGAAACTGAGAACGTAGGCCTTTCATTCTCATCATATGGATAAGCATTGGATATCATAAACCAACCCATATTACCCATCTATTCATAAAATAAACTGGTCCTAACATAGCCAAAAGGACATTCTCAATCACCATGGGCTGGAAACAGGTGCCAGAGAATAATGAACTACTTTTGGGAATTATTTTCCCACAAAAATCAATAACAATGTGATTTTATGATATATAATAATATCGGTATTCCAAAAATTGATAGGAGAAGAAATGATACAATAGTTATTCAAAATGACCTCCAATGTACATAAAACAACTAATGTACTAAGAAAATAATAATTCCCAACATCATGTGATGTTATTTCACCTAAAAAAATCCCAAACATACTAACGAAAAAACCCATCACCACCCTAAGGTGCCTTGACCATACCTATATCAGATAAAAAAATATCTTCATAAACCCAAAGTAGTATTTAGGTTGTGAAAAAATATCCAAGTTGGATCCCACCAAATGTTTTATAAGAAGAATTTATAAAATAATCAAATTCTACTCAAGAAAATAGAAACATGGATTGAGATAAAATTCTATATAGTTTGATACAAAAATTATATAGATCACCACCTCTCAAAATTTAACAAAGTATACCAATAACAAGGTTTTTCAATGAATTTCTTTAAACATTCCTAAAATTCATTTAAAAAATAATCACTAGAGAAAACAAACCCATGTTTATCAATAGTTACAAATCAATGAGGATCTTTATAACACTATTGTGATATGTATGTCACTTGGTGTGATCACATGTTTCTTTAATAGAATAGGTCTAGGGGTAATAATTCACTCCCATGAGTGGACCTGTTCCACAACTTAGGAAACATGGTTAACACATTACCTTTGTAGAATAGGTCTACGGGTAAATAGTTACTCCCCTAGTATGACTCCCTTACTCATCGTTAATGACATTAATGTTAACGATATCAAAATTATTCAATGTGAACTTCATCATTGATACCATAAGGATCATTCATTAAAATTATTCCAGTTGACGACCCTATGGAAGAAATATATTTTCATAAATTTTTTCAAATCAAACAGATTTTATAAAAATATTTTTCATTCCATTAAAAACCATTTCAAAAACCATTTCCAAGATAAATTTATAAAGAATTATTTCAAACCATATTATAAACCATGTTCAAATAACAAGAAAGTATGGTTTGGTAAAATAACCCAAAATCATTATACCACCTACCTTAAAACACATGGAATTCAAACCCTTATATGGGATCCAAAATATAAAAGATATATTGAATTTAAGAAGATAATGAATAAACCAACAATGAATTCTAAAATAATAATATCTAATTCATCATTATACCACCGCAACCTTTCTTTGTCCCAGACCGGATCAGCTCCCCTCTTGCTCGTCCGGTCGTGGTGGCGTATCCTCTTTCGCAGTACTGTCGTGTGACTATGAGGCTCAGTCATCTTGGAATCGCTCACCATTGTCGTCTCCTCTCACCCAACTCCCCTTCGTCAGATAGGGTTTCATGACGGTGCGACATTGGAACAGAGGCCGAGATCTGCTATCGCGGTTGGGGGAGCCTCTTTGTTTCGGGATATGCGCATCTATTGGTTGAGCGTAGCCTCTACGAGAGTTTTGTATTGCAGCGGTGGGATTTTGATCTGGTTTGTGGGTTGGAATTTTCTAGGTTTTCTAGTGATGGTTTGTTTTTGTTTTTCATTTTTGAATATGTTCTTGTTTTGGATGGTTTCATTCTATTTGTGCGACTGGATTCACGCTTCACGCCTCAACTCGGAGGCGGTGATTCGTCGGAGGCTTGGTCGATTTGGGGACTGCTTTTATACTCTAGTGAAACTTACACGAGATTCGATTTTGAGGTGTTTATTGATGCTCTTTGCGGTTTTTGTGGTTGGTGTGCGGTACGGGTGATGTACTGTGTTCGGTGGAAGGGCTACAATGATGAATAAAGTTTACTAAGGTTGATTTTTTATTCTTCGGTTTGTCTGTTCTAGTCATCGGCTCTGACGATGGGTGGAAACGACAACAGGTGATGATGTTTTCAATGTTCTGATGATGGTATGACGGTGTGGATAGAATCGGGGGTGCGGCTCGAGGAGACTGTTCTTAGATTTGTGTCCCGAGGTGGTGCACTGTCCATGTTTTTGAATTTTGTATCAATCATGAATTTCATATATACATTTTTTGGATTTCAGTGTTCTGGTTATCTCGTGTATGGTTCCCACTCACCCATAAAGCAGTTTTCAAAATAAAATAAAAATACAATTTTTAGTCAGTCAGATCAATGAAGATATGGAGAACAAAACACAATTAAATGAAGGAACTATAAGATACCCAATTAGATTTTCCCACAAACCATAGACCTATAGTCAACAAACCCTGATCTAAAGTTTTGTTCAAGGAGGGAAGATAATATCAATAATAATAATGAATAATGACCATGTACAAGAACATACCACTATAAAACTAGATCAAACACCCAAGAAATCATTGAAATAAACCATCAGGGAGAAACAAATACATAAAATATATAAGAAGCATTTTCTAGTATGAGAGCTTATTCCCGTGGGAGAATAATATTGAATAGAAGATGAGTTTTTTGAATCAAAATTAAAATTCAGATTAATTAATACACAATGCTTAGTTTTTCCACATACTTTTTCAAACTATGTTCCAAATCTGCACCCCTTTATGGGATACTGGATGAGATGAATGGTTTTGAAATATGTTTGGAAAAATCATGATCCAAACATTTGTATCCCCTCTATCTCATGCTGCATAGTTTGAGGAGAAATTCATATAACATGTAATAATCATATTCCAAACCATTCTCCCTCCTCTAGAACCACAAAATGTGGTACTCAATTTCTTGGGAAGTCCTAATTGATTTTCTATAACCATGTGCCAACTCTTCACATACCTGTAAAACAATAAAAAACTCTAAATGTAATCCAAAATGACCCAAGAGAATATCCAAATAAATATGGTATAAAAGGAATGTATGTATCTAAAAGAAACAAAAATATTCAATAATTCATACTACCATATTTCATTCTACCCCAAAAAATTAAGTCGAAGAAGGTTGGTCCCCAAAAAATGATATATTTTTTATCTCATAAAAGACTCCAACTCCCATGAATTGTGAAAATCATTATCATATTTCTATAAAACTCAAATCAATGACTCAGAATTCGATCATAGAACATCCACTTGAGAATCCACACTCGAAGTGGTTTCCTAATAATAGATGTATCAAGTTCTATGTTTAGGCTTTGCCAATTCAAAAAATGAGATTGATTTGGATGATATCTTTGAGATGTGATACAATAAAGAAGTTGGGGACCAATGACAAGTAAAGTGGTAAATCAAAGTGATACATCACATTTTCTATCCATTAAAGGTTCTCATATAGTCCTCTATACCTAAGGGAAATCTCCCCTCAATTTCTTAGCCATTGGTGACCCAACTATGTTGATACTTTAAAGAACACATATTTAGTAACCGAAAACACTGAGGGATGGTTATGGTGATCCTTATAACACTTTTACTAGATTTGATCCATCACTAAACATTGGAAAATTGTCTAAAACATTTTTGGTGTTTCTAGAACCATGATCAGTACTATTACAGAAGCTTAACCAATTTCATACAAACAAAGAGGTGGTTTATAGGGTTGGTCATATATTGTTTCATAAAGATCCATTCAAATGAATGATTGGTAATTATTATTATAAAAAAACTAACCAACCCCAAATGGATATCCTAAGCACTATTGATGTCCAGGAGATTGGAACTCAACATGTATTCAAGTATTTGATTATCCCTTTATATCTTCTTATTGATCTGAGGATGAGATGCTATGATCAACAGAACTTGACTCCCCATTGAAAATTGGTGTGCCTTTAAAAACTGTGAGGTAAATTAAGGATACCTATCTAAGATAATGGTCCATGGTGTTCCATTAAATCTCTTGATCTCCATCACATAAAAATTTGAAATGTATTCTAAATTAGTGGTCTCATTAATCAGTATGAAATAAAATGAGTTTGTAAACTGATAAATAACTACAAATATGATGTCCTTACCGTAGATAATTTGATATAAAAAACAATGAAATCGATTGAGACCTCATTCCATTTTCATGTTGGGATATGGATCAGAAGAAGAAAACTATTAGGCTTTTAGTTCTCAACCTTAATCTGTTAGCAGTTATAACATCGATAACATTGTTATCTATGTATACTTTCACACTAGGATACCAAAATTGGTACCTTGTTTCTTAGAACATTTTAATGTTCATGTGGTGGACAACCCAAAAATAATTATGAAAATATTATAACACATCCTTCCTTACGGTCAATAGAACAACCTATGGGTTTCAGAAACAGAGGATACCATCCTTAGAGTTGGACCACTAATTGATTGTCTAGACACCATATAATGAATCACTGGCATTCTGGTACTTTTTATCATACATTAGTTGAGAGAGAATCATATCAAGGAGAGATTATGGTAAATAAACAAATTCTAGAACATAACCAAAATCTTCCTACCTAACTCCCATGTGCATCCGAGGAAAGAGTCCAATTAAGTTCCATTAAATTATTTTATTCCTTCACCCCATCCAAAAGAAACATAATTCAAAGAGAGTCAAAAACAACATTACCATTCCCCTTAGTATTGGTAATATAAATGTATAATAACCATAGGTATTCCACCCAATTTCACTATTTGGGATTCAAGTATATTTTATAAAATATATAATCCAACATTTTTTAGTCATGTTAGACGATAAAATTTTCTCTAAAAATATAATGATGCCAACTTTTAATAGATTTAACCACCGCTAAAATTTAGAAATTATGATTGGTAGAAATCCTTTTGAGAGTTTAATGTTTATGTGATCTATAAGCCACCACATGATACACTTACAAAAGGACACATCAAAAACCTGAACCTAAAACATGAAAATTGACCACATTTCCCTATCTATTATTTTGAAGATTCGTAATTTGTGATAAGTTCAAGCATCAATTTATCTCATAAAATGATCTCTAACACTTAAAATCCTATAATTATTTCACCACCTTTTACGTGAGAGTTGTCAATGGTGAATAATGTTTTATGAAGTCATTTATGAACCACCGATACCTAAGAAGCTTTGAATCAAAAAATCATTTTTTATTCTTAATAAGACATAATGTTCATCACCTTTGTAGGAGCAACTGAGATGTTGTGTTCTTAGACCATCTTTGTTAATAAATTCAATTCTCAAATCAAAAAATTATAACTTTGATAATTAGTTATATAGGCAGTGATACTTATGATTCATAAATCATGTATCAAATGATTCACGTGGACTTCTTCAGTTTTTTAGTGCACTGGTATGTCATCCATTAACACAAAAATAAAACATTCAATATACTGATGGGTAATCCTATTAAAAAATTTCTCAAATATGGTAAAAGTGTTACTTATACCGAATGAAATCACATAGTTATTTTAATGTGCATACATGTTCCTAAATGCAGTCTTAGTAATATCTGATTTCTTGATTTTTGAGATAGTGATAATTTGACAGAATATTAATATTATAGAACCACATTGACCCTTTTAATTGATCAAAAACATAATAAATTGATTCAAGGGATGTCTATTTTTTTTATCATTACTCGATTGTGATTTTGGTAATCAAAATATAAGTAAGGATTTCCATCATCCATCCTAGAAAAGAGCATTGGGGATGCCTAAGGTTACACACCCTAGAATATATTCCCTAAGATCCCAAATAATCTAATTAATATTATAGCTCTTTCAACCTAGATGGATATGTATAGTGAGACAAAATTGATATGGTTTATGTTCTGGGTACTAAGTCAATCGATAACTCTCCTCCCTCTCTAGAGGGAAACCCAAGAATTCATATAGAAAAACATAAAAAATATCATTGACTACTGAAAGAATATTACCCCTTATAAGTTTCTATACTAATTTAACCACAGAAAAAAATATAAACATACAAATATTTGAAAAAGTAGGTCCACTCAACTGGACCTCAGATCCCACTCACCTTAAAAAATACAAGAGTTCCCATTGGGGGCCGAAAAAGACACTTGTTTATGATTACAATAAAATCGATAAATTTGATAAAATAACTAAACTATCATGATTATAATATATAAGAGGTATAAATCAAGAAATAATAAATCCCAGACCATCAATATGTCACACAAAAAGAATTAAAATGATTGAAATGAAAAACCATGATCCTTTTTCCTTCCTATATGATTTTCTAATTTCATAATAAATATCATCAGTTCTATTGAATGTTTTAGAAGACCATCCATATTAGTAGACACAAAGAAGTGTGAGGCACCCATATCAAATATCATAGTCTCTAAAGTGAATGAAAACGAAATAGTACATCTATATATTGTAGGGCCCTCATCAAAATCCATCAGAAACTCTTCCACTACGTGTAATTGCTTCATTATGAAGGAATGTGGAAGGAACCTTGTAGTATATGAAGCATCATAATACATCATATATTTTCTAGGGGACAATGATTCAATACCATATAAAGTAAATTATAGACCCGAATAGAAATTTTTCAGGTGACTAAGAATACCACACAAGTATCAAAATTTTGGAGTCAAAGGAAAAAATCATATCATGTATCCTTTCTATACCCACTAGTAAAAATTCAAACTAGTAACCACTGATGACAGTTCTAGAAGATACATTTTAAAAATACCTCCACTATATTATCAATTAAATTAACTTTAATTCTTATTTACCTTGAAATAAAAACTCAAACTACAACCAAATGAAAAAGGAACTCTGGTCCTTCGAGGAATTCCCACTGAAACAACCACTAAAGGAAAAAAGGAACTCTGGTGATCCCAGACATTCCCACCAGGACAATATCTTCAATAAATACTCTATCAACAACAAAATTGTAGGTGACCAACATTAACATGAATATATTAGACTTGATACAAGATTATTGACCCATCGAAAATAATTGATCCTTTATCTTCTTATTAATGAATTACTCAAGAGAAAATAGAGTGAACACATTGAAATAATATTCATACATCATGAGTGGATGATTTCATTTCTCTAGGTAGAGGAACACAGAATATTTCACCATGTTTAGAATATAAGAATAATTTCATAGTGAAAATTTCCTTCATGTTTTTAAACTCTGATCCATCATGCTTGTTATCCAGGAAAAACTTGTCCCACCACCTTCTACTTTGACCTTTAACATTGGAAGTGATGTACCTCACCATGAGAGAATAATAATTCTATAGGAATTAAAAAATTCCTTCAATGTTCCCCAACCAATATTACACCACCTAAGGGTAATTATTCCATTTTAAAGGTGGTAGTTTTAGTATAGAAATTACTAAGATAGATTCTTATCCTCATCCCATTAATGTTCCGACCATCTATACAGAACATCGGCAGGAGCCGCACCATGGTACATAGCTCAGACCATTCATACAACATCTTTGATCATATTCTAATTAATTGAAGGGTTTATATTCCATGGGTAATTGGTAATACCATATCAAGGAATTTCTGGAAGACTTTTTTGGGGTGCACGGTAATACACATCGACAAAAAATAATCCTATGAATATGAGATCCATGAATCAATTCCAGTTTAGAATAGAAAAAATCAAATAGAATTATCAAGAGAAAAATAAATGGAATGGTTGGGATTAAGAAACTCTAAATACCAAAAAAGATATTCCCAGTGATTATGGTAACATAAGACTCTTCACGATGAGAGATGTTCAAGAACTCACCCGTATGCAACCCCTTAAGTCCCAATATTCTTATATATTATCTACAAAGACATCCAAAAATATATATCGGTAATTATAGTAGAAAAACATACTTTTAATAAAAATAATTCACTAACAAATGTGGGTTTACGAACTATTTTTAACCCAAATCATTCTTGACCCAAAATGAAGAGAATTACATATCACTATAGGCCAGAACAAGTGTCTGGTTATCAAGAAATAACCTAGGAAATTATTTTTTCACAAAAAACAATGACTATGTGATATAAGAATACAAAAACTATCCCAATGACAAAATAATACTGTAGAAAAATCCATACAATCATCAAGAAAAACAAGTACAATGGTACATAAAACATCCAATGGAATAATTTTTTAACTCCCCATTACATGTGACATGAAATCACCTATATAATCCCACACCCTACAGACAAAAAAACCCACATTCACCTTGTAGTTAATTACCCTTACCTATATTATATAAAATAATATCTAAATACACCCAAAGGCATTTATAGGGTGTGAGAAAAATATCCTTCAAGGATCCTGCCAAGTGTTTCATAAGAAAACGATTTAAAATAAAGAAATTCTACACAAGTAAATATACAATGTTATGGGATGTAGTTATACAAAACCTGATACAAAACATGGATAAATCACTAAATCTTACAACATAGCAATGTATACTAATAACCAGGGCTTTCAATGGATTTCCAAAAATGTTCTAAGCATTCATTTCAATGATAAACACTATAGAAATAAACGCACATATATAAATAGATTTGGGTCAACTATGATCCTCAAAACACTAGAATAATTAGTAGGCCACATGGTGTGAATGAACATTACCCTAAACCAATTGGACTAGAAGGTAATATTTCACCTTGGGAGTGGATCCTTTCTAAAACTTAGGAAACCTGGAGCACACATTACCCTAGCCGAATTGTTCTATGGGAAGAATTCATCCCTAATGATGGGACCCTACCTCAATGTGGATAAAAATTGTGTTTACTATATCAAAATAATTCAATTGTAACTTCATATTTTAATTCATATAAATCATGTTTTAAAACGATATTTTTAAACAACACCATGGGAGAAATCATTTTTCCCAAACCTTTCCAAAACCAACACATTTCATCAGAACATTTCTCATGAATTTAAAAATAATTAAAAAAAGCTTTTCATTGATAAAACTTGAATTCATGTCTCTAACCATTTTAGAAACCAAGCTCAATGAAAAATAAAACAAGGATTGTTTGATTAAAAATAACTCATGAAACTGCCAACCTAAAAATTCTGGGAATTCCAAAACTCGAAAAAGATCCACAACCCAAGAGAAAATAAGGGTTCAAGAAGATAAGGAAGAACCCCAATTCATAAATTTTGAAATAATAATATTCTCTTAGACATTTATTTAACACCATAAGAGAGATAAAATACTTTCCATAATGATTCTTAAACAACACACAATGATTAATGAAGATCTAGATAATAAAACCCGATTATATGATTGATATATGGGAAAACCTAATTGATTATATTAAAAACCGTAAATATAATGTTAAAAACTTTAATATAAGGTATAATTCAAGGATATAAGATAATATCTTGAATAATAATGAATAATGAATTAGAATGGAATGATACCTTTGAAAGACTAGATCTAAACCCCATAGATCAATTGAAATCTAATACAAAGAGGAAATAAACGTCCAAAATCTCTATGAATATTCTCTTAGGTCATGATCCCATTAAACCATGAGAATAATAAGGAAAAATAATTATTTTATTGTCATAAAATAAAAAATTTAATTAATTAATACATGTAACATGGTTATCTCACATAGTTTCTCAAACCATGCACCAACCATTCACCCCTTTCTAGGATACTGGATGAGATACATGGTTTGAATGCATAGTTTTACATACAATGAACCAATCATGTGTAACCCCTTTGTCCCATACTACACATTTTATTGAAAAATAAATAATGTTTGGACTAACTATGCACCTAACCATACACCATCCTATAGAATCTGAAAACATGGTGTGTGTTTTCATAGGAATAATTATAGTGTTTTCCCTAACCCGGAGTCTACCATGCACTAGCCTATTAAACTCTAAAAACCTAAAATAGTATCCTAAAACCACTAAAAGGAAGAAATAAATGAAAGATGGTCAAAATAAAGGGATGTAAGCACATGAACACAACCTTGAGATGTAACAGTGGAAAAACAACCACTTATTCTACTTCATGTGATGTAAAATTGTTTTTTTGTTGGATTTCCCTAAAATATCCAAAAACATGATGATTAAGCATGTAAATTACATCTCTAACTTATTATGAAATTCTTATAATCAATATTGAATCCTCCTTGACCATTAAAACATACTCACTTTCATACCTTCATGGACACATTCTCCTATCATTGCAAGTATCCCACATGGTTTAACATGATAAAAATGAAATGTTAGCCCTCATCACCACTTTTATTCCTTATCGTCACATGGTGATGTACATAATTGAGTTTGGATGTAGCTCAATAAACTTTACCAAGTTGTTGGTTAAAACACTGATGAACATAATAGATTAAAAATTCTACTATATGGATGAATCTTCTTCTAGGACAAGGAATACTTTGTATAGCTTCATAGTGGACTAGTGAGGAAGATTGGTTAACTCTGCTTTAGAAATCCTATGCTCAAAATACTCCCATAGTCGGCCATGGATGACTCTTTGAAACCTAGGTCATAATTATAGTAGACTACGAGTTCCACTTCAGCAGTAGCCTACATGATGCAAAAAATAAACAAATTGAAAAATAAATCTAAAACTAAAATAAAAAAATCAAAAAATAAGTGAAAAAAATAAAATAATTAATTAAATTAAATTAAATATTTTTTATTTTTTATTGAAAATATAATCTATTTACTAATATGTGTGTGTTTTCACATGTGCATTTGTGTATTTCTGAGTGTGTTAAAAACTAGAAAATCAAAGACTATATATAACCACATCTAGATATGAAATTAAATACATATTATAATTAACTAAAATCACCTAAATATATTATATAAACATATGAAATAAATAAATGAATAAATAAATATGTATGAATATATGTATGTATAAATTCAATAATAAAAATAAGTATTTAACTATTATTATTTCTAATATAATAAATACACAGAATATAAAATGAGAAATCTGTATATATTTATATATTATTAGTATTATTATAATAATATATATGGTTATATTATCTATATAAAAATATCTAATATATTTAAAAACTAATAAATACACACACATATATATAATTAATTTACCATAAACATATATGCAATTATTAGTTACAATGTGAATTCATATGAAGATATATTTATTAACAAAGGTTCAAAAAATAAATAGGGGATTCAGTGATTTGTTGAAAATCATATTCGAGTAATTTAATGATGTTTAAAAATTTATTAAATTTTATTAATGTCAAAAATAACATAAATATATCAATAAAGTCCATTATTTTCAAAAAAACATAATTTTTATCCATAAATAAGTATAATATTAAATTTAAATGGAATTTATTCACTTAATAAATAAAAATACATAAAATAAGATAGAATCAATTTATTCAAAAAAATTATAATCACATACCCCACACTTAGGTCTTATATCTCTTCAAGTAACAACCTCACAATTTGTTCAAAAATGTAAACAAACCACTAAATGGTTAATCATAACCTTCTTTGACCCTAAATAATTATTTTTTTCTTAGATTCTTAAGAAAAAATTAATTATATTCACTTAATGCACACCTCATAAAATAAAGTAAATAAAGTAACAAAAAAGTAATAAATTCCAAAAATTCTACAATTAAAAATAAATAGATATTAAGATTTGTAATTATACATTTGGGAAATGAAACTCATTCATCCTCCAATCTCTACCACAACTAGATATTTTCACACCACACACTTTTAATTTTTGTTTATATAATTTTCTAGATATTATTCCATATACATTTTTTTCATAATATGTAGTCAAACATATAATAACTCGTGTTTTATACCATTAATTTTCCCTTAGACCATGTATTGTATTCAAGACATAAAAGACAGGGGTAAAGTGATAAGGTCCTTTGAAAGAGTAATACCTGTTAATCAAAACTAAATAATCTAAAAACAAACACCCGAAGGCTATTTTTTCAATTAAGGTGTGGAATTATTATTGAATTAATAACTCTTAGTTAATTTATTAAAATTCTGGATTTAATTTTTATTTTGTACACACAATTATCAAATTATATTTACAAATTTGAATCTAGTTTCATTACATTCATTAATCACCCACTGTAATTCCCAGATCAATTTAACATTTAAAATGAAATTATTAACTATTTCACGTTTAAAAACTCATATAGTGAATCAAATTTTGACTTATTAATAAAATAAGTAAAATATTATAAAAATAATCCATTCATACTCTTTTTAATTAATTTCATTGAATTATTTTGTTTAAATCAATTCATTATGTGAATACTAAGTAAAACAAGTCTCTTAAGTAAAAATTATAACAAATAATTAAAAATCTTCCACCCAACCAATCCAACATAACATAAAAATATATATTATTCCAAATGAGTTGAAAATAATAGAAAATAGAAATTCAATGTTCATATATGCAAGAAATAAGTTTCATACTATGAGAAAAGTTACTCACTTCAAGAGATGCATATCTTCCACAAGTTGTGTACGTAAGGTGTCAATCATCATCAACCCCAAGGGTTTATCTAAAAAATGTGGAGATATTTATACATGGGGTAAGTTATTATTCCCAACAATTTGAATTAGATCAAATAAAACAAAAAATTAAATTTACACATAAAAATAAAAAATGAAACTATTTAAGAAAACTCCCCTAAAATCTCAGTTTCCACTCATGCAGTGTTAAATTTTTAGTCTTTATAAAAAATAATACCCAATAAGTATATTCCTCATTTTATAGCTAATGAAGATTCATAAATTATAAATTTTACATTATATCTACTCAGTTATTACCTGGATGAAAAAATTATCCTTTGGTTTTAGAGTCTCTTTGACAACAATAAACTGGTTTAATTATTTTAATTCTTCAATCTAAATGGCCTTATATTTTCTATTAATTTATTTTAGATAACCTATATTTTAAATTGGGTTCAACGAGAACCCATAAATGTCCCATAGGCCAAGAGGAAAAAGTCATAGACATGGCTTGATTTCCCAATGGCTAGGCACATAGAAAAAACCCTTCTTTAAATATTTTTCTCTCTGAATCTCCTATGCCCCATGCCATGTAAAGTCGGTCAACTAGTATTGCTCCATACTTTACTTTACGATGCATGGTACTGATGGAAAATGAAATACCATATCATCATTAAAATCCATTTATATTTGTAGGAGGTTGCCTCTTAATATGAAAATCATCATCAAGGGTATGAACTTTTGGATCTTTTGAACTTGATGTTGCCTGAACGTATTCTACACCACACTGTCAGAACTCAATCCATTACCTGCTTTCTTCCATCACTGTAGATCCTACCCTATCGATCCACTGCCACCAATAAGCCACCTAACTCAATATTAAATCACTGGTTTACTCCCCCCATGACCTCTAATTATGATTTTCTGAGTCATTGATTCTTCATTCACTATCGATGTCATCAACTACAATCGTGGAACCCTCTCGTGTCATGGTAACCCAACACCGAAGAGTTACATCATCAAGGAAGATCCTCCATCCGTCGAGGATAGAACCACCTCTATTAATGCTTAAGGTTATTTCTAACACCTTTTTCCCTGATCTTACTCTCCTTTATTGATGATCATAAACCCCAAATATTTGGGGACTAAAGGATTTGATCATGGTCTTGATTCCACTTTAGAGTACCTTATTTGTAATAAAATGCATTAAAATTTCCACCAGCTATTTATTTAACTTATTTGGTTAGGATCAAAGAGGGGTGGAGATAAAATGTTTGACCCCTACATTGACATGTAATATACCCAATATTAAATAACTACCTTGATTATTTCTTTATTAGAATCCAAAAGAGTTTTAAAAGTTACAAGATATTCAAATAGATCACTGTCAACCACTATCATCATTTATTCTTCAATCCGATAGTAATAATATGACAAGTGCATGTGGTTAGTGTTGATTTGTTTGATACTAAAAAATTAATGAATTATATATATATATTTATTTAATTTCTAGTTTATCAATGACCACAAGAACATGTTTTTTCCTTGAATTTCATATCGAGTGAGGTTATGAATAATTTTTATTAAGTTAGATCTTATTCTTGTCCATTAGGAACTCTCTAATTTTTTTAGCCAATTTAGTGGACCCCGAGTCAATCCATCAAAAATTATTATTTATATACTATAAATATTTAAGAATACAATGTTTCTGATATTATTTAATGACGTGGATAACAAATTTTATTTATTTATTGAAGTTTGTTTGGAAGAGAAATGTGATTGATTTTAATATTTCAATGTTATAATTTTTTTTGGTTTTCGATTGGGTAATCATTAATATTATTATGATTTGGATAATTATTTTTGTAAAATTTAATTAGAAGATTTATCATTTTTATTATATTTGGGATTTTTTTTAGAAAATATTTAAAATGGAATTTACAAATGACAATTATGTGAAATTAAAGTAATTGAAGATAGAAGTTTACTAGTGGTACTCCACCAATGATATTATTATAGTAAAATATATATTTTACCTTAGATTTCTTATGGAACGTGGGAGGATTTATTATATAGTAAATGTAGAAAATGAATTCAACATTGGAAATTGTTAAATTTAACCTGAAAGTTAAAGGATTTATAGGGAGAATATTATCCAACAAATTATAATTTTCGATGGAAAATTTATGATGAAATTAGAGTGGATGATTTATAAATAGTAGGAATATAGTTTCATATTCTCTATCATTGATTCTTCTCATTCATGTTAAATGGTGTTGGACTTTAGAAAAAATGATATACATAAGTTAAATAGAGGTTGGAGTTTTGTTGTATTGTTAAGGCATGCTAATTTCTTTCTATGCATTTCAGATAAATTATTTAGTTTTTTTAATTTTGTGATAATGAATTAAGATAATTTTTAATATTTTTTTCTTAAGGAATCAAAATGGTGTTTTAGACAAATTTAGTATAGGGTCTTGCCCATTAGCATAGTGGTTGTTCTATATTCTCGAAATTTCCACCTAACTCTTATTATTATTCTATATATTGTAAAATTTATTTACAGGGAGGACATGAAAAGATGAATTACGGTAATGAAACTGACCAGATATTATATTCTTTTATACAAATAGTTACTTGAGGTCCATGGAAAAATGGCATGAGGTTGTTCCAATTGTAAATAGATTATACCAAATCTCTTTAATTAGTGTGTTATGTTATTTAAATACTAAATTATATTTTTTAGAGAATTTTGATGATAGATATCATGGATTAGAATTAAAATGATTACATATTTGAGAATCTGTGGTGACTCTAGGAAATTGAATCCAGGTTGGTTACTTCAATTCTTTTTACAAAATTAGCTAATATCTAATTTAATCATTGATTGATTATGAAATAATAATTGATATAATTTTTGTTTTGGTGGAAAATCTTGATTTTTATTTAGATATTGATTTTATGGAAAATTGATTTATGTGAAAATGATCTTGGGAAAGGGTTATATTTTTACCAATGTTATTTAAATAATTTATTTTTCTTTCATTCAGATTGTGTATATGTGGGTCAAAATGGGTTTTAGGGTAAACCATTTTTAGAACCTCTAAGAATAATTTATGGAGAAGTGGATATGTAGAGAGTATTAATTAAGAAGTGAAACAATTAGACTGAATGAAGCTGAAAGATGACACCTCACACCATATAATAGTAAAGTGGATATTTTGAGATTTGTGTAAATAGAAGACAACTTTGTTACATAGTAGGATCAGGTGAATAATAATTCAACTCTAGATTAAAAATTGGTGGATCATATTGGGTATCTAGCTTGAATTTATTAATTAATTTATTAGATTACAAAAAAAACTATCTTTATAATGATTGAATTTTAAGAAAATGACTACTTTCTATTGGGACTTGGGGAAAATAAATTATTTTGGTGATTTTAAGAAACTATGAGGTTTTAATTAGATTTTATAATTTATGTAGTTTTAAGTGAATTTTTGGAATAAAACGTTTTTCATTATAAATTGAATTGAAAACAAGAATTTGGAACTTTATTTTCCAAAAATATAGTTTTTGATACAAAATAAATAAACATGTTTTCGAAAATAATCTTGGAAACCACAATTTTTTCTAAGGGAATATGATTTATTTATCATTTCTAATTATTATTAAGTATTGTTATTTATCATACATGGATATTTATTTGGGTCTTTAGGGAAATAGTATTTAGTTTATACTCACCCATCCATATGTACTTTGGTGTGCTTGTTGACATGATTGGGAATTATGTGTGGAAAAGGAAGGATTTGTAATTTGTTAGATGTGAGACATAGATATAAATTAGTGATATAGAGAGGGGAGTTATTTTATTATGTATGAGATATATTTTATCCTTATTCCAATATAGGGACTCATATGTTTCTCTTGTGGTTTGTTATGTAGAACTATTTTTTGACTATGAATTTAAAGGTTTTAATAAAAGTGTTTTAAAAAAATATTAATTTTTACCTATTTTGTATTAATCATATGAGGTGTAATCACTTCTAATCACCTTACTCTATCACTTGGTATTATTTTCTAGCATCAAGGGGTCAAGGTAGCATGATTCAGGAAATGAAACACACTGATATGGGTCTCAGGATTATGGCCCCCAAATTCGGTTGCTATAAAATGGAAGTAGAGCATGGTTTTCAAATTGAGTTGTTGGATATCCAGTAGGCATAGTCAATTGGATATTTTTAACTCTATATAAATGGAAGATCTTAACTCTTTATAGTGAATATCTGATTACCAATAAGTCACTATAAATAAATTGTTAATGAAGACCATGTATTATTCTTTTATACCAAGATAGTCTACGATGGGATAGAAATGGTAAGATTTCAGGCATCATGACAGGTATGGTATGTTACATCACATAATGTAGTTTTAATAAAAAAATTTATGAAATTATATTTCTAATAACTCATATAATTTTTAGTTTTTCAAATGATTTTTTGAAAAGTTAAATGTGAAAACATATTTAAATCATGAATATAAATGGGATGAAATGGGATTAGTGAATGGTAAAAGATATGAATATACTCATACAAAACACAGAGTATAATTTTCTCAATAATCATTTATTGAGAAATATTGTTTTATTAAATGAACTCCACTATTTTTATAAACTTATATCACCTTGAAGAGTACATATTGAGAGAGGGTGAGGGGATATGGAATTTACAATAATGTATCATCAAATTGTGAGAATAATAAAGTATGTTATCCATGAAATTGATTGAGATTATAATTAAAAGAGGTTTAGTGTGGTGGATTGGACATCAATGTTTTGGAAGAAGAGTCCAAAATCATTTAGGGGTGATGTTTTACTGGATTTGGTGGAAAAATTATTCAAGAAGATCATTAATATATTATTACTTTTATGGATTATAGAGACTTTGAATTTGGATTTCATGTCATATTTTTTAGAAGAACCGGATTATAGGTAGAGAGAGTCAATAAAAAAATATGGACACCATATGAATCTTGATTTAATGGGTTTATAAAATATATTCAATGATCAATATTATAAATATGATTTGAATTTGGAAAAGAAATTATATCTTATAGTGTTTGAGAAAGGTAATCTGATGATGATAAAGTATGGATCAAATTTCATTATGATTTCTTTTGTATGCACTGGAGGTAGTGATGAATGAGAAAACCTTGGCTAGTGGGTTCAAGATTTGATAATTTCTTTAGTCACTAAAAATATAATATATACATTACCACTAATTCCATGATATTATACTCACATGGATAATGTGAATTTGAAGTAGTAAATCATTCCCTAAGAAATACATAAATGATACCTCTATGTGCCACATAATTTATCTACCATTGAGGAATATAGACCATGGAAAACTATTTTCCTACATGATGATTTGAGGTTGATAAAATCTTCTTAGGAGTGGGATATGGGTTCCATACATTGTTTATGTAAAGGATATGTGAATCTTTGTGTAGTGCCCTGACCTAGGAGCCACTTAACAGGTTCTCCGGGATGGGGGGCCACGGGGCCTTAGGCATGACTCCATGTACATCAAAGGCTATCGACTAGTAGTGAGGATCTAATTAAGTGAAAGTTGTGTGAATATAACCTCCGATGATTTTAATAATAAAGGTCAAAATATTATAAATCAGTGGATTCCATTTAGAAAAATCAGTGTAATCATGAATATCAACCCCAAAAAATAAATAATATGTGTTGGAAAAAAAATCTAAAAACATATATCTAGACACATGCCAAATAATGTATACATGTTAGAAAGTCATTAAAGAATAGGAATGCAAGATTGTATATGGTTGATCATATAAGGGAATAATCAAAATCTCAAAAGAGAAGCTCCAAGTAAATGTATATAATCTCCAACTTCCACCTTTCATCCAACCCATGCACTCACAAAGCATCCCTAGTTGCTACGGTCTTTCACTTACATATGATCCCTTACCTGATCTAAAATCCCAAAAGTCTTCTTGTTTCCCCAGGGCCCCAGGTAGGGTGTGAGTATAAACTCACTATGGAACCACCAATGTGTACCTTTCATAAATTCATATTTATACAATTGTATGCATATGAAAATAAATGGAAAATATAATCAATCATAAAAATTAATAACCCTATTTTCTATTGTGCTCACCGACCACATGGAATTGTTCACTTACTTACACTAATGTAAAAGTGGAATGATATATCACGGTCTATTCATACCAGATTAACCTCATTACATCATCTATATATGTGTCACCAAGAACCTCATTACCTAATACCACATTATCCACATGTCTAGTAATACCAACAACCCTTCCGCACACTCAATAAGTGTATCAAAAGTTCCTTGGAAATCCACTTGAACAATAACCATTCGATTGACATGAAAACAACCCAAAAGAAAACACAAGTCCCTAAAACATCCACTTGAACAATAGTTATAGGTTCAATAGCTCAATGTCCCAAGCAATGACGATATCCATCCTTCAATGAGTAATAAATCCCTATCAAGTTAATAGCCTGACATCCTATGGAATGAAAAGATCCATCCTCCCATTATCCTAGACCATCAAAAATAAATGCCCTGGTGATAATTAACTCTATACGATGGTGTAACACCACAATATTCCACAATATGTTTTTTACATAAATTAAATATCTTACATTGCATGCATCACTATGTTCGAGCGCACCATGATTTATCAAACTAGATGTTTAAAAATATTTTTTGAATAGTAATAACCACATTATAAAATTTATATATATTTTATTTTTCAAAAGAGAATTAATTTTTGAATTAATAATATCAAAATTATATTTTTTTGAAATTTCAGTAGTCCTCTGAAATGTTTTAATTTTTATGAATAGTAAAAAATACTACAGTGTTGTTAAAAACTAACTTTTTACTTTAATTATTTATTTTACATTAAATTTATTTTAAATTCATTATTGATACATAATACATATATTAACACAATTTTGGTAGTTGGAATATGTATTATAATAAAATAAGATATATTTTTTAAGCTTTTGAATTTCCCTTTTACCCGCCTTCTCGCCACATCTGCAGGATTAGCATTAAAAGAAATTTTTTCATTTAAAAAAATTAAATATTAAAAAATGAACATACATGGTTGTAATTAATATGAAAGTTTTTATATAACATGATCAGATAATTTTTTGGTGAATTTTTACTAGTGGAAATATTTATTTATTTACAAGGATCATGAGTTTATCAGGTAATTAAAGGAAAACAAAATAACATGATATTACTTTAATATTACCCTAACACTAATAATAATTTAATTGGATAAGTTTTTTAGACCAAAATAGACCCTTTAAAAAACATATGATCCTTTTTAATCAACTTGTGTTATATTATTACATTTATAATATTTTATTTAATGAATAGTTAAAAATATCATATTCATATTTTAATAAATATATTATTTATAATATGATTATATATAAGTGATATGGAACACTATAAATATTATTTTTAAATATAAAATATTTTTCTACATAATTTTAAATTATTTATAATTTTCAAAAATAGATAACTAAATTAAATGGTGACATAATAATGATGCAGTAAGAGATTTATTGAAGGAAATATCAAATAAATGGTATTAAAAATATTTAAATAAATATAATTTGACATAATTAATGGAATAAACGAATTTATAGATAACATAGACATGTTAGTGATATATTTAAATTATTTATTCTAATTTATCAGGGTTTTATGACATTTGAAAATACAAATATTGAATAATATCAAAATTGAAATAAGTGATAATTTAAAGTAAGTAATATTTTAGTAAATGAAAAAAATTTTCTAAAAATATATATTTTAGAAAAAATAACTAGGATAATGTTAAATATGTGATAAATTATCCAATTGAATTTTATTTTTCATTTTATGTTGATTATATTAACCCAATATTGTAAAAAGACAAGTTGTCACGGCAAGAGTTAAATTGTTCAACTAAAAGATAAATACAAAGGATAATGTTACTTTTGTGACCTAAAAATGTCCATAATTAATTTTATGAGAGTATTTAGACCCATACAAGTATTATATTTGACATAAATAAATTTTGAGCTATTTTAAATAGAATATAAAATATTATAAATTAATAGTTTTAGATTTTCTTAAAGTGCATCTTCCCTCTTTTATAAAAGGGATCCTATAATTCTCTATTATTCACATCTATAAATCCTTTTTTCATGGCCAAACCCTACCCAATTATACTCTTAAATTTTATGAATTCATAAAATAGGTTATAATTTTCATAGAAAGACATCCCAAGAAGTCATTTTGTGATAATCAAAAGGATATACTCGGAGAAGAGGTAACTATTCCACAAATTCAGTTCAATTTTTTTCTTATTATACTTCTTATTACAATGTTGATTCCATACTAAAGTAATAATTCTAGTATAAATTAAATTATTACATGTTATTATGCATATTTTATAACCATATTTCTCTTTTTATCCATCCTACGTATAACAATATCACCATGTGTATGTACTTACGAATTACCGTCTCTATGTCGTGGTGTTATTTGTTATTCAACATTCTATTTTGGATGGGTATAATTATGAGTGTAATGTATATAAATAATTAATATATCAAAATAATTATTCTTTATAATTAATATACCATCCAATTACATACCATTTAACCATTAAGGGAATGATACTGTCACTCATACGTAAGTACGACTTACCATCTTCATGACACGATGAGATTCATCCTCCATTTGAAGCATTTAAGAATGATTAATTTTTTTTTTGAAAAGGTTTAGGGTGGGATACAATGAATTGAACGAAAAATAAAACGACCCCATTAAAAAATATGGGTGAAGGGGGAAAATCATTACAAAAATAGGAAAAAAAGACAATAGAGAAATAAGACCCGATGAAATAGGGGCTTGAAAGATCAAAGGGTAGAAAACGTCAATGTAAACTTCAAAAGAAGTCTCGTATCTTACCCACATGAAAAAACAAAAGATTATTTGTTCAAGAGAAATTGTTTACCCCCTACCAAGATGATTCATCATACAAATCACATTGGAGTAGTCGAAGCGCATAACGAAGCCAATCACACGAGAGAAGCCGAGTAGTGCATCACAGTGTCATTTTTTCTGGAGAATCTAATAGGTGAATCAAAAATTCAATTCACACCAGAGTAGATAAAAAACACTTCATGATGTCAATTCACCCAGAGGAATCCATTTACGTATCATAAATCTATTTCACCTCAGATTATCTGAATAGCACATTGCCATGCCAATTCACGTTGGAGCAGCAGAAAAGCACCTCACAAAGCCATAAGCCGAAAAACCATGTGGAACAGAACACATCCTAACCATAATAATATGTGGAGGGATGTAAAACTGAAATATTCTAGCACATAATCTGTCTCTCGAGCCAACCACCCAACAAAAAATCAAAAACATCACATTGCCAACCAGATGCAAAGCCAAATCAGTCCAAAAACTCTGTGTAGTAAATTGGAAGTAGAGTGTGAATCCATATATCGCAGGATAGAAGAAAAAATGATGGGTTTCAGTACACCCATCCCCCAAACAGGGTCCCTAACAAACAGAACCTACAAAGAGCCGCATCGCAAGCTAAGAGACAAGCACTAATTGGGAAAAGACACACCATTGAAAAACAGAAATCCGGGTAGAATAAAAAAAATTCCAATCTGAATCCGAATCAGATCTCCATAGAAGAAATGTACTGCAGACACCATCAGAATAGCTTACTCAGATCCACACCAAAGTCACCAAAAAACACCATCGAAACAGATCCACTGAGTGCCCAAAAAACCGAGCAAGCCAGATCTGATATATGAACCCCACTATCGATTGATTCCATATCCAGCACTCACTGAATGCAGTAATGGCTAGAAAAAACTGGACCTTAATATCAAGGAACAACTCTACCTCCCCAATGGATTCATCGAGGTTACCATAACAAGTCGATCCCAACCACAACATTGATTGTCGTTGTTCGAGGATATCTAACATGAACCACGCTTGACGATCCATCATCACAACATCACTGCCACGAAGCATCAGATGAATACTGGACCAGATCCATAGTAGATCTCGAGAAAAGAAGGGACCCATTTTCAATTATAGGATCCTCCAAAAACCGTGGAGACCGTCAGGGACGAAGAAGTGCCGTACAACCTAGATCCAAAACCTGGGAGTAGGATCAGCACCACTTAGTATAGATCAAGGAATGATGAGGAGAAGAAGAGATAAGAAGGTAAGTAAGAAGAAATGATGCATCATAGAGAGATCCTCCTCCTTTATAGAAATTTAGGGGGGGGGGACCCTAGAGGGAAACCAACGCGAGAACACCTTTGAGAGGAAAGCCATGTGATTATAGTGACATATTATTTAAGAATTATTATGAAAATTTATATAATAAATGAATATAATATTTATGAACTAAATATTATTTTGGTTATGAATAATATATTTCTATTCATAAGAAATAAGACTTACATGACAAAATGAACCTAATAAAATAAAGCAATTCAGGCTCAAAAAAATGATAATAATGAAATATTATTAAGAAAATGATATAAGAGGATCATATATGGTATAATAAATAATGTATAGTGTTCTGATATTACATAATTACATTATTTATCCATTATATTAGAGGTTAACTCACCCATGACTAAAGGAGAGTAAGGGTTAATTTCACAATCTCTTTATTATCTGGGACTTCTTTTACATAAGAATTTTTTGGGACCTATTTATCATCCTTTTCCATGTTGTTTAAAAATATATTTCAAAATTATTACTATTCATTTAAAATTATTTGAAAACATTTTTAACCATGTTCAATTTTACAAAAGGTTTGTTTTCTTCGATTTCCTTGTGAGGTACTTTGTTTGAATTTTTTAATAAAGTATGAGAAGAATATTTTCTAACATATACGACAGGAGCGGCATTTCCTCTATTTTGACACATTAACATTTTGAAGATTCTTTTACAAGATCAGAGGATTATTTTCAATGAAAATATTTTCTTTTTTAAACTGAATATAATTTTAAATAAAATTTTTCAATAAAAGGCGTATTTCTTTAAAGAAGTCTCTTATGATTTTATTCAAAAAATCATCTATGACAACATAACATTTTCAATCTTATGTTTAATTGAGGATGATTTATTATGATACAAACAATGATATTGTGTTGAAGAGCTTATGATTAGATTGACTTTGGATGTACTGTTTTTATATCGTTCATAGTTTATAGTTAATGTATTAATATTTCATATGATATTTTTAATAAAAAATGTTTATGTTTGTAATGTTTTACCCCTTTTATAAGAGAAACTATTTAGACATAGTAAGTGGTGGGTGGGGCATGCTATAGGCCCTCAATGCATTAGTAAGTCTCCGGAGAAATTCTAGTTTCGGGTTTTACCCATTTATGTATGGTCTTGGAATGATCACTTGATGATATGGTTATGATGTTTGAAATTATGCATTCTATCATTATGGGTTTATTTATAGAAATTACATGTTATTGTTGAACGAGTTCAATATCAATGGGAATGTTTAAATTGAAATTATTTATTTAATCTTGCTATATTACACAGAATATTATGTTTCAAAGGCTTATGATTTAGTTTTATATCCCGAATTAATGTTTTATTATTATTTATGATAGCTTCTATTGTACTGTATATGATTACTGAGCATCTAATATCACCCTTTTTATAGGATTAATTTCCCCTTGGTTGTGAAGAGGTATATTATTACTAGCCTATAGGGACAGTCTAAGGTATTTTAGTTTTTCCAATGGAGATACTATATTTTTTTTTCATTTCATTATGTAATGAAAAACATCATTTTCAATCGAGTTTTTTCTAGGCTACTAAATTGATCAGTCCATTAGGATTTGTTTTCATATTATCATGACAACGTAATAAAACAATGCACCGTATCCTGGCTTATGGTGTTGGGTAATTATAGTTGGTATTGATGGAATTTAGTATTATCCATGGAAACTAGATTTTGAAAAACTTTGATCAGGGAAATATTACCCTAAGATAGACATTGAGGATAAGTATAGATATTAAAATTTTTGTAATATATATACTATGTGGTTATTCCTAGAAAATACATCCTTGTCTCGATACTAATGGTGGGAATGGTTCTGGAATAGTTGTACATAAGAGTAATAACTCTTACATGGTGTTCTGGGCTTGGCTCGGGGAAACCTGGTGCACGACAATGGGCCTTACTATGCACCTGGTATGACACTCCCGGGGGATATTATTAGGATAATTTACATTTTTTGTGAAACATTATGAATGATTTTAAAGTAAAAAAGGTCCTCAAATAAATGATTTTTATGATTATGTGATTATATATGCATCAAAATTTTAATTTATGTTACGTATTTTGAACTTATGCATTATGATTCATAACCTACTCTATTGAATACCATTGTTTAGTTATGAAACCCGTTGGAAGAAATATAAATCGTATCAAAACATGTAATCCATGTAGGTCTTTCCTTTACATGAAATAAAATGATTTTGGATAAGGATCTATAGTCGGTGCTGAACAAATTATAACTATATTGGGACAACTGACATAGGTTATGAATATACACCTTACCCGTATGGATCCTTTTGATACAAAACGTGTAGGATCAATGTTTGTCCTCTTCATGAGACAAAAACCACCAAAATTAAATGGGGAAAAAAATCCATTTGTAGCTAAGAACTGGATAATTTCATTAGAAAAAATATTACCTTCTTTGGGGAGTAATGAAAGGGAAAAAGTTTTCATGGTATCTTATCGCCTCTCAAGAGATTCAGATCAATGGGGGTTGTTAATTCAAAACATGAAAGATGATGAAGAAGTAGAAAATGTAGAATTTATGGAATGTAATGAACCCTTACAAGAAGAATTCATTCCTCATGATTAGTGACTGCATATAGGGAGGAAATTTTTGAGTCCAAGGTAGGAGGATAAGAATGTTGCAAAGTACGATTCTAACTTCACATGGGTAGAAAGGCATTCAGAAAACTACATACATAACCCAAGAAGTATATTGATCAATTATTTTATGGGTCAAAACCATTACTCATTTAGGTACTCATCTCAAAATCATTCTCATAGAATGAAGATCTAGTCTCATGTGCTATCAAGATAGAAAATTAATTATCGATGTCTTATTACATTAAAAGAAATCAAGAGAAGAATAGGGTCACTGAACACTCTTGAAAAGGAAATAAGGAAAAGTAGAATAAGAGAATAATTTACTTTACATCATGAAATAAATGTAGAGAGATACATTGTAGAAAATTCATATTTGGGATGAGAGTTTATAAAAATTGTGGATAAAAAGGACATAAAACCCATGATTGGAAGGAAAAGAAAGAACGTACCAATGTTCAATGATACAATCTTAAAAGATGGGACATTGTACAAATGATTTACCTAAGCATCAAGGAAACATGCCCTAGAAAAGGTCAAGGGAGCAGGGGCAAGATTTTGCGATCATAACAACAGAGGATGAAGTTCCAAATGATGTGGTGGTAGGTACTTTAATCATTTCCAAAAATTTAACAATAGATTTATTTTATTTTGGATCATCTAATTTGTTTATATCATCACAATTTTCATTAAAAATTACATATTTCTAATTCATATTAATAAGTTAGTTCTCATTCAAAACCCCTAAGAGAATCCTCATTATAAAAAAAATGTGTCAGGCAGTTCCCATTGTGGCATATAAAGTGTTATAATTTATGAATTTATCATCATACAAATGGTTGAATTTGATATAATCCTCAATATGGAATGGTTATAAAAATATGATACAAAAATTTATGGTATGAAGAATGATGTTATTATTTTTGAGGAAGAGGAAGAATCTATTATCTTTAGTGAATAAACTTCATCATACGATTCTTATCATGATCCACCTCCTGTAGCACTTCTAAATGATCTTTTTGGGGAGGAAGAGAAAGATGCATCTGTGGGTGAAAGAAGAAATAATCTAATTGAGTATTTACCTATTTTACAATAATATGTTGATGTATTTATAGAGGACTTATATAGAGACCCAAACTTGGCGTGCATGGACTTTACATTAATTTTCCGGAATACTTAATACATAACAAAAACAGACACACAAGGACCGTAATAGTTTAGTGTCTTTGGAAACTCGGAACATAATCTTCTAATCGTGGTGAAAGATCTTCATCATCTCCCATAAATATCTTCCCATTTTGGTTTTATTACCTAAAAACTTTTTTTAAATCTTGGGGAAAAGAAAACAAATAAAGGGTGAGCTCAAATGCTCAGTAAGGGTAAGCATGGAGAAAATAAAACAAACCATATACATTTGAACTTAAAAACATGAACATAATATTTAAACATCTAAATCTTGAGCAATGACATAAAACATGGAAGTACATAAGGCATAGATCATAATGGAACATCATTCTTGATAAAATAGCATGTGAATAAAACATGAAATTGTAGAAACCATTAAGCACATGTTATGATTTATATAGTAGCCAAGGAATTTTTGCCAAGACCATATTAGTGGAAAAAAATCATTTTCTAAATTGAGTTCACTCCTCGTTACAGTCCTATAACACTGAACCAGATTAACTTACTATTCCAGCCATGTCTATCTCATGAAATATAAATCTTTACCCAATGCATTGGAGGGAGATATAAGTCCCACCCATCTCATAATGAAATCATTCTTACATGTGACACAACATAAACATAAATCATTCATTATTACCAAAAGAATAAAATGGGTTTCATAAACATCATCCCATCTTAACATAATCCATATAAAACAAATGGGTATCATTTCAACATAAGAAAATTAAAACCATGTAAATCATAGAGACATTATACTTGAAACATACACATATGAAATAATGTCATCTTAGATGGAAAATGTTTTTGATAAAACACTCGAAATGAATTCTTGTGGAAAATATCCTTTCTTCTTAAAAATCATTTTCTTATCATAAAATGTCATGAAATTTTAAAATAAAAGGATTTTTGTTGAAAATAATCATGAAATCCTATAGAGTAAGCTTCTTGAAAATAATGAATTACAAAACCGTAAAAATATGTTCATGCCGTATAAGTTAAAAAACATTCTCCTAGTACTTTTGACGGAAAAGTCAAAAAGTACCACGTATGGTAAACAAAAGAAAGATTCCATCCATAACACAAAGTAAATGTCAAAGAAGGGTAATCATGACTTTAAACATACATGGAATAATATTAAACATTTTATGGACATGGATGAAAAATATAACCCCAGTAAATACTTACGAATAAACAATCTTGGATAAGAACGAGATTGGAATAATTATCCCTTACCTTACGTCTGATATGCTTCATATGTATCCGAAACTCCTGTATAATGATTTAAATAATGTCATTGACTTATTACAGAATCATATTCATTGTTATGATATCATATATGGTTAACTTATGACTTTATATTACCCGTTCATTTGTAAATTCCATGTTAAAGAAGCGTTTTGGGTAAAATCGTTTCATTTATCGTAAGTGTTCCAACTTGTTGTTATTGATATTATTAATTATATCATAATTTACTTAATTACAGAATGTAAAACATGATTTATATATATAATATATGTTCATCATATACATATATATATGATAGATCGATAAATGGAATGAAATACACTGTTCATGGAGACGGTAGGCCGTACATACGCATGAACGCTATTTTTTTGTTTCCTTATTGAATTAAGTAGACGACATATATATATATATATACATAAATCCAGTAGAATTATTAAGTCATATATTTCATGATTACTTATTATATATATACTTTATAATCATTCTTGAATTGTTAACATGGAAAATGAATCTCATCGCGTCATGGAGACAGTAATTCGTATGTATGCACGAGCGATGATATAGTTCCCATATTTTTTAATGGAATTATAGGGGATGATATAATATCTTAGAATCATTATTATGTTATTATAATAATATATATTTATTCTTTACCCCATTATACCCATCCAAGTAAGGTGGTGGTGGAAAAACAGATTACACCACGGCGTGGAGACGATATTCCGTACGTACACACACGCGGTGATTTCGTTTTCCGTATGTTAGATAGGAGGTGAAATAGGGTTGTTTCATATTTATAATAACATATCAGTATATTATAGATACTGATGTTATTACTTTATAATGAAACAACTAAATAAGAAGTTGAAGAAGAAAGAAACTTGAATGAATCGTTAGAAGAGATTACCTCTTCTTCGACGCACCTCCTTTAAGCTTCCTCTTAAGGAAGTAGAGTTGGTCTTTTGAGAAGACCAGAACCTTAAGATGTTTCTAGGGAAGTAGATAAGAGAAATGGGAAGGGGTTGGCCAAGATTCAAGGATCAAAAGGGTGTGAAGAGAAGAGGGAAGGGGTTCCCTTTTTATAAGGGAGGAGAGGGGCATCTTTGAAAAAACTTAAAATATTTTTTTATAATAAAGTCATATTCGGTTTTTAGTAGCACCAAATTGATTTATTTCTAAGATAAAGTGTGGATTAGTCTAAATAATCTTAACCAATAGATTATAGACAGGTTTGGGTCATTATATTAACCTTATCTTTTAGTTTTAACTCTTAGATAATTAGATTTACATTTACCATGTCACTTTGTATTTTTATATTATACAGTTAATAAATTTACCATATAAATCGAAGCGACCACCAAGTGGTCCATTAATGAAACATATATCATGATATAAATATGTTGTCTAAACCTTAGATTTTTAGGAATATAATATCAATTAATAATGTAATATTTGTTTTAAAAACCATTTTATGTCAATTTAGACACTATTTGGTAATTGATATTTGTGAAAATCATAACTGCATGATTAGTTCGAAAAGAGTTACTTAAATCAATACTAACATGTCATATTAACCTATAAAATTAGTTTAATTCATAAAAAGTCTCAAATTACATTTATTTGGGTATTTATAACATCAATTATGTTAATATTTCATTAATAAGATAATTTCTACATCATCATTGTGTCATAAATAAATTAAATTATTTAATGTCTAAAAATTATAAATAAAATACCACCATGTAGTAAATATTTTTAGCATTCTAATTAATATTTATAGTCTAATTTATCAGATGTATAACCCTATATTAATATTTATTTAGTTATTAACCTTTGATATAAACTATTTTAACCCTTCTTTAAATAAATTAATAATAAATGTCCTAATCTAATCCATGTGGACCTAAATGGTCATACTTTATTCCTAAGGTTGTTTTTGGTCGAATTACACTTATCCAATTTAATTAGGACATGTGTTAGGGTAATAAAAATATCATTTTTACCCTTAATTAACCTATTTACTTTTAATCGTGGTAAATAAAAGTAAAAAGTTACTATTCACCAAAAATTATTTTCATCTCATTGAACCACATTTTGGTCCTTGATATTAACCATGTCTCTTGGATTTTCTAAATTTCACTCATTGAAACGGTAAAATTAAGTTTTATGTGAATTTCCAAATTCTCCTAGGAGGTGGGTAAAAGACGGTGAAAAGTTCAATAAACTTTTTATTTATCTAAAATTATTATAAAATGATTCCAATGAATTAAATTGAACTTATATATGTATTATATATCAATTTTGACCTAAAATAAATTTAAATAAAATAAATAATTATTTAAATAAAAAGTCAGTTTTTGAATAGTAACCCAGTGTTTTTACTATTCATAAAAAATGGAAAGTTTTTAGAAAAATACCCAAAATTCACCCTAAGCTAATTTTGATATTCCAAATCCAAAAATGAAGTCCATTTTGAATGATAAAATTTATAAAATTTCAAAAAGTGGGTATTACTGTTCATAACGGATAGTTCATAATAATATTATAATAATATCACATTTAGTGAAACTCGGTATTACGTACTACACACGCTATCGAGGAAGGTCTTGATTGCGTGTAATGCAAGCCAAGTCAAGGCTGCATGTAGTGAAAGCTCTGTTTGGTGTTTCGTATAACATAATCAAAACTTATTTCATATATACGTTAAACAAAATATATACTTAATGTTGCGTAGAATAATTTCCACAAAACAAACTTGAAATTGTGTGTAACACGAGCCAAGAATAGTGTTGCGTATACTGTAAGCTAGTACGTTGTTGCGTATAGTACAAGATAAACATGGTATAGTGTATAATAGAAGACATCAATGGAATTAAAAGAATATTTTTCATAAAATCTCGGGGTGTTACATTCTACCCCCCTTAAAATGAATTTCACCCACGAAATTCGTCGGGGTTATAAATAGTTTACTATTCATAGAAACCCATATCATAAAAAGGAATACTAAAACATAATTTTAAAAACTAAAGTATGAAAAGTAACGATTACCCAAAGTAACTCACCACTGGGTTTTCATATAAGATAACATAGGTGGAAATATGGATATTGAAGAAAAATCAAACCATCAAGTTCTGATGGAGAGTGGTAGAGAACATGGCTTTGAAAAAACCATCAATCACAAAGCCATAAATTTGTAATGATCTAAGGTACCATCAGATTCATCAGATATAAGAGCACTAGGACAACATTTTTGGTTTTCAATATCATTTTTCTAAAGTTGAAAATTTTGAATTAGAAGAAATACTTACTTGATTTTGGTACAATATCACTGTTGTTCGTGCCTTGAACAATTTCCACATCATATCTTCATGAAATAAAGTTGAATTTGTTATTCGTGAAGTGTTAGAATATCATGTGATAGAATGATGGGTCATTCAATCTGTTTCAACAAAAGGTTATCAAAAGTTATCAAATATACATAAGTCTATCTATGGTGAGGTTAATCGTATACGATTCTAAAAATGGACTTATACTTCATCTATCATCCTGCATAATAAAATAAAAGTTGTTTCTACTAACCAGGGACTTCTTGTAGGCTAGTGGTAGGAAATAAAGGCCTGTCACACTTCAGTTGTGGGTTTGATTCCCACATCCTTGTCCGACGTGACAGGTTGTCACTCGTCCTTCAGGTTGTCTTTTTTTCTAAAAATACATTATTATAACATTCCGTCAATAATATCGAAAAAGTTCTTTCCTTAAACAATACTAACTTATGTCCAACATAATCCATTCCAATCATTAGGCTTATTCAAAATACTGTTGTCCAATCTCATATTATAGTGAAAACGATTACCAGAGAGTTCATATAACAAGAATTTTAATACCATCGTTGATCCCCATATATCATAAGATATGTCTTGTTGGTCACATTCCAAACATTCAAAGTCCTTAATAATGTATTCTCTTGAAAAATTAATACCCATTGAACCTTAGTGAAAACATTAGTGCTATCAAAAGTTAACTCTTCCCACATACCAAAATCCCAAAATTCTGTATAATCAAACCATGATATCACTTAGTCCTTATAACAATCCTGATCTCATGAATACTATCAAACATATTATTTCCTCCTTATCTATTCATTATGTTCATATCATCTTCTTTCCAAAAATATCTGAATAACATTTCATGGTTTCCACTACCATTCAACATATACTTTCAAATACTTTAGGAAAAACAATAGTGTAACAATCCTTAGATGTTTCTTTATTCCATAGTACCATTAAATTACTTATACAACACAACTCTTGATAAAAATACAAGCATTCCACTACCTTCTTAAACAATTGACCAAGATTCAACACTTGTTTCATCTCATATATCATTTGTAGTCTCCTCATCATCATCCACATAAATACTACCTATATGACCATGTTGATTCTCTTCATTAGATTTTCCCTTCGGGAAATGGTTTGCATAATGCCCATACATTCTACATTTAAAACATCTAATCATTTTTGATGTCGTAGAAATACCATTATCCTTATCCATAGTGTTAACTGAACCTTTTCCTTTGCCCTTAATGGATTTGTGTCCTTATTTTCTGCACCCAAAGAATCTTCCAGTTCCTTTGAAACATTCTCCTTGATTCCTCTTCCCACATGATTTACATGATAGAAATTTAACTTTCCTTCCACAATGATCATCATGAAACTCCATATTTCTCTTATTAGCTGAGTCGGGAAACTTACCAAAGTTGAGATTATTGATCAAATTATGTGATTGATGATTAGGCATAATAATGATATGTGGACCTCCAGATCCAATTTCATTCAGTTTCTCATGAATAATATCATTCCATTGTCCATCATATCCTTCATTATCGTGAATCTTCTCGTTCCCAGCCATTTTCTAAAACCCAAAAAAATAGTGTGAGAGGCCAAAATCATAATCAAGGGGGATTACCTTCAATATCTAACATCTTAGGTAAAATTCTAAGATCGTTACCATAATACTAGGACTATAACCTATACTTATACTTAACCTTAGGTACATCCCTAGACATACCCTAGAAATATCTCTAGGGATCTCACTAAAGTTCTTGCATCCATGTTTCCAAAGGTTAACTAAACCTTTATTCTGATACCAACTGTAGAGACCCAATGCTTGACGTACATGGACATTACATTACTTTTGAGGAATACTTAATACATAACAAAAACAGACACACAAGGACCGTAATAGTTTAGTTTCTTTGGAAACTCATAACGTAATCTTATAATCATGGTGAAAGATCTTCAACGTCTCCAATAAAGATCTTCCCCTTTTGGGTTTCTTAACTATATCCTTTCATTAAATCCTGGGGAAAAGAAAACATATAAAGGGTGAGATCAAATGCTCAGTAAGGGTAAGGAGGGAGAAAATAAAACAAACCATATACATTTCGACTTCAAAACATGAACACTATATTTAAACATCTAAATCTTGAGCAATGACATAAAACATGGAAGTACACAAGGTAAATATCATAATGGAACATCAATCATGATAAAATAGCATATGAATAAAACATGTAATTGTGGAAACTATTAAGTACATGTTATGATTTCCATAGTAGCCAATGCATTGCTTCCAAGACCATCTTAGTGGACAAAATCCCATTCTAAATCGAGTTCACTCCTCGTTCTAGTCCTGTAACACTGATCTAGATTAACATAACATTCCATCCATGTCTATCTTAGTAGATATAAATCTTTACCCAATGCATTGGAGGTAGATATAGGACCCACCCATCTCATAATAAAATCATTCTTACGTGTGCCACAACATAAACATAAATCATTCATTATTACCCAGAGAATAAAATGGGTTTCATAAATATCATCCCATTGTAAAATAATAAATATAAAACAAATGGATATCATTTCATCATAAGAAAATTGAAACAATGTAATTTATAGAGACATTATACATGAAACATACACATATGAAATAATATCATCTTAGATGAGAAATGGTTTTAATAAAACACTTGAAATGAATTCTTGTGGAAAATATCCTTTCTTCTTCAAAATCATTTTCTTTTCGAAAAATGCCATTAAATTTTAAAAGAAAATGATTTTTTTTAAAATAATCATGAAATAATGTAGAGTAATCTTCTTGAAAATAAGGCATTACAAAACCGTAAAAATCTGTTCATGCCGTATAAGTTAAAAAACATTCTCCTCGTACCTTTAACAAAAAAGCCAAAAAGTACCACGTATGGTAAACAAAAGAAAGATTCCATCCATAACACAAAGTAAAAGTAAAATAAGGGTATTCATGACTTTAAACATACATGGAATAATATTAAACATTTTATGGAAATGGATGAAAAATATAACCCCATTAAATACTTACGAATAAACATTCTCGGATAAGAACGAGATTGGAATAATTATCCCTTACCTTGCGTCTGATATGATTCGTATGTATCTGAACCTCCTGTATAATGATTTAAATAATATCATTGACTTATTAAAGAATCATATTCATTGTTATGATATCATATATGGTTCACTTATGACTTTATATTACCCGTTCTTTTGTAAATTCCATGTTAAAGAAGCGTTTTGGGTAAAATCGTTTCATTTATCGTACGTGTTTCAACTTGTTGTTATTGATATTATTAATAATATCCTAATTTACATAATTACATAATGTAAAACATGATTTATATATATAATATATATTCATCATAAACATATATATATATATGATAGATTGATAAATGGATTGAAATACACCGTTCATGGAGACGGTAGGTCGTACGTACACATGAACACTGTTTTTTTGTTTCATTATTGAATTAAGTAGATGAAATACATATATATATACATAAATCCAGTAGAATTATTATGTCATATATTTCATGATTACTTATTATATATACTTTATAATCATTCTTGAATTGTTAACATGGAAAATGAATCTCATCGCGTCGTGGAGACGGTAATCCGTACGTACGCACGAGCGATGATATCGTTCCCATATTTATTGAATGGAATTAGAGAGGATTATATAATATCATAGAATCTGTATGATGTTATAATAATCATATATAGTTATAATTTACCCCATTATACCCATCCACGTAAGGTGGTGGTGGAAAATCAGATTACACCACGGCGTGACGACGGTATTCCGTACGTACGCACACGTGGTGATTTCGTTTTCCGTATGATGGATAGAAAATTAAATAGGGTTGTTTAATATTTATATTAATATATCAGTATATTAGAGATACTTATGTTATTACTTTATAATGAAACAACTAAATTAGAAGAAGTTGAAGAAGAAAGAAGCTTGAATGAATCGTTAGAACAGATTACCTTTCTTCGATGCACCTCCTTTAAGATTCCTCTTAAGGAAGTAGAGTTGGTCTTTTGAGAAGACCAGAACCTCCAGATGTTTCTAGGGAAGTAGAGAAGAGGAATGGGTAGGGGTTGGCTGAGATTCAAGGCTCAAAAGGGTGTGAAGAGAAGAGGGAAGGGGCGCCCTTTTTATAAGGGAGGAGAGGGGAACCTTTGGAAAACTTGAAATATTCTTTTATAATAAAGTCATATTCATTTTTTAATAGCTAAAAATTTATTTATTTAGAATATATGGTGTTTATGGGTCGAAATCCTCTTAGCCAATAAATTTTATACAGGTTTTGGTCATTATATTAACCTTATATTTTAGTTTTAACTCGTAGTTTATTAGATTGACATTTACCATTCACTTTTTATTTTTATATTATACAGTTAATAAACATACCATATACATCCAAGATACCCCCAAGTGGTCCATTAATGACACAACTATCATGATATAAGTATCTTATCTGATCTTTATATTTTTAGGAATATAATATCAATTAATAATGTAATTTTTGTTTTAAAAACTATTTTATGTCAATTTAGACACTATTTGGTAATTGATTTTTTTTGAAAATCATAACAAAATTATTAGTTAAAAAAAGTTACTTAAATCAATAATAACATGTCATATTAACCTATAAAATTAGTTTAAATCATAAAAAGTCTAAAATTACATTTATTTGGGTATTTATAACATCAATTATGTTAATATTTCATTAATAAGATAATTACTACATCATCATTTTCTCATAAATAAATTAAATTATATAATGTCTAAAAATTATAAATAAAATACCATTATGTAGGAAATATTTTTATATTTATAATGAATATTTATAGTTTAATTTATCTTATGTATAACCCTATATGAAAAATGATTTAGTTATTAAACTTTGATTTTAACTATTTTAACCCTTCTTTAAATAAATTAATAATAAATGTCCTAATCTAATCCAAGTGGACCTAAATGGTAATATTATATTCCTAAGGTTGTTTTTTGTCGAATTAAACTTATCCAATAGAATTAGGACATGTTTTAGGGTAATAATAATATCACTTTTACCCTTAATTACCCTATTTACTTTTAACCGTGGTAAATAAAAGTAAAAAGTTACTATTCACCAAAAATTATTTTCATCTCATTGAACAAAATTTTAGTCCTTGATATTAACCGTCTCTCATATTTTCAAAATTCCACTCATATAAGTGGTAAAATTATGTTTTATGTGAATTTCCAAATTCACCTAGGAGGTGGGTAAAAGACGGTGAAAAGTTCAATAAAATTTGTATATATCTAAAATTTTTATAAAATGATTCCAATGAATTACATTGAACTTATATAGGTATTATGTATCAATTTTGATCCAAAATAAATTTAAATTAAATAAATAATTATTAAAATAAAAATTTGGTTTTTGAATAGTAACCCAGAGTTTTCTCTATTCATCAAAAATTGAATGTTTTCAGAAAAATACCAAAAATTTGCCATAAGCTAATTTCGATATTCCATATCCAAAAATTAAGTCTATTTTGAATGATAAATTTTATAAAATTTCAAAAAGTGGGTATTATAATTCATAATGGTTAGTTCATAATAATATTATAATAATATCTCATTTAGTGAAACTCGGTATTGCGTACTACACACGCTATCGAGGAAGGTCTTGATTGCGTGTAATGCAAGCCAAGTCAGGGCTGCGTGTTGTGAAAGATATATTTGGTGTTGCGTATAACATAATCAAAACTTATTTCATTTATACATTAAACAAAATCTATACTTAATGTTGCGTAGAATAATTTCCACAAAACAAACATGAAATTGTGTGTAACACGAGCCAAGAATAGTGTTGCGTACACTGTAATCTAGTACGGTGTTGCGTATAGTACAAGCTAAACTTGGTATAGTGAATAATAGAAGACATCAATGAAATTAAAAGAATATTTTTTATAAAATCTCAGGGTGTTACAACTTACATGGATATCCTCTAGAGTGGGATGTTGAGTTTTCTATTCACTTAATTTCAGATGAAAGAATAATATGAAAGACTCTTTACAGAATGTCCAATGTGGAATTAGTAGAGATGAAGAAACAACTGTAGGAGTTGAGTCATAATGGATTTATTATCTCTAGGGTTTCTCCATAGGGGGTCCCAATTTGTTGTGTAAAGAAGAAATATGGATCAATGAGGCTGTGCATTGACAATAGAGAAATGAATGCGTTCACAATAAAGAACAAGTATTCTATGCCTTTTATTGATGGTTTGTTTGATCAAATTCCTAGAGGTCTATATTTTTGGAATATTGACCATCATTATGGATATCATCTATTATGTGTAATGAATTCATAAATTCAATGGAATGAATTCTAAACTAGGTACGACATTACGAGTTTACTATTATATTGTTTGGACTGACTAATGCACCCGATATTTTCTTGTATCTCATGAATATAGTGTTCAAGTAAAATCCTGAGGATATTTTCATAATTTTTATTAATGTTATCTTATTGTACTCTAAAAGCTATGAAGACCATGAGAACCATTTTTGGTATGTTCTAAAGACTCTTATAAGAAAAGGGCTATATTGTAAATTGAGCAAGTGTAAATTATGGATTCAGGAAGTTTCATTTAATGGCCATATTGTATCGAATGATGGAATATCTGTTAATCCTATATAGACAAAGTAAATACATGAATGGCTAGACCAATGAGGATAATTGAGGTATGCAGAATTATTGGTTTAGTAGGTTACAATCTGCGTTTGGTTTAAAAATTTTCCAGATGGGTTAACCCGTTAACCAAGGTCACACGTAATGAAGATAAATTCATTTGAAAAAGAAGAGTATGAATAATGTTTTGAAGAATTGAACAGAATATTAGTAAATTCTCTTATCATGGAATTACCATGTGTAAATTATGGTTTTTTTATTTATATTGATGCATCAAGGAATGGACATGGTTGTGGTATTATGCAGAATGATTGATTTATTGCGTATGCATAAAAGAAAGTAAAAATTCATGAACTAAACTACCCAAGCCATGAAATTGTGTTTGATTCAGTAATCTTTGATCTAAAGATTTAGAGACACTATCTCTATAGTAAAATATATGAGATATATATTGATCAGAAGAACTAGAAATATATTTTCTCAGAGAAAGAACTCATCATGAGACAAAAGATATGTTTTGAGCTACTCAAGGATTATGATTTGACAATACACTACCTCCCAGGGAGGATACAATAAGGTGGACGATTCGTTGATAAATAATGGCCATAGAGATATGAAAAAAATGAGAGTTGAAAGGGATCCTATGTTCATGTATCTAGTAAAAATGGATATGGGAATTATTATGGAAGGTGTAAAAAACATCTTTTTCAAATGGTTTCCAAACCATCTTTAATGGAATGGAGAAAAAGTTCTCAGTCCCATGATGAATAATTTCAAAAGAAAATTAAAGCTGTTAATGATGGGATATTGATATAATTCATATATAAAGATAGAGTTTTTAAATTTTAAAAGCAGATGTTTGTTCCCACTCAATCCAAGCTAAAAAGAGAGTTGTTTGATGATGCTCATAGATTATCGTTATCTTTACATCTTGGTAGCACTAATATGTATAGATATTTGAAGGAGCATTTTTGGTGGGACAATATGAAGTGAGAAATTGATGAATATGTATCAAGATGTCATGTCATTCAAAAAGCGAAGGAAGAGAGACAACATCCAAATGGAATAATGCAACATCTTCTTATACATGTATTAAAATGGGATGACATTATGATATAATTTTTCATTATACTACAAAAGTATCTTAGTAGGAATGATGCGATATGGGTTATTGTTGATCACCTTATAAAATCCTCACATTTTCTAGCTACAATTGAGGATTTACATATTTAATTCATAGAAAACCCCTATATTAATGATGTTTTAATAATTCATGATGAATCACTATCTATTTTCTCAGATTGAGATCCCAATTTTACATAAAAATTCTTGAAAAGTATTTAGAAGGCTATAGATACTGAGGTTCATTTCAGCACTTCCTACCACCCTCAAACTGATTGGAAATCAAAATGTACTATCCAAACATTAGACAACATGTTGAGATCTTGGTCACATGACTTTCAACATATGTGGAATCAGTATTTACCTCAAGTATAATTTTCCTATGATAATATATTCCATTCAAGTATTCAAATGGAATAGTATGAAGAGTTATATGGAAAGTTATTTTGTACACCAACTTGTTGGGAGGAAGTTGGTGAAAGGAAACTTCTAGGCCCAAAAATTGTGGAGGAAAAAAATATAAATGGTAAATAGTATTCCAACCCATATCGAAACAGTTCAAAGTAGGAAAATTACCTATGTTTATAACCGAATGAAGGATTTTGAATTTCAAGTCGGAGATGATGTTTTATTGAAGGTATCTCCATGGAATGGTACTATGAGATTCAGTAATAAGGGTAAATTATGTCCCATGTACATTAGAATTTTTCAAATTCTAGAAAAAATTAGAGCTTTAGTGTACCATTTGACAATGCCTCCAAGTCTCCCCCAAGATCATGACAATTTTCACGTTTTAATGTTAAATAAACACATGCAATACCCAAAGCATGTATTAACATATAAATAAATAAAACAAGAAACCAATATATCTTATTGTGAAGATCTTTTCAATATTATTTCTACTAGAAAAAAAGTTCTGTGTAATTGGATGTCTCAATCGGTAAAGGTTCGTTGGAGAAATCATAAAATGGAAGAGGCAATGTGGAATCCTCAGTAATTTATGATGAAGAACCATCGAATGTTTTTATGAGGTTATATTTTGGAAATATTGAGGATGAAATTTTATGAAGGATGTAATAATGTAACACCCCAAGATTTTATGGTACTTTTATTTTTAAATAAATTCAAAATATGTCATTGCTTGTAACACTGAGTTTGAGTGCACCATGATCTAACTAGCCATTTAAAAAGAAGATATGAATTGTATTAACCGCATTATGAAAAATAAATATTTTTTTTCAAAATAGACTTCATTTTTGAATTCGTAATATCAAAAATAGATTATGGTGAAATTTTGGTATTTAGATGAAAAGAATCAATTTTTTATAAATTGTGAAAAATATAGCACTGTTGTTAAAAACCTACTTTTCATTTAAATAATTATTTTACCTAAAATTTATTTTAATGTCACCATAGATAAATAAAAAATATATTGACCCAATGTAGTTCATTTTAATCTTTTTTATAATATAGTTATATATTTTTTTGGACTTTGGATTTTCTCTTTTACCAGCCTTCTTGCCACATCTACAAGATTAGCATTAAATGTAATTTTTCCATTTTTGTCAATTAAATTTTGAAAAAAGGCATAAATGGTTGTAATTAGTTGGAAATTTTTTACAAATATGACCAAATTAATTTTATTTTTTGTTAATAGAATATTTAGAATATTTTTATTTATTTACCATAGTTAAGAGTTGATCGGGTAATTAAAGGTAAACAGAATAATATAATATTATTATTTAATTTACCTAAAACATGTCCTACATTCATCGTATAAGTGTTTTTTGACCAAAATAAATCTTATACCTAAAATATGATCCTTTTTAATCCACTTGTGTCAGATTATTACATTTATATTATTTTATTTAAAAAAGAGTTAAAAATGCCATATTCAAATTTTAATAAACATATCATTTTTAATATGAGGTTATATAAGTGATATGGTAGACTATGAATATCATTTTGAAATATAAAATGTTTATATACATAATAGTAAATAATTTATAATTTTAAAAATTAAATAATTAAATTAAATTGTAACACAATAATGATCGAACAATTATTTATTAAAGAAAATTTCAAATAAATGATTTTAAAAATAGTAAAAAATATAATGTGAAATAATTAATTAAATAATAGAATTTAATAAATAACACAAATATTTTAGTGATATATTTAAGGTTTTTATTCCTCGTTATCATGTTGTTATGATATTTTTAAAAATACAAATAATGAATAGTATCAAAATTGACATAAATGACACTTTAAATAAATAATATTTTATTAAATTGTAAAAAAAATTTAAAAATATATATTTCAAGAAAATAACTATTATAATGATAGATATTTTATAAAGGACCCAATTGGGGTTTGTGTTTCATTTTATATTAAATATATTAACCTTATAGTGTAAAAAGAAAAGCTAGCACAATAAGAGTTATATTCTTTTTCTAATGGTTATGGACAAAGGATATGGTAAATTTTTCTAACTAAAAATTTCTAAAATTAATTGCTTTATAGGATTTATACTCATACTCATCATATATTTTATATAAATCAATTTATAATAAATTATTAGTTTTGGAATTTCATAAAGTGCACATCCCATGTCTTATAAAAGGGAACCTCTCCATTATTATTAAAATATCTAAATCTATTTTTCTCGGCCAAAAACTAACCAATTATCCTATAAAATTCCCTCAATTTATCACAGAGGAGACTCTTTGGGTATGAATCCAACCTAAGAAGTCATTTTGTGCATATCAAAAAGAGATACTCGCAGAAGAGGTAATTATTTTAACAATTCAATTCAATTTATTTTCCACTTATACTTCCTCTTCCTATGTTGTTTACATACCAAATTAATAACTCTAGTATCATATATGTTAAATTATTTTATTATTATTATGTAAAAACCATATTACTCTGTTCATCCATCCTAGTGATAATAATATCACCATACGTGCGTACGTACGACATACCATCTCCACATCGTGGTGTAGTTTGTTATTCAACACTATTTTTTTGATTGGTACAATTATGAGTATAATGTTTATAAATAATTAATATTAAATGATAATTATTCTTTATAATTAAAATATCATCCAATTCTATACCATATATCCATTAATGGAATGATATCATCAATTGTGTGTATGTACGGCGGACCGTCCCCATGACATGATGAGACTCTTCATCCACTACAACCATTTAATAAAAATTATAAAAATTCATACAAAGAATTAATATAATATTTATTAACTTAACATAATTATAGATATGAAGAAGTTATATCTTATGTATAAAAAATAAGACTTATAGGACCAAATAAACAAAAGAAAATAATGCAGTTCATGCCCGAAATATTGATAAAAATGAAAAATTATTTAGAGAAAAATATAAGAGGATCATATATGATATAATATAAAATGTATATAGTTTTAGTAAAATTTAATAAAATTATTTTACCATTATACAAGAGGTTAGTGCACCCTCGACTAAATTAGGGTATTATGTAAGGTTTAATTTCCCAATCTCATTATTATCCGGGATTGCTTTTACATAAGAATTTACTGGGTTATATTTGTCATCAATGTCCATGGTTCATAAAAATATATTTCAAAACATTCTTAATATTATTCTAAAATTTTTTGAATAAATTTTTACCCATTATTTATTTTATGAAAGGAATCTTTTGTCTTTTTCATTATAGGATACTTTGTTTGACTTTTGCGACAAAATATGAGAAGAATTTTTTTTAACTTTTACGACCTGAGTGGATTTTTCCACCATAATGATGCCTTAACATTATGAATCTTACCTTACAAGATTAAAATATAATTTTAAATTAAACTATTTTCTTTCAAACTATTTGGATTTTATAACAACAAATTTCAATAAAATTGGTATTTCTCTAAATAAGTTTCGAATGATTTTAATAAAAACCATTTCATCGAAGTCAACATAATTTATTGAGTCATATGTTTAATTGGGGGTGATTTATAATGATACAAACAATCATATTAGGTTTGAGGGTTTATGATCATTTTGACTATGTATGTTCTATTGTGATACCATTCATGGTTTATGGTTGATGTATTAACATTTACTATGCCTGTTTTAATATGAATGTTTTTGTTGGTTATGTTTTACCCCTTTCATAAGAAAAATGTATTGGAATTAATAAGTTAAGGGAGGGGCCCACTATAGAATATCAATTCATTGGTAGGTATCGTGAGACAAACTAGTTTGGGTTTTTACCTATTTATGTATGGTCTTGGAATGAGGCCTTGACCATGTTGTTATGATGTACAACATTATGAATTCCCTTGTTATGTGATTAGTTATTGTTATTACATGTAATTATCCATATATCAAAAATATCCATGTGAATTTTTAAAGGGAATTATTTGATTTAATCTTTCCATATTATAATGAATATTACATTTAAAGGGCTTATGTTTCAATTTTATACCTTTCCTTAAAAGGTTTTTCTTATTTTTTATAGCTTTCTCTATATTTTTTATCCTTAATGAGCATCTAAGCTCACCCCTTTATTATATTTCATTTTTCCCCATGTTGTGAAGAGGTATATTTTGACTGACCTATAGGGATAGTATATGGGATATGAGTTATTTTAATTGAGATATTGTATTGTTTTTCATTTACTGATGTAATGTAAATATTATGTCTATATCAAGTTTTTTCAAGGATATTAATCTAATCGGGCCATCAGGATTTGATTTCTTGTTATAATTTCAATGTAATAAAATAATGCAATGGATTCAGGCTTTTGGGTATAGGAAGTTACAGATGGTCTTACTCACCATCAACCTGGTATTTATCTAATGGTAACCTCCTCCTTTGATAGTCAACACCATCTCTTAAGATACTCTATTTGTGGAGGCCTCCAACCACAACGAGTTGTCCCCACCACCTTAAATGATTCTTTATCTGTGTTCTCATTACTCTAATAGTGAAATGATCCAAAAATAGTGAGAAAAAATCACCAACCATACCAAAGACAAACAGAAAAGAAATCTTATTTAAACATGTGAACCCCAATACACATATGTGGAATGGTCATTACCATCAACCTCAACCTGATGATCACATAACCTCAATTATAATGGTCAAAACCATCCCACATATCTCGGTCCATTCAACCTGATGAACTTCGTTTCCTCAATCCTAGTGACCAACATCACCCCACCTATCTCGAACCAAGACCAACATGTTCTCATGGAACAAATATAATCATATCATAATATAATTAATTAAAATAAAAAACAAACATAACCTTCCCAATCTACTAGAATCCCTACACACTACTCAATGTATTTGAAGAGACCAAATCCTGACCATAAGAATCTAACAGTATTAATTATGATTTAGATAAAAGGATTAATTATTAAATATTTTCACTTGGACAACCCACACATTCACATTTATTTACACATCCCATATAATGTGGATTATTAAGTATAAATATAGTATTTACTTACGTTATGCTAATATGTTCGTACTCATTTAATACTGGCCTATAAATTGATCTAAAATGAAAGAAATCATGATTTTATATAAACCTAATGAAAATATGTAAAATGAGATCACATGGAAATAAAATTAAAAAAAACAAGATAAAATATGAATATAAGAAAAATGATTTGTAGCCTTACCACTGGCTATCCAATTCACCTGATGGCGGTCGAATATGAACTCATTTGAGGGAGATAGGCCAAAGCCTATAGGAGGTATAAATGAGAACCCATAGCTGGTGGGAGGCACACAAATGAGAGAAGAATTAAGGATGAATAATGAAATATATGAGAGGAAATGTTTCAAAATTCAATTTAATTTAATGAACTTTTTGATTAGGTCACATGGGTTGTATAACTGTCACCAACCATGTGGTGCAACTATTTAAAGGCACATACACCATGCACAGCTAGGAAAATGATTTATCAAACCAATAACAACCCATGTAGATCTCATATACTAAAAACTGTTGAAATTTCACTTAGACAATCACCCTCCCTCATATGTTTTTTATAACTGTTCTTTAGTTCAAATTGGTTGCATGGTTTTGGAAAAACAGTTATCACTAACCATGCACCAACTATGATCCAAGTGTTGTGTCACCCAAACATTGGTTTTCAATTCCCACCACTCTAAAAAAACTAGACCTCCCAAACATTTACCTGTCCTTAATCCCCATCTAAAAATAATTTTCAAATGAATTTTATATCTTGAAATTAAGCTCTGAATACCAATCCAATAGATTGTATGCATACAAAAATATTTAAATTTACTCAAAAATTTGAACAATTAAAAAACATGGGATGTTATAATCTTCCCAACTTAAAATATCTCATCCTAAAGCTATTTATTGTCACAGTTAGATGGTACCAAACACACCCATATTTTAAAAATGACTCGAGACTACCCGGGTTACTCAATAACATGTCAATTCCTATCGTGGTTCCCACATTATGAATTACCTACTCGGTCACCTCCCAACCTAAAATGACATTTAGACGGTTTTACAAACCACCCTTTAGATATACATGTCCCCACATGACATACCTTCATTAATTCGCCTCAATATGTTCAAATTACATACCCATATCAAATGCGACACCCATGTGTCCTACATCACAACTAATGCCCAAACATCATGCGTCAAATTAATGATAAAAAGTGATCTTTCCATTCACTACATGCAACCATACCAGTCATATATGAAAAACCAATTGATACCCCATGTTAATGGAATACCTCTTACCCTTACCATCTCCCAAAACTACTATAATAGTTCCAAATCAGAAACATTCCATTTCTCTAAAGCTTTATTGCCCAAGGATTGACCTCCCTGTAGAGCTACACCACCCACCAACCACTGACCCCACTATTGGGTCTCTCTCTCTCTCTCTCTCTCTCTCTCTCTCTCTCTCTCTTCTATCACCAACACATGTACTAGTATATTGAATACCACCTCCTAGCACAAGTACCATTTCAACATCATATCCCCTAGTATGACCTAATCCATGACTCCTAGCTATCCAAGAAGTCTTCTTGTAGAACCTCTCTAAGTGCCCCATCTAGAAGCATGCATGACACTCGTCTGGAGGTTACTCACCTTAGTTATGAACATGACCTATCTTCCCACACTAGGAGAAAGACATCAAAAATCCAAAACATGTTATACTCCTAAAATCTATGGAATGAACTCTGTATGAATACTCTTCATGGTTCACATTTTGCCTACATGAATCATCACTGATAGTATCACTTATAAATATCACCATCTTGAATAGGTGTCATCTATCATATTCCCCTCATCTATCAAATCATGGTTTACCACATCTTGGAAAAAGGTTAACTTTAATATATTTACCTAAAACATGATGGTATTCCATAATACATCCTTGAAATACCTCACCCTGGTAATTTCATCACCTACCATAAAATGTATGAATTGGGAAAAGTATGTGAAGCTCACTGCATAATTTATTTTACTATAATTTAATGTTTGAATGATACAAATTAATTCATTTATATCCATGGATAATTTTTGGTATCAGGATCCAATATTAAATGCTATAATTAGTATAATACCAGGTGTTTATGAGATTCATCATTTATTGAGAATATAGAGAAGGTTTGATAGTGAATATTTGATACAAATCTTAGTTATCATATCAACCAACATTCCTAGCATACTAGGATCTATTTGTAACTATAAGTATTTGGGTGGCCACATTTTCCCAAATCATGTAACACCCCGACCCCAGTTACCTAGAGTCGGTGCCTTATTACATAACATTGGCATGATCACAAGAAAGATCAAATCTCGAAAGACCGATTGGTTTAGTAGCCTTGGAAACACTAGATATATTTATAAAGTTTTACATTATATAATAAAATGAAAAACTACTACAACAACATATTGTCTTCATAGTCCACACTATTATCCCCTCATAATATCCCTGTAGGTCATTCATAATTTACTTCTTCACATCCTTGAAAAAAAACATAGAAAAGTGGTGAGCTCAAATTCCCAGTAAGGATAACAATATAGAAGAAACTTTCATAAATAAGAATAAACATTTAAGGTAGTGTATAACTAAAACAAATGCCTTTTAAACATGAACTTCAACACAGTATGGAGAAAATAAAATGAAATAACGCCATTTACTTATTCACATGGATATTCTACTAATAGAATAATCACAAGCAATATCAATAACCACTTTCATAATGATGGAATGCATAATGCCAGACTATTATAACCACATAACCAAGGCCTCGTGCCAAGACTACAAATAAGATTTTTCCAAGGCCTTGTGCCAAGACACTAGTTTGTCTCATGAGACCTACCGATGCAATTTTTTTAGAAGATACTTACATTTAAAATTGCTCAAATATACTCCAGTGTTTTTCTCAAAACATTATGCAAGCTTTTGAAAACAAAATAACTAATTCTGAGACTGCTCGACTAATTAAAGGTCATGATTGGTCCATGCCCAATCCCTTCCTATCTACTACACTCGAGAGTCAGGTTTTCTAAAAACATCTTTAAGCATGCATTAAATACGTACACATTTGCACTGGTTTTTCATATATTTGACAGAAATATCTCTTTTTTGAAATCATTTTAAAATCACATAATTATAAAAGAAAACCTTTATTTTGAAAATATCTTAATAAGAATGTAAGGGAAGCTTCAAAGATTTTATAACGACATAAAATAGCCGTATATGCCATATAAGTTAAAAAATACATTCTTACCTTAATTCTGTCGAAAAGGTTAAAAGGACTTTGTTTGGAAAACAACAAAAAGATTCTTTTATAAACCACATACAAAAGTCAACAAGGGTATAAATTAATTTAACCAATATTCTTGTAAATAGTAAATTTTTTTTGAAATACATTTTTAATAAACATGGATGTGGATGATAAAGAAGTCCCGGTAGATTATTACGTATAAACAACCTCAGATAATGAAGAGATTGTGAAATAAACCCTTACCAATTTGGTAACTTCCGAAACATACACCCCATGAAAGAGGTAGCATGCAATGAATATGTAAATACACATAAATTAAAGTGTATTACACAAAGAATAGAATTATGGGTAGTACATACACCACACAAAAGGTAATAGTGGCAATATGGTATGAATCTCACGGGAATAAAGAGTGAGATGAAAACCCCTTACCTTGTAATTTTCCTTGGTTGAGGGTAGGTTAACCTCGAGTATAATGGTGAAATAATTGTTATTAAATTATACAAGAATCATATACATTAATATGATATCATATATGATCTTTTAACATTGTTTTGTTAATAATATCTTAATATTATCGTTGTTTCGGGTGTTAACTTACTCATTTTCTTTTATATGTTTTGTTACGTAAGTGATGTTTGTAATGGATAGGTTGTATCTTATTCATATCCAGAATGATATCATGTCCTTAAACATTATTTTTAAATCATAAAATGATAATTATAATTGATTGGATACGATGGAGAATGAATCTCATCGCGTTTGTGGAGACGGTAGTCCGTACGTACGCACGAGCGAAAATATCATTATTTTGATATTAAAATAATATATAATTGGATGGTATATCATATATAAATAATTATTATAATGTTATATTTATTATTTATATGAATTATAAATCATTATTATACCCATCCAAATAATAATTTATTGAATAACAATTACACCACGACGTGGAAACGGTAAGCCGTACGTACGCACGTATGGTGACATGTTATTCAAAGGATGGATAGAATACTGAATATGGTTGTACCATATTTATAATAACATCACAGTATATATAAGAAACTGGAGTTATTATTTTAGAATGGTAATAAAAAAGTAAGAAGAAGTGGAAGAAGAAAGGAACTTGGAAAAAGGGTGGTGAAATCATTACCTCTTCTTCGGGTTCTTCCATTTGATTTGATCAAAAGGGATCTTAGGTTGGCTTTATGACTAAAGGAAGGCCTCTAAGATAAAGTGATGGAAGTTGAGAGCGTTTTCAGGAAGATTTTGGCCGAGCCAAAATGCTTTGAAGGCGTGAATTATTGAGAAGGGGGAGTGCCCATTTATAAGAGGGGTGAGGGGTACCTTTGGAAAAGCTAGAAATATTATTTTATAACAAATTCATATTCAGTTTCTAATGGATCCAAACTATACTAATTAAATTTTAAGGTGGGGATGGGTCTAAAACCACTCAACCAATAGAATTTAGACAGGTTTGGGTTACTTTATTAACCTTATCATTAAGTATTAACTCTTAGTTAATTATTTTCACTTTAACAATGTCTCTTTGTATTTTTATATTATATAGTTAATAAACATACAATATACATCCAAGATACCCTAAATTGGTCCATTAATGATACAAATATCATGATATAAGTCTCTCGGCGGAACCGTAGATTTTTAGGAATTTAATATCAATTAATAATATACTATTTGTTTTAAAAACTCTTTGATGTTAATTTTTACACTATTCAATAATTGATTTTTGTAAAAATCATAACAGAATGATTAATTCTAACAAAGTTAATTAAATAATTAATAACATGTTATATTAACCTATGAAATTAGTGTAATTCATAAAAAGTCTCAAATTATATTTATTTGGGTATCTAATATATCAATCATTTTAATTTTTCACTATTTTGGTAATTACTGCATCACCATTGTGTCATATATAAATTAAACTATTTAATGTCTAAAAATTACAAATAAACTACCATTATGTATGAAGTCTTTTTATCTTTCTAATGAATATTTATAGTCAAAAATCAAACATATATAACCCTATGTAAAATTTTGTTTTCTAAAAGATATATGCTTGTGTCATTTTTGTATTCATTTTAACTTAATTAAAATAAAGTCTCCCTATAACTTACAAGTGACACCATGGGGTACCAAAATAGACCCAAAGATTCCCATGGTCGGAAATGTATCAAAAAATAAGGTTAGGACACGTTTTAGGGTAATTTGTTATTATTATAATATTAATTTTTAACCCTTATTTACCCGATTTACCCTTTAACCATGGTAAATAAAATATTTACCGAAGTAATTATTCAAAATGTCTAAAAATAAAAGTATCTATTTACACAATTTGAACATCCTGATTCCAAATATGGAATCCATTTTTCCAAATTCAAAGCACAGAAGTGGCAGAAATTAATTTAAAATTAATTCCCGGTGTCAAAACAAAAAGCGTCTTTTTAAGAGATAATAACTATCAAAAGATTGATACTTGTTTATGTTCGGTTTAATTGGGAAATTATGTCCAATGACAAACATTGTATTAAATGGTAAAAATATATTCTAAATCTACTTTAAAACCACTCAAATTCATAATTTATCACTATTAATTATTTTGATTAAAAAAGTTGTTTTTAATTAAAATTTAGTAATTTTCACTATTCATCAAAATGTTAAAGTTATCCGAAAAGTGCCAAAATTTCACCTTAGGCTAAATTCGATACTCCAAATCCAAAAAAAAGTCTTTTTTGAGAGATAAAATCTCTAAAATTTTAAAAATTAGGTATTGATATTCATAACAGCTAGTTTGATTGGTTGTGGTGTGTGTTAGAACTTGAAGTTGCGTAAAACACACGCTACTGTATTATTTAAAGGAAAGCGTACCGTGGAATCATGGTATGTTTCAATGTAATTTTTTTTGATGTTCCCATTCTAAAAAGTAAATTTATTTAGTCAAATTGAATATATAAAAGTTTAAAATATTGGATTTAAAAAGGGTTCACTATAAAAAGTTGGTAAAAGTGCAATACTGAAAATGAATTTGTTCTTACATTATGTCTAAGAAACTCATAATATGGATTATAAAATTATAAGGATTATATAAAGTTTAAAATTTATTTAATACTATTCATAAACTCTCTTGAACGGCTTGTTTGGAAAGTCATGGTGCGCTTGAACTCGGTGTTACGTGTAGTGCAAGTTATTGAATTAATTTGAAGAGACAACACACTATGAAATCTTGGGGTGTTACATTCTCCCCTCCTTCAATAAATTGCGTCCTCAAAATTTGAAATTGTTCTTCAAAAATAAAATGTTGAATATAGAAAATATCTTTGTGGGAAAACCCACATCGGAGAATGGGTTGATAAAACTTAGTCTTAATAAGAGGAAAAGAGAAATAAAAGGGTCACCACCAAATTATGATCTATATTCGGAGAACATTGGTGGCAATTAGAGATATATAATTGGATGAAAAATGTAAATATTTATATGTAGTGATTGAGTTCATCAATCACAAACAAGTGTAAAATTGAGGGCCTTAAATTCATCAATCTATGATGGTTTAAAATTCCATCGGTTCAAAAAAAAATATGGTATTAGGATAACACATTTTTTTGTTTTAAGATCCCTTAACTAAAGTATAAGAATTAATTTATTCATTGAATAAGAGAAGAAGAAAAATATATACTTGATAAGTAGAGTCTCAACCATTAACTAAGTTCTACCACAAACTCATCTTTCACTCTAAAAGATAATAGAACTTAAAAATAATATTCTATTTATCCTATTCGTATAGGGTTAAAAAATGAATTTATAATTCATCTAGCAGAACCATTAAAAACGACATTATTCAAACCATGAAATCACGTGGGTCAGTGGTATGTGATACACCCTTGTTTCCCTTCGGTTGTGGGTTCAAGTCTCGCGGCCTTGCCAGATGCGACGGGTTGCCGCCCGACCTCCGGGTTATCCTTTTATGGCAATCCAAAATAATCCAAACTAGAACTATCCAAAATACTTCAGTCCAAAATTTATAAGGAAGGTAAACACAATTAAGATCCCTTTTTTCCACGTAATAACATGTGATCACCTTCATCATACATTTTTTTTAAACACTGCAACATCCTGAAGTACCATAAAACCTTATTGATTACATTCATGATCCCTTATTCATTAAAGAATAATAGATATACTCTTTTAATCAAAAAATGTTGTAAACCCCAACAATGATGGAATATACAAATCATTAATCAGTTTCAAGGTAGTCAAAAATATCCAATATAATTTATCCAAATAAATCATGTATTATTCTAAAATCACTACCTCAGTATCAGAACCATATTATGATTTATCTTTCCCTCAACCATCTATTTTCCAAAAATTTAACGTGTTATTGAGTCACTTTTCTTTGTTCCACACAATCTCAAGTCCTTAATGAAATTGTACTGTAGTACAATCCTTATATACTCTATAATTATTATAACAAGTACATTGTTCATACAACACTCAAATGACATAATCAACATAATAACTCTAATCATTCCTCTTCATCTATGGTAGTATCACAACTTGATTATTATCCAATAGCATCATTTGAGGCATAGTCTGATGACTGGGACATAGATTCATGTAGTGTCAAAACTCCTTGAAAATGAAGCATTATACATTTGAAACCATTTTATTACCCTTGAAGTCACGTACTTTGTTCCCTTTTCCTCTAAAATTATAACAAACTCACATTCCTTTCAGGAAAGTTCCAAGGCGTTTCTTCCCACAGTTATCACATATGGTAAAATTCTTCTTTTCCCTCTTCCCTTTATCCATCTTTCTCTCTTCCATCCTTTTCTTCTCTTGCTTCCCTTCAAAGCCATAGGCCTCAGTAAGCTCTTCAATTATCTTATCAACACATGATATTATTTTTTCATATGATGATAATACATGGGAGACTATTTCTCTTATAAATTCTGGCTTAAGACCATGAAAGATATTATCCTTCTTTCTCTCTGGATCATGTATATTGTTGGAGTTCTCATTCCTCATAATGGGTGCCATTTCTAAACAATGGCATGCACTAGATTAGTTTATGACTAACAATACCTAATCCCAAATTTGTAAAACACAAAACATAAATTAAATAGTTTATGGATATAATCCATAATCATAAAAATTTCTCCTTTTAGGAGCTATATACTCATAAACCCATCATAATGGTTTGTATAGAAAATGAGAATTATCCTAAGCATATCCCTTGGGAGTGTTGTAACCAAGAGTGGAGCAAGGCCCGTTTTTGTGCACCAGTTCCCATTCGAGTCTAGCTCAAAGCGATGTTTTTGGGTTTTACCCCTAGGTACATATGTGCAAGAGCCACCTCTACCTGCTCGTATCCATACATGGATGTATTGCTTGGAAAACTCCCAAAATCACTACAATACCAAAATTCTAGGAAGTTCTTCAATACTAATCCTCAAAGTCGATCTTAGGTCTATGTGATCTAATCAGAGTTTATCTAAATCTAGTTTCCAAGGTTTGTACTAAACATCCTCTGATACAACTGTAACGCCCTGAACCCAGTTACCTAGAGTTGGTGCATTATTACATAACATTGGCATGATCACAATAAAGAAGAAATCTCGAAAGAACGATTGGTTTAGTAGCCTTGGAAACACTAGATATATTCATAATGTTTTACATTACATCATAAAGTGAAAACTACTACAACAACATATTGTCTCCATAGTCCACACTATTATCCCCTCATAATATCCCTACAGTTCATTCATAATTTACTTCTTCACATCCTGGGAAAAATAAAACATAGAAAAGGGGTGAGCTCAAATGCCTAATAAGGATAAAAATATATCGGAAACTTTCATAAATAATAATAAACATTTAAGGCAGTGTATAACTGAAACAAAAGCCTTTTAAACATGAACTTCATCATAGTATGGCAAAAATAAAATGAAATAATTCCATTTACATATTCACATGGATATTCTACTAATCGAATAATCACTTGCAATATCAATAACCTCTTTCATAATGATGGAATGCATAATTCCAGACTATCATAACCACATAGCCAAGGCCTTGTGCCAAGACTACAAATAAGATTGTGCCAAGGCCTTGTGCCAAGACACTAGTTTGTCTCATGAGACCTACCGATGCAATTTTTTTAGAAGATACTTATGTTTAATATTGCTCAAATATACTCCAGTGTTTTTCTCAAAAAATTATGCAAGCTTCTGAAAACAAAATAACTAATTATGAGACTGCTCGACTAATTACAGGCCATGATGGGTCCACGCCCAATCCTATCCTGTCTACCATATTCGAGAGTCGGGTTTTCTGAAAACATTTTTAAGCTTGCGTCAAATACGTATCCATTTCCACTGGGTTTTCATATATTTGAGAGAAATATCTCTTTTTTGAAATCATTTAAAAATCACATAATTATAAAAGAAAACCTTTATTTTGAAAATATCTTTATAAGAGTGTAAGGGAAGCTTCAAATATTTTATAATGGCGTAAAATAGCCACATACTTCATATAAGTTAAAAAAAGACATTCTTACCATAATTCTGTCAAAAAGGTTAAAAGGGACCTTGTTTGGAAAATGACAGAAAGATTCCTTTATAAACCACTTATAAAAGTCAACAAGGGTATAAATAACTTTAACCCATATTATAGTAAATAGTAAAAATGTTTTGAAATACATTTTTAAGAAACATGGATTTGGATGATAAAGAAGTCCCAGTAGATTATTACATATAAACAACCACGGATAATGAAGAGATTGTGAAATAAACCCTTACCAATTTGGTAACATCCGTAACATACACCCCATGAAAGAGGTAGCATACAAAGAATATGTAAATACACATAAATTAAAGTGTATTACACAAAGAATACAAATAATGGGTAGTACATACACCACACAAAAGGTAATAGTGGCAATATGGCATGAATCTCATGAGAATAAAGAGTGAGATGAAAACCCCTTACCTTGTACTTTTCCTTGGTTGGGGGTAGGTTAACCTTTTTTATAATGGTGAAATAATTTTTATTAAATTATAAAAGAATCATATACATTAATATGATATCATATATGATCTTTTAACATCGATTGGTTAATAATATCTTAGTATCATCGTAGTTTCGGGTGTTAACTTACTCATTTTCTTTTATATGTTTTGTTACGTAAGTCATGTTTGTAATGGATAGGTTGTATATTATTCATATACAGAATTATATCTTGTCATTAAACATTATTTTTAAATCATTGAATGATAATTATACTTGAATGGATACGATGGAGAATGAATCTCATCGCATTTGTGGAGACGGTAGTCCGTATGTTCGCACGAGTGACAATATCATTCTTTTGATATTAAAATAATATATAATTGGATGGTATATCATATATGAAGAATTATTATAATGTTATATTTATTATTTATATGAATTATATATCATTATTATACCAATCCAAATAATTATTTATTGAATAACAATTACACCACGTCGTGGAGACGGTAAGCCGTACGTACGCACGTATGCTGACATGTTATTCAAAGGGTGGATAGAATACTGAATATGGTTTTACCATATTTATAATAACATCACAGAATATATAATATACTGGAGTTATTATTTTCGAATGGTAATAAGAAAGGAAGAAGAAGTGGAAGAAGAATGGAACTTGGAAAAAGGGTGGTGAAATCATTACCTCTTCTTCGGGTTCTTCCTTTTGATTTGATCAAGATGGATCTTAAGCTAGATTTCTGACTAAATGAAGGCCTCTAGGATAAAGTGAGAGAAGTTGATAGAGTTTTTGGGCAGATTTTGGCTGATCCAAAAGGCTTTGAAGGTGTGAATTAATGAGAAGGGGGACTGCCCTTTTATAAGAGCGGTGAGGGGTACCTTTGGAAAACCTAGAAATATTATTTTATAATAAATTCATATTCGGTTTATAATGGCTCCAAAGTGGATTATTTAAAGGTTAAGGTGGGGATGGGTCGCAAATCACTCAACCAATAGAATTTAGAAAGGTTTGGGTTACTATATTAACCTTATCATTAAGTATTAACTCTTAGTTAATTAGTTTAACTTTAACAATGTCTCTTTGTATTTTTATAATATATGGTTAATAAAATTACTATATACATCCAATAGTCCCCCCAAGCGGTCCATTAATGATACACCTATCATGATATAAGTCTCTTGGACGAACCTTATATTTTAAAGAATTTAATATCAATTAATAATATACTATTTGTTTTAAAAACTCTTTTATGTCAATTTTGACACTATTCAATAATTTATTTTTTTTAAAATCATAACAGAATTATTACTTCAAATAAAGTTAATTAAAGCATTCCTAACATATCATATTATTCTACAAAATTAGTGTAATTCATAAAAAGTCTCAAATTATATTTATTTGGGTATCTACAATATCAATCATTTTAATTTTTCACTATTATGGTAATTACTACATCACCATTGTGTCATATATATATATATATATTAAATTATATAATGTCTAAAAATTATAAATAAAATACCATTATGTAGGAAATTGTTTTATCTTTCTAATTATTATTTATATTTGATAATCCAACATATATAACCCTATGTAAAAAAAAATTTCTAAAAGATATATGCTTATGTCATTTTTGTATTCATTTTAACTTAATTAAAATAAAGTGTCCCTATCACTTACAAGTTGCACCATTGGGTCCCAAAATTGACCCAAAGATGCCCATGGTCGGACATGTATCAACAAATAAGGTTAGGACACGTTTTATAGTAATTTTTTATTATTATAATATTATTTTTTAATCCTTATTTACCAGATTTACCCTTTAACCATGGTAAATAAAATATTACCGAAGTAATTATTCAAAATGTTTAAAAATAAAAGTTACCTATTTTACACAATTTGAAAATATTGATTCAAAATATGGAATCCATTTTTTCAAACTCAAAACATAGAAGTTTTAGAAATTAATTTAAAATTAATTCCCGCTGTCAAAACAAAAAGCGTGTTTTTAAGATATAATAAATATCAAAAGATTGATACTTGTTTATGTTCGGTTTAATTGTAAAATTATGTCCAATGACCAACATTTTATTAAATGGAAAAAATATATTCTAAATATACTTTAAATCCACTCAAATTCATAATTTATCACTATTAATTATTTTGATTAAAAAAGTTGTTTTTAATTAAAATTTAGAAATTTTTACTATTCATCAAAATATTAAAGTTATCCGAAAAGTACCAAAATTTCACCTTAGGCTAAATTAGATACTACGAATCCAAAAATGAAGTCCCTTTTGAGAGATAAAATCTCTAAAATTTTAAAAATTAGGTATTACTATTCATAACGGCTAGTTTGATTGGTTGTGGTGTGTTTTAGAACTTGAAGTTGCGTACAACACACGCTACTATATTATTCAAAGGAAAGCGTACCGTGGAAGCTTGGGATGTTTCATTGTAATTTATTTTTCTGATGTCCCCATTCTAAAAAGTAAATTTATCATAGTCAAATTTAATATATAAAAGTTTAAAATATTGGATTTAAAAATGGTTCACTATTAAAAGTTGGTAAAAGTGCAATACTAAAAATGAATTTGTTATTACATTATGTCTAAGTAACTCATAATATGGATTCTAAAATTATAAGGATTATATAAAGTTTAAAATTTAGTTAATATTATTCATAACCACTCTTGAATGGCTTGTTTGGTAAGTCATGGTGCGCTTGAACTCGGTGTTACGTGTAGTGCATGTTATTGAATTAATTTGATGAAATAACACACTATGAAATCTTGGGGTGTTACATATCACATGATGATTTTGACATCCTCTAGGTTGATGGTTACCACCTCAATTTATTCCTAGGATAATCCTAATGATTAGGTGAATGAACTGTGATTAAATGTCCTCGAGACATCTAGGAATATGTTTTAAAGCCAATTATGGTGGGATACTGAGTGATCACATTGGTTTGGGAGAGTATTACTTATATATTACCTAATGGGTTTCCCTTTAAGAACTTATTCCAATTTCAATAGTTGTTGTTAACTAGAGATTGAGACTAGGGAATCTAACATTGGACTAAAATAGGGAATGTTGAGAAGTCATCTCTGTATAACTAGTTACTAAGGACATAAGTGGCATGACTAGGATTCCTAATATCCTACTCAGTGCCTTATAAAAAGGTTTTCCTAAAACAATGAAAATTTGATAAATTAAACCATCCTTTGAATGAATATAATTATAAAAAAACACACCCACTACATAGGTTATTAAGAACCATTTAAATTGCCTATTTTATTTAAATGAAAATTAATCATCTTAACCATTGGTAATATAGTAATTTTATAGTGAATATTAATATTTTTATATATTAATTTTTATGATAACATATAATTGACACAGATGAAAGAAATGATGACATCAACTAGGAGGATCAATCCCTATGAATCCCTTTTATTAGATCTTTTAAGGGAGATGAAAATAATGGGATTTTACCTTGACCAATCCCATGATGAAATTCAACAACTATAACGTGAATTAAAAAATTTATTAGACAAGGTCATTCTTATTGACAACATGGCCCATATCATGTTCTTCAAACCACCCCATTAGGTGCTACCAACGAACACCTTACCCTTAGGGTGTACGCTGGTGAAATAATAGGTTATGTATTTAGACCATAATAGTATGATTTTTTATTTTTATATTTTAAAAAAATACTTATTATATATATCCATTTTTATTATTACATTATAAAGGATTATATAATTAGTTAGGTAAAAATTATGTTTTGATATGAAGAAATAAAAGTTGTTTTTTTGGGAAATAAATATGATCAATTAAGTAACTATTTTTAAATTTGGTAATTTTTAAAATAAATTTTCTTTTAATAAAATATTATTCTTAAATAAAATTTATTTAATTATAAATTATAATATAATTTAATAAAATCTAATGTAATTTCTCTAAGGTTCAGAAAGAGTTTTGTGTAAAAAATATTATTTTAAAATATATAATGTTTTTTATCTAAAATATTAAATTATAATATTAAAAAATTATTTTGTCAAAATAAATATCATTTTTGAAATGGTAACGTTGATTTTATATATTAGTGAATTTGTCAGAATTTTCTGAGATAGTTGATTGGTTTTGGTAAAAATTAAATATGTTATAAATATATTTTATGTATTATGCCATCCTAAAAGACCGAAAGTGATGTGATGAATACTATAAAAGGAATAAAAATAACTATATAAATTTCCTTTAAAAATAATATGTTTTTTATTTTTATTATTAATTTTATAATCTTTTAATGAATCATATAACTTATACATTATAGTTTAAGGTTTTCAAATCAATTTTTTAGGAACACAACTCTCTTCCACATCACAAATGGTATTATTTATATATATTATATTTATTGACATATGAAAACATTAAAACCATTCCCATTTGGTATAAATTTTGGAGAAAACATGGGTTGTTTTGTTGTTTGGAATATTTAATCATATAGGATTTAAAACTTATGTTTATAAATAAATGAAGAAATCACCACTCTTCTGCCATTAAAGCACACCCAACCTATCTATTATCATTACCCAATGCCAATTGAGAATTTAATTACTCTCCCAATTCCTCTATAAATCTCTCCCAATTCATTCTCACACTCATAAAAAGATCCTCCCAATCATTTAGAATAACCCTCTTAAGGTAAAGGATTTTATCCCCATTCCCTTTATTGAATAACATTATTTATAAGGTGATTTTTAATTTACAATTATTGAAGTTAAAATATTTTTTTATAAATAACTTTATTACCCTTAGGATTTCCAAGTAATGTGATATGACCTTTTACTCTCATTAAACTATTCCACAGATCTTTACATACCCCATTCTTGCTGCCAAATTTATCCTGTGATTTTTCCATGTCAAACATTTATATTGTGAGTACCCAAAAACCGTTCCACTAAAGGGAATTCACATAGATCTAACCACACTTAATTGATTTTGGAATTACATTAATATAACCCACATTACTTAATCATGGGATTAAAAGTGATGAAATATATTCTTATGATGTATGATATATGTGGCACACAAATTCATGTACATGATTTGAATATGATGGGTGTGACCCTAATTATATATCCCTATAATGAATTGGGTTTTATTTTTAACTCATGATATACCATATATGGTACATGTTAAGTTATCCTAAGCACACTATTTATGATTTATTAGTATTTATCTTTGACTAATGCATATAATTTCATGTATTATATTGTTTCCACATTCTTATATTTCCTTGATGTCATTATCCTATATCATTCATTGATATTAATATTTATGATTCTCAACCCTTTTATGTCACCATGATTTTCCTCTTTACGAACATGTATGTCTTTCATCATGTTACTCTTTGATTTTTCTCTTAACAGACATTATAACTCACACCTTTCTTATCTACATCCCCAAGTTTTCTAGTGTAGGTTTAGAAGACCAAATAAATTTAAGGGAATGTTATAATATTTTTAAATAATATTGTTGTTTCCCTATATCATGTTATGGTGTAATGTGTCTAATTACCCAAACAAACTAGGCCCTTCAATATTTTGGGATCGTATTATGTGCGTTTTTATGTAATAAATCATGAATTATTGTTTATAAAATATATGAGATATCATAAATTGTATCAGATAAATGTTTAGTTATTTTAGGGGATATGGATTAGAAAAATTTAGTAAAATCGTTAGGGGTAAGACTAAACATGGGAAAAAATACCTATATTATGGTCAACTATAGGGAAATTGGTTTCAAGGAAACATAATCACTATTTATACATTAGAAGTCAATGTGGATTTGGAATATTTGTACCAATGGGTAACAACACTTAAAAGGGAACATTTGGTATTAAATTGGCATCTAATTGGTAAAAAAGAGGCCTTATTGAACTCATGATTTTACACTCATAGTAGATATGATTTGGTAAATTTACATTCTCTTTATAAACAAACATGAAGGGAACGAAAATGACTATAAGATTTAAAGTTAATAAATAGATCAATGATAAATTTGATTAAAAATAACAATTTCACAAGTTAAGGAATGTATTACATTTATGTGTTATCCATTCAGTGTTCATAGTTTTAGTTTTTTGTTTAATAGTTATAGAATTCTCATCCAGAAAATTTCCTTTATTTTTATTCAATATCTAGAAATATGTGGAATTCAGTCAATAACCAATGTGCTAGAAAATGTGATGGATTTATAAATAATATTTCCAAACCAATGACATAAATAGTTGTAAAATTTATGAAAATACATTATTAATTAACTCATTTTATTAATCGAAACCTTAACTTGGAGGGAAAATTTAACAACCCTAAGCCCAGTAGCCCAGAACATGTGCCTTAATTTATTACATTGTAACATATACAATATTCAAATCCTAAATGACCAAATAGTTTATCTGTTTTGGAAAACTAAATTATATACACAAGAACCATATTATATTTGTTAAAGAAAATAAATAATAAAAATTTTAAAATCTCTCCATCCTTGAAATTCATTAGAATAATTCATCTTTATATCATATATAAAGGAAACTAAATAAAGGTGAACTCAGATTCTCATTAAGGGTTAAGTGTAGTGTAAGATATCATGAATCAATACTAAAAATAAATAATCAAAGGTAGCTAACTGATCATAAATCCATGTAATTAATAATCAAAAAATGAAATGTGTAAATTATATAGAAATGTAAATAGCTAATAATGCATTCCATGAAAATAACCAAAAAAGCATAATAAATAAATTGAGAATGAAATATATCAATATATATTTTTAAATATTGGAAATATAATGGATAATAGTAATATGTGAATTCAATATGAAGTAAATGATTAGATATTGGATTCTATGTTTCCCTGGAACATGGAATCTTTACTTTCAAAATCGTTCACAAGACAATTTAAAACATATCGGGTAGAAACCCATATGATTTGGCTAACTGACCCTTCTTATAAGACTAGTGATGCATAATGGGGCTAAGTTTAAATGGTTCCTATCCCATTTTATACCAGTCTAAATAATTCATCATATATCAAATTGATTGATTTAACTCATAAAAATTTCCCTTATCAACTATATGTATTGAGTAAAGGATAAAAATTTATCAATATTTTCTTAGTTAATCAAATAAATTTAAAAGTATACATTGAATGTAAATAATTTTCACGATTTAAGAAATAATGATATCCACTACACAATAATATTATTCTTAATAGAAATTTAATTTACATTGAAAAATTATTCCAATAATGTGAGTGTTATAATTGAAAGTTAACAATGATAAAAGAAAATGAGATTCTATAAAAAAAAAATTACCACTTTTTTAATTTTCATGAAAAATACCTTTATATGAGATAATTAAAATTGAAACTTAAAATACCATGATGATTAATGTATTAATTATATCACATTTAAATGTGTTATAATATAGAACACATAATTGTGAGATAGTGCAAAATAAAAAATAAGACTCGATGGAATGTAAATTGAGGTGAAATCTATTACCTTACGCTCCCTTTTGTTTGAACTCACTTTAATATCATGTATAGTGGTTCAAAACATGTAAATATTCATTCTATAATAGTATTAAAATTTATTATATCATATATGATTCATTTATAACATTTTATTAGCCACACATTAACAATCTTTTATTATTTTCATCAATTTAGGTGTTAATTGCCTTGTTTTTCAGGTATGTTTTGACTTTCTATTTTCTATTCCCCTTACATCGATCACGATTTCATCATATACAAAATGTAAAACATGTAAAAAATATCATATATATTCATTATATATTAATTTATAGTTATCCATAAATTTTTTTGCTTGGAAATTAAATACACAATTCATAGAAATAGTAGGTCGTACATACACTTGAATGCAGTTTCCATTTTCTTGTCATATCGAAAGAAAGAATGGAAAATATTATATATATTTTATAATCATTATAGTATTTTTTTTATATACATACCAAATATTTTTATCAAAACCATCCTTAATATATTCCATATAAATCATGAATGAATCACATCACTTCGTGAAGTGGTAGTCAGTCGTTCACATGAATGACATTCTCATATTCCTATAGAATGTATGGTATGAAGATATGTGTCATAAAATAATTACATAACCATGAATAAATTATAAATATCTTATGTAAATCATATTTCCAACATTATTCCCAACTATTAAAGGTGTTATTGGAAAAATGAATCACATCAGTTTGTGAGGCGGTAGTTTGTCGTAAACATGATTGATGATTTTGTAACATATTTCATGGAAGTATGTGGAATTTTATGTCATAACCTTGAAATAAAAATATATAATTATTATTATTATAATGATATTATTATATAATCATGGTATTGAAATAATTTAATTATGTAGAGAATGTCACATTCGTGTATCCATTTTGAGGTATTTTTATATTTATTTTTGTTCTAGCTTTTCCCCTTGGATTTCCTTTGTGTTTTTGGAGAAAAAGTAAGTATTTTGAACTTGTAATTTGGTGGTTCATGATTTGAGCATGGTTAAGGGAAACTATTCACCTTTCCTAGGAAACTGTGTAACTTATTGTCATTTTTGGACAGTGGAAAACCACACGGTTTGAGCACGGTTTTGGTAACTGTGTGGGCTAATAGTGTGATGTGTGCCTCATGGGTTAGTGGCGCATTATTTCCACACAGTTTTGTAAACCATGAATACTATACTTAAAAATATTCTAGACCATTAAAAATTTGAAAATTCTACTTGTGTCCTCTCGTGATTTTACCCTAATTCTTCTCCCATCCACCGACTCAGGATTTTCAGCCATGCGACCCTCCTCAATGATTTCCCAAGATTCTTGGGCATCATTACCTAGCTGGGTTTGAACCTAGTTATTCATGGAATCTTCAAGTAAGTTGTTTCTTTCTCAATTCATCCCTCTTTCTAGTGTATTTCATTTCTTTTTGGGTTTTTATTTTCTAGCGGGTAATATGACCAAGGAAGGGTTTGATCAAATCTTGTTGAGTAAGATATTGATATTTTTTAATAAATCATGAATTTTTAGGGTCTTTTGGTGATGAAGTTGATGTTTCACACCACTTTATAGATGTGTTCAAGTAAATGGTAGATGGTTCCATGGTTTTAGATTATTATTTGATTTTGACATTTTTGATTTCTTTTAGAAAGGGTTTTGTGGTTTAATTTTTTGGAGAGAAATACATTTTGGAAGTATTTATAATTTATATAGTATAAAAATATATTTTCTAATGCAAAATGGTTCTATTTTTTGTATGATTTATTGTGGTGTTTCTTAAAAGTGTTTTATGCTTTGTTTGAAAGTGATAAATGGGTTTTGAAAGTGTTTTAATGGTGAAAATATTTTTAAAGAAAGTTTTCTAGAATAAATGAGTATTGTGGTATGTTGGATTCCTCATTTATCACCTTTAATAAGATTTTTAATTGTTTAAATTATAGTAATCTTGTTTAAAAGTGAAATTTTTTTATATGTAGATTTAAAAATGGGCTTGCCCGAAGGAAATGGTTAAATCAATTATTTTATTTTCTTGTTTTGTTTCCTAATGGGTTGCATAGATTGTTAAAGTGGTAAAAATGTGTTTTTAAATGGTATTGGTCTATGTAAAATGTATTGTGGTTTGTCTATGGAGTGTGTTGGTTTCTTTGTGGTGTTTTGTGAAAGAGGGGATTTACCAATGTGTTTATAATTCATTTAATGTTTAAGTAAAAATTAATTTTTGTGTGATATGTGAAATAAAATTAGTTCAAAAATGGATTCCTAGGTATCTAGGTCGGTGAACTAGAACTAGTGCACTATTTGATAGGGAAGTAGATGATTAATAGGTGCATCTAGCAAGATTTATGATTACAACACTAACTAAACACGTGATATATTCATAAAACACTAGAATTTTAGATTAAATCCTCTCCAATGGATCATGATTGAGTATGCTACCTAAAATATAGACCCCTGTCACTATGGGTGGGATCCTTTCTAGTGTATTGTTCATGAAGATGTTGTGGGTTGTCGTTACTATAACACTTTTCACTGAGTAACGAGGTTTCTATAGTTCCACTTATGCTAGTTACCCTTAGGTATTTACATATAATTCTCTATTGATACATGGTAATTATGTTATGTGGTTCCACCCATTGGTATATAGTGGAACCTCTGTGTGTACATCATTTTAAAGAATGTTTGTTGAGAAATGGTTTTTAGAGGTAGTGTTTTCATGGAAATTGTAATTCTTAAAAAAATCAACGAAATGTTTCAAAATATTTTTTTACAAATATGAATGTTTATTTTTATTTTAATCTTATATCATGGAATAATATATTTTGTGTAGAATACTACTGGGATTTGTATCACATCCTACATACACCTTTGGGTGTCTATAAATCATGTTATGTATAACCGATGTTAAGAAAAGATGTGTCGTTTTGGTGGTGGTTTCTCAATAGTGATGTATCTCTTGTTTCATAGTGTGTTTTTGAGTTATTTTTGTTCACTTTCAATTTTATTGTGTTTGGTTTTGGTTAAAATTGTTAAACCATGAAGTGGAAAATCGTTGTACCTAAATTGGTCGTGGTTGTTTGTTATTTTTTTGTTTAATATTCTTGGTTGTTTATGATTATAGAAATGGGTAAAATAATTCCCAAGGATTTTGGGTGATACCCAGGAACTGGTTTCTAGCACATGGGGATTGATAATTCCATTCAGGCCATGCCATGGCCTGGGCTATGTGTCGGGTTAGATGGAACTTCAGATTGGTTCATGATAAAATTGTGTCAGAGTTGGTCATGCTCTTTTCAGGCCATGTTATTTGGAGAAGAGTATTCATAGAATAGATCTAGGACATTTGGGGCATGAGTTTATTTTTGTTACATGGGTTCCCAGATAAAAAAACTCATGATGAGACTCGAGTTTCCATGGAAAGTCAAGTTTATTTTCCTTTCTTTGGTTATTCTGGGTTGTTTTGTGTTTGAAAAATGAAGTGGGAGTTGGGTCAGTGGTCCCTGTGAGCTCACAGGACCTGGAATTCCATGTGGAGGTAGGGATATGGTCTTATAAATATCACATTTATGGGGGTGTGATTTGAATTTTGAATCCATCCATATGGTTAAGTCACCCATCAACATGAGTTTCGTCATTCATAATTGTGTTGGATCTTTCCTAATTCTGGAATATTATTTTAAAAAAATATTTTCTTGAAATTTTGGAAACAGTATCTTAAACTGTAAATGGTTTGGTTTTGGGTAGATAGAAAATGAGTTTTCATATTTGTTTCTAAATTGGATTAATAAAATGTATTTCGATAGTCAAAACCTAGGGGTTATCAAAATTGGATATTTGGAAAGACGAAATTTATTTTCAAGAGGGTTTTTGAAATTTGTTTCAATAAAAAGAAATAAATTTTAATCCAATGATTATTGGTTAAATTATATTTTTTAACTGATAAAAATGTTTTGAATGATATGAAATGTATTTTTGAATTGAATACACATAATGTTTTTTAAAATATAAAAAAATATTTGATGTGTTGAATTTGAATGTGATGTTGACTCAATGGTGAGTGAGTTTTCAAAACAATTTGTGGATTTTAAATCATAATTAAATTTAGATGATTAATTTTTGGGTTGAATGTTTTATATTGGGTTTTTTTTGAAAATTTTCATATCCATGAGTGATCACATGAATGGATATATATATGTAAGTGTGTATGATTAATTTCATGAGTAGATGAGTGCTGGGATTGACATGAGGTGATGTGTGACCAGTATGGCATGAGATTTTTCATGTGGGAGGCTCTATAGAGTTTCATTGGTGAGTTTTCAACACAAAATCATGTTTTATTTTAAAATTTTTGTTTAAGAGAATATGGGATGTTTTGATAATGATTAGTTTTGTGGTGTATCTTATTGTGATTTGAGAATGTTGATGGCGAGGTGGTTTGAGTTTGACAACTATTTTTTTAGAATGGTGTTTCATTATTAATTCTAATTGATGAGTTAGTTTTGAAATAATTTCTTGTATATTATTTTGAAAAATAATTTGGGAATATTTTTAGTTTGTTCCCTTTGTGTGTTCAGTGTTTGTTTTTGGTATGTTTTGGTCGATGGAATACTTTTTTGGGTCCTTAATTTACTTTTGGGTTATTGTACTCTCCACAAAGATATGATGGATATTTAGAGTGTGGTCATGGGTATTTCACTATTGAAAGACACTCTAGTTGATCAAACCACATATTTCCTTCTTGATTTTTAGAAGATGAGTCTTCCTCTGTTTTATGGTCAAGGGGTTCCTCTCGAAGTGGAAGTGTGGAATGTGAAAAATAGAAAGAAACTTCAGTTTCCTTGAGTTTCTAGAGACCTTAAAGATGAAGTTAATTAATATTATTCATGAAGTTGTTAAAGTCTAATTTGGAATATATTTCTGATGTGGTGAGGCATGTGGTTTATGTTGATGTAGTGTTAACGAGCAGTGCTTTAGGTGACTGATTTTTATTTTTTCCTTTGGAAGCGGTGAAGGGACAATTGTTAAACATATAGGGAATAAACTTGAAGCAATTGTTGTTGATTGTGGGATTAAAAGGCCTCTCTATATTAATCATATCCTTTCAAGAATAGGATCATATTGTGCCATCAATGTGGCAAGCCTTGTCATAAGAGGCCCTCATTTCTAAAGGATTTGAAGACCTATTGTGTATGTGGATGCCTAGGTCAATCTCAATTGTTCTGTTGGGGTGTATCTTAGAAGCATTATGAAGCTAGGTCCACCTCATTGAACAAAAATCCGCCCGTTTTCGGTAGTAGTGTACTGTTTGGGGATCCCTTTAAATCCCCTTTATTTTTAATATTTCTTTGGTTGTAATTTTTGTTTCTAGTGGTGTTTTGTGGCATCGTACATTATTTATTATAAAAAATTTGATATTGTGGAATATTTTGAGAACAACCAATTTAAGGGATGTGAGGTTTTTCCATTGTGAAATATAGAATTTTTCTTTTTTAAAAAAAGAAGTGTTCTATGATCATCTTGTTTCCATTGTTTCTCATTTGAGGAGAAAGAGGATGATGCTTATATGTCCCATGAATCCCCATCTCGGTGAATTGACTTGTTCGGATTAAGTGAGTTCCATGGCATGGTGTGTCTTGTCGGTTCTTCCTGGATTGCTATGTGGAAACTTGTGGAACCAAAAGAAGGGGGTTCTAAAAAGGAATATTCATTTCTTGGCTGTTAGGTAGGAGGTTCTTCAAATACAAGGTTTCGTCCATAGGCCATGGAGTGAAGTTCATGTATAGTCAGAAATCCCCCTGGTGTGGGGAATATATGTAAAAGTTTTTTTTGCAGTGATGGATAGGGACACTTTAAGATTTTATGTTTTAGTTTTATTATATTTTATAGTCACATTTCTTGGATAATTCATGTTATCTTTGTCTCCTCATCATTATATTTGTTTTTTCAAATTTCCCAATTTGGTTATAAGGAGGTGTGGTGGCTTCATATAATGAGATTCTATTTGTGTACCTTTTCAAGTGTAAGTCATTGTTTGTTTACTTTTATAGATTTCTTTCATGAGTTGGTTTTTGTTGTAGGCTATTTCATGGGGAGGAGTTTCCTCTCTCTATGTTCTTTCCCTTATTGGTGTGGGTTTGCTGGCCTGTGTGAAAATATACCGATTTGTTGGACTATGTTTTTTGGTTAGTGAGGGAAGTTAATAAGTTGGCCCATGTCGAGTTTCCCATGTTGGTTTATGCTGGTTGGTTAAACTGGTTGGTTCTCATGGGGGGGAGACCCACCAGGTTTCTCATAGATATTTATTCTAAATTAAATCGATACTAGTTTGTTTCTTATTATTGGATCCCGTTAAGGCATCCTGGTATTGTTAATCTTTTATAGTTTCCAGTTTTGGTTTGGTAGTGGGTGATTTCATTTAGGGTTTTGAGTTCTGTGTTTCCCTTCCAGGTAAAAATGGGTGTTTTGGAGTGTTTCCAATGGTATTGTTCGAAACAATAGTTGAAAATTTTTTTGTTTTAGTTTTTTTATGCTCTTTGATAAGTGGTTTGGATTAATAGTTTTAGTTTTCTATAAGAGTTATGAGTTTTGTTTTGTAATTTCGGAAGTGTTCTTTGTTTGAGAGGTTGGATTATTTAGTTGTGATAATTCCCATTATTTGGATCGATAAACTTGAGGTGTTGTGGATTATTGGGGGAAGAAGGTGTATGGTTGGGAGTCCATTCAGGCATACTAATTTAAATATTTTTAATTATTGTTTTTATTGTAGTTGTTCATACTTTCACCTCATTTTGAATTTTTTTAATAATTTACTTGATTTGTGGAGGAGTATAAATTTCTTTCGAATAAAACCATGGAGCGACTTTGTGAGGGAAGAATGTTTTCATGGTGGAAAGAATGCTCAAATCTGGGTTTCCATTCTTATTTATTTTTATATTTATTTTTGGTCTATATTTTTTCCCTTGGGGTTCCTTCGTGTTCTGGGAAAAATATGGGAAATTTGTTCTTAATAGCTGCTGGTGCATGACTTGTAAATGGTTAGGGGTAACTCTTAAACTTACCCAAAACATTATGTGTGTTAGTGTCATTTTTGGATAGTGGAAAACTACATAGTTCGGGTAACTGAGTGGGCTAAACATGCAGCGTATGTTTCTTGGATAGTGAGGGCCACATGGTTTCTGAATGGTTTGGTAAAAAGAACAGACTAATTGTGTTACTTGTCTAGGTCATTAAAACATTTAAAATTTCACTTTTGTCTTCTAGATATTTAACCCTAGTTATCCTCCCATCCACATGCTTGGGATTTTCAGCCATGGAAGCCTCCTCCACGATTTCTTAGGCTTTTGGGCATTATTCCTTTGGTGGTTTTGATGCCAATTATTCGAGTAATCATTATATATGTTGGTTCTTTCTCAATTATTTCCTCTTTCTACGGTTTTATTTTCCTCATTGGGTTCTTATTATTCAGTGGGTTGTATGACCTAAGGAGGGTTTGATCTTGTGTTATTGAGTAATATCTCGATGGTTGTTGTCAAATCATGCCTTATTAGTGACTTTTGGTTGTACAATTGAAGTTTCTATTCATTTTTTAATGTTTCCAAGTTACTGGTAAGTAGTTCTGTGATTTTACATTATTATGTGTTTTTTACATGCCTTATTTCATTCATTAAAGTGTTTTATGCTTTAGCTATGTGGTATGAAATGTATTTTTTTGTAGTGTTTGGCTTTAATATATAATTAAAGTAGAATTTCAATAGGAAAATTGTTCAGTTTTATGAAATTTTTATTGTGGTTATTTTTCAATGTGTTTTATGATTCGTGTGAAAAGTGATAAATTGTTTTTCAAAGGGTTTTAATGGTTAAAATTTGTTGAAAGTACTTATTCTAAAAGAAATGAGAATTTTTTCATGATGGATTCTTTTTTTACCTTTAATATGATTTTTGATTTGTGTAAATGATGGGAAGCATGTTTTAAAGAGAAGTCGGTTTATGTATAGATTTAAAAAGGGGATTGGACCATGTAAATGATTTAATTAATTATGCAATTTTCTTTTATTTTTTCCAAATGGGGTTCAAAGATTTTGAATGTGGTGAAAATTTTGTTTTAAAATGGTTTCCTTTTGTTTAAAATGGAATGTGTTTTTTTATGGACATGTTGGTTTCTATGTGGTGAATTGGGAAAGAAGGGATTTTCCGGTGTGTTTATAGTGATTGGAATGTGTATATCAAAATGATGATTTTTGAGATACGTGATGTGAAATTAGAGCACAAAGGGAATCCCACGTATCTAGGTGGGTGAACTAGAATCAGTGAACTATTTGATAAGGAAGTGGTTGAGTCTGGGATTCATCTAGCATGATATATGATTACAACACTAACTAAACATGTGAAATATTCATAAACCACTTTATTTTTTCATTAAATCCTATATGGTGTATTGTGAAAGAGTACAACTCATATTATATGACCACCAGAGAATTGTATTGGATACTATTTAGTGGATTGTGCATGAGGATGTTGTTGGTTGTGGTTTTTAAACCATAATTCACCGAGGTTCATGGATTTTAGAGTTACCCTTAGTTTAGTTACAATTAGGGTTTTACCCATTGTTCCCTATTATTACAAGGTAATTATGTGATGTGTTTTCATCAGTCAGTATATGGTGGACCCTTCATGTGATCTTCATTTTATATGAAGCTTGTTAAGAAATGTTTTTTCATGGTAGTGTTTTCTGGAAAATAGTTCTTCTTAAAATATTTTACTGGAATTTTTTCAAATTATTTTTTATAAATAAGAATGTTTATTTGTCTTCTAATGTCATATAATAGAATATTTTATTTTGGATCAAATCCTACTAGTCTTTGGATACACCCAAGATATACATTTGAATTTATGTTGAACATGTATTTGTATGACTTGGGTAAAGAAAGGATGTGTTTTATTAGTGGTGGTGTCATGAGGGTGATGTCTCTATTGTTGCATGGTGGGTTTTAGAGAGTATTTTTGTTCTCTTTCCCTTTTACTATGTTTTGTTTTGGATAAAAGTGTAATGGCATAATGTTAAAAATCATTGTACCTTGATTGGTCATGGTTATTGGTTATTGTGTTGTCTATTATTGATAGTTGTTAATGAATATATGAATGGTAAAAATCCTTCCCAAGTCATATTTTTGAAACATAGGAACTAGTTTTCATACCATGGAGATCAGAAACACCCTTTGGGTCATGCCATGGGCTGGGTCTGGTTTCAGGATAGACGGAACCCTGGATTGTTTCATGATAGAGAAGGTAATTAAATAAAAACACTTTTAAAAAGACATTACCTCCTCTTCAAGTATCCTCCTTAAGTCTTTATGAAAACCTTATAAGGATTTATTTCTTCTAAAAAAGTATTCTAGGATAAGGGTATAGATATTTAGAGTTGGACTTGAAAAATGGATTTGAAGGTGAGAATAAGTGAGGGTATTGAGTTTCCTTTTATAGTGGAGGATTTTTAGCCTTATCTCTAGCTATCCCATTCACCTAATAGTTCTTGAATACGAGATCATTTTCTGGAGATATTGCACATCCTATAATAAGAATAAATAAAAAAACCCAAAAATAGAGGGATGCACATTAATTAGAGAATAAATAAGGAACAAAAATGAAACATAATGGAGGGTAAGTTTTATAATTTCATCCCAATAAATGAACTACATGATTAGGTCACACAGTTTGGCTAACCTTTCACCCACTATATGGTGACACTATCCAAAGGCCCCTCCCACTTGCATGGCTAGGATCACGATTTATCAAACCATGCACAAACCCTATGGATCGCCTATGATAAAAACTATAGATATTTCACTTGGGAAAGGGCCCCAACTTACATTATTTTAATAACTGTGCTCTTATTCAAATGGGCCACCTGGTTTGACCCACATAATTACCACTAACCCTAGACCAATAGTGATCCTAGTATTGTGTCTTCGTAAATTTGGTTCCCAATACCCCCACTCAAAAAAACAAACCAGAACTCCTATAAATTCACTAGGACATAAACTCCATCTAAAAAAAATATTATAATTCAGTGTAATTATTGAAATTATACTCTAAAGCACAATTCCAAATTTGAAATTCTTAACAATTTTAAAATAAAAATATTCCTTAAAATATGACCTGTTAAAAATCATGGAATGTTATAATATCCTCTATTTATAATATCTCATACCCATGCTACTTAGTCTCACAATGATAGAGTATTTAAGTAAAACATCTTATAAACATTACCCTAAACTACACAAGTTAATCATTCATAGGTCAATTCCCCCTCGTGGTTCCCAACCTTAGTAATTTCATACTCGGTCATTTCCCAACCCAAAAAACATTATTATTGTCTGAATAAACAATATCTAGATATAAAATTTCCCACATGACATTTCATCATTCCCATTTTGCAACAAATTTACATTTCATAACCATGTCAAAGGCGATGCCCATGAGTCCAACATCACAACTAATGCCCAAAAGTCATGCATAACAGTGATGCTAAAAAGTGATCTAATATCATACACACACACACATATATATATATATTCCTTCCCATCAAATTTTCTGATTCCTATCCATCTCACAAAAATCAAACATCATGCATGATGCACACATACTAACCAACACCTGGTTAGTTCAATTACTACACTTTAACCTCGTACACCCATATCATTCATATATAAAACAATAACACACCATGTTTATTGTGTACCTATTACCCTCCTCATCTCTCCAGCATGATCGAAACCTATAAGATCAGATGGAAGCCTAACTTCCTGATACCTGACCTCCCTATAAAGTTGTATCATTTACCAGTCACAAACCCCATTGTTGTGTCCCTCTATTTTATAGGACCTATGTGTGAAGTAGTATAATGGATACCATATCCAATTACAAGTACTAGTTTAACCTTATACCCCTTACTCTAACCCAATCCTTGAATCCTATCTATCCATGAATCCTTCTTTCATAAGCTATCTAGGTACCCCATTTGGCCGCATGCCCGACACTGCTTCAAAGGTTGCTCACATTTGGTTCAAATATGAGTTGGATTCCACACTATAAGCACAAATTCAATGAACCGCAAATTAGTGGTCTCCCAAAATATTTGAACTAAATTCCCTATCGAGAATACTCACGGTCCCACTTTTGGCTACCCAAATCATCACCAATAGTCTCATATGGCATTATCTCCCAACCAGCATAGGCCATGTCGATCAGATTCCCATCAGTTATCAAATACTGGTTCACTACATATGAGAATAAGTATAACATGAATATATTTACCTAAATCATAATGTAATTCCATATTCCATTTTCGAAACACCTCACCCTGGATATTTCATCACCTACCATGGATGGTGTGAATTAAGAAAAGTCTGTAAAACTCATTGCATAATTCATTTTACAATAATTTAAAGAGTGAATCAATGTAACTAATGATTGTTGATCCTTGGATGACTTGTGACACCAATATCCAATATTCAATGATATCATTAACTGAATAACTAGTGTTTAGAAAATTCCTCCCAATAACAGGATAATAAATAAGGTTGAATAATGTATATTAGAAATCTATTTTTTGTTAGCATATCTCCCAACATGACTCATGTGATAGGATCAAAATGATTATAAATGTTTTTTGGGGGAAACATTTCCCTATAAGACTAGATTATTTTTATATCCTCAAGTTAGATAGTGATCAACTCGATTAATTCGTAGGATATTCCCAAGGTTCAGGTGAATGAACCGTGATTAAATTTCCTAGAGCTATCTCAAAATTGGTCATAGAGCTAATGATTGATGTATATTAGGAAGTCAACTTTCATTGGAAGTGTATTCCATATATATTACCTTAGGGTTATCCCCTTGAGAATTTATTATAGTTTCCAAATTCTTAGTTAACTACAGACTGAGACCTAAATGTATAACACAGGATTGGAATAGGGAATGATGAAAAGTCATTCGAGAACTAACAGTTACTCATGACTTGAGTGTCGTTACATGGATTCTTGTGATCCTACTCAGCGCCTTGTTTACAAGATTTCCTATAACAAGATAAAAAATTATAATCTAAATTCCATTTTTGAAATAATGTAGTTATAAAAAACACATTCAATACATTCTTTATTTTGGACCATTATTAATGATTAACTATTTGATTTAAAAGACCATAATCATTTTAACCATTGATAATAATGATATTGTTTAGTAACCATTAATATTAGTATATATTATTGGATATGAAAAAGTATAATTCACATAGACAAAGTAGTGACATCCCCAATATGTAGGATCATGCCATATGAAGCCTAATTATCAGAGCTTCTGAAGGAGATGACATCAATTGGATTTTCCCTTGACCAAAACCAAGCTAAAATTCAATAAATAGAACCTCAACAAAACCATTTACTATAGATGTTCAACCTTCTAGATTTCATGTCACAAATCATGTTGGTGAAACCACTCCATGATGGTGAAACCACCAAACACAATACCCTTAGGGAATATTATAGTGAAATAAGGGGTTTTGTATCTATACCATAATAGTAGGAAATTTTAAATTATTATTTAAAATAAAATAGTTATTATATATTTCCCTTTTTATTATTACTTTATAAATCATTATACAATGATTTTGGATAAAATTGTATATTGATATGATGAAATCAAAATTGTATTTTTGGGAAATATATAGTTTTAATTATGACAATCTTTTTAAATTCCATAATTTTTTAAATAAATTTTATTTTAATGAAATATTATTATTAAATAATTCTAAATTAATTATAAATTATTATATAAGTTCATGAACTCCAATGTATTTATTATAAGGGTCAAAAAGTGATCTGTTTCATAAAAAATAGTATTTTCTAGTATATAAAGATATTTATTTTAAAATGTAAATATCTATATCTAGGAAAATATTTTGTTAAAATAAATATAATTTTTTAATTTATAACTTTGAAGATATCCAATGGAGAATTTTTCGTTATCTTCTAAGTCACATATTTTTTTTTTGGTAAAATTTAAATGTGATATGAATATATTTTATGTATTATGACATCATAAAATCCCAATATATATGTGATAAAAAATATTAAATAAATATGAAACCAAATATAATTTTCCCTTTAGAATAATGTGTTTATGAATTTATTTTATTCATTTTATAAACTTTTACTGAATCATATAAATCATACTTTATAACTCAAGGTTTTATAATCGTATTTTATGAACATGACTCACATCAACATCACAAATGCTATTATTTAAATATATTTGATTCATAGTATTATAAAAATATAAAACCAATCCCCTTTGTTATAAACAATTGGAAAAATAAAGGGATGGTTTGTGGTTTTTAATATTTTATCATGTAGATTTCAAAACATACATTTATAAATTAATAAAGAAATTCCCACTCTTCTATACTAAATACCCAACCAACCTATCGATATTATTTACCCAAAACTAATTAAGAAGGGAATTAATCTACATATTCTTCTTTATATCATTCCTATTTCATTCCCAAGATCATAAAAAGATCCTCCCACGATTTTATAAGCACCCTCTCAAGGTAATAGATTCTCTCCAGCTCCTCTTTATTTAAGAACATTATATATAATGTGCCTTTTAATTTCCAATTGATAATGTTGGATTTTTTTATAAATCCCTTTACAATAATTATGTTTTATATTTAATTTTATAACAAATTTTTCTCTAATTATCCCCTTCCATTAATATTTTTTTAACCCCATTATGCTACCAAAATTGTCCTCTGATTTTTCCATGTTAAACATTTTTGTTGTGAATACCCATACCATTTTACACTCAGGGGTATTCCATTAGATGTAACCATATTTATTTTATTTTTAATTTCCTAAATTTAACCAACACTCCTTAATAATGGGATTAAAAATGATGAAATTTATTCTTATGATGCATTGTTTCTGTTGTACAGGAAACTTATGTACATGATTTGAATGTTATAGGTGGGCCCAAAATTATATTTCCTTCCAATTAATTGGGTAATATTTTAACTCATTAGATACCATGTATTTTAGGTTATCCTAAGAATACTATATTATGACCTCTTGGAATCTATCCTTGACTTTTACATAAGATTTCATGTTTTATTTTGTTTCTAAATTCCTATTTTACCTTGATTTCATCATCTTTTATCATGCTTCGACCTTCATGTTTATGATTTTCAACAATTTTAAGTCACCATGATATGACTCTTGACTAATATATATTTATTTTATACAGTTATTCTTTTATTAGTCCCTTACTAGGATTTATAAACCACTCTTTCTTATCTACAACATTCGATTATCTAGTGCAATTTTTGAATATCAATGGAATTTGAGGTCATGTTATAGGATTTTTAAATAATCCAGTTATATATCTATTTCATGTTATTGTGTAATGTATCAATTTCTTGAAATAAAAAAGGTCATTAAATCTTTTGGGATTGTATTATATGTGTCTATATGTAATAAATCATGAATTACTGTTTATAAATGACACGATTTGTCATAATTGGTCTCAGTTAAAAGAATATTTAATTTTAGGGATTAGGATTAGAAAAAATTTGTGAAAGCCATCAGGATAATACTAAACATAGGAAACCATACATAAATAATTGTAAAGTATATGGTAAGTGTTTTTAAAGAAACAAAATCCCTATATAGATACTATAAGTGGATGTGGCATTGAAATAATTGTACCTATGTGTAATACCCCTAAATGGTCATATTAGGTATTAAATCATTTGTCACATGGTAAAAAAGACCTTATTGTACACATGGTTTGACACTCCTATGGTATATGATTTGTTAAATTCACAATACTTTTATGAAAAATTAAGAAGGGAACAAAAATTGATATAATATTTGACGTTAATAAATATACAATGTATAACATAGATTAAAAACGAGAAATTCATAGGTTAAGAAATGTGTGTAATTTAGTAGTTATTTCTTCAATGTTAATAGTTTTTTATGCGTGTAACAATTTGAAAATTCCCATCCATAATTTTCCTTTTATTTTACTCAATATCTAGAAATAGGAATAATTGAGTCAATAACAACTGGTATAGGAAATGTTTTGGATGTATAAATGAGATTTTCTACAAAATGGGAGCATGATTTTGGAACTTCCTAAAAATAATTTTTGAATTAAATCGTTTTCCGAATAGAAACCTTAAACAAAGAAAAAATGTTATAACCCTGACTCCAGTTTCCCTGAGCTAGTGCCTTACTTTTGTAAAATTGCATATATTCATGATGCAAATCCCAAAGGAACAAATAGTTTTGCAATTATTGAAAATCAGATTACATACATTACACCCATATTATATTTGGAATAGAAAATAATTCATAAAAAATTAAAATATCATTATCCTTGAAAATTATTCTAATAATTAATATTTGTATCATGGGGAGAGGAAACAATTAAGGGTTAGCACAGATTCTAAGTAAGGGTTAAGTACAGAGGAAGCTAAAATGAATCAATACTCATAATCAATAAGGAAAGGTAGGTACCAAAACACAATTCCATGTCATTAATAAGCTGAGAATGAAGTGTGTAAATAATATTGAAAGTTAAATAGCTAAAAACAAATGGAATTTAAATATATGTATAAGGAATAATCAATAAACTGAGAATGAAATGATTACATTGATTATTTCATAGTGAAAATATCATGGATAAGAATAATAATTTAATTCTCAATGAATAAAATTCATAAATATTGGATGATATGTTTCCCCAGAATGTGGAACCTTTACCGTTAGGTCCTTTCACAATATGGTTTAAAACATACAACATAGAAGCCAATCTGATTTGGCCAACTTGATCATCTCATGAGATTATAGATGTATCAAGGAGATTAGATTAAATGTTCCCGAACCCATTTCATACGAGTCAAAATATTTCCTCATATATCAAATAAATCGATTTAACTCATACACAATGTTCTTTATCAAATATATGCATTGAGTAAAGGAGATAGATTTATCAATATTTCACCAGTTAATCAAATAAAATTAAAAGTAAACACCATATGTAAAAATGGTATATTGTTTATAGAATAATAACATCCATTAAAAATTAAATTGTATACATAATAGAAATGTAATTTCTAATTAAAATTCATTAAAATAAATATATTTTTAAGGAAAAGTTAAAAATCACAAAAGAAAATTTGATAGTATAATAACTTTTACTACTTCGTAATTTTCAAGAAGAATACCCTTAGAAGAGATAATTAAAATTAAATCTTAAATTACAATGAATATTAAAGTATTTATGACATTACATGTCAATAGTGCAGTGTATAAACCACATAAAAGTGAATTGGAGAATAATAACATATAAGTCTCAATGGAATATAAATTTAGATGAAATCTCATACCACACACCCCATTTTGGATGAATGTAACTATTACACCCTGATATTTTATGAGAAATATTTTTTTATGTCTTATGTTATACGCAACACCAAAGAAATCTTTCACAACACACAATACTGACTTGGCTTGCATTACACGCAATCATGACCATCTTCGATAGCGTGTGTAGTACGCAATACCGGGTTTCAATAAACAATGATATATTATTACAGACTAGCTGTTATGAATAGTTTTAACTAAATTTCTAATTTTATTACATTATTATTCATCTTACACATTTTCTAGAACATGGTATGAGAACAAAATAAATGTTTCAGGTAAAATAAGTATTTTTCAAAAAATGCTGTTTTGCCGCCTTGTGATGACGCACCCACATTAAATCTAGTTTTTGACATGTTTTTAAGTTAAATTTGACAAAATAAAATTCTTATATGCAATAAATGGTCCAAATTATGTAAATAGGCTACTTTTTATTTTTGGGTATTATGAATAGTAACTACGGTAACATTTATTTATCATAGTTAATGATAAATCGGGTAATTAAGGGTAAATATAAGATTATAAAATTACCTTAACACCTGCCAAAATCCTATTGGAAGACTAAAAGTCGACCCATATCACCTAAGGGTCGGATTAAACTCATTTAATGGACTTTTTTCTATGAAAATAATTTAATTATTATTAAAACCAAATAAAGTGACAACATGTCACTTTCTTAAATCTTATATGTATAATAATTTTAATTTAGTGATAAACTTAATGAAACCTAGAACATGAATAGTTTCCAGAAATCTAATACAATTATCTACATCAAATTAATTTATTATGAATTTCTAGGGATTAAATAATTATCATTAATTATGACACAATAGTAATGTTGAAATTATTTTATTAATTAAAATATAAAATAAACGGTTTTAAAAATATTAAAATAAGTATTATATGAAATATTTAATGTGATCCACTAATTTTATAGATACATATGAAATATTATGAATCTATTAAAGCTTTTAGTTCAAACATATCTTCTGTATATATTTCATTTAAATTCAAATAAATAAATAGTGTCAAAATTGACACTATTGTAATTTTATAAAAATAACATATTATAAAATTGTTTAAAAATAAATTTTTTTTTAAAAAATTATAAATTATAATTTATATGGTATACAATGTCATAAAGTGTCAAATTATGGAAAATTCACAACACATATGTAATTATTAATAATAATTTAAATTTTAGAATATTATTACCACAAATAAAATAAAATTGATAAATAAGGATAAATCAAGTTGATAATGTTTAAAATAAATTCCTAACATGTATAAATTTTATTGGTTGATGATATTACAACCCTATCTCATCCAATTTTGTGATATGATTAATTTTGGAAGATTTTATGTGGGGTTGGAATTTAATATAAACTAATATTTTTTATATTTCCAAAGGTGCCCCTCTCCTCCCTTATAAAAGGGCACCTCCTCCCTCTCCTCCTCACACCAATTTAAGCCTTCATGCTTGGACAAACCCTGCCCATTTCACTTCCCCACTTCCCTAGAGACATCCTAGAGGTCCTGGTATTCTTTAAAGACCAATTTTAGTGCCCAAAGAGGATGTCTCAAAGAGGCGCTTCAAAGAAGAGGTAATGTCTGTTACTGATTCTTTCAACTTTATTTCTTTTTTCTACTTCTTATTCTTTAGTTGTTTCATTATTAAGTAATAAAATCAGTATCACTCGTATACTGATATGTTATTATATGTATGAAACAACCGTATTTCACCATTTATCCATCCTACGTAAAATGAAATCATCGCGCGTGCGTACGTACGGAATACCGTCTCCATGCCGTTGTGTAATCTATTTTCCACAACCACCTTACATTTATGGTTATAATGGTGTAAATAATAACTATATATGATTAGTGTAAAGTTATATTGATTATGAAATAGTATACATACACTTCAATATAATTCCATGATCATGGGAATGATATCATCGCTTGTGCGTACGTACGGCCTACTGTCTCCACGATGTGATGCGACTCGTTTTACATGATATTCAATGCTTAATGATTAAATAAATGAATTTAATGAATAAATATGATATATATATGTTACACTAATACCATTTTGTAAATGAGGTGTCTATAACCTAAAAAGAGGAATAAGAATTTATTCGACAAAACACACATAAAAACATAAAGCAATAAACACCCGAATAACAAGTAGTAATGAAATATTACTAATAAGAAGCTATGAATATGACCATATGTGATATCATAAAAATATGCATGATTCTGTAATAAGTCAATGGCATTATTTAAATCATTATACAGGAGGTTCGGACACTTACGAAGCAAATCGGATCTAAGGTAAGGGAAAATCTCGCAATCTCAATTTTTATCCGAGATTGTTTATACTACAGAATTTATATGGGAATATTTATCATCCACATCCACATTTCCTCAATATGTAATATTATTTATATCCTAGTACAATTTTTTAAATCCAATTTTACCCTTCGGTGAGTTTTTAGTAAAAGATATGAAAGGAATATTTTTTCGTTTTTCATACGAGGTACTTTTTGACTTTTCTGGCCAAAGTACAGAAGAATTTTTTTTTAAAATTATATGGCCTGAATGGATTTTTAGAAGATTATTTCCATGAAGCTTCCTTTAAAAGTTTTCAAGTTTATTTTTAATCAACTTTTTAAGTTTAAAATTGTATGACATGTTAAGAAAGGAAAATTGTTTATGAAGTAGAAATGATATTTTCCTCAAGAATAGAGTTCAAGTGTTTTATCAAAATTATTTTCCATCTAATATAATATAGGGTTCTGTTTATATCCCTATTTTTGCATTGATTTGATTATGTTATGATTGAATTATTTCTATGATATAATTTTATGGATTATTTTATGATGACTTGATGTTTAAGAATTCCATTTTTATTACATGGGTTATGTTATAATGTATGGTTTTTGATTTTGTGGCACACATAAGAATGGTATCACTATGAGTTGGGTGGGACTTATATCTCCCTCCAATGCATTGGGTAAAGATTTATATCTCATGAGATAGACATGGCTGGAATGGAAGGTTAACCCGGTTTAGTGAAACAGGACTGAAACGAGAAGTAAACTCAGTTCAGAAAATGACCATGTCCGCTAAGATGGTCTTGGTAATGAGTCTTGACTACTAAGAAATGATTTTATATGATTATGTGTGTATGCCACAAATATTCATGTTTTAAGTTATGATTATTGGAATTACATTTCACTTCTATGATTTATCCCATGTTATGATCTCTTTTGCCGGATAAGATTTTCAAAATGTTATGTTCTTATAAATATGATATGTTTGATATTTCTTTTGTTTACCCTTACTGAGCATTTGAGATCACCCTTTTGTATGTTTTCTTTTTCCCAGGTCAAGAAGAAGGATATTAAGTAGGATATACCAAAAAGGGACAATAGATATGAGGAAATAAATGGGAGAAAACATAGATGATTTATGAACCAGTTGTTTATGTTTCCCAGTTTCTAAAGACACTATACCTATACGGTCCTTTCATGGTTTTGTTATATGTTGTAATAATTATGCATCAATTTTGAAGTAATAACCATGTATGTAATGTATGGGTCATTATAGTTGGTATCAGAGTAAAGTCATAGTCAACCTTTGGAAACAAGGATGTGAAAGCCATAGTAAGAAACCTAAGGATATGACTAAGCATAGAACACGATCTTAGTGTTTTAGAAATGGCCATGGAAAACCTATGATAAGACCTTAAGTATGAAATTTTATTCTTGATTATGTGGTTTTCCTATTATAATTAGTATTACTCACACTATTCTTCTTGGTTTTAGTCAATGGCTAGAACACGAAGGAACCGTGTTGATGTAGAATGTGATGGGAAATGCAATGATTGTCTACCTGAGCAACCAAACATTATGGGAGATGGAATTTAGAATCTTGTAGCCATGCTCACAAAACTTTCTCAAGCCATGAATCATACAGGACTTCCAAACGAGCAAAGGAAGGAGAAGAATTCTATTGAATCCTTCATGAGGCAGCGTCCACCTTCATTCAGTGGGTCTTCTGATCCATTAGTGGCTGAACAATAGATCAGTTCCACTGAAAAGATATTTTCAGTTCTTCAATGTTCTAAACATGATAAAGTCATCTTAGAAGTGTATCGTTTGGAAGGCGATTCTGATCAATGGTGTAATATTATTAACAATATGAGGCAAAGGGATGAAATTGAGTCCATGGAATGGGATGAGTTCAGGAACTTATTTTTCAATAAGTATTTCCCTCGTATTCTTCGAACAAAGATGGATATCGAGTTTCTTGAACAGAAGAAAAAGGATGATGAATCTGTTGGTACCTACGAAGAAAATTTCACAAGACTTGAAAGGTACGCTTCAATAATTATTATCCAACCGGAGAGTAAGATCGATCGATTCTTTAGTGGCATAAAACCAAGTCTTCGAAGGGCGTTAGCCATAAGGGACTTCAATAGCTATGAGGAAATTGTTAGATGTGCTCTCAAGGTTGAGATGGAGATTGGTGTAACCCATCAGTCACATGGGTTTGATAAGAAGAGGAAAATGGAATTAAAAGAAAAATCTAAAGACCACACTTAAAAGAAGATGGGTTTTCCCTTATTCTCAAATTTTGGAAAGACACATGGTGGAAATTTTCTTAAGGGTACAAGAAAATGTTATAAGTGTAGAAAAGAAGGTCATCAGGAAAATGAATGTTGAAATAATGGGAAGAAGATGTTTAATGATGCAAACAAAGGAAAGGATACACAGAATGGACCTACTACACTTCAATGTTTCAAGTGAAAGGAGATGGGGAATTATGCCAATCAATGCCCAAATCCAAAGGTTGATAATGATGATTGATGTCAACAAACTCTTAAGGCCAAAGACAAAGGAATGTCACACGCAATTACTATCGGTGATTTGGAGTACGACAAAAAAGTGGTGAGAGGTACACATACCATCGACTATAAAGTAACAAATGTTTTATTTGATTCTGGATCCACACACTCTTTTATTTCTGAATAATTTTCAATGGGTATCGTCGTATTACCTGAACAATCAGATGTTGAGTCGGCTGTGACAACTCCTAATGGCACAACAGTTGCATCAAAAGTTTACAATTCTTCTTCAATTGAAGTTTGTGGGATAGTGCTTCTTGAAAATCTTTTGATCCTTCCTATAGTGGAATTTGATGTGATTATTGTCATGGATTGTCTTTCTTTATATGGAGCTCATATCAATTTCCTAATAATGGAAGTCACATTTCATATTCTAGATCAATCTATGATCGTCTATTGATGAAAGGATGAACATAACCTTCTAGTTGTAATTTCTTCTATCTTATGGGTCTTGATTCCACTAAATGAAAGTTATTTATCTCAAATGGTTGGAGAGAAACTCAAGATTAAGAATATGACCATTGTACGGGATTTTGACGATGTCTTTCCAGAGGAATTACCGGGTATTCCACCAAATCGTGAAGTTGAGTTTTCAATAGAACTCGTACCAGGTGCTTTACCTATTTCAAAGACACCATACAGAATGGCCCCAATTGAGTTGCATGAATTGAAGAAGCAACTCCAAGGGAATCATGATAAAGGATCCCTATGCCCTAGTGCATCACCTTGGGGAGCACCTGTTCTATTTGTTAAGAAGAAAAATGGATCAATGAGACTCTGCATTGATTATCGAGAAATTAACAAGATCAATATTAAGAACAAATATCATTTCCCATGCATTGATGACCTATTTGACCAACTATGCGGAGCTCAATACTTTTCCAAGATTGATCTTCATTCAAGGTATCATCAATTAAGGGTCAAAAGGGAGGATATACCAAAGACAACGTTCCTTACAAGGTATGGACACTATGAATTTATAGTGATGCCATTTGGTCTTAATAATGCCCCTGATATCTTCATGGATCTGATAAATAGTGTCTTTAGAGACTATCTTGATAAGATTGTGCTAGTCTTTATAGATGATATTCATGTCTATTAAAAGATCAAGTAAGAACATGAAGATCACTTGATAATTTTATTAAAGACCCTAAGAAAGGAGAAGCTTTATTCCAAATTTACCAAGTGTGAATTTGGGCATGAAAAGGTTTCATTTTTGGGTCACATAATCTCAAAAGAGGGGATATCTGTGGATCCAGCAAAAATAGAGGTTATCAAAAGATGGTTGAGACCAACAAAAGTAACTGAGATCCGAAGTTTTCTTGTTTTGGATGGATATTAAGGATGTTTTGTGAAATATTTTTCAAGGTTATCTAACCCACTCACCAAGTTGACTCAGAAAGGAGTTAAGTTTGTTTGGATGGAGGAATGTGAAGAGAATTTCAAAGAGCTAAAAAGAAGGTTATCCAGTGCACCTATGCTCACACTACCTTGTATTGGAGAATGGTTTTTGATCTACAGTGATGCATCCAAGAAGGGACTGGGGTGTGTTCTCATGCAAAATGATATGGTGATAGCTTATGCCTCACGATAGTTGAAAATCCATGAGAAAAATTACCCCACTCATGATTTAGAGTTATCTACGGTAATCATTGCATTAATGATTTGGAGGCATGACCTTTATGGTGAAAGGTGTTATATTTATACTGATCATAAAAGTTTAAAGTATATTTTCACACAAAAGGAGCTGAATATGCGTCAAAGAAGATGGTTGGAGATGATTAATGATTACGACTGCTCAATTCATTACCACCCTGGGAAAGCAAACAAGGTAGCAGACACATTAAGTCGACAAGGCCATGCTAGCTTATCCATGATGAGGATCACAAAAGGTCCAATATTTATGGATTTACAAAGGATGGATCTTGGAATTATAATGGAAAGGGAAAAATATTATCTTTCTCAAATGAATGTTCAACCATCTATACACATAAAGATTAAAGAGGCACAGAAAGAAGATGTAGAGTTACAAAAGAAGGTGAGAAATATTCCTGAATTCAACCTTGATTGCGATGGGATGATAAGATTCATGAATCGGGTTTGTGTTCCTCCCATCCCAGAATTAAAGGAGCTATTGGACGAGGCTCATAGTTATTCATTTTTTATTCATCCTGGAAGTACAAAGATGTATAGGGACCTGAAAGAGTACTTCTGGTGGGATGGAATGAAAAGAGATGTTGCTGAATATGTCTCTCAATGCTTGGTTTGTCAGCAAGTTAAAGCTAAGAGACAAAAGTATAAGGAGATGTTACAACCATTACCCATACTAGAATGGAAATGGGAAAACATCACTATGGAATTTGTCACTCGACTTCCTAAAACATCCAAAGACAATAATTCTATCTGGGTTATAGTTGATCGTCTTATGAAGTCGGCACACTTCATTGCTATTAGAGAAGATTTTTCTCTTGATAAGCTTGTCAGGATATATGTAAAGGAAGCAGTAAGATTTCATGGAGTACCACTTTCCATTATATCTGATTGGGATCCGATGTTTACATCAAAATTTTGGCGAAGTCTTCAGCATGCTCTAGATACAGAATTGAGTTTCAGCACTGCTTACTATCCTCAGACAGATGGTCAGTCTGAGAGGACAATTAAAACTCTAGAAGACATATTGAGAGCTTGATCTATGGATTTCAAAGGTGGTTGGGATCATCACCTATATTTGGTGGAATTTTCTTATAATAATAGCTTTCACTCCAGTATTCTGATGGCTTCTTATGAAGCTATCTATGAAAATTAATGTAGAACTCCAACGTGATGGGATGAAGTTGGGGAAGGAAAGCTATTAGGATCTGATCTTTTTTGATGACATGGCAGAAAAGGTTAGATTTATTCAGCAACACATAAGAGCAGCTTAGAGTCGACAGAAAGGTTATGCCGACAACCGGAGAAAAGACCTAGAGTTTGAAGTGGGTGATAAAGTGTTCTTATGAATATCTCCTTAGAAGAGAGTAATGAGATTTGGAAAGATGGGAATGCTGAGCCCCAGATATATCGGTCCTTTTGAAATACTGTATCGTGTTGGGAAGGCAGCATACCAATTGGCGCTTCCACCAAATCTCTCTCAATATCACGATGTGTTCCATGTATCTCTCCTGAGAAAGTACATGCCTGATTCTTCACATGTACTCAGCTCAAAAGTTGTACCACTGGAGAAAGATCTTTCTTATGAAGAACAACCGATAGTGATTCTGGATCGTAGAGAACAATTCATAGGGAACAAGACCACTCCTTGGTGAAAGTTTTTTGTAGGGACCACCAATTAGAAGAAGCTACATGGGAACTTGAGGATATAATGAGGGAAAGATATCCTCATCTTTTTCTAATGAAGTGACGAATTTCGAGGGAAAAATTAATTTTAAGGGGGGTAGAATGTAACACCCCGAGATCTTATGAGAAATAGTTTTTTTATGTCTTATGTTATACACAACACCAAAGGAATCTTTCACAATACACAGTACTGACTTGGCTTACATTACACGCAATAGCGACCATCCTTGATAGCGTGTGTAGTACGCAATACTGGGTTTCACTAAACAATGATATATTATTATGGAATAGCCTTTATGAATTTTATTAACTACATTTTGAATTTTATAACATTATTATTAATCTTACACTTTTTTTAGAACATGGTAAGAGAACAAAATAAATTTTTTGGGTAAAATAATTATTTTTCAAAAAATGCAGTTTTGCCGCCTTTTGATGGTGCACCCACATTAAATATAGTTTTAGACATGTTTATAAGTTCAATTTGAAAAAAATAAAATTCTTATTTGGAATCAGTGGGTCCAAATTCTGTTAATAGGCTACTTTTTATTTTTGGGCATTATGAATAGTAACTACGGTAAATTTTATTTACCATAAGTAAAGGTAAATCAGGTAATTAAGGGTAAATATAAGATAATAAAATTACCCTAACACCTGAAAAAATCCAATTGGATGACTAAAAGTCTACCCATATCACCTAAGGGCTGGATTATAATAATTTAATGGACTTTTTTCCATGAAAATAATTTCATTATTATTAAACCCAAAGAAAGTGACAACATGTCACTTTCTTAAATCATATAAGTATAATAATTTTAATTTAGTGATAAACATAATGAAACTTAGAACATAAATAGTATAAAGAAATATAATACAATTATATACATCATAGGAATTTATTTAGAATTTTTCGGGATTAAATAATTATCATTAATTATGACACAATAGTGATGTTGAAATTATTTTTTAATTAAAATATCAAATAAATGGTTTTAAAAATGTTAAAAAAAATATTATATGAACTATTTAATGTTCTCCACTAATGTTCTAGATAGATATGACATTTTATGAATCTATTAAAGCTTTTAGTTCGAACATATCTTCTGTATATATTTTATTTAAATTCAAATAAATTAATAGTTTCAAAATTGACACTATTGTTATTTTATAAAAATAACATGTTATAAAATTGTTTAAAAATCAAAAAAATATTTAAAAATTATAAATTATAATTTATATGGTCGAAAATGTCATAATGTGTCAACTTAAGGAATATTCACAACATATATGTAGTTATTTATAATAATTTAAAATTTAGAATATTATTACCACAAATAAAATTAAATTGATATATAAGGATAAATCAAGTTTTTAATGTTAACATAAATTCCTAAAATGTCTAAATTTTATTGTTTGATGAGCTTAAAAACCTATCTCATATAGTCTTTGGATATGAGTCATTTTGGATGTTCTTATTTGGGTTTGGGATTTAATATAAACTGATATTTCTTATATTTCCAAAGGTGCCTCGATCCTCCCTTATAAAAGGGAACCTCCTCCCTCTCCTCCTCACACCAATTGGAGCCTTCAAGCTAGACCAAACCCTACCCATTTTACTTCCCCAATTCCCTAGAAACATTCTAGGGTTCCTGGTCTTCTTCAAAGACCAATTTTAGTTCCCTAAGAGGAGGTCTCAAAGAGGCGCTTTAAAGAAGAGGTAATGTCTGTTACCGATTCTTTCAACTTTATTTCTTCTTCTACTTGTTATTCTTTAGTTGTTTTATTATGAAGTAATAAAATCAGTATCACTAATATACTGATATGTTATTATAAGTATGAAACAACCCTATTTCACCATCTATCCATCCTATGGAAAACGAAATCATCGCACGTGCGTACGTACAGAATACCGTCTCCGCGCCGTGGTGTAATCTAATTTCCACCACCACCATACTTGGATGGGTATAACGGTGTAAAGAATAACTATATATGATTATTGTAAATTTATATTGATTCTGAAATAGTATACATACACTTAAATACAATTCCATGATCATGGGAATAATATCATCGCTCGTGCATACGTACGGTCTACCGTCTCCACGATGTGATGCGACTCATTTTACATGATATTTAATTATTAATGATTATATAAATGAATTTAATGAAAAATATGATGTATATTACACTAATAACATTATGTAAATGAGGTTTCTATAACCTAAAAATAGGAATAAGAATTTATTCGACAAAACACACATACGAACATAAAGCAATAAACACCCGAATAACAAGTAGCAATGAAATATTACTAATAAGAAGATATGAATATGACCATATATGATATCATAAAAATAAGTATGATTCTGGAATAAGTCAATGAAATTATTTAAATCATTATACAGGAGGTTCGGACACTTACAAAGAAAATCAGACCTAAGGTATGGGAAAATTTCGCAATCTCAATTTTTATTCGAGATTGTTTATACTAAAGAATTTACTGGGGAATATTTATCATCCACATCCATGTTTCCTCAATATGTAATATTATTTATATCCTCCTAATATTGTTTAAATCCAATTTTACCCTTCTGTGAGTTTTTAGTAAAAGATATGAAAGGAATATTTTGTCGTTTTTTGTACGAGGTACTTTTTGACTTTTCCAGCCAAAGTACAAGAAGAATGTTTTTTAACGTATACGGCCTGAATGGATTTTTAGAATATTATTTCCATGAATCATCCTTTTCAAGTTTTCAAGTTTATTTTTAATCAACTTCTTTTAGTTTAAAATTGTATGACATGTTAAGAAAGGAAAAATGTTTTTGATGTAGAAAGGATATTTTCCTCAATAATGGACTTCCAGTGTTTTATCAAAATTATTTTACATATAAGATAATATAGGGTTTTGTTTATATCCCTATTTTGCATTTATTTGATTATGTTATGATGGAATTATTTCTATTATATTTTTTTATGGATTATGTTATGATGACCTGATGTTTAAGAATCCCATTTTTATTACATGGGTTATGCTATGATGTATGGTTTATGATTTTGTGGCACACATAAGAATGGTACAATTATGAGATGGGTAGGACCTATATCTCCTTCCAATGAATTTGGTAAGGATTTATATCTCATGAGATAGACATGGCTAGAATGCCAGGTTAAACCGGTTCAGTGAAACATGACTGAAATGAGGAGTTAACTCGGTTCAGAAAAGGAATTTGTCCGCTAAGATAGTCTTGGCAAGGAGTCTTGACTACTAAGAACTGATTTTATATGATTATGTGTGTATTCCACAAAGATTCATATTTTAAGTTATAATTATTGGAATTACATTTCACTTCTATGATTTATCCCATGTTATGATCTCTTTTGCAGGATAAGATTTTCAAAATGTTATGTTTTTATAAATATGATATGTTTGATATTTCTTTTGTTTACCCTTACTGAGCATTTGAGCTCACCCTTTTGTATGTTTTCTTTTCCTCGGGTCAGGAAGAAGGATAAGAAGTATGATATGCCATAAAGGGACTCTAGATATGATGAAATAAATGGGAGACAACGTAGATGATTTATGAACCAGTTGTTTATGTTTCCCAGTTTTTAAAGACACTATACCTATATGGTCCTTTCATGGTTTTGTTATATGTTGTAATAATTATGCATAAATTTTGAAGTAATAACCATGTATGTAAAGTATGGGTCGTTATAGTAACTTAAAATACTATATAGTGGTTTAACCATTTAATTAACTTTTTTAAAGACCATATTAAAATTTATGATATCATATATTATTATTTTATGACATATTATTACCTATTCATTAATAAGGTATCATTATTTTCATCATTTCACATGTTAACAGCCTTGTTTCTCAAGAATGTTTTGACTTTTTATTTTTGTTACCTTTAATTATATTATGATTTAATAATATTAAAAATGTAAAAAATGATGAAAATATCTTACATATTTATTATATATGTATTAATAATAATATATGAAATATTAATGATAGGAAATGAAATACACAATTCATAGAGATGGTAGACCGTACATACGGATGAACATTGTTACCATTTTCTGGACATATTTTAGAATGAAAAGTAAATGATATATAATTTAAAATTTTAGTGTCATTAATATGTAATATGTAATATATGTCATATATTTTTATTAAAAATACCATTAATATATTACTAGTAATATTTTGATGAATCACATCACTTCGTGAGGCAGTGGTCTTTCGTACACATGAATTATTTTATTTTATTCCCATAAAATTTAAAGTATAAAAGTAGTTGTCATATAAAAACTAAAAAAGAATTAAGATAATATAAATATAATTAATAACATATAAAACCATATCTGAATCATTATATCCAACCTTGAAAGTTGTTAATGAAAAAACGACGACATCGGTCCGCGAGGTCGTAGACTGTCGTACACACAAATTTTGATTTAATACCCATTCGATGGTAGAGTGTGATGTGTTAGGGCATAAACATTATATAAAATATCTAAAAATATTTATGATGATGAGGATATTACATAATAATGATATGAAAATAATTAATGGAGGTTTAGAAGTAAACAAAATAAATTCTCTTTCAGAAAAACATTAACGCTTCTCGAGTACCCTCCTTAGGGTTTCACTAAAACCTCTAAAGTTTTGAATTAATACAAAGATAAGTATTATTGGATGAGTTTAGGTATTTTTTAAAATTAATTTGGTAGGTTTTTTATGGTATAAAAGTATTAAGATGTGTGAATAAGTTTGGGGGTGAGTTTTCTTTTATAGTGGATGATTTATAGCCTTACCACTAGCTATCTGATGCACCTGATAGAGATAATACAAGGTCATATGAGGGATATATTCCAAATAATAGAGGAGTAAGAAATGTGAATCTACACCAAGATGGAGGTTTATGAACGTTAGAAGAATTAAGGATGAATAATGAATAATAAGGGATGAGATGTTTCATAATTTCATCCCCTTTAATGTATTGCATGATTAGGTCACACAGTTTGGATAACCATTCCCAAACTGTGTGATTCCATGGTCCAAAGGAACCTCCACCATACATGAATAGTCCTACAACTTATCAAACCACATATAGCTTGTGTTGATTACCATTATGGAAAACTATATAAATTTCACATGCCCATGTACACCACCTCACATGATTTTCTAACTTTTCTCTAGTTCAAATGGGCTAGTAGGTTTGAGCTACACGGTAAGCACTAACATTTTGACAACCATGATCACAGTACGAGGTCTCTCAAACAGTGGTTCATAATGAAATATGATCTCAAAACCAAATAAGTCCTCCCTGACATTTACCAGAGCCTTATACCCCATATAAAATATATGTGATAATGCACTATAATTCTTGAATTTATACTCTAAATAACAATTCAAATGTTGTCCTTCTTACCAGAATTAATATTTACGTTAAACGAAAAACATTAACTATTCAAAAACCTAGGATTTTATAATCTAACTACCTTATAATAGCTCATCCCCAAACTATTTGGTCTCACAATGAGATAATATCGAACACACCCATCTTATAAACATTCCCCCTGACTACCCTATTTACTCATTCAGAGGTCAATTCCTTTTATGGTTCCCCTCCTTAATAATTACTTACCAAGTCACTTCCTAAACCAAAATGAAATTTTTATGGTTTTACCAAGCACCCTTCAGACATACATGTCCGCATTATCCTGGATCGGGTGCCTTACATTATTACATTATCATAAATACCTGATTCAAATATCAAAGGACCAAATAGTATATCAGTTGGTGAAAACCAGACTAGATACATGATTCCCATATTACATTGGGAAATGAAAATAAAACATAACAAAAGTAAAGCTCATAATCTTGGAAACACATTCCAATAATTCATCTTCATATCCCGAGTAATGGAATGAAAATAAGGGTGAGATCAAATTATCTAGAAGGGATATGTATAAGGTAAGCTATCAAGAATCAATAATCACAATCAATAAGGAAAGGTATATAATAGAAAAAATTCAATTTAATTATTATCCTATGAATTAAGTGCATAATTAATATGGAAAGTCAAATAGATAAAAATACATTCCATTAAAATAATTGGAGAAGACATAATCAATTAAATGAGAATGAAATGCATTCATAAAATTTTTCCTATTTAAAATATCATGGATAATGATAAGTTAAATCTCAATGAAGGGAATTATTATATATTGGAATTCATTCCTCCCATGTGTATTTATTTTTCAATTCCAAGTCCTTTCACAAGACGGTTTAAAACATTTCGGTTAGAAACCCATTTAATTTGGACACCTAACTCATCTTAGGAGACTGACGATAAATTAAGGGGCTTACATTAAATGTTCCCCAACCCATGTCACACTAGTCTAAATCATTTTTATTATATTGAATAAATTTATTAAACTCATTAAAAATGACCCTTATCAAATATATGTATTGAGTAAACGATAAAATTTATCAATATTTACCCAATTAATCAAATAACATTCAAAGTAAACATTTTATGTAAAACTGGTATATGGTTTAGTAAATAATCATATCAATTAAACTAGAATATGGATACTTAATAAAAATTTAATTTACAATGAAAAATTATTACCATAATGCAATTGTTTTAAGAGAATGTTAAGAATCATAAATTAAAGTGAGATTGTATAATAACTTTTACTACATGGTAATTTTCATATAAAATCCACTTAGATTGGATAATTGAAATTTAAACATAAAATACCATGAATATTAAAGTATTCATGATATTAAATATCAATGAGGAATCATATAAAGCACATAAATTTTAATTGGTATATAATAACAAATATGTTGCAATAGAATATAAATTGAGATGAAATCCCCTACCTTTCACTCCCTTTTGGTTGAACGTACATTAATGTACAATGTGGTGTTTTTTAAAATACTTTTTTACGTATTACAGAACCATATTAAAATTTATAATATCATATATTATTTGTTTATAACATCTCATTATCCATTCAATAGTATTCATTTATTATTTTCATTATTTTAGTGGTTAATTACCATTTTTTCAATAATGTATTGAATTTTTTCTTCCTCTTAATTATATTATGATTTAATACTATATAGAATTTAAAAAATGATTAAAATATCATATATATTCATTAATTTTTTATTTATAGTAGTTCATAAAATTTTGTGAACGGAAATGAAATACACCATTATTGCAGATGGTAGGTCGTACATACACATGAATGGGGTTTCAATTTTCTTATCACATTGAAAGAGGGAAAAGTAAATTATATATAAATTATAATTTTAGTATAATTATTATGTAATATATATCAAATTTTTTTATTAAATCTATACTTTTTACATTCCATGTAAAACTTCAATGAATCACATCGCTTCACGAGGTAGTAGTCTGCCGTATCAATGAAAGATGTTATCATATTCCAAAAAAATGGAAAGTATAAATTTATGTGTCTGATAATAACTATAGAAGAATTAAGACATTATAAATATCATTAATATCATATAAAGGCCATTTTTCTATCATTATTAAAAAAACTAACAGTTTTAATGAAAAAATGAATGACATCAGTCCGCGAGGTGGTTGAACCCATTAAATAGAAGTATGTGATGATACATATCTTAAAATTAAAATTATAATATCTATATTTATTTTTTTATTATATAATAATTATATGAAAATAATTGATCGATGTGGAGAAGGTATTGAAATAAAAACACTTTTAGAAAAACATTACATTTCCTTCGTGTATCCTCCTTAGGGATTCACTAAAACCTTAAAATAATTTCTTTCATCCAAATATAAGTCTTATAATATGAGGGTAAAGACATTGTGAGGTAAATTAGGAATGGTTTGGACGTGAAAAATGTCTTGGTAGGTGTGAATACGTGAGGGGAGTGAGTTCCCTTCTGTAGTGGAGGAGTGGAATTCTTGTAAATATCAAAAACTAAACACTATTGGGAAGTATATATTACATAATGTGCCTCCAATAATGAAAAAATTTGGATAAAAGAAATTATTTGGTCAAAATATTTCCATCAAATGAGTTTTGGGAAAATTTTGGGTCATTGCAAAATGTTACCATTTAATATTAGCCACTACGTAAACTCATTTTTACCTTAATCACTATGAATAACATTTACTACTTTTTCCAGTAAATTTGGTAAAAAATGATTTTACATTATTATAAATTATAAATTATTCTTGATTCTAAATATTTAATTTATTTTTCCATATTCAAATCATAAAAGTGGTATAATTTAGCTTTAAATTTATCCATGTAGACGAGATGGTAAAGAGAGTTTTTAAAGAGAAAATGCTCAAAAAATTGAAATGTTTTAATATAAAAATTATTTATTAAATTGAATAAAATGACTTTAATTTTATTAATATATTTATTCATAATCTAATTTGACTTCAAATCCAAATTAAAATATAAAATAACATTATAAAGCATTTAGATGAAAAGTCAAATTTCAATGAAATTTTTTTATTTTTATTATTTAACAAAAAATGAAACTTCTCATATAAATACCAAACATTCACCCTAATCTAATTTTGGAACAAAAATTTTGGAAACTATGTTTATTTTTTCCACCAAAATTGATATAGGTTTTCTAAATTTTGTTTTAAAATAAGCACACCATTTAAAGGTGGCAAAATTTCCTCCTATAAAAATACATATTTTTATGGTTACAATTGGATTTGGTCGTATCATATGCCTATAAAATAGATTTTAAGAATGTAAAAATATTTTATTGAATATATAAAATTTTAATATCAATAATATCATTCACTAACAGAAATAAATTAAATATATTAAGACAAATTTCTATTTGGCACATAAAAATTGTTTTTTATTAGAAAATTTCCATTATAATCACTTAGATTTTATATTTATTTTTAATTAATTATTAAGCAATGAAAAAAACCATATATATTCATAAGTTATTTTATCTTATTCATCAACAAAAATTTAAAGGCTATTATATTATTTAAATTTTAAATAATAATATTAATAGTATATTTTTTCACCAAAACCTAGCCTTGCGTGTAACACTAGCTTCTGAAGGAACTCGTTATTGTGTGTAACATAAGATAAACCCACTGTTTCATACATTTAAATCTATATAATGTTTATTTAAAATATTATATATATCATATGGTATTAGGATATTATATTCAATTATATTCTTGGTGTTTCATATCATACATGATATTGAATAAAATGTTATTATTTTAGAATTTAGAGGTTTTACATTATCCCCACATTAATGAAATTCCACCCTCAATATTTAAACATGGTCACAATATTATAGGGTTTGATACTATCAAATTAATTTTTCAAAAAAACCACATTGTAAAAGGTTTAATAAAATATACTCTTAATAAGAGAGAAAGGGATGTACAAAATTCAGCTGGAATAATAGCATAAATAGAATTATAGGTATAATACATATGTTAGAAATGAAAACATGGAATGGAAGTTAAATATAACAATTATATACCGAGGGAGAGTGATAAAGAACATGTTTATGTGAAATTTAAAAACTACAAATGAATAAACTAGAGGTGTAAATAGGTCACTGATATCATGAAAACTAATGATAATATAATAAATTTTTTATATCAATACCCTTTTACTAGAGTTGAGGAATTATTTCACACTCTAAGAATATTTGTAATTTTACATACTTGATCAGTTTCTTTTTCATAAGAATGATATAATCCATTAGTTTTGACTTGACTGATTTCAACATCATCTCTTAGAACATGTTGCATCATACGAGGATGTAATGAATTAATCACTAAAAAATTATTGAAAGATCTGACCAAACAATGTCATAAATGGTTAAGCTTAGGTTGCATTGAAAATATCAACATCCAAATCATTATAACATCACTAAATTAAAAAATTAAAAAATAATTTATCCAGACAACCCAAAGTAGCTCTAAATCATGAATGCCTTCATCATGTACTCTATTGAAACATGTTAATAACCTGAATAACCATAAAAACTTATTGAAAACACGCATTATTCTATATTACATAAGTAAAACATATATTATTGGATATATAACTTAAATTGAAAAACCCTATTAACTCCATCAATGATAAAATATTTTTTTAATAAAATTCTCTAATGAGTTCCATGTTGGTCAGTATTATCCGAATTACATTATCCATATAAATCATCTCTTTATAAAACCATAATTATCTCAATATTAGAAACATATTAAGGGTTCTCAATCTTTTTTTTCAAATATGTTCAACGTGTAACATAATCCCTTTTCATGGTAAGATTCAATACATAATTTTAAATTCTTTATGAAATATTAATGGAGTAAGATACATATATATTTCATAATATCATCAATATAATACTCAAAAAACACAATTATTGGATCCAAATATATAAGAATAGTAATCATTACACTTCAAATATATCAAAAAAATATATTCGGACTTATTCCCTTGGCCTCTTCGGTGGTAGATTCCCTTCACTCTAGGGGAATTCTTCTATATAATTCCCCATATCGTTATAGTTTTAACACTTAATATGAGGTTTTTTTTTCATTTTTCTCCCTTCATTATTTAACATGATGTCCATTTTCACCACACATATAACAATCTATCATTATTTTTTTCCGTTTTCCAATGTGATTATTTCCATAGTTCTCACACAATACAGTTTTCATTATCTTATTCTTTAATTAATTTCATTTATCATGGTGTTCAGATGAACTCATATTTTCTTGATTCCCATTGAATATATTGATCCTAGAAATTTTTTCTCTTTTTTGATAGAACATAATGCTATTTCATCATATGATAATTTTTTTGGGAGAATAGTTCCCTTCATATACATTTCTTAATACATTTAAAGAAGTGGAAAATATTTCAATATGTGTTGCATATGTAATTTATAACATACCTGGATAACCTTGTAATGGTATATTCACAATTCACAAATCATTATTATACATTTTTCTTTAATATAAAGAACTTTCTCTTAATCTCATTTTGTTTATAATGTGGGAAACATTTATCGAATAATGTATCCTTAAAGTATTTATAATACAGGAGTTATATTTATTCTCTTAATCTCATTTTGTTTATAATGTTGGATCAATAGTCCCACTAGATGATGGTTTCCACTATCGTATAAAGTGACCAAAATCAAATTATATCACTGTGGAATATTTTACTCCATCAGGGAAAGGTTATTTTTCATAAATTGATTATGTTTCCCTGATATTTCCATTACTGTCTCGATTCAAATACTAGATAAATCAAAATCCCTAGTAGGAAAACCTCTACACTAGTCTTGAGTACTAATATCCTTCTTATTTCCCGGTTACATTTATATTCAATTGAATATTGTAGATTACGTCATAACATTATATATCATAACATTTAATACAAAAAATCATGAAATATATATCACAAATTGAAAATTTGTATCCATAAATAATCTCAAAATTATAAACATGGATTCTTTTGGGATATCCTTAGTTTCCAATCCTTCATAATTATTTTTAATGAAATTTTGAATTATCCTATGAATATCACATGGGAGTATCAAAAAATTTGAGCAGTAACTCTCATTTTCAAGTACCAGGTTACGCTCGAGTTAATATTGATACACACATTTCATAGTTATTAAACCTTGGTATATCATTTCCAGAACTATGTCAAATTTTATTATCTATACGGGGTTGTTTTTTAGGAAGAACCACATATTCTATAACTTACCTAAAAATTAGGCTTTTCTTATATACTTATCCTAAAATTATATCATATGGTTATTTTTTCTATTCTATGTTTTCCTAAATCTAGTTTCAAAGGTTTCCACTAAACATTTTCCCATACAAACTACAATTACCATATCCCTAGTATCTTAGAGCCGATACCTTATTTCATTACATTGGAATAAATATTGGATTAAAATCCTAAAGGATCAAACAATATAGAAGTTTTGGAAAACCATATTACATATAAGATTCAAAAATTACACAGGTAAAAGAAATCAAATTATAACAAAAATAAAATATTTTCATTCAGGAAACTAATTCCAAGAAATCATCTTCATATCATTGGGAAAGGTTAAAAAATAAGAGTGAGATCAAATTATTGATAAGGGTTAAGAAAAACAAAAGATATCATTAATCAATTATCATAATCAATGAGGAAATGGATATTACTGAACACAATTCCTTGAAATTAGTAAGATGAGAATGAAAAGCATAAATAATATGAAAATTTAAATAGCTAAAAAAATTAAATTTAAATTATTTTATAAGGAATCATCAATAAAATTAAAATTAAATACATCAATATATTTTTTAATAGTGAAAGTATCATGGATTATAAAAATAATTTAATTCTTAATTAAGTAAATTCTTAAACATTGGATTCCATGTTTCTTAGACACATGGAACCTTTACCATCAAGACCTTTCACAAGAAAATTTAGAACATATCGACTAGAAACCCATCTAATTTGGACAACTAACTAATTTCATGAGACTATTGATGCATAAAAGGGATTACATTAAATATTACCTTAACTATTTCATGCTAGTCAAAATCATTCATCATATATTTGAAAACTCATTTTAACTTATAAAAAATGCACCTTAACAAATATCTGTATTGACAAATGGATACAAATTTATCTATATTTACCTAGTTAATCAAACAACATTCCAAGTAAAACCCGTATGTAAAAATGGTATACATTTTAGGAAAGAATAATATCCATTAAACAAGAATAATATTTGTTAACAAAAAATTAATAACCAAGGAAAAATTATCATAATAAAGTGATTTTTTTAATAGAAAGTGTACAATAACCAAAGATATAGAGATTGCATAATAACTTTTCCACATTTTAATTTACAATTAAAATATATTTGGGTGAGATAAATCAAAATGAAACTTAAAATAAAATTAATATTAAATTATTCATAATATTACATGTCAATGTGTAATTACATACACCACATAAAATTTAATTGGTGAATAATAACAAATAAGTCTAAATGGAATGTAAATTGTGAAGAAATCCTATACCTTACACACCCTATCAGTTGAATGTGATTTAAAATAATTTATATTGGTTTTAAATATGTTATTAAATTATTAAAAAAACATATTATTATTTATGATATCATTTATGATTCTTTAATAATATCTTCTTACCCATTCATTAATAATCATTCAATGTTTTCATCATTTTGGGTGTTAATTGCATTATTTTCAAATATGTTTTGACTTATTATTTATGTTACACTTAATTTGATAAATAAATAATTATCTCAATTATGTAAAAAAAATTATTCAAATATCATATATATTTATTTATAGAAAAACATATAATTTGTTGATGGGAAACTAAGTACAACGTTCATTGAGACGGTAGGTCCTGCATATGCATGAACATTGTTTTCAATTTCTTGTAATATTGAAAGAAAGAAATGTAACACATATATATATTATCATTCGAGTAGAATTATTATTTTATATATATCACATATTTCTTAAAAATCCATTAATACATTCTATATAAATTTTCAATGAATCACATCATTTTGTGAGGTGATAGTATGTCGTACACACGAATGTCATTATCATTCTCTCATAAAATAGAAATCATGAAGTTATTTTTCATATAATAATTTAAAAGGATATATTAAATTATAAATATCATAAATATCATAATCAATATTATTTCCACCATTATTCCCAACCTTGAATAGTTGTAATGGAAAAAATGAATGAGAATGGTTTGCAAGGCAGTAGTCCGCCAAACACACGAATAATGAATTCATACACCATTCAATAAAATTTTGTAAAGTGTTGGGTTTTATCCGTGAAAGAAAAAAGATCACATTATATTTATGATAATTACACTATTGTATAATCATTATATGAAATTAATTTAATTTGATGGAGAAGGTAATAAGATAAAAATTATTGTAAAAGAATACCACTTCTTTGAGTATCCTACTTAAGTTTACACTAGAAACATAAAATTTAATATTTATTAAACAACGAAGTCTTCTAGAATATTTTTTTAATGTTATAATGTTAATAGGGTATGTTTTTGATGATACAAATTTCTTGGTATTTGGGAATAATTGAGGGGAGTGAGGGCCCTTTAATATTGGTGGAGGAGTGAAATTCATATAAATAAAAAAATAAAATAAACACTATAAATATGTCTCCCTTATCTCATTTCCATATAATAAAGAACTATTACTAATAAAATAAGGAATATGGCCACAATTTTTCCATAAAATGGGGTTTTGAAATGTTTTGGGTAATTTATACACCTTATCTTTTACGATTTTCCACTAAGTAAACACATTTTTACCTTAACTATTGTGATTAACACTAACTATTTTTTCTAATAACATTGATAAAAAATTATGTTGACCGTATTACAAAAACAATTATTATGATTCCAAATGTAGAACCCATTTCTCTAAATTCCACTCATATAAGTGGAATAATTTTATTTAAAATTTATCCCTATAGGCAGGATAAAAAATTGGGTTTTAATGTGAAAATGTTCAAAAGTTTAAAATGATTATATTTAAAAATTCTATATTAAATTTATTTCAATGGCCGAAATTGGATTAATATATTTTAATTTATCTAATTTTACATTAAAATAAATTTCAAATATAATTTAAAAATATAAAATATTTAGATAGAAAGTCATTTTTTAATTAAAATTCAATGTTTTTCAATAGTCATTAAAAAATAAAACTTCTCAGAAAAATATCAAAAAATTCATTATAAGATAAATATGAAATTAATCATTCAAAAAATTACTTTTTTTAATTTTTTTTTAAAATTTTCAAAATTTAGTAGTAAAAAAATTACACCACTAAAATGTAGCAAAATTGACTCTTATAAAAGTACACATTTTTATGTGTAAAATTGGATTTGTTTTAATATTTTTTTCTATGAAATCTATTGGATTAATGTCAAATTATTTTATTGATTATATAATATATAAATTTTGAATATATCATTCACTGATAGTAATTATTTTAATTTATTAATATAAATCACACTGGGGTGCATAAAAATAGTTCTTTATAAAAATGATTTCTTTATATTCAATTCGTTTTTATGTTCATTTCTAATTAATTGGTTGCAAATGTATTCAACAACATATTTTTATAAGTTAGTTAATTATATTCATATCCACCAATTAAATTTCTGAAATACATTTATCATTTTAAATAATATTATTAATAGAATATATTTGTTCAGTAAAACCCGATCATGGGTGTAATGATAGCTCTTGAAGTAACTCTTTATTGTGCGTAGCAGACGCTAAACAGTATATTGTAAGAAACACAATATTTTCAATGATTATATTTAAAATATTAAATATATTATAGGGTCTCAGGATATTATATTTCCTTCTATGATTGGTGTTTCATTTCATACATTATGTTGAAAAAATGTTCTTATATTACAATTTCTGAGTGTCACAAAAAACCCACATCCCCCTAAGAAAGTGTAAGTTTCAATTGAGACCCCTATGTGATAAAGGCCTCTGAATTTTAGTGTATATTACTAGCCTTTAATAACATAATAATGGACAAAATCCAATGAAAATGCATTCCCTATCCATTAATTCTCTAAGATATGGAAGTTCGTACTGGATATTTATTATATGGAGAGAGAAAACGATCAACGGTAGACATTGATCATAAATATAAAACTAAGTAAAGAGATCGAAATAATAGAACGGAACTAATTCTTGAAAATAAATTTGACAAACATTTTTCTCATACTCTCTTATTAAAAATAAAATATTATTTTATTTTCCTTAAGAAAAAGGATGATGAATTCTTCGAGGCGTATGAGGTGAACTTCACACGACTTCCACGATACACCTCCAAATCTTTAATTAACACTAAATGTAATGTTGATCAGATATTTACTGGGATATAGTCAATTATATGAAAAAAATTAGTGATTCAATACCTTGACAAGTATGAAGTAATTATAATAAGTACTCTCAATGATGAAATGGAGATTAGTGAGTTTCAAGGGACTCACAGTTCGGAAGATAAGAAGTGAATAATATAGTTTAATTCCAGGGAAATGATGGATAAATATCACGATAGTAAAAAGGTCCAACAACTCACTTTTTAGAATTGGTGAAGGAAGCATCCTAGAAATTATCCAAAGGGGACAAAGAAATATTTTATTTGTCAGATGGAAGGGAACATAGCGATAGAGTGTCAATGGGAGAAACCTAGTTTTTTTGGAAGAAAGAAATACTCCAGTCTACCCTCAATCTGTTGTCTGAAATTTCATCTACAAGGAATAATGACATTATGTGGGTCAACTAATTAAGTTAGGGGTTGTCAGAATTATCCAAATATAACAACCTACAAGGAATGTAGAGTGAGGGAGATCTTATGTCATCACAACAAGTAAGATGAATCCTGAAAATTATGTGGTGACATGTACACTAGTTTATCATTCAAGGATAGTGAATAAACTATTTTATTGTAATTCTATGAATTCTTTCATATCACACTAGTTTGGTATAACTATTCAAATACCACCAGAAAGCATGAAATTTTATCTATCATTGAAAATAAAAAAGGAAAAAAATTTACATTCTAAATATATAAATTCCACCTCTATTTATATTTGTGGGATAAACTCCATAGAAAGCCTTGTGACACTCACTTTAGTAGAAGTTGATGAAATTATAGATTTTGATTGGGTTTCCTTGTAAAAATCCAACCTAAATTGTTTATAAAATTAAATCACCATCTATATCGTGAATCACCCTTAAATTCTTTACTAGGGAAAAGAATAAGATAAATATCCTTTAGTATAATTATTTAAAGTATGAATATTATATTCTTACGAGTAATAAATTCTTCCTTAAATGATAGATACTAAGTAAATTATAATTCTTGATGAAAAGCCTATTGTACGGGAATATGAAAATGTTTTTACCAATGAATTTTATAGACTTAATGCAAGTTATGAGTTTCATTTCTCAATCAATCTTACTGGAAAATACTTTCTAATATCAAAGACACAAGATAAATTTTCCATAATTAAATAAAAATAGATGAAAAAGAAACTATAGAAGAATCTAGAAAAAGGGTTTATATGACCTTGTGATCCAGAAAGGGGTGCTCCCATCCTAATAATAAGATTAATTATGGGTTGATATGCATCTTCATTAATTATCATGTGCTCATCTAGATCATGATAAAGAATAAGCATCCTTTTCCATAGATTGATGACTTATTTAGTCAGGTATGTAGATCACAGTACATCTGCAAGGTATATATTTAGTTAGGATATTATCTTATTAGTGTGACGATAGTAGATATCCACAAGGCTACTTTTCATATAAGGTAAGAGAACTACTATTTCGTAGTGACACTATTTGGATATAGTAATGCTCTAGCTATATTCATGGGATTAATATGTAGCGTATTTAGGTATTACCTCAACAAATTTGTTTTTGTTTTTATATATGATATTATTATCTACTAGAAAAGAAAATATGAACATTAGGATACTTTATAAATTGTACAAAAATCCTTAGAATACAAAATTTTATATGTTAAGTATAGTGAATATGATTTTTAATGGGACAAGTAACATTTTGAAGTATGTCATCTCCATAAAATGATTATTTTTGGATCCTTTCAAGATAAAGGCAGTTGATGGATGTCCTAGAACAATATCAATAATGGATACCCACAGTTCAATTTGATTAGATGGGCATTATCATCGATTCTTGGGAAAATTCTCCTAATTTTCAATCCCACTAACAAAGCTTACTCAGAAGGGAGTGAAGTTTGTTTGGACTGATGAATGTGAGGAAAGATATAAAGAGTTAAACAAGATACTAATAACTAAATCCATACTCACATTACCAACAATTGGGTAAGGATTTATGATCTATAGTGATGAATAAAAAAAAAGTCTAGGTTTTTTTACTCATGAAACATGACAATGTAATAAACTATTCCCCCCGCCAATTAAAGATACATGAGAAGAACTAGCCAACACTTATCCATAATTGGTCGCAACGATCCATAAATTAATAATGGTGATTCTACCATTTACCATACCCATAAATAAATAGGAAAACATAACCATGGATTACATAATTGGGCTTCCCAAGATATCTAAGAGAAATAAAGATATCTCTGTGGCAGTCAATATCCTTACAAATTCAGTGAATTTATTTACTATCAAAGTGAATTTATCTATTGAAAAACAAGCCAATATATACATAATATAATTAGTAAGACTAAATTATGTTACACTCTCCATTATAATTAAAATATATCTACATTTTAACTTGAGGTTCTAGATAAACCTTTGATAAGTGTTGGATATAGAGCTGAGTTTCAGTAATGATTATCACCCTCAGTGCTAATAAAGTGTATATTTCATAAAAAAATATATTTCATAAAAAGTAATATATTGATATATAAATATATAAATATAGTTATATTTACCTAAATATAATTTTTATATTCTAAATATGTTTTAGATAATTATAAATAAAAATGTGTACTTAATATATTAGATATGTAGTGAGAATGACTTTAAATTTTCTCTAAAATTATTAAGTAATAATTTTCTAATTATCATCCACTAATAATAATTTAATAACAATTTGAAGACACAAAAAACAAAAAAAAATTAATAAAAGATCTAAAATAAGTTGAAAACATTACTCAAACTTTAAATGACCATAACTTTTGATTTGGGTGTATCTTTGAGCTCCTCTCAAGCCTATGGGTCATGTAACCTCTGAGCCTACAAGCCTTGTAAGGGTTCTCCATCATCCCTTGAAAGGGGGGTTATCAAAAATCAATAAAAATGAAGACCTTTGGCCATTTAGGGTGTCTCTTTGAGCTCTCCAACATATCAAATCGAAGCCTGCGATGAGATCTACACACTAGAGACCCAAGGGAACCTTAAATCACATTTTTCGAGTCAAAAAAGGACCAAAAGGCCTCGAAAATAGAGTTTTTAGTTTGGATACCAAAATTTTGTAACATTCGATAGAATTCAGTCTCATTTAAGTGGTTTTTTCCCTTTTTCTCTAGGGAATGAATTTATTTCAATGGATTACATTCAAATTCATCTTATAACTTTGAAATTTTATCATTTTTCATAATGTACGGTTATTTATAATCAAATATATAACAATATAGAATTTTTTTATAAATTCACAAATAAACATTTAATTTTATAAATTAATAATTAAACATATTTAAATATAAAAAATATTTCATAATATATAATATTTATCAAAATAAAAAACTAATATCCATTTTATTTAAAATAAAAATATATAAATATTTATATACATATATAACGTGTACGTATATATATATATATATATTTGTGTGTCTGTATTGACAAACAGATATATATTATCTATATATTATAAACATATGTATATACATATTAAAATTTAATATTGTAAATATATATAAATATGTTTAATTATACTTACAAATACACATAATATATATATATATATGTGTATGTGTGTGTTGTATATATGTATTTAGTTATTAATAAACACACATGAAAAGTATATTTTATAAATGCATTCAAGACTGATCTTATTAATATATATATTAATATATGAATAAATATACAGATGAAAAATATAAATTTATATAAATAAATAAATATAAATAGATATAAATATATGAGTAAATATATAAATATATAAATATAGTAATATTTTGATATATATATATATATATATTAATATATGGATATATAGATATTAATATAACTATATATATATTAATATAAATATATTTATGTTAACATAAATATATATAAATATACGAGTAAATATAACTAAATATATATAGAAATAAATAAATATATTAAAAAATTAAGAGAAAAGCAATATGGTGGAGTGGTAAAGGCTTGGGTGGGCAGTAGACAAGTCCCGAGTTCAAATCCAGGGGGAGTAAGGTCACACACACAGGTGGAATAAGGGCTAGCCCTATTAAATGGTGGGTGGGGTGGAGGCTTGGGAATGTGGGCTCTAGGGTTCAAGGGGGTGTTCAAGAACTATTAAGGGGGGGGGGAGGTTAAATGTTGTTGAATCCCCTCCCAGATTATTAGTTTTTTTAATGTTATTTAACTTTTCTTAGTGATTTTAAAAAAGAATTGATAAAATGTGTCTTCAATCAGGGAAAAAAGTGCTGATAATGTACCTGTTTATCAGTTCTTTCTTTAGCGTTGATAAAATGGACCTTTATTAGCACTTTATTGAGAACTGATAAAAGGGACCCACTTTATATTTGCTGATATTAACAGTGTTTTTTTAGAATTCATAAAGGCCTTTTTTAGCACTGATATAAACCTGTATTGTGGTAGTGTGCAAATTGAACCTTACGAGCCTTTGTATGAGAAGTGGTAACATAATATAACATGTTGTGTTTATGTTGGAGTGTGGAAGCTTATAGGGATTGATCATTTATTAAAGTTAAGAAAAGGTTGAAACAATTCAACTTTATATACCATCAAAACAAAGTTGAGTGAAAATCAATACAAACAATCATTAACATTAACTATAGTTTTATTTAGAGAGGAAATATTCCTTTGTATATCATTGTGGACGATAGTTATGAGATTTGTGTAGAAAGAAATGATTATTCAAAGATACATCATCCCCTTTGAGATCCATGATCTCATTAGAGCTATGTTTTATCATAAATAACTCCCACCTTACCTATCCCAAGTACATGATATGTTCCATGTATCCATATTGAATAAGTACATACCAAAAACCTCACATGTACTAAATCTACCAGTGAAAAACTTGGAGAATAATCATTCATACAAGGATATGACATTGAATATCTTAGATCATATAGGGAATGTTATAAAAAATGAACTTGTCAAATTGTTTTTGAAAAACCATAAGTTTGATGAAGCAACATGGGAACTAGAAGAGATGATGGAACAGAGGTACCCTCAACTATTTTAGGTAATTAAATATAATTTTGAGGAAAAAATTTATAAATGGGGGTAGAATGTAATGACCCAAAATTTTATAAATAAAACAACCTTTTGGAATAATAAATTGATTATTAAGAAATTTAGTTATTGAAAAACATGTACTACATTCGTTATTTTGGACTCCTATAAAATATACCTTGTCAAATATAAAATATCGTCTAGAATATTAACCTTTGATAATATAAATATTATTAAGTCGTCATTAATCTTAGTATATACTAAGGGTTTTGATAAATTATAATTGATATAGAAAGAATAATTCATGGCCTCAACCAATAGGATCACACCCTATGAAGCCCAACTATCAGAGTATCTGAGGAAGACGGTGTCATTGGGGTTTCCATTGTCCAATACCATGTTTAAATTCAGCAACTAAAACATAAGGGGAACCATTATTGGATGAATTTCAGTATTATCGAGAACACATCCCAAACCTTGCTCACCGAAAAACCTCACTAATTTTCCACCATCACACACCTTATGCAACACCTTGATATTTTATGATATATTTATTTTTAATTTTTTTTCAATAGATTGTGATATATAATTGCCAATGTCTAAATGAATCATAATATATAATACCATTATAACCATGCTGTTAAATTTGAGATTATGAATATTTATAACTAAATATTGAAAAATAAGTTTTTATATATGTAAACAATTAATTCCTTTGTTTTCAATTAATTAGAAATTTAAATATAATCGTTTGAAAATAAAGGAAATGTTTTTTTAAAAAACTGTTTCTCTACATGGAATGTAATTTTACCTTAATAAATTTAATTAATCACTATTAGATAAAGGTTATAATAAATTTATATAATATATATTAAATAAAATATTTTTTATTTCATAGAATATTCTTCCTAGTCTTGGGATAAGAATAAATCCAGTTTAATTCTTTAAAATTTATTTTTTTAAAAGGTGGTTTACATCATGTTTTGTGCACATATTATGAAATGATTTTCTAAAACTTATAGAAATGAATTTTAACGCTTATAAAAATTGAATCTTGAAAAGGGATTCCATATTAAGGAATCAAGAGGATAATATTTGGAATATAGTTCCTTATTAAATTTTAGTATGAATAGTAACTATAGAGAATTTACGACACCTTGGTAAGGGTAAAACTGGTAAAATAGGGTTAATTTTTTTTGATAAGGCATTAAATATTATATAAAATGTTCCCTTATGATATTTGGTGAGTGTATTTATAAAATTTACTTCAAAAAACATGAAAATATGGACACATTGAACTATATTTTTTTTGAATATAACCAGTATATTATGTTAAAAAAGAACAAATAAAGAATTTCACTCTCTCGACCATAATATCTAGATATTTTCTATATAAGTATTGGAGAAAATTTTTAGTTTTAAATGATTATTTAAAAAAATTATTATTTTAATCATATAAATTTATAAATTATTAATTGTGATTTAATAATTACCCTAAATTTTTATGAAACATTCAAAAAATATTTATTCAATTAGTATAAAAAATATAAATGATATTATAAATATTAAAAGTGATGCAACTTTTTATGAATAATTAGGTCACAAACTTTTATATATTCAAACTACATATTAGTAATGTGTTAAAATGTTATATTTTATTTTTAACTTTCTCTCGGTGTCTTCAAATTCAAATTAGATGAATAGTTCCAAAATTTAAATTAATCTTAATTTAGAATAAATAATATTTTATTAAATTAGTTATAATAACTAAAAAAAATTATCTTCAACCAGGGAAATTTAATATTTTTGAACATATTAACCATGGTCTATTTATGGGTTATTTTTTTATTTATAGAAACATTTTCCCCCTTTATGATTGAAATAATTGTTACCATGATTAAGGTAAAAAATGATTAATGAAGGGTTTAATAAAAATATAATCTTTAAAATGAGAAAACCATATAAATTTCAATTAATTATTTAATTTATACCCTAGGAAAAAAATTCTAATTCATTTTCATTTTGATTTTTTTTCCTGAAAATGACTTTATTATATTTTAATATTTTAATAAATTACAAGTGTTTCTTATCAATCCATTATAGAAGGGAACCTATACAATATTTTATTTATACCACATTTAGCCTTCTATCTCCACTAGACCATGAAAAATTATCTTCTAAACATCCTTATACATATTCTATAGGTTTTTATTTTCTTCCCAAAATAGAAACCACATGATCCTTAAGAGGATATCTAAAGGAGTTCTTTCAATGAAGAGGTAATCTTCTTAATCAATGACATTCATTTTTTACTTCTTATTTTACATCCCATAAATATATGGTATTTAACATAGAATTGTAAAATAATCACCACAAATATAATAAAATTTTATCATGATTATGAATCCACCATTATCGACCCTATTTATAATCAAATTTGAAGTGAAAGTATCACTTGTTCATACATATAACTTAGCATCTTCACGTAGCGATACAATTAATTTTTCATCACCATATTTTATTGATGGATATTATGATGGTTTTAATATTTATATATTATATTTTTGAAATAATTATGATTATTTAAGGATAATATATTATCTACCTTCTCACCTTCTAATTTTTGGGAAATAATAGCATCACTAGTGTGTACATGTGGACAACCACCTACACAAAGCGATGTGATTCTTTTTATCATTTTATTTTAACATGGATGGTAATAAGGATGTATTTTATGAAAATAATTGATCTATAAGATATAATAATTATTATAAAAATGTGAATTATTTTTTTACCATTCCTTCATTCCATCTATCAAAATGTGAAAATATTGTTTAGACATATAAATGAAAAACAATCACCATAAATGATGTTATTTAATTTTTATATATCTAAAATTTATATATGACTATATATATATTGAAAATATATAATATTTCTATCTTGAGTAAAATTATTTAGATGTTGTAATCATCATAAATGTATGAGGACCAAAACTACCATACCAAAATTCTTATAAAAATCAAAATAGTTAACACCTGGAAACAATGAATTTTATAATGAATTACTAAATGGGTGTTAAAATGTTATCAAGGGATCATATATTATATTATAATTATATGAATTTTTTAAAATATGTAAAAAAATTATATTTATTATACTATATTTAGAGTTCTTTTTAAGAGAGTGGAACTCGAGGTAAGGGTTTTACCTTACAATCACATTGTTTATTAGGATTCATTATGATTATGGTTTCAATGATGAAATTTTATGACATATCTCAAAAAACTAGGATATATTTTATTCTCACATGGTTATTTATATAGAATATATGTTTTCTTATCATTTTTATCTCTTTAATAAATCAAGATACCAAAAGAATGATTTTGTGGAATATCAACAATATTTCTTTCTTCAGTCAAAAATACATTCTCTTCTCTATCCATGTATAAAAAAAATCAGGAATGTTTTTAATATTCTCATATGACTATCGAAATTCATTTTTAACCATATTTTAATTTTAAATAATTGTTTAAAATTAATATTCGATTCATCATCTAAAATTAGTAATTTTTTAATTTTTACTAATAATGCTGGAGGAATCACTATTTTAACATATACTATATGAATGGAGTTTCCCATAGTCATGATCGCTTACTGATTAAATTCTTACATTACAAGTTTCCTTGGTTCTTTTCAAGGGAATTATTTTCCTTTATATTTTAAAATGTTTTGTATTTTACATATGTGATTTTAAAGTGAAAATGTTATTTTCCTTGAGAAATGATCCATGTGATCATTAAAGGTATTTTTCATATATGATAATAAATTTGGATGTTACATTTGTTTTAAAATATATTTGATCTAATGATACCATTCTAATTCTTTATCTTGATGGTTTTTGTATGTGATGACAAGATATTTTTGAAAGCCGTTATTTTTATATGGGTTACGATAATAGTAACTAAAAAATGTTTATGAAACTCATTTCTTTTCCAAGGTTTAGGAATTTGTGGAATGATTAAAAAACTATTTTTTTCATGGGTTATGATATGATGATTACTTAATGAACGTTTTCTAGAAATCTATATTCTTTTCATTATGTGATAGGAGAGCCTGAAATTTTATATACCTCCAATTGATGGGTTAATGATGGATATCACATGAGATAAATAGGAATATAATAGGGAGTAAAACCAGTTCAGTAAGGGACTCATTCCACTATTATAGTCTTAGAGTGAACCTTGAAAAATATTATAGTTTGTGGAGTGTACCTAAAACTCTATTATATTCTTGTAAATGAAACATGACTACTAAGTAAATGATTTTATTTTCTTATGTTTATGCCAAAAACAAATCTCATATGTTACTATTATGATCTCATGGATCATGTTCTTTGAATCCTTTATTATTCATGTCTTATGATCTTCCAAAATTTATGTAACGAATCAAGATTATTATCTATGATATAAATGGTATGGTTTAAAAATTTTATTCTTATATTCTCATACTGGTATTTTCATGTTTTTTTTAAGTGATCATTTATATCTCCCTTATTTAACCTTACTAAGTATCGAAGATCACCCTTTTTTATTTTCCCTTCCCAATGTTATAAAGAAGGGTTTTATGTATGAAATGTTTATAAAGGTTGTTGTTTTTGAATAACTTAATTGTAGGAAACGTATTTTACATATTAATCCATTATTTATATGTCCTCATTTGATAATATACTAGAACTATAAAATTATATTGTGGATGAAAATGTAATATATTATATATTCATCAAATATCATGAAATTTTTATGTATGAAATGTCTTAGTTTATATATCTAGTATTATAGAAAGGTTTACTAAACCTTTGGAATATTATATGTGAAATATTTAGTGAGAACCCATGGGAGAGTCTTAAATATAAGATGAAAACCTTTGTCATAAAAAATAAAGGAGTTTCATTTTCCTAGAAATATATATCTGTCTAGATACTACAAGTGGAATTTGTTTTTTCATAGATTTTTTGTGGGTAATAACCCTAAAATTTTTTGGTTGAGTATGTCTTGGCCATAATTATAGTTCATGATGAGTGTGTCCTTACTTTACACCTATTTCGACACTCCTAGGGGATATTCTTGGGTTAATTCACATTTTCTTTATGAATCATTATAAATAATTTAAATAGAAAATGATCTTGAATAACATAGGTTAAACCTAAGGTATCATAGATTGAAAATAATATAACATGATTTAGAAAACGTATAAATGATATTTCATTATTATGTGGTTTCCTACTATGTTTATTATAGCATGAACAATACTTTTTTGGATTTATTCAATTTCTAGAACCTTGAGGAATCATGTCAATGACTCATCTGTTGGATAATGAAATTATATTACTCCAGATAAACTATATTTTATGGGAGATGTAATTAACAATAATTTTTTATGATTACAAAACATTCATATGTTATGAGTCATGAATAAATTAAAAATTAGAAAATGAGGGAAAAACATTTTATTGATCCCTTAATGAGGAACAACCAAGTTATTTTAGTAGGTATTCATATACAATAGTTAATAATCATTGTATTAGTACAAGTAGAGATATATTTTCCACACTCCAATGTTTAGAACATGAAAACATTATTTTGGTTGCTATCGTTTGGAAGGGGATTTAAATCAATGGTGTAATATTATCAAGAATACAAGTATAATAGAATAAATTTTCTCCAAGGAGTTGGATGATTTTAAGATCCTCCTTTTCTATAGGTAAATTCCTAATATTATTTATAGAAAATGGGAAAATAATTACTTGATATAGAGTAAAGTTATGATGAATTTTTTTATAACTTATGCAGATAATTTTATAAGAACTATGAGGTATGCTTCTGGTATTATCATTTAATAGGAGGGTCAAGTCGATCAATTATTCATAGGATTAAAACCAATTCTATAAAGAGTGTTAACAATAAAATACGTTATTAAATATTAAGAAATTTTTTGATGGTCAATAAGGGTGGAAATAAATATTAGAGTTACCCATAAATATAATGGTTTTGATAAGAAATGAAAGATGGAATTAAAAGTAAACTCTAAAAACCATGGAGTGAAAAAGATTAAACATTATTTATGATTGATGTATGGAATGAAACATGAAAGAAATTTAATTAAGAATAAGGTAAATTTTTTTATAATATAAATGAATGTTTTCATTAAATGAAATGAAGAATTAATGGGAAATGACCATTTATTGAAAGAAATAACAAATTCTCAAACAACTGCACCACCTTCACTTTAGTGTTTCAAATGCTTGGAGTATGGTCATTATACTAACCATTTCTCGAATATGAATATTAATGATGAATCCAGATTCTTGAAATCTCCTAATCATAGAGAAAAGTGTAAATCTCATGCGATAACTATTAATGATGTAGATAATAATGTTGTGAAAGGTACCCTTATTATCCACTCAAGAAAAAATTATTTCTTATTTGATTTTAGATATACACACGATTTTATATTTGAAGAATATTAAATGATATCATAGTACCACCTCAACAATTAGGTGTTGAATTAAAAAATAATACCCAAATTGGTACAATTTTCTCATCTCAAGACATGTCTTCTTCTTCGATTGAAATTTGTGGGAATGTGATTCCTAATAATATAGTTATTCTCCATATGAATAAATTACATGTTATATACCATAAATTCAACATAAATTTACATGTAATTGAAGTCACATTTTATATTAAAAATCGTCATATGATCATATATCCATGCAACGATAATTATGAAATTCTAATGGGAATCAAATCCATTGTGTAGACCCTAATTCCAATTCAAAAGGGGTGTTTATCTTATATAGTTGGAGAGAAACAAAATATCAATGATATTCTAATTATGTGGGAATTTTTGTCATTTTTATCTAATATTATTCACATATTAAATAGAACCATGAATTTAGTTTTCAATTGAACTCATACCTAGTGCTATACCTATTTTAAAACCTCCGTATAGAATGGCCTCAATTGGGATCCATGAATTAAAGAATAAATTATCGGATAACCTTGATAAGGGATTTTATCATTCATGTTTATTACTATATGGTGCACCTTTTTTTAATAAAAAATATGGATCAATATATATTTAAATTTATTATCAAGAAATTAACAAGATCAAAATCAAGAATAAATATCATCTTCCTCATATTGATGACTTTTTTTTGATCAATTTAATGAGCTCAATACTTTTCCTTGATTGATCTTAATTATAGATATCAATAATTGAGGGTTAAGAAGAATGATGTTCCATGACAGTACTCCATATAAGGTATTTTCATTGTGGATATGCATTGATTTCATTTAATATTACTAATTCCCCTATTCTCTTCGTAGATTTAATAAATAGAGTCTTTCTATATTACCTTGTTCAGTTTTTGTTAGTCATTATATTTGATAATATAATATATTAAATGAGAAAGGAATAGTTGATGATCACTTGAGGATTGTTATGAAGACAGTAAGGGAGGATAATTTGTATGAAAAATTTATAAATTTTTAATTTTAGCTATAAAATGTTTTATTTTTGTGTCATATAATCTGAAGTAGGGGTATATTGGTGGATCCATCAAATCCAAAAGTTATTGAATGTTTTCCTAGACCATCCACTATTATTAAGATATGATATTTTCTTAGACTGGCTTATTATTATCTAAATGTTTTTGTATAATTTATCCTGGATTCCTGACCCATTGACTATATTAAATATAAAGGGTGACAAGTTCCTTTAGATGAATGAAGGTGAGGAAAATTTTAACAAACTCAAGAGAAGATTAATCAGGGAACATATGATTACACTACCATTAAATATATATGGGTCTATAATCTATAGTTATGTATCTAATAAGGGATTGAGATACTTCATCATGTATAATGTTATGATTACAGATTATTTTTCATGATAATTGATGGCTAATGACAAAAAATTTCTGAACACATGATTTAAGATTTGTTGTGGAAATAAATTCATTAAATATATGGTGAAAATATTTTTATAGAGAAAAATGTGGTATATATAAGAATAATAAAAGTTTATAGTATATATTAACTCAAAAATAGTTGAATATGTTTCAGGGATGTTGGTCAGAGATGATTAAAGATTATGAAATCTCATTACATTACCACTCTAGGAGAGAAAATAATGTGTAAAATTCCATGAGTCAAAAGAATCATGTTAGCTTATATAATAAGGGGATAAAAAATATACAAAATTTCTATATTTTAAAAGGATGCATGTATAAATCTTCAAATAAGGGTAGAAATCATATCTTGACCAAATTACAATTCAACCATCTATCCATGTAAGGATTAAAAAGCCACAGAAAAAAATGTTGAATTATATAAGACATTAATAAATTTTCATGAGTTCAAACTTATTAGATTTGGAATTATAAGGTTAATAAATCAAGTATGTGTTCATCCACACCAAATTTGAATAAGTATCTATTAGATGAGGATAATAGTTTGGGATCACTATTCATCATGGAAGTATGAAGATATATAGAGATATGACTGAGTATTTACTATGGGACAATATGAAGAGAGATTTTTCTATCTATGTATCTCATTTCTTGGTATGTCAGCTAGCTAAGGATGAGAGATCAACGTCTATGGGAATTTTTATACTATAAACCGTACCATAATGGAAATTAAAAAAGTCATAAATATAGATATTTTGATCAGACACCCAAAAATTTCTAAGGGATATCATTCCATTTGGGTTATGGTCAATTTCATTATAAATTCTTCAGACTTCATTACTAACATATAAATATTCTCTCTTAATCAACTTTCTAGAATATTCATTAATTAATTGGTAAGTATCCATGGAGTACCACATTCTATTGTAAGTGATCAGGATCCTTGGAATACCTAAATATTATACAGAAGTCTTTAGTAGGCTCTGGGTACATTGTTAATTTCTAATACTATTTATCATCCTCATATAGATTTTCATTTTTATAGGAACATTCAAACCCTAGAGTAAATTTTGATATCTTGTTCAATGTATTTTAAAGGTGGTTGGGATCAATTCCTTTCTCTTATCAAGTTTTCTTACAATAATAGATTTCACTCAAAAATTAAGATAGATCTCTATGAATACCTATATAGAAAAAAGTGTATAACTCCAATGTGATTAGATGAAGCTAGATAAATAAAACTATTTGTGTCTTATATAGATGATTTAATGATAAATCATGATAGAGCTATTCAGCAGCACATCAAGGAAGCTCATGGTTGAAACAAAATTTTGGCTAATAATCATCGATTAAAACATCAATTTGAAGTTAGTGAAAAGGTATTTATCGGAATGTATCCACATAATAAGGTGATGACATTATGGATTAATGTAATGTTTAAAAATATGTATATTGTCCCCTTTTAGATTTTTGATCATTTATGGATGGTAACTTATCACCCGGAGCTTCCACCGGACCACTTTCAAGTTCAGGATGTGTTTAATGTATCTTCCCCGAGGAAGTTCATTCCTAATTCTTCACATGTACTGAACTGAGAGGTTATACCATTAAATCATGATCATTAATATAAATTACAACTAGTTTAGATCTTTTATAGTTTAGATAATTTGCTATGGAAGCTGACTACTCACATAGTTAAATTTATTTAGAGGTATCCAAAATTTGATAAAGATACTTGGTAACCCATGGATATCTGAAAAAAATGATATCTTTATTTTATTATATTAGAGTAATGTAATTTGAAGGTAGGAATTCATTTTAAGGGGGGGTTTTAGATGTAAAACAATGAGATTTTATGATATATATCATTTTAAATAAATTTATTTTATTTTGATAGCTTAATATACCATTACAATCTATCCCTTAAACAAAAAGTTGTGAATAATAATAAAACAATTATTCAATAATTATGGTTTAAATTTGACTAAAATGAATTCATTCGTTATATAATAATTACATATTAAAATAAAAAACATTTGAAAATAATGGGTATGCCTTTTTTATATACAGTTTTTATGTGTACAATGTATTTTTATCTTAATAAATAAAATTAATTTCTTTTGATGATTTATTTTAATGAAATTTAGACATTACATATTAAAAAATTGTTTATTACATTCATCTAATATTTTTCTCAAGTTTGGGATAAGAATAAATCTAATTGTGTACTATAAAATATATGTTTTCTAAAAAGGTGTTTTTGTCGCATTTTTCACGTTTATTATAAAAGGAATATATGAAAATTTTATAAATTTAATTTTAAAAAATGGATCTTATATTAGGAATGAGTAGGATCAAATTTATTAAATAGGTCCCTTCTATTTTTGGTCAATATAAATAGTAACCATTATAAATTTTTATCACCTCGTTAAGGGTAAAACATGTCAAATAGGGATAAAACAAATGGATAATTCTTTAAACATTATCTCAAACATTCCTCTATCAAATTATATGATTTTATTTCATCCATGTACCCAAAAAAATAAAATATATAATAATTAAGACCCATATTTCATTAAATATTTCATTTTTATTAATTTTAGAAAAGAATAAATACAAAATGTCACTCTATTGAACTTAATATCCTTAGAAATTTTACAAGAGGATGAAAGGATGATAAGATAAGTTAAAAATTTTTATTTTAAAGATATATTAAAATTTTAATCATATTAATTTTTTTCTAATTTATATTTGTTTAATAAATACCTTAAATTCATATGCAATACTAAAAAATATTTATTAAAATAAGAGTAACTTAAAATAAATGATATTAATTTTTTTAAAAATTAAACAATTTGAGTAAATACATATTAGAAACAAATATTTTAGATAAATATTAGATATTAGTGATGTGTGAAAAGATTATATTCTAATTTTATCTTTGTCTCAGATCCTTTAAATTAAAAATAAATGAATAGTTCCAAAAGTGACCTTAATGAAATTTTATAATAAATAATATATTATCAAATGAATTAAAATATCAAAAAATAATTTATTAGGCCAATTTAAATGAATAAGGATGAAAATATCAACCATGATCAATTTATAAGTCATTTTCCCATATATGGTAACATTCATAACCCTTTATTATTGAAATTTTTTGTACCACAGTTAATGTAAAAATGATTATAGAAGGGGTTATTTAAAAATATAAGGTTTAAAATGACTCGAACCATGATATAAATTATATTCACTAATTTCATTTTGAACCTATTGTATATTTATTCAAATTAATGTCCATTTTGGTGTGGTTTTTGAAAGTTTGAGGTGTGATCAACGTAGAATGCGTATGGGCCCCTTCAAGTAGTGAGGGTGGCGTGTTAGTAAAGGATCATCGAATGGGGATCTGCATGCCATATCTACAATCCATCATCATAAAGGGGTGTTTAGGCTTGTTGATGGTAGAAACGATATGTGGTGGGGGTATTCTTGGTCGGCGACGGTATGGAAGCCTCAATCGATGAATGCCGAGCTCTCTTGGGATAAAACAGTGAGGGATGAGATGAATTCAATAGAAATTAAGATATAAATAGAGGAGGCATCAATTAGTGAATGGAAAATTCCTTAGGAGACAATGCTGAGCAAATAAATCAGCTGAAAACATAGCGTTCCTCTGAGGCAAAGGCATTGATACAAAAATGAGATCTGATACCCAGACATGCGGTGATGGGTTTGAGTTAGTTTTTATCTACAGTTTTTTGTCTAGGTTTTCATACCCACAGGGCATTCAGGTCATGTAATGGGTTAAATCTACCTAGAATAATAATAGGGGTTTTCTAGTTAGATAAAAAATAAAAGGGACTTTCCTCCTATATATTTTAAAAAAAGTGTGTCCTCTTCATCTCTTACAAAATGGAATCCGTTATTTATCACCTTAAAACAACATTTCAACCTCTATCTATTCCATACCCTTAAAATTATATTAAAAAATTACTTATATGTATTCTATAGTTTCATTTATTCCCCAAAGACAAACCCTTTGGTCCTTAAAATGAGATCTAAATGTGTTTTTCCCAAATGAGGTAATATCCTTAACCATAACATTATTTTTAATTATTCCTTAACCTCTTATTAATCTATGGTTTTTATCATATAATGGTAGATTAATTTTCCTATATTTACTTAAATTATATTATGATTATTAATATACCATTATCCACCCTCTTTCCCATTAAATTGGAAGAGAATTTATATCTCATTTGTATGTATGGAATTCTCCCTCCATGTAGTGATACAATTCATTTTAATCACCATATATCATGGATTACTGTTATGATGGGTTTAATGTTTATATATGATATTTATGACATGATTATTCTTAGATAATGGAATTCTCCTAACAACATTTTTACCTTCCATACATTGAGAAATGATACTGCCACTTGTGTGTACATGTGTACTAACAACTCAATAAAGTGATGAGATTCATTTTTTATTTCTATTTTACATTGATGGTAATAAGGATGGATTTTATGAATATATATTAATTATGTGATATAATATTGATTCTATAGAGGTTTATTTTTTACATTTCTTTCATTCCATTATTTGAAATGTAAAAACAACATTATATATACGACCTACCATCTTCAAAAATAGTGTAATTCATTTTTATATGACTAAAATTTGTAGCTGAAACAAAATATTTAAATATATAATGAATATCTATGTATTTTTATTATTATTTAAATTATATTTATTATTTAAAATTGATCAAATAATTTTGAATAAAACTATTGAACCAAATTTCTCCGAAAGGAATGGATTAGTTAACACTTGTAAAAGATTATTTTAATAAGGAATTATTAAATGGATGATTAAATGTTATAATAGGATAATATATTATATTATAAGGATTTAAATGTTTCTTATGTATAATTATAACACATTTTAATTTATTATATAGGAGGTTAGAGTGATTTTGATGCTAGTGGATCTCGAGGTAAGAGTTTTACGTTAAAATCTCATTTTTATCAGGATTGTTTGTTATTAAGTTTCTAATAATGTAATTTTAATACTTATATCTCAGGAATACAACGAATTTTATTCAAATATGGTTATTTATATTAGATAAATTATTTTCTTTCATTTTTATCTCTTTATGAACTCATGATATCGAATGATTTTTAAAGAGAGTTGACTTTATTTCTCTATTTGGCCAAAATTATTTCACTTCAATGGGAATGTTTTTTAAAATTATTTTCACGAATTATTTTACTATTATAATATGATTTATTAATGTAATTTTCACTATTTTATTAATTTTTTCAATTTTTTTGAAATAATGTTCTTTTATTTTTTCTAAAATTAGTTACTTCTAACTTTTTCATGAAATTGTGATGAAATTTTTATGAAACCTATTTTTTCCACAGATTATTCTATGATGAAATAAATATTAAAATACTTTATTATTCATCATTTATGGTATTAGTAATTATTTATGATCATGTGGGACATATATGTATTATTTTCAACGTGTTACATATGTGCCAAGAATTATATATCACCCCAATGTATTGGGTAAATATGGATATCTCTTGAGTTAAATTTGACTGGAATGAGGAGTTAACCAAGTTCAGTAATAGAACATATCAACTTTTATAGTCTTGGGAGTGAACCATGATCACTAAAATGGTTTTGAGAGTCAATCTAATCAACCATTCTTGTCCTGAAAGAGATACATTAATACTAAGAAAATAATGTTCTATTCTTATGTATATACCACAAACATTTGTCTGATGCCAATGTTATGATCTTATAAATCAGGTTATTTGTTTCCTTTATGATCCATTCTTTGTGAACATTCAACATTTATTCCAATAATCAATATTACGATCTAGAATATGCATTATATGGATTCAAAATTTTGTTATCATATTTTCATACCCTTATGCTCATGTTTTGTTTATGTGATTATTGATATATCTCGTGTTTACCCTAACTAAGCATAATAGATCACCATTTCTTGTGTTTAATCTCCCTAGGATATAAATAAAGGTATTATTCTGGATATATTTAAGAGGGGTGATAGTTATGAAGAGCTTAGATGGATATTTTGTAGTTCACTTACGAATAAGTTGTTTATGTATCCATGTTTCAAAATATAACAATCCTACATGATTCTAACATTAATATTAATGTTTTGAATTTAATATTCATCTAATAATATGTTATATTTATGTATAAATAGTATGCATTTATTTACTATACCATTAGGACATACGTTGTTGTAATAAAAAGTTATGTATCAATACCCTAGTAGTATGAATTCATATATGTTTCTTATAAATAAAATATTTATTATATTTACCCCTTCATATTATTACTTTATAATTGATTAAATAATGAGTTTTTAAAAAATAAGATTTTGATTCGAAGAAATATATATTGTATTTTTTGGAGAAATATAATTTCAATTTAGACACTCTTTTTAAATTCAAAAATTTTTTAAACAGATATTATTTTTAAAAAATATTATTATTATATAATATTTATTTAAATAAAAGTTATAATATTACTTAATGGATTCCAAAATTATTTTAATAAGGGTTAGAAAATTGTTAGTGTCAAAAAATAGTATTTTGAAGTATAAATTTATTTTAATTTAAGTGTAAATTATGAAATATAGAAAATTATTTTGGTAAAATAAATATCATTTGTAAAATTTTCATTTCAAAATTATCCAATATTGAATTTCTAATAATTTTTAAGATAATAAAATTTTTGGGTAAAAATTAAATACCATATAAATATATCTTGTGTTTTATGACATCATAAAAGAACAAAAGTGAGATAATAAATACCATAAATGGCATACACATAAAAATATATATTTCTCATTTAAAATAATGTTCTAGTTATGTTATTTGATTAATTTTATAACCCATTAATGAATCCATCAAATCCTATATTATATTTAATGTCAAAAAATCAATTCATTATTCACATGAATCTCTTTCACATTACATTTGGTATTAATTTAATATTTTCTATTTTTCCTTATAAAATTTAAAAAACACTCATATTTGGTAGAAATATTGGGTTGTTTTATGGGTTTTATAATTTTCTTCATATAGAGTCTAAAACCTAAGTTTTGAAATTAATAATTAATTTCCATATATTTTTATATAAATACACAACCAACCTACCACTCCACTTCACTAAAAACCCATTGATCATGAATTTCATCTCACTATACCACTCTAAAGACCTCTAATGTTGTTCCAAATATCTTAATAATATCCCACAATATTTTAGATATTCTTACTCATTGTGAGGGATTCTCTCCTCCACCGATTTATTCAAGCACTTTTTTTTAATGTTACTTTTTTCTAATTATTCATGTTTGAATATTATTTTTCACATCCATTTACTATTTTTGAAATTTAAATTTAATTAGAGATACATTTTTAACTTTCATTAAACCCTTCCACGAATCCTTTCATACCTCAGTTATGCTGCTGATAACATCTTGTCATTTTTCCTTATCAAACTTTTGTGTTGTGAATACCCATCCCCATTTCCACAAAATGGTATTCACTAAGGTGTTATTATCCTTCATTGATTGTGTAATTATAAGTATTTAAATCATACTACAATATCATGGGATTGAAATTTCTGAAATATTTTTTTATGATTTATGATCTATATGGAATATAATTTCATGTACATGATATGATTGTGATGAGTGGGCCCAAAATTATAAATCCCTCCAATGAGTTTTTCAATGTTTTTATCTCATTATATACCATGTATGTTTCATAAGAGTCTATCCCAAGAGAACTATTTTATTATTTATTTGTGATTACACTTGACTTATGCTTACGATGTGATGTTTTATGTCATTTCCAAATTATGATGTTTCCTTGATGTTATCATACTATATCATGAATTTGTGATTATGTTTATGATTGTCACCCATTTTATGTCAACCTAGTATTCCTCATGATAAACATATATTACCTTCATCATTTTATTCTTTGATTATTCCCTTATAATGATTTATAGATCACCGTTTTCTTATCTATATCCCCAGATTATCCATTATAATTTTAGAAGATCAAGGAATGTAAGTTCACAATACACAATTTTTAAATAATGTTTTTTATCACTATTTTATATTATTGATTTATTTTTCTCATTAACCAATTTCACTAAGAATTCATATCTTTCTATATTGTATTATGTGTGTCTTTATGTAATAAATCACGAATTAATGTTTATATAAGCTATGGGTTGTCCTAGTTGGAATTAGAGTAGGAAAGAGTTTTTTCAAGATTAAAATTTTAAAATTTTGTGAAATCCTTTGGGATAATATTAAACATAGGGAAAAAACCCAAAATTATGGTAAAGTATAGGGAACATGGTTTCTAAGAAAAAATATCTCTATCTAGATACTACAAGTAGATATGGCTCTAACACAATAGTATAAAGGATAATAACCTTGGAAAGGATGAATTGGGTATTAACTAGATCACTACATATTTCATGACAAATAGGCCATCATGTGCACCTAGTTGTACACTCACATGTGATATATGTTGGTAAACTCACAGTTTCATTATCAACCATATTGAAGGGAATAAAAATGGACTTGAGATTTTATAATATAAAATATTCCATGAATAACATAGATTGAATCATAGTAATTTGTAAGTTTAGGAATGTATTTTATTTAAGTGTTGTCCCTAAAATGTTAATAGTTTCTCTTTTATGGGAGTAGTAGTTTTAATATTATCATCACAAATATTCTATTTACTTTTATTCAGTGGTTGGAAATCAATGGAACCGATTCAATAACCAATGTTATTTAAATGTGGTAAATATATAAATGTTATTTCCAACCTAAAGGGAGAAGGAATTGGGACCTCCATGACAATAATTTCTCAATTAATTCAATTTTTTAATAAAAACATAAACTAGTGGGGGGAGGGGGAACAACATTCCATAAATAGAAAATAAAGTTCAAATTGATACCTTTATTTGAAAAAGGTCAAATCCTTTTAATGGATATTCTGATTCGTTAATCATAGAAAAATGGATCTAGCCCGTAGAAATTATCTTCTCCATCATTCAATTTTCTAATCAAGAGAAGGCCATGATTAAGATTTATCATATATAGGGATAAGATGATCAATGGTGGAAATTGATAAAAAATATTAATATAATGGAATATATTGAATTAATAGAATTGGAAATGAATATAGAAAACATTTTTAGATAAATATTTTCCACACACTCCTTGAATTAAAATAGTGATGTATTTATTTGGCCTTATGAAAAGAAGGTAAAAAATACATCAGGTCATATAAGGAGAACTTCACAATACATTCCAGATATGCCTCCAACATTTTCACTAATCCTGAAAGTAATGTTGATTCCTTATTTTGAGGGATAATGTTTATTCTATGCAAATATTTTGTGATTTGAGAATTTGAAAATTATTATGAAGTTTTCTGATATTCCATCATTGTTACAAATGGATATTAGTGAGTCTGAAGCTTTTCATATGTCTAGATATAGTAAGTGGAGAGTAAAGTATAATTTTGGTGGAGCAATAAATAGATATTATAGTAGTAAATAGGTAGTAACACCCCACTTTCCAAAAGTATAGGAAGTAACATCCTGAAAATAACTAAAGGGGATAAGGAAATGTTGTAGGTTTTGGAAGGAAGGGAACTGAGCTAGAGAATACCATTGGTAGAAACCCACCAATTTTATAGGATAATGTAATGCTCCTATCAACTCTTATCTTGTTTTATAATGTTTCAATTGAAAAAAATGAAAACTATGTGAATAAAGACACTAAAACAAGGTATGTTGATGATGACAAATGAAAACAACCTCGAAGTACTAGAGAATAAGGTAAAGCTATTTTGTCACAACTTCTATGGTGGATACAGACTATGATGTGGTGAAATGTACATAATTTATTAATTAAAGGATAAAAATAATATTATTTTATTCTTTGTCAATGAATTATTTCACATCACACAAGTTAAGTATAACTATTTGAACACCATATCAAAACATGGATGTAAAGATATCAATGAAAACTGTTATTGAGGAATTTATTGCATCTCGAGAATATAACTTTTCACCAATACATATTTGTCGGATCAAATTATCATATTACCCTATGATACTCCGATTAGTTGAATTTGATACAATTCTAGTTTTGAATTTTTTTTCCTTTTATAAGTTCAATATAAATTTCAGAGATAGTAAAGTCACCCTATATATCATGAGATTCCCTCCAATTATTTATAGCTTGAAGAAGGATGATGAATATCCTTTCGTATAATTATCTCAAACATGAATATTATTATCTTATGAGAAAAAGTATATAGATTAAATTATTTAGTATATGTAATAGGCCATCCTGGATTTCAATACCATTCTAATAGAATATGCTAATGTTTTTTCTAGAGAATTCTCTAGAATTCCACCAAGCGGTGAGGATGAGTTCTCAATTGATAGTACACCCCTAGATTTAATAATATCTAAGACTCCTTATAGAATGGCCCTACTTAAACAAAAATAGTTAAATAAGAAATTATAAGAGAATATTGATAGAGGGTTTATATGCCCGAGTGTTTCACTATAGAGTGTTTTATCCATCTTCATCATGAAAATGTATTGTTCAATTCACCTCGGTATTTATTATCATGAGCTCAACAAGTTAATGATATAAAATAAATTTTCTCTTCTACAGATTGATGGATTATTCGATTACCAACATTGATCCAAGTACTTCCTTAAAGAAGATCTTTGGTCGATAAATTATAATTTATGGGTGAAGAATGTGGATATCCCCAATATGAGTGTTTATAAAAGGTACATGCACTATGGTTTTATATTTATTCCATTTTTACTCACTAATGCTCCATATTCTTTATGGGATAATGAGCAAAGTCTTTAGGGACTACATTTATTTTATTTTTGTAAATTTGTACATGATATTATTATCTACTATAAAATAAAGGAAGAAAATGAGGATAATTTTAATGATGTTTTAAATACCATAAAATTGGAAAATATATATGTTATGTACATTAAATTTGAGTTTTGTACGGATCGAGTAACATTATTGAGGAATGTTTTCACCATACACACAAACTCATATATATATGGATCCTTTGAATATATAAGAAATTTAAGGATGTCCTAGAAGAACATATATGATAGAGATCCACAGTTTAATTGAATTATGTGGGTACTGTCGTCAATTTATGAGAAGCTTATGATGATTTTCAAGCCTACTAACCAAGCTAACTCAGAAGGCAGTGGAGTTTTTTTAGACTAGTGAATGTGTGGAAATATTTAAAGAGATAAAAAATATTCTAATCACTACACATTTACTCCCATTACCCACCAATGGGGAATCATTTTTTATCTATAGTTATGCATCCAAAAAGAATTGTGTTGTGTAGTCATGTAAGATAATAATGTAACGGATTATACCTACCACCAATTAAATATCCACATGTAAAAATAACGAACATATGATCCAGAATTGGATTTAGTGATATTCACATTAAATAGCTTGAAATATTATCTACATATGGAGATGTGTATCATATATATTAATCCAAAGGATTTGAACTATATATTCAAATATAAGGAGGTCAATATGCACCAATGAAGGTATTTAGAGTTGATCATGTATTATATTCTTCAGCCAATTACCATCTAGGGAAGGCATAAAAGTTGTTATTTCACTAAGTAGAAAGGATCCAGAAACCTTATCATGGATAAGGATTTAAAGTGATCTAATCTTACATGACATGAAAATTAATAACATTGGAACAAATAAATAAAATTCATCATACCTTTCCCAAATAATTATTCAACCATTCATTATTGATAGGATAAAGGATGACTAAAAGGATGATGAATATAAATATAAAAAGTCATAAAATATTATAAAGTTTACCTATTCCAAATATGGGATCATATGGTTTTGAGCTCAATTATGCATCTGATCAAAATCATAAAAAATGTTTTCATATGTCATTCATCTCTATTCATCCATAAAGAACTAATATGTATATAGATAATAATTAAAACATATAGTGTCATGACTGGAAAAGGGATATTTCAAAATTTGTATCTTTGTGCTTGGAATGCCAAAAAAGCAAGGAAGAATGATATAATTCTAAAGGAATAACAATACATTTCCCATACCTACATGTAAATGGTAAAAAATAACCCTGGATTTTTTTATAGGACTCTATAGGGAATCTATGAAAAATAATTACAACTGAGTGGTGGTTGGTTTTCATACAATGTAAGTGAATTTTATTTCTATCATGGAATATTTATATCTTGACTAACTCAAATATATATATATATAAGGGATGTGGTAATAATCCATGGAGTACCCCTTTTTATTATATCTAACTGAGATCCTAGGTTTATCAAACGGTTCCGGAGAAGCCCTCATTAACCATGGAATATTAAGATGAGTTCTAGTACTTCTTATCACCAATATATGGATGTTAATTCTGAAATAACCTTTCAAACTCTAGAGGATATGGTAAGATCATATTCAATGGATTACCAAATATATGGGATTAACACCTTCCCCTAGTGTAATTCTTATATAATATAAATTTCTATCCTAGCATTAAAATGGAACCTTGTGAGGCATTGTATGGGAAGAGGTGTCAACCAATATTATATTGGGATGAAATTTGTGAGAAGAAGACTATGGGAATAGATCATATTAAATATATGATAGAGAACTTTCAAACCAATAAATTTCAAATGAGATCCAAACATAATCAATAAAAAATATATGTAGACAATTGTGAATGTGACTTGGGGTTTGAGGTTGAGTATTGGGTGTTCCTTTGTATATCACCAATTAAGAGGGTCATCTGGTTTTATAAGAAACAAAATATTAATCCAAGATACATCAAGCTCTTTTAGATCCTTGATCATATCTAACTTGTGGCCAATCGGTTAACACTCTCACCAAATTTAAACCATGTACATGATGTGTTCCATGTATCCCTCTTGAGAAATTTCATATCAGAACCCTCACACAAACTAAATCCAAAGGTGGTACCATTGGATAATGATTGTTTTTATGATAAGAAATTTGTGAATATATTAGATCATATTGAAAATGTTTTATGAAATAAAAAAACTCACCTGGTCAAAGTGCTTTGACAGAACTACAAGTTTGTTGATGAAACATGGGAACCAGAAGAGGAAGTTAAACAAAAGTAACATTATATATTTTAGGGTATAAAATTAAGTTTTTAGGGAGAAATATATGAAGGAGGAAAGAATGTAATGAACCTAACTTTTATAAATTAAAATTTTTTAATGAACAAATTTCTTATAATTTAATTCAGTTATAGAAACAAAATTCACTATTTTTGGAAATTTTAGACCATTAAAAAATATCTCCCATTGAATTTAACAAACCATTAAGAATATTACTTGTAGATAACATATAGAGTATACTATGAACATTTTGATTAATATATATTAAGGGTTAAGATAAAGTCAAATTGACGCAGATGGAAGAAGCGATGACCTCAAATAATATCATCATACCCTATGAAGACCAATTATCTAGGATTCAGAGAGAGATGGAATTTTTTGGATTTTACCTTGTCCAATAACAAGAATATGTTCAATAAACGATTAATGAAAATAACCATTTATAGGAGAATTTTAATCTTATCTAGATTAATCCCATACTAAATTTCTCAATCCACCTAAAGAATGTGGCACCATTACACACCTTTGTCCTTGTGTGTACACTAGTGTAGTACGGGGTTTTGTATCTAGACACCAGTACTATGAATTTGTATATTTTTTATTTTAAAAAAAATATTTGATATATTTATATATTTTATTATTACTTTATAAACTATTATATAATGATTTTGGTAGAAAATATATTTTGATATGAATAAATAAAAAATGTATTTTTTGGAAATGTATACTTTGAATTTTGAAACTATTTTTAAATTAAATAATTTTTTAAATAAATTTTATTGAAATAAAATATTACTTTAAAATAATATTTATTTAAATAAAAATTATAATTTAATTTAAATAAGTCCAATGTATATTTTTAATGGTCATAATGTGGTCAGTTTCATGAAAACTAGTATTTTCTAGTATAAAAGATTTTTTACTTAAAAGTATAAATTCTCATATATATAATTTTTTGGGTAAAATTAATATAATTTTTTGGAATTGTTATGTTGAAATTATTTAATGGTGAATTTTTCATAATTTTCTAAGATAGTGAATATTTTTGTGTAAAAATTAAATAAAATATAAATATTTAGTATGTGTTATGAAATAATAAAAGCCCAAAAGAGATGTAATAAATAATATTAAAGGGTCACATGACCAAATTTAAATTTTCCATTTAAAAAATTTATTTATTTATGTTAGTTTATTAATTTTATAAACCTTGAATAAATCCTAAAAAACTAATATTATATTTTAAAATTTTAAATCAATTTATTATGAGCATGACCCACTTCCACATCACCTATGATATTATTTTTATATTTTTATATATTTTTTTTAAAAAAATTTAAATCCTCACATATTTTTCTGAAACCATGTGATAAAACCAGGATATGGTTTTTGTTTTTTAATATTTTATCATATAGTGTCCAAAACCTATGTTTAGAAATAAATAAAGAATTCTCATCTATTATTTCCACAAGAACCAAAAAACTACCCACTTACCTTTATTAAAAACCCATTAAGGATTAATTTACTCTCCCAAAATCCCTTTAAATCCCTCAAATGGTGTTCCTAATCTCTAAATAGCATCCTCTCAAGGTTTTAGGAGCACCCTCTCATGGTATAGGAACCTCTCTTCCGCTTTATTCATGCCCTTTTATTGTAATGTGTTTATTTTCTAATTATTCTTACTAGAATATGTTTTTAAAAAATAACTTTACTACAATTATGATGTAAAAGTAATGATATACCACATTTTACTCTCACTAAACTCTTTCATGATTATTTTTGTACCCCTGTTATGCTACAGAAATTATCTTGTGATTTTTCTTTGTCAATAATTTATGTTGTGAATACCCATCCCATTTTCAGTCAATCTAATTCAATAAGATGTTACTATATTTAATAAATTTTTTACATCAATGTATTAAATCCAAACTCTTTAATCACCATATTAAAATTTATTAAATATATTTTTATGTTGTATGATCCATGTGGAAACAAATGCATGTACATGATATAAATGTGACGGGGGGAAATTATATAGAACTATAATTCATTGGGTAATATTTTATCTCATGAGATACCATTTATGGTTCATGAGAGTTTATCCTAATAATTATATGTTAAGATATCTCAATGGTTATACTTGTCTTATGGTTTTCGTGTAATGTTTTAGGTTGTTTCTACATTCCTATTTTCCTTGATGTTAACATATTATATCTAGATTCAATGTTTATTTTTATGATTCTCACCCATTTTATGTAACAACAATATGCCTCTTGAAAATCATGTATTACATTTATCATGTTATTATATAATTATTCCCTTACTAGGATTTATAACTCACCCCTTTCATATCTATGTCCCAATGTTATATAGTGTAGTTTTTGAAGATTAAATTAATTTAAGGGCATGTTATGTGATTCTTAATTATGTTATTATATCCTTATTTTAGTTTATGGTTTTATGTATCTAATTAAAAAAATACACTATGAATTTATATATATTTATATTGAATTATTTGGGTGTAAAGGTAAAACATAATGAATTAATATTAGTAAAATATATGGTTTGTCACATATCCAATTGATACTAGGATTTATACCATATATTTAGTAGAGGGGAGTATCTGTGATCTTAGTACTATAAATCATATCTCCATATGGTGATGTATCTTTTTCAAAAACAACTTTGGAACCAGCTGAAGTAGGTATGGTTAGACATGGGTAGTCATTAGACCCATGGTACAACATTAGTTATTTAATTTAATTTCATTAGTTTATTATTTTTATTTTTATTTTGTTACGTAATTCACATACATATACTTTGATTTTACTTAATTTGTACCAGACCGCATTCGTTCCCCCCTAATGTGTTTTTTACACACACCTTAATTAGGGATCCATTACAATGAGAAAATTGACCAACCCTCACTCACTTATACGTATGAGATGGGTTGAATCCTAATAACTTTATTACTTGAGTGGGATTTATAGATCATTTTGTATAGAGCGATAGGATATTTTTTGCTCAATGGTATAATAGATAACTTTTAGTTACATTATTTAAATTTAGAATGTATATGTTACTTGACTAGTGATAATTCAGTGCTGTATATACTGCTTGTTCATTCATTCCATTATTTAATTTTATTTTTTATTCTATTTTTTTTATAATTATTAATTACTAACTCTAATTATTTACTATTGTGGATGATTTTTTGTGATTTTTTATTATTTAATACTCTTATATAAGGGGTATAGTCTCTCCAAATAACCACCATAGAGCCCCTATGGTTGTATTAAGACACTAGTGTTCGGGTATGTGTGCTTGAGGCCATGTGGTGAACCAATCTGACTATTTTTCATGATCTATATAGAGAAATGTGTTTCAACAATCAATTTAAATTAAAAATTTTATAAAGAATTTAAATATTTTTTTATTTTTTTCTTGTTCTAAAGATAAGGCTTAGTGTACATTGATTATTGAGAAAACTAATCAAAATTATATAGCTGAACCAAGGACTAACGTTCTACGTTGAGTCCATCTACAATTCCATATTAAAATAATTGATCCCAAGGAAATTCACCCATAATTTAGCCAAAAGCAGGGTGCCTCATGTGGTCCTTCAAAAAGACTAGGATCTTGAAATTGGTTTGGTATATTTTTGGCTACTGATACCATCCTTTATTACAAATGGACCCCTATAATACAAATTTTAGAGGGGGAGATAAAATATTACAAGATTAAAGAACCCCAATAGGTTTAGTGGGGTCAATCCCCATAAGAACATGTAGGATATTCTCAAAAAAATTCTCAATGTAATTGATGAGAAATTATAATGTTTGAGCTATCTAGAGGGCTCATTCAAATGACCTCTATAAAAGATAATTTTTTCACATATCATGGATAAAGAATTTGGTGAGAGATAACCAATGATAGATATTTTTATGTAGGAAGGGTGAATGGAATTGGTGCCATTCCCCATTTAGTAGAAGACCTTTTAATCTAACCTCTACAGAATAACTTGGGCTCAACACTCACCTAGGTCATATATCTTGTAGAATCACCTCCATTTTTTCCAAGTCATTGTTTTAGGCTTAATAATATCATTTTTAATGGGTCAATCATACAAAATATAGCTTTTACCATACTGTATTTAGGGGAAAACCTTATCCCCAATCACTTACTTAGGTGAAACACATCCATTTCATCCAATTATCCATTCTACCCTTGACAGATCTATTCTGACAAAGTCATTTTCATATGAATGTGGATTTTCCCATAACCTATCCTTTATAACCTATATTATGTGACCCCACCTATCCCATAGTTCATATATTTGTGAAAATATAAATTATAATCATACATATTCTCCAAAATTATATCTAGGAATTGTTATCATGATAAACCCATTTCTGTCACCTTAAACTATATGACATTTTAGCATTGTACGTACAAACTTAAAAGACACACCATTGGTCGTGGGTGAAAACCCCTTAAAATCATAACATGAATCATCGATATATGAAACTAAATGATACACTACCAGTACTAAATTCACTAGGGTAAAATTATACTATTAGTCAAAGATTCACAACCTTACAAGAAACACTATAGGTCTTAGATATGTGGCATTAAAAGGAATATCATAGGTCCTTGTTTCATGATCATAAATGGTAATCCTTTGGTAATCATCACATAACCATGAAAGGTATAATATTCCTTCAAATATGGACTTAAAATATTAAAATTAACATTTTGAATATTTATTACCATCATCAGGATAAATAGGAATCATTTTCAATCGAAAAATCTCTCCATCATGGCACCTAATACCTCCCCTCATCCCATATTCCTTCAAGATGGCATTATGATCTCTATTTACTTACTATATTTCATATATATAGTATTAAATAAATTATATTAAATGTTATAGAACATAAATTTCTTCTAAAGTGTTCTTTTAAATGCATTAGAGTGAATATTCACTTTGAGAAATGGATAAGCGATATTGCTATTGTTAAAGATTTCACACAAAAAACATAAATTAATAAAATATTATTATATTTGAAAACCATAATCTTGGGAGATTCAACCTATAATCCAATCAATTTCATGACTTTAAACCCATTAAATCAAAAAATGTCCTATTATGGAAATGATAGAAATAAAAATGGTGAATCTGATGTGAATCAATTACTTATGAAATAGATTTATCAACCATGCCTCTTTATTTGTGGTAGCGCAATGATGAGCTTAATTTTTTATAATATATTGTATAATATAAATAGTATCCCTTTATAATGTATAATATGGGTTGTAGATCCCTAATTATCTTGGCGGATGTTAGATGGCCTGTATAGTCACTATGAATCACAAACCGACGGAATAACAAACTTAAAACAAAGCATTGAAATTGGTGAAACTATCATAGTCCTATCTCACAAAAAAATCTTATCAGCAAATAAACACTTAAATAAGTAGTTAGTGATTATTATGTTATAGTAATTTGTAAATTACTTTTTATTTACAGATTATAAATTTTAGGGGAAATTTTAATTTTGATATTAGAGAGGGGTTGTTTTGAGAACATGAATTTAGATTAGAATTACATTTGTTGGAGCATCTCAATGATATGTATTTAGATGTAAAATAATTATTGGTTTATCATTTTAATTTTAAAGTTTGATTCAATGAAATTTTTTGATTAACCCCCTATTTTTTTGTGTCTTTAGGTAAGAGACCCCACCACAACCAGATATGTTTTATCATGGTGGTGTCAGCATGGGAAACTATTTTTGCAATTGCATTGAGTTGAGTTTTTATTATTATGGTGTGATTAATTGATGGTCAAATTTTATTTTAATTTTTTATTATATATTTTTAGAGTAATTTTTGTCAATACCATATTATATGGAAAGGTTTTTTTGTATATATCAGGATGTTATTACTTGGACAGATTCAAGACAATGAAATAATCTAAAAGTGAGGATTTTTTGTAATTATTTTAAAGAATAAGATATGTTTTTATGGATTAATAATCACGATAAATAATATTTATCAAATGAAAATTAAATTACTATCTGAAATAAAGATTAATCTCATGTCCAATTTTTAAAGGAAACATTTAATGTTCTCAGATTCATGGAGAAATATGTGTAGATATTAATAAGAATTCATCCAAAAGAAAAGGAAATATTTGATTAATGATTTGAAATTTTTTGAGTGATTTTGAACTTTACAGTGGTTAGTTTATAATAAATATTAATTAATTTAAAATTTTCTCATTTGATTAAGATAATTTGATAATTTAACATAGACTTTAGACAAGAAGACAATAGGTTCCATAGAGTAATCCCAAAGATCAAATGAGTCATTTATGGACATTGAATGAGTCATGTTAAGAATTAGTAGGAATGATTTTTGAGTTTTTATGAGTGGTTTTGGGACATCAAAAGAGTCATCAGGGAAGTTTAGATGAGTCAAGTGACTTTAGATGAGTAATATATATACTTCTAATGAGTAGTTTCCTTTGCGAAAATATGATAATTTCTATAGAATGGAATTCCAGAGCTTTTTTTAATAATATGTGAAATTAATACAAGTGATGCCTGAAACAATATTCATAGAGAATAAAATAACATTATCATTCAACTAATTGTGATTGAAGATAATATTATAGTATTACCAATTGAGAGATTTTATGAAGTTTGAGAATAATTCTATGTTGTAGAAGAAGATTTCATGCTGCAGGATAACATAGATATATTAAAAATGAATTGAAATATTTATATTTAATGGTAATTAAAAATTAATATACCATGATTATCATGGATATTTTAATGATAATATTGAGTAATATTTTATAGATAATATTAAATGACATTTCAAATAATAATTCAAACCAGAAATATATTCTATATTTAAAATGGAAAATTTCTTTCCAACCACGATTAAAATAAGTTTAAAAATTCTAATTGAAACTAAATATCAAAATTGTTTCTATGATTATAAAAAGATAACATATGTTAATTAAAAGTGAGTAAATTATATATAGAATTTACAGATACGTATTTCAAGTTAATTACTAGTTCTTAAAACATCAATAATATTGTAGAGAGAAGTGGTGTTGGAAGTGGGGATCCAATGAAGATGTATAAGAACTACTATGATCGGGTGTATGAAGTATTAAGGAGAACCATATTTCATAAAGATATATAAATATGAGAAATATGGGAATAAATGTTAAAAATAATACTTGGACATATGAACTTGTATAGATGAATTGTTCCAATCTACTTATGGATAGATATTAACATCAATCGATGTAGAATAATTATGATGAAAAGAAGCTAATTATTTGATTAGATATAATTATAGAGGATATTTTTTTTCTTATAGTGGGAATCTAGAATCTATAATTTTGTGATAATTATTGTTGATAGGACTACGGTGGTCCTTGGTTGTGTCCACCTAATGATATGGTGGGATAATTCCTAATTGAGGGGACTAACCACCTGTGAAAAGTATTAGGTATTTCTTGAAAACCCATATAAATCATCTGGGATGTCTTTTATCTTTTTACTACCATATATGATGTCATATGTGATATTTTATTTATTGGACCGAGACCTTAATAAGTATAGAATATTTAGTTTAGAAAACTGTTTTTGTAAAATAATATCATTGATTCACCCCCACCTTCTCAATAGTCAATCCTATCCGAGGGATTATAAGTAGTATCAAAGAAATATTACCTATTAAATATGTAATATGTGGTTGAGTATAGAGAATAATAATCTTATGAGAAGCCAATTGTCACTGATTTTTATGGAAATGGGTTCCAAAACTGGAAGAATAGGATATTTCCCTACATTCTATCACTGAGTTCGAATGTAAGAGACACTGGAAAAATTGGGGTTCTAACCATTACTGAGAGATATCTGGTGTATTTATCTAATAGGAAATATTTTTAATTGGATAGGGAAAAAATATTATCTTAATTTTTCATTCCAAAAAGTTATACATAATGGTCCAGGGACTCCATAATTCTAACAAGATTTGGGATAAATTAAGAACCATTTATGAAAGAAACATAAATGTTAATAAATACAAACTAAAATTATAGAGGAGAATATTTAAATATATAAGTTTGGATGATGATGAGAAATTTTATGATTACTTTATATGGGATAGTGAGATTATGATTAACATCTAGGGGTTTTATGATAATATTGAGAATTCAACTATTATAGAAAATAAATGAGAAATTTTAAAAATAGATTTTATCTAAATATTTTAGATATAGAATACAGTGAGTATTTTCAAGTGTGTGAGATTCAAAACATCCTAAAACATTATTATATGATAATGAATCCAATATTAAAGAATAAATCAAAAGATGATATGGATTTTGAGGTCATGGGAAAACGAATGGAAACGGTCGAGGAAGTTGTAAAATCATGTGATTTAGATGACAATGAAGAAGATAATGACTTTAACAAAATTATTTATCTTCTATAAAAAAGGGTTATTTTCTAATATTAAGTAATTTTTTGAAAAATCTAGCAGTAATGATGAGGAGTAAAGGATAGATGTAGATTGGATGCTAAAAGATGAAATATAATATTTTTGTCAGAATATTACAATGCTAAAAAAATTTAAAATAAAGATTCTTAAATAAAAGGATAAGTAGATAAATAAAAATAAAAATTTATCATAGAATGATCTGGATACATTGATGAAATCCACACAAGAAAATTGATTATAGGTAAGAAAGAGAAGATGATAAGTGATATTAAAAATGATTTGGTTGGAAAAGAGAAAGATTTGGACAAGATACAAACCATTTTTCATTATGAAAAAAATTATACAAGGAATATCATATAATAGTTATAATAATTTGTGGATGTTAAGGGAGAATCTTCTAAAGTTTGTTAAATGAGGTCCTATATCAAAATAAATCAACCATTTCCCACATTGTGAGTGGTTAATGTAAGGATATGAATATTTAGAACTTTAATATGAAATAGATGACCTATTTTAGTTTTAATAGATATAGAAATATTTCCAGGAGTCTACTACCCCCAGGATAGATAGGGAATGGTTCAAAGGAATACTACCAAAATAAAAATTTAAACAAACATATATTCAAATTGTAAAAAAAATTATACGATATTGCTAGTGTTTTCGAATTTATAGACATAAATGATTCAATTTAGTTCTTATTATACAATTACAAATGAATATGGATGAATCAAGGTTAATATTTTGTGATAAGATAATGAAACATTTCCCAACAAGATATCTTCTGAGAAAAACTTCATTAAATATGTCGACCCATACAAAATATGAGTTTTTAGTGGAGTTTTTTTAGAATATATTGATATTAAGTTTATAAACATGATGTATTAAAGGAAAAGCTATCTAAATAATTTCCATATGATGTGAAAAGGAAGGATGTTCAAAATAAAAAATGTACCAGGTTATACATTGTTGAGATAACTGAGGTTCAAGGTGAAAAGCCCAAGGAATCTATGTATTTCAAGAATGATTTTTTAACATCATATATTGAATAATTGGAGATGTCTATGAAAATAAGTAAAAATATATAAATTACAATTTCAAAAGAAAACAAGTAGTTATACAATAAGTGGATGGTATGCATGAGAATATGTACACTAGTGACATTTAGAAACTCGAAGAAAACTATTTGTAAATACTGGACCTGAAATAATATATTGGGTGACTATTATACCATCCTAAGAAGTATTTATCAATAATCACATCCAAACATCAGTAAATATATTTTACTTGGTAACTATGGTGGATCAAACTACACCATTTAAATATGATGTTAAAGGTAATAATGAAAGAATGAATTATATTAATATTCATATTAAAAAATTATTTTTAATAACAATTTCAATTCTAGGATTTGATATTGTGAGAGGCCTAGGATAAGATAAAACTATCTACCTCAATTTTAGTTATGAAGAAAAAAGTTGTCCATGCCTATTATATAAATCATCTATATATTTATGGAAAAATACATGGTATTGAAGGAGATGTATATAGGTTTGAACTATTGTGAAATAAAGAATGTTTTCTTTATGGTGTATCCTAACTGATATAATGAGAAGGTGTTGAGTGAATCCCCTAAGGGGGAGAAAAATATGAGAAGATGTTTTCTTGAAGTGAATCTAGAAATTCAAGATTTTATAAAACAACATTTGAGTGAGGTTTTATAATCAATATTAGAAAACTTATTTTTTCTTATATAAAATATATTTAAAATGGGGTAACTTTGGTTGATTAAAAGATGAGTAAATTGAATGTTGTATGTTTGGAACTTAAACATTTTGATGTGTTTTTTGAAGTGTTTTCGTGAAATAATGTTTATATAGATAAATTTATTTTTAATGAACCCCAAAATGAGTAACCTGATAATGGTATCACACGTATGGTTATATATAAATAGAATATAAAACCTTGGTTATGCACTGTTTTCTTCTACAATGGGTTATCCAATATAGACATAGGTTTTTCTAACTAAAGGCCCATTGATAATAATATCATGTAGTATCATCCTTCTCACAAGTGGAACTTATTTTTATTCATAACCGAGAAGGGAAGAAGAAATTTTTTCAAAATAAGGTAGGTAGCATGAGTAGTCTCCCATATTTCCTTTTTATTTATGTTTAACAAGGGGACAAATATAACCACACATAATGACATAAATATATGTGTGGTGATATTGACAACAAATCTAATGTGTGAGATTATTATTCTTATTAGAATCAATTATATTTGTTATAATAATAGTGATATGAATTTAAGGTTGAATATGACTCTAATATGTGTTGAAAGGTTCAAAGATTTTATGGGGGTACTGTCACATGATATGGTTACATTTTTTTAAATACATATTCAAGAAAATCAACAATTTTAATGTGATGATTATTTGTGGTGATATTCATGTTTGTCTGTTGTTTTAATGGATGAAAAATCATTATCCAAAACATGTATAAAAGGCATATTGAAAAAATATACTAATTGGAGATTAATTGATTTTATAGGGTTTAGAATGGAGATTTAATGAGTTTAGATTCAGGAAAAAAACTACTAAAATGTTTGAGTGTTATCAAAATGTAAAATAAATATTTGTATGATGATTTAAAAGACTCTAAATGATTTAGAATTTTTTTTTAATTTTTTGTGAATAAAAATATATTAATTTAATAGGATTTTATTTGGGTAAGATAGGTATAAAATTTAAATAATACATTAGATGAGAATAAAGAAGTTTTTAGGAGTCATTAATGAATTTAGATGAGTCATATCTATACTTTGAATGAGTTAGCGTAAGACATAAGATGAGTGATATGTGAGTTCAAATGAGTCAAAATGGGACATAAAAAACATTCGTTAGGGTATTTTAGATGAGTCATGAGACATCATATGAGTAACACAAGGACTCTAGATGTGTACCTTTCTTTTTGAAAATAAATCTTTCTATAGACTAAAATTCCGAAGAATTTCATAATAAAATGGAAAAATTAATACAGGTGATTCCGGAACTGATATTCTTGGATATTCAAATATCTTCATCATTCAAGTTGTTGTGGTTAATTTTGAGATTCTAGGAGGACCAACTGAGAGAGTTGTTGGATTCTGAGAATAATTCCATATTGTAAAATATGGTTTCACATTGTTTCACTGCACGATGCTTTCTAACATTGAAATATTTAAATGGGATTTCAAATATATGGATTTCATGGAAATTCAAAAGGAATAATATTAAAGTCTCAGTATGATTCAAATGAGAAGATCAACCAACCATTCTTATCCCATCTATTAGAAATCGCATGGTTTTACATGGGTGGCTGCACGGTTTGGAAAACCATGCACTAACTGTGAAACTTTCTAGTGATCCTTGTTTTCCCTTTCGTAGTTTCCTATAGGTGTTGAATGGTTTTTACTAACCATGATCTAATTTTGAATCTTTAGAAAAGACCCAAAAACATTGCATTCCTCTTCCAAACCATCCCTAATGTAACCCAATTACATTATATACATAAAATACATAAATAATGGTTTAATTACCAAAATACATGGGTGATAAACATAAAATCCATCTTATAATTCATGGATTATTTAGATATTATATCTTCTAAGATCTGTAACTTCTCTTTATAAGAAATAGGATCATTATTATAAACTAATAATAAATCACCATATTTAGTGACTAGATGACCGTATATATCTAGTTCCCTAGCCTATATTACAATTGTATGTTATACAAATTCTTAGAAATCATCTCTTCTCTGAGGACCTATAAGATATTTTCCTAAACCAACTCTTGTTTATTTTGAGCATCGACTTCATTGAATCCAATCATTGCCCCACTATCTCTTTTATAGATGTGATCCCTGTGAAGAAAGAATTGAACAACTACAATTTATTTATTTTCTAATGGGTAATGTTGGAAATATCCCCTTACCTCCTTAGGATATCATATAAAGATACACTTCATTACTTGAGGTGTTAGTATTTTCAATAATTGACCTTAACAAATGAAATGAAACCTCATACCCGAATATGCTCAAAAGAAGATTATTCCCACTCTAAAACTCAAATGTAATTTCTATTTCCACCTTATCTGGTACTAAATTTAGTCTATATGCCATATTCTAAAATGAATATCCCATATATGATAAATAATGATCCACAAGATTCATTATTGAACTTACCATATTTAACAAGGTACGATTCCTACAATCACTAACACCATTCCAATATAGTGTATAAGTCTGAGTGAGTGGATATAGAATCAAAAACTTCCCCAAATAATTAAAAAACTCTTGGTTAAGGTACACTCCCCCTGATTTGTCCAATGCTTCTTTATCATCATACCAAGTTAATTCTATACCTCATTCTTGAATTCTTTGAATTTATCAATTAATTCAGACTTAAACCACATTAAGTAGATATATCCATACATACTCTTGTAGTTAGGGAAAATAATGAATTTAGAATACCAAAATCATTCTTCTACTTTAAAATGTCCACACACAACTGTGTGTACCAATTCTAGAAGGTCAATGGACTTTTCACCAAATAAAGTTGGATTTGTCATTTTTTCATTGTAAACATCTAGGAAATAGATCATGTTGATTTATTCCAAAATAATCTAAAAAGGAATATTTATATATCCTTGTTAACCAATTCTTTTTTATATGACCAAGTTAGTGATTCCACAACTCGGTGTGAAATGAGAAATGTTAAAACAATTCATTATCAATTTCTAATGCTTTGTTTTGATAATATAATATATACTGAAAATTATTTAAATTCATTATACCATAACATATATTGTCTCTATGAAAGAGAAAAAATTTATTTCAATATTTCAAAATAACAATATTTGTATTTAGATATAATGAAAAAATTATGTTTTTAGTAGAAATGAGTATATAATAAAAGTTTTTCAAAACCAAGATCATCCCTATTTGTTACAGTAGGTCATATTATTCTATATAGAAGGAAATAATTTATGATCTATTAGATTCCCCAAGATTCACATATCCTCTAGAAATATTCTAGAGTCAAATTGGTTCCATAATTTTAATATAGATGTGATTTTGATAAGATATATGTAATACTCAATTATTAGATGTGGAAGGTATTCAATTGATATTGAATGCGGCTAAATATTTCACTTATTTCTTAATCTTTTTGTAGTTCTTCTTTTAATGGAGCATCTTACCACATGCAAAACATACCACATCCTTTTAATTTTTCTGTATTTGGTTACTATTCTTCTGATAAGGATGGTGGTCAAGAGCCTTAAACATTGAGTGATTATTGGGGAAATTTTCCTTGTTCTTCCTTTTATTCACCATATGGACCCTAGTTTCTTCACAAAACATTTCCTTATCAACTTATAGAATAAAGGAAAGGAGTTCCGAAATATACTTATCATTATGGATCATATAATAATTCAAAATGTAACTAGAGAATAACATAATTAGTGTGGATAAAATGAGATCTATTTGAAAATATTTTGGTATCCTAAATCCCATGATGTAAAATTACTCCACATATCTAACCAATATGACTACATGAGTCTGATCTAACACCGAATTTTCAAGATTACGTGTGTATAAGGAAATGAAGATATTATTTCTCGTTGTATCACCTTCTTTTGGAAAAGATCACAAAGGAGCGATGTGATGCTACACAAATTCATATACTACTGTTACATTATAATATCACAAAGAATTCATGATAACATGAAAAACAAGAATTTTTGTCATAATACATACTTTTCATTTAGAGATACAATACTTCCCCAGTAGCCTCTTTATAAGACACTGTAGGAATATGGGCTCCCTACTTGTATAATTACCACTAATGGTGTTGTATAACGCGGAAAAACCTATATCATAACTATAAATACTAGGAAATAAGAATTCCATCTTCTATAATATATATCAAGGTGATATAGCTAAATTGTTATGGATTTTTATTTTTATAGTAATTAAAATCATATTTTTAATACTTTATCTAGATTTAAAAAATAAATAATAAATTTAATTTACTAATCACTCAATATTTTATAAAAACACAATATCCCAAAATATTAATTTTTAAATATCCCATTACAGGGATATTTTAGTGTAAATGATTCACATTCCCTTTCTCAAAACCCAAACATGTGTTGGATAAGTTATTTGAAGGCATTATGGTAAGAGAGTCTTACTTAAAAAAATTAACACATAGCTATTTGAACCACTGAGATGAATCCCCAATACTAAGATAATAGAATTGGATTTCCTCAAAACATTCCTTTTTAGTTAAAAAATTACTACAAAGTAAACCATTAATGTGAACTAGGTTATGCCGACCTAAAATTTAAGACAAAATTCTTCAAATATTAAAATTACCCCAACATGAAGTAGATAATAAATTTTAACAATGGTTCAATATTAACATAAGTATTGGAATTATTTATGAAATAATATTTTACTGTGAGGTATTTTTATCTTTATGTGAAAATTTCCCATTTTGAAACACCCTAAGACTTTTTCATATATTACCTTTTAAACAAATTAAATCTCTTCGATTGCTTATGGTAAATTCAACCCCAATACTATATTTGATTAAGTGAAAATTATATTTTAATAAAACTATAATAATATGAATCATTTAATATTTTATAGCACAAAAATTATAATTTTATTGGATGAATAATAATTTTTAACTTTCTTGTTCAAAATAAGCCTTGAATAAAAGTTTGAAAATTTCCACAAGAAATAATATTTTATGAAAAATAAAAAATATAGTATAAAATAATTCTATATTTATTTATAAAAATTATTAATACAATTTTTTATAAAATTTTTATTAACTATAATTTTTTTGAAAAATATATAAGATCATTCGTAGGTAAAATGTTTATTTTTCAAAAAACTGAATATTTTTTAGAAAACAGTTTTTGTTTAAAAAGTCTTAAAATTTATCCATTATAATTAATTAAAATAATATTAACTATTGAATTATATAATTTAAATGACTATATTTTATATATAACTATATTAATTTAAATCCAATTTATAAGGATTACTAGTTATATAGTTATTATATGATCACCATAGGCTTGAAAAATGCATCTCAAAAAACTTTTTTTAGACATGTTCTGTGGGTTCATATTAAATTACAACTTTCCACTTCTATGAGATAAATTTGATAAAATAAATTCAATATTTTTAATCATAATAATTAATATTATTTAATAATTCTGTTTTAATTTCTGTTGATAAGGATTATTAAAAATACTAATAAAATAATTAATGCTTGTTAAGGTTAAAATTGGGTTTTGCGCATTACATGCGTTTGTGTTAAAATTAATTTTCCCCATACATATAATTTTTATATTATAAATTTTTTTAATATTTATAATCATTATGTTTAAATTATAATTTTTTTCTATTATTTTAGGCATAATGGTTAAATTTTATAAGTCAAAAAACTAGTTACTAGGATGAAAACTAAAATAGTAAAAGTAAGTAAACATAGAGGATAAGGGAATAAATTGTTTAAATAATGTTTATTTGTATGTTTTTAGGTATATATTTTCTATAAATTCCCTAAAATAAAGTATTTATCAATTAATATATATTTTTTCAAGTGAAATCCCATTATTGAAATGTTTTGGGCAATTACTAAAATGTCAATCCTCCTCAATTATAATAGGGCACTATCACTTCTTACTTATTCACAATAATCAAGCCATTTAGTGGGACCTAAAACATAAAAATTATCACTCTAACATAAATAGTCACATTCTAGACCTGTTGGTCTTCCTAAAATACTAACCCTATAGTCTTTAAGAGGAGATACAAAGGAGGTCTCTCTATGAAAAGTTAATAATCTTAAAAAATATCATTCCTTTTATTTTTTTATTTTATATAATTAAATTATGTTTTAAAACATTAAATATAATAAATAAATATATCCAATATAATAATATTATGTTATGTTTATTTCATCAATTCTATCCATCTATTCTCCATCAAATGGGAAATACAGACATCGCTTGTGTATATGACGAACAACTACCTCACGAACCGATGTAATTTTTTTTCAATCACCAAATCACATGGATAGTAAATATTATATAATTAATGAATTTATATGATATACATGACATGATATTAATTCTATAAGAATAATATATTATCCACTTCAATATCATTTCTCTCATTAAGGGAATTTTTTCATCGATCGTGCGTACGTACGACCTGCCATCTGCACAAAGAAATGTGATTCATTTTCCATGTACTACACTAAATATTGGATTTAAAAATGTAATTAATGAGTAAATATGATATTTATATAATTATTATCAATCAAGATATGATTATTTTTTTACTATGCATAATAATCATAACGTTAATGATAAAATACGAAAGATAATAAAAAGTAATTAACACCCAAAAAAATGAAAATAACGAACTATTATCAACAAATATGTGGTAAAATGTTATAATAGGATATTATATTATATTATATATATGAATATTGTTTTGGAATAAATTAATAATATACATAAAACCATTATATAAGAGGTTAAATTGTGTTCTTCTAAAAGAATGTGTGAGGTAAGATATTTTGTCACCATTTCAATTCTATTGAGATATATTTGTTATTATGAACCTATTCAATTTTTTATGGTGTATAAACTACCCATTAAATGTATTTAACAAGAATAAATATTTATTCATATTGGTTAATGTTTCAATTCTAGTATAACATTTTTAGGGTTTTCAATTTTAATGTTACTAATGATGTACGAATCTATTTTGCAATCTTACTTTCTTTGGGGATTAATTTTAATATTATTGAATTAATCATATCATTTATCTTTAATATGATCCAATAATTATCATAGAAACTGGAAATTTAAAGTGTTTCTATATTTCTTTCAAATAATTCATGTCTTTGTTAGTCTAATGAATAAAATAAATGTTTAAATGAAAAAGTAACTTTTGTTTCTCTTTAAATCAATCATTTTCTTATTCCACATCAGTCTTATGAACAAAAATAACAATTATTTTTACTCAAATCATATATTTAAAAAATTTATCTTATACTTTATTTTCAAAAAATAAATCGTTCTAATATTTTTTGAAATGGGTGTTTTCGACAAAAAATCAAAATGAATGTTATTTTTTAATGTATATCAAGAAAATGGACTTCCCTACAAACATAACAGTTTTATGAAATATATCTTATTTAAAAAAATTTATTGGTTTTATAGAGAAAACTATTTTATGAAATATTATTTTAATGTTTCACATCTAGTCTATGTAATATTCCATAAGACATTATTTTATTGAAAAAAACTATATTCCTGAAAAATTGATGGTCACCTCTCATTTCATGATTAATTTTATTATAGTTAAATTTGTATTGAGACAATAAATTTCCCTAAATAGGTTTTCATTAAAAATTACATTTATTTTAAATATCCATATTATATGAATCAAGGATATGGTAATTTCCTAAACCATTTACCATTTTTATATATGTTGTTTAATTTAAATTTTTTTTGATTTACTGAATAAATATTGATAAATCATTATTCTTTAATAAATATGGAAATTAATTGATAAGGAATACAGATTATGAATAAAATTTATCATTGAATATTTGAGAAATTATTTTAAAATAGAGTGATGGGTGGGGGCCACAATTATATAGCCCCTCGATGCTTAAGTAAGTCTCATAATACAATTAAGTTGGCCAACATAAATGTGGTTTTACCCACAGTCTTAAACAATCGTGTGAAATGCTGTGACTGTATAAATATTCTGATTTCTAAAATAATGATGTACAAAATTAATCATTTACCTCATTATGAATTTTTATTTCTTTATCCTTGTGACTATCTCGTTGACATTATCCATTGATACATTTTGTGCTCAAGTTATTAAAAAAATCACATCTGTTTTCAATTATTTGTCTTCCAAAATTTATTAGGCCTTATCAAATTAAGATGGTTAGTTTATTTATTAAATAAAAATTTTATTCAGTTATTTACCTTACCATATTTAGTATTACTTATTAATTCATGATATAATCCACTATATCTAACCCTTAATGAGAATTTGAGATCACCCTTATTCTGTTCCATTTTCACATTATTTGGAGAATATTATTTGGGATGATTTCAAGGATGAAAAAGTTTTTATGTTACTATGTTTTATATTTTATCCCAATTATAAAATGTGTATCATGTATATATATGGAACTCCATGTCTACTAAAATAATCGGTCCTTTTGGATTTAACACCTCGCAATCTATGTCATTGTGAAAATGTAGACATTGAATTTGGGTTACTGGAGTTGGGGTTGTTAAAATTTTATCAGAGAATGTTTAGTAGAATCCTTGAGAACTATATTAAGGAAATCATAGATTATGGAAGACACCCCAATGAATAAATTATAGGATAAGTCTATAAGACCATCATAATATCTTATTTAGGTAGAGATTATGTGTTTTTCCCAGAAATACATCTATATTTGGTCATTATAAGGGGACATGTTTTTGGAACATAAGCATATACGGGAAATAACACTGAAAAGAGTTGGTCGAGTATATCTTAACCATAATTCGAGTGATGATATGCTTTCCATTACTATTAACCCAGTTGGAAATTCATTAGAGATATTATTAGGATAATTAAAATTTTATTTAGAACCGTTATAAATGATTTGAGAATAACAATATCGCCAATAAATCCAATTTTAATATTATGAGATTGAAAATGCATAAAATTTTTATTTATATTACATGTTATCGTATTTTTAGAATTATTCATTATGATTTAGAATTCATAATTTGATAATATAATACAATGTATCCCATTATTTAGAAATGGTTCTTGGATAAAAGAAGGGTTCAATACACTAAGCTGTTGTAGATAATTCCTTATTGAGTAATTCAATACAAATGGTTTTGGAATAAATAATTTCATGGAAATATTATGATTTCTTAGTATGAATATTTAAAATAATCTTACTATAATGGATCAACCTTTTTTCTATATAGTTTTTATCCTATGTTGGATTGCTTCCTGTGAAAGATCCCCCATCATTTATTATGAATACTAATCTAATGGAATCATAGCAATGTATTAAGTCCCTTGAGAAGATATTTATATCTTTGAGATCCAATGAAAATGAAAAGGTTACACTTTCAATGTATTGTATCAAAGGTGATATTGATCAATGATGGTCATTAATCCAGAATACTAAGGAGGAATAGGAAATAGAATTCATGGAATGGAATGATTTTAAAGAATCATTTTTCCACAAATGTTTCCCTCATGATTATTGAACTTAAATGAGTAGAAAATTAACTATCTTAAATAAAAAGGAAGAGAAAATTGTATCGAATTTTGTGGCTAATGTTATAATACTATCCAATTATTCTATGTATTACAACCCCAATCAAGAACTAAAAATGGAGTATTTATTTTATAGTATTAAGAAATGTATTCTAGGGACACTGGTCTACCAATAATTTTCATCATATGATGAAATAGTTTATGTTCCACTAAAAAGAGAAGTAATGTTATAGATATTATATGGTCAAAGGGAATCAAGAGAAGAATAGGGAAAAATATAAAAACATTGTTCAAGGGAATAAGAGAAATAAGGATTTCCCCACATGTTATAATTTTTCAATGAAACACCCTATATCTTTCTTGTTGTGAAAGAGTTCTTTCTTCAAGTGTGAAGATAAAGTCCATTAGGTGCATGAATGAATGGGTAAGAAAGAAACCATTAATATTTATTTTTTCAATTATAAGGATATGGAACACTACACAAATGAATTCCCCAATCAACAATAGAATTTATCTCTTAATAAGATAATGGATCAAGGTCAATCTTGATTCATTGCTACCACTAAAGTGGAATAATTAAAGTGATTGCATATTTGTATTAATGGATTACATTGTAGTAGTATTTTATCAATGATATTATAGTTATAAGAACCAAAAAATTCATTAAGGATTGTACTATTGCTTTTTTTCATTTAGGATTTGAAATCTCATGTTGAATGGCAATGATAACCAAGAAAAGTGATTTAGTGGTAATATAATAATTTTTTAGAACACATGATTACAGGAAAGATAGACCTTAAAATTTTTCTATTTTTGAGTTAGTGATGTTTATGGAATATTTACATTAATGAATCAAATGGGATAATATTGATGTCCATATAACTGATCAGTGGCCAGATGAAAAATTGGTTTATATAATGTTTTATAGAGATTAAAATATTTTTGGATTTGTGGAATATTTTCAATAATCTATTATTGAATTTAAGGAATGAATAGGGAGTAAATTATTCGAATCACAAATGTTTTCATAAAGGGTATGTGGTGAATTAGGTCCCTACAATTCTTAAAAATAATATATAATCAAGGTATTCATATATTTTTCATTTGACATTATAATCTAATTTATGTTTTTAGGGATTAATTTTTGATATAATATTTCAGGATTATGGGTTTCGAATTTGTTTAGAAATATTTTATAGAATTATTAAGTAATCATATAACAATATATTTTGACAATATATTGTCAAACATATATATTAGAAAATATGATTCCTTATATTTTGACAATATATTGTCAAACATATATATATTATCATAAAGGGTAATATTTCAGGTTTATGGGTAATATGATTCCTTATATGACAATATATTTTGTACTCTAACTTGTTGGGATGAAGTTGGTGAAATGAATCTTGTTGATCGAAAACTTATAATGGGGTCAGTGGAAAAGCTAATGACTATTTGTAACACCCGAATGTTTTTATGAAATATTTTTGATTATTTTAATTGTTCAGTAGATTTCATTACATACAATCATGAGTTTAAATAAACTGTGAGACACCCTTATAATAAAATAACTATTTTACCCTATCTCGTAGGTTAGAGGGAATAAATATAACAAACTTAAGAAAATTTATGTTGAAATCATTAGTAACCAATTACTTATGAAATATATATATATATATATATATAAATTATATATTTGTATTTCTATTCTAATATGTTGAAGTAAATAATTTTTTTAAATGAAATTAATGAAATTTATATTTTATTTACTCAATATTATATTTTTTTAAATTCATATAATAGAAACTTTTGTCCTAGGGTATGAAAAAACCCTTTTTAATGTAAAAAACCAAATATTTTTTTTCAAAAAGGTAATTTTCCACCTTTTTTAGAGATCCCCATTTGAATTAGTATTTTGAAACATTAATAATTTTTAATGAAAACATAAAAATGTTCTTTAGAAGTGGGATATAAAATTTAATTTGGTTTAATTTTTGATATTTTCCTCATAACTTATATGTTTTGATTAATATTAAAAATATAATAAATTTTGATTGAAAACAACTTTTTTCACCAAAATAATTTCTATGGTTAAATTATAATATTGAGTTATTTTAAAGTATAAATGGAATATATTTTTATCATTAAATATAGTTTAATTAATTGTATTTAATGTTACATTTAATTCAGATGTAAAAATATTTCAATATTTCACAATGTTTTAACTTTCTAAACTCATTCTCTCTTTCCGACAACAGGGTTAATTTTAAATTAATTAGATCAAAGTTCGTGATTTTAATTTCAAAAAATTGATCCATATTTGTAATTATTATGTCCAAATTATGTAAATATCTTACTTATATTTTGGGGAGTCAAGAATAGTAAATTCATTAATTGTTATTAATATGGTAAAAGGGTAAATTTGGAATTTACGGGTAAAAATTATATTATATAATTACAGTAACATTTTTCCAAATATCATTGGATGAGTTTGTTTCGACAAAATGTATCTTTCGGTATAAATGGTGTCTTTTAAAAGCCAATTGTAAGTGATTTGGACATTTAATTAATTTTTTAATGAAAAGATAAATATGTCTTTATCAAATTTTAATTACTATATCATTTTTAATATAAGGTCATATAGAAGATAAATTATATTATATATACTTATTTGGAATATTAAATTTTTTTATTTATCATTGTAATTTATTTTTTATTTTTAGGAAATAAATGATTATCTTAAATACTTATACATTAATGATGTAGAAACTTTTTAATTGATGGGAAATCAAAAAAATAATTATTATTAAAGGGATAACAACCATTAAATGACCCAAAAACATGACCAAATATTATTTGTCAAGTTTATATTGGCCATAAACATCTAAGGGTATACTTATTTAACAGTTGAAACTTTATAGAAATATTATGAAATTTATATTATTTTATTTAAAGTGATGATACACTTTTCACATTCATGTTTTTATAAGTATAACATTTTTAAAGATGGATTTTGTAGAAAATATATTCACTTATAATTATTCTTATAAAATATTGTCTATTTATCTTCATTATAGTATTTTTTTAAATTTGTATTAAATAAATAGGCATATTAAATAATTACACAAAATATTTGTAGTCATTATTTTATTAAGGGAAGTATCAAATAACTAATATTAAAAAAATTAAAATAAACAGAATTTGGGAAATTAATATTACTAATTAATTTTCAATATATCTTTATCCTATTAGTAATATAATAAAATAATTGGTTTAATATTATCTTGTTAACATAATATTTTTAAAAATAAATGAATAGAATAGTGTCAAAGTTGACACTATTGATTGTTTATCAAAATAATGTATTATTAAATTATTTAAAAATCATAATTTTTTTAAAAAATATATAATAATTTGTATATGGTATAATATGTTATAATTTATTTAATTATTTTCTAATTGATTTCAAATAAGTAAATATTTCACCCATTTAATATTGAAATATTTGTTACTATAGTTAAAAATTTAATAGAATAACTAAGTATTAATTAAAATGACAAGGTTTAAATTGATAGAAATACTTTTCAGATATTTATTGGGTTGTTATATTACAAACCTATGTAACCTAATCTTCTAAAATAAGTTATTTTTGATGTTTTTGGATGAGGTTTTATTTTATATTAAGTTAATTACTAGGGAGATCCCAAAAGGGCCCCTCGCCTCAATTATAAAAGGGCACATCCTCCCTCACCTCTTCACTTCACATTTATAATTCAAGCTCATAAATACCTAGCCTATTTTCTTTATCAACATCAATTGTTATAATATTGATTTTCTTTTCTTCTTCAAATACCATCTCTAGTGCTTTCAAATGAGATTTAGAGGGAGCACGTCAACAAAGATGTAATATCCTCTACCGATTGTTTCGAAATTATTTCTTCTTATAATTAATCTTCATGATATGTTTCATTATAAGGTAATAAATCATGTATAAGTTATATACTGAGATTTAATTATGTTTATGAAACAACCATATTCCATCTTCTATTGATCATACGAAAAAAAATCACCACTCGTGCGTACGTATGAATTAACGTCTCCACACAGTAGTTTAATATGGGTTTCACCACAACTTTACTTGGATGGGGATAAAGATTTAAATATTAACTACATATTATTAATATAACATTACATTCATTTTCAGATATTATACACCATCCAGTTAAATACCATTCACTAATTATGGTAATGATATCATCGCTTGTGTGTACATACGATCTATCGTCTCCGTAATACGATGTGATTCATTCTACATGATGTTCATTAAAAATGATTATATAAATGGATGGAATGAATAAAAATGATATATATTATACTAATATCATTATGTAAATTATATAACTTAATCCTAAGAAGAGGAAAAAAATCTTATCTAACAAAACATGCGTACGAAAATAAAAAAGTTAACACCCGAAAGACAAGTAATAATGTTACAAAAAACAAATAATAATATTATCATACATGATAACATAATAATTAGTATGATTATGAAATAATTCAATGACAATTTTTAAATAATTTTAAATGAGGTACAGGTATATACAAAAGAAATCAGACCTTATGTAAGGGATAATTTCACAATATCATTATTATATGAGATTAATTATACATAATTATTTACTGGGGTATATTTATCATCCAAGTCCATGGTTCCAAATTTGGCATTATAGAATATTTTATCAATTATTATAATATTTAATAGATTCAATTTTACCCATTGGTAAATTTTTATAAAATTTTTTGAAGAGATTTTTTTTTCATTTTTGATACGAGGTACCTTTTTGACTTTTTGGGAAAATGTTCGAGGATAATTTTTTAACTTATACAACATTAATTGTGTTTTGTGTTTTCACAACATCTTATTTCCTTAAATATTACTCTACATGATTTCATGTTTATTTTCAACTAAATTATTTTCATTTAAAATTTCTTGGAATTTCAAGAAAAGAAAACATTTTTGAATAAAAAATGATAATTTCCTCAATGCTTGTTTCTTATGTTATAACTTTTGGGATTACATTCATTGATTCTAATAAACTTTTATGATTTATCCCATTGCATGATATAATGATCTTTTATACTCATAATAATATTTTAAAATGTTATGTTCTTTTGTATTATTTTATTACGATAAAACTCCTTTTATTATACAAAGAATGATCTCCTATTAAAGACTGGGAAAAGGAGAAACCCATTATAGTGACTCATTCAAAATAATAAAAACCAATAGGGAACATAGGCCAAACATGGACTGAAAACTAGGTAAGAAACATGTATTCAAGAAATAAGTATCCAAGAGTCCATTTCCCCCTATCAGCACCTACAATAGCAAAATCAGTCGAGGATGATGAACTGCTCCCTTGCCAGGAAATGTATCGTGATGGAAACAAAAAATGGGATACAAAGAAGATATATTATAAAATATTTGTTTAAGTTTCCCAGATTCTATAGATACTATTCTTATATGGTCTTGTTTGAAATTTATTATATTTTGTAATGATTTTTTTTAATTTTTGATGTAATATCAATTTATGTAAAGTATAGGTAGTTTTAGTTGGTATTATAGTAAATATATAGTTATCATTTGGAAACAAATATTATAAATACATAGTAAGAACCCAAAGGATATTTCAATGTATAGGTTACAATCCTAGTGTGTTATAAATCATCTTTAATAAACTATTATAAAAACTAAAGTGTACTAAACCTGTTTTTTCTTTATTATGTAGTTTTACCATTATTATTAGGGTTTCTCACACCATTCATTCTAATTTTAGTCAATGGATGGAACCTGGAGGAATCACGTTAATGCTGAATAAAATGATAAATGAAATGATTATCCTCAAGTGAAACCAGATATTATGGGAGATGTAATGAAATTTTCTAACTGTACTTAGAGGACTTTCTAAATCTATGAAACATGCAGAAATTCCAAATGAGAAAATGGGGGATCAAAATTATGTTGATTCTTTCATGAGGCAACACCCACTTTTTTTCAGTGGGTCTTCTGATACATTAGTTTCTAAATAATGGATCAATACCATTAAAAAGATATTTCCAGTTCTCCAAAGTTCAGAACATGATAATTTCACCTTAGAATTATATCATTTAGAAGGGGAAGATGATCAATGGTGGAACCATATCAAGAATAAGAGGCAAAGAGATGCACATTAATCTATGTAATGGGATGAGTTCATGAACTTATTTTTCAATAAGTGCACTCCTCGTATTACTTGAACAAAGATATAGAAGGAGTTACTTGATCTTAAGAAAAAGGTTGATGAAGCTGTTGGTACCATTGAAGAATATTTTACAAGACATGCAAGGTATACTTCTGGAATTATTATCCAAAATGAGAGTAAAATTTATGGATTCTTTAGTGTCTTAAAACAAAGTCTCTGAAGTGAATTATCCATAAGAGACTTATATTGCTACAAGGAAATCGTTTTATTTGCTCTCAAGGATGATATAGATATTGAAGTAACTTATCAGTCCTATAAGATTGATAAGAATAGAAAAAAGGAATTCAAGGGAAAATCTAATGACCACACTGAAAAGAAGATGATTTTTTTCCTTAATCTCAATGTGTGGAATGAAATATGGGGGAATTAGTTTTAATGGGACTAGAAAATGTTTTACATATTGAAGAAAAGATCATCAGGTATCTAAACACCAAAGTGATGGTAAAAATATCAATAATGATCTGAATAAAGAAAAGGGTACATAGAATGTACCTCCTACACAACTATATTACAAGTGAAAGGAAATTGGGAATTATTCTAATCAATTCCCTAATACAAGGGTTATTGATGATGACCGATGTTAGTAAACTCTTGAGGCCAAAGATAAAGGAAAGTTACATGTGATCACTATCGGCGATATGGAGTTTGAAAATGAAGTGGTGTAAGGAAAAATTGCCATCAACTCTGGAGTAGAAAATGTTTTATTTTACTATATATCCACCCACTCTTTTTTGATGAATTTTCTAATGGTATCTTTGTATTACCTCAATAATTCTATATTGAGTTCACTATGAAAACTCCTAATGGCACGGTGATCACTTAAAAATTTTATAATTATTTTCCTGTTGAAGTTTATGGGATATTGATTCCTATAAATCTTTTGATCCTTCTTACCGTAGAATTTAATGTGATTCTTGGCATGGATTGGATTTGTCTATATGGAGATCATATCAATTTCTAAGGATGGGAAGTCACATTTCATATTCTATATCAATATATGATCATCTATCAACGCAAAGATGAATATGACCTTTCTATAGAAATTTCTTCAATCTGATGGGTTTTGATTACTATAAATGAATTTATCTATCTCAAACGGTTTGGTAAAAACTCCCAATTTAGAATAAACCCATTGTACGAGAGATTGATGATGTATTTCTGGAAGAATTTATAGGTATTCCACCGAATCATGTTGTTTTGTTTTCAATATAACTCATAATATGTTACATTCGTATTTCAAAGTCACATTATATAATAGACCCTATTGAGTTGCAAGAATTGAAGAAGAAACTCTAAGAGAATCTTTACAACAGATTCATACACCCTAGTGCATCACCTTGGGTAGAACCTATTCTCTTTGTTAACATTAATAGGGATCAATGAGTCTTTGTATAGTTTATTGAGAACTTAACAAGATCACTATCAAGAAATAATATCCTCTTACCTGCATCGACGACTTATTGGAACAACTACACAGATCCCAATACTTTTCCATTGTTGATCTTCATTCACAATAAAATCAATTAAGGGTCAAGAATGATGATATACAAAAGATGGCATTCCCTACAATGTATGGATACTATGAATTTATAGTGATGCCTATTGGTATTTATAATCCCCTCACAATCTTTATGGATCTAAATAATTGAGTATTTAAGGACTATCTTGCTCAGTTTTTTGTAGTCTTTTTAGATAATATACCTATCTATTCCAAGATCAAGGAAGAGAATGAATATCATTGGAGAATTGTACTGATGGCCTTGATAAAGGATAATCCTTTTAAAAAAATTCCATCTTCAAATTCTGGATTCAAAAAGATTCATTTTTGGGTTACATAATCTAAAGAGAGGGGATATTTGTGGTTCTAACAAAATATAAAGTTATTGAACATTGGTCTTCAAAGATCTAAAAATAATGTTAGCCAATGTACCTATGCTCACACTACCTTGTAGTGGATAAAGGGTTACGATCTATGTTGATGTATCCAATAATGGGCTGGGTTTTGGTCTCCCAAAAAATTATATGGTGACATCTCATGACTTAGAAAAATTGAAAATCCCAAAAAAAAAACCCAACTCATGAGTAGGTGTTAGATAGGATAATATTTTCACTAAATATTTGTCAGTGTTATCATTTTGGTTAAAGGTGTGATATTTACACTGATCATAAAAGTTTAATGTTTATTTTAACATTATAGGAGATGAATATGCATCAAAGAAGATGGCCAGAGTTGATTAATGATTACGACTACTCAATACATTACCACCCTGGGAAAGTGCACATGGTGGAATATGCTTTGAGTTGAATGTACCACGATAGACTATCTATGGTGAGGATCATAAAGGATCTATTATTTATGGCTTTTCAGAGTATATATCTTTAAATTTTAAAGGAAGTAATGAAATCATATCTTTCTCAAATGAATGTTCTAATGTTTATACAAGTGAGGACTAAGGAGGTACAGAAGGAAGATGTAGAACTAAAACAGAAGGAGAGAAATGTTCCGGAATTAAACTTTGATTGTGTTGAACTAATAAGGTTCGTGAACCATATTTTTATTCCTCACATATCAGAATTAAATAAGGAGCTATTACATGAGTCTCATAGTTATTTATTCTCTATCCATCCTAGAATTATAAATATGTACGAAGTCCTGAAAGTGTATTTTCAGTGGGATGGCATGAAAAGAGATGTTTCTAAATATATCTCTCCATGCTTGGTTTGTCTACAAGTAAAGGCATATAGTTAGAAGTAAAAGGGGATTTTACAACCATTTTCCATACCAGAATAGAAATATGAAAACATCACTATGGATTTTTTCATCAAAATCCCCAAAACGTCTAATGGAAATTTTTATATACGGGTTATAGTTGATCTCCTTATAAAGTCGGCAGCCATCATTACTATTAGATAGTATTTATACCATAATGATATATCCATGATATTTCTAAAAGAAGTGGTAATATTTTATGGAGTAACACTATCCATTATATCTAATCAAGATCTTAGGTTTACCAAGATGTTCTAGTGAATTATTCGGCAAGATCTGGATACAGAGTCATGTTTCATCACTACATATCATCCTCATATGGATGATCAGTCTGAAAGGATAGTTCAAAATCTATAAGACATGTTGAGAGATTTATATATAGATTTCAAAAGTGGTTGGGATCAATAGCTACCATTCGTGGAATTTTATTACAAAAATATGTTTACCTTCAATATTCAGATGGATCCTTAAGAATACATCTATGAAATGATGTTCATTACTCTATCTTGTTGGGATGAAGTTGGGGAACAAAATATATTAGGACCTTATCTTGTTGTTGAAATAGAATAAAATGTCATATTTATTCAACAACACATAATAGTAGCTCAAAGTCGACAAAAAAGTTATTCTAACGACTGAATAAAATACCTAATGTTTGAAGTGGGTGATAAGGTGTTTATATGAATATCTCCCTAGAAGAGAGTAATGAGATTCAGAAATAATGAAAAGTTGGTCCATATGTATATCCTCCCTTTTGAAATTATGGATCATGTTGGTAAGGTAACATACTGATTAACACTTCTACCAAATATCTCTCATGTTCATAACGCGTTCTATGTATCTATACTCGGAATGTAAACACCTTATCCTTCACATGTACTAAACTCAAAATTTTTACCACAAGAGTAAAATATTTCTTATGAAGAACAACCGATAGATATGCTGGATCATAGTGAAAAGGTCTACGAAGTAAGAACACTCTATTGGTTAATGTTTTATGGAGGAACAAACAATTTTTTGAAGTTACGTGGGATCTTGACGATGTAATGAGGTAGAAGAATCCTCGTCTCTTTGTTTTTGAATGAAAAATTATGAGGGAAAAATTCACCTTAAGGTGGCATGGAATGTAACACCCAGATGTTTTTTTGAAATAGTTTATATAAATTTAATTCTTCAATAGCAATAATTGCCCACAAATGGTGAGTTTAAACGACCCACAAGATACCCTTAGGGTAAAATTAACATTTTAACCTATCTATTAGGTTAGATGGAATAAATATAACTAACTTATGAAAACATATAGTGAAATAATTGGCTACCATTTATTTATGAAAAACTATATAAATCATTTTTTTGGTATTAATAAATTTATTGAATTACAATTAGTAAATGAAATTAATGAAATATATACTCTCTATACTTATTAAAATATTTTTTATATTCACACAAGAGATATTTTTTCATAGGGTATGAATAAACCCTATTTAATTTATAAAAACCTATATTTTTTAAAAGGGTAATTTTCTACATTTAAATATAAAACCCCTTATACATTAATATTTTGACACTTTAATAATTTTTAAAATACAGAATATAAATGTTCTTTGGAAGTGGGATATAAAAATTTAATTTGGATGAATTTTTTATATTTTTCTAAAAACATTCATGTTTTGATGAATAGTAAAAATACATAAAATGTTAATTGAAAACAAATTATTTCAAAACAAAAATTAAATGCTTAAATTATAAAATTAAATGGTTTTGAAGTATAAAAATTATTTTATTTTTATCATTCAATATTATTTATTACATTATAATTATTTTTACATTGAATTCAAATTAAAAAAAATCAATCTTTTGTAGTGTTTTAACTTTTAAAACTCGTTCTATTTTTTTGATAATTGGATTAATTTTAAATTAATTACTACAGCTTATATTCAATGACTTATAAAAAATGTATTTAAATTTATAATTAGTAAGTGAAAATTATGTAAATATATTTCTTTTATTTTTGGGCATCCGGAATAGTAACAATGGCAATTTTAATAAATACGGTAAAAGGGTAAATCGGATAATTAAGGGTAAAAATAATAATATTAAATTAATATAACAATTTTCCAAATATAAATAGATGATTTCTTTCAACCTAAATCATCCTTGGGTCGAAATGGGGTCCTTTTGAAGCCACTTGGATAAGATTAGAACATTTACATAATTTTATTGAAAGAAAAGATAAATATTTCCCACTAAAATTTCAGTAATAATATCATTTTTAATATAAGGTAATAAATACAAAAAATTAGATTATAAATATTCATTTGAAAGTTATTTTTCAATCATGATAATTTATTTTTAATATTTACAAAATTAATAATTCACTTAAATACTTATAATTTAATGATGCGAAAATTATTTAATTGATGAGAAATCAATAAAATATTTATTATTAAAGTAATAATAACAATTAAAATACCCAAAACTTGACAAAATATTTTTGGTTGATTATATATAGACAATAACTATCCAATAGTCTATTTATTGACCATTTGGAGCGTTATAGAAGATATTGTGACACATATATTATTTTATTTAAAGTGATGATAAACTTACCAATTTTAGGTTTTAATAAGTTTCAAATTTTTAGTGTTGGATTATAAAAAAGATATATTCTACTATATGTTTTCTTATGAAATATAAGGGATTTATATATTTCATGGTATTTTTAATATTTTATTCAACTAATAAGCATATTAAATAGTAACACAAAACTATAGTAGTAATTATTTTTTAAAGGGAAATATCAAATAAATATTCTTAAAAATATTAATATGAATATAATATGGGATAATTAATAGGTACAAAAAATTTTATTTATGACCTTACCCCCACAGGAATATAATAAAATAATTGGTTTGAATTTATCTTATTATCCTAATAACTATTTATTGACTATCAAAATAGTGTTTTATTAAATTATTTAAAAATAATAAAACATTTTAAAAAATATATAATAATTATTATATGGTTTGAAATTTTCTAATGAAATTTTTATTTTATAATATAAATAAAAAAATTAAATATCCCCCCTTTTAATATTGAAATATTTGTTACCCTAGTTAAAAATTAAATAGAATAACAATGTGTTAATTAAAATGATAAGGTTTAAATTGATAGAAGAATATGTCCAGAATTTATTTTCTGATGATATTATAACCCTTTATCATCTGATCTTATAAATTGAGACATTTTGGCAGTTTTTTGATGGGTTTTGATTTAATATTAAATTAATATTTTGGATTTCCCAAAAGTGCCCCTCGCCTCAATTACAGATGGGAACCTCCTCCCTCCACTATTAACTTCACTTTGTATCTTAATTCTAGGAAATACCTTACCTATTTCCTTTCTCAAATTTTCTAATTACATTTTATAGGTTATTCTATTCTTCAAATACAAACTCTAGTTATTTAATAGAAGATTTAGTAGAAGAACGTTAAAGAACAGATAATCTCCTCCACCGATTCATTCAAACTTCTTTCTTCTTCAACATTCTCTTCAGGATTTGTATAATTTTAAATTAATAACTATAGAATCACTTATATAAAATTATTTTTTTATGATTATGAAAAAAAATATTCTATCTTCAATCCATCATACAAAAAACGAAATCACTATGCTTGTGTACGTACGGCATACCATCTCTACACTGTGGTGTAATCTGTTTTTCACCACCACCTTAATTGGATGAGTATAATGATGGAAATAATAACTTTATATGATTATTATAACATTATATTAATTAAAAAATATTATACACAATCCACTTCAATAACATTCAACAATTATGGGAATGATATCATCCCTTGTCCGTTTGTACGACCTACCATCTCCTCGATGAGATGTGATTCATTCTACATGATATTCATTAAATAATGATTATATAAATTAATGGAATGAATAAATATTATATATATTATACTAATATCATTATTTAAATGATATAACTATATTCTAATAAAAGGAACAAGAACTTATCTGAAAAAATATGCATATAAAAATAAAGAAGTTAACAGCCAATGGTTGACTAACAATGTTACTATTAAACAAATGATTATATGATCATACATGTTATCCTAAAAAATACTATGATTATGAAATAAGTTAATGAAATAATTTAAATCATTATTCATGAGTTTAAGATACATACCAAGGGAATCATACTTGAGGTAAGGGATAATTTCTCAATCTCATTATTATAGGAGTTTAATTATATATAAGTATTTATTGGGGTATATTTATCATCCATATCCATGATTCATAATTATTTATTCCAAAATAATATTTCCATTATTATAATTTTTTTGTGTCAATTTTACATGTGATTAAATTTTCATTAAATGGTATGAATGAAATATTTTTTATTTTTCGATACGAGGTACATTTTTGAATTTTCAGAAAATGTATGAGGATAATGTTTTTTAAAATAATACTATATGAATGGATTTTTAAACTTTCATAATGCCTTATTTTCATGAATATTATACTAAATGATTTGTAGTTTATTTTCAAATAAATCCCATTCTTTTAGAATTGTTCAGCATTTTGAGAAAAGAAAACATTTTTGAAAAATAAAGGATATTTTCCTCAAGAATTAATTTCAGAAGTTATACAAAAATTATTTCCCATATAAGATGGAATTATCTAATATGGTTATGTTTCTAGTATAATATCATTATTTTTCCTATGTTATGATTGTTTTTATTATGTATTTCTATCAATTTAATCCCTTTGTTTTACTTGGATTATGTTATGGTGGAATCATGTTTAAAGAACCCAATTTTATTCCTTGGGTTAGGATGAATGATTTATGTTTTTGTGGAACACGTAAAAATGATTTCATTATAATATTAGTCGGACATATATCTCAATCAAATTAATTGGGTAAATATTTATATCTCATTATATAGGTATGTATGGAATAGGAAATGATCTCAATTTAGTGGTAAATGGATGGAATAAGGAGTGAACTCAATTCAACAATAGAAATTGTCCAATATGATGGTATTGGAAATGAGATTTGACTAATATGAAATTATTTTATATGCTTTTGTGTAGGCCAAAAAAGTTTTCATCTGATATTATGAATTTTTGGATTATGTTAATTTATTCTTATAAATGTTTATGATTTATCCCATGGCATGATATCACGGTCATTCATATGGAGGATAATATTTTGAAATGTTATGTTATTAGGTCTTATGATTATGATATGATTGATATATCCCTTTTTCACCCTTAATGTAACACCCCAGGTAAATAAGGAATATGACATTTTCATATTTATCCATATTTGTGAATAAAATATTAATATGACTTTAAAGGGGACGCTATGCTTGATGGCGTACCCAACACGCAACAACGAGTTTCTTGGGAATCTTACGTTGCACTCTAATAATAAAATAATATTATTTTAAATGGTAGTTAACATGTAGCCGTTGTAATGGAGGGAATGGATAGAAATAACTAAAATATGATTATATATGTTCTTAAATATTTTTACATTTGTACAATAAAAGATAAAGGCTTAAAATACGGAAAGAATTCAATTTTAGGCGTATATGCCCTAGTTTTCACTAAAGGTTCACTTATCACCTTTTGATGGAGAACCGTCATTAAATATAGTTTTGTTCACTCTTATACATTCTTTTGGACCAAATAAAACTCTTATTAAGAATCGGGACATCAAAATTTACTTTGTGTAAATTTTTGGTATCTTTCCGATAAAGTTCATTTTTTTAATGAATAGTGTAAAATGTTGTATTTTAATTCAAAACCACTTTTTAATCTAATTTATTTATATGATTAGAATATATTTTGAATTGGTTTCAAAGTGAAATTAGAAATTATTTTTACCATTAAATCCAATAGTTTTCGTTGGAATCAATTTCACTTTGAAATCAGACTTAAACTAGTGTCAATCTTTTGATACTTATTGTTTCATAAAACACGCTATTTGATATGACAGCAGGAATTAATTATTAAATTAATTAATGTGACTTATATGTTTTCAATTTGGTAAATTGGACTTCATTTTTGAATTCAGAATATCAAATATATCTTAGGGTGAATTTTTTGGATTTTTCTGAAAAACTTCAATTTATGATGAATAGTGAAACCACTAAGTGGTACTTATAAAAACTAATTTTCCGTTTAAATGAAATTTTGCCATCATTGTGTTTTGATTTTCAAAAATCCGACATACATGGTTGTCATTAAGAAGTAAAATGTGGTTCAATGAGATTAAAATAATTTTTTGGTGAATAGTAACTTATTAAGTTTTTAATCGCGATTAGTGGTAATTAGTGTAGTTTAAGGTAAAAATAATGCTTTAATAAAATGAGATGAGATTGACACATGTCTTACCCTCATTGGTTGTATCATGGCCGACCAAGACAAGCCATGGGTCAACTTGGGGACCCCATGGATCCACTTTGGTTGGGAAATGACATAAATAACATTTTATTTAATGTAAAAGTAAAATTGACACAAACATGATATGTTTTACTAAAACAATTTTTAAGTGGGGTTATACAAGTAATATTTTTTATTATAAATATTCATTGGAAATACAAAAAGATTTCCTACATCATATTATTTTTTTATAATTTTTAGACATTAAATAAATTAAATTATTTATGACATAATAATGATGCAGCGATGACATCATTATTTGACGATTTAAATAAAATGGAAAGATAATGTAAAATATATGAACTACACATGTCCAAAACTTATTGGATGAGTGGATTTCGAAGCCTTATCACCTTATCCAAGAATTATATCAATTTGGGACCTTTTGAAACCGAAAAACATTTTCAAATAAAGTAATATTTCTTTACTTTCCAAAAGTTCCCCTCCTCTCCTCTTATAAAAGGCCCCCACCTCTACCTCATTTAACACACTCCTCAAGACTTTGGCTCGCCCAACCCCTGCCCATTTACTCTCTACACAACCCTCTCCTCATCCTAGAGGATCCCCTTTGGGCAGAATCCTTTCAAAGGAAGCCTTTAGGCTCAAATCAAAAGGAGTTACATTTTTAAAGGTAATTCATTCTCTCATGTTCATTTGTTTTATTTTGCTTCTCCAACCCCCTAAACTCTTTTTATTTACTTCTTTTGTAACAACACCAGTATCTTCAATATACTAGGATGTTTTTATAAGATTTATTCTAGCTACACTCTCACACAACTACATCAAATGGTTAAAGAACGTACGGTTTCCGTGGATGGTGAAATTCCGCCTCCCGAAATGATGATTGTTCAATACTCATTTAACACCTTCAACGGTGGCCATTATGATGTAACTATTTTTATATATGATATATAATTTGTTTATGTTTTATTTATGCTTCTATATTTTTCATTTTTTGTCTTACCTTTATGGATTCCATTATGGGTATACGGGATATCTTCATTTAAGGAAGTGCGGACTACCGCCCCCTCAAAGTGATTTGATTCGTTAAATACCATATGTGGGATGTATAAAGGATGGAAATATGATATTATATATGATATTATACTGGAATTATAATATAACTTTATATCAGTATTATTCCATTCTATAAAATACGAAATAGAAATGAAAGTAGCGTTCATGCGTACGTACGGCTTACCGTCTCCATGAACGGTGCATTTCATTTCTTACCTCTAAATGATTATGTAATTTTATAAATGCATGAATGTACTGGATATATATGACATATATGATATATACATAATGAATACAATTCTGGATATAATAAACATTTGTCCACACGAACAACATGTAATTGTAAGAAGTCCACTTTCGACTTAAGAACCAAATATCGGCAAAACAAATATTATTAACTTAAATGATTACATAATGTTTATGACATGGGAATAAGTGGTATAAAAGTAATAATGAACTTTAAAAAGGTTCTTAAGGAATTAGAAATTAACTCAAGTTTATTATTCAGGAGATTAAAGAACGATCGAGTCAAGTCGGACCCGAGGTAAGGGATCCTACACCTCTCTTTCTTTTTAAGTACACTCTTTTATGTCATTCCTTTTAAAGCTCATCTTTCTTGTTATTTGGGTGATCTTTTATATTAAACATACTGTAATTTTTATTTTCATGTGATGAGAGACCCTATTCTCTCTCATCAATCCATTTTGGAAGTTTTGAGTGGCGCCGTTAGGCTGCCGAACTTTCGTAAGAGATCTAACCTCTCTCTTTCTTTTTAAGTACTCTCCTTTATGTCACTTCTTTTAAACTCCTCCTTGCAATGTTGGGGGATTTTCTTTTATATTCCACTTTCTGTAAATTCTATTGTAATATGATGGGATACTCTATTTGATCTCATCAATCCATATTCGGAAGTTTTATGTGGCGCCGTTAGGCTGCCGAGTTTTCGTAAGGGATTTTTCATCTCACTTTTATTCCCATGAGATTTATGCTACATTTGCCACAAATTCCATTGAGTGGTGTATGTAATGCCAATTATTCTACTCTTTGTGTAATATACTTTCGTTTATGAGTATTTACATCAATGATCTATTGTCCTTCTTTCATGGGGTGTATGTTTTGAAAGATACCCAAGTCGGTAAGGGAACCTTTCACCCTCCTCTTTTTTTAAAAGACTTCTTCTATTTGGTATTTTAATTTACATATTTTTATGTTGGGATATTTTCTCATATATACTTATTGATGTATATTTTATGTCCAAGTGATGAGATACACTTTTTATCTATCATCAACTCATTTTGATGTGATGTCGTTAGGCTGTCAAGGGAACTCTTTAACCCAATTTCGATTTCTTTGGGTTCAAATTGTAGTCATTGAATATGTAATCCATGGAATATGTGTGAATGACCTTTTATTGTTTTACAAGTAATATCCACTTATATTTGGTGTATATATATTTGTCACACTTATTTTTGAGATTTATTTGTCCTTAATTTAAGGATACCTTCTTTATAAGGGATTTCATCACATTTGACATTTCTATTGAGGGTTCATTGTTGTTATGCACCAATTCACTCTTATATGGTTTATATACTGTCCTTTGGAGTATTATATCATGAATCCTTTTATTGTCATGATATTATAAAGTTCTGACTAAATGTTATTCCTCGATTACTGTATTCAAGTGTCTCTAATTTTGGTAAAACCCCTTTAACCAAAATATCGTTTTAAATGTTTAAATTATTTGTTCTTATTAATATCCGTGTTTTCAAAATGGTTTTAAGGATTTATTTATATGGATATTAATGGTTTAAAATGTTAAAAGCTTCAAGGTGGTATGGGACACTTTGATTCAAAAATCTTTTTATTAAATGTTTTAAATTGTTTTGGAAATGGTTTCTTTTTGAATGGATTCATTATTTCAATATCCTAAAATGTTATATTGAGATTGAAATGTGAAAATGTTATGTTTCCTTTATTCATGTTTATGTGATACGATTATGTTATGGTTCTTGGGCATTGTTATGAAGAACGGGTGGTTCCGTGATAAACTAAGGGCGGGTGAGCCCGATATAGCTCTCCAATGCATTGGATAACGCGAAGGAGTGAAACGTTAAGGTTTCTCCGAAGAGATTTAGGGAATATACTGTGATGGGTATTCCAAACATAACCAAGAGGGTTACTCCCTACGTAAGAATGTTATGAATGCCTCAAGTTACCTTTATGTCTTATGTTTTCTATGATTTATTCATGATTTGATATGCCTATGTTTTATGGGTAAAGTATGATTTCATTCTTATGTATATATGAACTCACATTTCCTTTCCATATTTTTATAACCCTTACTGAGCTTTTTATGCTCATCCCAAGTTTTTGAAATGCTTTTCATAGGTCAAGGGAAAGGTACATGATGTGACGATAGTGTCAAGGATGTGTCAAGAAAGAATCCGTGTTTTATTTTAAATAGGTTTCCATTAATGGGAAGAATGAATATTGTCTTTTATGTAACCACCTTGTTTAAATGTGGAATGTAATGGAAGTTTCATGATCTAATTCTCTAAAACTCTAAACCTGAAAAGATCCTCAATGTGTAAACTTGTAATAACTCAAGTTTAAGTAAGGTTTAAGGCTGGGGCCTTATAGTTGGTATCAAAGGACGGTTTAGATAACTTTAGAGGTTAGGGTATTCTTTAATCATAAGTGACATTACCATAATGGTTAGGATTTTAGAAAGAGTCCTAGTTTTAGATAAAGTTAATGAGTAAGTATATCATAGTGTTTACCTTCATCGTTAGTACATGATGGTTTTGTTGATATACTCACACTGACCTTTTTGGTTTTAGTAAATGGCTGGATCTAGAAGGAACCAAAGTGACAATGGGTTTGAAGGAAACTGTGGTGGTTCTCTGATTAAGATACTCGATGAGATGGGGGATTCAATGAGGAATCTCATGGTTTTTCTAAACCAACTATCAAGGAGTCATGATCAACCACTTGAACCTTGGTGAGTTCTCTAATGCATCATGTACGAGATGGCCAACTCGATGTGGAAATTCAGGTAATAATTATTAAGGTAACCATTAGGGTTTATATGATCCTTACTTTTGAGGTAATTATGGGTTATTATATGATATGATGGAAAATGAAGGGCATGAGATAAAATTGAGGTTAAAATATGTTATGATTATTCTTGAAGATTTTATCTCTTTTTGGGGAATGTTTTAAGAATTATATAGTTTTGGAAAAAGGACAACATGCAGACCGTGTGACATCCCGTCGCATCGGACAAAGCTGCGGGAATCGAACCCACAACCAAAGTGCGACTGGTATTTATCACCTACCACTGGTCTACGTGAAGTCCCTGGTTAGTTTGACTGATTCTTTTTAGTTATATGATTTTATGAATTAAGATTAAGTTGATTTTGGAGGATATGTGATTAGGATAATTACTTTTCAATGTGAGACTTTAGGAGCAACTGATGTTGTTTGGAGATAAATGTTACGATTTAACTTGGAAGACTTTGTGAATAAATCCTTCAAATATTTGGGTTTCAATCTTATATTGGTTTACTTTGAAGAATTTTATGGACAAATTGTTTATCGGATGGTCCTCGTTGAACTTTGGGTTTTGTTGGACAAATTTTGGATATTAAGAATAGATTTTCTTTTTATAAGGGGTTATCCTTTTCTGGATTATCTGATCTTGTACTAACCTTTTTGGTTTTGGTTTTGGTTTTGGTTAAAGCCTAAATACATGGGATGTATATAGTTCTCTTTTGGGGATTAGGTGATTCTCTAGAAGTTGATTACTCTAAATGCGAACAAGTCTCCCTAAATACTCGTCTTTTGGAGAAAATATGAGTTTGTGTAAGGAATCTAATAAAACTTGAAAGTAAATATGATAAGTGATTATGTTTCCTTATGAATAAATTTCTCAATAAAAAGTAACTTAAAACAAAAATGTTTTCTATTAACTTTTCCTACTGGGGAATCGAATACCGTTTAACCCATCACAAGTTTGTGATTTTCTCGTGGTTAACTTTCTCCTAAACATGTTTTCTATCACTCTCCATCAGACCATGACCCTTTGTTTTTTCCTCCATGTCCATATTTTCATACTTAGAATCCTAGTATGGGTTAACTCGGGTGACCTCTGTGCTTATCTTTCTTTATTTTAAAGTGATTGTTTTACCGACTCTTGTTCCGATGTGGGACGTTCAAGGATGTTTCCAAGCGCAATTTTAAAATTGCGAGGACGCAATTCCCAAAAGGGGGGAAGGATGTAACACCCCAGGTAAATAAGGAATATGACATTTTCATATTTATCCATATTTGTGAATAAAATATTAATATGACTTTAAAGGGGACGCTATGCTCGATGGCGTACCCAACACGCAACAACGAGTTTCTTGGGAATCTTACGTTGCACTCTAATAAGAAAATAATATTATTTTAAATGGTAGTTAACATGTAGCCATTGTAATGGAGGGAATGGATAGAAATAACTAAAATATGATTATATATGTTCTTAAATATTTTTACATTTGTACAATAAAAGATAAAGGCTTAAAATACGGAAAGAATTCAATTTTAGGCGTATATGCCCTAGTTTTCACTAAAGGTTTACTTATCACCTTTTGATGGAGAACCGTCATTAAATATAGTTTTGTTCACTCTTATACATTATTTTGGACCAAATAAAACTCTTATTAAGAATCGGGACATCAAAATTTACTTTGTGTAAAATTTTGGTATCTTTCCGATAAAGTTCATTTTTTTAATGAATAGTGTAAAATGTTGTATTTTAATTCAAAACCACTTTTTAATCTAATTTATTTATATGATTAGATTATATTTTGAATTGGTTTTAAAGTGAAATTATAAAATATTTTTACCATTAAATCCAATAGTTTTCTTTGGAATCAATTTCACTTTGAAATCAGACTTAAACTAGTGTCAATCTTTTGATACTTATTGTTTCATAAAACACGCTATTTGACATGACAGCGGGAATTAATTATTAAATTAATTAATGTGACTTATATGTTTTGAATTTTGTAAAATGGAATTCATTTTTGAATTCAGAATATCAAATATATCTTAGGGTGAATTTTTTGGATTTTTCTGAAAAACTTCAATTTATGATGAATAGTGAAACCACTAAGTGGTACTTATAAAAACTGATTTTCCGAGTAAATGAAATTTTTCCATCATTGTGTTTTGATTTTCAAAAATCTGACATACATGGTTGTCATTAAGAAGTAAAATGTGGTTCAATGAGATTAAAATAATTTTTTGGTGAATAGTAACTTATTAAGTTTTTAATCGTGATTAGTGGTAATTAGTGTAGTTTAAGGTAAAAATAATGCTTTAATAAAATGAGATGATCTTGACACATGTCTTACCCTCATTGGTTGTATCATGGACGACCAAGAAAAGCCATGGGTCAACTTGGGGACCCCATGGATCCACTTTGGTTGGGAAATGACATAAATAACATTTTATTTAATGTAAAAGTAAAATTGACACAAACATGATATGTTTTACTAAAACAATTTTTAAGTGGGGTTATACAAGTCATATTTTTGATTATAAATATTCATTGGAAATAAAAAAAGATTTCCTACATCATATTATTTTTTTATAATTTTTAGACATTAAATAAATTAAATTATTTATGACATAATAATGATGCAGCGATGACATCATTATTTGACGATTTAAATAAAATGGAAAGATAATGTAAAATCTATGAACTACACATGTCCAAAACTTATTGGATGAGTGTATTTCGAAGCCTTATCACCTTATCCACGAATTATATCAATGTGGGACCTTTTGAAACCGAAAAACATTTTCAAATAAAGTAATATTTCTTTACTTTCCAAAAGTGCCCCTCCTCTCCTCTTATAAAAGGCCCCCACCTCTACCCCATTTAACACACTCCTCAAGCCTTTGGCTCGGCCAAACCCTGCCCATTTACTCTCTCCACATCCCTCTACTCATCCTAGAGGATTCCCATTGGGAAGAATCCTTTCAAAGGAAGCCTTTAGGCTCAAATCAAAAAGAGTTACACTTTTAAAGGTAATTCATTCTCTCAGGTTCATTTGTTTTATTTTGCTTCTCCAACCCCCTAAACTCTTTTTATTTACTTCTTTTGTAACAACACCAGTATCTTAAATATACTAGGATGTTGTTATAAGATTTATTCTAGCTACACTCTCACACAACTACATCAAATGGTTAAAGAACATACGGTTTCCGTGGATGGTGAAATTCCGCCTCCCGAAACGATGATTGTTCAATACTCATTTAACACCTTCAACGGTGGCCATTATGATGTAACTATTTTTATATATGATATATAATATGTTTATGTTTTATTTATGCTTCTGTATTTTTCATTTTTTGTCTTACCTTTATGGATTCCATTATGGGTATACGCGATATCTTCATTTAAGGAAGTGTGGACTACCGCCCCCTCAATGTGATTTGATTCGTTAAATACCATATGTGGGATGTATAAAGGATGGAAATATGATATTATATATGATATTATACTAGAATTATAATATACCTTTATATAAGTATTATTCCATTCTATAAAATATGAAATAGAAATGAAAGTAGCGTTCATGCGTACGTACGGCTTACCGTCTCCATGAACGGTGCATTTCATTTCTTACCTCTAAATGATTATGTAATGTTATAAATGCATGCATGTACTGGATATATATGACATATATGATATCTACATAATGAATACAATTCTGGATATAATAAACATTTGGCCACACAAACAACATGTAATTGTAAGAAGTCCACTTTCGACTTAAGAACCAAATATCGGCAAAACAAATATTATTAACTTAAATGATTACATAATGTTTATGACATGGTAATAAGTGGTATAAAAGTAATAATGAACTTGAAAAAGGTTCTTAAGGAATTATAAATTAACTCAAGTTTATTATTCAGGAGATTAAAGAATGATCGAGTCAGGTCGGACCCGAGGTAAGGGATCCTACACCTCTCTTTCTTTTTAAGTACACTCTTTTATGTCATTCCTTTTAAAGCTCAACTTTCTTGTTATTTGGGTGATCTTTTATATTAAACTTACTGTAATTTTTATGTTCATGTGATGAGAGACCCTATTCTCTCTCATCAATCCATTTTGAATGTTTTGAGTGGCGTCGTTAGGCTGCCGAACTTTCGTAAGAGATCTAACCTCTCTCTTTCTTTTTAAGTACTCTCCTTTATGTCACTTCTTTTAAACTCCTCCTTGCAATGTTGGGGGATTTTCTTTTATATTCCACTTTCTGTAAATTCTATTGTAATATGATGGGATACTCTATTTGATCTCATCAATCCATATTCGTATGTTTTATGTGGCGCCGTTAGGCTGCCGAGTTTTCGTAAGGGATTTTTCATCTCACTTTTATTCCCATGAGATTTATGCTACATTTGCCACAAATTCTATTGAGTGGTGTATGTAATGCCCATTATTCTACTCTTTGTGTAATATACTTTCGTTTATGAGTATTTACATCAATGATCTATTGTCCTTCTTTCATGGGGTGTATGTTTTGAAAGATACCCAAGTCGGTAAGGGAACCTTTCACCCTCCTCTTTTTTTAAAAGACTTCTTCTATTTTGTCTTTTAATTTACATATTTTTATGTTGGGATATTTTCTCATATATCCTTATTGATGTAAATTTTATGTCCAAGTGATGAGATACACTTTTTATCTCTCATCAACTCATTTTGATGTGATGTCGTTAGGCTGTCAAGGGAACTCTTTAACCCAATTTCGTTTTCTTTGGGTTCAACTTGTAGTCATTGAATATGTCATCCATGGAATATGTGTGAATGAACTTTTATTGTTTTACACTTAATATCCACTTATATTTGGTGTATATATATTTGTCACACATATTTTTGAGATTTATTTGTCCTTAATTTAAGGATACCTTCTTTATAAGGGATTTCATCACATTTGACATTTCTATTGAGGGTTCATTGTTGTTATGCACCAATTCACTCTTATATTGTGTATATACTGTCCTTTGGAGTATTATATCATGAATCCTTTTATTCTCATGATATTATAAAGTTCTGAATAAATTTTATTCCTCGATTACTGTATTCAACTGTCTCTAATTTTGGTAAAACCCCTTTAACCAAAATATCGTTTTAAATGTTTAAATTATTTTTTCTTATTAATATCCATGTTTTCAAAATGGTTTTAAGGATTTATTTATATGGATATTAAAGGCTTAAAATGTTAAAAGCTTCAAGGTGGTATGGGACACTTTGATTCAAAAATCTCTTTATTAAATGTTTTAAATGGTTTTGGAAATGGTTTCTTTTTGAATGGATTCATTATTTCAATATCCTAAAATGTTATATTGAGATTGAAATGTGGAAATGTTATGTTTCCTTTATTCATGTTTATGTGATACGATTATGTTATGGTTCTTGGGCATTGTTGTGAAGAACGGGTGGTTCCGTGATAAACTAAGGGCGGGTGAGCCCGATATAGCTCTCCAATGCATTGGGTAACGCGAAGGAGTGAAACGTTAAGGTTTCTCCGAAGAGATTTAGGGAATATACTGTGATGGGTATTCCAAACGTAACCAAGAAGGTTACTCCCTACGTAAGAATGTTATGAATGCCTCATGTTACCTTTATTTATTATGTTTTCTATGATTTATTCATGATTTGATATGCCTATGTTTTATGGGTAAAGTATGATTTCATTCTTATGTATATATGAACTCATATTTCCTTTCCATATTTTTATAACCCTTACTGAGCTTTTTATGCTCATCCCAAGTTTTTGAAATGCTTTTCATAGGTCAAGGGAAAGGTACATGATGTGACGATAGTGTCAAGGATTTGTCAAGAAAGAATCCGTGTTTTATTTTAAATAGGTTTCCATTGATGGGAAGAATGAATATTGTCTTTTATGTAACCACCTTGTTTAAATGTGGAATGTAATGGAAGTTTCATGATCTAATTCTCTAAAACTCTAAACCTGAAAAGATCCTCAATGTGTAAACTTGTAATAACTCAAGTTTAAGTAAGGTTTAAGGCTGGGGCCTTATACTTAATGAGCATCTGGGATCACCCATTCAATTTTTTCATTTTTCCTGGTCATGAAGAATGGTATTAAGTAAGATATTTTAAAAGAGGACTAATTATGACGAAATAAGTGAGAGACAATGAAGATGTCTTATGAACCAATTGTTTGTGTTTTCTGGTTTCTAAATAAACTATACCTATACAGTTGTATCATGGATTTGTTATATTTTTAATGAATATTCTTCAATTTTGATGTGATATCAATTTATGTAATTTATTTTTTGTTATACTATTCAAAACCATATGAAAGAAACAAAAAAATAGACAAAAGAGATATACTTTTATTCAGATGAAATACATGGAATTTAAAATTATATCCATTGGAGGGTGTCATAAGATATCTTAAGAATGGAAAACTATGTCCCATGTAAATTTGACCCTTTAAATTTCTAGAAAAATTTGAGATAGGGATTATCATTTGGAAATTATACCAAGTCTCCTTTAAATACATGATTTTTTTCTATATATTATTATTAATGAAATTACATGCCAAACCCAATGCATGTTCTCACATCAGAAGAAATATAATTGGAACATGATCTATCTTACTATGTGGAACCCAACCAGATTCATGAAAAAAGAGAAAATGTATTGAGGAATAAAATGACTCAATTTTTAAAGTTACTTTATAGAAATCATAAAATGGTAGAAGAAATGTGGGAAGGATGTAACACCGTGATACTTTATGACTTGTTCCCTTTTAAATAAATACGATATCTTCGATAAATTATAATATACCTAACCCCATGGCTCAATTATAATATGTGACCATTATAATATGATAACAATATACTAAATTACCCATTTTAATATTTCATTTAATAAAAAATTTTATTTTATTGGTTGAATATCAATTTTTGAACATGGTCAAAATATGCATAAAATGATCTATTAAAATTTTCCCTTTGAAATAAGTTATATGAAAGAGAAAAATTATTAATGAAATATTCTCCCTATTATATATAATAATTTCAAATAATATATATAATTAAAAATTTATTAACTTTAATATTTATAGAAATAAAGATAAAAATATTTGGAGGTAATTGGGGTATTAATCTAAAAGATAATTATTTCTCAGAAATTTTTTTTAGTGAATTATGTCTATCCATTATAATTAATTATAAAAATATATAATGATGAAATATTTAATTTAAATTAATAGATAAAAAATCTAAATATATGAATTTTAATCCATCTAATTATGATTACTAGTCATATATTTAATATAATATAATCTTATTCTTAAAAAAACATTTCTTAAAAAATAGTTTTTTGACACATTTTGTGGGTTCATTTTAAATTAAAATTTTCAATTTTATGAGTTAAATATGATAAAATTGATTAAATAATTTTAATTACCATAATTAACCTTAGTTAATGAGTCCAATGTAATTTTTTTTCATAATTATTAGCAAAAACATTAATCAATTCATTACCTCGATTAAGGTAAAAAAGAAGTTTTGCGTGTTACATGTGCATGTGTTAAAATTAATTTCCCACATAAATAAAATTATTATTCGATAAAATTTATTTAATATATAAAATTAATGGGTCAAAATTATCTAATAAGTTTTATTTTATTTTACTCTTAATGGATAACTTACGTAGGTAAAAAAACATGTTACCGTGGTGGAAACTAAAATGGTAAAAGTTAGTAAACATAGCGGATAAAGGAAGAACATGTTTATAAAAAGTCTATTTTTATTTTTTGGAGGTTTGTATAAAAATTTCCTCCCCCTCGCTATTATTTATCATTTTTAGGCGTGTGGGGTGATACAGAATTTTTATTTCTGAATAGATTTGTGTATTTAAAAACATGCCACTTCCTCTCAATTATAAATGGTAACTCTCTTAACACCTATCATGACATGGGATATATAAAAACCTAAAAATAAAACTCCTATAAAAACATATAAATATTCTACAGCTTATGTTCTTCCAAAAATGCCAAATGCTAGAGTCCATTAGAGGAGATCCAAATGAGGATTCTCTAAGATAAAGTAATCATCTTAATAAAGATCTTTCCTTTTGTTTCTTATTTTGTAACCTTAAATCATGTATTAAAATAAGAAATATAGTAAAATTATTATCTAAAATATATTTATATGTTATTTTGTTGATGAAATAATATTTATCCATATCTATCTCCATAAAATGGTAAACAAATCAATCGCTTGTGTGTACGACAAACTACCGCCTTATGGACCGACTAAATTTATTTTCCATCACCAGATCATATGGATAATCATAATGAAAAAAATAATTAATTTATATGATACATATTTAATTATATTAACTATTTAAAATTAATATACCATCCAATCCACTATCCATTCAACAATTAAGGGAATGACATCATTGCTCGTGTGTACAAAAAACCTACTGTCTCCATGAAGTGATGCAATTGATCTTCCATGTCCAACATTTTATAAAGGTTATAAAAAATTACATTATGAGTAAATATGGTATATAAAAAATTAATATCATTATGGATATTAGATATTTCTATCCTACATATAATAACTATAACTATCATGAAACAACTTCCAAGAGAAAACAAGACAATTAAAACCCGAAATAATGAAAGTAATAAAATATTCATAATAAATAGGTGGTAAAATGATATAATAGGATCATATATGATATTATAAATACTAATATTGTTTTTCTATAAATTAATAACATTATAAAAATAGTTATACATGTGGTTAAATCTCATTGAACCAAAGGATAGTGTGAGGTATTATATTTCATCTCAATTTCTATTCCTTGGAGTAATAATTATTTTTTGAAAATATTAAATTTTCTACCGAATATATACTACCCCATTGATTTATTTAACATGATTACATATATATTCATGGGGAATTATATTTAAATTCTAGTATATTATATTAAGGGTTTATAATATTAATGTTACTAAAGAGGTTAGAATCTGTTTTAAATTCTCACTTTCAATTTGGTTTTCTTTTATTTGAATTGATGGAATATTATCATGTATCCTTTATAAGAACCAATAATTTTATTATCTATTTTAAATTTAATAATATTCTATAATTTATTCCAAAATATTGTCTTTATGGCACTGTAACCAAGAAATGATATGTTTAAAAGAAAACAAATTATATTTCTATTTAAACCAAGTATATCTTTCATCTATATCCATGTTTTCCAAAATTGTTTTAGAAATGTGATTTTAGTTTCTCCAATGATATATTAGGTAAATTTTTTGATATCCCTGATTTTTTTAAAGGGTTTGAAAGGAATATTTCTATAATTTTTCAAAAGGCGTGTTTTTTACAAAAAGTCAAAAGGGGTGTTTTTTAATGTAGGGGTGATAATGTACTTCCCCACCACCATAACCATTTTATGATATATCAATTCTTCGAAAAATTTTCAATGTTTTTACAAATAACACACATTTATGAAAATATATTTAAATATTTAACATCCATTCCCTTTATTCTTCTAAAGTACATGATTTTATCTCAAAAACAATATTCTCGATGAACCAATAGTGACCTCTCCTTTCTTGATTAATTTTGTGATTGTTAACATTATATTGTGGAAATAAAATTTTATTATAATTTTTCATCACACAATACATTTCTATTAAATATTAATATTCATTGTGTCATGGATATGGTTATTTCATTAATCACATACCATTTATATATACATTGTTTACATTTAATGTTTTTATTAATTAGAAAAATATTTATAAATCTAAATTCATTATGAAATGTGGGTATTTTTTGATAAATAATATTGATTATGAATTTAGTTATTAATTTGATATATGAGGAATGATTTAGATATGTTGTGATGGGTGGATCCTAGAATTATATATCCACAAAATTCATTGGTTGGTCTCATATGACAAATTAGTTAGAAAAATTAAATTTGTTTTTTACATAGTTTTAAAATTTATATTAAAATGTATTGACTATATAGATATCATGATGACTAAGATCATGAAATCCAAAATTGACTATATATTATGTTTTGAATTCAATTATTATTATAAATGTGATTATTTCATTGATATTATCTATGGATTCATTTTGTGCTCATGTTATTGAGAAAATGACATGTGTTTTCAATTATTTACCTTTCCATATTGATTATTCCGAAATAAATTTTGATAATAAAGTTATTTTTAAATAAAATGTGTTTTAAATTATTTATCATTCCATATTTATTATTCATTATTGATTCATGATAGATTCCTCTATATGCAACCCTTATATAAAAATTGATCTCGCACTTATTTTTTTTCCTTTCCCTAGGACATGAGAAGATGTTTTTGAATGTGTTCAAGGATAAGGAATTTTTTCAATTAATATTGTTTATATTTTTTCTCCAATTTAAATTGGGAATCATGAATGTATCTAGCTATCCATTAATATTAATCGAATTTTTACTTTGGTATTTTAACTCTTTTAATCATTCCATTATAATAATGTATAAACCGGCTCTAGGTTACTAGAGTTGGGGTTGTGAAATATTTTATCTATTTACATGATCTATTAATACTAAGTGGATTTTTCTTGTGTGATTAACCATGTATTAGAAAAAATGTAAAGATAATTTAATTTATTCTTATATAATATTTTATTATTATTAATTCATTTATTAATTGATTTTAATAATTCATCCCTACATAATTAACAATTAAATTAATAGAAATAAAATAAAAAGGTGGGAAAATCATGAAATGTTATAATATTCGGTTCATATAGTTGATGATAATCCAATCCATGGACATGGGTAAATTACCTGAAAAACCCCACCTAATTTGAGTAATAGTATTCCACTTGTGAGTTTATAGATTACATAGGATGATTTCACCTCAGCTTATAATTTGAATTGCTTCTACCCACCTAGGAGATCTATCCTTTATATATTCTTTTAGTCACATGCTGCTGAGGCGAACCACGGGAATTGTTATGGGATTTTTACATAAAATAAACTATGGGAAGGTATTACCTTACATAACATAGAAGAGGGGATGAGAGACATTAAATCATTTTAATTTAATAATAAATTAAAATAAATCAATTTTATACACAGGTCTATATATGATCATGATGAAACACACATATTAAATTACTATGATTTACTAAACTAGAATTTATATCATTATTTATTAATTAATATAAAAAGAACTTAAAACAGTTAATTATACTAAATAGTTGTTTTATTCATTTATCATAATTTTAATAAAAATATTCATTGACAATACCATCCATTATAATATTAAACTAATTAAATAATTTATTTTATTTAAAATTAACTAATTGTAAGGTATGTTTTTAGAGGAAACATAGTGGATACCCATCCGAACAACCAATAATATATTATGGATGTATAATTTATACTAAACTAGTTTATAAGATACATGTTTGGTCACATAATTACATAAAATTTACTATAAATAAATGACACATAAACATGTGTTGATTTAGATATCTTGTAGTTCTTTTAATATTAACATAGTAGTCATTGTATTATGATTATACATGGTATTTAGTTCAAAATATTATAAAAAATTAGTTAATCATTTATTATATACATATCCAATCACATTATGTGAGTGATAAATAAATTAAAAAACATGTTGATATGTTTTAAATGGATGAAATAATTAATGCTACCTTCTGTGTAATAAAGAAGGGCTCACAATAATTATATACCATCTATATGTCAGGTGTGTCTCTTCACCATCTATCCATGAAACATTCTTGAGAATTGTGTATATATTTCTCCCATGGATATTAATGAGGTACATTGTGTGTACAATAGTCCCACACCATGTATCCTTTAGTTTTTATTATTTTTTATTCACACACATCATGTAATAGTGCATATCATATCTTTGACTGTTAATTTTACACTAGGAAAACACATAGAATAAATGAAATGTAAGTGAGTTACATGGTTCTTAAGGAGGTTAAACGATGTGTAAACATGTTTCACGGTGTGTAGTTTGGAAGATCATATCTCTATATGGCATGGTAAACTAAAAAATTTATTGATCCCATGTATAATTCAAAGCATAACACATTAAATTAATTCCAGCTTCATCCTAGTTCATTGAACATTGGAATATGACATGTACCTTCCAGCTACACATCATGCAATCTTTTGTTGTTTTATTACAATCCACAACACATCTAGATTGTTTATTTAGATTTTCCTAATATATAATTAATTCATTTTTGATTAAATGAGTAAGAAAAAATAAAGAGAAGAGAGGGTATCAACATTCTGAATTAAAGAATGATCAATCCTAGAATGAAAGCTAATAGTAATTTCATAAATGAACCAATTACTATAAAATAATTGTAAATTGATATGTGATTGATTTTATACAACTTAATGATTCTATACATAGTTAAATGTCTTAATGGGATGTATTCATCATAGATTTTTAATCACAATAAATGGATATTCAGGTTTTTACATGACAATGGGTTTTCATGACTAAGTAAATAATTCAATAATTAATTATTACATAAATTCTAACCAATATGGATTGATAATTCATAAAATTTATAACTAATTTATGTAAATAAATAACTACCTCAGGTTGGAATATTTTCTTCTTTGAAGATTTAGTTGACCACTTCTTATCACACTGCCATTGTAGTGAGATTATTAAAGATTGAAATCCCTCCACTCGTGATCAATACATGTACCATGAACCTTATAATGTTTTCATCAAAATACATCGGTAATAGAATGATTGATTCTTAGGCTTGTGTCATTTGTTGATGATTTCCAAAAGAGTTTCTTTAAGGATAGAAGTATCCCTATTATTATCTTTATAGTTAAGAGGGTAGAAAAATATAATTTCTCCATATTCTTGAGAGTATTTTAGAGGAAGATATCTCTAGGGTTTGGGATAATTGTCTATATAGATTCATTGAGCAAAACAATGATTAGGGTTGATAATGTTATAATTGGGTTTAATTTGAGCTTAGGTCAGAGAATAAATATTTCACATGGGCCCTTATCATTCTCTTAATACACAGTGTACACCATGTCAAAATATTAATAATTATTATTATAAATTATTATTATTATTATTATAATATTATTATTATTTACTTGAAATTTTCTAGACTCATGAATAAATAAATATTATTATCTGAGTAAATAAATTAACATTTAATCCAAAAAAATTTAATATAATATTTCTCACCAAACCATTAAACACGATCCATCAATCCTTCATAATATTCAAAAATCATTGAATAGTGAATTTTTATTTAAATTAATAAATATCAATGCATCAATCGCAGATAATGAAATTAATATAATATTCACTAAAATAGTGGATAAATATTTATTAAATATTCAACTCTTATTTTTCTCTTGAATAACTCGTTACTAGATAACTGTGATTAATCCAAATATGAATAATCATTAAACCTAATATGATAATAATATAATTCAACATCTTAAATTCATCTATAATTTAACTAATGGTCTTAATACACATAGATTGTGACCTTCTAGGCCCCTTTCTTAGTGGCTCAAGGCGGAACAACATAAAGTCTAACGTTTGAAGCACGGAACACACTATAAACCCCGAAGGGAATGAATTTAATGTCTCAATGATATGAAAATCACATGAACATAAATTTTTTAATATAATCCCTTTATCATGATATATCTAATCATGAAGGATTCATGTTGGTGTCATTGACTTATATACTTGATATCTTTTCCATTGAATTTATAAAAAAGAACTTGCCGACAGAACACCATGGAAATGAACTTAATCTGGAATTTAAATTCTAATAAAATGGCATAAGATATCAATTTAAATTAATGAATAGAAGGGATAAATACTTTCCCAAAATATTCATTAATACAATATCAGTCGTGACACACCTAATATATTCTACCTCACTGTTAGCACATGTTTTCACAATTTTAATTAATAAATAATAAAATTCATGTAATGATATTAATTAGAAAATATATATTTAATGTTATGAATCATTAAACATATCCAGAGGTATTAATATCTAATTTCATATATAAATGTGGATTTCTTACTAGCAGGTTAGGTACTCCTAACCTTCTTTCTTAAGAATACCAATGAAAAAGATCATAAGAAGAAGTATCAAGGCATTAAAATCCCATACCCCTGATAACCTATATCATTTGTGTCCTATAAAAAGGTATTATCTAGAAATATAACATATTTTTAAGAATAATTTCATAACACTTCCAAGTTCTCATCATATAAGGTAGTTGTTATGAACTTTTGGTGCGACATATACCATTAAGAAAATATCACATACTATGCCACACATAAGGATAATATGGATATCATAAGAACTTTATTATTATTCAAAATACATGAATATAGGTAATCCTAATGTGATGAACTGACATGGGCTAACTTAAGGTCACTTGATCGATCTCACCATAAGGAATCGGGCATTCTTCCTTGTACACTGGAGATACCTACTAGTAGAGTGGGTATAAAAAGAATGCATGGGGAGACTATAACCTCTTAGTAGAGTAATAAATAACATTAAAAATAATCAATAAAAATAATATATGACCATTTACATCATAGTGAGAATAATAGAAAACTAAAATAGAAGCTTGCTATAATAAATGAAATATAGCATTTAGACTCAAGGATAGTCTAGTATGCAATAACTGATCAACCATTAAGTCAAATACATATATATATAGTAAATGAATGAAGTTAAAATACCTAATTCTATACTTCTATAATCAATTCATTCCTCAATATCAGTCCCCATACATCTATCAAGACACTTTACCCAGATCCTCGGACATTATGTAAGCAGTACTGGTTGATCATGTAACACCAGACCTTTACTCCATGGACTATTCATCATAGGTTAAAAATGAATCTATAAATAAGATATTACTCATTCACCAAAGTTCATGTACATGAGGTGAGAAATAGATCATAGGAGGCCCCAACAGTGGTCCCTAACAACTACAATCATATTAAATGGATGCACATGTGATATGACCAACCTTGTTTAATAAAGCAAATGGAAATAAGATGAATAAAAAACTAAAATTAAAAAAAACTACTAAAATAAATTATAAACCAAACAATACAAATCATTGGGTCCTAATAAGACACACTAAATAAACCAAACCCACTATGATTAATGTTTAAGGCCTTGTAACATGCTTCTCATTGTGTAATAAATATTAGACACATCTTTCAGGTCATGAGGGAGATCCCAAACATCAATCATGTAAAAATTCATGAAATACAAACCCTATGACCTCACCATTGTAATCCTTATAAACAAAAAACAGCAACATCAGGATCTAGGAATCCAATATAAGGATCTTAACTAATGATATGATCTTTGGGTCAATAAGTATAGAGCCTATCAATGTCTCAATAGTTATTAAAAATTAACCGAGCTAAATAATCCATTATTAGGGTATGGTCCACATCCATGATTCTAACTGAGAGTGAAATTTTCCACCAATGGGAAACAAACCACTGGTGTGCTCAATATAAAAAAAGAAAATCGAATCAATAATATGGATAATAAGTTGTTAAATGGTATCACAAAAGTTCCATATCACATCTAAAACTGGTATACAAACAACATCAAAATTACATGGAATAATCTATAGAAGCTAATATGTTAGAAAATACCCAGAACCATCATAAAAACCTCTGAACCAAAACACAAACCATCTCATTTGTCAAAAAACATGGGTCTCCCTTAACAGCCCCCTATACTATAACAAGAGGATGGCACCCCATGGGGATCCTCCATCATAACCAAACCCTTTTGGAGGAAATCCCTTCATAAGAAAACTCAACTAACCTCTCTTGAATAGAACTTATCACCAGTTATTAACTCACTCACAAGAAAATAATATAGCTTCACCATACCCACAAGGTAAACAAAAAAAATCCCCACACATATAATGGTATCCTCAATAAGTCCCTCAAAATCATATCAAACATTACTCAATGAAACCTATCTATACACGACGCCCCATGAGATCAACCCAACCCAAGCTCTCTAACTAAAATATCATCAACTGATAAAACCCCAAGAAACCAATATTGACCTCAAAAGAAAATCCAACTAACCCACTCAAAATCCATTTTAATTTATCATCCAACAAATAACCCAATATCACATCGCTCAATAGGATTATAAGTCAAACCTCAATTTAATTATTCCACTAAACAAAAACCATCTGAAATATCTTACTATGACCTGTAATCACCCCAACATATTTACCACCATATCACACTTGGTAAAAAACCAAAAATGGACCATATACATGTATAATTCTGACTCCAAGGTGAAAAACTCCATTGAAGAGGGATTACATGAAACATATGTTGTGTACATGGTGCATATCATTTACACCCCCACCAGGATGGGTACCAAAAGCTTTCCCAATGTGTACTACCCATGAACCTGATATTATTCCTTCATACACAGTGTGTTACACACCTGGGGTACTTGTTTATATAACAAACATTTGATTAGTCCAATTACTATACATTGGGTCATGTAGTGTACAACACATGGTCTATGGCTTTATATGCTACATAACCATGTGCCTCCACACTAGGGGTCATTCAGAGCACTCAACCACTCCCTGAGTCTCCCAGCATGGCATGTCTCAAAAAAGAAAAATGTAATCATTTTATTCAACCCCGCACACTAAATAAGAACACATGACTTGAATTCATAAACCACACACTATGTGATTGGGTTTTGCTAAATAGAAAAAACCTATAATCACCTGAAACCCATTTTACATCCAAAAAAACCCAAAAAATTACCTATAATTGGGCCCCAAAAAGACATATAAATTTTTATAAATTAAAATAAATGCTTTTATGGGGACCTGTGTGAAAAATAACAAACATGGAAAACCTTTGGTTGTAAAACAGTGATGCTTAAATCCCAAATCCATGACACACCTCCATTATAGCCTGATCTACCATCTCAGATGAACCATATTAAGAAATATTATATCCCCATCCCTATCTCTCTCATCTAAGGGAGAAAAAATGGGGATATTATCCCATGTATGTATCAGTCCATGTTGGGGAATGAAAAGGGGAAACAAGAAAAGAAAGAAAAATGTAAAAGAAAAGAAAATGGCCTAACCTCGACCCTGGTGTATGGGATGAGTTTACACCCTTCCCAGGTAAAACACCAATTCTTGGATCAACCATATAGAATTAATTTAAATATATAGATCCAATAAAATTATATCACCCAAAAAAACACATGAATAATTTTTATTTAATTACATAAATATAAAATATTACATGAAATGATGAAAATATCAGAATTCAACAAAACTCTTACCCTAGGGTAATCACCCATTTTTTGGACAAAAAAAAAAGAAGTTTGAAAAATTATCTAATATAATTTATTAAAGGGAATTAACATTTCTCTTAAAAAACTAACAATAAAAAGATCGGATTCTCCCATATTTTATCAACTATGACGACGCTGGTCATCACAATCTCTCCACCTGAATTCTTCTCTCCCCCAATAACCCATAGTGACCAACCAACATATAATATTTATCCTTATCACTAGTGTATTCAAATCTTACTAAAATAGCCATCGAACAATCTCAAATATCCCATTACTCTCCCAATACGAGGGTTATTTATATATGATTGATAAGGAACTCCCTAAAATTTTAAAATACTTATCATTTCCCCCTAAACCAAAGACCAAAATCCATAATCTAGTCTCCATATACTATTGATGGATTGAATGGATATATATGAATAACTACCACATGAGAAATAGCACAAGAAACCAACCTACACCCATTCCCAGATGACAAGGAACAAGAACCCCACAGATAAAAATACACTTATATCGAGAATCATCACCTCCTATGACCAATGGTGTGTTCCCCACCATATGGATTCCCTAAAATCACTCCTTAAGCATTGATCACATTAGGTCCAATGAAAGTACACCACCGACCTATGAAAAAAACTTTCATTGTGCTAACCAACACATACATACCCTCACACCATCTAAGCCCTATGGTCATATTCTTCCACACAACCCAATCGGTAAATCAGAATCATTGTCACACTATTCAGGCATCAATGAACCTAGCCTAAGACACCTGAACCACTGAAAATGATCCTCATGAATATCAGTTCGGATAATCTAGAGAAACCTTGGTGATCCTCTAAAAACAAGTAATATTTCACTAGCCAAGCTAAAAAAATGACTACCCACCACTCAAGTATCAATCCAAACCCATGAGTACCTAACCATTCTCCAACCACAAAAAATAAAGCTTTACAAAAAACAATCATAACGGATATGGATAAACGTCCAGCCAAAATTTCCCTCTAAACACAAACATGAAACTAAGAGTAATCCCAATTTATTACTTCATAATCAAAAGTCATCTTACTGTATAACCAAAAATAATAAGAATAAAACAAATCTGAATGAAACAAAAACATGATCCAAATACCTCTTAGGCATACTCTACCTAATGAAGAAAACATCAGGAGTGTACCCATAGGACACCCATACCAACTATGGTCTACACATATCCCTCAATTAGGGGACTGAATTAACATCACTAGAGAGAATCTCATTATAACATATACATGGAATATCATAAGTATAAAAAATATATTCAATTAATTGGAATAGAATTCCACCAAGAAGCTATATGTGAAATCATAATATAGGTTGTTTTGGAAACTTTGATTAACTAAACCACAATCTTTAGAAAAATCACACATAATAATACAAATATAATTCAAGTCCAACATGCCTGGTATGATTCATTTACATAAGCCTATTACCCATGGTCTAAGAGTCAAAAACTAGTAAACCAAAAATCTAAAAAATCTAACTGCATCACATGTTGTGAAATCATCCAATAGTAACATTAAAAATTAAGAACAACATATATCTTGTAGCATGGACTTCAAATAAAAAATTGTTCATGATTCACCATTATGAGGTCCTTCATAAGATACATCAAATTCACATACAACCTATATACCATCCCCATAAATATTTATACAAAAAATATAGGAATCTAGTACCTTTTTTTAACGAAACATATTGGGTTGACCTGGAATGTCACTGGATATACCATGCCCAATAACCATAGAAGAAATACCCATACACAAAAGGCTTCTAACTAGCATCTAGTATCAAAAGAGATACCATAGAGATACTATAGAATCGTACCAAAATAAAAATTAACAATGAAAATCAATAAACACCACATAAAAAAATATATAATTCAGAGTATGTAAGATAAATAAAACAGAAATTGAATCATTATATAATAAATGAAATTAAGTATAAATACTCACAATCATACCAGTACACAAAAAAATGATATTCCACTTATACAATGATATATAATTATTAAATAAATGAATTAATAATACACAAGGCTTTACTGCCATTCCTTGTCCAAACATTAAACTTAATCTCTACACATCTGTTCGTATGCTCAATCACTTTTCTTAGACTCCATTTGAGTAGTCCATCTTGATAATGAAACATCGAGCCTCCACCCCATTCAAAGTGAATCTTTTTCAAAATCTAAAATAAGTCATATGGGTCTTAAAATGTACTAAGGTGAACATATAATTGGTTATAAATAAACCATATTAGGTCACACCAATGGTGGTCCTTAAAATATATTAACATAACTAGTGTACGTACTTGTGATATACCCCACAGAGATGAATAAAAAAATGGAAGAAAGATAAATATTCAATTAGAATAAAATAAATTACTAAAATAAAATATATACATAATAATTCCAAGCCCCATGTTCTATGATGAAACCATAGATTAGCCCAAACCGGATCGACCAATGATGGAGACCTCATAACATGATGCTCATTGATCAACATCTATAGATTTAAATAAGAGATATCTAAAGCACCCAGAGGAAAAAGTCTAATGTGAACACAATATTCATAGCATTAAACAGAGAGAGCACTTAAAAACACATGAGAAAAAAACAACAATCTAGATACAACTCTTAACAAGGGGGTGTACTCATCCATCTTACCCATTATCTACAAAGACATACTTAATGAAAACAATCACAAATATAATATAAGACAATCAATAATGTGACCAACTCTGTGAGACCCGAAGCTCAATGTACATGGACAGTACATTACTTTTATAGAATACTTAATACATAACAAAAACGAAAACTCAAGGATTGTAATAGTTTAGTATCTTTGGGAACTCGGAACATAATCTTCTAATCATGGTGAATGATCTTCAACATCTCCCATAAAGATCTTCCCCTTTATGTTTTCTTACCTAAAAACTTTCTTTATATCCTAGGGAAAAGAAAACATATAAAGGGTGAGCTCAAATGCTCATTAAGGGTAAGCATGTAGAAAATACAAAAAAAAACATATACATTTGAACTTAATAACATGAACATAATGTTTGAATATCAAAATCATGAGCAATGACATAAAACATTGCAGTACATAAGGAATATATCATAAAATGACATTAATAATGATAAAATAGCATTGGAATAAAACTTTTAATTGTAGAAAAACATTTATCACATGATATGATTTCCATAGTAGCAAAGGAATTGCTGCCAAGACCATCTTAGTGGACAAAGTCCCTTACTGAATCGAGTTCACTCTTTGTTCCAGTCCTGTATCATTGAACCAGATTAACTTGTCGTTCCATCCATGTATATCTCATGAGATATAAATCTTTACCTAATTCATTGGAGGGAGATATATGTCCCTCCCATCTCATAATGAAATCATTCTTATGTCTGCCACAACATAAACATTAATCATTCATCATAACCCAAAGAATAAAATGGGTTTCATAAACATCATCCCATCATAACTTAATCCGTATAAAAAAATGGATATCATTTTATCATATGAAATGTGAAACCACGTAAATCACTGATACATTATACTTGAAACATACACATATGAAATAATGTCATCTTATATGGAAAATAGTTTTGATAAAACACTTGAAATGAATTATTGAGGAAAATATCCTTTCTTCTTCAAAATCAGTTTCTTTTCACAAAATGCCATGAAATTTTAAAAGAAAAGGATTTTATTGAAAATAACCTTGAAATATTTTAGAGTAAACTTCATGAAAATAAGGAGTTATGAAACCATCAAAATCCGTTCATGTCGTATAAGTTAAAAAACATTCTTCTCATATTTTTAACGGAAACGTCAAAGAGTACCACATACGGTAAACAAAAGAATGATTCCTTCCATAAAACATATTAAAAGTCAAAGAGGGGTAAACATGACTTTAAACATACATATAATAATATTAAACACTTTATAAAAAACACTTTTATGGACATGGATGAAAAATATACCCCAGTAAATACTTATGTATAAGCAATCTCAGATAAAAATGAGATTGCAAAATTATCCCTTACCTCGTGTCCGACATGACTCGATCATTATTTAATCTCCTGAATAATAAAATAAAGATAATTTATACATTCTTAAGAACATTTTTCAAGTTTATTATTCCTTTTATATCACTTATTACCATATTATAAACATTATGTAATCATTTAAGTTAATAACGTCTGTTTTATCGATATTTGGTACTTGAGTCAAAAATGGACTTCTTATAATTACATGTTGTTCATGTGGTCAATATTCCATTATATCCTGAATGATATTCATGATTTAGATATCATATATATAATATATATCCATACTATACATGTATTTATAATAGTACATAACATTTGGAGGTACGAAATGAAATGCACCGTTCATGGAGAAGGTAAGTCGTACGTACGCATGAACGCTACTTTCATTTCTATTTCTTATTTTAATGGAAATAAAACATAATGATACATAGGTATATTATAATTCCATTATAATATAATATATATAATATCATTAAATTTATCCTTTATACATCCCACATGAGGCATCAACGAGTCACATCACTTTAAGGGGGCAGTAGTCCGCACTTCCTCAAATGAGATTATCGTATTTACCCACTATGGAAACCATAAAGGATTGATATAATTGAAAATTACAGAAGAATAAAGAAATTATAAACATAATATATATCATATATAAATATAGTGCCATCATAATGGCCACCATGAGAGGTGGTAGGAGAAAATCGAACAATCATCATTTCGTGAGACGTTAGTTTTCCCTCCACAGAAACATTATGTTCTTCATCCATTAGATCGAGGTTTTTGTAAGTGTAATTCGAATCCTTCTTATAAAAATATCCCAGTATATTTAGGATACTGGTGTTTTTACAAAATAAAGGAATAAAATGATTTTAGAGTTTGGAGAAGTAAAATAAAAGATAACAATTTAAGAGAAACTGTTACCTTGAATTTGGGTAACTCCCTTTGGTTTGAACCAAAGGAATTCTTGAAGTGAATTCTGCCTAAGGTAAGGATACTAGGAGGAGGAGAGGGATGTAGGGAGATTAATTGGGCAGAGTTTTTTTGAGCCAAATGTTTTGAGAGGTTTGTGAAATTGGTTATAAGTGGTCTCCTTTTATAAGGGGGAGGAGGGGCTCTTTAGGAAAGTGTGAAAATATTATTTTATAATATAATGATATTTGGTTTCTAATGGTCCAAAATCATTACGGTCGAATATAATATGAATCATATTCGAAATAAAATCATGAAATCAAAATTTCACAGGTTTTGGATAATAATTTAATCATTAAAATCTTATTTATTTAAATCATTTATTAATGAGGTAAATACTGCATCATTATTGTGTCATAAATAATTTAATTTATTTGATATCTAAAAATTATAAAAAAAAATACCATGATGTAGGAAATATATTTATCTTTCTATAGAATATTTTTAGTCGAAAATAGAACTTATATAACACCATATAAATTTGATGTACTAAATGATTTATGTTAATGTCAATTTTGTCTTCACATTAAATTAATTAATCTAAATTGCCATTTTCACTCCCATGTGGCTCGATGGGGTCCCAAAATCCACCCAATGATTCCCATGGTCGTTAATGACTCAACTAATATGTATTGGAAAGGTGTTAAGGTAATTTTTAATTATTATAATATTTTTTACCTTGAATTACACTATTTACTTTTAACCGTGGTAAATAAAAGTCAAAAGTTACTATTCACCAACAATTATTATCATCTTATTAAACAACATTTTACTTCTTGATAACAACCATGTATGTCAGATTTTTGAAATTAAAATCACAGAAGGGGTAAATTTTCATTTAAATGAAAGAGTCAGTTTTTTTATCTACCACTAAGTGGTTTCACTATTCATCAAAAATTGAAGTTTTTTCAGAAAAATACCAAAAATTCAGGCTAAGCTATATTTGATATTCTAAATTCAAAAATGATGTTTATTTTTCAAAATTCAAAACATAGTAGTGGCATAAATTAATTTTAAAAGTAATTCCCGTTATCAAAACAAATAGCATGTTTTTAAGAAACAATAACTATCAAAAGATTGACACTTGTTTATGTGAAATTTCAAAGTGAATTTAATTCAATGAACAACATTTGATTAAATTGTAAAAAAATATTCTAATTAATCTTTAAAACCAATTAAAAAGATAATCTAACCATATAAATTATTGCGTTGAAAAAAGGTTATTTTTAATTAAAATATAGTGTGTTTTTACTATTCATTAAAATATGAAAGTTATCAAAATAATATGAAAACATTATCCAAATTAACATTTTATATCCTTATTCCAAGGAAGAATTTAATTTTTTCAAATGGAACTTATAAACATTTCAAAAACAAGATTTAAAATGGGTGCACCATCAAAAGGCGGTAAAACTGCATTTTTTGAAAAATACTTATTTTACCCGAAAATTTTATTTTGTTCTCATACCATGTTTTAGAAAATATGTAAGATGAATAATAATGTTATAAAATTCAAAATTTATTTAATACTATTTGCAATGGCTAGTCCATAATAATATTATAACAATATATTATTGTTTAGTGAAACCCGGTATTGCGTACAAAACACGCTATCGAAGAAGGTCACGATTGCGTGTAATGCAAGCCAAGTCAGGGTTGTGTGTAGGGAAAGACTCCTTTGTTGTTGAATATAACAGAATCCAACCATATTTTATTTATACACTAAATATATACATACATACATACATACATACATATATATATATACGCTCAATGTTGCATAGAAAAACTACTATAAAATGAACTTGAAATTGTGTGTAACAAGATCCAAGAATTGTATTGCATATACTGCAAGCTAATACGGTGTTGCGTATAGTGAAAGATAATATTGGTGTAGCATATAATAGAAGATATGAAAGAAATTAAAAAGAATATATCTCATAAAATCTTGGTGGTGTTACATTCTACCCCCCCTTAAAATGAATTTCTCCCTTAAAATTCGTCGGGGTTATAAATAGTTTACTACATGAATGTTTTTTCATAGAAACCCACATCGTAAAAAGGAATACTAAAACTTAATTTTAAAAATTGAAGTATGAAACATATCTTTTACCCAAATTAACTCATCACTGGGTTTCCACATAGGAGAACATAGGTGAAAATATGGATATGGAAGAGAAATCTGACCATCATGTTCTAATGGAGAGTGGTAGAGAACATGACTATGAAAAATCCAACAATCACAAAGCCATAAATTTGTGATGATCTAAGGTACCATATGATTTATCAGATATACAAGCACTAGGACAACATGTTTGGTTTCCAATATCATTTCCCTAATGTTGAAAAGTTTGAATTAGAAGAAATACTTACATGATTTTGGGACAATCTCATTGTTTTTTATGCCTTGAACAATTTCCACTTCATATCTTAAAGAAATGAAGTTGAATTTTTCTTCTGTGAAGTGTTAGCAGATCATGTGATAGAATGATAGGTCATTCCATATATCTCAAACATAAGTTTAGAAAATGTTATATACATAAGTCCATCTATGGTGAGGTTAATCGTATATGATTCAAAAAATGGACTTATACTTAATCTATCATACTGCTTAATAAAATAAAACTAGTTTATACAAATTAGGGACTTCATGTAGGCCAAGGGTAGGTGATAAAGGCCTATCTCACTTCGGTCGTGGGTTCGATTCCCGCATCCTTGTTCGACGTGATGGGTTGTCTCCCGTCCTACGGGTTGTCCTTTTTCTAAAACTATACTATTATAACATTCAAAAAAATAATATCAAAAACTCAAGCCTTAAACAATACTATCTGTGGTCTATCTTAATCTATTCCAATCTTTAGGCTTACCCAAACTCGCAGTATAAGGAAAAATATTGATATAGAGGTCATCTACCAAGCATGTAAATACCGTCATTTATCCCCATATATCATAAGATTTGTCTTGTTGGTCACATTCCAAACATTCGAATTCCTTAATCATGTATTCTATTAAAAAATGAATACCTATTCAACCCTAGTGAAAACTTGAATGTAGTCAAAAGTTAACTCTTTCCACATACCAAAATCCCAAAAATTCTATAAACTCAAACCGTGATATAACTTTGCCCTTATATCAGTCATGAGATCATTTCATTTTCTCTTTATCCCTTCATTATAAACATATCATCTTCTTTCCAAAAATATCTCAATCACTTTCCATGGTTACCAGTACCAAAAAATTATTGAAAACCACAATAGACCAATACATAAATATTCCAATATTCCCCGATACTATATACAACATTTTTTTGGAATCCTATTGCATAAACACATAATCATTACAGAACATCATTTTCATACTCAACATCACAAATAGTGATCGCAAGTGACTTCCCATTATCCTTTGCCTTAATAGGTTGCTCACGTTGATCACCATTAACCCTTGTATTAGGGAATTGAATAGCATAATTCCCCAGTTCCTTGCACTTGAAGCATTGAATTGTTGGTGGAGCGTTCTCTATAGTATTTTCTCTATTCACATCATTAGCTACCTTTTTTCCATTAATTCGACACTCAACTTCTCTATGACCCTCTTTTCCACACTTAAAACATTTTCTAGTACCTTTTAGGCAATATCCACCATGCTTCTTTCCACACTTTGAGCATAAAGAAACAATCATCTTCTTTTCACCATTATTCTGAGATTTCTCCTTGAACTCCATATTTCGTTTCTTGTCAAAACCATGAGATGGATATGTAACACCAACTTTCATTTAAACCTTGATAGCACAACATAAAATCTCCTCATAGCTACTGAAGTCTCTTATAGCTAATTCCCTTTCAAGACTTGTTTTTAAGCCACTGAAGAATTGATCAACTTTACATTCTGGTTGGATGATAAATCCAGATGTATACCTTGAAAGCCTTGTAAAATTCGCTTTGATTATACCAACAGATTCATCATCCTTTTACATAATCTCAAGGAAATCCTTTTCTATATTTGTTCGAAGAATACGAGGGAAGTAATTATTGAAAAATATGTTCATGAAACCATCCCATTCCATTGATTCAATTTCATCTCGGGGCCTCGTATTCTTAATTAGAGTCTACCATTGATCTACTTCACCTTCTAAATGGTAAATATCCAGAATGACTTTTTCATGTTATGAACATTAAAGTATAGAAAATATCTTCCCAATGGTACTAATCTATTGTTCAGCAACAAGTGGATCAGAAGACCCACTGAAAGAATGTAGATGTTGCGTCATGAAGGACTCAATAGAATATTGTTCCCTTCTCTTCTCATTCAGAAGTCCAGAATGATTCATAGCTTGTGTAAGTATAGAAATAATCTTTTTCACTCCATCTCCCATAACATTGGTTTGTTCATGAGTAATGTCATTGCATTTTCCATTACATTGATCAACACGGTTCTTTCGGGTTCCATCCATCATCTAAAACCCAAAAAGAATAGTGTGAGAGGCAAAAATAATTCTAGGGAAAACAACATAATAAAGGGGGAGTACCATCAATATATAACATCTTAGGGTTAATTCTAATATTTTTACCATAACTCTAGGACTATAACCTATATTTATACTTAACCTTAGGGACATCCCTAGACATACCACTGAAATATCTCTAGGGATCTCACTAAAGTTTTCGCATCCAAGATTCCAAAGGTTGACTAAACCTCACTTTGATACCAAATGTGAGACCCAAATCTTGACGTACCTGGACAATACATTACTTTTGCGGAATACTTAATACATAACATAAACCAAAACTCAAGGATCGTAATAGTTTAGTGTATTTGGAAACTCAGAACATAATCTTCTAATCATGGTGAAAGATCTTCAACATCTCCCATAAAAATATTCCCCTTTTTGTTTTCTTACCTAAAACCTTTATTTGTATCCTGGGGAAAAGAAAACATATAAATGTTGAGCTCAAATGCTCAGTAAGTGTAAGCATGTAGAAAATAAAAAAACTATATACATTTGAACTTAAAAACATGAACATAATGTTTAAACATAAAAATCTTGAGCAATGACATAAAACATTGCAGTACATAAGGAATAGATCATAAAAGGACATTAATAATGATAAAACGGCTTGGGAAAAAAACTTTTAATTCTGGTAAAAAATTAAACACATGATATGATTTCCATAGTAGCCAAGGAATTGCTTCCAAGACCATCTTAGTAGACAATGTCCCTTACTGAATCGAGTTCACTCCCCGTTCCAGTTCTGTATCACTGAACTAGATTAACTTTTCATTCCATCCATGTCTATCTCAAGAGATATAAATCTTTACCCAATGAATTGGAGGGATATATAGTTACCACCTATATCATAATGAAATCATTCTTACGTGTGACACAACATAAACATAAATCATTCATCATAACCCAAAGAATAAAATGGTTTTCATAGACATCATCTCATCATAACATTATCCATATAAAAAAATGGATATCATTTCATCATAAAAAAAGTGAAACCATGAAAATCATAGAAAAATTATACTAGAAACATACACATATGAAATAATTCCATCTTATATGGAAAATGGTTTTGATAAAACACTTGAAATGAATTCTTGAAGAAAATATCTTTTCTTCTTCAAAATCATTTTCTTTTCACCAAATGCCACACAATTTTAAAAGAAAAGGTTTTTATTTAAAATAAACTTGAAATAATATAGAGTAAACTTCATGAAAATAAGGCATTATGAAACTGTAAAAATCCATTCATGCCATATAAGTTAAAAAAACATTCTCCTCGTACTTTTGACGGAAAAGTCAAAAAGTACCACATATGGTAAACAGAAGATAGATTCCTTCCATAACACAAACTAAAAGTAAAATAGTGGTAAACATGGCTTTAAAAATACATTGGTGAATATTAAACACTTTATGAAAAACATTTTTATGGACATGGATGAAAACTATACCCCAGTAAATACTTACGTATAAGCAATCTCAGATAAAAATGAGATTGCAAAATTATCCCTTACCTCGTGACCGACTTGACTTGATTGTTCTTTAATCACCTGAATAATAAAATAAAGTTAATTTATACTTGATTAAGAACATTTATCAAGTTTATTATTCTTTTATATCACTTATTACCATGTTATAAACAATATGTAATCATTTAAGTTAATAACGTCCGTTTTATTGATATTTGGTACTTGAGTCAAAAATGGACTCCTTATAATTAAATGTTGTACATACGGTCAACAGTACATTATATCGAGAATGATATTAATGATTTAGATATCATATATATAATATATTTCCCAAATATAAATGTATTTATAATAGTACATAACATTTGGAGGTAAATAATGAAATGCATCGTTCATGGAGACGTTAAGTCGTACGTACGCATGAACACTACTTTAATTTCTATTTCTTATTGTAATGGAAATAAAACATAACGACACATAGTTATATTATACTTACAGTAGAATATCATATATAATATCATTAACTTTATCCTTTATACATCCCACATAAGGCATGAACGAGTTGCATCACTTTAAGGGGGCAGTAGTCCAAACTTCCTCAAATGAGATTATCATATTTACCCACTTTGTAAACCATAAAGGCTTGATATAATTGGGAATTATAGAAGAATAAAGAACTCATAAACATAATATATATCATATATAAATACAGTTCTATCATAATGGCCACCATGATAGGTGGTAGGAGATAATTGAACAATCATCGTTTCGTGATGCGTTAGTTTTCCATCCACAAAAACATTATGTTCTTCATCCATTAGATGGAAGTGTGTGTAAGTGTAATTATAATACTTATCATAATAACATCCTAGTATATTGAGGATACTGTTTTTGTTACAAAATAAAGAAATAAAAAGGGTTTAGGGGTTGGAGAAGTAAAATAAAAGAAAACAATTTAAGAGAAATTGTTACCTTTATTTTGGGTAACTCCCTTTGGTTTGAACCAAAGGACTTCTTCATGTTCCTTATGACTAAGGTAATGCTTCATTTAGGAGTATAGGGATTTAGGGAGATTAATTTTGTAGAGTTTGGATGAGCAAAATTGCTTGAGAGGTGTGTGTAATTGGATAGAATTGGTCTCCTTTTATAAGGGGGGACGGGCTCTTTAAGAAAGTGTGAAAATATTATTTTATAATATAATGATATTCGGTTTCTAATGGTCCAAAAATCATTAAGGTCAAATATAAGATTACTCATATTCGAAATAAAATCATACAACAAGAATTGGACATGTTTTGGATAATAATATAATCATTATAATCTTATTTATTTAAATCATTTATTAATTAGGTAAATACTGCATCATTATTGTGTCATAAATAATTTAACTAATTTGATGTCTAAAAATTATAAATCAAATACCATGATGTAGGAAATATTTTTATCTTTCCAAATAATATTTTTAGTCTAAAATATGACTTATATAACACGATATAAATATTAATTACTAAAAGAGTTTTGTTAATGTCAATTTTGTCTTCACATTAAATTAATTAATCTAAATTGTCCTTTTTACTCCCAAGTGGCTCCATTGGGTCCCAAAATCTACCCAAATATTCCCATGGTCGTTAATGACTCAACAAATATGGTTTGGACAAGTGTTAAGGTAATTTTGAATTATTATAATATTTTTTTACCTTGAATTACCCTATTTACTTTTAACAGCGATAAATAAAAGTCAAAAGTTACTATTGACCAAAAAATATTTTCATCTTATTGAACAACATTTTACTTCTTTATAACAACCATTTATGTAGTATTTTTGAAATTCAATTCACAGAAGTGGTAAAATTTCATTTAAATGAAAGAGTATGTTTTTTTAACTACCACTAAGTGGTTTCACTATTCATCAAAAATTGGAGTTTTTCAGAAAAATACCAAAAATTCAGCCTAAGCTATATTTGATATTCAGAATTAAAAAATGATGTATAATTTTTCAAATTAAAAACATAGAAGTGGCATTTATTAATTTTAAAAGTAATTCCTGTTATGAAAACAAATATCATGTTTTTAAGAAACAATAACTATCAAAAGATCGACACTTGTTTATGTCCAATTTCAAAGTGAAATTAATTCCAATGACCAACATTGGATTTAATCATAAAAATATATTCTTACTAAACTTTAAAACAAATTAAGAAAGATAATATATCCATATAAATTATTGCGATGAAAAAAAGTTGTTTTTAATTAAAATATAGTGTGTGTTTTCTATTCATTAAAATATGAAAGTTATCAAAATAATATGAAAAATTAATCCAAATTAAAATTTCATATCCTGATTCCAGGGAATAATTTTATTTTGTCAAATTGAACTTATAAACATGTCAAAAACAAGATTTAAAATGTGTTTTCCATCAAAAGGCGGCAAAACTGCATTTTTTTAAAAATATTTCTTTTACCCGAAAAATTTATTTTGTTCTCATACCATGTTCTAGAAAATATGTAATACGAATAATAATGTTATGAAATTAAAAATTTAGTTAATACTATTCATAACAGCTAGTCCATAATAATATTATAACAATATATCGTTGTTTAGTGAAACCAGGTATTGCGTACAACACACGCTATCGAGGAAGGTCACGATTGTGTGTAATGAAAGCCAAGTCAGGGTTGCGTGTAGTGAAAGACTCCTTTGTTGATGCATATAACAGAATCCAACCATATTTCATTTATAAATTGAATATATACATACATATATATATATACACACTCAATGTTGCGTAGAAAAACTACTATAAAATGAACTTGAAATTGTGTGTAACATGATCCAAGAATAGTATTGCATATACTGCAAGCTAATACGGTGTCGCGTATAGAGCAAGATAATCTTGGTGTAGCATAAAATAGATTATATGAAAGAAATTAAAAGGAATATATTTCATAAATTCTCGGGGTGTTAAAAACTCCTAGTCCAATGATGCTAGATCCCATGTATATACAGGTCAAAAATTTAGAAGGTGTTTTAATTTTTTAGTTAAGGGGTGGATTGATTTTTAATCCTCGGTTTGTAATGGAATTTGGGAGTTATGACATTTTAAGTGTTTTATTTTTTTCATGGATTGTTTCTTATTGGGTAGCTGGAATAGTGGGCGAAACACCAAAGGATAGTAGGGAAGAATAAGATACCAAATTGAAGCTAATATCTATTTTCTATCTAGTGGACCCTATACCAGGTAGATGGTGATATTTTTTAGGGGAATAATTATGATAATTCCCATTTATTTTTTTATAGAAAACCCCCATGTCATATCTGGTTGGAGCACATTATCATGGTTCAAACACCCTCCTTTCAATACCCATTGAGTTTGGTGGTTATGACTCAGTTCTTCTATGATTTCTGGTCAGGTCTCACCTCCACAATCCTAAATAAATCATATGCTATCTTACTCTCAATATTTTGTTTCCTTTTATTATGCGATCATGGATGATTCCACCAAATCATGGTGGAATTGTCCTGATACAATGGGGATTTCATGCTGCTTATCATGAGGGAGTCTCGTGAAAATGTAGGCTTGTCTTTTTGCAATGACTAATTCAATTTATGTCAGACAGAAAAATTATTTATTGGTTTTTTTAATTAAATATGAATTAAGAATTGTATTAATGTAACATGATACGTATTTTTTGTAAATTGGTGTAGAGGGTCCCTTGGGGACCTCTGATAAAGAGTTTATCCTGATTTTTGTGTTATGGGTTGGTTCAAAGAGTTTCCCAAATTTATTCCAAATTGATTTAAATTAAAAAATTAATACTAATTATTATAATTAATATTTTTTGGTATTTTGTAATTATTTTTGGCCTATAGTATGTAACTAATGAATAATAAAAATTCAAATTACTTGGGTGCAAGTTTGAGATCCCAGATAAATCTACCTAACTAGGTAGTTAAAGATAAAAGGTTATAGAATAAGGTAGGTTGTATTGTGTACATGTCCAATTGTATTTATGAATTACATGTGGTATGTGGTCTCACCACTGAGGCATTAAATTATCATGTTAAAGAGAGATTCTTTAATCAACGTAACTTATTTATTTGAATTAAAATAATTAACTCTTTATAATTAAGATGCCTTGATTAGGATGAAAAAAATTCTAAGGCCCTGATAGACATGATACTAGCTAGATTTCCTTGACCAGTGATGGTCGAGGATGTGACTATCATAATGTGTATTGTGATATAAGAACCCTAACCGAAAAACACATGATCTTATTTAGTGAATGTGGTATTGTTTCCCAATGAGTAGGATCTTTTAGGGATCTCTAGGTAGAGGTTAGTTATGAGGTAAGATGAAGTGACTAGGGTTTGGTTATGTGAGAACCAAGAGATCTAATTTTTCCTCGGATAAATTAGGATGAAATTGGAGAGTTTTATCAACTAAGATATGATAAAATGTGAAGGGAAGACCTTGGTGAGATGAATAAATCGATTAGGTGTTAATTACAACCTAGAGTGTTTTGGATGTGGGATGGGATTGAGGCCATCAACCTGGTGACAACTGACTACCCGAAATATGAGCTGGGTCTGAGGGACCCTTATGAGGTGTATAAGATTTAATGACACCTAATAGACCTTGATGAGTACCCTAGTGAGTACTCTGGTGGTGTGTTGAGAATAGTGATTGGGTGTTCATTGTTCTATTACAATGACATAGATGGAATTTCCCCTAGGCGCTTCATTTTTCATATTTTTATTATTTATGATTATTTGATGGAATTAAAAATTCCCTTGGGGTTGTATTGTATTATGTATAGAAAACTCAATTTGGTATAATATTTTTCAATAGATAATAAAACCCCCACAAGTTAGGTCCAAAATATTTTTGGTCATATTCCATGGCTGATAAAACTCTAATAGGGGAGGTTCTTGATACTTATCTTGTATACCAGGGATACCCATTTCATTTATGAGTTGGCATAGTCATCACAACTTGCTTAGAGAAACCCTGGCACTAAAATAAGTAGGTATGGCTGATTGGGGTCGTGAACTTGAAAATCAAAGATGGTTATTAGGTTTTTATTATTTTATAGGAATATACCCTAATGGTGGGTGTGAAAATATATTTGGAATGGTCTTCAGAATTTTAATAGATACATTCTTATAGTAGGATGAATTAGGAATTGTTTGTGGTTTTTTTTATTTATTTAAAATTGTTTTTTCCTTATCATAGCATGTCACTTGCACATATCATTTCATTTTTGGTTATTTATGGGAATAAGATGGTTATTACCTATATATTTACGTAATTAAACCCTACTCTATCTTCCATTGCAATTTGATACTTATAAAAAAACATAAATCTTCATAGGTATTGGTTGGGATGGATCTGATACCATGTGTTTGAGCAGGAAAAGATTGAGTGGACCTAGAGATTGGAGTTGATGCCTATAGTTAGGGAAACGACGTAGTTTCCAAGTTTGGATTCTATTATTTATTTATTTAATATAAATAAATATCGATATTCAAGGGGGATATATTTTTATTTTTCCAGATAAATATTTGAGTTTGTATTGCTTCCTCAATAATTAAATATTGTTGGATATGAAAAATGTTTCTGCTTACTCTGATGCGATGTTGTAGATGCCTTTTTTTATTTATCTATTATCATGCATACTCCAATACAGGGGACATATCCCCCTCATAGAACCAACATAGACCCCCCCATTTCTAGTCATAAGCCTTTGGATTATGAGGAGACATACTTGAGGTCACATGGAGCCACCAATTCAATTATTATTCAAATTATGCGGAGATGGGATGTTAAAAAGTAGTATCAATGATGTTTTTAATTTTTTCACTATTTTTGGAGATGATTTACATGAGACATATTGATGTGTTAAAATTTGGGATGTAATGCCAACTGGTGCATTAAGAACACCTTTTCAATGAAAGTCTAAGTTACCTTGGGAATGAGATTGATATTATTGGATTTCATTTTTATTATTATTGTGATTTTCATCTAATGTGATGGAATTTATGTTTTAGATTAATGATTTATTAGTTAGGGGATCTTTAGGTATTTTACCATTTTCAAGAAGCTAAATATATATTTGGATATAGGTTAGTATAGAAAAGAGTTTCCTCGTGCATCATACTGGGCACAAATGATTCACATGAAATCGTTTTTTGGTAGTGTGTGATTATGTACCTAATAAGAGTTCAGCTGAGATTATGGTATTTTCCTAAATATGTTCATGGTGACATTTTACTTAGCTAGACTAACAATAATATATTTTGTTTTACAGAATTTCATGTGGGTCTATGATGAGACACTAAATGATTATGATTATGGTAAAATATCTATAGAAGGTGTAATGTCTTAACACTAGTAGGGGATTAAGGGAACATGATGCCTTAATAAGAATCTCCTAGTATGAAATTTTAATTAGGGTTTAATTATTTAATGTGTTGGTTACAATCTATATGATTTCCCCTTGTATGTTCGAATAGAATTATCCTTAACTGAATCGAGCTTTTGTGGTTCATGAGATATAGGATGCCATAAAATGATGCCAATTGTATAAGTATACATGTCTGATTATTTAAGGGTCAATCCCATATGTGTATGTTCATTAGAATTAGTGACATTGTGATAATATTGGTTAGAATGAGATGGTGTGTATGTTTACATGAACCCAAGAGTGAGTGTTTTGGTATGTGTGAGGATATGTGGTTTTGATACGAGTGAATGTAGAATGACCAGTGAACTATAAACCTTGGTGATATATGATTTTTGGGATAGATGGAAGACCTATTGAATTTTGGTACATGACATCTAGGTTATGTTGGAGAGCCTAGTATTTTGTGGATCCCACTCAAGAAGTTATTAACATGGTTGATCTTTTTGATTGAGGTATAATGTGAGGGGTGTAACCCAAGGGAATGGATATCTCAGGGTTGTGTTTTTTGTATAGTTTGATATCATGGGTAAGTGATTTAGGTTGAGATTAGTAAACATGAGGTGATATTTGTTATGTTTTATAGTCATGGTGATTGCATAGATCCCTATATATCATAAAATATCATTGAGTACTGGTGCCATGAATGAGAGACACATAGAGTGACTCAGTATTTAGGTGAGTTTCCATGGGTAGGACCACTCGATTACTAAACCAAGTTGAATTGTGAATGCACTATTGAGTGTGGTGAGATAATAATTAAATGCTCTCAACCTTGGAAAATGAGTCATTCAGGAGGAGATTTTATGACAAATTGTGGGACATGTGATGTGCCTGATTTTGAAGAGGGTTTCTAAGGGAATTCCTAGATTTATGTGACCAAAATTCATGAGGGGATGCTCAATTGTTAGGAACTATAGGCATGTCCTTATAATGTATGAATCATGTGAGAATGAGTTGAGTTGAGATACAAGGTGGTAAACGAGTGTAAACCCATTAATTTTTAGAAGGACCAAAATTATGTGTTGGGTATAAAAGGATTTGTTGAACTATGAATCAGTGAGAAGCTGTGTGAGGGTTGAGGAAAATTGAAATTTAGTTAATCAATAGTGGACTCTGTATCCTGAGTGTTTTATAAAAATGGAATTGTCTCCCATGTAGGGAAAATTTCCCATTAGATGATGTGACTTTAGGTTTTCATAGTGATGGGTGTGGCTCTGGATGACTGACACACATGCGTTGATGGAAAGATCCATTTGGGGTCTATGCATGTAGAGTAGTACAAAGGAAGTCAAAATCCTGGGAGTGCGCCATCTAGTGTTGGATAGTGTTTCCCTAATTATGAATATGTTTCTACTAGATATTGATGGAAAAAGTCTAGGGACCAGGAATGATGTCGTTTTGGGGTTCCTTTAATTGTTCGGTGCCAAGAAATATTGTCCTTGTAAGATTATTATGCTCACTAATATATTGGAAACATGCTATGGAGATCATAGTTATGACCTATTGGAGTTATTATATGGAAAAAATTATAGTGGGGAACATATAATTGGTTATGGGTGATGAAACTAACCTCATACAGTTAGGTTCATGGTTTCATGAGACCGTTTGGTCAGTGGTTTTGATGGAATTTTGAATATATGTATGTGAATGAATCCAAATTAAACCATATTTATTTGTTAATGACAAGTATCAATTTGTATGTAGTAGTAGGTGGTGTTTGGGAATTTGTGACGGGATCCAAAAGGTTTATAATCACCTGAATTCCCTAGTATAGAAATGAATGGGTTCTTGGGTGGGAGTGTGATGACAGTTTTGTCCTATTTATGATTCAACATAGGAAATGTTTTGGTGATTTTGTGGGAGCATGACTTCAGTGGGTGGAGGTAAGTGTTTTTGGCTCAGGTCATCCAAAATAGTTATGTCTTCAATTATAGATTAAAATTTGATGTGGTGGTCTAAAAACTACCTTGGGCACATTGTATTTGATACAACAACGAGGTTTCAAATATAATATAGGTTTTTTCAAGGAAGAAAAACCATAATCAAACCATATACATAGATAATTAAAAATCATAAATTTCAGTTAAAAATAAAAAATAATGATTTTTTATTGGAATATAGATGACATTATCATGTATCATCATCCACATGTATTGGATATCACATTAGGGGTAGCAATAGAATGCTGATATCATGTTTTAATAGGAAATTATAATTTTAGAGGGTATCGTAGCTTGGAATTATCCCCTTTTCATTGTGCACTATAGTGGGGATCACCATGTATTTGATGATTAATTTTTTACTAAATCATTCATGTCTTAGGGTATAATTTCTATTTTAAGAACCATCTCTACAATTCAATGACGGTTATGTGAGGTGGCTCAGATTTTGAGGCATAATACCATGTAAGTGGAATTGATTTTTGATATCTGTTTATTTATCAAAGATAGTTGACAACCTTTTATAAGTGAATTGGTTACTAAAAAAATTCATGTGATATGATTTATGGACAATTAAACTTTATGAAGATGAAAATTTATATAGTAGAGATGTTGTAAGATCACATGTTAGTATGGGTCAAAAATTCTAGAAGGAGTTTGAAATATTTGGTTAGTAGAAGATTTGAATTTTGAACTAGGGTTTATGAAATTATTTCAAGGGTTGGAAAAACATAAGAGGTGTATTTTGGTCATGGGAAGGGTTTTAGGTGGTAGTTGGATTAGTGGTATAAACATCAAATGTGGGTAGTTGCGGTCAAGTTTCTCAATTTTAGTGTGCAACTACCAGCAAGCCAGTGGAGATTACTATATATTTAATGGGTATTTTGGGGTACAATTATAATTCTCCACCCTATTTTTTGGATTATACCCCCTCTCCTCTCCAGTTAGTGTGCGCAAGCATGTTTATAATCCCTATACCTTCAACACCCTTGGATTTTGGGTGGTTTTGGATCTGTTATTTAATGTTTTGTGATATGAATTCCCATATGGAAAACTCCATTAATCAAATACAATATTAAACTTTAAATTTTATTTCATATAAGTTAGGGTTAATGGATGATTCCACTAGAGAATAGTGGAATTATTCCAATATTATGTGGATTTTGTGCTACCTAGTAAGAGGGAATCCCATGATAGTCTATGGATATGGTTTTTCTATGATTCAATGATTATATTTCATAGCACTAAATTATTTATGGTTTTCTATAAATTTATATAGAATTATGTATTTTTTCAATACCATGTGTTAGGGATTTGTCTATAATTTTTTCCAAGGGTCCATCAGGGAAAACCCATGATTGGTTGGTCCTTGTTTTGATATGATGCATTGGTTTGGGATGTTTTTGTGCTTATTCCAAATTGGATAATGTATAAAAAAAAATTGTAATAGTAATAGTTGATTTTTTGGTTTGTTTTGTGTCGGCTAGGGCCACAAGTATGTTTCCAATGGTCATTGAATTATTGAAAAAATTTGGTATGATTTATAGAGCCTATAAAAAACTTTACCTTTTGGAGTTAAATGGAAGGTTTCTTTAATTAGGTAGGTGGTATTGTATATAAATGATAGTATTCATGGTGTTTTGGTTTTACTTGTGTTATGTTGTACTTCCATTGAGGTGTTAACCTATAAAGTTAAGAATGGACTTACTAATTAAAGTAACTTCTGTATTTAAATTAAAATTTATTATTTTTTTGAAATTAATATGCATTGATTACGATTAATAATGTGACAAGAGCTTGATGTAATTTAGTACTAGATGGTTTTACTTATCCATTTATAGTTGAGGCCTTGACTATAATGATTTGTATTTTGATGTCAAAATTGTAACAGACGTACACTTAAGGTTATTTAGTGATCACGACACAAAAACCTCCTGGAGTTGGATCCCTCAAGGAGCTTTGGGTTGAGGTTAGTGATAGGTTGGGATGAAGGGTCTTGGGGTTGTCCATGTATGACCCACAATATACCCTTATTACTTTATAAAAGTGATATTACCATGGGGTGTTCTTTCCCCATTAAGACATGGAGACCTATAAAGGGTAGAGCCTAGAGTGATGAATGGATTGGATGGGTGTTTGGACCAACATAGTGTGTTTTTGTATATATTATAGGCTTGATTCAATCACCATAGTGATGTGTGTTGGCCCATGAGATGAGTTGGGTTTTAGGAATCATTATGAGGTGTCCAAGATGTGATGATACCTTGGGGTCCCTGATGGGTTCACTAGTGGAAGGTTGACCATAGTGATAGGGTTTTTGTTACACTTTTAGTAGCCCATGTATGATTATCTCTCTATATACATCAGTTTTCATTATTTTATTATTTATGATTTTGGTTATTGAATGGAATATTTCCTTGGTGGAGGTCTTTATTGTGTATGGAAAATTCTATTAGGGGAAGTCTATGTTCTTATATTGGATAAAATACCAATGGGAGGAATCTGTAACATTGGGTATTAGGTAAAGGATATGAAAACTCATGTTGGGGAGGTTTTTGTTACTTATGGGATTATTACATGGATGAAATAACTCATTTTAGGGAGTTCCATGTTACATTTGGGCTTATGACCCACCTGAGATAACTCACATACATGAGGTCCATTTTACTGGAGGGGTTATTTTCTGATTGAGAAAACCCCAAAAGGTGAGGTTCATGATACTTACCTTATATACAATATTGACTCAAGTAATGTAATAGTTGTAACAGTCATTCAAATATTCATAGATATAGTCTGATGCTGGATGAAGTTGTTATGGTAGATCGTGATCACAGACCAATGGATCGTCAATGTTCATTAGGTTTGGCTTAGGTTATATGCCTAAAACCGTATAGATGTTGTGACACTAATGATGGAATGGTCCTTGAGATGTTCTCTAAGACATTTCCCAATCAAATATAATAAGGTATTATTAGTAGATGTATTAATTTATTTACAATAGTTGTTTACAATATCATAGTATTTAAAATGCACAAATTTCATCATTTTTGGTTATGTATGTGAATGAATTTTTGGTTCTATAAATATTTATATACCGACACCCTGATCATCTCACAATTTTAGTTTTCTATTTTAGTATAAGCTTAGTTGTTCACAAGTAAATATTAGTCCTGATTTGGTACTATGTATTCAAGCTAGAATAGCTTGAGTGAGACATGGAGATTTGATTTTATGCCAGATGTTGGGGGCATGACCAATGATGTGGCTCTATTTTTGCATTGTTTTTCCAAATCTTTTTACTTAATTTTTAATGATTTAATTAACTATTTAATCAATTTATACTAAATAATTGTACTATTATATTTTTATAGTTAAATTTTCTAATTAATCATTTTTTAATTAATTATGTTTTTTAGTCATCAATGTAATAATTTTAATCTTACTAAACTAATCTAATTTAACTATGTCTTATTTAGTTTGGTTAATTTAAAATTGTGTGACTTTTTTAATAAGTTAATTTCTATTTTATACAATTATTTAATCATTATAATTCTATTTAATTAACTTAGTATTTATTTTAATATTTTATCTGTTAATTTAGTTTCATTAAAATATTTTAAATTTGTTAATTAATTTGTTTAGTTATCCTACTAATCATTTAAGTAAATAATTTGTTTTTTAACTAAATAAAATGGTTCGCTTTTAATTTTATGAGTTCAAATAGTTGTTTTATTAATTAATTAAGAGTTTTTAAACGTCAATTATATTATTTTATTTATGGATTTTGATTATTAATTAATTTAATATTGATTTTAGTCTACCGGTGAGGTATAAAAGAGCTTGTGGTGACTCATTTGGGTCACTGATGCTCTTTATTTCTCTTTGCTGCTACTCTGTAATAAATTCATTTAGTTATTTTAATTTAAGTCTTTTATTAATTTAGTTTAACGATTATTCAGTTTATAATTTAAGTGTTTTCATTTAATAATTCTAATGTTTTAAAGGTTAATAAAAATTATGTCTTAATTAATGGTGTTTAAAATTATTTTAATTAATTATTTTTTGTTTTTTATTTAGATTAATAACATTTTATTTTTAGGTTTAATTTTTGTATTTATTTTAAAGGTCACTGTTAGTATTCTATCAGTGACCATTTTAACTTTTGAAGCTTATCGGTAGATCTCGTCTAAGTATATCGGTAACCTTTTAATTTTATATTACCGGTAACCTTAATTTATATGTCTAACGGTGACTTATTTTCCTCATTGGTAGCCCTATTTATTGTTCTATCAGTAACCTTATTTCTATTCTCAAACAGTGAGTTTTTATTTTTATTTTTATTTTTATCGGTGACCCCGGGCCAGTTATCCCCTTTGTTTCTAATTTTAACAGTGACTTTTCCCGTTTAAAACTGTCGGTGAGTGTCAACTTTTGGAATATCGATGACCTTGCCCTGTTATGTTCCTTTAATTTTGTTATTATCCCTAACAGTGACCACCTCACCATTTCATCCCTCTCTTTCTCACTGTTAGACTTCGTCCGCTACACATCACAATTGGGTTGCTACTCTTTTTTATTTCCATCTATCAGTAGCTCCCTCGCCGATAGACATCCTCTCTCCACCTCACCATTTCATTTACTCCAACCTCACTGTTAGTTGTTTTCCTCCTCACCGTCTCTCTTCCACAACATTTCCTTCCTTTTACTGACCCAACTAAACCCTACCCTTGATTCACTACAGTAGAAAACAATTCCTCGTTCTTCATCACCACTCCTTTTACCAAATCGAACCAGATACAGTTTAAACAAATGTAGAATAAAAAAAGACCCAGTTAATCACGGTTCTGAAACTCAAATCCACGATCCTTTTTTTTACATCTGTTAAAAAGACCCAGTTGAAACCCTAACCAAATCTGCATAAGTGAGCACCTGCACTGTTGTTGAAGCCGGTTTCACACAGGTAGAAGCTCAGCACCACTGTGATTTTCATAGGAGAAACCCACCACCGGTACCAGGATCTGGAGTCCGATGAGATGGCCACGCCACACCACTCGCTGGATCCATATGCCAATGCCGCTAGATCCCTTCACCCCCACTATTAATTAAAGGAGATATGCCACACTAGATGCTGCTAGAGATGTAGTGCTGCAGAGCAGAAGGAGGAGGATGACCTGAGCCAGTTGGATGTATCGCATTGCTGGGAGGAGTCCGCCGGGTTGAAAGGAAGAAGTAGACCTCCCCTCTCTCCTGTGTCGGGGAGAAAAGGGGGGGAGGAAGAAGAGATAATAAAAGAAAATTAAATTAAATAATAAAAATAATAATAAAAGTAATGTAAAACAAACAGAGGAAAGAAAAAAATCAAGTTAAAGTAAAAGGTAGTGTTAATTAATCAATTGAATATAATCGAATTTATAAAAGTCATAGTTTAAAAAAATATAATTATAATAAATTGATAAATTATAAATTAAAATGGGAAACTAAATTATTAATAAATGTTAACAATTAATTAATATACTATTAATTGTATAAATGTATAATTAACATTATTTATAAATAATATTTAAGATATACTTATTAATATAAAGAAATATTTAAAACTAAAGTATTAATTCTAATTACTAAATTAAAATCAATTAATTAATAGATTAATCTAACAATTTAATTTCTTTAAAAGTAATAATAATAATAATAATAATATCAACTAATACTATCTAAATTTCTATTTTAATTACTTATTTTCTTTTGATGTTAAAATTTAATAACTTAATAAAAATTGATTAAATTAATAACTTAGTAACTATAACTATTAACATGATTTAATTAATAAATTCGTGATAAATTTATGTATTACCATAGTACAGTTATGTGAATAATTTTTATAAATAATATTAATTTAAATAATAATTATAAATTAAGATATTTATTAAATAACTATAGTTAACTTTTAAAAATAATTATAATCTTTGAGTTTTAACAGATTTATTTTGTTTGTAACATGTGCAGGTTCATACCAATGTCAGAAACACATATATGATCATGCAACTAACTCATCCAGAGTTAGTTACATGAGGAAAACTCGCATGACGTGCCAGTTACGAAAAAACTCACATTGTGTTGTGCATATGTGAAGTGTTTTAGAAGTCGGTGCAAGATGTGTGGTGAAATACAGTTGATGACGGTGGATATTAAAGAAGACTAGCAACAGAATTTGAGGGAGGACCCTCATTAATTTTCTACAAACACATCAGACGAGAGCGGAGACTCCCAGGAGATAGCAGAGTAGGAGATAAAGGATCCAGGAGGCAGATCTGAGCTAGGGGAGTTCTTCTTCCCTCTGTCTGTAACTCTTTCACTCTGTTTCTTGGTTGTATTCACAGATTTAGACAACATGATCATAGGTTGAACTTTCTTAGCTTGGGAACTTTAAAACCTTTTGGTTATGGTTTTTAAATCTTCATTTTCTAATCTTTTTACAAAATTATAATTAGTTGGCAAGACTGATTCTGTTTCTAATAGTTTGATCGTTTACACCTCAATGTTTACAATTTCAAACTTCAATATCGAATGGAGAGGTTGTTCTTGAATGAATTTTTCAAATCCTTAACAACATAGACTTTGGAAAATTATGGTGAGTTCTTTTCCAAATGTTTTCTTAAAAATTCTTGCAGTTCAATTAAGTTTTGGTGTGGCAAACTCTAAGACATAATCATCTGCCTGTTGAGTTTCCTAGAGAGGGAAATTCTTCAATATTTTTTTAAGTTTGATTTGATTGCAATTTGTGGAGAGAGAATCCATTCGAACCATTAGTTTATAATTATTATATACTTAGTTGACCTCGCTTCATTGTCTTGCTTCTTAAAACTAGTATACTTTATTACTCTAGTTATCAATACTAGTGTAAATTTCAGTTTCTTGTAAAAAACTAATATCCTCATCTTGTTTCCATTTCATCAATAAAATAAATAATAAATATAAAAAGTAAGAAGTTTTTTCCCCACTACTGACAATAGTGGGGGTTTAAAATTGAAAACCTTTGAATTCACTCATCTTCCTTCTCTGTGGATCGACCCTGCACTGCTATACTAGTGTTGGAGTAAATAATGTAATTTTTTGGGACGTTACGACCTCTAGACGCAATAAATTTTGGCACCGTTTCTGGGGAAGGCATGAATTGAGAGTCTAGGGTTTGCAAAATATAAAAAAAACAATAAAAAAATTAGAAAAATTATTTAAAAATATATGATTTAAAAAAAACTACTTTGAACTGTATCTACTACTTTATTTTTTTGAAAAAAAATGCTCAACTGTGCAACCTTGTGTGTTTAAACTCATTTGTTTTTATTTTAATGGAAATAGTACAACATCAGAACTGGAATCAACTGGGACATTACTGTGTTTTTTGTAGAGATTATGGACATAATGCCTGGTAGTGTATCTATAAGCAGCCATAGAAGTCTTATATCATTGAAGAGGATGAATATCTTGAGCCCAGTCCTGACACCCTAGATAAAATTGACCTAATTGATTCTAAATTGGACGCTAGGGTGGAACTAATTAACAATTGGTTAACTCAATCCCATGAAAGTCAATTTAGATATTTTCAAGACCAAGATCAAAGAATGAAAAAATTATAAAGCATTCTTTTAGAATTACTACAAAGGGTTAAAAAACAAGAAATATTTGAAGAAAAAGAAAAAGAAAATGTTTTTTAAAGATTTGAAAATCAAGTTGAAGAGGAAAGTGAATCTGATACTTGGTAAAAAACTATTTACTTTGAAGAATCTGAATCTGTTGAACCAAATCTAGAAATAACCAACTCATTAAACAAAGAACACATTGTTGAAGACCTGAGAATGAACTTTAATATTGTTGAGATGGAAAATGTTGAAGATGAATTGAAACAGACTAAAAAATATTGCCCAATTCTTTTCATGACTCCTACATCGGAGAAAAATCACTATTTTAGAAGTTTTGAGAATGAAGCCACTCGGGATGAAGATAAACTTGAAACTGAAAACTTGAAAGTAAAAAACTATTCACCCAACTTTTCTGAATTTGTGAATAATGAGTATGAACAAAATATTGGGAATAATATAGATGATAACATTAAACTGGATAACATAGAATCTGAAATCTTTGAACTTGAACTAAACACTTCTCTTCCATGTTTTGAAACTCCAAGCCCAATAACCTCTAAAATGTTGATGGATGATGGGGATGAAGGAATGACATTTTAAGAAAGACTAACTGATGAGTTCTCATTTCCTTATTTTTATAGTAATGACTTTTATGAAACCTTGTGCCATGAAATGGAAAGTAGTGTAAACCAACTTGAGGAGAATAGTCTTAATTTGACCATTATTGAAACTGAATTTATTGAAACTTAATTGTACAACTCTTCTCCTAAAATTGAATTGCAACACTCAAATGACATGGTTTTGGAAAGTGAGCCTTTTGAATTTGAATATGAAAAAGAGGATGAACACACACTTGAGTTAGGCAGAATTGATTTGTTTGGATCAGTAGATGTTAAACATCCATTCACTGATGAGGAAATTTTGGAAGAGATATAAAACATTGTTAAACCCGAATCTACTACTATTCAAATAAATTCACTTCCTTGTCTGTCACTTTCATCCTCAACTGTGAAGGGTGTTGAGCCTTCTTGAGTTACTGATAACGATCTAGAGGGGGAATCACATGTGAGTTCCAATGTTCATGATTTTGTTCATCACTTTAATAAATCCCCTTTTGAACCAACTAATCAGGATTTACAATTTTCACCCTTGAATGTGAACCTGTTAGTGTTGAAGTTGAAGAATATAGCTGTGATGACATTTTCATACCCTTTGAAGCAACTAATACGTTGCTTCTACTACCTAAAAATGTTAATATAGTCAAATCTAAAAAAAATATGGTATTTGAGATAACCATTTCCATAACTACTAATGTCTGATATTTAGGGATTATGCAGCTAATGAGAGTTTGGTTTTAGTCTGCTTTTGTCTTGTAGACCACATAATTCAACTTTTTCTTAAAAAGAATTTGTCCAAATACATGTTGTGGTTCCTATTAATGAAACCACATCCACCCAGTGACTACAGCTAGTTTCTAGGTGAGTCTGGCTGGGGAATTTAAACCTAGCACTGCATGGGAGGCAACCCGTAGTTTTTGTTGTGTTAATAAATAAAAAAATTATGATTAAATAAAGTCTAACTGAAGACTTCGAAATCAGTGCTTCCTGAGAGTTAACCCATGATCTTTCTTCGCTTTAATTTTTTTTACTGTTTAGTGTTGAATAAAGTGCTACTTTGTTGTCTCTTGTATGCTTTGTCTCTGGTTGATTTTTGTTCCCAGTTTTCATTATTTGTGTTTTTAGGATGCTGCTGCTGTGTAATAATGGATTGGAGTTCCCATGATCATCTCTAGACAAGAACATAATCAGGGAAGTACTTCAACTTTTTTCATATAGTTCAGTACTTGTTTTTGGTAATAAAATTCTACTGCTTTTGTTGCTGCTTACTAAAAATACTACATACTTCAGAAATTCTACTACATATTTGCTGAAAATCTACTGCACATCTATCATATACTAAAAAAACTTTTGTTGTATGTCACTGTGTTAATTAAAAATCAACAACTGCCTCTTTACTGAAAAATTGAATTTCACTATTTATTAAAACCCATTTCACTGCATAAAATTTAGTGTGGGGGGTACATGTTTGCTGGTAGTTGTGTTTTTAATTGGAACCAATTAGTCTATAGGGTGTTTAGCATGCATCTTTCTATTATATAGAATACCCATTTGAATCCTAATTTGTTAAAATACTTTCACCCAATTAATTGTGCACTCACACCTTATTTACTTCTTTTGAACTTCAATGGGAAATCATTGTCATTGGATATCATTATTAATGTATACACCTAATAATGAACCTTCTGAATATTTATCATGGAAAAAAAATATTGGCCAACTTCTTTGGGACCCTTTATACATGTCATCTATCTACTTAATTAAAAATATGTTTTGAACTTTATTTGATTAATTGTTCTTCTCCATATTTAGAAGACAACTTTGGACACAAATTTGAGTTCTAAGTATGGGGGAGGGGGTCAATTCTCGACTATGCTAAACTGTGATTTAATGAAATCCCATCAATTCCCACTATAATTTAAAATTTCTTATAGAAATTGGATAAATGTTTTCAAAAATCTTGCATAATTTTAGGCTTTACATTGTACTCAATTGTGTCTATCCTTATGAAATCTTCCTTGCTGGTAGTTAAGAACTGTTTAGAGTCTGAAATTGATGAGGTTGGATGGTTTCTGAGTGACCTTACTTAGTGATTTGATAGAAATTTGTTTTAGGAACTACTTCTGAAGGTGATACGAGAATACTTTTAATGGATCTATGATCATAACCCTTGGAAATAGAAGTTTGTTTCTGATTCTAGGGGCCTCATTAATTTTTTAATTATTACAAGTAATTGCTTTAATGAGCCAATGTAAATGATTTTAGATACAAATCTTCTAAAACTACAGTAAATTGGGCATCTGGGATCCCACGGTGATTCGTTGAGACCCTAGATGTTGGGTTCGTTTTTGTTTACTATAATCCATCTGTACACCTTGAATTAGTGTGTATTGCATAGTGCTTAGCACAATGAAACATGGCTTGGAAAAAAGTGTCTAGGGTAAAAAATGGGATCATTAAGGTGAGGGGAATGATGAATTCCAGATGAAGAAGGGATCAATTGGTTTTTATAGAAATCATTTAGGTTGTATTATTAATGTGATTCACAAAAAAAATTAATTATTTTTGGAACCTAGGTGAAAAAATCAAAGTACAAAGTTCCTTGGTTAAGGTCTTAATTCCAATGATATTTTACCTCATGTCACTCTTGAAATTAGAACCTGAGATTAGATTGAAGTGATTCATTAAGTTGTATCACATATGAGGCATGACATCTTTATTTCTTGATGATTCATAGCTTTGTTAATTACCATTGAGTATTTGTTATAGGCAAGATTCATATGAGTAATTCATTTTCTAAAGGCATGTTGTTATGTATTGTCCTCTGTTTTGAGTACCGGACATGTTACAGAGTGATCTAAATCATAAATACATTTTACAGTTTTCAATGAAAATAAAACATGAGATTTTTTGAGGACAAATAATGCTTAAGTGTGGGGGAATTTGACATGGATCAGTTTTTGCATAGTTTTGCCACATATTTTTATTTAATTTTTAATTATTTAATCACCTTATACTAAATAATTGTACATTTATATTTTTATTGTTAAATATTTTAATTAATTATTTTTTATAATTAAAAATATTTTTTAGTCATCAAAGTCATAATTTTAATCCTACTAAACAAATCTACTTTAATTATGTCTTATTTAGTTTGGTTAATTTAAATCTTCATGACTTTTTTAATAAGTTGATATCTATTTTAAAAAATTATTTTATCATTTTAATTCTATTTAATTAACTTAGTCGTTATTTTAATATATTACCTTTTAATTTAGTTTCATTAAAATATATTAACTTTATTAATTAATTTGTTTAGTTGTCCTGCTAATCATTTAAGTAAATAATTTGTGTTTTTAATTAAATATAATTGTTCACTTATAATTTTATGTGTTCAAATAGTTGTTTTATTAATTAATTAAGAGTTTTTAAATGTTAATTATATTATTTTATGTATGTATTTTGATTATTAATTCATTTAATATTGATTTTAGTCTACCAGTGAGGTATAAAAGAGCTTGCGGTGACTCATTTCGGTCACCGATGCTCTTCATTTCTATTTTCTGCTAATTTGTAATTAATTTATTTAGTTATTTTAATTTAAGACATTTATAAATTTCGTTTAACAATTATTCAGTTTATAATTTAAGTGTTGTCAGTTGATAATTTTAATGTTTTAAAGGTTAACAAAAATTTTGTCTTAATTAATGGGTTTTGGCTTTATTTTAATTAATTATTTTTTGTTTTTTATTTAGTTTACTTAAGTTTTAATTTTAGGTTTAATTTTTTTGTTTATTTTAAAGGTCCTTTTTAGTATTCTATCAGTGACCATTTTACCTTTTGCAACTTACCATTATCTCTCATCTAAGTATATCAGAAACCTTTTAATTTTATACTACCGGTAACCTCAATTTATATGTCTAATGGTGACTTATTTTCCTCATCGGTAGCCCTCTTAATTGTTCTATAAGTAACCCTCTTTCTATTCTCTAATGGTGAGTTTTTATTTTTGTTTTTAATTTTATTGGTGACCCCGGGCCAGTTATCCACTTTGTTTCTAATTCTGATAGTGACCTTTCCCGTTTAAAATTGTCAGTGAGGGTATACTTTTATTATATCTGTGACTTTGCCCTGTTACGTACCTTTAATTTTGTTATTATCCCTAACAGTAACCACCTCACCATTGCAGCCCTCTCTTTCTCACTGTTAGACTTCATCCACTGCACCTCACTGTTGTGCTACTGCTCCTTTTTATTTCCCTCTATCAGTAACTCCCTCACCGATAGACATCCCCTCTCCACCTCACTGTTGCATTTACTCCTACCTCACTGTTAAGCGTTTTCCTCCTCACCATTTCTCTTCCACCCTGTTTCCTTCCTCCTACTAACCCAACTAAACCCTAACCTTGATTCACATTAGTAGAAAACCATTCCTCGTTCTTCATCACCACTCCTTTTACCAAATCAAACCAGCTACAATTTTAAAAAACGCAGAATCAAAAGAAACCCAGTTATTCATAGTTCTCAAGCTCAAATCCACGATCCTTTGTTTACATATGTTAGACATTCCCAGTTGAAACCCCAACCAAAGACGCATATGTGAGACGTTGCGCTGCTATTGAAGCCGGTTTTGCACAGGGAGAAGGTCAGCACCACCGCGATTTTCAGAGGAGGAACAAACGGTATCTGGATCCGGAGTCCGGTGAGCAGGCCGAACCACACCACTAGTTGGATCCCTTCCCTGGCGCCACTGGATCCCTTCACCACCACTGCTTATTAAAGGAGAGACACCATACTGGATGCCGCTGGAGCTGTAGTGTCACGGAGCAGAAGGAGGAGGATGACCTAGGCCAGCTGGATATATATTATCGCTGGGAGGAGTCCATCGTGTTCAAAGGAAGAAGAGGACCTCCCCACCCTCCTGAGTCGTGGAAAAAAGGGGTGAGAAAGAAGAGATAATAAAAGAAAATTAAATTAAATATGAAAATAATAATAAAAGTAAAGTAAAACAAAAAGAATAAAGAAACAAATTAATGTAAAAGTAAAAGTTACCTTTAATTAATCAATTGAATATAATAGAATTTATAAAAGTCGCAGTTTAAAACAATTAAAATAATAATAAATAGATAAATTATAAATTAATATAAAAAAATAAATTAATAATAAATGTTAACAATTAATTAATATAATGTTAATATTATGAACATATAATTAATAATAATTATAAATAATCATTAAGATATACTTATTAATTTACAGAAATATTTAAAACTAAAGTATTAATTCTAATTACTAATTTAAAATTAATTAAATAATAGATTAATCGAACAATTTACTTTCATTAAAAAGAAAATTAATAATAATAATAAAATTATTAATTAATACTATCTAAATTGTTATTTTAATTAATTATTTTCTTATGATGTTAAACATTAATAACTTAGTTAAAAATTATTAAATTAAAATATTAGTAATTATAAATATTAACATAATTTAATTAATAGCTTATTGATAAATTTATGTATTACCATAGTACTGTTAAGTGAATAATTTTTATAAATAATTTTAAAGTAAATAATAATTATCATTTATGATATTTATTAATTAACATTAGTTAAATTTTTAATAATAATTATTGTCTTTGAGTTTTAACTAATTTATTTTGTTTATAACATGTGCAGGTTCATACCAAAGTCAGAAACATGTCTATGTGCACACAACTAACTCATCTGGAGTAAGTTACGTGAGGAAAACTCATGCAACGTGCCAGTTACAAAAAGATGCACGTTGTGTTGTGCATTTATAAAGAGTTTTGGATGTCTGTGGAAGATGTGTGGTGACAAGCAGTTGATGGCGGTGGATATTAAAGAAAACTAGCAACAGATCTTGAGGGAGGACTCTCATTAAATTTCCACGAACACATCAGACGAGAGCGGAGACTCCCAGGAGATAGCAGAGGAGGAGGTGAAGGAGCTAGGAGGCGGAGCTGAGCTAGGGGAGTTCTTCTTCCCTCTGTCCATAACTCTTGCACTCTATTTCTTGGTTGTATTCACAGATTTTGACAATATGATCATAGGTTGAACATTCATAGCTCGGGAACTTTAAAACCTTCTGGTTATGATTTTTAAATCTTTATCTTCTTATCTTTTTATGAAATTAGAAACAGTTGGAAAGACTAATTCTGTTTCTAATATTTTGATCGTTCACACTTCAATGTTTACTATTTCAAACTTCAATATCAACTAGAGAGGTTGATCTTGAATGTATTTTTCAAATCTTTAACAGCATAGACTTTGAAAAATTATTGCGAGTTCTTTTCCAAATGTTTTCCAAAAACTTCTTGAAATTCAATTAGGTTTTGGTGTAGCGAACTCCAAGACTAAATCATATGCATGTTGAGTATCCTAGCAAGGGAAATTCATCAGTCTTTTCTGAAGTGTGATTTTATTGTAAGCATCGGAGAGAGCATCCATTAGAACCAGTGGTTTAGAATTCTTGAGTACTTAGTTGAACTCGCTTCTTTGTCCTGCTGCTTAAAAATAGTATACTGTATTACTCTAGTTTTCAGTACTAGTATAAATTTCAGTTTCTTGTAAAAAACCTAGTTTCCTAATCATATTTCCATTTCATCAATAAAATAAAAAATAAATATAAAAAGTATGAATATGTTTTCCCAACTGCTGACAACAGTGGGGGTTTAAAATTCAAAACCTTATAATTCACTCATCTTCCTTCTCTGAGGATCGACCTTGCACTGCTATACTAGTATAGGAGTAAATAATGTAATTTCGAGGGTCGTGAAGACCTCTGGCTACATCAACAAAATTCCCTAGTTTTTTTTATTTATTCATCTATTCATTATATGTATATATGGTTGTCTTAATGAGTGATCTTTCTGGTATTCTAGGTTGGTCATTCAAGTTTGTGTTGATTCCATATTCATTTATTATTATTGAATATAATTATTTTTTTGATTACTCTAACTTTATGTTTTGGTTTACTTTTATTTATTTATATATTATCTCCAACTATAATATAGGGGGTATAGTCTCAACATTGAACTACATTTTATCCTCAATGCTAGTTGATAGCATTGGGTATACGAGTAGGTGCGCCTAAGGATGTGTGGTGACACTAGTATTTTTACTATTCAAATAGAGTTGGGATGGGATGATATAAATGATATATTAAGATTATCCAATCACTTACAAAAAAAGAAAAACATCATAAAACCTTTCATAATATATAAAAACCATCATGCCAACCAATACTCAAACTTAATATTAGTACCACTGTACCAGAAGCACTAAACATCCCACAGGTTAAACAAAATTGGGGGCACCCTCAGTGGTCTCCTAGGACATAATGAGTGTATCAAAAACCATATTGATCATTCTTGAAAACAAAATACTTATTTTAAAGCTTTCATATGTAACCTCATCTGGCCTCTCCAGCACAAAACCCATCACTAGGTTCTATTACCTCACCCGCAAGGGGATACACAAGCATCAACTCGCCCACAACAAAAAAGTAATACATGTCCATTCAATCAAATTAATCCTCAATGAGTCCTTAAGAATCTTCTAAAACTCCACTCAATTTCACTCATCCATACCAAATTCCAACTACAACAACCTAATCTAAAGGCTATAATCGAACTAAATATCAACCGCTGAATCCTCGAGCAACTTGTCACAACCTCAATGGAATATCTAAAAAGTTACACTAAACACCTTAATATTTCCAATCCACATATACCAAAAATAACAAAACCCCATATTCCTTCCCTTAGAAGAAATATATGTTAGAACCTCAATGTAAACCTCTCACCAACCACAAACTATCCAAAAGATCTCACCGTGGACTCTAATTTCCCCAAATTCCATAAAATGGCATGTCATATGAAAAAACATTTATAATAAACATTAAAAAAAACCAATTCTGACTCTAGGGTTAAAAATAACAACACCTATAATGAGGAAGTATATGATTCTTTCCTCTAACACGCTTAACAGACTATGTACCTCATCCCATCCTTATGTGTACTTTCTATGTGCATGATGTGTCTCCATCACACATAATAAGAAACCCCTAGAGGGTGCATGGCCATGTAAATTACATGGGTTCAATCTAAATAATCAACTTGATCTCTTACTATATACTGGACATGGGATCGAAAATGAAGTCAAATATTAAATTTGAATCTCCATTCAAATGATATCAATGAATAAACATGAAAAATTATTTAATATTTAATTTATAAAATTTTAAATATCCCATCAAAATATGAATAGATCACAATTATACAAAACTACCTCCCTAAGGAGAACATATTATTTTAGGAAAAACATAGTGGTTAAAAATTATCTGATGTCCTATACATTGGGAAATTACCATTCTCCCCTCAAAAATGCCTGAGAACCAAAATGTCAAATGTTCTATGATTTTTTCAGCCTATAAAAAAGTGTACCATCATATATAATGTACATAAAATGTTTTTATATAGAAGTAACTCTATTATTAGTTTCAAATCAATATCTAAACCATTATAAAACCTTATACCCAAATCTGTATCAATGTAATAATATGATTAACGTGATTTCAAGTTTAGTGAGAATAAACATTCATTGCTGGATAAATGGATGGGAAGGATGTTCCAGAAATAAAATTTTAAAAACAAAAAATTGAAATAAATAATGTAATGGTTAAATAAATATATATAGAGTCATGAAAAATGTATTCTTATAAAGAAATATATGATGAATGTAGCAGAATTGGATATATCAAGACATATTCTCCATGGTTAAAATAGACAAATAAGGACTCTAGAAGATCCTAAAAGTATAAATGAATGAAATTTATGGAATCCAAAGATATATGGGCTGATAGGGAAGCATAATATTCAAAAAGTTGTTTAGATACAAATCAAAATATGAATATTTTTGAATTCATTGCTATAATTCCTCAGAATGAAACACACTTTATGTCAAGGGTGAGCAAATAAATTTATATTAAGTCTTTAGATACTTGTTATTCTTTATACAATGAATACGAAAGTTATCAATTATTTTAGTAAATTAAATAAAATGAAATTTATGTAGAGAAAACATATAATAATATACTGAATAATTATACTCATGCTCAGGATGATCTTTCTAAAGAAAGCATGAGTATTTATAATATTACATCTGAGTTGAAAGATAAACCCATTTAAATTTCAATAACTATTAAATATTAGAATGAATTTATAAAAATGATGATCAAATTTTAATGTTGGAAGAAGATACTATCCAATTTTACTTCCATATGGTATAATTTAAAAAATATTTGATATGAAATAAAATCTTCAGAGGCTTTATAAAAAATTGGTTTCTACACTTTGAGAAAGTTACATTTTCAATCCAATTATTTTTATAGAAATTCCCCCCATTTGGACTAAATTTGAAATGGGAGGTCACTAGAAGAATAAATTATTCTCATATAAGAATAAATCATTTGTAACTACTAAGGATTATATTCTTAGATAACTTTTAAATTTTCAACATAAAAGAATTTGTTAGATGTGTGCATCCAAAGTAATGTTTTGGTAAATTTTCACAAAAGAAAAATATTGAGAATGAAATGTTTCATATATTTTAGGATAGGTACTAGTGGTAGAAAAACTTAACACATTGATATAAGTTATTCTTTACATATGACTATAAACCATTCCATCTTCCAAAACATATAAAAAATGTAATTTTCACATGTTATATTTGACAAATTGTCAAATACCAAAACATGGGTATAAGTTATATATATTATTTTTGAAAGAGTTTAATTTCCGATGTTATTTATGATTTAGGTCTTAAGAATAAAATCAACAGTATACGTCCATTATCTATTGAAGTGTTCTATATAAAATTTTGGAATGATAATTGTACAATCAACGGTTTGGGAGGTGTTCACATGTTATCTTCCAATAAATATGATAATGTTTAAATAATTGACATAAAAGGCTTGGCATATTAAAAATTTACATGCCTTATTTTAATCAAGGATAAGTTATATATTTTTAATAAAATATTAGGAGACAAAAATATTTAGACCATGGTAAAAATTCCAAAAATATATTTTAATGGAATGCTATACTTAGTGCATATGGAAATTTTCAAACCAACAAAAAATGCTAATATTGGAGGAAAACACTTTTTGTTTGTTTTAGATGATGATTTCACTGGGTATGCATGAGTTTTATTTCTATCATATAAATCAAAATATATCAATTTATTTTAAAAAATTATAATCATGTTTAAAATGAGAAAAATATGCTCACATTAACAATCTATAGTGGTCTTGGTGGATAGTTTAAAAATCATTATTGTGAAAAAATTTGTAGTGAAATAGAAATTAAACACAACATTTCAACATCTATAACTCCGTAAAAATCTAATAGTTGGATGAAGAAATAAAAATATTCTATAAATTGGCCAATCAACATTATGTGAATATAATAATTATAATTTTTTTATATTAATATATTAATAATACATTTTATACTAAAAATCATATATTTATTTTGTGGGTTCTAGAGAGAACACCTTATGAATTATAGAATGAATGGACAAAAAATTGGTTACTAAATTTTTTTCTCATATAAAGTATTCATTATGAATATTAAATATAATGTTTTTAAATTGGAACTGAAATTAAATGAATGAATTTTCATTAGTTACTACACTAAAAGTAAGGCCTATCAGGGTTTCAATAGACTAACACATACCGCCAAAGAAAAGATACATGTGGAGTTGAATGAAATTGATCCTTTTGAAAATATATTTTGTAAATACTTGGATTATGGAAGTGATGTTGTTTTTATTTTTAAATCCCTTATATTTTAAATTCATTAGTTGAACATAATAAACCAATTTTCATTAATCTGGAACCAAACATATCAAGAAGTGGTAATGATGTAAATGTAGAACAACAAAAAAAATTCGTAAAACTAAATGGTATTAATCATCCATCCAATTAAAAAATTATTGGTGATATAAATTTACTGATAAAAACCATATTATTATTATTGAATTATTATTAGTGTATTTCATTATTATATCATTTTAAACCTAAAACAATAAAATATTCATTGGTTTATGGAAGTTGGACACTATTTTTCAAGATAGAAATAATATTTTAATTGAATAAGGTTTGTAATTTGGTTAAAAACCCAAAAAACCCTTCAGTTATTGGAAATAAATGGGAAATTTGGAATAAATGTTATAAAAATGAAACCATAGATCTAAATAATGATAAAATTATTTGAAAAGAATATAATTATAAATAAGTCATAGGCTATAAATAAAATATTTCTTCAACAGACAAAATAGAATCTATCCACATTATTTTAACTTTTACTACCCTTATGAGTTTTAATTTTTTTTCAAATGGATTTTATTAGTTCCTTCATCAATATATATATATATATTCAAAAATAATTTTATTTTGAACAACCTCTTGGTTTTAAAGATCCAAATATTTTAGAACTTGTATTTAAATTTAAAATTTCATTTTTTGGCCTTAAAAAATATCCCTGGGTGTAATATGATATGCAATATAGATTTTTACTAAAAAATGATTGTGTTGTAGGAATAGTGGATATTGAAGTTTTTATAAAGTAAGTCATTAAGGGCACTATAATATTACTAATTTATATCAAGGAAAAAAAATTAGTCCAACCAAAACCACTTGTTGATACTTTCCCAAATTTTTTTGAAAAGATAATTTGAAATGTGTATGAAAGGGGAACATAAACTATTTCCTGTATTAAATATATATTATAATCTAAAAGGATTAATTTTATTTCAAAACATGTATGTTTTAAATGTAATTTATTGATTTGGTTCTTCCAATGATTCAAGTATTATGACTCCTGTATGAACCTATTATAAACATGATCTTGATGAATCTTGGAAATTGATTCATCATAAACTTGATAGAGGAATAATAAGATTCTTACCTCAATTAACCTCTAGATGGATATACTGCATTATCAATATGTGAACTATTTCATGAAAATACAGAAGAGACTCAACTAAAAGCTGTAATACTTATCATCAATTATTTAGAGGGAACTTCAGAATGTGTAATTTTCCATCCTTTTGGATTTAAGATTATTATTAATAGTTATTAACATAAATAATTTGAAGGATATAAAATGGATAAAAATTACTTCTTGAAGGTTTCACTTTATTGGTGGTGATTTAGTTTCTTGTTTATATATTAAGAAATATATGATAGCAATATCGACTACTAAAGTGGAATATATAACAGTTGGATGTTTTTTGGATAATTAATATTGATGCAACAAAAACTGACTTAATTTGGGATGATATTTACTAAGACTAAAATCCTTTATAATAATAACAATTTCAATTCATTATCTATGAATCTGAAAATATAACTATGTGAAAAACTCATAGATGTATAACACCACTCTTTTTAAGACCATACATATAAATGATATATAAATCTTAAATTTGTCAAAACTAAAAATATTATTTTTGATATATTTAATATAACTTGTTATTTAAAAAGATTTTAATTCATTAAAAAAATATCGGTATGACATTCTTCAATTGATCATCTATTTTTTTCATTATATATTTTTCTTATATTGAAAACCCCCTCAAGAAAGTGGGTTGAAATTTTTTATATAAAAATATAATAATTTTTTAGGGAGGTACTATATATTATGCAAGAATATAAGAAAATTAATAGAAGTTATAAACCTTTTAGAATCACAAGTTTTGAATGAAATATACCATATATGTATATTAGAAGATATATTTCAAAAGGACATTTCTTTATTAAAGGCCAAATTTCCAATGGAAAAAATCTGGTGATGTCATTCTTCTATATATTCGGTTTTATTTAGTATTCCAATCATCATATGTAATTAACATAATATTAATTATAGGACATATATTTTCACATATAATTTTAGATGTGAATTGTCTATAAGGAAAAAGATTTTCCCATTAATCATTTTAATATATTTGACTGAAATTCATTAACATTGTCTATATGAAGAGTAGTGGAACCTTGTATTTCACTGTAGTCATTTAATAGTAAATATTTTTTGAAACCACTTCATAATTTCCATTTTTTAATTAGTTATTACATTCTATCAATATATAAATTATTGAATATGATAATATATTTGCTCAAAAATATGATCAATGGATGACTCGATGACTTTAAATAGTTTAAAAAATAAAAATACTAACTCAAGAGAGTTATAAATTTATAAATGTTGTAATAAATTATGCTTCCAAGTAATAAACATTATCCTATACATGATTTTATTATTATCTGATGTTATTTTACTATATCATTTGAAATGGATGAATATATTAGGAAGGTAATGTTTATGATTTAGTGTAATGATTTTGTAATGACCCTAAAATATTATATAGATGAAATAGGAGTTCTTGTAGAGGTAGAGTCTCTCCTAGTAACTCGCATGATTTTGAATTAGTTTAACACTTTCAAGAATGATGAATTGATAAATTTTTTTCTAATGGAATATACTTTTTATAATATTTTTAATTTAGTATAAAAAATATATTTCTCAAATGGATTTATCAATTTTTATTTCTAATAAAAGGAGAGAAGGACTATGTTTAAAAATAGTATATTTACATATTAGATTCCCTATGTGAAATTCAAAAATTCAATATATCTAATTTAATATGGGATTTATTGAGGCAAATTGTTCTTCAATATTTATAGTTAAAATAATTTTGTATCCATGAATCAAAAATATTATTTTCATAAAGATGTTCATGAATATAGAAATAGTGTTATGATGAATTATCCAATGGTAAATGAAGATTTGATTAATAAAGAAACTAGCAACAAGATGAGGCTCATGTATGAATCTATGAAAATAAATTTATTAATAATGAAATGAAAGAACCATTATTACTCCATAAAGTGAGGGAGTGAAAATACTGAAAATAAAATCATAGTGATTAAATAGAGAAGTGAAAGGGTTATGGAGAACTTGCTGATGGGATATAGAACTTGAAAAAGGCTTGAGATTCAAAACCCAATGTCAATAATTCTAAAATACTAAAATCTATGTATCAAAATAAACTTCATAAGAATAAATATGTTCTAATCTAGATGAATGCTTAGTAATAATAAAGGAGGTCATATTTTGGTATAATAAAACCCAATGTTAAGGATTTGATATTTGAGGAGGATAAGTATAAGTAAATTTAAAAATAAGAATAAATAATTGATATTAATGAAATCAAGGAATATCCTACTGTTTTTCACTATAAATGAAGGTAATAATTAGTAAAGTCAACTACCTTAGAAATTTTTTTATTTTTAATCACATTTCGGTGAATGAAAAGGAAAGGATACAAAATTTATTTTTCAAATTTCTTTTAAATCACTCTCACCACCATAATTTAAAAATTGAAACATTTTCAACACAACATAAAGGTTTTAATAAACATTCAGTAGGTCCAAGTGTGATGAAATTTTAGTCTTTAATTATTTTGACAATAATCCATATATATCAAGCATTTCAGTAAGTTATTCACTATGAAAATTTCATGAATCAAATTCTTGTTCCCTGAAAATAGAAATATAAAGTATTCTATTTATTCTTGGTATTTTTGTGGATTATATATAGAGAAAAGTTCAGAAGATCCACACATATAATTATCCAGAAAAACTAAAGCTATAGAGGATCATGATTATAATGATGAGGAAGAATAAGTTGAGAAAATTAATAGAATTTTTTAAATTAATAACATCAGCTCAAGGAATAATTCTCTTTAAAAAACTGGCCTAGAAAAAAAAATTAGAATATTATGATGACAACATGGAATCTTGTGAATAGGTGTATGAAAATATTGATCAAATTATAATGAAAAATACATCAATTAAAATTTTTATTGATAAATAAAATTCAATCAAATATTTTATTAAAAATGATGTATCTATAAGATCAAGGTATCTTGATAATGATATATTTATAAATACTTATAATTTAACAAAAATACCATTGATTGGTTTGATTAGTTTGGGGATTAGTTCTTGGATAAAAATCACAAAATACCAAAGGAAATTAAATCCTTGTAATATTAAAAGTATGTAGTTTACTAATAGATTGGGAAAAATTAAATTTTCTATAATTTCAATTATTATTATTTTTGGGACATCAAAACTATGAAAAGTATGGCTATGTATAAGGAATATCATGTTATTAAGATTCACAAACTTCATTCAAAATGAAAATAATGGAAGAAAATATGTGATTATAATCATTCTAAGAAAACATATCTTAAGAAAATAATAAAAAACCCTGATATTAAATTTCATAACCAAGATAAATGGATTGAGGAATCTTAATGAAAAAATAAATACAAAATTTTATTTAATGATTTTTTAGTAAATGATTTTTTTCTTACCATTCTTGTTCACATATCTACTTAAATATCCTTATTAATTCATTAAATCAACAAGGGGGATAAGGTTTTTGAAAGATAGGTTTGGTATATTTTGTTTTATTATGGGTGAGTTTGTGTATAGAATGTATCCATATTCTAAGGGAGAGTTGTTTTAGAATATTCAGGAGTTTTCATTCTTTTTTACTCTTTTAAAATATATTTTCCTAATGTTACATATGGTTATTAAAAATGGATATTTTTAATTAATTTTCATAATTTATTTCTTGTAGATCATTGTTTTGGTAAATCTTAATACACTTTACTTTATTTTCTAATCTTTATTGGAAGTGATTTTTTCTAAATTTTTTATTCTATATTAATTCTCTTCGGATATCAATAAAAAACTAACTCATTTTGAAATATCTTAACTAAACAACTATCACATACAAAAATAAATTATGACGATAAGGCACATTTGAAAAATTTATTGTGATAGTTTTCATCTTTAATGTCTCTGGAAGTTTGTTACATTTTCTTTTATAACCAATTTCAATAAATAGAGGATATAAAATCAATGGACTAAGGCTGATTGATGAATTTTTAAGGGCTAATTAAAACCTCTATTCTTGTGATAACTTCTATTTTATTATTATTTTAGAGATATATTATTACTTTCCTTCTGTAATGATTCATTTTCAACACAATAAGTTTTTTATAATATATTTACTTCCAATATTTTTTGATCAATGAGATCATGAGGTTAGGAACACATACATTAAATGTTCTAATTGAAAATTCCCAGGGCAAAAACATGTTTATAAATTTTATTATGAAGCTTGTGGTAATATATTTTCCTTATGATCTTATACTTTAAGAGTTTATATTCTAAAACCTATCGCTTCCAAATTGTTTATCTTTATCCTACATTGGTACAAGGGAAAATATTTATAGGGATAATAAATGTTATATCCTTCAATAAATTTTTTCCCTTAAGTATTTTTATCAAGAAAATCATTATATTATTTTACTTATGTTATCCATAAAATTATATGATCGGTTTCTACTTGTTTAATTTAATTTGAAGTCAACTAGTACATTTTGAATCACTTTTAATTTTCAAATATATTATATCTGTAGATATTTTTTAATTTGAAGCATTAGAATCGTTGAAATTATTAAATCTCATTATTTTCTTATATAATATTTAGTTATAATTAAATCTTATTTATTAATTTAATAACATAGTATTTAAAAATTAAATATTTAGTATGTTTATTAAATCACAAATTAATCCCCTCTTGAAGCTTCTTTACCATATAAACAATTGGAATGAAGTAGTTTCATTTCAATAAGGTATAATAGAATATACTGTTGGGGTTATGAAAAAGAATGTTTTTACAGTGTGAGAATTATGGGATGGGATTATAGTGATGGAAACACACAAATCTTGTATGAACCCCTATGTAACAACTTTAGTGCGTAAATATGGAGTAGTTGATTTGATATGAATGTGGAGTGATGTCAATTAGTTAAAAGTATTCCCAAATAACATTATTTCTATGTGATAAGGTTAAATTTCTATTTTATGCCCATGATATGAGGAATGTTAGTAATATTATGTCATTATACTCATTAGGATATGAATTGTGGTAGACCAAGGCCTATGTGTGGGATATATATATATAAAATGATATTATATTTCCCTAAAACAATGATTTATTTGATGTCATATGTGTGTAAGTAAATGGATGGTGGGGGTTTGAACCCACTTATGAAATCTAGTAATGATGTGGAATTTTCAAATGATTATGTGTTTATGATTTTCAATATGTATTGATGATGATTATGGTATGTTGGTATTGACTTTAATGGGTATCGATATGGGGTATGTTTTGTGTGGTTGTGAAAATATATTGTGATTTATGGTGATTCGATGAGGGTATACACTCAATAATAATGTGAGATTCCCTAATGGTAGATAAATATCCAATGTATATAGGTTATGGTGGGGATATTCTCTGAGGTTATAGGCTCAGAAAACCACTAAGAGTCCATGTGGGTAGACGATGACCTGATTAATGAATGGTCATATCTCAGTGAGTTCCCTATAGGTGGATAAATTTTTTTTTGATGGTGGGTGATTAGTGAGTTCTATATCAGTTTATTTGTAGCACAATAATTTATTATGAAATATATATATTTTCAAATAAATTTAATTTCATTTAATGAATGCATTGTACATAGCACCGAATTGTAATGAAATGTGCTATAGTGTTAATATTATTATTTAATCAAGAATAGTGAAACATATCCATTAAACATTTTGGATTGAATATTAATAACTAGAATTTAAGAAATACATAAGAAATTTTCTTATGGTTGTGTGTGTATATAGTTTGTGACAACGTGGTATGGTGTGTCTGTATAAAAAAATAGTTCAAACATGATATATTGAGACATTGAGATGTCATTAATGACACATGGTTAAATGAAAGCTAATTCCATGTGGATTTGTTTTCATTTCATTGTTAGAGTTTATGCCTTGTAGTTATGTCTCATTCTTGAACCTTTCTTATGTTTATTACTTATCTCATAATGTTCTAATTTAGAGCCTTGAGTTACATTAATTGTAATTGCATTATTCCTTGTTGATGGCTTTGATTTTTTTACATGAGATATTGAATATATTTTTCACCATAGTTTATTTTTATAGCATAATTTATATATATGATCTCCATGTCATAGATGCATTTATGTTTCCCTTGAAATGTGCTTTGGAAACATGGTTAATTTGATCAGGGCTGGGTGAGAACTTCATGTCCATGCTAAGGACTCGTATATGGGCTCCCATGCTCAAGTTGTTTTTCAATGACATGTCGGGGGAGATGTTTGGGCTTTCTAAGTGAGTGATTCCTTGGTGGTTATTTATACTCCTGAGTGATACTGGTTCCCTTGGGGATCAACGATGGTCGGACCCATCGGCATGATGGATACACCATGCCTTGGCTGATACATGGTCCTCCTGTGAGATGCATGGCATAAAATTAGAGTTACCATGACTCATAGTAATACAAGGGACCCTATATGTTTTTACATGGATAAACCCAGTGCAATTTTTTAATTGGATGTTCCCATTGTGAAACATGGGATTCTCATTAGATCCCCTTGTATGGGAACATGAATCCACACCATGATTTGATGATTTTTTTAGATTTCTTTGTTTTTTATTATTGAATCATATGATATGAATACTTTATTATTGATATATATTTTTATTTTACTTGATATGTTTCCCATACTTTACTAGCAGACATAATTGATGACATGGGATTTAGACCCCAAGACAAAGAAAAACCATGGGGTATTTCTTCCTTTGTTTTCTATATAACTATTTTTCTTTTTATATATAGTCTTCCATACAATTATACTTTATAAACATCTATATTTTATTAATGAAGGTTATATGGGATGGGTGTCCATTTAAAAACCCAGACCAAGTTTCTGTTTTTAGTTTTTTTCACTCTGAATTTATTATATATGGAATAATTCTTAATTTATATTACAGTTTAGAGATTCGGTTAGACACTAGTGGTGCCAACTACATTGATTTATATATCACACATTGCTTAGGCTGCCATTTCACTAGGGTACCAGAGCAGTCTACATGCCTGTAGGTAATTGGATTCACTACTTGTGCCATGCTTCTTGGCTTGTATGTGGGAGTTAGGAGAAGTTGATCGATCTTATGATCAATATTATACTGGATATAGTCTCAGGGGAATATTTGTTTTATTACATTGTATTGATTTTTTATTTTTTATTTCATGAACATTTAGAATCATATTTTATTCATGAAATGTTGTAAATTGGTGGTGGCGACTTTAATTTAGTAATTATAATATTTTTCTTCCACCTTTTTCCATTTATTTATTAATGCTTACACTTTTGACTGTAATTTATTATATTTTACCATTTTGGTACTCTACACTATTAGGAAATAGTATCTCCCCAAAAAATCATAGGACCTCGATACTAGTTGGAATCCTCTGGAATTCACGGAGATGGGATTGAGGTCATGTGACCCACCGACCCTACTACCGTAATAATGGTCAGTTGGGCCAGCATGATACAAAGTCATATCAGAGGTTGTTTCATTTCCATTATCTTACAGTTTTGGGTATGTAGATATGAGACTATAAATGTGTCAGTTCTTGGTTAATTTTTATTCTTAGGACTGATCACCCAACGTTTGTAAAATGAAAAAGAGGCTAGGGCTAGGAATTATTGTTCATGATGTTTGATATTATAGTTCTTTATTATTTCACTTTGAGTGAATGGTTTACTTTCCTCTTATTATTATTTATGGAATTATAGATTTTACTTTTCTTTCTTATATGACAAGGATGAATCCTTTTATGTATCATAATAGGCACATAAATTTTCCCATGTGATGCATATTCCATGTCATGTAGTTTCATTTATAGGTTTCCTGCTGATATGATTGTGTGCCAGGAATGCTATGACAAGTGGTTGTGTTTTTTAGCATGCCTACCTATTTAATATGTCATGCTTCTATGTCTATATCATGTCTCCTCCTTTTTATCTTCTTGTTATTACATTCTAGTTTTTTTATGTAATCGATGGAATGTGCTATGTTAAATGGTTCTAATTAAATGTGAACCAAATGGAAACTTGTATAGTGTATGGGTGCTTTATTGATTGGTAGAAGGCCACCCATATCAATGAACATTGACACATGATGATGTTATATTATTAAATGGATTTAAATTGAAGAGATTTCAATTTTTCCTATAAAGAACTGGGTAAAATCATAAATTCACAATTAGAACCAAGAAGGTTAGTTGGAGAATGTTTCTTATGAGATAACCCGTTGTAGGTGTTTTGAAACTTTAATAGATAAGAAATTACAGTTGGGTTTCATTTTGATTCACTTAGTTTTTCTTAGTTGGACCTTCATAGGTCACTTTATATAGTAAAAATTAATTTACATGATAAATTTCTTAATAAGGGAGGGATATTAGTAAATTTTTAATGTTTAAATGGATGAATTATGAAACTTTGTTATTTTTCCTCATCATTTACCAAGTGATTTTTTTATTAGTGCTTGAATTTTCATTTAAATCCTTTAATATTATTAAAGATTAAATATGAAAAATGGGTCTTAGAAATGGAACCCTAGGTGGTACCCACTATTTAAAACCCTTGTATAAGGGCTGTTTTAACATCCCTTTGAGTTTCCTTGGAAAGGAAGTGTGATCAATCATCATAGGTGTTATTTTCTTTAGAAATGGTTTGTTAATCAGATTTTGATCCTAGTGATTTCTATTCATAATTACCTAATGATTGGGTTGATGCTTGCTGCTTTGTATGGGGATTGTTGTGATAAGTAGCACACATGAGTCTAAAATCCTTTCTAGTATCATTATATTTCTAATGCTTGGTGTCATTTTCATGTTGCTGTCCCATGTAAGACTATTATCTTATAAATGAATCCCTATTTTGGATGGGTGATAATGGTATTTTTGGTCTTTGTTATGGGTGTGAACGTCACGTAATGTTTAGTTTCAGCAGGTTAGACATGTCTCAAGCAAGGTTAGCTGCTTTGTAGGTATCTTAACCCTATTTACATTCTTTGGGAACCATTGGATGTCGTCAATATGTTTTATGGTCATATGGGAGAATTAGAACCTAAGTTCAATCTATTACATGGTCTATATGATACGTGAATTCATAGGGATGACAACACATGGGTAGTATTCCGGACATTCCATCTTATATCTAAATCTAGTGGTATTATGTGTTCACTTACATGATGTCATCATGTGTTAAATTTTTTGATCCTTGTTCTATTTTTTATGGTCTCAAGTCATCTTATTAGTAGAGTAATCTGAGCATCAAATAAAGAAGTTCTTCCCAATTTTTGGTTAGTCTTTCTCGAGACTCATATGTTTTGAAATATTAGTCAATTCAGTTTTCTTTTCCACGTCTAATGCCTTGTTATTTGGGAGTGTGACTTAGAGAAGATTCATACATTCATTAAAGGTGAATTGGACCTAGTGTTCTTGTGAGAAACTGGCCTATCCCAATTTAAGTGACTAGGATGCTCCTATGGTGGGGAGTTTCATGTATAATCTGGTATTTCTTTATAGGTAGAGGGAACATAACCTATGAGGACCATTGGAAATGGTTGGTTTTTCTTAACTGCCTTTGAGTCTTGGATGTTTCAAATACGTAACAGTTCATTCTTGGAATCACAACTTTGTTGTAGATAGTGGTGTATGAAACCCCTCATAATGTTCCATTAGTCTTGGAAAAACATCGTTAGTAAATCATGATCGATCACATAATGCCTCAGGAGGTAAAGGATTGCTGATCAGTTTGTGTCGATGTGTTAGTAGGGAAAGCCGATTTCCTTTATAAATATTTCGACCACTAGTGTTTTGACTACTCTTCCCTTTAGTGTTTGGGTCTGGTTGGTTTAGAACCAAACCAAAAAACTCTTCTTGTTGATGATGTATGTTTCTCAAAATCATTCATTAGTATTCAAACTCATCTTCATGTATTTTTATTAGTAATGAAAACATCCACTCCCTTGATGTTGTCCTTGATACAATAAGAGAGCGTTCGTCTTACATTGTGATAAATAATAAAATCTTTTGGTCTTGATTGAGTTTTTTAGATATTTTTACATGCAGAATGTGTGTTTACTATCGATGCTTGATTGTTTTGAGTGATTCATGGATTTCCATGTATGAATTACTTGGACAGACCCTTGGGCACTAGCCTTTTCTTTTGACTAGGTCTCCCGGAAGTTGCTATTCTGGATCAGTCAATGATCTCAAGTAGACATTGTGGCCTTATTCCAACTTCACTATTCTAATTATGGTGTATGGACTACCTTGGTTTTTTCCTTCTACCCATTTGATTCAATTCCTCGGTTATCCTAGTATCATATTCAGGATTAGAGTTACATCGAAAAAGGGTAATGATTCTGTGGGATGAATCTGTTTTATACCCTTGTTCCTACGGGGGAAAGATTATTTTAAAATGGTCAAATGGTGATTTCAACAATGAAATTCACTAAATTTCAGGTATAGATTTGGTCATCACATTCATTGTAAGTGAAAAATGACTTGGAATGATCCATTTAAGTTTTTTTGAAATATGTCACAACACTAAGCCAAGCATGTTGGGAATGGTCATCTACATGTGGCTGGACTCATGATTTTTGGTATTCAATGAATAGGGTTGGTGAAGAACCAATTTAAAGAATGTCTCAAGGTTAATGAGAGAATGGTTTAAGGGTTATCTATGTCTTTAAAAAAAATAATTTGTGAAATGTTTCAGTTAGGTTAACTGGGATTCGATTATTCATATTCTATAAATCATACTAGTAACATTGTTAAATGCTTATAGGTGTGCTTTTAATGGAAATTCAAATGGAATAGGTGTTGTGTCTTTGAAATTGGCATCCTTAATGGTATGGCCAATAGTAGGGAGTACCATTGGATAGTTGTTTAAAGAGATGATGATTTTATCAGGTCTGTAGTTAAATGGGATCAGGTAAGTTCCATATCGATGTTTCTATTTGGAATTAAGCATTGGATCGAGATCAATTTTATTAAGTACCTTATGATTGAAAAAATTGTAAATGTGTGTTGGGTGTTTGGAAATGCAATACGGCCTTTTGAAAAGGACTTCACAACTCTTTTATTTTGGGTTATGTTCCCATTGTTCCCAAAGGATTCTTAGGGATGAATAGTTCTAAAGTGGTGGAGGTTGTAATGACCCATGCTTATAAACCGTACAAAAATCCAGTGGAATTTAAATTTTTTTACTTACCTTATAGGATGTTTTACTAACCATGATCTTGAAGAAAATTTTGAGATTTGTAACTCATCAATGTGATGTTTCTGGCCTTGGGTGAAGGCCTAAGATGCCCCTTGGTAGTCACCGGGTGTTTCTATTAAAGTAATTATTTTTATTAGATTTAATTTAAAATGAAAATAGAAAGGGGATACAGAAATAAAAAAAAATTAAAAATAATAATAATATTATTATTATTATAGTTATGATGAGGACGATGACGATGACGATGATTATTATTATTATTATTTATTAATTTATTTAGTTATTTTCAAGAAGACCCAAGTGTTATCCCTCTACAAACAAGCTTATACCCGAGTGGTAGAGGCTCCTGCTTGCATCCAAAAGACCTAGGGTCAAATCTAGGTAGGGGTGTATTTCCAGGTTACTATAGAAGTACTATAATAGTTACTATAGAAGATACTATGTGGTACTATATTTGAAAAAAAATCATTTTATTTGGGTCTTCGAGCAATCGGTTAAGGCCCACAGGTCTCAGGGCCTTTTGGCCACCAATGGCCTTTGGGCCACAAGGCCTTTAGGCCATTAAGGCCCAATAGGACAGATGATATTCGGGCCACCAATGGCCTTTAGGCCACATAGATTTAGAAGAACATAGACCAAGAAGCTTCCTGAGAATATCACATAGGAGCAGGGATAGAAGAGAATTTAGAGCAATGTAGCAACAACTAAAGTATTGCTATGTAGATTGGAAGAATGAGATGGTATGGAAAATTACAATAGTTCCAGGCACCATGATGCTCTGTATGAATTAATTCTAGCCGATCAGCCACATGAGGTGGGGAGCTAGGCACCTTCAACATGTAGTTGATGGGGAGGATATTCTTCAAGTGTGTTAGGTCTTGGGCCTTCAAGGTCATGTATTAGGCCCCGTGCCTCTGGGACTTCTGGTCATGCCTTGGACTTATTCATTGGCATATGAGTCATGTATGGGTTCCCCGTCAACCCTTAAAAAGAGACATTATCCAAAAATTAATAAAAAAAATAAGGCCTTCGGGCTTTCGGAGGAGGGGTATCCCTCTCACATACCACCTCGCATGAAACCTCGACCAAACCCTATGGCATATGGCACCCACATCGTTGCGTCATCCCTTGAGCACCGAGTTAACCTATATTTTCCAATGAAATCTATTTAATCCATAATTTTATGATCTTACACCCCTTCTTCTCTCCATTTACAACCACATTTTTATCTCCTCGTTTCTCAATGAGGTTCAGACAAACCCTAGGTAAAAAGAGAAATCCAATTTTGTTTTTTCTTCCGATCATAGGGCTTGCAAGGCCGCTCTTAAGACCCCTTTTTGTGAGTTCTGGAAACCACTTCTGAATTTGAAGTGGTTCATATCACATTGGACAGTCCATCAATATTTTTGGGTAAGGTTTCAATATTTTGTCAGTGTTTTCCAATTTATTTTTGTGTATTTTGTAATATTTGTGGTGATGGTAATTTTGTTTAAGTGTGTGGAACTTTCTGCGGTTGTTTTCAGTTTCTACTACAATCTGAGGGAGGGCCTTACTTCAACTTCATTTTATCAGACTTTATTTTTAAGGTCTTTATGTGTTTTGATTACAATTTATATTTATTTTAGTTGGTTTGGATCAACATTGAAGGTGCTCACACATACACATATGTATGTATATATATATTCCACATAAAAATTACCACTTGGAGAGAGGGATATGTACATTTGATTAAAGGTTATATAAATTAGTATTTGAATGTATGTGTGTGTGAGTGTGGGGAAGTTTCTAGTGATCGCCATTAAATCTGTCGCGTGCCGAGTGTCGGCTTGGTCTTCGCTAGAGGTAGGATCCCTATCCCTGCCCCTTTAATTTATGAATTCCATAAATTTCGTTTAGTTTCCTCCCTAATGCTTATTTATTGTATTTAATGGTATTTCAATAATAATATGATTGGTAATGATAATTTGTTTGTGATAAAATAGTCGAGGTTTTATATTAAATCCCCTACAACAGTTGTGCACTATCTGCAAAAAAAAAGTGTGATAGTTTATGTTTTTTTAGATTTCATGACCTACCTCTTGAGGTAGGACACCATTACTTTTGTAATTTTTAAATTCTATTATTCCTTAGTAACGTGATTCTGCACTTTCCTTGCTTCCTATTATTTGTGAAGTAGTTTTAGAATAAATGTTAAATATAATTAAATAAACTTTTTGATAATGAAAAGTAATGTTTTTCTAATAAAACGTCTCCAATGAGGGTAATTTGTCTTCTAAACCAAAAAGTATTGATATTTAATTATATCATACTTAGTTATTGTCTTTGTTTTACATAGTCTTTGTTATTGATACTAGTATTGGTGGAATATTAGTAATTCCCCATATAAAAATATGAATGAATTGGTAATAGTAAATTTGTTTAAGTGGCATGATTAGGATATTGGACTATTTTATAAATATAATAAATTTCCTTATAAATGGGGATCACTAGTGAATGGAGTCTACCCTCTTCCCCTTTGTTTCATTTATTATTCCTTATTGCGTCATTGTTCTGCTCATTGAAACCTTCCTGTGATGCCTTTTTATCACATATTAAATTGTTTGGTTTATCTTTTCGATTCTATTGTGACCTTTTCTTGTGGTGAAACCTAACTAAGGGGGTTATCATTGAATTTTGGCCACCCCTTTGGGCATGACCATCCTAAATAGACTATTTTTCAAATTCCTTGATTTGTTTTTTACCTTGGGTGAATGTGTGGTACCATTGATTTCTTTCCTAAATTGATTACTTGATTTCAAATACTAATTGAACCATGGATTGGGCCCTTTGAAAATGTTTATACATAGTTCCCGTTATTTAGAATTATGAACATGATTGTGTGTGTGTATTGCTTATTCCAATGTGTCCTGTCTTGGTTGTAAAAAACAGAGGGTCAATCTTGACAGCTTTAGAGATTGAGATGTCATTGATGACATGTGGTTAGAGGCATGCTAATGCCATGTGGGTCTGGTTGCATTTCATTGTTAGAGATTATTCCTTTAATCTAAGTTTCTTGCATGAACCATGCTTATGTTCATTTCATATTATGTAGTGATATGGTTTAGAGCATTGAGTTACTTTCTTAATAATTTCCCTATTCCATGTGGATGGCTAGGATTGTTTTACTTGATATCTTGAATATATTATGGCTCATGGTTCTTGTTTGATAGCATAATATATATTTATGATTTCCATGTGATATATGCATTTATTTTTTCCTTGAAATTCTCCTTGTCCACTTGGTTCATTTGATGAGGGCTGGGTGAGAACATGGGATTCACATTGAGGACTCATGGATGGACTCCCATGCTTGGGTGGTTATACCATGATGCATCAGGGGAGATTCTTTAGATTTAAAGGAGAGGGATTCCTAGGTAGTTATTTATACTCTCGAGTGATACTTCTTCCCTAAGGGAGAAACCGTGGACCCATTGGAATGACGAATATGAAAATCCTTCGGACAAACTCGGTCCACTTGTTAGATACATAGGACAAACTCAAAGATTCCATGAATCATATGGATATAGGGGAATCCATTTGGATTGCCTTGGGTGGACTCTATGGTATTGTATTATTTGATGTTCTCATTGTGATACGTGGGATTATCTTTAGAACATCTTAGATGGGGATGATACTCCAAACCTAGAATTGATGAATTTTTTGGATTGATTTTTATATCTGATTTTTGAATCGTATGAGATACATCCTTCATTATTACTATGCATTGTTCATGTATTGTAGATATTTCCCTTACATTACTAGCACACTAATGTTAGAACATGGTATTTAGACCCTAAGACAAAGCATAAACTTGGTCGGTATTTCTTCCATGGTTTTCCATATCACTATTAGACCTTGTATATATATTCATTCTTGCACATTTATACTTTATAAACCTCTTCCTTAGACAAAGGAAGGTTGTATGGGGTGGGTGTCCATTTAGGAACCCAGATTATGTTTCAATTATTAATTTTTTATCACTTTTCATTTATTATATATGTGAAAATTCACGATTTATATTTCATTTTCTAGATTGGGATAAACACTGGTGGTTTTGGGATAATGAGATTTATGTCTCACTCCAGCCAAGACTGCCATTGAAATAGTGTACCCAAAAGTACTACATGCTTGCAGGTCTTTGAATTCATTACTTTTTTCATGATTCTTTACTTGTATGTGGGATTTAGGAGAAGAGGATCCATCTAATTCTTGAGATGATCATGGAGCTAGTGGTTAGACAAACTTTCATTTATTTAATTTTATTTTTATTTTTATTTCTTATTTCCTTCACTTGTATCATCATCATCCATACATTAAATGTGGTAAATTAAAATTTTCAACTTTAATTGTATAATTATAATATTTTTTGTATTTTGTATCCACTTATTTATTACTTATTCTAATGTTGACTATTATTTCTTTTACTATAATCCTATTTTATGTGGATATATGATGGCATAGTCTCCCCACATACACCCTAGGCCCTCACGGCTACTCGGCTGCCACTGGAATTCAAGGAGATGTGCTTGAGGACATGTGGACCACTAGTCCGGCTACGGTAATAATATTTAGTCGATTCAAAACATTACAGATACAAATATCTAATTATTGTTTTAAAAAAATACCTTGTTTTAATTTTTAAAAAATGATTTAGATGTAAAATTATTATTATTTTTTAACATATATAAATTTTAATATTTATCAAAAAAATGTAAAGGAATCTTAATTTTAACATGTATGGAATGAAAAATAATTTCCACCATTATGATTTCTTAATGATTTGAAACATCATTTACTTGTTTCCAAGATTATTTTTAAATAAATTTTTTCCTTTAATATTTGGGAAATTTTATATTTTAAATAATTTTTTTCAAAGTGGAAAGGTTATTTTATTTAAGAGATATACCAAGAAAATTTTCAAAATAATTTTCCATATATGATGATGTCCCTTTATTTTACATATGATTTTATAGAGATTGGAATGGGCATCAAAGATAATCTAATTTAAAACTTTATTAATGTTCCAAATACAATATAAGTGGAGACTAGGGTCGAACCACAAAGAGAATGTGCATAGTCACTAGGAATATCCTATTGGATGAATATTCTTGAAAATGAGTTTTAAATGATTTTAAACAAAAAAAATTATAAAAAATAAAAAAAATATTTAGAAAATTACTTTGAATGAACTAAAATTATTTAATTGAACCAAATTATTATATATCTGAAACATACAGAGATATAAGTCTTAGATTTGTGACATCCATTCAAGCGTATGAAATTATAATTATTTAATTCCACATCTAAATAATATTTATTGATTTAGAACTAATGAAAAATATAATCAAAATACAATCAGTTCTCACTACACGATGCTATATAGTATTCTAATTTCACACATATCATCAATTATTTTGTTCTCTAATTTGACGAATAATTTTCATATTATTTTATCATCGAATCACTTGGTAAAATTCAAAGACCTATTTTTAAAAAAGGATAAGTATATATGTGTGTTGAGGTTTCTCACATGAGAAAACTTATTTTGTGTCACATGTGAATTTTTGAAGAGGAAAACACCCAAAATTTTAATTTTTTGATAAATATAATTATTTATTCATAATTAAATTGAGAACAATTTACGATTCTACCATATTCATGATTGAGATGAAAACAAATAAACTTCATGATGATCAACCACACATTACTTCTTTTCATGTATCACAAAAATAAAAACCAAAGCATATGTGAAGACTTAATAAAAATTAAGGATACAAAAAATATACTTTAATAAATAAAAATCCAATCAAAATGAATTAAGTGGAAATCAGAATGTGAAAAAAAGAAATATAATTACCATCATGGTAATCGCAACTCCAAAACCGAATAGTTATCCCTCTATGAATACAAAATGACACTTAATATAAATAAATATATCATATCAATATGACCGTGTTGTCAAAATTGTCACCATATTCAATATATGACTATCACTGAATGAAAACCATCACTCATCTGGTGTTTGTAATGCCAACACGAACCATGAAAATTTCAATACATGTGTGTTGAAATTGATGTTGAGTTATGGTGAGACATTTCATTTAGAAGCATGCCTATAGGAGAATTATAGATTAGAGGAGGCCAGAATGGTGTTTTGGAAACATAAAATAGAGAGTATGGAAATGTTTTCCATATATGGTGCAAGAGGTAGGAACATGCACAACCTGATGATGAGGCTAAAATAGTTGAGGGAGGTTTCTTAGACAACTCAATATATTTGAGGTGGACTCATGTTTCAATGGAGGGAGGATATGGAATTTTCGACATCGTGAAAATCAGAGAGGAGTATGATGATCTATGCTATAGATGAGGAGGTACCTGTATACCATGAATTTGGTTCATCATATATGTGGAGTTACAGTGGAGGAGTAAATGACATGGTTGCTTGGTCTAAAGGAAGGAGGATGGCATGGCTAATAAACCCCGTCTAGTGTTTCGAGGAAACTAACATTTGATTTCTAGACAAAGAAGAATGTTCTCTACTCCCAGAGATGATGAAGGATACGTGTGAGATTCACGTGTGTTGGATGAATATATATGGGTTTCCTCCGCTTATAGGGTTTATGACCCTCATAGGGTTTCTGACTAGATATCCTATAGATAGGACTACCTAATAGATTTTATGATGAAAAGGAGGTGACTTGCATGAAATCAGGAAAGATCCAAAAAATAAAATAAGAATCCAAATTGAAGAAAAATATTATTATCTAAATGTAAAATAATAATAATAATAACAATAGAATTGGTGTTATATAGATATATATTATACTAAATATAATAAACAAAACTAGTTATAGGATAGTGTGATATAGATGTACATGTATATATGAACATTTAATTAGATACTCCAAAATATAAATATAATAAAAGTTTGACAACATATAATATAATGTTACTACTATTAAATATAAATATAATAAAAATAGTAAACTAATAATATTAATACTATTATTATCAATACAAAAAATATTTATAATTAAAAACCAAAATATATAACACTAATATATAAGATTAATATAACTACTTAAAATATTTATGAACTAATAAAAACTAATATTAGTAAAACTACATGTAATAATATAGAGTCAGATACAATATATAAAATTAAAATAAACCAAAGAAAATAATAAAGTACTAATATTAGCATATAAATAAACTAGAAACTGTAAAAATATCTAAAATACTAGAAAAATACAAAAATAACCTAAAAACACATAAATGTGGTTATCAAAAATAATTTAAAATAAGATAATAATTATTAAAATGTTAGTAAATTCCATGCGCATTATAGATATAATCTGATGATACAATCATTATTCATTCTTTATAATACTTATGATTATTATGAAAATATTTACATGAAACCAAGTCATTTTCCATTGTTTATGATATGATAAATTGATGAAATGACAATTAAAGTCGTTTCTCATCCATGAGTTATGATATGATTAAATGTTTATGAAACCCATTTCATTTCATGAGTTATGATATGATGACTGTTTTATGATCCTTTTGCAAATATATTTATTATTTTCATTTTGTGATGGGTGGGACCTATATCTTCTTTCAATGAAATGGTTAAAGGTTGATATTTCATGACATAAAAATGACTTAAATGAGGAGTGAACCTAGTTTAGTTAAGGAACCATTCAACTATGATTGTTTTGAGAGTTAACTTTTACTAATTGGATGGTTTGGGGAGTGAAATCAATCTAATATCATATCATTATTTGTAATACATGATAATAGAAGAAATTATTTTCCATACATATATGTATTCCATAAATCTATATATTATTCCAATGTTATGTTCTCAGGGCTCATGAAATTTGATTCCTTTATGATTCATGTATTATTAACTGCCATGATTTTTCCCAAGACTCATTTTTATGATCTATGAAATGATGTTTTTGGCTTTCAACTATTATTCTAATGTTCTTATACCCTTATGCCCATGTTATATTTATATCTAATTTTCTTACCCTTACTAATTTTTTGATCCCAACCTTTCTTATGTATTATTTTCCCCAGGTTGTAAAGAAATGTATTATGATAGATATTTCTAAGAAGGGTACAAGTTAAGAGGAACATATTGGGAGATGATATAGTTCACATATGAAATTGTTGTTTATTTGTACAACATTCTAAAGTCACTATACCGAAATGATTATCGTAGGGTTCATTATGTTACATAAGGAATATTCATCTATTAAGAATTAATATCTATGTATATAAATTGTGGGCCATTATAGGATATCTACTTCGAAATAGCAATAGATGATTAGAGATATCCTAATGGGAGGATACCTATATGGTGGACGTGGTAAAATGATTTGGTCCTTGTGGGGAAGAAAATTATGGTATATAGATGAGTTATGGTTATTTTATAGTAGTGGATATGTGTGATGCGAATGTGTCGGGGTTTTGAATGATTGATAATGTGGTATGAGATAGATTTGGATGGATGATTTATTTTTCTGAAATTTTTTGTAATTGATTTGTTTATTTTATTTATTCCATAAATGGATGAATTGGTTTACTTCATTCACATTACCACATCAGTGTTCTGAGTGATAAATGTAATGAGTATATTTATATACTCCCCCAAAATTTAGAAAAATTGTTTATTATCTGTATAGAGTTGTATGTGGTGTAAGGAAACCTTATATTTGAAAATGGGAAACTTTTTATAGAAGTTCGTTGCATTATAAATTAAAAAAGATATAGAAAAGATTCTATATATACAATTGTTTTTAATTTTTGGACAATCCTAAATTACATGACATAAATTTGTATACACGATTCATGTACCATGAATTGGAAATGAATTATATTTTTCAAATAGAAGAACTATTTATTTCTAAGAAGGGTGAAACCTTCCAAAAATGTGTGTTATTATACAATTGGATCAACTCACCAACTTTTAACCTCTTGGAGGTGGGATTTGGGGGGTTACACTCTAACTCATTGCTATATTAGGTAGAGTCCCTATTATAATGAATTATCTTTTATGAATGAAACTTCAATTTTTAATTTATATGAATGTCAAACATGGAAATATAATATAAAAAAATGCTCCACATAATGAAAATCAATAACAATTTATTATAATAATTTAAAAATTATCTTTTATGAATAAATATAGCCAAAAAAATTGAAAGTGTTGCAATGGGAAAATATTCCCATAAAAAATATCTAGAATTGGAATATTTGGATTGTTGTCATCTCCAAGGATTACCACACCAGTGAACAACACTATATAAATGATACTAAAAATTAGAATTTTTCTATTTTTTTTACAATCAGTAAAATAGAACATTGAGTAAGATTAGAATGGATGGTAAATTAATTAAATTAGAGGTATTTATAGGGGGTCTTAGAGAATATATGATCGATGAAATATAACCATTAAAATAGTAAAACTGACAATCAGGAAAAGAAACCTAACGGTTATAATAGTATGTTGACCATTGGAATTGTAAAATAATAGATATTAGTTTTATGAAACAGAAAGAAAAAAAATGTACATCAACAGATAATTAAATAAAAGTGTTTTCATAATAAAATATATATTTTACATGAAGATAAAATAATTTTTTTTAAAAAAATATATGTTATATTTTTATTAAAATACATTTTTATAGTAAATTTAGAATTCAGTAATAATTTATTTTTCCATAAAAGGGTTATATAAAACAATATATATTTTTAAAAAAATTATAATATACTTTTAGGAAGTCTCATGTAATATTTCAATGGGTTGAAAGATTTATTTTTTTTTAAAAAATTATAATTTTTCAATAAATAAATATTTTATTTTAATGATTAATTTCTCATATTTATAAAAAAATACAAAAAATATTTCATTTTTTGGAATAATATAAATTTTCTTGGGGTGAAAATTCAGTATTTTCCATAAATAAATGATTTTTATAAATAAAGAAATATGATAAAATATAGAATTTCACATTATAAGTGAATACATGATTAATTACATATTTAATAATGTATGTAATCATTATCTCAAAATAACATGAAACAAATTCTACATATAATCACAAGATTCATCACATTGGCTAGTCATGATAAAATAATAAACTAATGAATATTATATTCAAAAACTCCCATTTACCCCTTATAAATAAAACCATTTACCAAGATTATTATCCTTAGACTATATATTCCTTAACTTGAAAAATATTTTCCAAAATATCCCACAACCATCCTTCCACCATCCATGTAATTTTTCTCTTACTAAAAGGCTATTTTATGGAGCCTTAAGGGGAATCCTAAGAGTTAACATCCAAAGGATGTGGTAAAACTCTCAACCGAAGCCGCATAAATTATTTTTGTTTCATGCCAGTCCATATATATTATATAAAATTTTGTTATAAAAAAATTAGTATTATTAATATACTTAAATTTCATATATTAATGAAATGTATATAATTAAAACTCCTTTTATCTTCTCTAAAATTTAAATGTCGCTCATGATTGGGTTAATTCACCACCTCTATGGAAGACATGATTCATTTTTCTCTACCACCCTCATGGATTGTTGTAGAAATAATATTATGGTTTAATATACTTACAAAAAACTTATTATAACTTATTTTATTTAAGGTAATTTATAAAAAATTATTAAAATAAATAAAACAAAACTAGTTCAGGACGGTCAGTAAAACTATTTTAATGAACTAATCATATAACAATAAATTTTATACTAAATTAATCATCCCAATGTTAGATAACATATAAATATTTAGGACCATTTTAACTTCTTGAATTACATAATTATCATTTCATTTCACTTTTTTAGTTTTTGTATTATTTGACAAGAACATCTAAAATTTACAACAAACCGAAGCTGTATTGGAACAATGAAGCAAACACCTTTAGGATAGTAGTAATAAACCTGATATATTAATATTTAAAAAAAAATAAAAAAAAATATTTATTAATAGTTTTATGTATCATGTATTTAAGGAATTTAATTTTATTATTTAGGAAATTAGGAAATCATACCGAGTGAGTCAAGGACTCAAGGTAAGGGATCTTTCATACCACCCTCATAATTTTTGGTTACACATGTTTTTATGTATCTCCACTGACCTCTATATTATTCCCCTAAAAATATTAAATAATATATATATATATATATATTATCTACAAATATATCTTTTTTACATTACATTTTATTTTCAGGGATCAAACCCTTTCTTTATGTTCCCTTCTCAATTATTCTATTTAAGAAAACTAGATTAAAGGGAACATCACTATTTCATAATTAAATTCATATAAAACTCTTACAATGTTCTTTTAATATTTTATTTTAAAAAAAAACACTAAAAATTCATTTAAACCCATTTGGGTTCATATATCATTTTAATAAAAATATTATTCTCTTACATTTCTCAATGACACATTACCTTATTTCTTAAAACCATGATTAATAAGTTCTTTTATAAAAATAATTATTTAGTATTTTTTATGAATTCAATTAAATTAAAATTCATTTTCATGAAAAAAAATTCCTTATTAATTTATGATTTTCCAAGAATGGTTTAATTCCAATCTTTTTGGGAAAACATTAGAATTTTTCATTTGGTTATGATCTAAAAAAATACTATGTTACCCATTTCCTATTCAAGGATTTCACATACGATTTTCCTATATGATTGATTTTCTTATATGATAAATATGCATGTATATTATATGAATATTACATCTTTAAAAATAATTATGAATCACCCTAATTAATTGGGTAATTTTTTCATCACATGGGATTCCAGGTGTGGTGGAAAAGTGGTTAAGATAGCAAATTATGTTATGATTTATATATGGAAAGACTTAGCCTATTCTATTATTGCCTTATTTTATATTATTTCTAAATTTCCATTATTCTATCAATTTTTCTATTTTATGCTTCTTTTTTATGTTATATAATATTATTTTATTTAGGATATCATGCTATGCCTACTCTCTCTACAATTATATTTCACTAACTTTTTGATTCCATTACCAGGATTTATGGATCACACCTTTCCTTATGTATATCCCCAAGTTATCATATCAAGTATTATAAGATATTTGTGATTTAGGACCCTTTTTTAGATGTATAAATAAGGAATATCTATTTTATTTTTGTTCCAAATCTTCCTAACAAACCGGAGATCAAGATCCTAGGTTTATATTTTTATGAAATTATATTTTAAAAAACATGAAATGAAATGTGTATAAGTTCTTGTTCTCTATGGTCGGCCTCAAAGAGTGATATAATTATTTTTTGGAAATTAAGACTTTTAATATTTATAGAAAACCCTCAAGATAATTTTAAGGAAAATATCATATGTTTTGGTAATGTATAGTGTTTTGTGATTTCTCCTAAAGGACGTATCTGAATGGATATTGTAAAATGGGTGTAGCTATAACATAGTTTTACATAGTGGTAATCACCCTAAAAATTTCTAGTTGAGTATCAACCTGATCTTTACACGATGTATGATGAGTGTTCCTATTACTATACTCCTAGATACACACTTTTTAGTATCAACATGATCTTCATTTTTACCCATTTATATGCTTATTAGTTTGAGTATTCTTATATCGAATTTTCCTTTATTTTAGATAATGTTTATAAATAGGGGAATCATGCCAACAAAAAATGTGATGAGTAATTTGATGACTTTCCAAATGAAATTCCTAACCCAATGTGAGTGTGATTTGAGAACATAATTTTAATACTTGATCAACCAACTCAAGATATGAATAATAAAAAGAATCATGAAGAATTATCTCTGTATAGTAAGAAATAGAAAGTTATAGTTGACTCTTTTATGACATAAAATCCTTTAAAAAGTAATGTATATTTTTACCCAAATCATGGAAAAATGGATTAATTCAATTTAAAATATATTATCTATCATTAAGTTTTCTAAAAAAGAGACATTCATACTGGAAGTATCTCATCTAGCGGGAGAAGATGATCAGTAGTGGACACTGATCTAGAATAAAAATCTCAAGGAGCACTCTAATCAATAGAATAAGAAGGATTAAAGAAGATATGCTTCTCCATATAATTTTACCACTCATTCCATATTAAAATGTACAGATAGTTCCATCCAATCATCCAAAAGGATGAAAACCCTATTAGGTTTTTTTGATTTATACTTCATAAGGATTTCATGGTACACCTCCACCTTTTTGTTGAACCCAAAATTATGTTTTAATTATTTCTTCAGTGGGTAAAATATGGGTCTTTGAAAAGAATTTAAAATTCTATACTTTGATATATATATATAATGAAATTGTTCTATGTTTCATTAAAGTCAACAAGTTAGTTGGTGATATTTAGTGGCCTCAAGGGACTGGTGATAAGAAGTAAAGAACATAGTTTATCATTGGAGGACCATTAGATAATACTCATGCTGATAAGAGAATAAAACTTCCCACATGTTATAAGTGTGGTAAGATGCATCCTAAAAATGTCTTCATGGGGAAAATAAATTATTTTAAATGTACAGGTAAATGAAATCATACCAATGAATGATAATGAAACAAGAGTAAGACCACTAATTTTTGTAAGAAAATATTGTTATAATAATTACTCATCCTATGGCCTAATAGTTCAACTTGATGGAAGAGAGAAACTATGAATACCATTTCCCAAAGCCAATGGTTATCGAATATAACTGAAGCCAACAACCTCTAAATCCTAGATAGAAGGGATAGGCTTATGATATCACTATAACTGATGTAGATCTGGAAAATGATGTGGTTAATGGTACACCAGTTATTTATTCATGTATTAATAACATAGTATTTTATTATTGTTCTATGTGTTCTTTCATACCATGAAAACATAGTATAACTAGTCAAACAGAACCTAAAAAATAGGGAGGATAATTTATTAGTGAAAATAGAAAATGGATAAATTCTTGTATCTAAAATATATAACACCTACCAAGTTAATATTAATCTAATTAAGATCCCTAAAAACATATCATACTCGATTTAGTGGAATTCAAAGCCATATTTTTCATGGATTGGATGTCCTTATATATATATCTAACATTAATTTTTGGAATATGGGATTCCATTTTCATGTCCCTCACATGTCTCAAATTCTATAATACATTATGTAAAAGGAATTATCTCTTTTGGAATATTCATCTCAATAATGTATATTATTTCCACCTGATAAAATATATCTATCTTCAATGGTTGAGAAAAGAAGAGAGGATCACTCATGAACACATTCCCATTACAACAGAATATGCCAATGTATTACTTGAATAGTCTATTGGTCTACCTAATAATCAATATGTTGAGTTCTCAATTGACCTTATACTCAAATATCTTTTAACTTCCAATACTCTCAATATAATGACCCTCATTAAACTGGAATAATTGAAGAATTAACTTCAATAGATTCCATAAAAGGGAAACATATTCCTAGGTTCTTTAGCAAGGGGTGAACCAGTCCTCTTTTCAAGAAGAATTATGGGTCAATGCATCTATGCGCTGATTAATGTGAGCTTATAAATATCATAATAAAAGACAATTATCCCTTTCCAAAAATTGATTACTTGTTTGATCAGTCACATGGGGCCCAATAATTTTCTAAATAAGACATTAGGATGGTATATCATCATGTCAAGGTGAAGAAGTATGATATTTTAACGATTAACATTTATACAAGATACAAGCACTATGAGTTCTTTGTGAATCAATCTAGATTTAGTAATGCTTCAAAAATATTTATGGACATAATGAATAGATACATTAGATATTAACTCAGAAAATTTTTGGTAGTCTTTATAGATGATATTTTTATATACTCTAATAGATATGAGGAACATGAGGATTATATAAATACTCTGTTAAATACTTTTAGAAATAATAAATTATATACAAATAATATAAATGTGTGTTTTAAATTGAGGAAGTATCATTCTTGGGTAATTTTAGCACAAGAAAAGGGAATATTTTTGGATCCTTCAATAAAAAAGGTAGTTGAGTAATGGTCTAGAAAAAAAATCTATAACCAAGACCTATAGTTTCCATGTATTAGCTGGGTAATATAGGTGATTGTTTAGAGAAAATTTCATGATTTTTAAACCATTTTAACAAGATTAGTTGAAGGGGAATTATATTTATTTTTCATTAATTATTATGAAGAGATCATCATGTATTTGAAGACAAGGCTAATCCAAACACTAATACTCTCACATCTTACCCATGGAGAGATAATTTATATCTATAACTATCATTTAAATAAGGTATTAGGATGTCTCCTCCTAAAAAATGACAATGTAGTTACCTATTCCCCTTAATAGTTGAAGGTTATTGAATACAATTATCAAACGTACTATATAGAGTTTGTTGTAACTATCATCCAATTTAATATTTGGGAAATTATCTTTCTGGCGAGAAGTGTGATATATATACAAACCATACGGGCCTAATGTATATATTTAATTATAAGTATCTTAATAGGTGTCAATAAATATGGTTATATCGAATCAAAGATTATAATTTCTCATTCCCTTACTATCAAAGTAAGGGGAATAAAGTATAAGATGTTTTATATTTAAAATATCTAGTAACCATATCTATGATTGTGATTGTGATAGATCCAACATTCATATTTATGAAAAGGATGGTCATGTGAATCATAAAAGAAATAAATACATCTATACTTTTTCAAATGATTTCATGAGCTCCATTTCTAGAAAATATTAATGAATTTCAAAGGGATTATTTTGAGGTACGTAAAAAAGGGAATGAAATAAGGGGAAAACCTCAAAATTCAACATTGATGATAAGGGAGTTGTGATATCTGGGTCCAAACGTTGAGTGCTATCAAATCCTGAGATAACACATGATCTATTGAATGATTCACATATCTTGATTTTCTCCATCCACTCAGGGATCATAAATAAGTATAGATAACTCATAGAGTACTATTTGTAGAAAAATATGTAGTGAAGTATTTTATAATATACATAAAAGTTACAAATATGTTAAAAATTTAAGGAATATAGGAAGAATAAAAAAGGTATGATGAAACTATTAAACACTCCCATGTGGAAATGGGAGAACAACATAATAGATTTTTTTTAGGGGTCTACCGAAGAAATCCAAAGTAAATAATTCCATTACGATTTCAAACTAGCTTACAAAAAAATCACATTATTTCTATTCAAGTGGACTTCATCCTCAATAATCATACAAAGATATACATCCAAAGTAGTGAGGCTTTATGGAACAACACTATCGATTTTATATGATTGAGATATGAGGTTGACCTCAATGTTTTAGAAAAGTATCCAACATTCTCTTAAAACAAAGTTATGATTTTGTATGAACTATAACCCCTAAAATTATTGAAAATATAAAAGAACCATTTAGTGACATAAGGATATTATAAGATGTTACTCCATTGACTTCAAAGGATGTTGGGATCATCATTATCCTTGGGTAGAGTTCTCATAAAATAATAGGTTCCACTTTGGCTTTCAGATGAATATTAATGAATACATATATAGAAAGAAATTTAGAACTCCAATATATTGGTAAAAAGTTGGAAAAATCAATTTGGATCAGAACTAGTTGAAGAAATGGAAGAGAAGGTCAAAGATATTATATAACACATCATATTATCTCATGGTAGATAAAATATCTATATTGGTAATATTTGATGAGATATTGTTTTTGAGGGTAGATATAAAATGTTACTTCATATTTCTCCACAAGAGAGAGTCCCATGAATTGGGGACAAGGGAAGTTATGTCCCAAATACATTATCTCTTTCGAGGATCTTGATTGTACCAGATTTTTATCCCATCAACATTCATTCCCACAAAACCTATATAAATTACAAGAAGTGTTCCATGTATCCCTCTAAAATAAGTATATACCATATCCCTTACATGTATTTAATCTATGGGGTGTATAGTAATGGAATGATCTATTTTATGAGGAGAAATAAGTTAAGATATTGGATATAAAATATAAATTTTTACTTAATAATACAATTTATCTTGTAAATGTACATTGGTAGAATCAAAAGTGTTATGAGAAAACATGGTAAACTGATGATGTAAAGAAAAAATTACCCATATATTTTTTCATCATATTATATAAAATTTTATTTAAATGGAAAAATATATTAATGGGCGAAGAATGAAATGACCCAATTTTTTATGGATTAAAGTTCACTTTTGAATTTATATATGAGCCAGAGTTATTAATATTGTATAAAAAAATTCACCCCATTATGAAAATCAATATCAATTTATTTTATTAATTAAAACATTAAATTCAGAGAATAAAAATAGTTTTAAAAATTTAAAGTGTTATGGTGGGAAAATGAACAAAAAAACTATAATATGAATTCGTTTGATTAATTGTCTATCTAAATTACCAAATTTGGGAACTACATTGTAGAAAATTATACCAATCATTAACAGTCCATTCTATATTTTTGTGAATTGATAATATAAAACCTTTATTGTAACTATAATGAATGATGAAAGAATTAAAATTTATGTATTTATATGGAGTATAATTCCTATATGGCTTTTAGAATGTGATTATTGGAATAATAAAACTGACTATTAATAATTTTAATCTCACGAACTGAACCAATGAGGTCTGAACCACAACTCCCTAACCCAGCATCCAATAGGCCAGTGGCTAGATATTAGTGCCACGAAGGCATATCACTAACATGGGATGAATTTCATATGTACCTGTACACACGCACACATCTCCAAGATCACAAAATGGTGAAATGTAAAAACAAAATTCAACCAATGCATGCAAGAATCTATATCCAAACACCAGAGTAAAATTGAAGTAAAATAGAGAAAAAGGAAAAAACAACTCCCCAAAATTTTTTTTACAAGTGTGCAACCTTTTTAGAAGGAGGCAATCGATGTAAACTGCAACTTCAAGAAAGGTACTTGGAAAATATCTGGTAGATAACTTTGTTTTTCTATCCCACTAAGTTTTTGATTCATTGGGTGATACATAGATTCTGTAGAAAGAAATGTACTCTAAAAAAATCACAAAACAAGTTTAGAAAATACCCATGTAAGGTTGAGTAAAAACATAATCTGTAGGATCCCAAAAAACCCCCAATGAAAAAAAGGAGAAATAGAAAGGCTACAATTTTCTCGACGTAGACAGAGGGAAACCCAACCAAGAGATAAAATCCATCTCGAACCATCCTCAGTTGTACATGACATTTCATCTTGGTCTATATGGGTTTCCAACCCCAGTATGTGAAGACACCGTAAGGTCTCCCAGAAATCACCTTTGTAGAGACCCGAAACTTGACGTACATGGACATTACATTACTTTTGCAGAATACTTAGTACATAACAAAAACACACACGCAAGGATCGTAAATGTTTAGTGTCTTTGGAAACTCGGAACGTAATCTTCTAATCGTGGTGAAAGATCTTCAATATCTCCCCTAAAGATCTTCCCTTTTTTTTTACCTAAAACCTTTATTTATATCCTGGGGAAATGAAAACATAAAAGGGTGAGCTCAAATGCTCAGTAAGGGTATACAAAAGAAATAAAAATCATATCATATCTTTTTGAAAATCATAACCTGCAAAAGAGATCATAATATCTTAACATGTAACAAATCATAGAAGTGAAAATGAGATCACCATAATCATAACATGAAACTTGAAACTTTGTGTCATGCACACATAATCATGGAAAATCATTTCTTGTTAGTCATGACTCATTGCCAAGACTATCTTAGTGGACAAAGTCCCTTTCTGAATCGAGTAACCCTCGTTTCAGTCCTGTTTCACTGAACCGGTATAACCTACCATTCCAGCCATGTCTATCTCATGAGATATAAAATCTTTACCCAATGCATTGGAGGGAGATATAGGTCCCACCCATCTTATAATTAATCCTTTCTTATGTGTGCCACATAATCATAAAACATACATCATCGCATAACACATGTAACAAAAATGGGATTCTTGAAACATCATGACATCATAAATCAATTCATATAAGATAAAGGAATTCATAAAAATAATTCCATCACAACATGGTCAAATCAATGTAATAATAGGGATAAAAACAGAACCCTTTATTATCTTAGATGGAAAATAATTTTGATAAAACACTTGAATTGAATTCTTGAGGAAAATATCCTTTCTTCTTCAAAACACATTTCTTTTCTTAACATGTCATACAATTATAAACTAAAAGAAGTTGATTAAAAATAAACTTGAGAACTTGTAAAGGAAGCTTCTTTGAAATGATGTTTTAAAAATCCATTCATGCCGTATAAGTTAAAAAAACATTCTTCGTACTTTTGTCGGAAAAGTCAAAAAGTACCTCGTACGGAAAAACGACAAAAGATTCCTTTAATATTCTTTACTAAAAACTCACCTAAGGGTAAAATTGGATTTAAACTATTGCAAGTGGATGGAGACAATATTACATATTGAGGGAACATGGATGTGGATGATAAAATACGCCCCAGTAAATACTTACGAATAAACAATCTCGGATAAAAATGAGATTGTGATATTTCCCTTACCTTAGGTCCAATTTGCTTCGTATGTGTCCGAACCTCCTGTATAATGATTTAAATAATGTCATTGACTTATTACAGAATCATATCCATTGTTATGATATCATATATGGTTCACTTATGACATTATATTACCCGTTCTTTTGTAAATTCCATGTTAAAGAAGCGTTTTGGGTAAAATCGTTTCATTTATCGTAGGTGTTTTGACTTGTTGTTCTTGACATCATTATTACTTATATCATGATTTACTTACTTCCAGAATATAAAATATGATTTATATATCATATATATTCAGTATATATATATATATAATAGATAGATAAATAAAATGAAAAACACCGTTCATGGAGACGGTAGTCCGTACGTACGCATGAACGCTGTTTTTCTTTCCTTATTGTCTTCAAATGGAAGTAAGTAGATGACATACATATGTATATATATACATAAATACAATAGCTTTATATTTTCATATATTTCATTATTATTTCTTATATATACATTATAATCATTCTTAAATGGTTAACATGGAGAATGAATCTCATCGCGTCGTGGAGACGGTAGTCCGTACGTACGCACGAGCGATGATATCATTTCTATAAATATTGAATTGAATTGGAGTGGATTATACAATATATCAGAATCAATATGATGTTGTAATAACTATGTATAGTTATTCTTTACACCATTATACCCATCCATGTAAGCTGGTGGTGGAAAATAGATTACACCACGGCGTGGAGACGGTATTCCGTACGTATGCACGCGCGGTGATTTCTTTTTCCGTAGGATGGATAGATGGTGAAATAGGGTTGTTTCATACTTATAATAACATATCAGTATATGAGTGATACTGATGTTATTACTTCAAAATGAAACAACCTAAGAAGAATAAGTGGAATAAGAAATAAAGATGAAAGAATTGGTAACGGTAATTACCTCTTCTTTGAAGTGCCCCTTTGAGACCTCCTCTTAGGGCACTAGAATTGGTCTTTGAGGAAGACCAGAACCTCTAGGATGTTGCTAGGGAAGTGGAGAAGAGATTTTGGCAGGGTTTGGCCGAGCTTGAGTGCTCAAATTGGTGTGAGGAGGAGGGAGAGGAGGTGTCCTTTTATAAGGGAGGAGAGGGGCACCTTAGGAATATCTCAAAATATTATTTTATATTAAAGTCAAAATCGGTTTATAATGGTTCCAAAGGGTATTATTTTGAAGCTAAAGTGGGGATGGGTCGAAATCCTATCAAACAATATAATTTAGACAAGTTTAGGATATTATTTTAACCTTATCAATTAGATTTAACTCTAAGTTAAATAATTTAACTTTTACCATGTCTTTTTGTTTTCTTTCACTATATGGTTAATACACTCTCTATAACATGCCAAACGAACCCCAAATTGTTTATTATTAATATATATATCCTTATCTAAGTAATTTGGCCGATCCTTAGATTTTTAGGAATACAATAACAATTAATAATATAATATTTGATTTAAAAACTATTTTGTGTCAATTTTGACACTATTTGATATATGATTTTTGTGAAAGTCATAACAGAATTATATGTTCGAACCAAGTTGATTAAATCAACACTAATATATCATAGTAACCTAGAAAATTAGTGGAATTCATAAAAAATCTCAAATTACTTTTATTTTGGTGTTTATAACATCAATTATGTCAATATTTCATTAATAAGATAATTACTGCATCATCGTTGTGTCATAAATAAATTAAATTATTTGATGTCTAAAAATTACAAATAAAATACCATCATGTAGGAAATCTTTTTAGATTTCTAATGAATATTTAAAATAGAATTTATCTTATGTATAACCCCATATTAAAAATTATTTACTTATTAAACTTTGATTTTAACTATTTTAACCTTTCTTTAAATAAATTAATAATAAATGTCCTAATCTAATCCAAGTGGGCCTAAATGGTCATATTTTATTCCTAAGTTTGTTTTTGGTCGAATTACACTTGTCCAATAGAATTAGGACATGTGTTAGGGTAATAGTAATATCATATTTATCCTTAGTTACCCTATTTACTATTAACCGCGGTAAAAAAAAGTAAAAAGTTACTATTCACCAAAAATTATTTTCATCTCATTGAACCACATTTTACTTACTGACATCAACCGTGTCTCTCGGATTTTTGAAATTCCATTCACAGAAGCGGTAAAATTAAGTTTTATGAAAAATTCAGTTTTTTAACTACCACTTAGTAGTTTCACTATTCATCAAAAATTGATGTTTTTCAGAACAATGCCAAAATTTCATCCTATGCTATATTTCATATTCCGAATTCAAAAATGAAGTCTATTTTACCAAATTCATAACATAGAAGTTGCATTAATTAATTTTATAATTAAATCCTGATGTTAAAATAAATAGCGTGTTTTTAGGAAACAATATATATCAAAAGATTGACACTTGATTATGTCTGGTTTAAATGTGAAATTACAACCAATGACCAACATTGTATTAAATTGTAAAAATATATTCTAGATATACTTTAAAACCACTCAAATTAATAATTTCTCACTATTAATTATTTCGATTAAAAAGGTTGTTTTTAATTATAATTTAGTAATTTTCACTATTCATCAAAATATGAAAGTTATACGAAAAGTACCAAAATTTCACCTTAGGCTAAATTCGATACTCCGAATCCAAAAATGAAGTTCATTTTGAAAAATAAGATTTACAGAGTTTTAAAAAGTGGTTATTATTATTCATAACGGCTAGTTTTAATAATATTTTAATAGCATATCGTTGTTTAGTGAAACTCGGTATTGCGTATTACACACGCTATCGAAGAAGGTCGCGATTGCGTGTAATGCAAGGCCAGTCAAGGATGCGTGTTGTGAAAGCTCCTTTTGGTGTAGCGTACAACACAAGACTTTTATAAAATTAAAAAGAATTTTTTATAAAATCTTGGGCTGTTACATTCTACACCCCTTAAAATGAATTTCGCCCTCGAAATTCGTCGGGGTTATAAATGGTTTACTATTCGAAAGTTTCTTTAATAGAAACCCACATCGTAAAAAGAAATACCAAAACTTGGCTTTAAAAACTAAAGTATGAAATGTAACGATTACCCAAATAAACTAATCACTGGGTTTCCACATAGGTGAAAATATGGATATGGAAGAGAAATCTAACCATCATGTTCTGATGGAGAGTGGTAGAGAACATGGCTATGGAAAAGCCATCAATCACAAAGCCATGAATTTGTGACGATCTAAGGTACCATCCGATTCATCAGGTATAAGATCACTAGGACAACATTTTTGGTTTTCAAGATCATTTCCCTAAAGTTGAAGAATTTGAATTAGAATAAATACTTACTTTATTTTGGTACAATATCACCGTTGTTTGTGCCTTGAACAATTTCCACTTCATCTCTTAAATAAATGAAGTTGAATTTGTAATTCGTGAAGTGTTAGTAGATCATGTGATAGAATGACGGGTCATTCCATCTGTCTCAAACAAAAGGTTAGCAAAAATCATATGCATAAATCGATCAATAGTGAGATTAATCATATATGGTTCCTAAAATGGACTTATACTTCATATATCATATTGCTTAATATAATAAAACTAGTTTCTACTAAACAGGGACTTCCTGTAGGTCAGTGGTAGGCGATAAAGGCCAGTCGCACTTCGGTTGTGGGTTCGATTCCTACAGCCTTGTCCGAAGCGATGGGCTGTCGCCCGTCCTGCAGGTTGTCCTTTTTCTAAAACTACGTTACTATAACATCCCATCAATAATATCGAAAATCTTATATCCTTAAACAATACTAACTTATGTCCAACATAATCCATTCTAATCTTTAGGCTTATACATAATATTGCAGTCCACTCTCATAACATAGTGAAAATGATTACCAGAGATTTAACACCATCGTTGATCCCCATATATCATAAGATATGTTTTGTTGGTCAAATTCCAAATATTCAAAGTCCTTAATTATGTATTCTATTGAATACCTTAGTGAAAACATGAATGCAGTTAAAATCTAACACTTTCCACATACCAAAATCCTCAAAATTCTATATACTCAAACCATGATATCACTTAGTCCTTATATCAATCATGAGCTCATGAATACTATTAAACATTTCATTTTCTCGTCTTCATTATGCGCATATCATCTTATTTCCAAAAAAATATCTCAACCACTTTGAATACCACATCAATAAATATTGCAATACTCAATGATACAACATTATTTTGGAATCCCATTACATAAACGCTTAATCATTCCACCACATCGTTATCATATTCAACATCGCCAATAGTGATCGCATGTGACTTCCCTTTGTCCTTTGCCTTCAGTGGTTGCTCATGATGATCATCACTAACCCTTGGATTAGGGCAATTATTAGCATAATGCCCCATTTCCTTGCACTTGACGCATTGAAGTGTTGGTGGTGCGTTCTCTGCAGTGTTTGCTTTATTCACATCATTAGAAACCCTTTTTCCATTACTTCGACACTCAGCTGCTCGATGACCTTCTTTTCCACACTTAAAACATTTTCTAGTTCCTTTAAGACAATCTCCACCATGCTTCTTTCCACACTTTGTGCATAAGGAAACATTCATCTTCTTTTCACCATTATTATGAGATTTCTCCTTGAACTCCATCTTTCGTTTCTTGTCAAAACCATGAGATGGATATGTAACACCAACTTCCATTTCTACCTTGATAGCACAACGCACAATTTCTTCATAGCTACTGAAGTCTCTTATAGCTAATGCCCTTCGAAGACTTGGTTTTAAGCCACTGAAAAATCGATCAACTTTACTTTCAGGTTGGATGATAATGCCAGATGCATACCTTGCAAGTCTTGTAAAATTCGCTTCGTATATACCAATAGATTCATCATCCTTCTGCTTCAACTCAATAAACTCCTTTTCCATCTTTGTTCGAAGAATACGAGGGAAGTACTTACTAAAAAACAAGTTCTTGAACTCGTCCCATTCCATGGACTCAATTTCATCCCTTGGCCTCGTATTCTTGATAAGATTCCACCATTGATCAGCTTCACCTTCCAAACGATATACTGCTAAGATGACTTTATCATGTTCAGAACATTGAAGAACTGAAAATATCTTTTCAGTGGTACTGATCCATTGTTCAGCAACAAGTGGATCGGAAGTCCCACTGAAAGAAGGTGGACGTTGCCTCATGAAGGACTCAATAGAATATTGTTCCCTTCTCTGCTCATTTGGAAGTCCAGAATGATTCATAGCTTGTGTAAGTATAGCAATAAGATTTTGCACTCCATCTCCCATAACATTTGTTTGTTCAGGAGGGCAATCATTGCATTGTCCATTGCATTGATCAACACGGTTCCTTCGGGTTCTAGCCATCGTCTAAAACCCAAAAAGAATAGTGTGAGAGGCAAAAATCATGCTAGGGAAAACAACATAATAAAGGGGGAGTACCATCAATATCCAACATCTTAGGTTTAATTCTATGATCGTTAGCGTAATTCTATTACTATAACCTATACATATACTTATCCCTAAGGACATCCCTAGACATACCATAGAAATATCTCTAGGGATCTCACTAACGTTTTTGCATCCTAGTTTCCAAAGGTTGACTAAACCTTTACTCTGATGCCAACTGTAGAGACCCGAAACTTGACGTACATGGACATTACATTACTTTTGCGGAATACTTAGTACATAACAAAAACACACACGCAAGGATCTTAATAGTTTAGTGTCTTTGGAAACTCGGAACGTAATCTTCTAATCGTGGTGAAAGATCTTCAATATCTCCTGTAAAGATCTTCCCTTTTTTTTACCTAAAACTTTTATTTATATCCTGGGGAAAAGAAAACATAAAAGGGTGAGCTCAAATGCTCAGTAAGGGTATACAAAAGAAATAAAAATCATATCATATCTTTTTGAAAATCATAACCTGCAAAAGAGATCATAATATCTTAACATGTAACAAATCATAGAAGTGAAAATGAGATCACCATAATCATAACATGAAACTTGAAACTTTGTGGCATGCACACATAATCATGGAAAATCATTTCTTGTTAGTCATGACTCATTGTCAAGACTATCTTAGTGGACAAAGTCCCTTTCTGAATCGAGTAACCCTCGTTTCAGTCCTGTTTCACTGAACCGGTATAACCTACCATTCCAGCCATGTCTATCACATTAGATATAAAATCTTTACCCAATGCATTGGAGGGAGATATAGGTCCCACCCATCTTATAATGAATCCTTTCTTATGTGTGCCACATAATCATAAAACATACATCATCGCATAACACATGTAACAAAAATGGGATTCTTGAAACATCATGACATCATAAATCAATTCATATAAGATAAAGGAATTCATAAAAATAATTCCATCACAACATGATCAAATCAATGTAATAATAGGGATAAAAACAGAACCCTTTATTATCTTAGATGGAAAATAATTTTGATAAAACACTTGAATTGAATTCTTGAGGAAAATATCCTTTCTTCTTCAAAACACTTTTCTTTTCTTAACATGTCATACAATTATAAACTAAAAGAAGTTGATTAAAAATAAACTTGAGAACTTGTAAAGGAAGCTTCTTTGAAATAATGTTTTAAAAATCCATTCATGCCGTATAAGTTAAAAAAACATTCTTCGTACTTTTGTCGGAAAAGTCAAAAAGTACCTCGTACGGAAAAACGACAAAAGATTCCTTTCATATTCTTTACTAAAAACACACCTAAGGGTAAAATTGGATTTAAACTATTGCAAGTGGATGGATAAAATATTACATATTGAGGGAACATGGATGTGGATGATAAAATACACCCCAGTAAATACTTACGAATAAACAATCTCGGATAAAAATGAGATTGTGATATTTCCCTTACCTTAGGTCCAATTTGCTTCGTATGTGTCCGAACCTCCTGTATAATGATTTAAATAATGTCATTGACTTATTAAAGAATCATATTCATTGTTATGATATCATATATGGTTCACTTATGACATTATATTACCCGTTCTTTTGTAAATTCCATGTTAAAGAAGCGTTTTGGGTAAAATCGTTTCATTTATCGTAGGTGTTTTGACTTGTTGTTCTTGACATCATTATTACTTATATCATGATTTACTTACTTCCAGAATATAAAATATGATTTATATATCATATATATTCAGTATATATATATATATAATAGATAGATAAATAAAATGAAAAACACCGTTCATGGAGACGGTAGTCCGTACGTACGCATGAACGCTGTTTTTCTTTCCTTATTGTCTTGAAATGGAAGTAAGTAGATGACATACATATGTATATATATACATAAATACAGTAGCTTTATATTGTCATATATTTCATTATTATTTCTTATATATACATTATAATCATTCTTAAATGGTTAACATGGAGAATGAATCTCATCGCGTCGTGGAGACGGTAGTCCGTACGTACGCACGAGCGATGATATCATTTCTATAAATATTGAATTGAATTGGAGTGGATTATACAATATATCAGAATCAATATGATGTTGTAATAACTATTTATAGTTATTCTTTACACCATTATACCCATCCATGTAAGGTGGTGGTGGAAAATAGATTACACCACGGCGTGGAGACGGTATTCCGTACGTACGCACGCGCGGTGATTTCTTTTTCCGTAGGATGGATAGATGGTGAAATAGGGTTGTTTAATACTTATAATAACATATCAGTATATGAGTGATACTGATGTTATTACTTCATAATGAAACAACCTAAGAAGAAGAAGTAGAAGAAGAAATAAAGATGAAAGAATTGGTAACGGTAATTACCTCTTCTTTGAAGTGCCTCTTTGAGACCTCCTCTTAGGGCACTAGAATTGGTCTTTGAGGAAGACCAGAACCTCTAGGATGTTGCTAAGGAAGTGGAGAAGAGATTTTGGCAGGGGTTGGCCGAGCTTGAGTGCTCAAATTGGTGTGAGGAGGAGGGGGAGGAGGTGTCCTTTTATAAGGGAGGAGAGGGGCACCTTAGGAATATCTCAAAATATTATTTTATATTAAAGTCAAAATCGGTTTATAATGGTTCCAAATGGTATTATTTCGAAGATAAAGTGGGGATGGGTCTAAATCCTATCAACCAATAGAATTTAGACAAGTTTAGGATATTATTTTAACCTTATCAATTAGATTTAACTCTAAGTTAAATAATTTAACTTTTACCATGTCTTTTTGTTTTCTTTCACTATATGGTTAATACACTCTCTATAACATGACAAACGAACCCCAAATTGTTTATTATTAATATATATATCCTTATCAAAGTCATTTGGCCAAACCTTAGATTTTTAGGAATACAATAACAATTAATAATATAATATTTGATTTAAAAACTATTTTGTGTCAATTTTGACACTATTTGATATATGATTTTTGTGAAAGTCATAACAGAATTATATGTTCGAAACAAGTTGATTAAATCAACACTAATATATCATAGTAACCTAGAAAATTAGTGGAATTCATAAAAAATCTCAAATTACATTTATTTTGGTGTTTATAACATCAATTATGTCAATATTTCATTAATAAGATAATTACTGCATCATCGTTGTGTCATAAATAAATTAAATTATTTGATGTCTAAAAATTACAAATAAAATACCATCATGTAGGAAATCTTTTTAGATTTCTAATTAATATTTACAATCGAATTTATCTTATGTATAACCCCATATTAAAAATGATTTACTTATTAAACTTTGATTTTAACTATTTTAACCTTTCTTTAAATAAATTAATAATAAATGTCCTAATCTAATCCAAGTGGGCCTAAATGGTCATATTTTATTCCTAAGTTTGTTTTTGGTCGAATTACACTTGTCCAATAGAATTAGGACATGTGTTAGGGTAATAGTAATATCATATTTATCCTTAGTTACCCTATTTACTATTAACCGCGGTAAAAAAAAGTAAAAAGTTACTATTCACCAAAAATTATTTTCATCTCATTGAACCACATTTTACTTACTGACATCAACCGTGTCTCTCGGATTTTTGAAATTCCGTTCACAGAAGCGGTAAAATTAAGTTTTATGAAAAATTCAGTTTTTTAACTACCACTTAGTAGTTTCACTATTCATCAAAAATTGATGTTTTTCAGAACAATGCCAAAATTTCATCCTAAGCTATATTTCATATTACGAATTCAAAAATGAAGTCTATTTTACCAAATTCATAACATAGAAGTTGCATTAATTAATTTTATAATTAAATCCTGCTGTTAAAATTAATAGCGTGTTTTTAGGAAACAATATATATCAAAAGATTGACACTTGATTATGTCTGGTTTAAATGTGAAATTACAACCAATGACCAACATTGTATTAAATTGTAAAAATATATTCTAGATATACTTTAAAACCACTCAAATTAATAATTTATCACTATTAATTATTTCGATTAAAAAAGTTGTTTTTAATTATAATTTAGTAATTTTCACTATTCATCAGAATATGAAAGTTATCCGAAAAGTACCAAAATTTCACCTTAGGCAAAATTCGATACTCCGAATCCAAAAATGAAGTTCATTTTGAAAAATAAGATTTACAGAGTTTTAAAAAGTGTTTATTATTATTCATAACGACTAGTTTTAATAATATTTTAATAGCATATCGTTGTTTAGTGAAACTCGGTATTGCGTATTACACACGCTATCGAAGAAGGTCGCGATTGCGTGTAATGCAAGGCAAGTCAAGGATGCGTGTTGTGCAAGCTCCTTTTGGTGTAGCGTACAACACAAGACTTTTATAAAATTAAAAAGAATTTTTTTATAAAATCTTGGGCTGTTACAACCTTGATGTACTCATCTCAGACACTAAGTCTCATGAGTCTCCAACATCATTTCTATAAATAGGATTCTATTCCTAGGCTCTAACCGTAACATGAAACCAAGAGAATATAATTCATAAGATCAATCATCCCAAATATCACCTGCCAGAGAGATGAACTCAATCAGGAAGAACTCTACCATTATTAATGGTACATATGAGAGAATGTGCACCATCGAGAACATCTTACTAGGTATGGCTATAGTGCCTAGCACCAAAGGTCTCATCATAATTACCTCATTTCCATCACAAGCTAATGAAACCAAATTGAGGAGGCCCAACCCTAACCACTACACACAATTGAGGTTGCATTGATATAGACAATGAATTGTCTGAATCCCTTATACCAAGATAGAATAGAAAGAATCATGCCTCGCCACTTCCCCATAGTCAAGGGAGTACTACTCTTAACTAACCATCAAAACCTCTATTTCCCCTATAAGGAGTGTCCCACACCTTAGTCCATCAATAGATCACTAACCCCTATCTAGGTAACATTCACATCAAATGGAAGGGATCACTCCTCGTAACTCTATCCAACAACCAAGGGAGATCAACCTTCAATGGAGGACATGCTCCCTACTACTACTCAGAGATGGGTTAGTACTACTCCGTAAGTGAGTACCTTCACCCTGATCCAATATGGGTGTACTCTTCATGAAGGACCCATACCCTGATATTATAGGGTAGTACCTCATTGAAAATGTGGGACCCACACGCTAACTAGACAGGGAAGTACCACTTAGTGGCTATAGGACCTACATCCTGGAATGATATGGGCATACAAACTCTGCCAAATCATTCCCTATGGGAGACCTTCACCCTAAAATGAAAGGGGAGTACTAACCCCAGGCTTGAGGACTCGTTCTGTGATATGGCAGGAGGGTACCGACTCTTCTGGAACAACATGTATGGGAGACCCACACACTGGAATGATAGGGGGTATCGACTCCTAGAATAAAGGACCATCATCTTAGTTTAACAGAGATGTACTGACTCTACAGATAGAGGACCCACTCTCTGGTCCAACAGGTGAGTACCTACTCTACCTTTATAAACATCATTGGAAAACCCACACTGTTGTCCATCTAGGGAGAAACAACCTTGGAGGAAACTATCAAAAGGTAATGAACCTACACCCATGATGTGGGGAGTCCTATATCTATATTGTAGATAGGTAAGGAAATCACACTCCCTAGTCCAATAGGGGGTAACTGTCCTATCATCTCTCTATACAAACCCTATCGATCTCCAGCAATTTCTTAGTACCAATCCACAAACAACATACTCTATTTACACCAACTAGTATCTCTTAAGACATAACATAGGACACCATCACATCCTTCTCAAAAAACCACTTATGATAGAGAATTCACAATTCTATATCTGAGTCCAAAATAATGTGATACAGGAGGTAGAAGATCCCCATAGGATCTCTCAGTAGTACATAGACTGAACTGTGTCTCACATGATGTGTGATCCAACCTAAGATAATATATGTGTATCTTTCACACATGGGTTCCAACCCCTGTGGTGGTACATGACATTTAATGAAGGTACACTCTGTGTCCCTCATCTCTCGACCCCTAGCTATGTTTCTAATCTACATAGATCCACTGACTGTGTCCCTCCCTTTCCTTGTATCCCATACTACATGGCATGTTTGGATAGACGACCACCTTCTAGTGTAATTTTTTCTATATCCATGTACTGATCCTTATTTCCATGTATATTGGTCATGGTTTATTACACAACCATGTATTTTCACATGGATAACCCAAGACATGTCACATGGTCCCATAGTTTAGGGAACTACATAGCGTGTAACCCCTAAACAGGGAATATAGTCCCAAAACCTATTCATCACTAGACAAAAAGATCTATAAAACTTATGTCACTAATCTACATTCTATTTAGATGACGATTCCAGTTTGGAATCACCTGAAAAATCACCCTGATTCTTCACGATTTAACCCATACCCATAGATCTCCTTATTGTGGATCACCAACAATTTCATAAGGTATCTAGAACATTAGAAAATTTAAAACAAAAGTGATCAAGACCATAAATAAATTCTATCTAACTTGATGTTTAAAATCTAATTCTTCAGTGGATGAACAGTTCCCAAATCATCCTAGTTCTTGATCTGATGATTGTCTTGGTTGAAAATGGGGATCAAAGACACCTCACTTCAATGATTCAGTGATCGTTTCATTCATCACCAAGAGGAAGAAGGGAGAATGAGAGGGATACATGGGATTCATAACTCTATTTTATTGTGCGCCAAAAACATGAGGAGGGTTTATTTAAGTTTTTTATGTTAAATAATTAAATAAATTATTTAACCCACTATAAACTTAACATCCAAATCACCATCATCTGAAACTCCCAACATAGATAGATTTGTGTTTCTCCTAGGGTAAACACGATGCTCTAGACTCAACTGAATTCTCAGATATCTGATCCGAGAATCTGAACAAGAGTTATTTATGTTTCAAGTGAATCAAGATGTGTGCGACAAAATATATTTTATATTTTTATTATCACTGCATCGAGACTCCCCGGGCCCTGGATTCCCATGTCAACTTAGTGATCATCTTTGAAAATATTTTAACAAATATTATAAATCCCTTCAAGTAAAATAAAATTAATTACATTTTCCCACCATATAGATTTCCATCCCCAAAAAGAGAAATCCTAAGTACAATGGAAGAAACTGATCTCCCCACAATTCCCCCATACTAGTGAGCTCAACATGAAATCATGTGTTGCATACAGGAATTCACACAAACAAACCACCAAGATCAGTCCACTTTATTTCCATATTCTACTAGGACAACATCATGTATCAAAAATGTACATGTCTACTTAACTATGATAGGTGGGAAAACACCATGCACCACATTATATCTACTATCATGGGTTCTAGTGGTACACTACGTCAATAACTTGATGAAAATACTGATAGAACCCTGTAGTTCACATCCACCGCTAGAAGGACAATAAAATAGACGCCTATAGAATTTATTTATATTAAATGTTGACACTGAGCATGAAAGGGTATTCTTGAAAAAAACTTGGATTCCCAAGAGTAAAAATTGGGTCTTACCAAGCCCTTTGTCTACCAACAACTAGCTGTAACACAACTCACCCAAAAAAATCCAAACACACCCACTAGTGGAATCACTACCGAGTAGGGATAGTACACAACCAATCTATACTGAAGAAATATTGCAAGGTATAACTTTTTCACTACATAATGACTCTAAGAAAGGATCTCCCTTTCCCAGGGATGCCAAGCTAAAGGGGGATGAGTAGGAAAAATCTACTAGAAGGGCAAAGGCCTTCTCTATCACTTCATCTGATAACCTCATCCTAAACACACAAGAATAAGGAAATAATCCACCATACCTCAATACAATATGATTTTCTCATCACCGACTCACCTGCATGGTTTAGATCAGGTCACAAAACACATCTCTGTTGGGAAAGCTTCCCCCTTCATCATGAGTTCAAAGGTATGTCAAAATTCACCACATCCTCCTTGAGCATGTCGCGTACAAGGCTAACGCCAAAAACATGAGGGTACTAAAAATGAAAGGGGTTCCCAGAAACTCTTTGGGTCTTACTAGGACCTCTGTTTCAACTACCAACATGAGGTTCTATTGACTCCCCATGTCACCCTAGTTAGACCTCAATAATGAGTAGAAAGAAAATAGTTCCAAAAATAGTGTCTTATAATTTTTTATTCAAAAATTAGATTCGAAACAAGTCATACTTCTATTCATCCTTGGAGTTTCTAGGTCAAAGGCCTCCATGAACTGTAGTTATCCTCACCCACATCCTTCAGCTCCCAGAGACTAGCACAGACCAATTGGGGGTGGTGGTGGAAACGACATGAACTACCTTCCACCTTTAATCTCTCTCCCAGCTCCTACGCCTCATCTTACACCTTATATAAATCCTTTTTCCAAGCGATGCCTCTATTAAGGAAGCTCTTTATCTAGCTACCTCTCAGTAGCATGGTGGTTTAGACAATAGCTGGCATGATCTCTCGACCATTTCAAGAATAGCACCACCTCTCTTGTGGCTGATATGATCCTCAATGATACTTCTACACCACTGGCCCCCTATGTTTGTGTCTAGGCATGGGTATGACTCCAAAACCGTGACCTGATTACCTATTGTCTACGAGATCTAGCAGACACCTCAGCCTCATGACCACTATTGTGGGTCATTTCCCTCAGTTCATTAGCTAGGAATCTTTCCACCACCAAATCTCACTCAACCACTCTAGCATTGGTAGGAATACACAGCTGAATCAAATACTCTATTATCTCCCAATGAAATCCCTTCTCAAAGATCCATTATTAGAATAATAGTTCACAAACCATATTCATGAAGTATTTTCACACGTCTTTGAACCTCATATAAAACTCTACCACCGTCATGCTACCCTGCCAAAGCTATAGAAGCTCTTAAATACACACTGATATCAACGTTTCTGGGTAAAAATATTCTACGAAGAGGGACTCAAACTCTTCTCAACTGAGCATCACCTCATTATAGGTTTGAACCAAAATACTTCACTGTCTCCTAACTGGCCCTTGGAGAGGCTGTGATACTAGGACCACAAATAGATCAACATGTTTCCATACTAATCGAAAAACTCACATGGCGGCCTTGAGATATTCATATATAACCTGGGGGTCTGGATCACACTGGTACCTAATAGGATGATACCTCTAGAACTCATGTATCACATTCATCCTACATGAATCCTCCTCCAAAACTACTGGTAAAACCTGTTGCACTATGGGTAGTGGCACCACCAACAGGCCACCAAGAGGCAACACCTCATAATATGTGGCTTGCACTGAAGCCTCATCATGGGGCAGATTATCATCATGATCATGAAATGGAATCTTATCTGGATATCTTTGTGGAGGAATCCTGAAATAGAATCAAGACATACCACTATCAAAGAGTATATCTGGGAGTTGACCCAAGAAGGACATGAATAACCAAAATTCAGTCCTATATGATTCTATTACCATTAATTATCCAACGACCAGTTTCCTAATGTACCAAGTCGAAAATTAGGTTATTAGAGTCCTAGGAAATGGATACGCTGACCACTACACAAACACTAGAACCTATGAGCTGAGAGCCATACTCAAAAAATCCTAACACTATTTATATGCAACCCAAACCAAACACACAACACTACGTTCCCTATGAGAATCCATCCACCTCTGATACCAATTTACCATGAACCATCCTGACAGGGCCCATGTCATTACTCTTCATGCCTATATCCAATAGGCAAGGAGCTAGTGACTATTTCTGAGAAGGAATATCACTAACATGGGAGGCATTGCCTATGTACCCATAGGTGTGCCCAAGACACAAAAATTGTGACAGAAAATCCTGTGTATGGGTGATTATAAAAATAAATAGTAGGAATACAAAACACCATAATAAAATGGGAGAATATGAAAGGAAATAGTCCACTCGACCTGGCCATAGGGAAACCCAATCGAAAGAGAAAGTCCATCTCGAACATCCTAAGTTGTACATGACTAGGTAACTCAGTCTACTAGAGGTATCAACTCTTACATGTGAAAAAACCATAAGGACTATGATAAATCACCCAGATATACTCATCTTAGAAATTGAGTCTCATGAGGTTCCAATACCATATCTAGAAACATAATTCTCTTCATAAGATCTATCCATAACATGAATCTAGGAGAACACCCTCCATGAGATCATCCATCCTAAATGGAACCTTTCTGAGAGATGCAATCCATTTGGAACAACTCTACCATTCTGAATGGTATTTCTGGTAGAACATGTTCCATTGGGAACATCTTAATAGTTATGGATATTGTGCCTAGCACCATAGGTCCATTCATCATTACCTTACACCCTTCACAAGATGAAGAACCCCAAGTGAGGAGGACCTCCCCTCATCACTTAACATAGTTTAGAGAGCACTGATCTATACTATGATCTACATTAATCCTATGTAATAAGAGAAAATGGATGGAATAATGCCTCACCACTATCCTATAGTTGAGGCAGTACATCTCTTAACTAACTTGAGAAACCTCGATCACTCTGGTAAGGATTGTCCTGCACCTCAATCTATAGAGGGAGAACTTACCACTATCTAGGTGTCATTTACATCAAGAGGAAATGACCCATCCTTGTAACTGTATACAACAAATAAGGGAGCCTCATCTCCAAAGGAGGACCCTCTCCCCACTACTACTTGAATATGAGGGAGTACTACTCCATAAGTGAGGGCCCACATCCTTCCCCAATAGGGGATTACTACTCAGGAAGGACCTACACCCTGACATGATAGGGGAAAACTACTTTGTAAATTGAGGACTTGTACCCTAACCTAGTAGGGGAGTACCACTCAGTTCATAGAGGACCAACACCATGGAACAATAGGGGACTACTGACTCTGCCAAATCATTCACTATGGGAGAACCTCACCCTGACATGGTCAGAGAGTACTGACCCTAGGCTTGAAAACCATCTCATTGACATGGTAGGAGAGTAGTGACTCTGCCGGAACAAAATGAATGGAAGAAATGCACCCTGGAATGACAAGAGAGTACCAAATCCTAGAATAAAGGACCCGCAACCTGGTCCAATAGCAAAGTACTGACTCCATGGTAAGAGGATCTGCTACATGGTCCAACCTAGGAGTACCTAAAATATCTTAACAAACGTCACGAGGAAACCCGCACCTTAGTCCATTAAGAGAGTATCACCCTAGGAGGAAACTACCCAAACAGAAAACACACACACCCATGATGTGGGGATTCTCTTCCTCACATTAGTATACAAGTAAGGAAAAACCTCTCCCTATTCTTATTGGGGATTAATTGTCCAAGAATCTCTGTATATGAACCATACCAATTTCCAACATCGGCTCAGTACCGCTCCACAAGAATTTTTCTTGATTTACACTACCTCATATATCGTAATCTATAATATAGTCCTACATCAATTCCTACATAGAGAACCACTCTAGATAGACTACTCACAATACTAAATCCATGTCCTATAGAAGGAAATATGGAAGGAATAAGATCCCCATAAGATATCCAATTTGTACCAGGCGTGCACCGCATCTCACATGACGTGTAAGCCCGCTTGAGTTCCTTACCGTGTATCATCTACACATCAGTTCCAACCCATGCGAGGGTATATACTCCCCCAAAATTTAGATAAATTATTTATTATCTGTATAGAGTTGTATGTGGTGTAAGAAAACCTTATATTTGAAAATGGGAAACTTGCTATAGAAGTTCGTTGCATTATAAATTACAAAAGATATAGAAAAGATTATATACATACAATTGTTTTTAATTTTTGGACAAGCCTAAATTACATGACATAAGTTTTTATACATGATTCATGTACCATGAATTGTAAATGAATTATATTTTTCATATAGAAGAAGTATTTCTTTCTAAAAAGGGTGAAACCTTCCAAAAATGTGTGTTATTATACAATTGGATCAACTCACCAACTTTTAACCTCTTGGAGGTGGGATTTGGGGTGGTTAGACTCTAAATCATTGCTATATTAGGTAGAGTCCCTATTATAATGAATTATCTTTTATGAATGAAACTTCAATTTTTAATTTATATGAATGTCAAACTTGGAAATATAATATAAAAAAATGCTCCACATAATGAAAATCAATGGCAATTTATTATATTAATTTAAAAATTATATTTTATGAATAAATATAGCCAAAAAAATTGAAAGTGTTGCAATGGGAAAATATTCCCATAAGAAAATATCTAGAATCGGAATATTTGGATTGTCTTCGTCTCCAAGGATTATCACACTAGTGAAAAACAATGTATAAATGATACTAAAAATTAGAATTTTCCTATTTTTTTACAATCAGTAAAATAGAACATTGAGTAAAATTGGAATGAATGGTAATTTAATTAAATTGGAGGTATTTATAGGGGGTCTTAAAGCATATATGATCGATGAAATATAACCTTTGAAATAGTAAAACTGACAATCAAGAAAAGAAGCATAACGGTTATAATAGTATATTGACCGTTGGAATTGTAAAATAATAGATATTAATTTTATGAAACAGAAAGAAAAAAAATTTACATTAGAAGAAAATTAAATAAAAGTTTTTTCATAATAAAATATATGTTTTACATAATGATAGAATAATTTTATTTTTTTTTAAAAAAAATATGTGTTATATTTTTATTAAAATACATTTTTATAGTAAATTTAGAATTTGGTAATAATTTTTATTTTCCATAAAAGGGTTATATAAAACAATATCTTTTTTTAAAAAAATTATAATATACATTTAGGAAGTCCCTTGTAATTTTCCAATGGGTTGAAAGATTTATTTTTTTTAAAAAATTATAATTTTTCAATAAATAAATATTTTATTTGAATGATTAATTTATCATATTTATAAAAAAAATACAAAAATATTTCATTTTTTTGGAATAATATAAATTTTCTTAGGGTGAATATTCAGTATTTTCCATAAATAAATGATTTTTATAAATAAAGAAATATGATAAAATATATAATTTCACATTATAAGTAAATACATGATTAATTAAATATTTAATAATATATGTAATCATTATCTCAAAATAACATGAAAAAAATTCTACATATAATCACAAGATTCATCACATTGGCTAGTCATGAGAAAATAATAAACTAATGAATATTATATTCAAAAACTATCATGTACCCCTTATAAATAGAACCATTTAACAAGTTTATTATCCTTAGACTATATATTCCTTAAGTTGAAAAATATTTTCCCAAATATCCCACAACCATCCTTACAACATCCATGTAATTTTTCTCTTACTAAAAGGCTATTTTATGGACCCTTAAGGGGAATCCTAAGAGTTAACATCCAAAGGATGTGGTAATACTCTCAACCAAAGCTGCATAAATTATTTTCGTTTCATGCCAGTACATATATATTCTATAAAAAAAATTATAATAAAATTAGTATTATTAATATACTTAAATTTCATATATTAATGAAATGTATATAATTAAAACTCATTTTATCTTCTCTAAAATTTAAATGTCGCTTATGCTTGGGTTAATTCACCACCTCTATAGAAGACATGATTCATTTTTCCCTACCAACCTCATGGATTGTTATAGAAATAATATTATGGTTTAATATACTTACAATAATCTTATTATAACTTATTTTATTTAAGGTAATTTATTAAAAATTACTAAAATAAATTAAACAAAACTAGTTCAAGACGGTCGGTAAAACTATTTTAATGAACTAATCATTTAAAAATAAATTTTATACTAAATTAATCATCCCAATGTTAGATCACATATAAATATTTAGGACCATTTTATCTTCTTGAATTACATAATTATCATTTCATTTCACTTTTTTAGTTTTTGTATTATTTTACAAGAACATCTAAAATTTACGACAAACCGAGGCTGTATTGGAACAATGAAGCAAACACCCTTAGGAGAGTAGGAATAAACCAGATATATTAATATTTAAAAAAAATAATAAATAAAATATTGATTAATAGTTTTATTTATCATGTTTTTAAATAATTTAATTTTATTATTTAGGAAATTAGGAAATCATACCGAGCGAGTCAAGGACTCAAGGTAAGGGATCTTTCAGACCACCCTCATACTTTTAGGTTACACATGTTTTTATGTATCTCCACTAACCTCTATATTATTCCCCTAAAAATATTAAATAATATATATATATATATTATCTACAAATATACCTTTTTACATTACCTTTTATTTTCAGGGATCAAACCCTTTCTTTATATTCCCTTCTCAATTATTCTATTTAAGAAAACTAGATTAAAGGGAACATCACTATTTCATAATTAAATTCATATAAAACTATTACAATGTTTTTTTAATATTTTATTTTTTAAAAAACACTAAAAAATTCATTTAAACCCATTTGGGTTCATATATAATTTTAATAAAAATATTATGCTCTTACATTTTTTAATGACACATTACCTTATTTTTTAAAACCATGTTTAACAGTTTCTTTTATAAAAATAATTATTTAGTATTTTTTATGTATTAAATAAAATTAAAATTCATTTTCATGAAAAATGATTCCTTAATAATTTATGATTTTCCAAGAATGGTTTAATTCCAATCTTTTTGGGAAAACATTAGAATTTTCCATTTGATTATGATCTAAAAAAGACTATGTTACCCATTTTCTATTCAAGGATTTCACATACGATTTTTCTATATGATTGATTTTCTTATATAAATAATATTCATGTATATTATATGAATATTACATCTTTAAAAATAATTATGAATCACCCTAATTAATTAGGTAATGTTTTCATCACATGGGATTCTAGGTGTGGTGGAAAAGTGGTTAAGATAGCAAATTATGTTATGATTTATTTATGGAAAGACTTAGCCTATTCTATTGATGCCTTGTTTTATATTATTTCTACATTTCCATTATTCAATCAATTTTTCTATTTTATGCTTCTTTTTTATGTTATGTGATCTTATTTTATTTAGGATATCATGCTATGCCTACTCTCTCTACAATTATATTTCACTAACTTTTTGATTCCATTACCAGGATTTATGGATCACACCTTTCCTTATGTATATCCCCAAGTTATCATATAAAGTATTATAAGATATTTGTGATTTAGGACCCTTTTTAGATGTATAAATAATGAATATCTAGTTTATGTTTGTTCCAAATCTTCCTAACACACCGGAGATCGAGATCCTAGGTTTATATTTTTATGAAATTATATTTAATAAAACATGAAATGAAATGTGTATAAGTTCTTGTTCCCTATGGTTGGTCTCAAAGAGTGATATAATTATTTTTTGGAAATGAAGACTTCTAATATTTAAAGAAAACCCTCAAGATAATTTTAAGGAAAATATCATATGTTTTGGTAATGTATAGAGTTTGCGATTTCTCAAAAAGGACGTATCTGAATGGATATTGTAAAGTGGGTGTAGCTATAACATAGTTTTACTTAGTGGTAATCACCCTAAAAATTTCTAGTTGAGTATCAACCTGATCTTTACTCGATGTATGATGAGTATTCCTATTACTATACACCTAGATACACACTTTTGAGTATCAACATGATCTTCATTTTTACCAGTTTATATGCTTATTAGTTTGAGTATTCTTATATCAAATTTTCCTTTATTTTAGATAATGTTTATAAATAGGGGGAATCGTACCAACAAAAAATGTGATGAGTAATTTGATGACTTCCCAAATGAAATTCCTAACCCAATGTGAGTGTGAGTTGAGAACATAATTGTAATAATTTATCAACTAACTCAAGATATGAATAATAACAAGAATCATGAGGAATTATCTCTGTATACTAAGAAATAGAAAGTTATAGTTGACTCTTTTATGACATAAAATCCTCTAACAAATAATGTATATTTTTACCCAAATCATGGAAAAATGGATTAATTCAATTTAAAATATATTCTATATCATTAGTTTTTCTAAAAAAAAGACATTCATGCTGGAATTCTCTCATCTAGCGGGAGATGATGATCCGTAGTGGACACTGATCAAGAATAAGAATCTCAAGGAGCACTCTAATCAATAGAATAATAAGGATTAAAGAAGATATGTTTCTCTATATAATTTTACCACTCATTCCATATTAAAATGTACATATAGTACCATCCAATCATCCAAAAGGATGAAAACCCTATTAGGTTTTTTGATTTATACTTCATAAGGATTTCATTGTACACCTCCTCCTTTTTGTTGAACCCAAAATTATGTTTTAATTATTTCTTCAGTGGGTAAAATATGGGTCTTTGAAAAGAATTTAAAATTCTATAGCTTGATATATATAATTAAATTTTTCTTTGTTTCATTAAAGTCAAAAAGTTAGTTGGTGATATTTAGTGGCCTCAAGTGACTGGTGATAAGAAGTAAAGAACATAGTTTAACATTGGAGGACCATTAGATAATACTTATGCTGATAAGAGAATCAAACTTCCCACATGTTATAAGTGTGGTAAGATGCATCCTAGAAATTTCTTCATGGGGAAAATAAATTATTTTAAATTTAGAGGTGAAGGAAATCATACCAATGAATGATAATGAAATAAGAGTAAGCCCACTAATTTTTTTAAGAAAATATGGTTATAATAATTACTCATCGTATGGCTTAATAGTTCAACTTGATGTAAGAGAGAAACTATGAATACCATTTCCCAAAGCCAATAGATATTGAAGATAACTGAAGCCAACAACCTCTAAATCCTAGAGAGAAGGGGCAGTCTTATGATATCACTATCACTGATGTAGATCTGGAAAATGATGTGGTGAATGGTACACCAATTATTTATTCATGGATAAAAAACATAGTATTTTATTATTGTTATATGTGTTCTTTCATACCATGAAAACATAGTATAACTAGTCAAACAGAACCTAAAAAATAGGGAGGCTAATTTATTAGTGAAAATAAAAAATGGATAAATTCTTGTATCTAAAATATATAACACCTACCCAGTTAATATTAATCTAATTAAGCTCCCTAAAAAACTTATCATACTCGATTTAGTGGAATTCAAAGCCATATTTTTCATAGATTGGATGTCATTATATATATATATATCTAACATTAATTTTGGAATATGGGATTCCATTTTCATGTCCCTCACATGTCTCAAATTCTATAATACATTATGTAAAAGTAATAATCTCTTTTGGATTATTCATCTCAATAATGTATATTATTTCCACCTGATAAAATATATCTTTCTCCAATGGTTGAGAAAAAAAAGAGAGGATCACTCATGAACACATTCCCATTGCAACAGAATATGCCAATGTATTACTTGAATAGTCTATTGGTCTACCTTATAATCAATATGTTGAGTTCTCAATTGACCTTATACTCAGATATCTTTTAACTTCCAATACTCTCAATATAATGACCCTCATTAAACTGTAATAATTGAAGAATTAACTTCAATAGATTCTATAAAAGGGAAACATATTCCTAGGTGCTTTAGCATGGGGTGAACCAGTCCTCTTTTCAAGAAGAATGATTGGTCAATGCATCTATGCATTGATTAATGTGAGCTCATAAATATCACAATAAAATAAAATTATCCCTTTCCAAAAATTGATTATTTGTTTGATCAGTCACATGGGGCCCAATAATTTTCTAAATATGACATTATGATATTATATCATCATGTCAAGGTGAAGAAGTAGGATATTTTATTGATTAACATTTATACAAGATACGAGAACTATGTTTTCTTTGTGAATCCATCTAGACTCAGTAATGATTCAAAAATATTTATGGACATAATGAATAGATACATTAGATATTATCTCAGAAAATTTTTGGTAGTCTTTATAGATGATATTTTTATATACTCTAATAGATATGATAAACATTAGGATCATATAAATACTCTGTTGAATACTTTTAGAAATAATAAATTATATACAAATAATATAAATGTGTGTTTTAAATTGAGGAAGTATCATTCTTGGGTAATTTTAGCACAAGAAAAGGGAATATTTTTGGATCCATTAATAAAAAAGGTAGTTGAGTAATGGTCTAGAAAAAAATATATAACCAATATCTATAGTTTCCTTGTATTAGCTGAGTAATATAAGTGATTTTTTAGAGAAAATTTCATGATTTTTAAACCATTTTACCAAGCTTAGTTGAAAGGGAATTATATTTATTTTGCATTAATAATTGTGAAGAGATCATCATGTATTTGAAGACAAGGCTAATCCAAACACTAATACTCTCACATATTACCCATGGGGAAATAATTTAGATCTATAACTATCATTTAAAGAAGGTATTAGTTTGTCTCCTCCTGAAAAATTACAATGTAGTTATCTATTCCCCTTAATAGTTGAAGGTTATTGAATATAATTATCAAACGTACGATATAGAGTTTGTTGTAACTATATTCCAATTTAAGATTTGGGAAATTATCCTTCTGGGGAGAATTGTTATATATATACAAACCATAAGAGCCTAATGTATATATTTAAATATAATTATCTCAATAGGTGCCAATAAATATGGTTAGATCGAATCAAAGATTATGATTTCTCATTCCCTTACTATCAAAGTAAGGTGAATAATGTATAAGATGTTTTATGTTTAAAATATCTGGTAACCATATCTATGATTGTGATTGAGATGGATCCAACATTCTTATTTATGAAAAGGATGGTCATGTGAATCATAAAAGAAATAAATACATCTATACTTTTTCAAATTATTGCATGAGCTCCCATTCTAGAAAATATTAATGAAGGTCAAAGGGATTATTTTTAGGTACGTAAAAAAGGGAATGAAATAAGGGGAAAGCCTCAAAATTCAACATTGATGATAAAGGAGTTGTGATATTTGGGTCCAAACGTTGACTGCTATCAAATCCTGAGATAACACAAGATCTATTGAATGATTCACATATCTTCACGTTCTCCATCCACCCAGGGATCATAAATAAGTATAGATAACTCATAGAGTACTATTTCTAGGAAAATATTTAGTGATGTATTTTATAATATACATAAAAGTTAAAAATATGTTAAAAATTGAAGGAATATAGGAAGAATAAAAAATGGATGATGAAACTATTAAACACTACCATGTGGAAATGGGAGAACAACATAATAGATTTTTTTGGGGGGTCTACTGAAGAAATCCAAAGTAAATAATTCCATTTGGGTTTCAAACTAGATTACAAAAAAAATCACTTTATTTCTATTCAAGTGGACTTCTTCCTCAATAATCATACAAATATATATCCAAAGTATTGAGTCTTTATGGAACAACACTATAGATTTTATATGATTGACATATGAGGTTGACCTCAATGTTTTGGAAAAGCATCCAACATTCTCTTAAAACATAGTTAAGATTTTTTATGAACTATAACCCCTAAAATTATTGTAAATAAAAAAGAACCATTTAGTGACATAAGGATATTATAAGATGTTACTCCATTGAATTCAAAGGATATTGGGATCATCATTATCCTTGGGCAGAGTTCTCATAAAATAATAGGTTCCACTTTGGATTTCAGATGAATCTTAATGAATACATATATAGAAAGAAATTTAGAACTCCAGTATATTGGTAAAAAGTTGTAAAAATCAATTGGGATCAGAACTAGTTGATGAAATGGAAGAGAAGGTCAATGATATTATATAACACATCATATTAGCTCATGGTAGATAAAAGATCTATACTGGTAATATTTGATGAGATAATGTTTTTGAGGGTATATATAAAATGTTACATCATATTTCTTCACAGGAGAGATTCCCATGAATTGGGCACAAGGGAAGTCATGTCCCAAATACATTATCTCTTTCAAGGATCTTGATTGTATCAGCTTTGTATCCCATCAACATTGATTCCCACAAAACCTATATAAATTACAAGAAGTGTTCCAAGTATCCCTCTAAAATAAGTATATACCATATCCCTTACATGTATTTAATCTATGGGGTGTATAGTAATAGAATGATCTATTTTATGAGGATAAATAAGTTAAGATATTGGATATAAAATATAAATTCATACTTAATAATACAATTCATCTTGTCAATGTACATTGGTAGAATCAAAAGTGTTACGAGAAAACATGGTAAACTGATGATGTAATGAAAAAATGACCCATATATTTTTTCGTCATATTATATAATTTTTTTTAAATGGAAAAATATATTAAGGGGAGAAGAATGAAATGACCCAATTTTTTATGGATTAAAGTTCACTTTTGAATTTATATGTGAGTTTCAGTTATTAATATTGTATAAAACAAAGTCACCCCATTATAAAAATCAATATCACTTTATTTTATTAATTCAAACATTAAATTCAATGAATAAATATAGTTTTAAAAATTTAAAGTGTTATAGTGGGAAAATGAACAAAAAAACTATAATATGAATTCGTTTGATTAATTTTCTATCTAAATTACCAAATTTGGGAACTACATTGTAGAAAATTATACCAAACATTAACAGTCCATTCTATATTTTTGAGAATTGATAATATAAAACCTTTATTGTAGCTATAATGAATGATGAAAGAATTAAAATTTATGTATTTATAGGGAGTATAATTCCTATATGGCTTTTGGAATGTGATTATTGGAATAATAAAACTGACTATTAATAATTTTAATCTCACAAACTGAACCAACAAGGTCTGAACCACAACTCCCTAACCCAGCATCCAATAGGCCAGGGGCTAGATATTAGTTTCATGAAGGCATATCACTAACATGGGATGAATTTCATATGTACCTGTACACACGCACACATCTCCAAGATCACAAAATGGTGAAATGTAAAACCAAAATTCAACCAATGCATGCAGATATCTATATCCAAACACCAGAGTAAAATTTAAGTAAAAATAGAGAAAAAGGAAAAAACAACTCCCACAAAAAAAAAATTTATAAGTGTGCAACCTTCTTAGAAGGAGGCAATCGATGTAAACTGCAACTTCAAGAAAGGTAGTTGGAAAATATTTAGTAGATAACATGGTTTTTATATCCCCAAATTTTTTTCATTCATTGGGTTCTATAGAGATTCTGTAGAAGGGAATGTTCTCTAGAAAATACACAAAACAAGTTTAGGAAAGACCCATGTAAGGTGGAGTAAAAAAATAATCTGTAGGATCCCAAAAAACCCCCAATGAAAAAAAGGAGAAATAGAAAAGCTACAATTTTCTCTATGTAGCCAGAGGGAAACCCAACCAAGAGATAAAATCCATCTCGATCCATCCTCAGTTGTACATGACACTTCATCTTGGTCTATATGGGTTGCCAACCCCAACATGTGAAGTCACCGTGAGGTCTCCCAGAAATCACTTTGATGTACTCATCTCAGACACTAAGTATCATGAGTTTCCAACATCATTTCTAGAAATAGGATTCTATTCATAGGCATTAACCATAACATGAAACCAAGAGAATATAATTCATAAGATCAATCATCCCAAATAGCACCTGCCTGAGAGATGCACTCAATCAGAAAGAACTCTACCATTATTAATGGTACGTATGAGAGAATGTGCACTATCGAGAACATCTTACTAGGTATGGATATAGTGCCTAGCACCAAAGGTCTCATCATCATTACCCCATTTTCATCACAAGCTAAAGAAACCAAATTGAAGAGGCCCAACCCTTACCACTACACACATTTGAGGGTGCATAGATATAGACAATGAATTGTCTGAATCCTCTATACCAAGATAGAATAGAAAGAATCATGCCTCGCCACTTCCCCACAGTCAAGGGAGTACTACTCTTAACTATCCATCAAAACCTCTATTTCTCCTGTAAGGAGTGTCCCACACCTTAGTCCATCAAGAGATAACTAACCCCTATCTAGGTAAAATTCACATCAGAAGAAAGGGATCACTCCTCGTAACTCTATCCAACAACCAGGGGAGATCAACCTTCAAAAGAGGACATGCTCCCTACTACTACTCAGAGATGGGGTAGTACTACTCCGTAAGTGAGTACCTTCACCCTGATCCAATATGGGTCTACTCTTCATGAAGGACCAATACCCTGATATGATAGGGGAGTACCTCTTTGCAAATTTGGGACCCACACGCTAACCGGATAGGGAAGTACCACATAGCGGCTATAGGACCTACATCCTCGAATGATATGGGCGTAAAAACTATGCCAAATCATTCCCTTTGGGAGACCTTCACCCTAAAATGAAAGGGGAGTACTAACCCCAGGCTTGAGGACTCGTTCTGTGATATGGCAGGAGAGTACCGACTCTTCTGGAACAACATGTATGGGAGACCCACACACTGGAATGATAGGGGGTATCGACTCCTAGAATAAAGGACCATTATCCTAGTCCAGCAGGGATGTACTGACTCCACAGATAGAGGACCCACTCTCTGGTCCAACAGGGGAGTACCTACTCTACCTTTATAAACATCATTGGAAAACCCACACCCTTGTCCATCTAGGGAGAAACAACCTAGGAGGAAACTATCAAAAGGTAATGAACCTACACCCATGATGTGGGGAGTCCTATATCTACATTGTAGATTGGTAAGGAAATCGCACTCCCTAGTCCAATAGGGGGTAACTGTCCTAACATCTCTCTATACAAACCATACCGATCTCTGGAAATTTCTTAGTACCAATCCACAAACAAAATACTCTATTTACACCAACTAGTGTCTCTTAATACATAACATAGGACACCGTCGCATCCTTCTCAAAAAATAACATATGGTAGATAATTCACAATTCTGAATCCGAGTCCAAAATAATGTGATATAGGAGGTAGAAGATCCCCATAGGATCTCTCAGTAGTACATAGACTGAACTGTGTCTCCCACGATGTGTGATCCAACCTAAGAACATATATGTGTATCTTTCACACATGGGTTCCAACCCCTGTGGTGGTACATGACATTTAATGAAGGTACACTCCATGTCCCTCATCTCTCGACCCCTAGCTATGTTTTTAATCTACATAGATCCACCGACTGTGTCCCTCCCTTTCCTTGTACCCCATACTACATGGCATGTTTGAATAAACAACCACCTTCTAATGTACGTTTTTCTATATCCATGTACTAATCCTTATTTCCATGTATATTGGTCATGGTTTATTACAAAACCATGTATTTTCACATGGATAACCCAAGACATGTCACATGGTCCCATAGTTTAGGGAACTACATAGCGTGTAACCCCTAAACATGGCATATAGTCCCAAAACCTATTCTTCACTAGACAGGAAGATCTATACAACTTATGTCACTAATCTACATGCCATTTAGATGACGATTCCAGTTTGGAATCAACTGAAAAATCACCCTGATTCTTCATGATTTAACCCATACCCATAGATCTCCCTATTAAGGATCAACAACAATTTCATAAGGGATCTAGAACATTATAAAATTGAAAACAAAAGGGATTAATACCATAAATTATATCTAACATGATGTTTAAAATCTAAATATTCAGTGGATGAACAGTTCCCAAATCATCCTAGTTCTTGATCTGATGATTGTCTTGGTTGAACACGTGGATCAAAGACACCTCGCTTCAATGATTCAGTGCTGGTTTCCTTCATCACCAAGAGGAAGAAGGGAGAACGAGAGGGAGACATGGGATGCATAACTCTCTTTTATTGTGCACCAAAAACATGAGGAGGGTTGATTTAAGTTTTGTTTATGTTAAATAATTAAATAAATTATTTAACCCACTATAAACTTAACATCCAAATCACCATCATCTGAAACTCCCAACATAGATAGATTTGTGTTTCTCCTAGGGAAAACATGATGCCCTAGACTAAACTGAATTCTCAGATATCTGATTCGAGAATCTGAACAAGAGTTATTTAAGTTTCAAGTGAATCAAGATGTGTGCGACAAAATAAATTTTATATTTTTATTATCACTGCATCGAGACTCCCCGGGCCCTGGATTCCCATGTCAACTTAGTGCTCGGCTTTGAATATATTTTAATAAATATTATAAATCCTTTCAGGTCAAATAAAATTAATTACATTTTCCCACCATATAGATTTCCATCCCAAAAAAGAGAAATCCTAAGTAAAATGGAAGAAACCGATCTCCCCACAATTCCCCCATGCTAGTGAGCTCAACATGAAATCACGTGTTGCATACAAGAATTCACACAAACGAACCACCAAGATTAGTCCACTTTATTTCCATATTCTACTAGGACAACATCATGTATCATACATGTACATGTCTACTTAACTATGATAGGTGGGAAAACACCATGCACCACAATATATCTATTATCATGGGGTCTAGTGGTACACTACCTCAATAACTTGATGAAAATACTGATCGAACCCTGCAGTTCACATCCACCACTGGAAGGACAATAAAACATACTCCTAATGAATTTATTTATATTAATGGTTGACGCTGATCATGAAAGTGTATTCTTGAAAAAAACTAGGATTCCCAAGAGTAAAAATTGGGTCTTACCAAGCCCTTTATCTACCAACAACTAGCTATAACACAACTCACCAAACAAATCCAACCACACCCACTAGTGGAATCCCTACCAAGTAGGGATAGTACACAACCGATCTATACTGAAGAAAGATTGCAAGGTATAACTTTTCCACTACATAATGACTCTAAGAAAGGATATCCCTTTCCTAGAGATACCAAGCTAAAGGGGGATGGGTTGGAAAAATCTACTGGAATGGAAAAGGCCTTCTCTATCACTTCATCTTATAACCTCATCCTAAACAAACAAGTATAAGGAACTCGTCCACCACACCTCAATACTATATGATTTTCTCAACACTGACTCACCTGCGTGGTTTAGATCAGGTCACAAAACACATCTCTATTGGGAAAGTGTCCCCCTTCATCATGAGTTCAAAGCTATGTGAAAATGCACCACATCCTCATTGAGCATGTCGCATACAAGGCTAAAGCCAAAAACATGAGGGTACTAAAATGAAAGGGGTTCCCAAAAACACTTTGGGTCTTACTAGGACCTCTGTTTCAACTACCAACATGAGGTTCTATTGACTCCCCATGTCACCCTAGTTAAACCTCAAGAATGATTAGAAAGAAAATAGTTCCAACAATAGTGTCTAACAATTTTTATTCAAAAATTAGATTGGACACAAGTCATACTTCTATTAATCCTTGTAGTTTCTAGGTCAAAGGTCTCCATGAATTGTAGTTATCCTCACTCACATCCTTCAGCTCCTAGAGACTAGCATAGACCAATTAGGGGTGGTGGTGGAAACGCCCTGAACTACCTTCCACCTCTAATCGCTCTCCCAGCTCCTATGCCTCATATTCCACCTTATATAAATCCTTGTTCCAAGCGATGCCTCTGCTAAGGAAGCTTATTATCTAGCTCCCTCTCATTAGCATGGTGGTTTAGACAATAGCGGGAAAGATCTCCCGACCATTTAGAGAATAGCACCACCTCTCTTATGTCTGATATGATCCTCAATGCTACTTCTACACCACTAGCACCCTATTTTTTTGTCTAGGCATGGGTATGCCTCCAAAACCGTGACCCGATTACCTATTTTCTACAATCTATAACAGACGCCTCAGCCACATGACCACTATTATGGGTCATTTCCCTCAGTTCATTAGCTAGGAATCTTTCCACCACCAAAGCTCGCTCTACCACTCTAGCGTTAGTAGGAATACACAGCACAATCAAAGACTCTATTTTCTTCTAATGAAATCCCTGCTCAAAGATCCATGATTAGAATAATAGTTCACAAACCATATTCATGAAGTATTTTCACAAGTTTGTGAACCTCATATAAAACTGTGCCACTGTCATGCTACCCTTCTAAAGCTATAGAAGCTCTTAAATACACACTGATATCAATGTTTCTGGGTAAAAATATTCTCCGAAGAGGGACTCAAACTCTTCTCAACTGAGCATCACCTCATTATAGGTTTTAACCACAATACTTCACTGTCTCCAAACTGAACCTTGGAGAGGCCGTGATACTAGGACCACCAACAGATCAACAAGTTTCCATACTAATCGATAAACTCACATGGCGACCTTGAGATATTCATCTATAACATGGGGGTCTGGATCACACTGGTACCTCATAGGATGATACCTCTAGAACTCATGTATCACATTCATCATACATGAATCCTCCTCCAAAACTATTGGTAAAACCTGATGCTCTATGGGTAGTGGCACCACCAACAGGCCACCAAGAGGTAACACCTCATAATATGTGGCTTGCACTAAAGCCTCATCATGGGGAATATTGTCATCATGATCATGAAATGGAATCATATCTGGATATCATTGTGGAGGAATCCTGAAATAGAATCAAGACATACCACTATCAAAGAGTATATCTGGGAGTTGACCCAAGAAGGACATGAATAACCCAAATTCAGTCCTATATGAATCTATTACCATTAATTATCCAACGACCAGTTTCTTAATGTACTAAATCGAAAATTAGGTTATTAGAGTCCTAGGAAATGGATACACTAACCACTACAAAAACACTAGAACCTATGAGCTTAGATCCAAACTCAAAAAATCCTAACACTGTTTATATGCAACCCAAACCAAACACCCAACACTACATTCCCTATGAGCATCCATCCACCTCTGATACCAATTTACCAGGACCCATCCTGATAGGGCCCATGCCGTTACTCTTCATGCCTATATCCAATAGGCAAGAAGATAGTGACTATTTATGATAGGGAATATCACTAACATGGGAGGCATTGCCTATGTACCCATAGGTGTTCCCAAGACACAAAAATTGTGACGAAAAATCCTATGTATGGGTGATTATAAAAATAAATAGTAGGAATACAAAACACCATAATAAAATGGGAGAATATGAAAGGAAATAGTCCACTCAACCTGGCCATAGGGAAACCCAATCAAAAGAGAAAGTCCATCTCGAACATCCTAAGTTGTACATGACTAGGTAACTCGGTCTACTAGGGGTATCAACTCTTACATGTGAAAAAACCATAAGGACTCTTATAAATCACCCAGATATACTCATCTTAGACACTGAGTCTCATGAGGTTACAATCCCATATCTAGAAACATAATTCTCTTCATAGGATCTATCCATAACATGAATCTATGAGAACACACTCCATGAGATCATCCATCCCAAATGGAACCCGTCTGAGAGATGCAATCCATTTGAAACAACTCTACCATTCCGAATGGTATTTCTGGTAGAACATGATCCATTGGGAACATCTTAATAGTTATGGCTATTATGCTGAGCACCATTGGTCCATTCATCATTACCTCACACCCATCACAAGCTAAAGAACCCCAAGTGAGGAGGACATCCCCTCATCACATAACATAGTTTAAGGAGCACTGATCTATACTATGAACTTCATTAATCCTATGTAACAAGAGAAAATGGATGGAATAATGCCTCACCACTGCCCTATAGTTGAGGCAGTATATCTCTTAAATAACTTAAGAAACCTCTATCACTCTGGTAAGGATTGTCCTGCACCTCAATCTGTAGAGGGAGAACTTACCACTATCTAGGTGTCGTTTACATCAAGAGGAAAGGACCCATCCTTGTAACTGTATAAAAAAAATAAGGGAGCCTCATCTCCAATGGAGGACCCTCTCCCCACTACTCTTTGAATATGAGGGAGTATTACACCATAAGTTAGGTCCCACATCCTTCCCCAATGAGGGGTTACTACTCAGGAATGACCTACACCCTGATATGATAGGGGAAAACTACTTTGTAAATTGAGGACTTGTGCCCTAACCTAGTAGGGGAGTACCACTCAGTTCATAGAAGACCAACACCATGGAACGATAGGGGAGTACTGACTCTGCCAAATCATTCACTATGGGAGAACCTCACCCTGACATGGTCAGAGAGTACTGACCCTAGGCTTGAAAACCAACTCATTGACATGGTAGGAGAGTACTGACTCTTCCAGAACAATATGAATGGAGGATATGCGCCCTGGAACGACAAGCGAGTGCCAAATCCTAGAATAGAGGACCCGCAACCTGGTCTAATAGCAAAGTACTAACTCCATGGTTAGAGGACCCGCTATGTGGTCCAACCTAGGAGTACCTACAATATCTTAACAAACATCACGAGGAAACCCGCACCTTAGTCCATCAAGGGAGTAACACCTTTGGAGGAAACTACCCAAACATAAAACACACACACCCACGATGTGGGGATTCTCTTCATCACATTAGTATAAAATTAAGGAAAAACCACTCCCTATTCTTATTGGGGAGTAATTGTCCAAGAATCTTTCTATATGAACCATACCAATTTCCAACATCAGCTCAGTACCGCTCCACAAGAATTTTTCTTGATTTACACTACCTCATATATCGTAATCTGTAATATAGTCCTACATCAATCCCTACATAGAGAACCACTCTGGATAGACTACTCACAATACTAAATCGATGTCCTATAGAAGGAAATATGGAAGGAATAAGATCCCCATAAGATATCCTATTTGTACAAGGCGTGCACCACATCTCACATGACGTGTAAGCCCCCTTGAGTTCCTTACCATGTATCATCTACACATCAGTTCCAACCCATGTGAGGGTACACAATGTGTAAAGGAGGTACACATAGTGTCCCTCAACTCTTAGTAGCTGGCCATGTTCCTCTTCAACATGGATTAGTTGACGGTGTCACTCACATGTTGTGTATCTCATACCACACGACATGTTTGGTTAAATGGCCACCTTCCCATGTAGTTTTCCCATTTCCATATACGAGACATCGTTTAAATCAATATAGGAAGTGTGTTAGTACATGACCATTCATTTTCACTTGGATAACCAAATCCATGTCCCATGTTCACACGGTTTAGGGGACTACATGAATTGTAACCCCTATACATAGAGTGTAGTCCTAACAGCTCATCTTCCCTAAACATGAAGAGCTACACGACATGGGTCACTAGACTAAACACCATGTAGATAGTGATTCTAGTCCTGAATGACCTCAAAATCACATGATTCACTATTATTCAACCCCAAACGCATAGATCTACCCAATAGTGATCATTAACAATTTTTTAAGGGATCTAGAACCTTAGAACAAAGAAAAACGAAATGTATCAGGAAAAACCAAACTACTCATTTATCAATGGTGAAAATCTGAATATTCGGTTAGAGAACAGTGCCCAAATCATCCTAGTTCTTAATCCAATGGTGGACTGCATTGAAAACGGGGATCAATGAAACCTCTCTTTAATGATTTGGTGGTGTCTTCCTTCATCACCAAGAGGAAGAATGGATAATGAGAGGGAGAGATGGGAGGCACAGAGCTCTTTTCTTATGCACCAAAACACATGTAGGGAGTGATTTAGGTTAGGTTTAAGTTAATTAATAAAATAAATTAATTAATCAACCATAATCCGACCTGCCAAATCACCTTCATCCGAAACTCCTGGTATAAACAGTTTTATGTCGCTCTTATGGTAAACACGATTCTACAAACTCAATGGTGATCTTAGAAATCCGATCTGAGAATATGAATGGGAGTTATTTAAGTTTCAAGTGAAATAATGTGTGCATGAAAAAATATATTAATTTTTTAATATTTTGGCACCGAGGATCCCAGATCCTCAGTTCCCCGCCCTGAATCAGCTCCCGGCTCTGAAAATATTTTCCAAAATATTATAATGTCCTTCAGGTCAAAAACCAGAGTCATTACATTTAAATTGACCATTAGAATAACAACTAAACCATTATAATCGTAAAATAATATTTAGTCATTTTTTGAAAGAAAAAATAATAAATTTATATTATATTCCAATTAAATTAAAGTGTAAACATGATTAAATAAATTTTCGACATAAAGGAAACACATTTGTACGTTTTAGTGATATATATGTATATATAATTTATTTTTATTAGAATACATTTCATATAAATTCATTATTTAAAAATTAAATTTATTTATACAAAATTTAAATAGAAAAAAATATTTTTATATTAATGATAATATAATTTTATTTTCTTCCATCAAATTTTTCAATTGTAAAGAAGATATTTTTTCTTCAGAAAATCCATTAATTTTGAATAAAAAATTATTTCACTAAAAAGTTAGATTAATCATATTATAAAATTATTTGGAGAAAATATAATTAATTATTCAAATAAATTAAATTTTATTATGGGGATTTTTTTATTTTTAAAAATAGTTGAATTTTCTATTATTAGTGAAGTACTATGAAACATGAGATTTTACACTATATGTAAATAAATGATTAATTATTTAGGCGATGAAATAATAACCCATTGTCTCAAATTCACTTGAAAAAAATTAATGTAGATACTCACATGAATTGTTAATATTGGTAGCCAGAAGTAAAATAATAAAAAAACATGTATTATATTAAATAACACCCTTATCCCCCTTATAAATACCACTCTTCACTTCCCTGATTCTCTTCACACTATAAATTCCTTACCTTTTCGAATATATATAAAAAATCCCCCTAAATGACTCTTACCACACCAAAGGAGTTCAGTTTTTACCAAAATGAAATTATACATAGCCATAAATGGTAGCTAAAGTGTTAATGTCCAAAGGAAGAGGAAACAATCACAACTGAAGTCTCTTAAATTTATTTATTCTTATGCCTCCACATGTATATTATATAATTTTTCTTCAATAAAATAAGTATTATTAATATATTTAATTGTTATTATATTAATTTAATATCCATAATCAAAACTCCTTTCATCTTTTCTAAAATGATAACATTTACAATGATTAGGTTGGTTCATATCTACCTTGGGTGATGCGTTTCATTTTTCAAAACTACCTTAATGGATTGTTATAGAAATAATATAATTGATAAATACGATTATAATAATTATATTATAAATTATTTCCTGTTATGTAATGTATAAATAAAATTTAATGTGTATAAAACAATTCTAATTGATGGGGGTCAGTAAAACTACCTAAATCAACTAATCGTATGAAAATAACTTTTATACTAATTGAATCACCCCCATATCAAAAAATATAAAAATATTTTGGACCATTTAAAGATATATAATGGAATGAATATCATCCCATTTCACCTCTAGAGATATCTTTCAATTTTATATGTTCTTCCATAATCTTCTTCTAGAGGAAGCAGTGGTGGAACCACGAAACTAATACCCTTGAGAGAGAAGTTATAAACATCATGTCTTAATAAAATGATTTAAATTGATTATGAAATAATATTAATAAATAAAATCAATATAAAAATGGTTCGGAATAAAGTATTTATTAAATTAAATTTAATTATTCATGAATTTAAGTGATCATACGAAGCTAGTAAAGGACCCAAGGTAAGGGATATTTTGAACCACCCATATACATATGGGTTACACATTCTTTTCCTTTTTATCAATGTCTATATATCATATTCTATTGAAAATATTCTATATTATTTATTTATGTTCCCTATTTATATTCCTTTTTTCTTCACCTTTCTTTATTTGGGATAATAAGTGTTCATCAAGTTCTCTTCTCAATTCTTTTTTTTAACCAAACTTGATTAAATTGGACTTATTTATTTCACATATCATCTAATATACCACTCCAAAAATGTTTTCTAACATTATATGGTTTCTAAAAAATCATTAATTCATTTAAAACCATTTGAGATAGTTTATGGTTTTATAGAAAATATTATTCTAGTACTTTCTTTAATGACTCTTTAACCTTTTTCTTGAAACCCATCTTAAGAGTTTATTTTCAAAACATACTTCTCCATTTTATTTTATATCTTCACTTAAAATAAACATAATTTATATTACCAAGGATTCATTATTAATTTATTAGAATATAGTAATGAATTAATTCAATTTCATCATGGGACCCATTACGATATTATATTTGGTCGGGGTCTAAGACAATATTATGTCACACATTTTTTACAATGGATTTTACTTAAGATTACGCCTTATTATTTTTATTCATTATGAGGAACATATATGCATGAGTATTTTATGAATAATATAGGTAGTATGATAGTTATAAAATACACCCAATTAATTAAGAAATATTTTCATCTAACTAGATACCAATTATGGTGTATAAATAGTTTTCTAAACACATTAACAATGGATTATGACCATGATATCATTTTTATACTGTTGACACATTTCCAATATTCCAAAAATCAATTATGATATGATTCATTTTTATGTTACATGATATTATTCTATTTATCATATCATTCGATTCCTATTATATTTGTAGTTATATTTCACTATCATACTTATTCTGTTATTGGGGTTTATAGATCACCCATTTTCTTATGTTTATCCCTATATTATCCTGGGATGTATTAATATATATTTAAAATTTATGAGTTTATTTTGGAGATTTAATAAATAATGATGTATTTTATGTTCAGGTTTTTATATTTATATTCCTAATACTCCAAAGACACGTTACTTCTAGATCCATGGTTTCTATTTTTATGAAATTAAAAATCATGAAATAAAATCTATATAAGGTTTAGATGGATATAGTTGGTATCAATGAAAGGAATATTTTTTTTGTTACTATGATTAGAAAAATTTATAGATACCGCAAGGAATAAATTTATGTAAATAATCCTAAACTTTGGTAAAATATGGAGTGTCTTGTTTTATTGAAATTAAATCGATATCAGGATACAAGAAAGTAGATAGGACAATAGAAACAATGAACATATGATTTATCAACTTCAAAAAGGATAATTGAGTGTCAACACTAATATCACTAAATGCATGATGAGTGAATATATGAATTCCCAACAAGATAGACAGTCATGGGGGATATTATTGAGAAACTTAACGTGCCACATACAAACCATTATTAATAAATAAAAATATTATTATAGGTTTTGATGATAAAAATATATAGTTTTGAGAAATTAATAGAAAAATGACCATGGATAACTTATATTGAAACATAGAAATTCATATATTAGGGTATACATGTCATTTATGATTTATTCCTTCTATGTTCACAGTTACCATTTTATATTCTTATTAGTTTGAGTATTATTATCCCAAATTTTCATTTATTTTATTTAAGGGCTAGAAATTGGAGGAATCATAGAAAAAAATGTGATGGAAAATGTGATGATTGTATAAATGGGATTCCAAATCTTATGAGAGGTAGAGTCCATACCATTATGAAATTTCATTATAACTAACTCAAATATTGAATAATAACATGGATTATATAGAATTATCTCCTTTTACTAAGAAAAAGAAAGTTTTGATTGAGGCCTTTCTATGAAAAAATATTCTAATTTTTGTGGATCTTCTAATCCCTTAATCAAAAAAATACATTAATTTCATTTTGAATAAATTCTATATTTTCATGTTCTTAGAACAAGTGAAAGTCATACTTGATGATTATCATATAAATGGAGAAGAAGATAATATAGAACATTGTTGAAAAATAAAAATCCCAAGTAAGACAAGAAATACATGTAATGTAAAGAATTTAAGAAAAATAATTCATTAAAATTTTCCCCACACCCCCAATGTAAAAATACAGAGTAAATTTGTTATAATTAATAAAAATGGGTTTCATATATCAAGCCTTATAAGGAAAAGTTCAAAAATACATTCATGTTATACATCCATCATTTTTATTGAACTCAAATGTATGGATTTCTGATTCATTACTGGGATAAAGATGCGTGTTCAAAAATCCATCAAAATTCGAGACTTGAGAAAATTATTCATTAATCTCTTAATGTAAATTTGGAGACTAGGGAATTACATTAGCCTTGAAGGATGGAAGATAGGAAGTGGTGAACTAATTTTAACTGTGGAGTAAAACTTTATAATATTCATGGTTTATTGGGAAAAAGATTCTCATGTGTCAAAAGTGTTGGAATAAAAATCCAAAAAGATATATCAAGGGAAAAAAGAAGTGTTTTATGTGTTTATTAGAAGAGAATAAAGATAATTAATTTAAAATAGAGATGTATTAGCACCATAATATGAGGAAAGAAATGTCGGTTCTATTCATTCCTCAACCTATAGTCAATTCATAAACTAGAAGAAACATGAAAAATATTAATAATTTCTCCAAAGCCAAGTGTCATTGAATATAACTAAGAAAAAAACTCAAATTCCAATAGAACAATGTTGGGATTATTTTATTACTAAAAATAAGGTGGATCATAAAAAAATTGGTAACAAGTATGATGTTCATTCATTCAATTATATTAAATATAATAATTTATTCTAATTCTGCCCATTATTTAATATCATAAATGACTAGTAGAACTATTCAAACACCACCTAATAACATAGATGATGGGTTGTCAGTGAGAATAGTAAAGAGAAATTCATTTCATCTCAATAATATTATTATTCCCCAATCAATAATTGGGGAATGAATATTTATGAAAAACTTTTCATACTATCTTTATATGAATTAAATTATATACTCAGAATAGATTGACTAACCTTATATAGGACCTATATAAACTTATAAGGGAAAGAAATAATTTTACATTCCCCAAATCCTCTATGCATTCTATATAAGTGCAAGGAGAAGTTTTAATCTCCTTTAGAAAATTATTCTCAAGAATGAATATTATATACCTATGAGAAATAATATATCTCTCAAATGATTAACCAAAAGAAGACAATCACAATTGAATACATGCCCGTTGTAGGATAATATGGTGACGTATTCCCCAAATAGGTGTATGTTCGTCCTCTAAATTGATTAGTTGAGTTCTCAATTTTTGTTTTTCAAAAATCTATTTCAATAAATAAAACCCCCAATTGAATGACCCTCATTGAAATAGAATAACTGAACAACCAACTTCAATAGAATATGGAAAAGAGATTCATACACCTAATTGATTCCCCATATGGTGAACTAAGCCTCTCTATCATAAATAAGGATAGAGAAAGGCATCTATGCATTGATTACCAAGAGATAAATATGATCAAAATGAAGAAAAATCTTCCCCTTCCATGGATTTATAACTTTTTTTATCAGTTTCATGGGGCCTGATACTTCTATATAGTGGAACTGTAGTCAAGATATCATCAATTAATGGTAAAAAGGAGGATATTTCATAGATTAACTTTCATACAATGAATAATCACTATGAGTTCATAGTGATTCCATTTAGTCTCGATAAACTCTAACAATATTTATTTAGTTAATAAATTGAGTTTTTAGAGAATAGATTAAGAAAATTGTGACATTATTTATTAATGATATTACTATATACTTCTCTATAAATGAGGAACATGAGGATAATTTGAATAGCATGTAGAAGACTTTAAAAAAGGTTAAATTTTGTGCAATGTATGGTAAATTTGAGTTTTGGATGGGTCAAGATTCATTATTGTGGATTTTTATCATAATAAATGTGATATCTATAGATCCCATAAAGAAAATGGTGTTTGAGGAATGCCCCGTAACATTACTTTTATCCAAGATTAGTAATTTAAATGTATTATAAGGTTACTATAAGTGGATATTAGAAATCATCAAAAAATTTAAACCTATTAACCATGATAATTCAGAAGGGTTTTAATTTTTTATAGACTGAATAATGTTAAGAGAGCATAAAGCATTTGAAGAAGAGTCTAATAACTTCACTGATACTCAGAATACCCACATATGATGAATGATTTGTCATAAACATTGATTATTTAGATATGGTATTATGTTTTTCCCTTATAAAAAATTATAAAGTGATACACAAAACATATTTTCTGTTATTATTACTCAAATAGAATTATCACACACATGATATGTAGTTAGATGTAGTAATATTCACAATGAATATTTTTGGACATTATTTCTATATAGAATTCTTTTATATATATGTATATATATATCATAAGATCCTCTAGTATATAATCACATAGAAGGAGATAAACATACAAAAATGAATATTATTAGATCTAATTAAGGATTATAAAAACTCAATACACTAACATTTGGGGAAGGAAAATATAGTGGAAGATTCTCATAATAGAAAATATCCTTCAACTATATCCATGATGATAATTGAGAAGTATCCAATATTATTAGACATGAAAAGGGTAAAAATGGGAATTATAAATGTGGTAAACACTTCTTACCTTTCTGAAATGATTTCTTAACCACTTATTATAGAGAAGATTAAAGATGGGTAAAGGGATGACGTAGAGATACAACAAAAGGTTGATGAAACAAGGAATAATAATCCCTTATAGGGAAATGACTTTGTGTACCATCCTAGCCAATGATAAATAGGGACCTATTGAATGAAGCACAATGCTTAACATTCTTTATCGATATAGGGATAAAAAATTAATGTAGAGATATCCAAGAGAACTATTGGTGGGGAAATATATGGGGGGAAGTTTCATATTATACATAGAAGTTCATGGTATGTCAACAAGTGAAGGAAAAAAGGTAAAATACAAAAGGTATGATGAAACCATTTCCCATACCCATGTGGAAGTTGGATCACAGAGCTATGAATTTTATCATGGGGCTTCCAAAGACATCTAAAGGAAAAATTTCAATTTATATTATTGTGAAGCATCTCAAAATAATTACATACATCTTTAATATTTCAGAGGAATTATCACTTAATCATATTGTAAAGATATATATCATAGAAGTGGTGGGGCTATGTGGAACACCACTATCGATTGTATCTGAACAAGATACAAGGTTTTTTAAATGTTCTCAAAATGTATACAACATTATATAAACATAGAGATAAAATTTTGTATGTCCTATCAACCTAATTTTGTTTTTTTGAAAATATTAAGGATCGATAATGATAGTTGATGATATTTTTAGAGTTTTCTTCATAGATTTTAATTGATGTTGGTTTCAACATCTCCCATTGGTAAATTCCTCAAAAAAACAATAAATTCAACTCTAGCATTCAGATGGATCATAATGAAGTCTTCTATGGAATGAAATATAGAATTATAACATGTCGGGATTAATTTAGGGAATATAATCTATTGATATATGAAGTAGTTTAAGACATGATAGAGAAATTCAATGACATTCAACAACACATCAGAGTAGATCAAGGTCGATAAAAGAGGTATACTGATAATCATGGATGATATCTAGAGTTTAATGTTAGAGAAAATGTGATCCTTCATATATCTCTATGGAATATAGTCACAATTTTTAGGAATAAGGGGATGTTAAGTACCAAATATACTATTTGACTTGATAATCTTGATTATATTATGTCTATGTCTGATTGAAATGAATTCCCAACATAAATATCTCATGTTAATGAAATCTTCCATATATCCCTATTAATGAAGTACAAACCTCATCCCTAAAATTTAGAATATCTATAGGTTATATAGTTAGATAATGACATCTTTTCTGAGGAGAAACATATGAAGATCCTGGATTTTGGAGATAATGTTGTATACAATAGGACAACTAACATTTTAAATTAATTTGGAAGAATCATAAGTATGATGAAGCCACATGAGAACTCAGTGAATTAATGAAATATAAGTACTCTCAAATGTATTAATCTTAGTATGTAAAAAAAATTTGTGTGAAATTTCATATGAGGGGAAGAATTAGATAAAACATAATTTTATGAATGTAAAATTCCCTTTAAATTCTTACACGCATCACACTTAATAATATAGTATACAACAAATTAACCACATAATGAAAATATGAAAAACATTATTATATTAATTTATACATCAAATTTAGAGATTAAATATATCCATAACAATCTAGAGTGTTATAATGGAAAAAATAGACAACATAAAATAAATTAACTAGAATATAGAAATTTTATTGTCTCTCTCTCTTAGAATTATCACCCCTATGGAAAACCTCTATAATAGAAATTTAAACATTGATAATTCTAAGAATGGTTAATATAGAACCTTGAGAAAATTTGGAATAAATGATGAATTAAGTAAGTTAGAGGTATTTATATAGAGTACCAAACATATAGAATAATTGGAATATGATTTTTGGAATAGTAAGACCAACTATTAGGAATAGTAACTAGACTATTAGATTAGTAACTAGTTGATTCGATTTGTAAAATAATAGATTTGAAATTTATGATATAAAAATAAAATAAATTTATATCAGAATATAATTAAAATAAATTACTAACCTGAAAAAATAAATTTATGACACAAAGAATGAATAATTGTAATATTTAGTAAAATATATTCGATTTATTTTTATTAATATAAATCTTTATAGTAAATTTATAATTTTGAATCATAATTTATTTCTGTAAAATGGTCTTATAAAACAATTGATATTTGTATGTAAATGATAATATATTTTAATAAATCCCTATTTAAATTTTTAATGGGTGGAAGGAGTCCTTATTTTATGTTAACTATTTTTATTAAAAATTTAATACTTTACTTAAATGTTTTGTTTCTCCAATTTAGAAAAAAAATTAAAAAAATGGTTCGGATTTTTGAAATCAATACAACAAAATTTACTTAGGTTTATTTTTTTGAATTTTATCTAAAACGTTTTAATTTTTTGTGAGTAGTTAAATGAAATAAAATAAATTATTTTTAATTATAATTGAAAATAATATAATATTAAAAATAAAATAATAAGAATAAACTAATTAGTATTATATTCAAAACAACCCTCTCTTCCCTTCAGAAATACCACCATTCACCACCCCTCTTCTACTTACACAGTAAGTTTCTTACCATTATAATTCTATATCCAAATAATCTCCAATCATAATTCATAAATATTAAAAGTTTCTTTCATTCCATAATACCATTATTTAGAGCCTTAAGGGAAAACCTAATAGTTAACATCTAAAGGAAGAGGTAATAGTGTCAACTGATGTATTTTAAATTATTTCTTCTTATCCATTCTCAAATCTATCCTATCCATGTTGTTTAAAAAACATATACATTGTTAATATATTGAAATATTATTATATTTAAGAAATATCCTTGATATATCATCATTTAGTATTTTCCTAAAATTAAATCATCTCCCATGTTTTGGATGGTTCACTACCTCCACGGATGGATTATTTCATTTTTTACCACTATCTTAATGGATTTTTATAAAAAAATATTATGGGTAATATGAAGATAATAAGTATATTAATAATTATTTAATTTAAAAAAATTTAAGAATAATAAATAAATTAAATAAAACAAATCTAGTTTATGATGGTCGGTAAAACAACCAAAATAAACTAACTGTATAACAATAAATTTTATACTCAATGAATCATCCCTAGAACAGAAATAATATAGATATTTAGGACGATTTAAAGTTATATAATTACATTAATATCATTTAATTTTACTTATGTGGTTTTAGACCCATTTAACATGAACTTCCATAATTATCCACAAACTGATGTTGCATTGGAATGTGAAATAATCACCCTCGGAAGAGTAGGAATATTCATGTTACCTTAATAAAATTATTTAAAATGAATATAAAAAAATATTAATAAATAAAATATTGATAAAAACGGTTTTGAATAAATTATTTAATAAATTTAATTTTATTATTCTTGACGTTAGCTGATCATACTCAGGGAGTCAAGGACTCGGTGTAAGGAATCTTCCAAACCACCCTCATACTTTTGGGTAACGCATTATATTTTCTTTTCTAAATTTCCTTCCATATAATTCATAGAAAAATCTTACATACTATCTTTAAAGTTTTCCTAAAAATATTTCTATTTTAATTTACTTTTCTTTTTTGGGGGATAATACATGTTCTTCAGGTTCCTTTATCAATTCTTCCATATATAGAAACCCGATTTAAGTAAACTTATTTTTTTCTTACCTCAATTCATGTATGAACCCACCAATTTAGTTTTTACAATATTTGGTTTCCAAAAAATAATAATTAAATAATTCAACACCATTTGGGTTCACATATGGTATTGTGGTAAACTTTATTCTCTTACTTTCATTAATAAATCGTTACCCTTTTTATTTAAACCCTTCATAAGAGGTTATTTTTTTTATAATTTTTCATTTACTAAGTTTTATGTATAATCTAAAATTTATCTTAATTTTCGGGAAATATGATTTCTTAATACTTTATGATCATACAATAATGATTTAATTTTCTTCTATCAGGGTAACTTTTAGGATATTCCATATGGTTTTTATCTAAGACATGATTATGTTACCCATATCCTTTTTGTGGGTTTTATATATTATTATTCATTAAGATCTATTTTTTTATGTCACACACATATGCATATATATTTTTGTAATATGACATGAGGCATTATAATTATGAAAACCCCTCAATGTAATGGGTAATTTTTTTATCTCATGAGATACGAAGTTTGGTACATAGGTAGTTATCCTATTACATTATGTTTTGTTGTCTTAGTGGAGAGCCATGTCTTATTATTAAAATGTATTATTTTTTATTATTTATGAACATCAATAATTCCATAATACATTTCATTCTATGCTTATTTTTTATTTCATATGAATTTATTTTATAAGTGATTCCATGCTATTCCACTTCACTCAGCAGTTATATTTTACTAACATATATATTCCCTTACAAGCCAATATAGGTCACCTATTTTCTTATGTATATCCCTAGGTTATTATATGTAGTGTTAGACGATTTTAAGGATTTAGGATCCCCTTTTGGAGATAAAATTAATTAATATGTAGTTTCTATTCAAGTGTTTGTATGTACATGCCTAAAATTACCAAGACATTGGACAACTAGATCAATGGTTTTTATTTTTATGAAATTGATCATTAAGAAACATTAAATAAAATTTTTATACTGTTTGAGTTTATATATTTCAGGAACTAGACAAAATACCATAGTACCCTGATACCCAAGCTGAAACTGACATAACCTGAAAGGAATTACCAATCCCAACGGTTTGATGACATGATGCTAGAGTCAAACAATATGAATGTGGGAATAGATTTTCCACATACATAATAGAAGAAAGGGATATATGATAGTATGCATAAAAGAAAATATATATAGGGAGAACTATACCATAATTAATATAGGTAAAGCAACCCAAATTGAAGACACAAATTACCCTAAAATAGGATAGAAACTCAATTCCTAGTGGACACAACCCTCCATGCCCAAGAATCAACAACTAGAACCACCTCTATGTTGCACATTACCCTTGTTCAAATCTATTAGGAGGAAATATAAAAATTATGAATGGGATAAGTAGGGTGTGAGCTAAAAGACATGTAGGGTCTCACCAAGGATTCCATAATAATATTCCACATTTAATTAAGTAAGTAAATCATTATATTTTATCTAAACAGTCATGTAATTTCTAAATAATATTTTAAAAAATCAGGCTTTACATTTCATGGGATCGAAACATTTCTAAACAATATATTAATAAATATTTTATATAAAACAATTTATATAAATTGACATAGAATTTGTAAAATATTTTATAGGAAATGTAATATATACCAAATCATTTAAAAATAAGAAACATGGTCATACTCCAATATGATTGATAATTCTAGGTTATGGTATCCTCACACACTTATTTAATGAAAAAAAGAAATGTTCACAAATGTCCCTTATACACTATTCAAATAGGATTGAATAATATACCACGGGGCATAAGGCCTTCGAAACAGTTTATCCTAGAGTTGTAAAGACACAATACATTTCTAGGGAATTCTCATACTAGAATGTTTGTCTCTAATAACTCAATAACTACCTAGGTTTTCTGGTGCTCAAACACCCGTCAATAATGGAAAATGTATTTCAAAACTATATAAAATAAAATTAAAAACACTTTCAATTTTAATATGATGATTTTCCATTTAAAAACTATTTCATGGGTTTTTAATGAAATCATTTCTTTTTAAAGTATAAAATCTATTTGTTTCAATATTTTTTTAGTAATCTTCAAAAAATACAAATTTCGAATCAATTTCAACACATCCATTTCACAATTTAAATTCCACAATTAAATTCCATGGTTTAATTTTTCTCAATTTTCTATCCAATATCACAACACCCCCTATTTAATAGAATTTAGGATTTTCCCAATTTTCTATCCAAATCCAAACCAAATCAAAGTTTCTGTTGAGTTTAGTTTTTAGAAAAAAAATTAAAATATATTACATTTAAATCCAGAAGAATTAATTAAAATAAACCTTGGTTGGGTTAATCAAATTGGACAACATTAATGGAACCACCTACCGCGGGATCAAGAGATCATTAAATACAATGCCCTAAACCGGAAAATCCAATATTTAACATCAATAATGAAGATATGAGAATCAAACCTATATTCAAGATCTGAAACAATGAGGAATATATCCTCTAATAATAGAGAGACATAAAAAACTAGGGAGGAGAAATGAGAGAGTGAATGAAAGAGGAAATAAAGAGGAAATATAATGGGAATAGATCAAACATAATTATCCTATCATATATTTGCATCTAGATGGCTGTAGGGGGTTCAAAATCACATCTTGGGAGCCTCTATGGAAGTTGAAAATGTACTAGGGTAGCATTATCCCATTATTAACTTAAATTGATGGTTTTAGGATTCTAAAATTTATTCTCATATTAATTAAATCATGTTTGCATGTTTATCTATGAAGTTATATATAGTTTGAAAAATATTGAGCCCTAACCATGTACCCCCTACTATATGTTTTCATGGTTTCTCCTTGGTGAGTGCATAATTTTTCAACCGTGTGCCAACACTACGAACCAACACTTCATGGGTTTTTACGATTTTCACTAACAAGGTATAGATTTTGGGACAATCATGCACCAACCATGAACAACCCATAAAACATGTTAAAATTTCAAAATATCTCCCAGAGAACACCTAAAAAATCCCAACCAAAAACATGACCAATAGAGGGGTTTAGTAATTCTGAAAAAGGATGTTATAATCTCCCCACTATAGAAAATTTATGTCCCCAAAAATCCTATCATGAAGTTTAAATATAAAACCTCAAGACATTAAAATATTTTTCATTTTAAAATAATTGTAAAATTTTCTATATCATGCTTATATACAACACCATTATAGTCTTACTCTACCCACAATAATAAGTTAGTCCTATTACACATAAAACTAAGTTTTATCACCTTTAATGACGTAACTATTTTACAAATGAATTTTAAAAATTTTATAAATTTTATATTTCAAAATAAATATCATTTTTGGATTTTGAATTTTAAAATTACCTTAGGGTGAATTTTATGTATTTTTCTGATAAGTTTCATTTTTTGATGAATGGTGAAAATACATCGTTTTAATTAAAAACTATCTTTTTCAATTAAATAATTAGTAGTGTTAAATAACAGTTTATATTGGTTCTTAAAGTCAAAACAGATAAATTATATGAATATTATTCCATTTTAATAATTTTTTTTCAAATTACATATAAACACTTATTAAACTTTTCAACGTTTTTACTTTAAAAACCTGCTTTCTCACCATGTCTGCGGGATTAGCATTAAAATCAATTTTCCAACCTCTGTGATTTGAATTTTGAAAAATGTACATACATGGTTATAATAAATATTATATTTTTGGTCTAATATGATTGACATAATTCTTCACAAAAATGATTAATGAAAGTGATTAAAATTAATTAGGTGATTAAGGTAAAATTTACATAAAAAGGTACTAAAACATAATTTTACAGACTAAAATGACCTTGAATATTTTTCAAAGGACATTTTATACCAATAACTCGACCATATACCCTATTGGTTTGAATATTAAAGGTTACATGGATATTATTAAATAGAATATCCCTATATAAAAGGTTACACAAGGAAAAATACAAAAGGGAACTTTTTCACACCTTTAGGATTTATAAAAATTGAGATATTTATAAAACATGACATTTTAGGTTACACATGTCATTATGATATATAAATGATTTATTTTTATCATATATATTTTATAATAGTTTTTAAAGATGAATTAGTTTCTTAAAATGCTTATGTAACACCAAGATAATGATTATTTAGTTAATAATTATCTAATATATATGATACTATATTAATTAAAAATGAAGAAAATATATTGAAATAAGGTATTTAATTATATTTATAGATGAATATATCATATTCCATTTAATTAAACTCCATATATTTGAATTTAAATGTAGTTTTGATATTTTAAAATTAAAATTAACTAAATAATGTCAAAATTGACATTATAATTATTTTACAATATGTGATATTTTGCTAAATGATTTAAAATTACTAAAAATAATATATTCATAAAAGTCATTTGATGTGTTAATAAATATTAAATATTTTCTATTAGTGTACCAATTGATCGTTTATAATTATCATATTGACCTATATATGGTAAAAACATTGTTAACACGATCCGAGTATAAGCAGTGTTTTAGCACGTCACATGCACCTGTTTTAAAATTAATTATCAAAAAACATTGTATTGTTATTTTATAGATTAGATATAATATTAATAATTCATTGGATATAAATTTTATACTAAATATTACTTTATTTTAATCTTAATGGTTAAATTACTTATGATGGAAAACTGGATGCTATAATGAAAACCAAAATGATAAAACTGGGAATCGTAGATGGTAAGGAACCAAAAAATTAAAATTCACTTATTTCATATTTTTTAGGGTTTTATAGGCCATTATTCAACTTTTATATATTATTTTTATATTTTTGAGTTGCATTAGGTAAGTTAGACATCCCATTAATTAAGACCTTTTCGTATTTAGAAGATTGCCACCCGCAACACTATAATAGGCAAGCACTCTACCACTTAATAACACCCCTAAAGCCACTTTGGATCAACTATGATCTAAAATATAGATCCTAAACATCCCTACCCTCATTCTAGTAGCCTCAATTAGGGAATAAATCCTTCAATGGAAGCCTTTTGGTACAAACCAAAAGAAGTAACCTGATTAAGAGGTAACATCTTTCATTGACTTATTTAGGTTTATTTCCATTCTACACCCCCTAAACCTTTATTATTTCATGATTATAGAAAAGGTAATCCTAAATATAATTTTATGTTTTTATATGAATGTTCCAACCTAAACTTACACACACTTCTATATAATGGTTAACAAACCTATTGTTTCTGTGTACGGTGAACAACTGCCTCACGAAACGTTGGTTATTAATTTTTCCTTTAACACCTCTCATCATGGAAATTCAGATGGAAACTCTATTTAAATATGATATATGTAATATTTATAATATATTTATGGGTTTTTAAATATTTTACAACACATAAACCTATAAATTCCTTTTTTTCATAAATACAATAACATCGCTTCTGGAAGTGTGGACTACCGCCCCCTCAATGTTATGTGATCTATTCACGTTATACGTGGAACGTATTAAGGATGATATTAATAAAAATGTATATAATATATTTCATATGTATTATAATAGAATTATAATATACATGATTATATATATCCTTTTCTTTTAAATATTTTAAAATATGAAAATGAAATAAATGTTGCATTCAGTCGTACATACGAAAATAAGGAAATTAATATCATTATTATACCATAATCATTGTACATATGAATGCATGAGGACAATCTCTAGTTTGGTCTCACCAATAGTCTTTATAATTTCTTACTATCATCAATGATGTGACATAGAAGGTGTGTGTATTATTTATGTGGCATAAGTTATGAGTTTTTATAACCTTCATCAGATGGAGATCCCTGGTGGAAGAGGAGACTGATTTAAATCCAAAATGATTATGGTATAGTAATGGCATGGAGTATGGAAGGAAACAATTCTAAAAGTTTTACTAGAATAAAGGAATATGTTTTGAGAGTACGGTTCAAATAAAACTAAAACATAATGGCATGGAAAAGTGAATGAATCGAATTCTTTATGATATTTATATAAGTTTGAGGATTAAATCCAAGTTTTCTTAGGAGTTTTGGGTTAAAGTAGTGAATTGTGAGGTATAACTTATGAAGTAGATCCCTTTTACACCACTAGGTTAGGTGATTATAAAAAAGTCATGTGATGAATAATCAATCAATATATCCTACCTTATAGTATTTGGAAGCATCACTTATATCTTTATTGACATTAGGGAGATGTAAAATATATAATCAAATTATCAAGAATGTTTATTTGTAGGGTATGGTGATGAAGAATACGAAATTTCCTATGGGAAAATGATCTAGGGAAGGTCATTAGAATCATAAATATTTACTTCAATAAATGATAGGGGTGAAAGCTCAAATAGAATAATACATTCACGAAATAAGAAACTCCATTTCCAAAAAATAATAATATTGAACAAAAAAATGTATATTTCATGAGGAAACTCATTGAGAAGTAAATGGATAAGAACAGGATGAAAAAATGTGGAACCAAATACTGATAGGGTAAGAATAACATAAGTCTTCACCAAAATTACATTCGCTATTATCATCGGGGAAAACCCCTAGCAAGGTTAAAACATTTAAATAGGGGTACTTTCTAGTTCAAAAATATCAAGTAGATTATATAACAACCCTTGAATCTAATCCTAACAGAAAATTGACACTCATCTCGTAAATAATGGAGGTGGAAAATCATAATGAAAATTTTAATCACATATACCAAAGGAAATAAAACAAAACAACCAAAAAAATTCTAACTCTGACACACTTTCTTCAATAAAAATCCCCCAACCCAATCTACATAACCATGAATTGAAATACATAAAACTATTTATACATACAAAAAATCATAAAAAATGATAAAAATCAGACTCAACTAGGGTGTAAAAATCAATTAATAATTCACATTCTCTCAGGATAAAAAACATTCCTTACAATTTACAATCAATATTAAAAACTTTGTAAACCCCTTTCAAAACATTTTTTATAGTAAAGCACATTTCCTGGGAAATCACCACTATCAACATATAGTAATGCCTAAATAAATATTAGGAAATAACTAAATAATTCCATCAATAAACACAACACTTTCTATAACAAGGTTATTCATTTAAAATATCTGTAATCCCTTTATAGAAAAATATGAAATCCTGTTATAGAATAAAAAAGTTTCATTTCAGACAAGGGAACAACTCTTAAGAAAAGTATCATATTTAATAAAATGAATAATATTCTTTGAAAACACAAATTGACCTAATTCAGTATGAAATAATAACATTTCCTATATAAAAACATAAATGGAATTTTATATAAAACTAAACCTAATAAAATGATTTTTCATAAAAAAATTCCAGTGAACTAAATAATTCACCAGTTTTTATTTAATTAAAATAACCAAGAAAGAAAGTATCTTCTATAATAGAACAAAAATGGTATTTATATACACATAAATTTTAGTTCAAAAACACATTTAAAGTAATTATTATCTATATATGTTTTTAATAAAGGGAATAAAAATTAAAACACCAACCTGAAGAGATGAAATGATGTCCCATTTAATAAAAATCATAGGAAAATGTCTCCAAAAATTGATCTCAACATATTAAAACTAATATAACTAAATAGATTAACCCTGGATGATCTAAATTTAACAACTATGGCTACTAGTTTTAGGGAGGATGTGTGAAATTGTAAGAAACATGAAAAAGAAGGAATGAGGGTCACTAGCCTTTTCATTTAGGGGAAGAAATAACCAATAAATCACTAAAAATATAAATTGGTGGACCTAAGAGGAGAAGTATAGGAATTTGGATGGTTGTTATGATGAGAGAGTCTGAATGGGGGAGGGATATAGGAATATACCCAAAATAAAAAAAACCACTAATAAAAAAATACCCAAAACTGAGTAGTTCTAAACAGTTTACCCAAAGGGGGTACCAAACCATGTGGTCACCGCTCTCTAAAATTGCATAGGTTGCATACTTCACCCACATGGGTTACCAAAACATGCGAGGACTATGTGATTACTATTTCCCTAAACATCAGGTGGAACAAGATTTCCACTACAAAGTTTCCAAAATCGAGTGTGTAACCGTTAAACCCATAAATTGTTTAAAGATGTGATAATTTCACCCCAAGACACTCCAAACTCAAGGGAAAAATATACTATAAAAACAAAAGAAAGAAAATAAAATTTTGGGGTTTCATGATATATATATATATATATATTACCTTTAAAATATGTGAATATTACATATTCTATTATGTTTATATTTATTACCATTTATGAATATATGATGCATATCCTTGAATTCACCTTGGATAAGAAAATAAAATTCCATTGATTGTGTAAAACTATATTAGAAAAATGTATAAATAAATTTGCATGATAATAATAGAACATAAAAAAGTAATAAACTATATTTATATGCACAATTTATGTGTACTTATTTTATTACCTAAATTGAATTATAGAGGTTGACATCCTATCAATTAGTTACTATAATGAAAATAAAGGGTTGATTCAAATTTGATAATATTGAAATGAAAATTATGTTAAAATATTTTCATAATGAACATAATTATTTAATTTTTTACCCGTCTCATAAGGATTAATCTTTAATCCATGGAATATTTTTCTATAATTTTAATACTTTCATAGTTGTTTCACCTAGAGAAAGAAGTAAAAAAATTTCCAAAAAGATTGATTTTTGTCAATAAAAACACACATCCAATTAAATATTGTTGGAAGTTAAATAAACAATTTTATAAAAATAATTAATGGAAAACTCACATCCATAAATGGGTTAACATGCATCTAATGTTGAAAAAAATTAATTATTAAATTATTTAATTTAAACATAAAAATAAAATACATTGATAAGTTCCTTAAGATATAAAAATAAAAAAACTCAAAGAAATATCAAATATAAATAAAATATATAGACATAATTTCTTAAAATTTGGAAGTGAATATATTTTTACAATATTTTTCAATAAATGGCTATTAGAAACTCTAGAAGAGAAAGCTGAGACATTTTTTAAAGAATAGTTGGGTGTAAACGACATTATAAAAAAACTTAAATATGTTTCAATTAACTTTTTTTAATAATAAATCTTCATTGAATTATACAGAATAAATTATAATTTATTAAGAAAAATGGATATTTCACAAAACAAGATGAAAAATAATAATATCACTTATTAGAAATGAAAAACATTAAGGGAAAAATAAATATTATATTTGTTTCTAAAAATCACTTTAATGTTTTTAGAAAAAGAAATTATTTTTTATAAAAATAGTTAAAAAAGTGGAAAAAACCCGAATTTAAATAAAAAATATAGAATTTTTTTGATGTGGTTTGTAATTAATAATGTAAAATATATTACGCAAGATAATTAGTTTTATAGAAGAACTTATTATACCCGAATGGCTTAGTGTATGAGTAAAACCCATAATCACAATAATATATGAAAATAAAATAAAAAAATCATGTGATTACATGATGTATAATGAGTTTGTTTGAGAAATAGAGTAATCCTATAAAAAATAAGGAGATCGGGAAAACCATCAAACAATACCGATGAGATAGATGAGCTTATTATATGTAATAAATTATATAATATGTTTTCAATTAATATTTAAAAACATGTATTATCTATTGTATGATATCTTGATTATATGTTTCCCAACATATCTTTAGATCTTGCTCATCAATATTTGGAAATATCCTATTCTTAAAAATTGAAATCATATTTTTATTTAAAATTTTACCTCATTTTTAGATTGTTTTAATAGAGTTCCTCCAATATATGTTGTGTGATAAAAAATCATGTGACTACATAATGATCATTTAAACTTTAAAAAAACATAATAGAATATTTTGAACATATCATGACATTATTTTATCCAATTCATAGATTTGAATCTTTGAAAGAAGGAAAATATATATAATGTTCGGGTTAACATTACATACAACAAAATTATTTGTAACACCATAAGGATTTAAAAATAAATATAATATAGAATGCATGACACACAGAGTCTCTATGAAACAAAATTTTTGTTATTTATAGGAGTTATTTTTAACCGATCCGTTAGATATAGATTTTTTGGTTTGGTGTTTTGAATTTTTTAAAACGAACATACACGGTTGAGATGAGTAAGATATTTATAGTCTAATATGATCAACATACAATTTTGGTGAATAGTAACATGGCCCTTATGAATTGTAATGTACCCTTTATGAATAGTGATTTGACCCATATGAATAGTAACTCCATCCATTTCTGTATAAATAAAATTTAGCACCTAATAAATGAGAGTTAATATTTTAAAAATTAATAATTATGTGTTTGGTATTTTTGTGACTAATAAATATTTAATTAAAATTTTATATTAATAAATATATTTAAAATAAAATTAATTTTTTTAAAATGTATTCCTTAATAAATATTTTTTTACTATGATTTTAGGACAATTTTATGATACCATTGTTAATTTATGAAAGTGTTGTAATATCTATTTAAAAAGATAAATCTCTAATTTTCATGTAAAAATGATTGAATTTAAAAAGAATTAAATTTATCATATTTATAAAATTATTTTGATAAAATGGAGTCCATTTTTGAATTCTACACATTGAAAATTGGTTATGGTGAATTTTTAGGATTTTTCTGAAATACATGAATTTATGGTAAATAGTAAAATACGATAATCAACGATAAATGCTAAATACATTATCTATTGTGTCCTTGGTGATGTATGGATGGTGAAAAACACATGGTTAGAACACACATCAATATATTACTATTTTTTGTCACATAAATCATCCTAATTTCCTATCATGTGCAACATAATAAAATAATGAATAAGATATTAAAAAATCACTCCTCTCCTCCACTCTAAAACCCATACCTAACCCCCTCTCCACTTCACTATTCTATGCCATTAATCTTGTAAATGTCCTACACAAATAATATTCCCTAGTATCTCCCCATATCCATGAGCTCTTGGTCTTGTAAAAAGACATAAATTCCATCCCTTAAGGAGGTTTTGAAGGTGAATATTTCAAGAGGTAAAGCCTCTTCCTTTTTCTATATTTTCATTTTCAATTTATTTTCTTTTCTTATATTATCCTCACATAATATATAAAAATTATCATGATAAATTCAGTATCATTTATACTCTAGAATTATTTCATTTTAAGGGGATATACTTATTCAAACTACTATTTATCAATCTTTAAAAAAATCATCGTGTGGGAGGTGTCGATTTACAACCATTGAGGATGACGAACCTTCATTCTTAAATTTATCAATCAAGGAAGGTCATGATACTATTATTATGGTTAAATGGAATTATAAAATATGTATTATTTCTTATTTAATGTTATGAAACCAGTACATATACATAATACTCATTCATACGACAAACCATATTCATAATATTCGAAATATCGCCAAAATAATATAAATGGTAATCAATAATGTTCAATCTAATAATTAATCCTAATACCAAATAACCAAGTTCTTAATATAAAAATTTAACCATATTGACATTAATTAGTACCATATAAATAAAATTCTGGATAATTAATCCAATTTCACATGAACTTCCTCACCCATATACTAGTATACCGGCCTTGAAAACCAAGGAATCGAACACTCCCTAGCGATAAAATTGAATCGTATAACTCATCCCAAAGGCCATAAATTATCCTAGTAAAATTATAATAAATATAATATATGTTTATAAGGTTATTAGTAAATTAATTAATGGGTTTAATTTGATTATATAGGATGTTAATGTTAAGTGTATAAGTCATTCAAACATAAGGTAATGATTTTCTACCCGAACCTCCATTTTTTCGGGTTACTCTTATACTATAATTACTTCAATGAAATTATTAATTATTCTTATTTACTCCTCATAAATTCTGTATTAATGTTCTATATATTTGTACCAATAATAATACTTCTTTCTTTTATGGGGATTTACATTTTTTAAAATGATCTTTCAAAAATTCTTCCCGATAAACAAGCATGATTCAAGGATATTTCTCACATTCAAACCTATTTTCAGGGGCACACTATAATTTGTTTTAAGATGAACATGTTTTTATAAAACCACTAATTTCATCATGTAAATACTACCTTAGTTCATTCTGGTTTTATGCAAATATTTATCCAAAATAACTCTATTTTCCACAGTAAAATATTATTTCTCTCAAAAATTTATCTATGCTTTTACTATAGTATTTTTCTTCTATTTGAACACCTCTATAAAATTTTATATCTTATTGATTTTAATATATTATTTTTATCATCTACTGTACTATAATAAATCTTTTATAATAAGTTTGACTATCTATGTGGTATCTAGATACCATACACCATAATACTAAGAATCGTTAGGGTTTATGTGAATAGGTTTGGGGAAGTTATTCCATGTCTTCATGTTGTTTATGTTTAGACCAATTCATCTAAGGAATGAATTAGACATAAAAAGTGACTAGTGGGTCCCACTATAGACCATTGATGAATCTGTAGGTCTCATGGGGCAAAACAGATTTGGGTCTTGGTTGAGGCCTTACTCTAGTATTTCTAGACATATTGGATGAGGCCTTGACAATATGATTTAGATGTTAGGTATTATGCATTCCCTCTTTATGGTATTATTAATTAATAAACGAAGTGATTATTCTAATGGTAAAATATAAATTATTGTGTTTCATTATATTATGATCATTTATATGGCCTTATTTAATAAGATTTCATTTATGCCATATTATGCTCCAGTATATTTTTTAAAGGCATGTGTTTTTTGTTCTTCACCATGCCTAGTGTTTATTTTTATGATTACACCTTTTGTATTACATACTCTTACTGAGAATATGAGATACCCATTTCTTATGTTTTATTTTTTTCATGGGGTTAGATGAATATTAAGAATGAATTTCATGGATAATCTAGGAATCATAGATGTTTCCAAGGGAATTGTTATTTTGTATTTCATTTCAAATTGTAATATCGAACTTTTGTTTGTATCTTGTTATCCAAAACTACTGAACCATTTGTTTATTTGGGATATTTATTTCTTATAATCATGATAATGTATTAATATAATGAACTAGATCTTGGAAACAAGGGCCTGGGTCCTTACAATATTAGCTATCAGATCCAGATTCACCATTGATTTTTATCTAAATCGGTAAGTAGGATTTAGGTCCCACCTTTTTAATTCTTTATAATTCAGTAAATTTATAAGTGTTCTCAAAAGTCCATTATTTTGTGTTTCGTATATATTTATTAAAAATATTTCCTACTTTTTAAACTAAATATAGATTTAAAATTTTCATTGTTCAAGAATTTGATGACTATAAAACATCTTCATCACCCATATGGTAAGTGAGTATTCATGAATTAATAATTAAAAGATAAATGGGAATAAAATGGTTTAATCTAACCAAATATTACATTTTTATGAATGTAAAACTATTCAATAATTAAGTTATTTGAGTATGGAGAACACATATGGGTGTACCTAACACATACACTTCAAAAATAGTCCTATCACCAAATTTTAACATATATTTCAAATAATTTATTTGGTTCATCATCTATGATTAAATATATATATAATTCAGAATAAAAAATACATTATATCAATTATTCCATGAAATTACTATGAAAGGCTCCCATTTAATTTAATGGAATTTAACTTTTTAGTTATATTTACATATATGATTTGTGTTGTGGTTGAAAAAAATGAAATATAGATCTGACAAATGAACTAGGAAAATTAATTACATTTGTTGTTGTAATCTACTTTTTAAAAAAATTAACTTAAATAATAATTTCTCAAAGTATCTATTTCCTTTGCTACATTATCATATTTCATTGTTAATATTTATCTTTCTAGAAAATGGTTTTCCTTTGAAATTAATGGGTATTGGTAAATGATATTTATGGAATAGATTAATAGGGATGGGGTATTTAGTAAGAGGAAAGTTATATCAATTAACATAACAATAATTCTAGGACCCTAGTTATCATTTTATATTCAATATATTTTTTTTACCAAGTTTTGATGGTTTTTTACATTTGATATTAGTTAGTATAAATGGAATTTTACATCTTTATATAGCACAAAAATGGTTTCAAAGATAGTTTTCATATAAATAGTGATTAAAGTATTTTTTATATGTTAGGATATCAAAACAACTTCAGGATTTTTAAATAAGAACAATCATTTAATTTGTATGATAAAAATTTAGTGAAATAAATTATACTAATCCTATAAATTAATGTAATAAAATTTCAAATAAGTATCCTAATAATAGAGAGGTGGTGAATAATTAGTAAAAATGGGGTGGTGGGGTAAAATGTATCTCAACTACTGTAATAGATTACATAGATAAAAAAATTTGGATTTTTATTCCACATTATCATACAAATATGAATAAAAAAATAGTGAATATAAAAAATATTTCCACTTCTTTCCTTTCCCCCTTTTATTTTGTGTCGGGGAAAACACTATTTACAAAGTTATGTGATCATTGGGACATACCAATAAGACTTTGGAATTCACATTGTCCAAGAATATTGGAGATCAAGTCATCTCTTAAGAATTATTATACCATAATTTTTGAATCAACTAAAAATTTAATACATATTAATAAAATAAATCCCAGAAATAATATTATTTAGCTTCGATATGAGAGTGACTGATCATTAAAATTTCTTTATGTGAAAATATGTATGTATAAGTCGGTTCCCATCATTCTCTATATTGGTTACTTTTATATTTTTTAAATAAATACATATAGGAAATCTTGAATTTGTAATAATATAGGGATTGGTTTGTATTGTGGAGTTGTGATTTAGCTTAAATGTTAGACCTTTTAGTTATACCTATGATGGAAATTAGAACCCACGTAGTTCAACGCCACTAAATAGGAAAGGTTTTACCTCTTGACGCCATGTGATAAAGATCATTGTGGTTCCATTTAATTTTATACTTCCATGGAAAGAAATAAATATTTTAAGGTAATTTAATCAGGATCAATTATGTTCCTTTTTTGTGCTTGTGAAAAGGACAAATGATGTTCCTTTTAAGGTCATTTGATTTGGACCATTATGTATTTCAGTTTATGGTTATATGAATTGAAGCAATTATATGAAGACTAACATCATTTGAAATGGAATATATGATTTGTATTTTAATGTTAAAAATAATTTTTTACTAGTTAAAATTTTTATATAATTAGTTTATGTGGGAATAATTGATGACCAACCCTTTCAATTTAAACCTAGTTGATGGTTCATCTGATGGTAGGATAGGAGAATACACCATGTTGGAGGCCTATAAAATTTATGGATCTTTGATGGGGAACAAGGACGAGACATTAAATGATGACATGGATGATATTACACCTAATAAGAGGCCATATATACACATCTATCTATTTTATATCTCTATTTTAGTGACTAAACAAGGAAATAGGGATGTGCATATGACCCAAGGAGTCTGGGTTGGTAGTTACATTGGGTTGGGGGCCCATATACACCTCTATATTGTTGATTGCATGTAGGGGGGTGACCAGATGCTCAAATCTATGGAAAAAGAATTATGGAAACTGGGATGATCATCTTGATCTAACACGGGTTTCACAAATTTACTAAATATAAGGATAATTTTTATTAATAAAATACATGATCAAAGGGGTAATATTAATGTATATAACCCAGTCATGTATTTTAAGTGTTTTTTGTGTAGTTATGTGTAAATGAAAGTGAATAACATATTGATTCAGTATAAAGAGTGTTAGAATGGTATTTTAGTCAATTTATTTAACCCAATTATTGGATCTATATAAACATGGTAACATATGTGAAATTTATTTTATCCAGTTATCATGAACTAAGAAAATTAAACTCTATTATAATTCAAAGTTAAAGTGGTTCCTTAATATGGTACATATATAAAGTGGAGGCCTAGCATAGGTAGATTAGGTGAGTGGGTCCCTAGTATATTTTTCTTTATCAATGTGTCTCCCAAGTATGGGAGACCTTGGAAATGTGGATCCCTTGTATGGGAGTCCTAGGAAAAGTGGATCTCTATATGGTATGATCTATGTGGGACTCGGTGAGTCGCACCTTTTTATGAATATCAGGGATGGTATGGGTCCATGTATCTCATGTAGAGTTTTTCTGAGAAGGTGGTACTTCACCTTAGAATTTATTATGAATAAGTAAAGTATAGTTTTCGGGATGTTTTAATTTCAAAATCTTAAAAGTATGTAATAACCTTTAGTTTCTATTATTTTTCTTTGGTTTGGACTTTGGGTTCAACTTGATGTAAAAGTGGGAGACTTGTTCTTGCGCATATGTGGATCACCCTTAAAAATTTCATAATAAGGACTTATTTATCTCTCCTCCTATTTCTATCCCACTAAAAATGGAGTAATAAGGTTATTTTATTTCAGAAAATTAGGTAAGGGCATGGAGCCCAGGGATAATTGCCTCTTACATCCAGGTAAGGTGAGAACTTAAAATAAGGGGATTTAAGTGTGGAATTATCGCATGTTAGGGATTCACATAAGGATACTCATGTTCAGAATCTAGGTATGTAATTACTTATAAAGTAAGACCTTGGTGAAGAAGAAAGGCACATCTAATGTGCCATGGAATAGAAATAAGGCTCAAAAAAAGAACAGTGTAATGATAAATTCATAGGAACTAGAGATCGGGGCGCCATTAGATTCTATTTTTACTAAAATATTTTCTTCATTTAATGAAGTCTCTATGATTCATAAAATTGAGTCCCCCCCTCCCTACCCCCACCCCCTTCTTAGTAGGATCTGAATGGTATGAGGAGGATAAAACTCAAATGAAAATTAAACTCTAACATGAATGATTCATGCACTGAATGACATTTGTAATTTGATTTAAACCCCCCCTAAACATATATCTAAGAAATTATATAGGTATCACCATGTGTTCATGATCCATGGATATGTTTGGTTTGAATACAATATCATTCATTATAACATGGAAGAAAACACCCCTGAATGAGAGTATAATAGTAGATGATACAAGATCAACTCTCTTGAATTGGATAAATAGAACATTACAAAATCATAATAGTTATAGTGATTGAATATAAATATAATTATATTGAGTTGTTGTTAGAGAATAAATTTTTAGATAATGAAGAGGAAATTATAATAATCTATCTCCATCAAAAATAGTGTGCAGCTAAAGGAAGAGTGGTGGAAGGACAAATGTAGTTTATAGATGCCAAGAGTGGAGAGGCATATACTACTTCGAAAGTAAGGAGGTTATTCCCCACTAAAGAAGACGTATATATTGATCTAAATGAACTTTGAAGCAACATCGATGAAACTTTTTGATTGATTGGAAAAATTCAAGAATTAGTATAGCATAATTTGTAATTCAACATTATTTATAGATCTCTCTAATTTTTTTAAAATTTAAATAAGGACTCTAATTTTTGGATATTTCATTTCTACAATTTTATGATTTATAATATTATTTTAAACATTATATCAAATTAAGATGATTCTATGTTACTTATACTATATGTATATGATAATATATTAAACTGAAAATGGGTAATATCATAATAATTTAATCAACTTGAACAACTTATTCATCAAAATTTGGGTAAATCGTGACATCCAAACATTTGAGTCAATAATGAAATTTCTAAATCAATCCAATATATTTTAAAAATGATCCATCATAGTGATAAATGTGAGTAGTATATATAATTAATATACCATTTCCATAAGCAAGGGAAATTCTATGAGACAACAGACTATAATATTTTATTTCTTCATAAAATTTGACTCTTGTTTGGATATAGGTGGGGAAGATATGTGGTATATTAACATCACTATTGATTAAGGTTAGTCCATTCATCAAGATTCCTCACATTCATGTTCTTTTATGTATATGTTGGAAAGATGGATATGAAAAAAAATTATCATCACCAAAAGGATTGTCTATTTGAATATGAGTGAACATAATTACTCAATATAATGAATATCATGGAGGGGTTTTTCATTAAAACTTCAATGATAAAAAGGATTAAAATACCCTAAAATTACCCCTTATCACATTTTGTATGGATCATATAAACCAATATATGTTAGGAATATAAGGGAGATCTAACCTTTCCTTCAGTTCACGGTCCTAAAGAACAGAAATTAAATTTTTCTGAGGCCATATTGTAGAAAATTCAATATTTATGTCTTTTTATTTTATTTTATCCCTATTTTGGTGCCTAATATACAAAATGGGAGAGGAATATCAGGAATAGAATCAAATTTTTTTATAGTCTCCTTTTGCATGTTTTCAGCTTTCCATGTATTGTTTAATTTAATTTTTTTCAAAAGATCAAAATTTAACCTAGAATATGAAAAGTTCATCAATAGTGTTCAAATAATATACTTATTATTAGGTAATTATTTATTGATTTTCAACCTTTAAGTACCATTTATATTTGAATTAATCATTTACGGCATTACAATAACAACCAATGAAGCTACTATTTAAGGTCCGCAACGTTGACCAGATTTTATTGTGATTTAAGGTCATGCTTATTTGACTAAATGGTGAGGTATTATATATAGTAATAAGGGAAAAGTGAAACCAACATGAGGAATGATCTCAATACAAGTATGGATAACCTTCAAGAGACATAAATTCATTTTCTGGTCATTGTGATAAAATTAAAAAAGTTGTTGTTTAAGGATAGAAAGATTTGACCAAAATGTGAGATAGTCTATGAAACAATAGGCAAGGTAAGCCCAATGTGAATTAATATTCTAATGATAATATAGAAAATATAATGGATGTATGGATGGGGTTTAAGATAATAGTTCTCATAAGATGACTCTAATGCTTAAGGTTATTTATATTTAACTAAAGATGATGTTTCACATGTGGGGGTGTGGGTAGAATTGACATAAAATGAACGAGGTATCAACACTAAAATGAGAATACATGGGAATAATATAGTGTGATTAGTTTTATATAAAAATTCATGGATCTATAAATGTTAAGGCATTCTTTTTGGGGATAAGTGTTAGGCGAAAATCTAATGTGAATGAGTAAGGTACCATATCGACATAAATGTACTTGGGGAGGGGTGCACATATATAATGGTAATAGTTCATAGAATAATAATAAGAGGTTAATGAAAACCGAAATGGGGATCTATATATTAGAGTGATTCAACACCTTTAAATAATGAATGAGATAGATGTAAATTAAAACATGATTTATTTTAATCATAAGGTAATGAAATGAGATAAAAAATGTAGATTGTTGCGGAATAAATTTCAATGAAAAGATCCATAGAAGTATTTTTTGGGAACTTTAGTTTAACAACATGTAAAATAGAACATTGTGGAATCAACAAGAAGTTATGAAAATTAAGGGACCTTACATTAGTAGTACAATTCATACACTCTTGATAAATTTTGAGCAATGACTAAGCTCTATTGGATTAGATCTTATGTATGATGTGAGGTCATTCCAATTTCAACTCATTATTTAGATGTTTATTCCAAGGTATCATAAGAGTTCATACAATGGAAACACTTATCCATTGATGATTTAGTGTAGGAAAGTATTCTTATTTAATTCTTGTGTAACTCTATTTTGATGAATGTAAAGGTTGTGTAGCATAGACAACCTTTTCTCAATGAGTCCCTTAGACACATTTAGCCAGATATGATATTTCTCAATGTTAAATATTTATTTCCTATGGTAGTGGAAAGTGAGTATAAATAAAAATTTATTAGTAGGAGGTCACCTATACTATACATTAATTAGTATGGGGTTTCATGTGTAGTAGTACGGGTCATAGTTTCGTACACACACAAAGAATATAGGATCTTGTATGACCAATATTTCTCATATTTATCTACAATATTCTAAGGGATATTTTATAGAGTTTTATTGATGTCCAATATCATTCCCTTCACCACTACAAGATATCAATGTGGGTGGTTAAGATGAATATCATACACTAATAAAACCTATTAAATATTAAAGAAAATAAATTGGTTTTGGTGTACATCAATATTGTGTGAGGTAATCTAAAGCTTGCAATGGTATATAATTCATGAAATTATTGATAGAGTTCATTTCATATTATTTGTGGGGAACCAATTTATTTAATTTTTAGATGTAATTAGTGATTATAAAGATGAACTTGAGCTACATGGATCTGTATCGATGGTATAGACCCATGAAATTTATCCCATACAAGTAAAATGGTTAGTGTTATTTGGAAATTGGAATAATTATAGGGTATGATGTATAAAGTTGACACGTAACTTTAAAGTATTGAATTTACTTGGGAACTATATGTTGTTAAAAATCATAGATAGATCGAAATATTAATATCTATAGATCTGATGGAAGAGGTTGGATCCATACTAATAGATATTTCTAGTGTCAGCATGGAATTCCTTTATAATTAGGAGGGTATCTCCTCCTAAAATAAACCCATAGAGGAATCTAAAAATTTATTTCATTTAGATAAACTTTTTGGAATTTTGGTTTTCATAAAGGATGGTATTTGCATAATATCTATGGATCATCCCTTTCATAGATTGATCTGATTGAAATATATCATTTTGAATATTGTAGAGTATGGGAGATGCCCAACCAATTTCTAAATTAATTTACAAAGGTAAAGGGTTTTCTTGATCTATAGTGGGTATAATCTAATAGATTTCATATATACCATTAATGATAAATATAGATACCACCATATGAGGTATAATATGCGGTGTGAATGATCTTTTTACCTGATCTAGATCTTCATATGTTTTTGATGCATTATCTAATGAATTAATTATGTTAGTCTATGAGTTTTATATTTGAGACAACATTGTCTCTAAAGGAAATTTATCTATAAAACCCCACATAGAATCAAGAAATATAATTAATCATTTTTTATTAATTTCATAGTTACTATTTATTTTCTAGATCACCATGTTTGAATCTCCTATAATATTTTGGTAGGTATCCAGTGTTGATAGGTAAAATTAAAATCCTCTCATAATAGATTTATATTCCACCAAATTTTGGGTACATATTTCTAATAACATGGGTACAATCACCCTATCATTTCACATGTCCAAAATAATAATCTAAAGATCCAAAAAATATATCAATGGAAATTACCTTCTTATAATTATTTTACATATCATAAATCACATAAAATCTCATATATATCATAATAAAAACTTCATAATTGAATAATGAATGATGTAAGAGATATTAATAGAAATTGAAGAACCATTACCATTGGAAGAGTAAAATAACCATGAGAATTATAATGTGACAATTAGGAATGGCAATCCATACAATAGAATAGTAACATAACCTATCAAAGTATATATAAAAATTAGTTATCTTATGAAATAAAATAAAAAATACATAAATCAGGTAATAATTAATTTCCAAATAGACTTAATTGAATTATAATAAATTAAATTCATTAATAATATTATTTTAATTAATCAATTAATGATTTTAATTTTATTATCCATGATATTTTGTACAAGTGAAGAACAATTTCAGACATCAGGTAATGGATTATCTTTGAGCCTCTATTTTTTCCTTCAGGTTATGTTTTCCCTCCCTCTACCAAAATGTAATACTTAATTATTCTCACTTACTACCAAAAAAATCTATGTGTATGTTAGAAATATATTTACCAAGATTAATTATTATTTATTTCATGGCTATATACTTTTTTTATTAGGTTCTCTTTTAAATACCTCTTTATAAGCATCCCAAATTAAAGGTATCTTCCCAATTTCTTACACATTAACAAGTACATTACGTAATCTATTTTAATCCACCAATATTTTCCTAGAAAATAATTTTTATCTTGAAAAACAATCAATGTTATATTTTGGTTTTACACAAATAGTCATGCATTTTCCCACTTTAGAGACTCATTAACATTTTTCCTTAAACCATACTAAATTGTATCTATTATAACGTTTCTTAATAACTATTTTTATATGTTTTCAAATAAATTGAATAAAATTTATCTTTATATGTGCCTATTAATATAAATGAATGATTTAAAATGATTCATTTATTGGATAATTTATGATTCGCCCATTTTTTATGCTCTGTGACATGATTCTAATACTCATTTATTTTTAGTGGTTTCACTAATGTTTAAACCTTATGATTGATTCTTAATGTGTCATAGATATACATGAAAACAATTTTATAGATTCACCTAGATTTTGCTCTAAGGAATTGGGTAATTTATAGCCTCATGAGATGTCATCTTAGGACATGGAGTAAACTAGATTTTATTATGGGACTTGGACCACCATGTGTAATTGACATGGAATTAAGCCCTCACTCATTCTATTTCATGTGAAATAGTCTGGGAATTTATCCTTGAATCGTTTATTTTTCATGTTTTATTTTTCTTCCACATTCTTATGATTCTATAATTTCATGATCTCATGTTCTATATTTTATTCCTCTTTATGTTTATTCATGTTCCATAACGTTTTTTTCTAATCATGTTAGTCCTTTTAACCCATGTTCTATGATTTATTTTTATATTTATTCACTTAATAGGTTTTTAGCTCATTTTTCTTGTCTATGTATTCCCCAGTTTATCCTATGTAGTTGTAAGAGCTCAAATTAAGGTAGGATCTCATTATGAAGAAAAATAAGAGATGTTTATATATTGGTTTCATTCTTTCTTATTATTTACCTAATTTTCTAAAGTCACTAGACATTACGATCCTTGTTTTTTATCCAGTTGGATAGTTATTATTAAAGTAATTTAATAATATGTGTAAAAAGTATACGGTTGTTATACATCTAATAAATTTAGTAGATGGGAAGGATTAAAATTATTTTCAAGCTCACTCCCAGGATTGATAGGGGTGATTTTCATGCCTTTGGGGGAAGTAATATGTGTAGTTTTATTCACAAATGGTTGCTTAAATTTCATTTTAATGTTAATATATTGATATTTAAAACACTCAAGAGGGGTTATATCCCAATATACTTCATTAATTTTTCATTATTAAATTATTTCAATCCTTGGTGATATGATGAGGGAACCGTAGCATGCACATAGATCGAAAGGACATCACTGTATGATATTGAGAGCATTTTATGAGAATACTAACATGAATTTGGAGTTATAAATGTAGTTTACAAATTACGTACTTAATTGGATCCACTCTAGATTTTTTCTTGGTCTTTCCATACTCTTGAATAGTTAGGTTTCACGGATTGAAGCTAGTTTACTAAGGCCGAGATGTCGAATGGTATACATTAGTGCAATGTTTTTCCAAAAACCATTATCATCTTTTGTTTCATGGATTCCAATATCATCACTATGGGAATATAAGTACAAGGCCTTGATATTCCCTTATATATAGGTTTTCTGATTTTTTTTTTGTGAAATAAATGACCCTGTTGAATTTAGTGGATCTAGTCTCCATGTGATATTATCATCTATGAAAACTTCAATATAGAACATACGAGTGGTTTAAATAGCCTCAATAAAAGGTTTCATAATTTTAATTTAAATTAAAAGGAAATCCATGAATGAGAGAATCTCTAAGAAGATAATGAGATTCTTAGTAGTATTGTATGACTAAATTAGGATCCTATGGTTCATGCTTTGAATATTCTAGTTGGATTGAGGCATAGGGGCAGAATTTAACTATTCTATAAAATCCATTACTTGACAATAAATATTACGAGTCCATTCTATATTATTTTTGTCCTAAACTGAATATTTTTCATTCCTATATTGATTGGATTGTTGTATATATTTTATTCATATATCCTATATAATTGGGTCTGAAAGGGCCAAAGAGGGATCAAGATCATATAGATGTTTCAATTGATTAGTTTGGAGGGCCTATATAAACATTATTTATACATATATATATATAGAAAAAATGATTCATTGACGTATAATTCCAACCTAATTCCATCTACCTCGGCCATTTTAGAGACCCAAATCTTGTCGTACATGGAAATTACATTACTTTTGCAGAATACTTAATACATAACAAAAATAGACACCCAAGGACTGTATTAGTTTAGTGTCTTTGGAAACACGGAAAAAATCTTATAATCATGGTGAAATATCTTAAATATCTCCCATAAAGTTATTCCCCCTTTTTTTACCTAAAACCATTATTTATGTCCTGGGAAAAATAAAACATACAAATGGTGAGCTCAAATTCTCAATAAGGCTAAACTTGGAGAATATAAAAAAATCCATAAACAATTGAACGTAAAAACATGAACATAAAACATGAGTAATAACATAAATCATGGCAGTGCATAAGGAATAGATCAAAAATGAAACATTAATAATGATAACATATCATGGGAATAAAACATGTAATTGTGGAATACCATTAAGAACATGATATGATTTCCATGGTATCCAAGGCATTACTACCAAGACCATGATAGTGGACAAAGTCCATTACTGAACCTGGTTTACTTACCGTTCCAGCCCTGTATTACTAAACAAGATTTACATTTTGTTACAGCCATGTCTATCACATGAGATATAAATCTTTAACCAATGCATTAGAGGGAGATTTAGTTTCCACCCATATCATAATGAAATCATTCTTAAGTGTGATAGAAAATAAACATAAATCATTCATCATAACCCAGCAAATAAAATGGGTTTCATAGACATCATCCCATCATGAAATAATCCATATAAAATGAATGGATATAATTTCATCATAAAAAAATCAAAACATGTAAATAATAGGGGCATTAGAATCAAAACATAACCATATTAAATAATTTCATCTTAGATAGAATATAGTTTTGATAAAATATTTGAAATGAATTCTTGAGGAAAATATTCTTTCATTTCAAAATCATGTTCTATTACCAAAATTTCATTAAATTTTAAAAGAAAATAATATTGTTGAAAATAACCATGAAATATTGTAGGCGATGCTTCATGGGAAGAATCCATTATGAAATCGTAAAAATCCATTCATGTTGTACAAGATAAAAAAACATTCTCCTCATACTTTTTCGGGAAAAGTCAAAAAGTACCTCATATGGTAAACAAAATAAAGATTCCTTCCATACCTTGTGGTAAAAGTCAAAAAGGGTTAAAAAAGACCATAAAAATACATGGAATAATATTAAACATTTTAAGAAAACATTTTGAGAAAACATGGACATGGATGATAAACATTACCCCAGTAAATACATACAAATAAACAATCTCGGATAAGAACAAGATTAGAAAAATTATCCCTTACCTTATGTTCAATTTCTTCCATATGTTTCCCAAACTCTTGTATTGTGTGTTTAAACATATTATTAACTTATAACAGAACCATAATAATATTTAGGATATCATATATGATTCACTTACAACTTTATATTACCCGTTCATTTGTCAATTCCATGTTAAAGCAACATTTTGGGTAAAAATTTTCATTTATCGTACAAGTTTTGACTTGTAATTATTCATATGATTACTTAGATCATGATTACATACTTCTAGAATGTAAAACATGATTTATATATAAAATATATTCAGAATATATATATATAATAGATCAATAAATGGAATGAAATACACCGTTCATGGAGACGGTAGGTCATACGTACACATGAATGTTGTTTTTGTTTCCTTATTAAATTGAATGGAAGTAATTAAATAACATATAAATAAATCCAGTATCATCATTATGTAATATATTTCATGATTATTTATTATATATACTTTATAATCATTCTAGAATGGTTAACTTAGAGAATGAATCTCATCGCGTCTTGGAGACGGTAATCCGTACGTACGCACGTGCGATGATATCGTTCCCATAATTATTGAATGGAATTGGAGTGGATGATATAATATCTTAGAATCAGTATGATGTTATTATTTCCACCATTTCACCCATCCAAGTATGGTTGTGGTGGAAAACAGATTACACCGCAGCGTGGAGACGATAAGTCGTACGTATGCACGCGCGGTGATTTCTCTTTTTGTAGGATGGATATAAGGTGAAATAGGGTTGTTTCATATTTATAGTAACATATCATTATATTTTTGATACTGATGTTATTACTTTATAATGAAACAACTATATAAGAGGATGTACAAGAAGAAATAAACTTGAAACAATCGGTAGTAGATATTTCCTCTTCATCGACATGCCTCTTTAAAACATCCTCTTAGAGCACTAGAGTTGGAATTTTGAGAAGACCGGAACCTCTATAATATAACTAGAAAGGTTTATAAGAGTAATTGGTAGGGTTTGTCTGAGCTTTATGGATTAAAATGGTTTAAATAGAATAGGGAGGATGTGCCCTTTTATAAGAGAGGAGAGGGGCACTTTTGGAAACCTCAAAAATATTAATTTATAATAAACTCAAACCCCAAATAAAAAAATAAAAAATGACTCAAATTATAATATTAGATGATATAGGCTTTTAATCTAATCATAAAATATAATTTATATATGTTGAGAAATTATTTTAAACCTTATCCATTTGATTTATCTTTATTTAAACTATTTAATCTTATTTGTGTTAATAAATTGATAAATTTTAAATTGTTATAAATACTTTCTTATTTGTTTTTAATTTTCCATAATTGGATTATTTATGATATTTTAGACCATATAAATTTCAATTTATAATTTTTAAATAGTTTTGTGATTTTTAAACTACTTAATAATATGTTATTTTTATAGAATATGAATAGTGTCAATTTTGACACTATTCATTTTCATTGAATTTAAATAAAATCCACACAGAAGATATGTTCTAAATAAAATATTTAATAGATTCATAACATGTCATATGCATCTAGAAAATTTTTTTAGAACACTAATTAGTTCATATAATATTTATTTTAATATTGTTAATACAATTTATATGATGTTTCTCTTAAGAAAATAATTACTACAACGTTTTTGTATGATTATTTAATATACTTATTTGTAGCATAAAAATTAAAAATAAACTACTATGATTAATATAAATCTAATATATTTAATAAGAATACTTTTAGTCGAATTTATCTTCTAAAACAACCGACTTTCAAAATTTTATCTTTATTAAAGTATGAAGGTGACATCTTTGACATCTTTTAAAATAAAATTATATAAATGTCATAATCTGTTTTATAAGGCTCCAAGTGGTCCAAAAGTAGACCCTTGGATTATTAGGTTATATATATACTCTTCCAATAATGTTTGGTCAAGTTTTTGGTCCTTTTGATGGGTATTAATTTTTTAATAAAAACTATATTATTGATTTTTCACTAAATAAATAATTTCTGCATCATTAATGTATAAGATATTAAGATAATTATATATTTCATAAAAATCACAAATAAATTACCATGATGAAGAAAAACATTTTAACTTTCAAATAAGTATTTATAATTGAATTTATATTCTGTATATCCTTATATTAAAAATCCATTAGTTATTAAAGTTTGAGTGAGACATATTTTCCTTTCTTTAAATAAAATAAATTAAAGGTCTTAATCACAAACAAGTGGGTTTAAAAAGATATAATTTTTACCCAAGTATATTTTATGAAGAAATATAATCATCCAATTATATTAATACATGTGTTAGGGTAATTTTAAAATATTATTTTTACCCTTAATTACCTTATTTACCTTTAACTGTAGTAAATAAAATTTACCGTAGTTACTATACATATTTTCTAAAAATAAAAATTAGCCTATTAACATAATTTGGACCTGCTGATTCCAAATATGGAATCCATTTTTACAAATTATAATCACATAAGTTACAGTATTTAATTTAAAATTAATCCCGCTGTTGATAAAATGAGTTCTAAAAGTTAAAACATTGCAAAAGATTGAAATGTTTTTACCAATGAATTCCATGTAAAATTAATGATAATTACATACATAATATTAAATGGTAAAAATATATTATATTTATAAATTAAAACTATTAAAGATTATAATGTAACCATATAAATTTTCTTGATGAAAAATGTTTTTTTAATTAAAGTTTACCATACTTTTAATATTTATCAAAATATGAATGTTAACAGAAAAATATAAAAAATTATCCAAACAACTTTTTATATACTTATTGAAATGAAAAAGTTTATTTTTTTTCAAATTGAACTCATACATGTGTCAAAAACTATATTTATAGTGGGTGCTCCATCAAAAGGTGGGAAAACTATATTTTTTTAAAAATACTTATTTTATCCGAAAAAATTTTATTTTGTTATCATACCATTTTCTCAAATATGTGTAAGGTGAATTATACTATTATAAAATTAAAAATGTGGTTAATACTATTCATAACATCTAGTTCATAATAATATTATAACAATATATTGTAGTTTTGTGAAACTTGGTATTACGTACACGACAAGCTATTGAGAAAGGTCGCTCTTGCATGCAACACAATCCAAGAATAGTGTTTGCCTATAGTACAAGCTAATACGGTGTTGTGTATAGTGCAAGATAATCTTGGTGTAGTGTAAAACACAATACATCAATGAAATTAAAAACAATATTTCTCATAAAATCTCAGGGTGTTACATTCTACCACCCTTAAATAGAATTTCACCCTCGAAATTCATTGGGGTTATAAATCGTATACTACTTGTATGTTTCTTTCATAGAAACCCACATCGTAAAAACGAATACTAAAATATAATTTTGAAATGTAAAGTATGAAACTTAACTATTATCCAAATTAACTCATCACTAGGTTACCAAAAAAAAGAACATATGTTAAAACATGGATATGGAAGATAAATCAAACCATCATGTTCTGATGGAGAGAGGTAGAGAACATGGCTATGAAAAATCCAACAATCACAAAGCCATAAATTTGTGATGATCTAAGGTACCATCTGATTCATCGTATATGAGGGTACTAGGACAACATTTTTGGTTTTTAAGATCCTTTCCATAAATTTAAAAATTTTCAATCAGAAGAAATACTTACTTGATTTTGGTACAATATCACCTTTTGTCGTTCCATGAACAATTTCCACTTCACATCTTAGAGAAATGAAGTTGAATTTGTCTTTTGTGAAGTGTTCGCAGATCATGTGATAGAATTATGGGTCATTCCGTCTATCTCAAACAAAAGGTTATAAAAAGTTATTAAATATGCATAAGTCCATATATGGTGATATTAATCATATATGGCTCCAAAAATGGACTTATTATTCATATATCATACCACTTCATAAAATAAAACTAATTTATACTAGCCAGAGACTTCCTATAGGCCAGTGGTAGGTAATAAAGGCATGTCGCACTCCAGTTGTGTGTTCGATTCCACCATCCTTATCTGACGTGACAGGTTGTCGCTTGTCCTATGGGTTTACCTTTTCCCAAAACTATACTATTATAACATTTCAGAAATAATATAAAAAATTTCTAGCCTTAAACAATTCTATCTGATGTATAACATAATCCATCCCAATCTTTGGACTTATCCAAAAAACTTATTTCCAATCTCATAGTATAATGAAAAAGATTACTAGAGATGACATCTACTAAGAATGTGAATAACATCATTTATCCCCCATATATCATAAGTTATATCTTTTTGGTTACATTCCAAACACGTGAAAACGTTAATCATGTATTCTCTTGAAACGTGAATTACCATAGAACCTTAGTAAAAACATGAATGCTCTCAAAAGATAATTATTTCCACATACCAGAATCCCAAAATTTCTATATACTCCAACCATGATGTCACTTTGTCCTTATATCAGTCATGAGCTCATTAATACTATCAAACATATTATCTTCTCATTATCTCATTATTAAGCTCATATCATATTATTTCAAAAAATATTTCAATCACATTTCATGGTTACCAGTACCATATAATTATTGAAAAGAACAATAAACCAATACATAGATATTCTAATATTACACGATACTATAAATGAGATTCCACAACACTATTTTGGAATCCCATTACATAAACTCTTAATCATTCCACCACTTCGTTTTCATATTAAACATCTCCAATAGTGATCACATGTGACTTCCCTTTTTTCCTTTGTCTTAATCGGTTGTTGATGTCGATCATCATTAACCCTTATATTAGGGAATTGGTTAGAATAATGCCCCATTTCCTTGAACTTGTAGCATTGAAGTGTGGGTGGTGTGTTCTCTGTAGTCTTTTCTCTATTCACATCGTTAGCTACCTTTTTTCAATTACTTCGGCACTCCTCTACTTGATAACCTTCTTTTCCACACATAAAACATTTTATAGTCCCTTTAAAACAGTATCCACCATTCTTCTTTCCTCACTTTGAGCATAAAGAAACATTGGTCATCTTTTCACCATTGTTTTGAAATTTTTCCTTGAATTCCATCATTCGTTTCTCGTCAAAACCATGAGATGGATATGTAACACAACCTTCAAGTTCTACCTTGATAACAAATTTCACAATTTCTTCATATCTACTGAAGTATCTTATAGAAAATTATCTTCGAAGACTTGGTTTTAATCAACTGATGAATCAATCAACTTTACTTTCAGGTAGGATGATAAAGCCAGATGGGTACCTTGAAAGCCTTGTAAAATTTTCCTCGTATATACCAATAGATTAATCATCCTTTTTCTTAAGATCAAGGAACTCCTTTTCTATCTTTTTAGGAATAATATGAGGGAAGTACTTATTCAGAAAAAATTTCTTGAACTTATTCCATGGATTCAATTTCATCTTGGTCCCTTGTATTTTTAATTAGAGTCCACCACTAGTCTGCTTCACCTTCTGAATGGTAAACAACCAAAATCATGTTTTGAACAACGAAGTAAGGAAAATATTTTTTCAATGGTACTGATCCATTTTTTAGAAAAACATGGATGAGAAGACCCATTGAAAGAAGGTGGACATTGCCTCATGAAGACCACAATAGAATATTTTTCCCTTTTCTGCTCATTTGAAAGTCCATAATGATTCATAGCTTGTGTAAGTATTGAAATAATATTTTTCACTCCATCTCCCATAATATTGGTTTCTTCAAGAGGACAATTATTGCATTGTCCATTACATTGATCAACATGGTTCATTTGGGTTACAACGGTTGTCTAAAACCCAAAATGAATAGTGTTAGAGGAAAAAATAATGATATGAAAACAACATAATAAAGTGGTAGTACCTTCAATATCTACCATATTAGGTTTAATTCTAAGATAAGTACCGTAATTATAGGACTATAACCTATACATATAATTGACCTTAGGGACATCCCTATATATACCTTAGAAATATCTCTAGGGATGTCACTAAATTTTTCACATCCTAGTTTCCAACGGTTGAATAAACCTTCCCTATGATATCATCTATAGTGAAAAAATCTTGATGTACATGGAAATCATATTACTTTTGAGTAATAATTAATACATAACAAAAACAGATGCCCAAATACTGTCTTAGTTTAGTATCTTTGTAATCTCAGAACAAAATCTTCGAATCATGGTGAAAGATCTTCAATATATCCCATAAAGTTCTTCCCCTTCTTTTTTTACCTAAAAATTTTATTTATATCCAGGGGAAAATAAAAAATAAAAATGGTGAGCTAAAATTCTCAGTATGGTTAAACAAGGATAACATAAAGAAATCCATAATCATTTGAACGTTAAAACATGAACATAAAACATCAGTAATGACATAAATCATGGCAGTACATAAGGCATAGATTACAAAGAAACATTAATCATGATAAAATATCATGGGAATAAATAATGTAATTGTGGAAAACCATTAATCACATGATATTATTTCCATAGTAGCCAAGGCATTTCTGCCAAGACCATCATAGTGGACAAAGTATTTTACTGAACCAGGTTTACTTGCCATTCTAGCCTTATATTACTGAACCAGATTTACTTTCCATTCCAGCCATGTCTATCTCATGAGATATAAATCATTACCCAATTCATTTGAGGGAGATATAGGTACCACCCATCTCATAATGAAATCATTCTTAATTGTGCCACAAAATAAACATAAATCATTCCTCAAAACCCAATGAATAAAAGGGGTTTCATAAACATCGCCCCATCATGACATAATCCATATAAAATAAATAAATATCATTTTATCATAAAATAATCAAAACATGTGAATAAAAGGTACATTATACTAGAAACATAACCATATTAAAGAATGTCATCATAGATGGAAAATATTTTTGATAAAACACTTGAAATTAATTTTTGTGGAAAATATCCTTTCTTTTTTAAAATCATTTTCTTTTATCAAAATTTCATTAAATTTTAAATGAAAATAATTTTTTTGAAAGAAACAATGAAATATTGTAGAGGAATATTCATGGAATAAAGGTGTTTTGAAATAGTAAAAATCCATTCACACTTTATAAGTTAAAAACACATTCTCCTCGTACTTTTTCCGAAAAAGTCAAAAAGTACCTTGTATGGTAAACAAAAGAAAAGTTCCTTTCATACCTTGTGGTAAAAGATAAAAAATGGTAAAAATGAATTTAAACAAACATGGAATAATATTAAATATTTTAAGAAAACATTTTGGGAAAACATGGACATGGATGATAAACATTACCCCAGTAAATACTCCCAAATAAACAATCTTGAATAATCACGAGATTGGAATAAGTATCCCTTACCTTATGTCCAATTTCTTCCATATGTGTCAGAGACTCATATATATTGGGTTTAAACATATTATTAACTTATAATAGAACCATAATAATATTTATGATATCAAATATGATTCACTTATGACTTTATATTACACGTTCATTTGTCAATTTCATTTTAAAGTAGTGTTTTGGGTAAAATCGTTTCATTAATAGTACATGTTTTGACTTTAAATTATTTTTATGATTACTTGGATCATTATTACTTACTTATATAATGTAAAACATGATTTATATATAATATATATTCAGAATATATATATAATAGATCAATAAATGGAATGAAATACACCGTTCATGGAGACAGTAGGCAGTACGTACGCATGAACGTAGTTTTTGTTTCCTTATTAAATTGAATGGAAGTAAGTAAATAACATATACATAAATACTGTATCGTGATTATTTCATATATTTCATGAATATTTTTTATATATACTTTATAATCATTCTGGACTGGTTAACATAGAGAATGAATTTCATCCCGTCGTGAAGACGGTAATCTGTACGTACACACGAGCGATAATATTGTTCCCATAATTATTGAATGGAATTGGAGTGGATGATATATTATATTAGAATAATTATGATGTTATCATTTCCACCTTTTTTCCCATCCAAGAATAGTGTTGGTGGAAAAATAGATTACCCGATGTCATGGAGATAGTAAGCCGTATATACGCACACACGGTGATTTCTTTTTTCGTTAGAAGGATATATTGTGAAAAATGTTTTTTTATATTTATAATAATATATCATTATATTAGTGATACTGATTTTATTACTTTATAATGAAATAACTAAATAATAAAAAGTATAAGAATACTGAAACTTGAAAGAATCGGTAGAAGAGATTACCTCTTCATAGATGTGCATATTTTAAACTTCTTCTTAGGGCACTAGAGTTGGCCTTTTGAGAAGACCAGAACCTCTATAATATAACTATAGAGGTTTAGAAGAGGAATTTTCAGGGGTTGGCCGAGCTTTAAGGATTAAAATGGAGTGAAGATAAGAGGGAGGAGCTTCCCTATTATAAGAGAGGAGAGGGGCACTTTTGGAAACCTAAAATATATTAATTTATAATAAACTAAAACCCCAAGTAAAAACATCCAAAATGACTCAAATTAGAGTATGATATAAGATAGGGTTGTAATCTCATCATCCAATATAATTTCTACATGTTGGGAAATTATTTTAAACCATGTCAATTTGATTTATCCTTATTTAATCTATTTAATCTTATTTGTGGTAACAGTTTTCTAAATTTTAAATTTTTATGAATACATACTTATGTGTTATGAATTGTCCATAATTGGATAATTTATGACAGTTTCGACGATATAAATTTTAATTTATAATTTTTAGATATTTTTTTTGTTATTTTTAAACAATTTAATAATATGTTATTTTTATAAAATATCAATAGTGTCAGTTTTGACACTATTCATTTATTTTAATATATTTAAAATCCCCATAGAAGATATGTTCGAACCAAAATATTTAATAGATTTCTAACATTTCCTATTCATCTATAAAATTTATGGAGAACACTAATTAGTTAATATAATATTTATTTTAATTTTTTTAAATCCATTTATTTGATATTTATCTTAATAAAAAAAATTACTTCATCGTTTTTGTATGATTATTTAATATACTGATATGTTGCATAAAAATTAAAAATAAAATACTAAGATTAAGATAAATCTAATAGATTTTATAAGAATACTTTTATTTGAATTTATATTCTAAAAGAGCCAACTTTTAGAATTTTATCTTTATTAAAGTGTGACGGTGACAACTTTTACATCATTTAAAATAATATTATATAAAGTTCATAATCTATTTTATAAGGCTTCAAATCATCCCCAAGTCGACCCTTGGATGCTTAGGATAAAATATATACTCGACCAATAAGGTTTTTTCAAGTTTTTGGTCCTTTTTATTGGTATTATTATTTTAATAAAATCTATATTGTTGAATTTTCAGTAAATAAATAATTTCTGCATCATTAATGTATAAGCTATTAAGGTAATTATATATTTCATAAAAATCACAAATAAGTAAACATTATGAATAAAAATATTTTATATTTCAAATTAGTATTTATAATTTAATTTATATTCTTTCTAACCTTATATTAAAAATACTTTAATTATTAAATTTTGACTGAGACATATTTCTCTTTCTTAAAAAAAAGAAATTAAAGGTCTCAATCACATCCAACTGGGTTAAAAAAGACACCACTTCCACCCAAGTATATTTTAGGACGAAATATAATCATCCAATTATATTAATACATGTGTTAGGGTAATTTTATAATATTATCTTTACCCTTAATGACCTGATTCACCATTAACCGTAGTAAATAAAATTTATCGTAGTTACTATTCGTAATAACTAAAAATAAAAAGTTGCCTATTAACAAAATTTTGAACTACTGATTCCAAATATGGAATTAATTTTTCCAAATTGATAACATTGAAGTTTTAGTTTTTAATTTAAAATAAATCCCGCTGTTGAAAAAATGGGTTCAAAAGATTAAAACATTGCAAAAGATTAAAATGTTTTTACCTATAAATTCAATGTAAAATAAATGATAATGAAATAAATAATATTAAATGGTAAAAATATATTCTATTTATACTTTAGAACTATTATATATTATAATTTAACCATATAAATTATCTTGATGAAAAAAGTTATTTTAAATTAAATTTTAGAGTATTTTTACTATTCATCAAAATATGAATGTTAACAAAAAAATATTAAAAAATTATCCGAAGTAAATTTTTATATACTTATTGTAATGAATAAGTTTATTTGGTCAAATTTAACACATAAATTTGTCAAAAATTAGATTTATAGTGGGAGCTCCATCAAAAGGTGGAAAAACTACATTTTTTTAAAAGTACTTATTTTACCAGAAAAATTTATTTTGTTCTCATACCATGTTCTATAATGTGTGTAAGATGAATGATACTGTTATAAAATTCAAAATGTGGTTATTAATATTCATGACGACTAGTTCATAATAATATTATAATAATATATCGTTGTTTAGTGAAACTCTTTATTGCGTACTACACAAGCTATTGAGGAAGGTCGCTCTTGCATGAAACACAAGCCAAGAATAGTGTTTGTGTATACTACCAGTTAATACGGTGTTGCGTATAGGGAAAGCTAATATTGGTTTAGAATACAACACAAGACATCAAAGAAATTAAAAAGACTATTTCTCATAAAATCTCAGGGTGTTACAACCATTGTTCCTCTTCAATGATTATTGATTGATAATCATGTTCATATTTGTTTTCCTCCATTGTGAAAGGGTTAGTCATGTGGATGTAATTTCTGAATTCATAGTAGGACGCATCATCAATTAATGGATCTGTTTAGTGTGGAATTACAAATCCTACCAATGAACATCAACAAAAATCTAGAATTTACTAAATTGTATTGGACACCTACTATGGATCCATTTAAAATGAAATTTCTTCCCATATATTATTACAAAAACTCTTGGAATTATATAATTTGAAATATGATTCCTTCAGTATTAAAAGTTATCTTGGGTTCATGGTTAGTTAATATAACCATCCCTGATGATCATATGATTTCATTTGAATAATTTTCTAGTAATCCATTCATAATATTTATATATATATATATATATATATATATATCTATTTGGAACTTTTTTATTTTCTATATCTTCTTCTTTTGGATCAGTATAGATTCATGTTGGATTCAATAAGAGATTACCAAAATTTATAAACCCAGAGTCAATTATCATCAATATTATATCATTTAATATGAATCATTATTGAATGTTACACCCTAATATCTAGTAAAAGGGGTAGTAATAAGGTTAATCATTCTAATTGAATTCATTTTGTCGTCTAATCATGGATAATGTAATCAAACTCTTCTTTGGATTGGTGATGAAAAACACTCGTGCATATTTTTTTTAAAGAATTGTCTTCATTATTCTACTCCACAAATATTGGATGCATTTTGTATTTCTTCCCATAATAATGAAGGGGCTTCCACTATTTTTTATGTGGGATAAAAACAAGATATTTAATGGGATTATGGGTTGAATATTACATCAAAACAAGTTTAAGTCTTCAAGAAATAGTTTTTTAGTTTTAAAATTTCACAGTTTTGGATTGAAACATAGACCAAGATATGGATTTAGAATACGAAATTGAATTTTCTAGGTTTTCAACTATGATTATAAACTTTTTGAAACCCTAGTGTACTTAAAGATAATGAGAAGTGTTTAAAAAAAGTTATATAGAATTTCATTTCATATATATAAAAACTACTCTTGGCGAAACTACTAATTTATTGAATTGTTTAAAACCTTCCTCTAATAAATGAAGTATGGAACTCTACCATTTTTATGTTGTATTTAATTTTAGAGGTTGAGGACCATCATACTCTATATCATTCAGCCGACATGGAAAAAAAATCCTAATTAGTGAGTTACCTATCTAGAAGGTTGATTCAATAAATGAATCATGGTTCTTCATGGATTTATATATTCCCTATTTGATTTTTACCTCTTGGTACTACAGAGTTCTCATCATGAGTATACACCTAGTTTAGAAAAAGCATGATATGCTACATCAGATCTAATATAAATTTGAATATCAAGAAGTTGGGATATGTAATGTTGGGTGGGGTGGAGTCATGTATATACACTTAGGGTATGGTTTTTTGTAGTTGATGTAGTGTGCATCATCCCCCCATGTATTATTTTTTGTATTTAGGGACTCAATGGAGTGAAATAGTTCTTATGGAAAAATTTTCTAGGAAAACTATTGATTGGAGGAAGTTAGTAGAACTTGATAGGTTAGACTCACCTATGATAACTTTTAATAGCAAGATTGAGTGGACATTGGGTGACCTTATGGAAATAATAGTGGATTTTTCCCCGAGGGATGAAATTTCAAACAATCCAAAAAATATGGGGTTAAATAGACTAGGATTATAGGCCCGAGGTAGGATAGATTAAAATAATACACCCTTTATAATATGGGGATAACCTCTTATTAAGTGGGATTATATGAAATATTAATGTTATCCTTTGTTGCGTGGTTTTATAATTTAGAGATATTATCATTGAGACATTAATTTTTGTGTCAAATAAACACCTCTAACTCAAATTCAAAATGATAATTTATTTCCTAGTAGAAATAGGATTATGTAACATTATATATTTTCATGTAAATAATTTTTTCTAATATTCTTATTTAAATCAGAAAATTTTGATTGATATTAAAATTTAACGAATATTTTGAGAATGCTGAAATTTGAAAATTGAAAGTAATTTTGTTTAATTAGTAGTTGGGTGTATAACTGAAATAATAGAGTTATTTTTTGTGTTTGAAAAAAATGGAATTATGATTCATATATATATATATATATGTTTAAGAAAATACACACACACACACACATATATATATATATATGAGGTTATAATGATTATAATTAGTTTAATAAAAATACTGATAAAGAGATGGTATTATTATTATTATATGGTATTTAATAATTTGTGTCAGAAAGTATAATATGTAATAAAAGGAATTGGGGAGGCATGAGTTTTTTAAGAGAGAAAAATTATAGCGAGGATTCACCGTTACACACGAGGAATGAGTAAAATAGTAAATAATGTAAATCAAAAAGGAAAAATTGAATCAAAATGAAAAAAAACACAAATGTGAAACATGTTATGGGGGAGAAAATGAATATTTCGGTGATCATACACACTACACCTGAATATAAAAAAATAAAAATAACAAATTAAATAAAAGAAAAATATTTTTGAATTGGAATAAAATAATCATAAGAAGTGATTGTGGGGAGTGGGAAGGTAGAATATACATTGTGGTTCAACAACAACATGTCTTTCTCACCCACTCTCTATTTTATTGTCTCTATTTCTATAATTAACTTTTCTTATCTCATCAATATCTCCATCAATGTTTCTTCGAACAAAGTGTTAAATGGTACTTTATTCATCTCAATGAGATAAATATAATCCCAAACCTTATTATAGTATGAATCGAGTTATTTTATTCACCAGTAATGGAATTATAATTTCTTGATTATAGTGTCATATTTGAATTTTTGAATGGTTTGAGCATTAATTGATATCACCTATTAAGGGTGAAATGACACCCCAACTAGTATGATTATCATAGTAATGTAGGTGACCCGATAAATTCCAATATTAGGATTAAACCAAGAATGTTTATTATATTTAATCCATTTTTTTTATAAAAAAGGTTGTTATAAAATTTATTAACACTAGTATTATGGTTTTCTAAATGTTGATTTTGAATTTCATTTATTTTAATTGTTTCTTCCATCTTTAAAATTCATAAACTAGTTTCAATTAAATTTTGTTTCCCCTCACGTTAGCTAAAATGTTTAACATGTATTTTTATAAATAAATTAATCATTATTTAATAAAAAATATCTTGTGGATTATAATTAATTTTCAATATGTTTTTATCATGTATTTCAATTAGTAAGAGTTTGTTTAGTCTCTTAAAATATGAATAATTTTATTTGTAACGATTCTTTCTTATTATGCATTGCTTTGTTCCAATGTGATTTTTTTTTTCTAAAAAAAAAATTGCATGCTTATGTTTTTTTGCAAAATATATAGTTCTTATATATTTATATGAAAATATTATTTATTTGGATCATTGGTTTCAAACTCTGTAGTTGCACCAATGATTATTTCTTATGATTGATGATGTAATGTGATTATATTATAGAATGTCTACGGGAAATAAATTACTTGGTTATGTAGTTGATATTGTTAAATGGGATACTTATTGTTGGTTATTTCATGGAAAGATATGAGATTATATGATTGGTTGATGTTTGTTACATGTTATGTTGACTATTATTTTATTTTTGATTCCTCACCTCCGTTTAGTGACCTGGGGAATTATGGGTAGCTAAGTCGGTAATATAATTACATATTAAATAGTACTCTATGATTCTATTATGGAAATTGGCCTCATAGTTTGGACCATTGTTTTCATTAGGGGTTTCCCCCCCATAAAATCCATGAAGGGTAAAGATGAGTGTTTGGGTGGTTGAATCACATTAACCTTCATTATGATGAATTATGTTTTTCTCTTTTTATAGATTATATCTTATGAGCTCCTAGGTTTCCATGATGATTATTATGTTTTTACATATGGTAATATTACTGATATTGATCTCCATAATTAATTTCTATGTTATATTATCCCCAAATTTTATTTTATATTAATGATTAAAACTATGATTATTTCCCTATAAGGATTTTATGGTTTTGCTAATAATTTTAATTAATTCCTTACTAAGTTCATTGTTATATTTTTATATTATTATTTTGAATAGTTTTCCCACTAAAATGTTAAATTATCCTTCATTATGATTTATCTATACTTTTTTTAGAGGATTAGTATGTTTCATAAAGAACAAGGGGCCATGTGGTATCTTCGGATTGATTTTTTTTTTCATTTTATAAATTATTTTTTTACTTTCCTCTAGTATAATGATTTTAAATACTTTTTTATTATGGTTTTTAAACATTTGTAGATAAAATTTGGTGAATTCATAAAAAAACCATGTTACTTGTTTTATTGGAAATAGTATAACAAATTATACCATCCTTAGTTTAAATTGGAATGTCATAAAATGGTTGTGTATGGGGTGGGGGGATGAAACATAGTGGGACTTTTTCTCAAGTATATTATATTACAAGCATAATAGGCCCACTTTCATATAGTAGTATATTTGATATTTTGGATAAAATTTTGTATAGGAAGTTTGTGAAGATATATACATAGAACATGGAGACTGGTAGCTTTGGTCTGTATTTTGATTTAATTATTTTGGGTTATATGGTGTATCGAACTCCTCAGATCACTTCTATCAAGTTTATTTTTTAGACTTATAATACAATGTTTATCTTTTTGGATTATTTGATGGTGTTGGATATGTTTATTGAATATGTTTCATTATTATAAATATTGTTTAATTTTATTTTGACTCATTTGTATCTCTATATATTTTGAGTTTATTTATTTTATTAGTCATTATGGTCTTATGTATGGACTCAACATGCTAGTGTTATAGTACAAGTAAGCTTCATATTTAATATTAATCACCTTGAGATTAAGTCATTCTTGTTTCATATGATTGATACACTAACAATAGTTTCTAACCCTTGGGGATTAGGAAAGACCTTCGAGCCATCCCACGGACAGGATCAAAATACCAAATGAGCAGTGGATTAGGATGGTTCATTAGAAAATGGTATCAAAGCCTAGTATTGTTTTATGATATCTTGGGGGACTTTATAGGGAAGGGAATGTTCTACTGAATATCAATGGTTAGATACAATGTATTGTCTATATAAAACTTTTTGTAAGAAAAATTTATTTTTAGGGGGATTTCTAAAAGTGTGTAATTTTTGTAACGGGTTTGATTCAACCTTCATATATAGGAACAATAATATCTTGAATGAGTTTTTAAGGGAACATGTATGTTACATTGGGAAGTTGTTTGGGCTATATACCATACAAGAATTCTATGCTTCTTGGAATGGTGTGATCTTATTATGTTTCCATTTTCTCAATGCTTATCCATGTTTCCTGATAATATTATGTACTGATTTACTAAATTTAAATTGAATCTAAATATATATTTTTAAGATTTTGTTGTGTGAAAAATAACATATTGGTGATTGAATTAAATACTAAAATGATAAGAAAATTTTTGACGCATGCTTTAATATAACTTTGAGGAAATCAGATGTCTTTTTAATAATACATAATATTGTTTTGATTGGATTTTTATTTTGATAAATCATTAGAAGAATTATATACTAAATTTTTTGTATTAATTTTTTCAAGATAAAAAATTAAAATTTTAATAAACGTCTCGCTGTAACACCATAACCCCAAAAGCTCGGAGCTAGTGCATTATTTTAATACATAGGGATGATTACAAGGAATAAAATCCAAAAAGACATATTAGTATAATATTATTGGAAAAAAAGACTCCATACATGATAACCATACTTCATTAAGAAATAGAAAATAAAATATGATACAAAATATAATGGATTAATTTTCATCCTTGATAAATTATTCAACATTTTCTTCTTTATAACCCAAGGAATGGAAACAAAATAAGGGAGAGCTCAAAAACCCAGTAAGAGTAAGTAAAGATGAAGGAATAATGAAATAATTGTAATAAATTTACATATAATGCTAAATAACATATAAAAAATTCTGTTCAAATAACAAGATAAGGAAATTTTAATATGACATGGTGAGAAACCGCTACACATGCCACTTAATCAAATAAATGAGGATAGAATGCATCCATAGATATATCGACGCAAAATCTCATATAAAATAACAATAATAAATGAAATATATATGAAGGAAATAATTCATTATTAGACATAATGTCTAATGAACATAAAAACATATACTATCACAACCTTTTACAAGGTGGTTGAAAACAACAGGTAGAAACCTATTTAATTTTTCCAACTTCATCATCTCATGGGAACCTGTTGATTCATTGAAGGGATATATAATTTATGGACTCCACCCTTCATTACTAGTCCAAATAATTCAACATATTCAATAAAAAATATTCCTAATCAAATATTCATATTGAATAAATAATATGAAATTATCAATATTTCCAAGTTATTCAAATTACTGTCAAAATGAACACCTTATATAAAATAAGGATAAATGGTTTATTAAATATTAATATAAATTTTATGATAATACAGATACTCAATTAAATTAAAAATTAAAAATTATTGAAATAATTTTAATGTGTCATGATTAATTTAACAATCACATGATAAGGTGATATTTTAAATATAATCACTAAGAACATTCTTGAGGATAATAATCAATAAACATTCAACAGTTCCCTATACAATATTAAAACATTTAAATCATAATACCCATAAAACAATGACATAAATTTTAATTTATAATATCATAATAAAAATGAGATATTTGATATTATGTGTCAAAGGTAATTATATACACCAAATAAAAGTGAGTTGGTCATAACAATAAGTCTCAATGGAATGTAACTTGAGATAAAATCCCTTACCTTACCATTCCTTTTATTGTGTGGTATTTTTAATTATGTATATTGATTTAAAAATAGGTTACTAACTTATACCATAAATATAATAATTTTTATAATATCCTATATTATATTCTTATAATATCTTATTACCCATTTACTAACAATATTTCATAATTTTCACTATTTCTAGTGTAAATTGAATAATTTTCTCAAGTATGTTTTGAATTTTTATTTGTTGTTACTATAATATTGATCATAATTTAATCATATTAATAATGTATAAAATTATTTAATTATAATATATATTTAGTAAAAATTTATTTATAATAATCCACCATATTTTCATATAAGAAATGAAGTTCATTGTTCATGAAGATTGTAGGACCTACGTACACATGAATGATACTTCAATTTATTTTTCATATAAATAAAATGAAAATTAAATGATAAATATGTATTTTATAATTACAGAATCATATATATGTCATTTATGTCATATATGTTATATATTTTTATTAAAACCATCCTTTATACATTCCATGTAAGGTATGAACGATTCACATTACTTTGAGGAGGCGGTAGTCCACACTTCCACAAATGATGTTATTGTATTTACACCAAATAGAATGTATATGGGTATGGATTTTAATATAATTACATAATCATAAAGATATATAAATATCACATATATAATATATGTGTATATTTTTCAACATAATCCCCACTTTGACATGCAGTAATGGAAAATTGAACAATCGTCATTTTATGAGGCGGTAGTTCCTCGTATACATAAACAATATGTTTATTACCCATTAAATGAAAGTGAGTGTAAGTTTGGGTAAAAGGATTATCATATAAACTTATCAATATATTGTGGATGTTGTTTTTTTTATATTATCTTGGAAGGAGAAAAATTTTAGGAGTGGAGAATGTAAATAAAAAAAATAAATTGAGGAAAGATGTTACATCTAAATCGGGTAGCTCTTTTTGGTTCTCACCAAAGGCATTCCATGCATATATTTATTACCAATGGGAGAAATATAGAATGAGGGTGGTTATTTTTAGTAGCTACATGGGTAGATATTGGTTGATCGACATAGTATTTAGAGGTGTGAGGATTTGGGAGGAGACGATGGCTTTTTATAATGGAGGATTGGCACTCTTGTATATTTTGGGAACTGGAATTAAAACAACTCTTTTACCATTTAAATTTAATAAAATAATATACCATATCAGATAAAAAAGATTATAGGGTATATATATAGATATCCATTGTATTTTCAAAACATTTCTAGGTTATTTTGGCTCTTAAATTTATGTTTTAGTCTCTTGTTAAGATTAATTTCACCAAAATCATTATAATCAATTTTAATTAATTTCACAAATTGTTTTTTGGAAAAATCTATTTTTACCTTATTTGAATTTATTAATTATTATGATTTCAAATATATAAACAATTTCTCAAATTTTCACTCACATAAGTGGATGAAATTAATATAAATTTGATCCTATAGAAGGGACGACAATGCGAGGTTGAAATGTAAAAATGTTCAGAAGTTCTCTCCGTTTTTATTTCTAATTTAAATATGAAATTGATTTCAATTTCCTATATAATATTTATTTATAAATATTTTGTCTAATTAAACATTATAGTAAATTTAAAATATAATTTATCCTTATAAATAAATTACATGAAAAATATGTTTTGAACTAAAATTCAATGTTTTTCAGTATTCATAAAAAAAGAAACATCAACGAAAAATATAAAAATTTTAATCTAACCCAATTTTTTTGTTTATATTTAAAATATTAAGTTTATTTTGTTATATATAATTTATAAATATTCAAAAAAAAATTAAAATAGATTTCCTAATAAAAGGTGGTAAAAATTCTTTAATAAAAATATTGGTTTTATGCATAAATTGGCCTTGTTCTTATATTATACTTATAAAATTTATTAGGTTAATGTAAAAAATATTATAGAGAATATAATATATATATATATATATTAAATTAATATCACTCAAAAATGGTAATTAATTTAATTTATTTGGATAAAAGAGCTTGGTGAGATTAAAAATATATTTCTATATTAATATTGTTTTTATATTCAATTGGTTCTTATATTAATTTATAATCAATAGGTAACCAATGATTTGAACAATATATTTTCATAAGATATTTATTTCTATTTATAACCACTAGTTTAATATCTAGGGTGAGTATTATTATATTAAATAAAAAAATTAATAATATATTAGTGCGTGATAAAAATCAACCTTCTGTGATATAGAGTACATCCAGGAAAGTCATTGTTTCACATAATGAAATATATCATTGGTGTTCCATGTTGAACAATATAATATATATTTCCAGTGTAATATAAGAATAAATTATTTTTATTAATAAATCTCGGAAATAAATTAAATTTAGTCTAAAATGAATATATTGTAATGTCTAGGGGTGTAACATTCTCCCCACCTAAATTAAATTTCATCCTTGAAATTTAAAATTTATCTCTGTATTCATCGGATTTATATTTAAAAATTAAATATTTTTAAAAACCCCACATCATGAGAATTTTTTTTTAAAAAATCATTCAAAAAGGGATAATGGGAAGTAAAAAGGTCATATCGATTAACAGATAACTAGGTCTCCAAAAAAGATAACATTGGTGGAACGTTGAGGTACATACATGAAGAAAAATAGTAAATATTTATAGGGAGTGGTTAAGGTCATCAATAAAAATCAAGTGACTGTTCAATGGGATGTTTAGAGCCTCAATTATATAAATCTTGGATGATTTAAAAGATCATTGGTTTACCAAAAAATATGTTATTTGGAAAACATTTTTTGATACTTGCCTAAAATATTTTTATAAACAAAATATTTATTTTTTGATTGTACCTTGATATATTTCTACTTATTTTCATAGAATAGGTTGCATCAAATGGCGAATCAATACATTAATCACTAAAACCTCATTCAAATATCAACTTAAACCATTTAAAAAATTTCTAACTTTCTAAAATATTACGTTCCAACACATTATAAGAAAGTACATTGAATATAAAAAAATGAACATATCCTTAGCCTTCAATAAACAATAATTTTTTCTTTAATTATCACATACAAAATATGTGAACAACTTCATTATTTATTCTATTTAAATATGTTAATAAATAGAATTACCATAAAAAATATTGGAAAATTTCATTCTTCCTTATTCATTAAGTAAGATACATGTTATTTGATGTATTCATTAAATACAAAGATGTTTTAAACTCCATAAATGATAGAATAAACCACATTAATAAATCATTACTCATTTCCAAGGTTTTCAACACTAATTTTATTTTACATTTTAAAAAAATCATTTTTTTATCCAAACATCATGATTATGAACATATTAAGGGTTATATTTCCCTCAACCTTGTGTTTTCCAAAAAAAATTACTTTCTGCTATATAAATTTTCTTAGTATCATTCAAAATATGATCTCAAATCCTTATTGAAATAATATTTTAGTAAAATCCTCATATATTTTTCAATTCTTATAACCACTATATCATTGCTAAAATATTAAAATGAAATAATTATTGAATTGTAAATTAATCATTCGTCTTCATCTACAGTTGTAGAATAACATGACCTCTATCCATTTTCATCACTTGGGGTGTATTCGTTTGACACATGAGACATTTATTTTCATATGGTCTCATATCCATGTAGTTGTAACACAAAATATTAGCCTTTTTATTTTTATTTTTTCATTCTTTAGCATGATGAACCTTATCTCAACTATTATAGAAAATTCACACTCCCATAAAGAATTTACCATGGTGATTCATTCTACAGTTATCACATGTGGGAAAATAATTCTTTCCCTTATTCCCTTTATCTGTCTTTTCCTCTGATATCCTCTTCTTATTTTTATTCCCTTCAAATCCATAAGACGTGGGGAATTATTTACTTATCTCTATAGCACATGACACTATATCTTCATATGATAAGAAAACATGATAGAAAATTTCCTTTCAAAATGTTGGATTAAGACCATGATTGATATTATCATTATTACTCTTTGGATCACATGCATTGGTGAAGTTTTCATTCATTATACTAGGCACCATTTCTAACCAAATACAGACACTAGGATAGATTATGTCATACTATATAATCTTTAAATTCAAACATTTCTCAATGTAAATTGAAAAATTTAAGTGTGTTTGGAATCATAACCATAAATTTGGTTTCTTTGGGGATATTATTACATTCAAATCCATCATAATGGTGGTTAATGAAACTGTTAACTATCATAACAGTATCCCCGAGAGTTTTAAAAAAGTTGTGTAGTATGGCCCACTATAATGTACCGGGTAACACCGAGTTAGGCCCAACACACCTTATCAGATTTTTTACTCCTGTGTGCATTTGTACCAAAACCACATCCACTTTGAGTATCTAGATAGTACTATATTTCTATGAATACCATATAATCTCTATCTTAAAAAATTTATTGGATTTTCTTTTATACATATCCACAAATAATATCTTAGTTTCATGTTCCTTAATCTAGGTTTTCTAATTCTATTTTACAAGGTTGTTGATAAGAAATATCTTAATACCAAATGTGACACCCTGACCCTAGAATCCCAGAGTCAATGCATTATTTTATTATATTTACATCATTACAAGGAATCAAATCCTAAAGGACCAATCTGTTTCGGATTCATGGAAAACCATATTATATTCATGATACACATAAAACATTGGTATATATAAAATAAAACATGATACATAATATAGTGAAATAAACTATATCCTTGAAAGATTATTCCAAGGTTTCTTCTTCATAACCTAGGGAAAGGGAACCTAATAATAGTGACCTCAAATTAATTTTAAGGGAATTTAAATTGGATGAAATAATTAATCAATGAAATTAAATTAAAATGTCAAGGTAAATAACATATAAAACATTCTATTCAAATACATATATAAGTAATAATCAATAAAGAAGTGTTAGAATCTAATACACATGACACTTAAATAATAAATTGTTAATAGAATGTATCCATACACATGTCGATGAAAAATATCACATATAAAAACAAAAATAGAATATATATATATATATATATATTAATTAAATTGTTTATTATTATATTTCATTTCTAAGGAACATGAAAACCTATAAAATCAAGGAATTTCACAAGACTATTTAAAACTATAATTATAAACCCCTTTAGTTTAGCCTACCAATTCGTCTCATTAGAACCTGTTGATGCATCGAGGGGATATATAATGTTCATGCCCCCCATAATTACTAGACCAAATAATTCCTCATATTTAATAAAAAAAATAAACCAAATGCCTGATCAAATATCTATATTTAATAAAGAATACTCAATTATCAATATTTCCCCAGTTAATCAAATAACTGTCAAAATGAACACCTTATGTAAAAAATGATATATAGATTATGAAATAAAAATATAAATTGTACGAGAATATCAATATTGAATTAAATATAAAATTAAAAATTATTACAATAAAGTGATTTTTTCAAGAGAAAGTCAAAAATTAAAAATTTTCTTGAGTTCGTAAAGATAATCATTAATAACATTCTTGAGGGGAATAATGTTTTAACATTCCAATGTATCCCTTACCACTCTAAAGAATTTAAATCATAAAACCCATGATGGTATGACATTAAAAGTTACTTATAATATCATAATAATAAAGAGATTCATAATATTAAGTGTCAAAGAGTAGTATGTAGACCATATAAAAGATAATTGAATCATAATAAAAAATAAGCTTCAATGGAATGTAAATTGAGATAAAATCCCTTATATTAACCTTAATTTTTTGTTGTGGTATTTATCCTCCATTATAGTGTTTTAAAATATGTTAATAACTTATACTACGACCACAATATTTGTTATAATATCATAAATCATAGTCTTATAAAATATTATTACCCGTTTTTTAACAGTGTTTCATTTATTTCACTTCTTTGGGTGTTAATTTTCTAGTGTTCTCAAATATGTTTTGACTATTTAAGTTTTTTTCTATTAAATAGATCTTTGAATCATTATATAAATAATTTAAACCATGATTTAATTATCATATATATTCATTACATATGTATTTATAATGATCCATCGTATTTGGTGATAAAAAATGAAGTGCACCCTTCGTGGATATGGTAGGTCAAACATATGCATGACCACTACTTCGTTTTCATTATCATATTAAAATAATTAAAAATAAATGATAAATATGAATATTTTAATTATATTAACCTATATATTTCATATATGTTACATTTTTTTATTAAAACCATCCATTAAACATTCCATGTTTTCCATGAATGAGTCACATCAGTTTGAGGAGCTGGTAGTCCACGGTTCCACAAATGATGTTACAAGATTACATAAAATGGAAAGTCTAAGGGTATGGTTTATAAATAAATTATAAAAGAATAAATACATATAAAATATCATATATATTATATAAATATAAATTTTACATTATAATTACCACTGGGATATGTGATATAGGAAAAAATGAACAATCATCATTTTGTGAGGCGGTAGTTCGTCGCACACATAAATAATATGTTCATTACCCATTAGATTAAATCTAATGTAAATGTATATTTAACCCATAGAATAAAAACATCCCTATTTATTTGTTATAATTTCTTTTCTATATAACTATGGGAAAATGATATGTGATGTAGTGGATAATGAAAAGAAAACTAAATAGCTTGAGGAAAGATGTTAGCTCTTAATCGGGTAACTCGTTTTGGTTTTTAGGAAAGGGATTCCTTTGATAGATTTATGCCCAAGGTGAGGCTTATGGGATTAGGGGAGGAATTTTCATGAAATATTTACTTAGATAATGGTTGATTCAAACTGTCTTGATAGGTGTGATTATGTGGTAGGAGAGGAGGTCTTTCTATAGTGGAGGAGGAGTGACACTCTTGTAAATTATAAGAATGGAAATTACACCCAAATTTTTATCATTGAAATTTAATCCAAAAAATATTCTATCCAATGGATTATATGGAAGAAATATGGCGATACAATGTCTTTTTTACCAGTTTATTATTCTTTTGGTCCCTTATGTATAAGGTTTAGATCATGGTAAATCTTAATTTCACCTTAATCATTGTAATTAATTTTTATTACATTCACCAATATTTTTGGTAAAAAAATAAGTTGACCATGGAATAAATTATAAATTATTCTAATTAAAATAAATTAATCCAAATTATAAAATTACAATCAAATAAGTGGCATAAATTAATTTAAATTTAATCGAGCATACGGGACGATAATCTTTGTTTTTAAAGTTTAAACTTTCAAAAATGTTCTAGGGTTTTCTAACCAATTTCAATGTGAAATTTATTAAAATTACATATATTGGATTAATTGATAAAAAAAATATATAATTAAACTTTATAACCAATTTTATATATAATTTATCCTTATAAATGAATCAGATGAAAAAACAGTTTTGAACTTAAATTCTGTATTTTACACTATTCATTAGAAATGAAACTTTACCTAAAAATGTCAAAAATTTACTCTAAAATATTTTTATGGTTCAGTTTAAAATATTAAATTTATTTTTTCTTATATAGTATATAAAAGTTCCAAAAAATTAATGTATTATAGGTTCACAGTTAAATAGTTGTAAAAATGACTTAATAAAAATATTGATTTATATCCATAAAATTTTCTTTGTTCTTATCTTATTCTTATTAAATAAATTATATAAATATAAAGAAAATTATTGAATATATAATACATATATTACATTAATATAACTCATTAAATTTAATTAATTTTATTTATTAGGATAAAATAGCTTTGTTAGCATAAAAATAGTTTTCTATATAAATATTCTTTTTAAATTCAATTGCTTCTTATGTAATTTTATAATTAATAAGTAACCAATTAATTAAATGATATATTTCCTGTGTTATTTAATACTATTTATAATATATATTTTAATGTATAGGTTATGTCCTATTATATGAAATAAATATATTATAATAATATGTTATTAGGAGGTAGAACACGACCTTTCATGTTCTGTAAGAGAAAGTAATTCATTCATGTTACACAAGCTAAAATCCTTATTCCAAGTAGTGATAGATAAAGATTATGTTGTGTGTAACATAAACTTATTTTTTATAAATAATGCTATGAAAAAGTTAAATTTAATATAAAAGAAAAATATTTTAAATTGTTTCAGTGTTACACTCATTTAATGATAAAAATGGGTATTTAATTTATTTTGAATTATGTTGAATTTATTTTGTGAGGAATGTTAATTTCATTTATGTTCAAATGATTATTAGAAAGAAATATTTTGGGTGAATTAAATAGTTTTTTTACTAATTATGTTCACTTGTGGGATTAATATGTTTTACATATTAACATCGTGATCTATATTTTAATTTGAAATTATTGTACATAAAATTTTAAAGTATATTTTTATTAATAATTGTAGTAAAATAGAATGGATTATAATGGTACTGTAATTTTTAAACCTATATTTAATTATGGTGTGGTAAATGATTCTTTTTTTAAATAAAAGCATAAAAATATATTGGTGATGTGTATTAATCTCAAGTAGTATTAACAACTTTGTTCCTAACAATATTAAGAAAATTATTTAGAATATTATTTATATACACTCCATTAATTTTGATATGTGATTTTTTTTAATTCAATTTTTTTTTATTATGAATTAAAAAGTTTTAAATTTTTATTAAGAGAATAATACCTTGTTGTATTCTGGATGAAAATGTTTTAAAAGGGGAATTACATGTTGGTTTTTTGAACTCAGTCCTTTTATGGATAAAAAATAATATTGTTGAATATTTATTTGATATTAATTAATTAATTATTCCATGATAAGGACTTGATTTAGATTCATAACGTTTTAACTGATATTTCATTTTATTATGCTTTGTATGGCATTGAACATTTGTTCAAATTTTGACATGTTGGAGTCGTGTAAGAGTAGATTATATATAAAGAGGAATTAATATTTTGTTATACCTTGTTTGGTTTAGGTTTCATATTGTTTTAAAATTATTTATTTTAATATGGAAACTCTTATTATGCGGAGAAACATGAGGATTCCTTACTATAAATCTCGGGAAAAACCATTTTAAATATTTACATGTATTTTCTTTAGTTGTGAAAATATATTTCATGACCAAAAAATCTTATAGAGGTTGAGAATGATTATTATGTGGTGATTGAATGATATTTTATTTTTGAATTAATATTATTAGTTAATATTTTACAACAATATAGAAAATGTGATTGAGTTAAAAGATAAAAAATAGATTTTTTTAAATTGACAAATGAAGGATTTTTGTTTTTAAATAGTATTTTGGATCATAACAATAATGATAGTGATATTTATAATATTTTTTTAAAAATGGAAATATAATTCATTTATATATATAGGAATATATATATGAGGCTTAAATGATTATGATTAATCTAATAATGATAATGATAATAATTTGAAATTATTATTAATATTTTGAATTTTATTTCTTAATATTTTTAATATAAAATATAATAAAATGAATTGGGGGAGGTGTGAGTTTCTTAATGGGAGGTAAAAAATTATCATATGGATGCATAACTGTGCATGAGGAATAATGGGAAAAGTAGATGGAAAAATACAAAGTAGAATAAAAAAGAAATAAAATAATTCAATACATGAATCATGGGATGAGGGATACTCAATTCTTGTGTGAGCATGCACATGGTGCATGAGGAAGGTAAAAAATAAAAAAAAAGTAAATCAAAAACTAGTGATCCATAATAAAAAGGGAAAAATAAAACTTGGAATTGGGGAGTTTGAAGGTAGTGTAGATGCTACAGTTCTGCAACGCCACACCTATCCCACTTCTTATATTCTCAATTTCTTTTTAAAATTATATTAACTAATCACATAAAAAAACCATTTGATTTTTATTGGAATGAAACCCCTTCAGTGGTTATTTATTTATCATGATAAGAAGAAGGAATTCCTTATTTTTTCGACATCGATTTATTTTATACATTTTTAATTAAATAATAATTTCTTGACTCTAGTGTTTAACTGGAAGTTTTGTATAGTTCATAATTTCTATGATATCACCTCTTAGGGGGAATAAAACCCCAACATTGAAGTTTATTAGAGTAATATAGGTTACCTCATACATTTATCATTAAATGTTGAACCATGTGGGCGTGTTGGTTTTGATACCTATTTTTGATAAAAATGGAAATAATAAAATTTAATAATTCCAAATTCTTTCCTTTATAAATGTGTATTTTATATTTTATTTTATTTTCATTATTCCTTCCATATTTATTTCCCAAAAACTATTTTCCAAGAAATATGTGCACACCAAGTGTTTATGAAAATGTATAATTGGGATTTTATTGATTTAAGTAATGTTTATTTTATGAAAAAAAATATCGAAAAATTTAAAAAGAATTTTCAATTTTTTAACAATTTATTCATAGATTAAGGGTTTTTAAATCATTGAAAAGTTTAATTATTTTATTTGTGAAGCTTCATCATTATTACTTATTTTTTTAATTTAAAATTGTTTATTAATGTTTCTAAATATATAATTTCTTTCTTTTTCATTTTTACTTTTTTTTGTTTTGTAATACATATTTTGAATATTTCTTTATTTTTTTGGATTGTTGGTTGAAACCCATGTAGATACACCCCTTATTGTTTATTAAGTAAGAATATGTAATGAAATTAGATTTTGAATTGTCTATTAATATGAATAACCTGGTAATTCATTTGATATTGTTAAAGGGGTGCTTCTATTAGGGAACTCGGAGGTGGTATATAATTTATGGTTTTGGTTTATGAATTCTACATTTTTTATTAACTTACATATATTTTTATTTCTCCCTTACAAGACAGGACATGGGAAACTGTGGGTATATAAGTTGGTAATCTCATCACTTGCAACACAATAGTTTATTATTACACTTTTTATAGTGGAACCCAAGTTAAGATAATGATTTTATTTTGGGGTTTTCCCCTGAGATAGTCTTGGTAGTGTAAAAAACGTTTTTGTGATGTAAAATCTCATTAGTTTATATTAGGATATTTTTCCCTTGTCCATGATTGAATATAAAGATATCATGGGTTCCAAAGATGATTATTGTGTTTTTTATTTATGGTTACATCACTAATGATAATTTTCATTATTTATTTCCAGATTATAATTAAATCATTCTTTTAATTTTAAGGATTAAAATATAATTATCCCTCATTAATGGTTTTCATAATGTTGAAGTCATGTTGATAACTTCCTTAGATAAACCATTCATTAATTTTTTATGTGTTCAAATTGAAAAAAATTATTCATAAAATAGTATAATATCCTTCATTATGTGTTATATACCTTCTTCTTCAATAATATGTTTGCATCATACAACATAAGGTGGCATGGATTTTTTTCAATGTAAAGTATTAATTTTTCTTTCATTAATCAATTTTTCATTTTACTACTATATAATTTTTTAAATTATTATTTTAGTATGGTTTCAAACAATTTAATTAAAATATTCTAATTTTTCAAAAAATCCATGTAAATTGTTTTATTGAAAAAGGGAAACCATATTTTCATAGCATTAGTTCAAATTGAAATTGTAGGGATAAATATTTAAAGTTTATTTATGGGGTGTAGAGTTGATACTTATTGGGGATACATTATCATGTATATCATATTATTGGTTTTCTATGTAATCTTGGACGTAGTGGACGATCAGAAATTATATTTGGAGTTTATTGGATGTGGTAAGTGAAATATGTTCTTAGCATATGGTGACGAGTATCATTGTCTTTCTTTACAATTTTCTATTTTAGTTTATGCAGTTTAATGACCTCTTCAGGTCCCTTATCCTGACTATGGTTATTTTTCCAATCTAATTATATAATTTTTTTTATTTTCTTTGATATTGTGATGGTGTTTGTAAAGTTTTTTGCTTCTAGTTCATTATTATAAGTAGTGTTTGTTTTTTTATTCCTTGTTTAGTTCACTCTAAATTTTGATATGATTTATTTTATTATACAATAAATACCAACGTATTGACACACCATTCCATATTTCTAGTAGAATTCAACTATATATTTAATATTCTATATCTAAGTAAAATTCTTCCTATTTCTTGTTTCTCATACCTTAACACTAGTTTCCAGCCCATGGGGATCATGAATGCTCATCAGGATATGCCACCAACTTGCTCGAGAACCCAAATCAAGGGTGGTATTGGATGGTCTGGGAAAGATCAACATCTTCTAGTTGTGGACGGTCTATGAATTTATCTCAACATTTCCATTTTTCCTTAGCCGAATCCCACCAATTATATTGTATATGGATGTTTGTATTAGCTCATAGATCATGATTCTTCATATCATTTCAATTTAACACATCATATCAACATATTTTTTTTAAATAAATTCTTAAAAATGCATCCTCATCTCATTATTCAGTTTCGGTGGTTTTCTCTACATTAATTTTGGGATTGATGTAAATAATATTCACTAAAGATAATGGTTCAACAAGAATAAAATCATTATTCACATCAGAGTTTAAAGGGGATTTATCATCCTCAAAATATCCATGAAGTTAAATGTCATATTCTTTCTTTATATCTATTTTATTGGTTTATCATTTGGAATTACAACCCATGTGAGGTTTTAATTTGTCCCCTCACTGCTCCATAGAAATTAGTTTATATAATGATATCCAGAGGGAGTCCCTAATGGATTTCCCTTAACATAATCATGATGAAGGAGATGAATAATTAAGTAGAAGAACCCATGGAGTTTTTTCTCATAACATTATCCACACTAGTAAAGGATCAACATACATTGATTGGGGGAGGTAATAATCTCCCAGACCTATGGGATGGGTTTGATCTTATTATTCAACCATCATGGTCCTTTTCCACATGGAATTTTATGGGGGAAACAATGGTGGTAAATACGACCTTAGTCGGAAAGGACTGTGTTTCTGATGTATTTAAATTATTAATACTTTCCAATAATTCTTGAACATTTTATTTTTTATTCTGGAATTATCTGGATGCATAATATTTTGAAGGTGAGATCTGCTTTCCATAAGAGATTTCCCTATGAATATAGGTTTTTCATTCCATAAACTGGATTCATGTTTCACCTTCCAAGAAGCCTGACATTGGAGCATGCCAATGGTCCACACCCATTAGATATCTATTGTATTTGATTTATGAAATGTGGGATTTTATTGGATATAGTATATGGAATATTCATACACATGACATAGTACTTGGTCTAAATGTAATCCATTACATGAATCATTCCTATATGTACCTTGTTTTCTTGACAGTGACATAAAATATAGATATATTTATTCATAACACACTCTATTATACATTTCAGTTGGTTTGTTATTGAAAATATAGTAGATAAACTTCACACTATTGAGAGAGTAATCTTAGAGAAGTCGCACGATTTTTATGACCTAGGATGGCCATTGAGATATCAAACATATTACCATGTTGAAAAGATCATTTATCATCATGAGATGGTTAACCTAATACCAATAAAATTGGTATCTTTTATTTAGCTGATTAAGATTCTCTTGTATGTTTTTATGAAATTAGGTTATGCATTTCTAGTTCAATTCCTCTTTAATTTCATAATGGGGAATGAACATGGGTAAGGATGTGACCAATATTCTATTCCTGGAAAATTATTTCCATATGTATATGGAGTTCTCTTTATCCTTAGTGTGGGGTTTTTTGAACTGATATGCCCATAAAGGTCACTTTCCCAATGATTCATCAATAATATTTGGGTCATTCAAAATTTTGTTAGTTATATTAAAGGGTGTATAGACTTGGGGAAACACCAATGATGATTAATTCCTTGAAATAAATTTTTAATAAGATAATATATCAATTATTTGTGATTAGGTTATTAATTCAGAGTGAATCTGTTTCTTTATAACCTCTTGACATGGGGGAAACCACGAAAAATCTTCAACATAGGTAGGAAAATTGTATTTAGAAGAAGATTTATTTCAAGGAAGGATATCAAAATGAGTATTGTGGGGAGAATATACTTGGTTTATTCCTAATTAACATTAATGGGGAGGGATTACATCCTATCATAATTACCTGTCACATGTGAGTCCTTTAGAACCATGGCCTAGAGAAAATGTACATGGTTGTTATCTTGGGTTATAGTGAGAGGGACTTCAGGTTTACCAGTTTTCTAGTTACCTATATGGGTAGGGGCTTCATGTTGACTATTGTATATTTCACAGGGTACGAATCAACAATATATACCATTAGGGGGAACTTCATTGTTACAAATTTTGGAAGAGTTGAAAATGGGACAACAGTCTTACTGATAGATATTATTTTTGTGTGTATTCCCACTATAACTATTATCATGATGAATAGCTTTATAATTATTGATATTAATATTTACATAAAGGGGACCTCCACTAATGGTGGTTCAGGGAGGATATCCAAATCTTCTTGGTTTCATTTGACTATGGGGAGGACCACCATGGGTAAATATTCTTTGTATGATACCATTATTAGAGCCTTCATAGATTATGTGTTCACTGTCATGGGGAGGACCTCCATGATATGTAATATTAAGAATACCACTAGAGTTTTTGATCATGGTGTCATGTGGAGGACCATTATAGTGGATTGTCTATGAAGGATCCGTAAATTTACTGATTATTGTGTTGTTGGAAGGACCGTAATATTATTTTATTTGAGGAGGAACTCTAATGTTATTAATTATGGTGTTTTAGTGTTGATATTAATATAGGATAATTTGAGACGAACCTGTAGGGTAATTTATTATGGAACTATAAATATGACCTTCGTATAGGATGCTCTAGGGAGGACCCCTAGAGTTGTTGAGCAGGGAACTATACAGAAGAACTGTTGAAATAGTGGGTGACCAAGACACAACTATGCAATAATTTTTATTACCATATCACTTATACAGTTAGATATACATGATGTATACGTACCATTTTAGTCTAGGTATTTTAATATCCACTATTTAATGGTTATTTACATTGATTAATTATTTTATAAAATTCTTATATTAGATCTAAAGCTATAATGAGAACCAAGAGGTTACATGAAATTAATAATAAACAAAGGTCCTATGGTATTAATACAACTTCTTTATTAGATATAGTATATGTATGACAATCAGGTGCTAGGGGATCATAATAATTGAGACTTTTTCTCTTGAAGTTCACACATGGTGATCTCTATTAGTGAGATCATGAGGATAGACCAGCCAATGGGACCACCACGTGTTTTGGGATTCATTGGTTGTTTCTATCTACGGACATTTATATTGGTCCCCTGACTTTGGATCATTACCAATGTGTACCATTTTATTATGTACATTGATGTAAGGGAAAACCCGTTACAATGAAATCATGGTGAGTTAGCTTGTGCTAGATGTGTCATTGGTTGTATGACATTTCTTGAATGGTCAAGAAATGATTTCTAACGTCTATATTAAGGATGTTATTTATCTGAGGCCTATTTGATTAGGATGGTACTACCTACATAAGTCTTTTTCCAAATTATTTGAAACGTAAATCCATACAGTTAGATCTAAAAATAATATGTAATTTAAAGGTTGATGACACAAGTGTGCAATCTACTTTATGATATATTTAAAGAAAAATACATTATAGTACATTGTACAAGTTTGTAGGTTGGTTATCATTACTATGAAAACATTTATCACTTTATGAGCCTTGATGGGTTATTGGACTCTACTCTAGATCTATGTATTTTATTAATACTATCAAGATTAAGTTCTAGAGGGTCAAATACAGTAGATTATACAAGAATATACCCTATTCAGTTGAATATGAATACTGGATATGGTGGGCCCCACCACGAGGTTCGACTGTTTTCCAGGTTTTCGATCTCCTAATAAATAAATATATTCATTATTATTCAAGTTATAAATAATTTTGATCAATTTTTTTAAAATTATTTATATGTTATATAAAAATGAGGAAAATATTATTGGAATGAATATTATTTTAATATTCATGGTTTGTTTAATATTAAGTGGGATTACGAGTCGAGTTAAATGACTAAAGATTTTCATGAAATATATTTTAAATATGTATTACTTGCATGTGATAAAATAATAAATAATATTTATGCAGTTAATTTCATCATAGTTATTTATTTATGATACGTTAAATAAATAAGGTTTGGAGAACCCTATTGGATATTTAGAAACTCCACTATAAATTGAGAGAGAGGCTCTCTCCCAACAAACTATTCATTCATTTAGAATAAGATCATATCTATCCTCCTTATTTCTTGAGAGAGAGTCTCTGCCTCTCAGTAGGATATCCAAGAATGCCATCATGCATTAAAGGAAGAGGATCATAGTGATCATCCGGATGTTGACTATTTTCTCAGATTGTTGCACCAACACACGAAATTTAATTATTGGTGCTCTTGTGGATTGTTGAAGCACATTTGGATGATCCAGATAGATCATTCTATAAATCCTTCAAGCAATGATCACTTATGAATAGTTATTGTTGACCAAGACTTCAGACCTGTAAAGGTATGATTATAGTTTTTATTTTTCTGTTCTCTTAATTTTAGCGAGATCATAGGACTATACAGGGCCTTAGATCATTGGAGACGATAAGTTCCATCGTCCCATTGATGATAGTTTTAAAATCCCCAACCCACCAGCCTTCTTTGTAGGCCATAGTACCTTCAATTAGTATTAGCATAATCTGTAAATTATATGATCCATAGAAAATTAATTTGCATTAAATTTAGTGGAGGTCTTGAAATTGGTTCCAACCATTCAAATTGCGCACTTATCTGATTTTGAACGACCATGTTATGGACATTAAATTTTTTTGATACAAATCATGATTGCAGTTTGATCTCTGATATTAAAATTTTCAATTGTTTATTTTTGATAAATATTCTCTCATGTTTCAACCATTTTTTGTTCATGGGAAATAATACAGGTTTTTTTAAATTATATGTATAAATATTATAATTTGTATTATAATTATAATAATATAATTATCATAATATAATATAATAATATAATTATAACATAATTATAATTAAAAAATATATTAATTTATTAATTTATTATAATTATAATTAATGGATAAACTATAGTCTTTGGATAATTGGGGTGGTAGATAGACTTGTTTACAACCAAACAAAAGTCTCGTGCAATTTGTTTTGGATGTTTGTCAAAACCATTAGTAAAAAAATCTTTTGACAATGGGGAGGGAGGGTCCCCCATTTTCATCACATCCTCCTCCCATCATGTTACTCACTACCGTAAGCCTGTACCTCCTCCTTGAAACTAGTGCCCGCACTATCACCACTAACCATTGCCTCCTAGGCACACAGTGGACTTCGTCGGCATTCGCCTCTCCACCAAAAAAAATATTAGCTGGCCACCCAAATCCGTCCAGCCCCGACTCGGCTTCCCACCTTTGGAACTTTCTGGAACATATAGTTCCTCCTCCAGACTCCCTATTCATTAGCGGATTTCTTTCCGCCATTGTGTATCTAATATCCGGAGCCAGCCCCTTTTCTAGTTGGCCTCTTTCCCATCTACAACCCCTTCAGCCCGATCGTGTGTCGATGCTTCAGTATTCACGTCCACCTCCAACCAACTCAATGTCCTAACCTTCACTGGCCTAATATCCCACATACTCCAATCATCATGTGGCTTGATTTTCCACCACCTCCCCATTGCAGCATCACCTCCATCCGGTGTCACCGACTCTGACAACTTTCATTAGGCCAGATCTCAACCGGATCCCTCAGGTGTCTCACCACCACACTGGATGCCATTTGGGATCTTATTTCCACCTTCCTTTATTGTCATCTCACAGTCTACAAGACAAACATATATTGTTCAGGACATCCCTTATAAGAGAATCCCTTTGCTGGATCTAGTCCACAGCTGGTGTCGCCACAATTTAGTCATGAGAGGTAAGCCTCTAATGGGTTTTTTCTAGATCTGGTAAGTCTCGAAATATTCATGGGTGGGTCTGCCCGATCGAGAACAAGTCTAAGCGGACTGACCTTCACTAGAAAAATACTATAACTAGCTTTGCCCAGCCCATTAAAGGTTAATCCGAATCAGTGTGCCCCGAAATGGGCTAGATCAGTGTTTCAGAGTCTTGGTAAACAAAATTAATTTGTTTAACTTATTTTATTTTATTTTTTACTTAAATTAATTAATTTGTTAATGTTGGTTTAAATTTAAAAAATTTAATACCTGAGGATAAATTAATTTAATTATGCAATTAAATTAAATTGTTTAGTTAATTTAATTTTTTTAATTTAAATTAAATTAACAGGGGACGGATATAATTTAATTATTTGAATTAATAAATTAATTTAATTTAAATAAAATACCCTTATATTTAATTTATTGAAATTCAATTTTATTGTGTATTATTATACCTGTCTACATGTCTGGAGAACCAACCCAAGCATGTTAAAAAAAATTTAATTAATTATTTTAAACTCTGTGAGATGTTTGTAAATAATTAAATTACATTCTATGCATCATATTTTTTTTAAATATACAATGGCTTGCATGCCTAAATCCATCTAATTTACATTACACCCTAGTCCTCCACACATGGGAATGAGTATTTTTGTACTTTGGATGAATACTGTGTACAATGTGGACCCCGCCAAGATGAGGCATTGTATGTTGACCAAGATGATGCAAGACATGAGGTGGACCGCTCCAAGACTGGGCGGTACTGCAAGACATGACATCGACCCCACCATGATGAGGCAATAACCTAGATGAAAATAAAAGATATAGGACAAGGCGACCTACATCAAGATTCAAGCTATTACTCAGGTATGATGCACATAGGTTCGTTTAGGAACTCAAGGAAAGTTGGGTTATAAATTACCTTTATGTAGTTATTTATTGTTTTATGCATTTTATAAGAGTGGGAAAAATTTGTAAAATAATCAATAATAATATGAATTATGATGCAACATATGTTTTTAATTTAATTTTAAGTTGGAAGTGTAAAAATATAGATGCAAATTATTAATATCAATATATTACATTCATCGAGAGGGAAAACTACAAAAACCCTCAATGTAATATTAATTAATTACCACCTTCCATCATTCAAGTTTGATCAAAACCAGTTTTTTAGGGTTCTTGTTAGGCCATATCTGAGGGTGCCTCTTAGTACCATTGAGTTCTTATAGGAGGGGTTGGTCGACATAGTTAAAGTAGAATTAACGATTATCAATATCTATGTTTCTATCATTTTATAGGCAAGTGTTGAGTAGATCAACTTAATATTTTAGAATTTGGGATTTTACTCTATAGATCATGTGATAATGATTTAATGTGGTTGGATTTCCAAAAGCCTACCTTGTGCCCTCTAAGTAGTGGTGTAACCATAACATGTTGAATATGAGGGGAGGTTTAAGAATCCTTTCCATTAGAATAATCAAGAGATAGAGTGTTATAGTTCTAGTATAGAGGGTTCCTAGAATTTGATAAAATAGTATGAGACCTTTACTGATTTAATTAATTGGTAATTTTCAATTTCGTAATCTATATAAAATTACTGATCTTCTAATGTTTTAATATTTTATTTAAATTGAAATGTAACTCGACAAGTAAAAACTATGATAAATGTAGGACAATGTTATTTATCTCAACCAGCATGAATTTCAAAGTGTAGTACATGCACTTTTGCACATTACTAAAATATTTTAAATTTATGGTGTCGGTGTCCCTGTACCAATTTATCCACCTCAATAAGTGTGGGTGAGAAACTACTTGCATGAAACTCATGTAGTTAGCATATAATGGTGCTTTCATAATGTTATCATTAATGACTGATGTTTTTTTTTGCAGTTAAAACATCGGATCATGGATGATATCACATGTAGTCAAATCTCTCGTAAGTTTTCAGGGTGAAAATGTATAAAGATTATAATTTGATGATTACACTAGATCTATGTAAATTGAAATAGGGATCACAATCATTCTAGGAATCATATCCTTACACCCAATTACTCCAGTTTTGTTTTAGTTAACAAAATCAACAGGCTAGAGTAAATTCTTCATTACCTATTAAGGTAGGTCTCTCTAAGTAATTAATTATATTAAATAATGTACTATCATTAGTTCATATGGTGAATAAATTGGAAGATGAATATAAAATTACAATGGAATGTTACACCAAATTAACCTTTGTAATGTCTTTCAAAGAATAGAGGGTTTTTTGTAAAACATTAGGTTATATGGATCACATATTATGAAATAAAATTATTGAATTTTAAAATGAAATAAACTAAATTGAACAAGAAAGAACCTACTTCTTATTCAGTGTATATTCATCATATTAAAGTATTATTTTTAACATACTTCTTGGGTTTTAAATAAAATTTCTTTCACAATTGTGTATTGAAATAAAGTAACCAAGAATGTATAGAAACATTACAAGAAGTAAGGTACATTATCCAAGCAACTGAGAAAGGGTGATTCCTATGTCAACTGTGAAAAGTTCCTATCTTCTATTTTCCAAGCTAATGATTATAGTATAACATTTATCGATTATTACCTAAACATTTATCTCATGTGTCATTTTAACAAAAGGTTTCATTATAAAATGTTTTGGAATTAATGATTTTTGTTGTGTAACTTACTAAACAAATAGTTTAGTGGTGCATAAATAATAAACAATAAGTAATTAGTATAAAATGTAAAACTTATTTATCTAGTTTCAGAAAGATAATTATTTATCCTAAAAAAAGTGGATTTCAAGTATATACCCAGTATGGTATTAAGTCCTCATAAATCTAAACACCGTTGGTATAATTGATGTATTTAGTTTGGACAAAAAAACCTTTAGAAAAAATCCTATTCCACAAGGCTTTTGAAATTAATTCAATAAGTGGGGACTATTCCAAGGGAATTCTAGTTGTAAAGATACTTCATAATATTCCATTAATATTTAAGAAATTCGATAGTGATGTATATTCTTGGTCAGAAGATATGAGTTACTTCATATCGGCATGCCAAAGAATATCTTGACCACACAATCATCGATTGGGATAATGTAACATGGATCAATTCCTAAACACACATTACCTTATCTACATCGTATAATTGATGTCAATAATTAGTTTCGATGATGAGTCTTAAATTTTATCATTGATCAATCATATTTTTCATGGATTAATTCCTAAACACACATTTTATACATTAAAGTTGGGATGTATGTAGTATTATTGTTGAAACTTGTAGAAACATCAATCATAATTCATGATGTTCTTTCCAAATAATTGTGATGTCCAAGAACCATATACAAACTGAAATGAAAAATGGATATCATACAAGTCAATGTATGATGGAAATTCCTTATATCAAATGAAATGTTTCTATATGTAATGATTTTGTTAGGATATAAACCAACTTGCATCAAGATACCCACATTGTGCATTCGAGTAATTATACTAACAGTTGCGTAGGATATTAAATAAATCCCTAAGATATAAAATTGGTAGTCAAGTGATAGAATACATTTATATATAAGGGTAAAGATCTCTATTAGAGATAGTGGGAGAAATAATTAGTTGAGTTTAGTCAGTGCAAAATATCCTAAAATAGTTGGCATAGGAACTTATTCTGTAAGTGCATGTGGAATAGGAATGTTCCAAAGACACATACTGCGTAGAATGGAAAAGGCCATAGTGATGGTTTTGAATTCACAATGGTCGGTGAAAAATTATTAATTGTGAATAAAGATTCCAACAAATATGAATTATATGGAAAATAGCTATGATTGAAAAGATCAATTAAAAATCAATAATGGATTCCTTATATCAAATTGAAAAAGCGATTATAAATTGAATATTGCGTTGGATATTCAAGAGAGATGATACTTGGGTGGTACAAGAACAATACCAATAAAGATTGATTTATTATACCAAGTTGGGATGACTAAATCCATTAAAATTTTACTTATCATAGAGAACATCTAAGATAATTTAATTGGATACTGTATGTCAAGATAAACTTTCATGGAGGGCGTCGATACAACCCAAACCGAAAGAGATGAGGACACAATAGGATGCCAATAATGGTTTCAAGATACTGAAATCACATTAAGGATTAAATTAAGCAACATGATCTTAGAGCACTGATATGGATTGAATATTCTTCATGTTTATACCAAAGTATTGTGGGAGCTCCATAGTTTTCCAAGAGATATTTTTTTGGCCACATATGGAAATAAGATATTGATATTATATTTAGATAATACCAGGATAAAAGTAATTCTCTAGTTATTGACTTAAAGTAGAAACATATGTTCTAGGGATATGATCTATCAAGGTATATAAAACGGTCTCTTAGACCTAATCAATTATAAATATGGCGATATGGTATTGGAAAATACAATTTGGAACAATTCAAGGGATGAATTGTTACAACTGTCACTTGACAAAATCTCTCCAAGTGGACATGTTTGAATCATAGGAGGAGATTAATGCGGTGATTTGAAACACGTTCACTTTAAAGATGGACTAAAAATTTATGTCATGATATGTACAACAACTCATATTTTCATGATATACTTTATAGTTTATAAATATCAGTTGTATCCTGGATCACTGCAAGGGATGAAATCAGATCTGTCATATTTTACTTCAGTAAGTACAAACTATATATACATGATATGTCAAGAAAAAGGATAAATTTAATTGAGGGACACTAACTAGTCTTCCTCAAATAAATTTGATATATTATCACGATTAGTCCAAGGTGATGAGTGAGTAAAGATCATACAATCTAGTGGTATACATACCTATATATACTGAGTACGTTGCAGCTTCCAATATTTATAAGAAGTTATTAAACGCAATGACATGTTCTAGGTCATCGAATAAAACCTAGTAAGTAAAGTATTATCATAATGTACATTGTTATATTCTTACAAGACAATATTTGAAGTTATGATTCTATAAAAAATGGATATACTCTGGGATACCATATCTTGAGAATATTTACTTAAGGAGATGAGGTCGCATATAGTAGAATAGCCACACGGTGAAAACATGGTATTCCTAGTAGCTATAATAATTACTCCTTAGAAACATGATATTCATCATGTGAGTTTCTAGCAATTGTGGTTAGAAAGATGGCTCTAGTAAAAATTGATGTATTGAAATAGTGGGTTCCCTATACCCAACTATGAAGTAATTTCGATTACCATATCGTGTATACATTTAGATATACATGATGTATACTTAGAATTATAGTTTAGATTTTTTTCAACCACTATTTAATGGTAATGTTCATATATTAATTACCATATTAAAAGGTTATAGTAGATCTTGGGCTATAATGATAACATTGAGACACAATGAAATTAATATTAAATAGAGTTCATATGGTCTATATACATCTTACTAACTGGACACAATAGATTTATGACTATCTGGTGTTGGGGCCTCATTAACATTGAGACATCTTCTCATGAAGTTCTCTCTTGGTGATCTCCAATAGTGATATCATGAGGATAAACCTACCAATAAGAAAAAAATAATTATAATTTCTCTAGATGGTTTATGATTTATTTGATGAAAGATTTTATTAACATTCAAATCCTCGATTCCTTTTAGTCCACATAAAATAATAAATTTTCTATGGTCATTGAAAATTGATTTTCCACCAATTTCTATTTCATTTATCATAGACATGTTCATTTCCTAAATCATATATCATTTTTCATACTGTGTTAACATATAAATTAATACAACTATATGGGGAAGTATTGATAAATATATTTCTTATAATCCATACAGATAATAGATAAGAAGCATTGTTGAATCCATTTTTTTATATAGAAGAAATGGAATGGATATGTAGAACCCATGTAGGACCTAGTTATAGATTTCCCATTGATGCATCAGTAGTCTCATGGGTCGAGATATTTTTCTAGCCTTAGATGGCTTTTTACCCAATATGCTAAACCGTCTTATGAAATGTTTTGATGGTAATGGTTCCATTTACCATGGAAAGATGGAAACCAATAATCAAGTCATTCTCTCATTTAGATTCATTTATTATTTATCCATGAGATGTTGCATCAAAATATTTTTGGATGAATTTCATTATGAGTTCATTGATTTAATGTTATATGTTTTAGATATTTTCTGTTCCATATTGATTCTCCCCTATATAGTTATTTATATAGAATGTTTTTTCAGTTATCTACCATGAAATATTGTTTCCATACTTTCTTCTCTATTTATTGATTAAATGCCATGTGTCCTCAGTTATTACCTTTCTATAATTATTATTCTCATTGATTCACTATTTCCCCCACATTACATTACCCTTACTGAGCATTTTAGCTCACCCTTATTACATTTCCTTCCCCAAGAATCCAATAAGTGTAATAGGAAATATATGGAAGTATACTCTATATATAATTATGTTATCCTAGAAAAGAAAAAATGTGTTGTAATTAGTGTATTCATTTTTAATATAAGAATCATCTATGTATCTATTTAACCAAGACTAATAAACTCTTCGGCCATTCAAAATATTATTCCTTTTAATCATGCCAATGTAATAGTATTATACCCCCATTTTGAGCTCTATAGGGTCGGGTAACTACATTAATGGGGTGGTTCATCATACATTGTTAGGGTGGTGATTTCGATGGGATTTAAATTTTACCGAAAATGGGTTTTCAAACAATTTGGTGAACTCAAACCTATAGATAAACTTGAAGTAACTAGCCCATTCTTTTCTAGATCAATTAGAAATAATAAGAACCATCCCATAGATTTTTTAGTTTGGAGTCATAGATAAGAGAACACAAACTATATATTCTCTATGAAATCAATTTGAACCTCAAGCCTTTTTTCACAACATTAACCTAAGAACATCAATGATTCAATCAATGATAAATTTTGGGTGATTTCTATGGAAGAGGAGTTGAATTAATTTAAAATAAACAATGTTTGGAAACTACTCAATAAAACAAAATACACCTAAACAATAGGCACTAAGTTGGTGTTAGGGAATAATTTTGATGAAGTTGACACTATAATAAGAAATAAATCTGGACTGATTGCATTAGGATATAGTCAAGAATAAGGAATTGACTATGAATAAACTTTTTCACTGACTGCTAGACTTCAATCTATTATAATTATGCTTGGTTAAGAATCTCATATCAATTTGAAACTAAAAAAATAGGATGTCAAAAGTGAATTATTAAAAGGTTATATAATTTAAGATGTTTTTGATGAACAACTCCCAGGTTTTACAAACCATTATTTTCCAAATCGTGTTTTCAAATTATGTAAATTGTTGTATGGTTTAAAATAGGTTCTAAGAGATTGGCATGATAAGCTCAGTACTTTTCTTACTTCCAAAGGTTTCTCAAAATTTATTGTTGATCCTACCATTTTTATAAAAATAATTTCTAAAATTTTTTAAGTGTTTCATATCTATGTTGATGGTATCATTTTTTGGATCATTAAAAACACGTTTTGTATTGATTTTTAAAAAATGATGAAAATGAATTAGAAATTATTTTAATGGGATTACATAAATTATTTCATGGATTTCAAAATTATTTAAAATAAAGAAAGTATTTTTGTAAATAAAATTCAGTATACTAAAGATTATTTAAAACGTTTTTACATAAATAGCAATAAAATAAGTGATACTCCACTGAGTACCACCTGTAAATTAGATCTTGATGAAAATGGGAAATTTGTTGATCCTGCCAATTAAAGAGGTATGATTGGTAATCTTGTCTACTTTACTATAAATCAACTTGTTTTTATATTTAGTGTCTGTATGTATTCAAGATTTGAAGCAACCCCTAAATAATTTTATTTTACTACTTTGTAAAGAATTTTCAAACACCTAAAGTATAGTAACAACATTGGAATATTCAATCCTAGGGGAAAACCTTTTGATTTAGTTAGCTATTTTGATGCTAGTTTTGGTGGTTGTATGTTAGATATAAAAAGAACCTCAGTAACATGTCACTTTTTAGGCAAGTATTTAGTATAATGGTTTACTAACAAGAAAAATTAAGTCGCATTATCTACTGTCGAATCTGAATACATAGCCGCTGGTAGATATTGTGATAAGATTTCATGGATGAAATAAGAATTACTAGATTATAATTATCAGTTTAGGAATTTCCCTATAAACTGTGACAATACCATTATTATTAATATTTCTATAATTCATGTTTCTCACTCAATAAAAAATCATATAAATGTAAGACATAATTTTTTGAGATATCATTATCAAAAAGATGATATAATGGTTGAATTCATTGGCGCACAACTTCATATTTCTAATATATTTACTAATACATTACATTTCTATATTATTAGTCACTCATACATGATTTGGGAATAATATACATTGATAACTAATGGTTAAGTGTCTCAAAGACATGACTCACCGATGATATCTCAATGATGATGTCTCACTAACGTGTATCACCGACATGACTCATCATTGATGTCTCACCAATGTGACTCACTGATGATGTCTCACCGATGATATATCACTGATGTGAATCAAAAATGATGTCTTACCTCCACGTTGTGCCGATGGTGTCTTATTGACCAATATCTTGTAGTTTCTCTACCTAGAATTTCAAATGATGTTGTTTTTAATTATTTTATTTTTTTAACCAACATTTAGTATTTTATGATTTAAAATCCCAAAATGATATAATTAATGGTTGATATAACTTCTCTACTCACTCTCACGCTCCCTCTCTCATGTTCTTTCCTTTTAACCTTTTCTCTCCTGAGCTGCTACCCTTCCTCGTTTGAACTGAAACCCTTCGAACCTCTAATTCCTCATGTCAAGCGCATTCTAGAATGATCATAGGATGTGTTAAAAACTTCTAAGAGAAAAAGAATAAAATACAACTAACCTAAGCTACTTCCAATTAATCAGAATATTTATAATCACATCATGACACTAGAAAAATAAGTACTTTTAAAATGTATTTTTCTAGTAAGTCTCTCCTACTAATTGTATTTCAAAACCAAGGATAGTGGGAATAGTTCTTCTATAGTAAGAGACCATACTATCCAAGGTAAGTACATGATTTCTACCTTAATGTTGAGTTTCTCCATTAAAGAGTTGAGGTGTTCTGAATAATAAAAATAATATGTTAAAGAAGAGTGTCTTTTTTATTTAAGCATTGGGAAGACCGTCTATAGGTAAATAATTATGGTATATGTGATGATCATCAGGGGAGTGAACCCCCCCCCCCACTAGTGATTTCTTAATCTATGATACTACTTTAACTGAGATAACAAGAAATGGAGAAAATATAAGATGATTGTAACTGAGTTTTATGATTAGAGAAGGTTGTTGTTGAAATTCATTCAACACCATTGGTGTCCCAGAAAAGGATATTTTTCATCTCTTATGTTTTAGGATGTTTATCTTATGTTTATTTTTAAGAAAGGTCACAAGGTAAATTTGTGAAAATATATAATTGTTTATATTAGTGAGAATATCACTACATACTGTAAGAAAACCCCTTGTTTTACCCATCGATTATATCTACCATGTTGAAGGACAAAGGCTTTTTAAGTGAAATTACAGAAACTATTTTATTTTGTGATATTTTTTGCATAAATAAAGTTATCATCAGTTGGATGAGGATTAACTAGATCCCATGGATGAAAATGTGGGTTGAGGATAATGATAATATATATGAAGAGTTTAATCATGTTGACAACCCTTTGAGGTTGAGGGATATGGATGACCCTGGTCTTGGACCTGGTGAGGTTGGTGTCTATTATAATGGGGAGGTGGTGAGGAAATTCAGAGAGGTGAATCTCTAATAGATGACAAGAGTGATCCTAAAGTTTTTTATATACTAGAAAGGGTGAACTATGTACTTTCAAGTCAACCAAAACGTCTACCTAAAAAAGAAAAAAATTTACATGAAGACGATAGTGAAGACACTAAAGAGTCTGAGCATTCTGATTATAAAAGTTGATCAGATAGTAAATAAAAATATTAAGAAGAATAAGGATGTTGAAGTTAAGAAAAGTTGAGGAAGAAGTTGAGGAAATTTTGTATGATAATGAAGTTGAAGTAGATGTAGAGGAATCTGATAAAGGTAGACGAGAAGATAGATTTTGAAGGGAATATTAAGGGACTGATGGTTCAGGTAGTGAATCAGATCATCCAGATGATGAAGGTGATGATATAGAACCATTTGGACATACATTAGTAGATCTTGAACCATTTTCCACACCACATGTAGCCTATAATGATCAGGTTGAACATTTTGTGTTATTCCATGAGGATGCTGAGAAAACTATACTATAAGAATGAAATTCTAATTCTTCTACCGTTGCTAGAATTCTTTAAGTAGTTGTTGTTTAGGAAAGGGATCCTCCATTCCTTGATTAATAAGAAAAAGAAGGTTTTTATCTAAGAGATGTACATGTAACACTAGTTAGGGAGTGAGTGTATTTGAAGAGGATTCAATCATAAGATGGGGAGAGATCAGTTAAAAGTGAAAAGGTAGTTGTGGTAAAAAAAAGTAGATGATCAAATAGTACCAGAATAGAGAAGAGATCTAAGGTATGTAACCCTTGGAGTAGACTATTCTGATCCAGAGGATAGGAGAGATGCTCTAAATCCTATTCCTATGGATTCTTCTAATCTAGTTGAGTACGTATCCAAGGATTATTTTAATTATTTATTGATGATTTATTAGAAGTAGTGAGATCTATCCCCTCATAGCCACCTGCTCTAGTATATAGAATTAGTGAAACATATTCTACTCTAATTATTGGGAAATTTGTTTCTCAGGTTGACCCTAGGTAGATCTATCTTATGGAATATTTTATATCAGATAATGATAAAATGATATATGATATGACTAAAATGGTTTTTTCCATTCATAAATAGAAAATTAATTATAACGAGTCTTTGAACCTAGTTCTCAATGTTCTTAGAGAGACCTCTTTTGAATATTCTGAGGATGATTCACCTCCTCCTCCAACCCTTGATCTAGAAATTTTTCAAATATGTTATAAAAGATAATGTGACTAGTTCTACAACCTCAATTCTTGCTCAGAGTCATATTTGTTATATGAACAAATAATGTCTAGACATCAAAGATATAATGCATGGTGAAACCATCTCTACAACTCTTTTTGCTCACTCTCCAGATTTGGTGATGGATAGAAAAATGATTATATATATAATAGATAAATACCAAGATGGGTGGTACTAAATAGGAGAGTATTTCTAAAATTAGGTAGAACTATGATCATATTTTTGAAATCGTCGAGTTTTCAACAAAGGTTATACCACTACATATGAGGAAATTACCAAGAAGGTATATTTCTATTTCAGGAGGGTGTATAACAAACATCAGCTGACTAATCACTTCAATTATTTATTGGAGAATTTGGAGCTGCCTCCTGTGACCAATAATTTCAATGAACAATTTCATAAGTTGAATAATTTTACTCCTACTCATGTTAAATTCATGGAAAACAAATATTTCTTTGAGAAATATATATAATATGGGGTTTAGGTCATCAAGGATATCATTAATATTCTCAATCCATACCTACACCATCATAGCATAGCTATTTTTTTCCAGTTGCTGCTCCCATCAAGCCTATAGTGTCTCTTTCTACCCTTTTTTGACTTGTAACCATGACCCCTTCTTAGGCTCTAAGTTAGATCAGACCAATCATTCATGAGAAAATAGGATCCTCCTCTAGCCCGATCTTAGATCCTTCTGTTTTTACAGGTGTACCTCTGCCTTCACTCACTATTGTCTTTGTCCCTTCACCCTCTACTATTTATGTCCCTTATACGCATATCTTTGATCCAAATAACTGTAATAAGGGTAATGGGAAGGCTGATGACATTTGGATGAAGTATTTAGATCATTTTTATATGGCGTTGATGTATTAATTTATTGTCCAATTTTTTAAATTCTTGTAATGCTTGACTGATGGAATACATTCTCCTTGATTCATTTCCTTCATTTTTATTTCATTATTTTTTGTGTATTTCACTCCCTTATTTCTTTTTGATAATCCCAAAAGGGGGGTAACTAATGTGTATGGAATATATCTTATGCTTGAGATTAAGAGGGTTCATAAAATTAAAAATAAATTTTAATAGGTATTCAATACTTATGTTTAGTTAAAAAAATTCATCTTAATAATCTACTTCATATATTAAGAAAAAAAATTCTCTAATCCTCATACATCAATTATTATGGTATATAATTCCATTATTTGTGATCATAAAAATTGAGGAGATTATTGGACTCCTCTAGATTTAATTCTCGCAAATAAAGCATAACTATGCTGAGTATGATTTATTAAGATATATTGTGTTTAATTATGTTCAATCATAACTAGGACATCTCATGGTAGTGTTTAAGTCATAAGACTTGTTTACAGAATTTGGGTAAGTATGAGTCACTGACTCCTGACCTAATGATGACTGACCTACTGATGTCTCACCTATTGACACCTAACCTACTAACCCCTAACCTACTAATTCCTGACCTACCGACACCTAACCTACTGATTCATGGCCTATCAAAATATTACCTAGTGATGTCTAACCTACCGATAAAGTGATTGATTGACACTCATAATTTCGCTTAGTATGAGCTACCGACAATCGAGTTACTGACACATCCCATGCCGATAGTTCATCTACCGACGCATCATCTTCTTAAAGAAATGATATACTGATAGAATGAGCTACTAAGAGAAATGTTCTACCGATATCCTGACACACCCACAGTCTAAGCTACCAATAGGATATGTCACCGAAGATCTATCTATTAAATGTGAAGATACATCTAATGGTCATATTTATGACACATAATAATTCTTGTTATATTAATGACCTTGTCTGTCTCTTGTAGTCATTGTTAGACACCTATACGAGGAAGGAGGTACCTGCATGTGATAGAGGTCATGCTCCTTGTCGATCCTGTGGTCATAAAAGAAATCACCTAGGTGAATGAGAAAAAGAGAGAGCTTATGGAACAAAAAACAACATGACTTTGAAACAAGTTCTATCAACCAAAATTGCATTCTAAGAGAAATTGTTGATAACCAAAAGGCCATAAAACACTACAAAAACAACTTGGAAGACGAGAAAATTTCAAGGAATCTTCTACCCTACTGGAACTGAACACATAAGAAAAAACGACTCTATATTTTCATGTATGTTTCCATAAGTCATCTCCAAGTTCATTTCTATCATCCCGAAGGAGTCTAGAAGCTTTATTGAACATCATAAAAATATTTATAAACACTTCTTATATTTTTTATTTGTTCTTGTAAATTATTTAAATTTTGAGTAGTGTGCATCTTTCTTTCATAAACACACACTGAATCATGTGATAAAATTAATGATATATAGATATCTTTGATAATATATCATTTTCACTTTACACAAACAAGAATAATATTAGAAGATGTCTCATTGTAGCATGTATGTTGATTTTTTATTCCCATAGAAAATTTTGGAAGAGGTATGGTGACTTGGATATTTGTATGTTATTGTACCCCAATCTAGAGAGTGGGTCATGTTTATTTTATATAAACTACTTAGTGGCAGGTGATCACTAAGTGTATATGATTAGTTCTTAACTTGAGACTTATCCTCTTGTTTTAAATCCACTGTTCCTTTTCATGTTTACTTTTCTTATCTATTTTATTCATTTAAACTAAAAAACATCACTTCAATATAATAGTTAATATTAGACAGTGTTTATAAATAAATTTGTTTTAGTAGAATGATTTAAAAATCTGAAATAATTATAGATATTGTTTTAACTGAAAAATAATCAATTTTTAGAAATATTTCAAACAAACAATACTTTTATAAATCTACTACTTTGGTTAAGTGTGGCGATTTTTTTTAATTCAGAGATTTTTAAATAATGGTTTTTAAAATAAATTTTTATTGTTACTCCATTCACCCCCACCCCCCACTGTTGATTATACTACTAAGAACAATAAAAATATAATATTTTAATTAGATACATAGTTTAAAAAACTGTTTTTAAAGAGAACTATTCCTCAAGTGATTCAAAATTGACATTAGAGAAACTTATTGTTGTCCTGATTTTCTCTTCCTAGGTTCCTATCATTCTGATTAGCCAAATTAATTTTATGAGATATCTATATAAAGGAAGTTTTTATATATATTTCATTTAATATCAACCATCAGTTATCATATTCTATTTATTTATCATTTAGTTTTTCAAATGATTATTATTTTGGGAGAAAATTGAATCAGTGTCGACAAATTTAAAAAATATTAGTTATCAAAGAAGGTATATTAATAAATAGTTGAGTACATAATATAAAATGTTTATAACTATAAATAATAAGTATTTTAAAATTAAATAATAATAATTTCATTATTTAAGATCACATTATTAATGGTGTTAGAAGTTTATATCTTCGTTCATGCCGGTGGAAAAAAACAACCCAAATAAGAACTTCTTATAAATTGATGGGTGATTATGGTTAAGGGAAGTTACAATATCATTAAAAATATGATTCATAATATTATCCATATTTTTTAATTTTGTGTATTCATATTTTATATTGTTTGGATTATGAATTAAAATCAAGTAGACAAGTGAAAAAAGATACTTGTTGGAGGTGGTCATCCATACAACACCAGATTAAGGTTTTCATTTCCTTACAAATAAAATGGTGTGATAGTGGATTATAATTTTAATAATTTTAATCATAATTAAATTACTCAGGTCATGCTAATTCATCATTTACATCTACATAACCATTAATGATATGTGTTAGTGTAAAGTAGAAGACAACGCTTCTTGGATACTATAGTTCGAACATTGAATGATTAATATTATTCGATTTTTCAATGTGGATGACAAGAAATATATATTTTTTATCAATAAAAATCCAATATTTTTATGAAATATTTATAATTAATTAAATATATTTTTGATATCTGACACCACAAGCAACACCATTCCTTAACAAGAAGTGAAACATTTTTATAAAATAGATATTCACCACTATAAAGTGGCCATTAAAATAGCTGGTATAAATATTTATGACCACATTATAAAATAATGTTCTAGTATAATATGGTTTCAATTAGTGAATATAATAAAATAATAAAATTTTTACACACCAAATATTTATTATATAAAATTAATATATTTCTAGTGTGGTATATTATTCATTAGCACTAATTTTTTAAGAATAATTAATTTAGCTATTGGGTGGTTTTCTATAAAAATGTATTTTCTCACCAAAAATTATGAATTTATTTAAATGTTTAGTATATATGTTATAGAATGTGAAGTAGAGAAAAATAAATTAATTTTTATATTTATCATGAAAAAATGGTCATAATATTATTTCATGGGGTGTTTCTAAAGTAATTGAATTTCAGTTAAATAATGATGAATATAATTTTAACCTAAATAATAACATATATTACATTATAAGATATAATTATGATATATATATTTTATAGATAAAATATATAATAGTCTAATAATTTAATTCATTTTAATACTATTTTAATATATATATATATATATAAACTAGTTTTAACCTTATAAAACAATTGTAATATTTTAATTCTTGCAAGAAAATTTATTTGATATTTTCACCTATTTATATATATTTATGGTAATATTCAACTTTTTTGGTTTTTTTAATGGAATATAATTTTAGTTATAATAATTAATATTTTGAATAAATATATAATTTTGATAACTATGGATTACATATATAATTTATGTTTGAAAAAACACTTTTCCTAAAAACCATTTTAAACATTTCTTATGTTAATTTTAAAATAATTTTTCATTCCATTAGAAATTTTATAAGATAAATTATAATAATATTTCAAATTAGATGTATCAAAGAATGTCATCCCATTGACTTTAATTTTTTCATTAATAGTAATTATTATGTATGAAAATTAGTTACCCTGTGGATACTAAAAAAATTATAATTCTATTTAATAAGATGAAATGAAAAAAATGATTCAAAAATAATTTCATGTAGATATTCAAGGTGTGGAACAACTAACCCTCAAATAAAATCCACTCTTTTTACCTTTTTTCCTTTTAAACTTTAATAAATGTATTAATTTGAAGAAATATTTATGTGTGCTTCCAAAATTTTCTTCCTCTGCATTTTTAAAATTAAAATAATAAAAAAATTTAGTGTGAAACAATTCACTTCTAATTTTACAATAATAATATATTCTTTTTATCCTCCAAAAACATTATTCATCTATGATGTCCATTTTCTCATAATAAGATAGATAAAGGCCTCCATTTCCATTAAAATTTCATTGAGAAAACTCAAGCATCTAATGTAAGTATTACATCCTTTATTGTCCATTCTTATTAATCTTTCTCATCCATATGATTGAAAAAAATATAATAAAATTATTATAATTATTTTAAATATATTCCACTATTTTAATGAAAAAGATCATATTATTTCATTAAATTACACATAGAAAAACAAAAAAGGTAGATCATTTATTATTTATACTACCTCATCGATGAAGTAATTTCTTATATTTTCATTACCATTAATTAAACTTGTTTTAAATGATATTTCATGAACCCCTCCCCAAAAAGTGTTCCAATCATTTTTCAGGAAATTAGAGAAGGCAGACTGTGACTGCTCGAGTCTGACCTCTAAGAGGCCCTGGATTAGTAACAATAAATAATGGTATAATTAAGATACATATGTGAGGAATTGTATTGTAGAAGAACATCTACTAAATATTTATAAATGAAAACACCATTAAACACCTACTTGGATATATATATATATATCCCATGTAACAACATATAATGACATAAAATAATAAAAACTAAAAGAAAACTCTATGTACCAAAAAGTTAATGATAAAAGTGACTAAGAATCACAAAAAGATCCTAAAAACAATAGGGTATAAATATCCAACATGATCTCCAACCTGATTCAGTTGACATTAAAACCAATTTATGCATATGTAGGGTGAGAATAAAAATATAATCAGTTGGATCCTCCATGAAGAAGCTTGTGAAAATGATAAAGAATTCATGATAAGGCACATTATAAAGTAGTAAAACTAACCCCCCACCAAAATATGTATACTATTTTCCTAGGTTCACCATAGAAAACTATGAACATGTATTTCATATGTGAGGGATAATTATATAATAAAAAATCAAGGTTACCCCACTCCTTATTCCCTACCAGTTTTCCTCTCTACCCCCAACGTTTCTTGTCTTTAACCATTTATCTCCAAAATAAGCCTTCCCAAAGGCACATAGATAAGAAATCACCACCTACACCATATGAATAAAATCATCCCATCATCCCATCTAACATCACTATATGTAGTAAACAGGTAGTTTTTGAGGTGAACCACAACCCTTATGATGTGTGTCATACATATGGTATTGTTGCTCAATCCATCATAGCTCATACATAGAGTAAGTACATCAATACATCACAAAATATACATAGCATACAAATAATTATCCTTTGGATATAGTATATGAGGTTACATGTTTTGAAATTACCAAAAATAATCAAATCCCTCATATATGGATAAGATAACTTTCAATCGTAACATCACATGTAACTGTCAAGAGAAGAGAGCAGGGTATGCGGGGGCAGCCAACCATCCATCCTCCTATAATGATATTGTGGAAACACTCTCTTAGTCCCTACTAGTTTTCAGTCACCCTAACTAACATGTGTAGGGAAGAATATCAAATCACATAATATATAGGATATAAAATTTCTCACAAACACACTATGGGAATAACGTATTCATAGACTGAACTATAGATAATTACACTTGTACTCCTAGTTTCTATTATTATTACATGATATCACATAAGAACGCAAGCATTCAAAATAGATACATCAATTAATTCAATAATTTTTTAGTTAAATTAACTTTCATTAAATTATCCATTAACATATTTCTCGATAAGTTTAATAACTACAATATTTAATTTCATTCCATCAACACATAACCAAAACCGAGTACAAGGATTATCAAGACAAACATTTTTATGGGATTTTAATTCCACTAAATCCAACCCATGGGTTAAGAATAATAAATTAATTAATAGAATAATTTATAATATAGGTACTCTAAAAAATAATTCTAATCAACAACCAAGAGGAAACATCCAACAAATCATATCTTGATGCCTCAAGAAGTGAGGAAATTAATGAAAATAAAACAAGTAACCTGACAATCATCCATTAAATAGATTTATGAGAAAAAAATACCAAATCTCAACATCACATAAATGGGTAATCCCAGCTTCAGCAATTTCCATCATATTTCGTGGCATCCACAACACCAACATTCATATCCAGATGCATCTCACTATCATAGGCATCAACTGCTACCACATCATATGAGCATCCATGGTCACATCACATCATCCATCCTATGCTCAGCTATCCCTGACTCATATCACCTATAAGCCTCCTTGACCAATTTACATTTCATAAAGAAGTTCACAACTATGTGAAATCACAAAATAAGTAGGAAATACCCAGGAATATAATATAAAAAAATGTATGACCTAAAACAAGGTATCTTGCCTTCAAACACATAAACAAGCTCTCAAGAATCAATTCTCAAGGCACTCAGCCTTATAAAGAAGAAAATAAACTCATCCCCTATTGATTATATTTATAAAAAATATGACATTATTATATATTGAATTAACTGAATCATTATTTACATGACCCATCTACATAAAACCTAAGAAATCAATTTAAAAAAATCTACTAAAATTAAATAAATAATTAATTTAAATATTCTTCCAAGAATACATCCCCATTTCAACAACGTTGGGAAATTAAAATTAATTAACATTTAATTATTTCTTTTCATTAAAAATAATTAAAATGATTCACATTATTTTCAAATTCCAAAAATATATGCTATAAAATATTAAATTATTTATTTGATTATTATCAAATTAGAAGAACCACCAAATTCATTATACATGAATCCTTATCCTATACACAATTAATTATTAATTAATTCTGGATTTACATTCATTATCATTTTCTATCAAGAAATACATGCTAAATCAAGAATAATATCACACTACATATTCATAACATAGATCACACAATATATATATATATATATTAAATACACTAAATAATATCATGAATGAAATAAAAAACATGTGGTCACTATATAAAAACCTATTTATTAACCCAGTTTAATAATTGTTAGGTTAATTCAATTTCCATAAAATGGTTTGAACCATTCCATATATATGATTTCACCAAAATAAATAGATATGAAATGAATTCCTTACCTTAATGATGTCAATATGTTTCACATGAGAATAGAAAGATATGATATATTGTAATCACCCCTGCCAAAATAGATGCATCCCTCCATGGAATCCATTCCATAACCACCCATGAAAGCAACAAAAAAAACACATTAGAAAAATGGAGAGAAAGTACAATCCCATGTAAAGAATAATTTGGAAGATCTAGATCAAACAACAATGAGAAAAGTGGTAGAACAAACCTCAGATCACTATATATCAAAGATAAAAGTCCAAGATTAATACCTTTCAAAGGGATACCAAAATTCTCAGAGAGAGTCTCGTTGATCTCCTAGAAATCAAGAGAATGTTGTATGGTTTGAGAAATCTTGAATAACTCTAGCTTATAAAGGCATTATTCGTAGTGGATTTTTAAACTGTGTAACCCATTTATATAATTTATGTATCATGTTTTTATGTCATTCCAAAAAATATCTCACCACGAACCAATTAATACCTATTTATTTCATGTCATGAAGAACTACAGGAGAGATCCTTACACAATATGTGAACATCACATTCATGATTTGAAACCCTTACACATTGTGAATTCTCTTGACCTCTATATTTTATCATCTTGGAACGTCTAGTCAAACATTAGGTCTCTTTTGAGCACCATGATATTTTGAAAATCTAAATGGGTTATACTTCAAGTATTTGGGAAATTACATTAGGTATGAATAAACACATAATCATTGAGAATCCAAAACTAACCCCATAGAATAATAATTAGGAGAACATCCGAACAACCACCCTATGAGATTCTTCACAATGATTTGGAATTATAGGAGTTAAACCAACTCATTATGGGAAAAATGAGAACCCAAAAAATGTAAAGAATCATATCATAAACACTCTCTTGGTGGAGATACCTCTCATATGAGAGTAATGTTACAAATAAGAAATAAGAGGGAACCATCTCATTAACCAAAAAATTAAATATCCTAAAAATAATCAACTTTATAAGAGTAGTGAAAAAAATCTAACAGATCAGGGTACTGAGTAAAAATCTATGAATCATTTTACCAGGTACACTATTTATGCAACCATGTATCCATAATACATTAACCAATGGAATAATTTTCTGATGATACACTTTCTCCATGTTGTCTGAAATCTCAATTAGTATGTCCTAGAAATCCACAACATCAACATAAAACTCACCCGAATTTTTGACATGAGAGTAGTTGTGAAGATAATTAATGAGAAGTGAAATGTGAAAAACATCATGTATTTTTCTCATCTGTGGGGGAAGTTCAATTTGATACACTATAGACCCAGCATGAGCCAACAAATCAATTGGCGCAAAATCGAAGATAAAGATAACTCCAATGACCAATCCTTTTCTTCTCATGGTGAGGTTTCACCTATAAGAAAACATGATATCCAACATAGAACACTAGAGTTATCCTATTATGATTGGAATAATATTTATGACAATCCAGTGCTTCCTTCATCCTCTACCGAATTACATGTTCAATCATTGTCATATTATTTACTATCTTATACCCGAGAAATAAGGCCTTTATAACCATGAATCAATAAACTATATAATGGGATGGTTACCAATATTAAGCAACTAATAGTGCAATATCAATGGTTTAGTGGAAACTAATTTTTGTGAAATCTTGGTCAAGAGAGGTTTCCACATCCCCGAACTTCCAAAATCGGTGATAAAAGAGAACTAGATGTCTTCAATAGTTGGGAAAGTCCTCACTCTCTAATCATATATCTATATATGAAGATAATGATTAGTCATAACTAAGATCCCAAATAATGGTGGAGACCTCTCCACACCCTATAGGTAAAATGAGTATCTCGGACAAAAATGATTGGCATTGAGATTTCATAGTGTCGTACCACCTCCTCTAGATGTTTTATTCATAAAACCTATAGTGAGGTTGACTCCCTAATTACTATAATGTGGGACGTATTTTTAAAATGATCCACTATTAATAATATATAATCTTATTAACCATAATATTAAAGTAAAATACAAAAAAATTCTATCAATATGTCCTTCCACTTATAATGGGTAACATCTAACTACGAGAGAAAACCACCAAGAACATGATTCTTAGCCTTCACCTTCTGGTAGACAAATGATTGAGAAACAATCTCTAAAACTGCATGTGTCAACCCAGGATTCCAAAATATAACTCTAGAAGCTAGGTGTACCTTTTTTATGATGGGATATATAGTCAAAGGTGAGCTATGAAACTCATGGAGAAACATCTAATGGATTATAAAATCAATGAAAATACTTACATCAATCAACACCAGATTTTATTATCTTCAGATAAACCATCTAATGAATCAATAAAAATAACCCTATCTCTCTGTACCTCCACCTATGAATCCACAACCTTCAAATCACACACCTAAAATATCAAATACCACTATGATTTCATATATAATAGACTACCTATGCCTCTAACCTCTCCCATATATATTTTAATTACATTCAGTTAATGTATTACTCTCTATGAATCACCAGATCTATGCACAACATCACTACATAACTAACTAGTAAGGGCATCATACACAAAATTTCAAATTCTTAACATATAAAAATATTTTAGACTCCATAAAACCTTATTGAAAATGTGAAATAATTTATATTAATTAAGTAAAACAATGGTTATTGAATGTATTCCTTAACTAAAAAACTGTTCTAGACTCCATAAATGATAGCATAAACCAAATTGCCAATAAATTAATAATCTATTCCAAGGTAGTATCTAATATCCAATTTAAATTATCCAAATCAAGCATTTCATTATTAAAACACCATTATCTTATTATTAGGAACATTTTAAGAGATATCTTTCCCTCAACCATGTGTTTTCCAAAAAAATTAATTTTCTAATTAATCACTTTTTTGTACCATCCGATATATTCTCTCAAATCATTAATGAGATAGTACTTCAGTAAAATCATTATATATTTAATTATTTTTATAACATGTATATCATTGATAAAATAACCTCAATTAAAATAATTCTTGAAACCAAACACAATCATATTAATGGTTCAACTTCATCTATGGTATTATCTGAAGACAGAACATGATCCATTAGCCTATTTTGGGGCATATTCCCTTGACACTTGAGGAAATTATTTGGGTATTTTCCTATCTCATTTTAGTTGAACCATTTTACATTGCAGAGATTTTTTATTTCAATAAATGTAATGGTGTCCATTATCTCCAAACTTGTATAAAACTCCCATTCTATTTAAGCAAGTACGAGGGTGATTATTTCCAAAAAAATTATATGTAGGAAAACATATTTTCCTTATTCTCTTTATCAGTTATTTTCCTAGATTTAATCTAATTATTATTCCTCCCTCTAAATCCATAATACATACAAAATTCTTTCTATATATCATTAGAAAATGATACTATGTTCATATATGAAGAGAATGTTTAGGGGACTTGTTCTCTTTGAAATGTTATCTTAATACAATAAAATTAATGATCATTTTTACTCTTTGGATCATTTCCATTGGTGAGGTTCACAATCCTTCTACTATGTGCTATTTCTCAATGACAACATATAATATATTAGATATTATCATGTATAATACCGGAACAAGTGAAATTCATATCATAAATTGAAAACATTATGTGTATATAATCTCAAAATAATGAACATGGTTTCATTTGGATGTTATTCATCACTTATCCATAATGTTTATCATAGAATTATGTTCTCTAATATCTGTTTTACTATATCTAGTTTCCATGGTTTCTAATATAATTCTTCTAATATCAAATGTAACGCCCCAATCTTAGAAGCCTAGAGCTAGTAACATACAATATTAAAATGGAATGATTGAAAGGAATCAAATCCCAAAGGATCAATATATTTATCTATTTTGGGAAACCATATTACATGAATGATACACATTTTACATTGGGAAATATAAAATAAAGCTTGATTTATAATAAAATCAAATAAACATCATCCTTTAATGTTCATTCAAAAATTTATTATTCTTAACATAGTGAAAAGAAAAAAAATATGGGTGAGCTAAAATTATTTTTAATAAATATATATAGAGGAATTTATCATGAATTAATAATGAATAATAAATATAGAAAAGTAAATTATTGAGAACACATCTATTTTATCAATAAACAGAGAATTAAATGCTTCCATAGATAACATCAAATAAAAAATATCATGTTTAATACTAATAATAATTTAATTATCAATAATGTAAATGCATAATTATGGGAAACCATCTATCCTTGGTACATGGTACCTTTACTATGAAGACCATAGACAAGATGGATTAGCATATCAAGTATAATCCAATCTGATCTGGCCAACTGATTCATCTCATGAGACTACATTTTCATCAAAGGGCTTACATTAAATTATCCCAAAACCCTACCATACCAGTTTAAATAATTCATTATAAATAGAATAATATATTTAATTAGTAAATAATGTTTCTTATCAATTTTATGTATTGAATAATGGAAATGGATTTATTAACATTTCTCAAGTTAATCCAATAAAACTAAAACTAGAAAACATATGTAAAAATGGTATAAATTTTTGGAAATAATTATATTCATAAAAAATTATATTTATATTTAAGAATAATTTATTTTATAATGAAATTGATTATAATATTGTTATTTTTAAGAGAAAATGATCAATCAAAAATAAAGTGAGATTGCTCAATAACTTTTACCATATAGTAATTTTAGGTTCAAATCCCCTTAGATGAAATAATTCAAAATGAAATATAATATACCATGAATAATGATTTAGTAAAGATATTAAATGTCAATGGTATACTATAGAAACCACATATATGTAAATTGGTGCATAATAAAAAATAAGTCTCAATGGAATGTAAATTGACACCAAATATCATACCTTACACTTCCTCTTAGTTACATCTATTTAACATCATGTATATTGGATTCAAATATCTTAATAACTTATTATAGACCAATATTTATATTTATGATATCATATATGATCATTTTATAACATTTTATTACCCATTTTGTAATAATTATTTCTTATTTTCATCATTTTTTGTGTTAATTTCCTTGTTTTTCAAGTATGTTTTGAATTGTTATTTTTGTTACTATTACATAAATAATGATTTTAACGTATAAAGAATGTCAAAATAGATTTAAATATTATATATATTTATTATATATGTATTTATATAAGTTTATAAAATTTGGAGTTAGAAAGATACATACACTATTCATGGAGACGGTTGGTTATACGTATGCATGAAAACTACTTCCATAATCATATCATATTAGAAGAATGAAAATAAAAGGATATATATTTATATTAATATTCTAATGTAATTTTAATATCAAATTTATTATATATTTTAATAAAAATCATCCTTGATACATTCCATGTAATGTTTGAACGAATCACAATGCTTTGGGGAGACGGTAGTCCACACATCCACAAACGATGTTATCATGTTCCTATAAAATAGAAAGCATGAAGTTATGTGTTATTTAAAAATAAAAGAAGTATAAATACATTTAAAATATCATATATATCATATGTAAACTATAAATCCATAATTATTCCCAACCATGAAAGGTGGTAATGGATGAACAAATGACATATGTTCGCAATGTGACTGTCCCATGTACTCACGAATGATGATTCTATATAACATTTTATGGAAGTATGAGTTAGAGTAGATTTTTTAATTAGAATAAAAACATATCATTGAAATGATTATATTGAGGTTATTATATAACCATGATATTATAATAGTTGAATGGACATAAAATGAAATGAAACAGAAATGATTATTGAAGAACATTACCTCTAATTTAGGTATCTACTTTTGGATTATACTAAAATAATCCCATTATTTTATTTATGTACAAAATGAGGATTATAAGAAAATTTAAAGGATGTTTGGATCTATTTAGGTCTCTTTTTAATCAAAATGGATTTATAGGTCCGAAGAAGTGAGGAGAAATGAATTCCATTTTTGTATAGGATGAGTGGCATTCTTGTAAATATAATAAGGTAACATTATTCAAAGGTCTCCCATACGTCATGTGCCTCAAGAATTGAAAAATAATTGATTGAAGTGAATTTTTTTCAATAAAAACATCCAACACATAAAAGTAATAAATTTTTTATAATTTTTTTCCTTGTTATCTATGTTTCTCCACTTTTATCAATTTGGATTTTATTAAGGTAGCTAGTTTTCCAGCCTAAGAAAGTGAACCATTAAGACTAAATTAAAGTGAGATTTATTAGACAATATAGAAACCATGAATTATTAATTTTATTATCTAACTTAGAAAATAAAAAACCCGTTTTTTTTTAATTTAATTGTAACATAAGATCAAGTAATGTGCAAAAAAATGCTTAAATCGTAACTAAGCTAATAGTGTCATGACCCATCCCAAAGGGGTCTAGGATGTGACAACCCCAAACTGGATTCCAATTGGAAAGTGGATAGTGACTAACATTGAGTTGGAATATCCTCCAAATGGGAGGCATTCGATTAAATTACATGTACACACACACATAGATATCTCTAAGACACATACTGCTAAAATGTAAAACAACTGATAGAATTCATGCATTCAACTAAATGTTATCATATTCCCAAAAAATAGAAATCATGAAGTTATGTGTTATTTAAAAATTAATGATGTATAAATACATTGAAAATATCATATATATCATATGTAATCTATAAATACATATTTATTCCGAACCGTGAAAGGTGGTAATGGATAAATAAATGACATCGGTTCGCAAGGTGACTGTCCCATGTACTCACGAATGATGATTCTATATCACATTTTATGGAAGTATGAGTGAGTGTAGATTTTTTAATTTGAATAAAAAAATCTCATTACATTGATTATATTGAGGTTATTATATAATCATGATATTAAAATAGTACAATGGCCACAAAATGAAATGAAAAATAAGTGATTATTGAAGAACATTACCTCTAATTTAGGTAACTCCTTTTGGTTTATACCAAAATACTCCCAGTATTTTATTTATGTACAAAATGAGGATTATAGGATGATGTAAAGGATTTTGGGAGCTATTTGGGTAGGTTTTTTGATCAAAATGAATTTATAGTTGTGAATAGGTGAGGAGAAATGAGTTCCTTTTTTGTAGGATGAGTGAAATTCTTGTAAATATAATAAGGTGACATTATTCAAAGGTGTACCATATGTTATGTGCCTCAAAAATTGAAAAATAAATGATTGAAGTGAAGTTATTTTCAATAAACACATCCAACACATAAAAATAATAAATTTTTCATAATTTGTTTCCTTATCATCTATGTTTCTCAACTTGTACCATATTTGTTTTTATTAAGGTAGCTAGTTTTCCAGCATAAGAAAGTAAACCATTAAGACTAAATTAATGTGAGGTTTATTAGATAGTATAGAAACCATGAATTATTAATTTTTTATCTAACTTAAAAAAAATAAAAAACCCATGTTTTTTTAAATTAATTGTAACATAAGATCATGTAATGTGCAAAAAAATGGTTAAATCGTAACCGAGCTAATAGTGTCATGACCCATCCCAAAGTGGTATGTGTTATGAAAAGCCCAAACTGGATTCCAATTATACAAGGGATAGTGACTAAAATTGAGTTGGAATATCCCACAAATGGGAGGCATTATATTAAATTACATTTATACACACACATAGATACCTCTAAGACCCACAGTGCTGAAATTTAAAACAACTGAGAGAATTCATGCATACAACTAAATGTTATCATATTCCCATAAAATAGAAATCAAGAAGTTATGTGTTATTTAAAAATTAAAGAAGTATAAATACATTGAAAATATCAAATATATCATATGTAAACTATAAATCCATAATTATTCTCAACCATGAATGGTGGTAATGGATAAATAAATGACATCGGTTCGCAAGGTGACTGTCCCATGTACTCACAAATGATGATTCTATATCACATTATATATAAGTATGAGTGATTGTAGATTATTTAATTTGAATAAAAACATCTCATTACAATGATTATATTGAGTTTATTATATAATTATTATATTAAAATAGTTTAATGGCTATAAAATGAAATGAAACAGAAGTGATTATTGAAGAATGTTACCTCTAATTTAGGTAAAACCTTTTGGTTTATTACAAAATACTCCCATTATTTTATTTATGTAAAAATGAGGATTATAAGACGATGTAATGTATGTTGGGAGCTATTTGGGTAGGTTTTTTTTGATAAAAATGGATTTATAGGTGTGAATAAGTGATGAGAAATGAGTTCCTTTTTTTAGTGTAGGATGAGTGGCATTCTTGTAAATATAATAATGTAACATTATTAAGAGGTCTCCCATACGCCATGTGCCTCAAAAATTAAAAAATAATTGTTTTAATTGAATTTATTTTCAATAAACAAATCCAACATATAAAAATAATAAATTTTTTATAATTTGTTTCCTTATCATCTATGTTTCTCCACTTTTACCATTTTGGTTTTTATTAAGGTAGCCAGTTTTAAAGCCAAAGAAAGTTAACCATTAAGACTAAATTAAAGTGATATTTATTAGATAGAATAGAAACCATGAATTATTAATTTTTTATCTTACTTAAAAAATAAAAAACCCGTATTTTTTGTAAATTAATTTTAACATAAGATCAATTAATGTGCAAAAAAATTCTTAAATCGTAACCGAGCTAATAGTGTCATGACTAGTCCCAAAGGGGTCTATGCTGTGACAACCCCAAACTGGATTCCAATAGGACATGTGTTAGTGACTAACATTGAGTTGGAATATCCCACAAATTGGAGGCATTAGATTAAATTACACGTACACACACACATAGACATCTCTAAGACCCACATTGTTGAAACGTAAAACAACTGATAGAATTAATTCATACAACTAAGATCCCACAAAAGGGTACGAAAGTGAATTTAATGTAAATAGAATTGGGGAAAAAACAAGACCATAAAAAAATATAAATATTACAACATGATCGAAGGGTTTGGACTAAGTCAAAGTATGCTCCCAGTAAACACCTCAGTCTATCAAGCTCTAGAAACACTCCACCCGCTCCCTGTCCTCCCTATACCTCATCAAAAAGGGTTGTCTCTATACAAGACATGAAACATGTCGAAAATACCTTTTCAATGTTGACTATAAAAACACTCATTATGATACCCTGAAAACACTAAACATGGAGAACCAAGTATATTCACATCAATAAAAGATGTAACAGTGTATCACATATAAAAGAAGTATAAAAAACTAGATACACTCAAGAGAGACTCCACACCTTCAGGTGATCATAACTAACTACCATCCATAAGATTATTATAGATAAATATTGTCCCAGGAGAACTCACATCATGATCAATGATAGCATTGGAGACACTCGACAATGAGATCTAGCTCATTTGTGCCCCGCCCACTGAGAACATATTGGTCTAAGGAAACCACGATACACAGATAGGGGGTCACGCCCAAAACTAATGGAGGCACGATGAAACTAGTATGGATCAACATGATATATAGGGGATTGTATACCAATGATTCTAGAAACCATATATATGCATCCAACTATCTAGAGGATCAACGCCCCACACAAGGAGGTCATAGTGATTCACAAACTCCACTGGGGATGAATGAGGATCACACTACAGACTCATAGAGGGACACCACAATTCTATCATAGACTCATCCTCTATAATAGATTATAATTAAGTTATGTGGATGTAGTGTAGGATTTTACCCTCTAAGAAATCACCAAGGGAATGCTCTCAACCTATACTCATCCAAACTGGGATAAAGACGAGCCTCAAGCACTCTTGATGGGATACCAAGGGTTATCATAGGGGGTACATGACCTATCAATCTATCCCAACGCATCCCTATGTGTAAGAAACAATCATGGAATGTAGTATCCATATACCTGACATGTAGGATTAGTACATAGTGTGTAGAGACACAATGTTACCTACTCATGTCTCATGTCAATGTCCGTGTACCGAAGCCATGTCCATGTACCAATATGTGTATACCAAGTTGTGTCTATGTCTAAGTACATGGCATGCCATATGGCCATGGAATGTTACCCATGTCTGTGTACACTAAAAATTACACACAGATTCAATTGGGGGGGGGGGTCACACACCACATGGAAAATGACACATGTCCTACAACCATCATCTTCTTTATGAAACCCTATCCACTGCTAAAGGGGTCCCACACAGTGTGTTGTACTGAGCTACATGTTGTGTTGTATGGGATTATCTAGATCTATAGTTATTTCTAAATTCTTCCTTTCATGCCACGTCTGCTTTGATATATACCTGAAAATATTCTGTAGATCCTAGATCAATATTTATCATGACTTGCCACTAATATCTTATCAAAATCTTACCTCAAAATTCATCAGATACTCACCTCCAACATCCATTTGTTGCACGCCGCTCGGGAAGGTTAAAGAAACATATATCTATTCTCATTCTTCCCCAATATATCATTCATCACCATTGATCCTGACTCGGAAACTACCATCACAATTTTTACTCATGGTTTTGATCATTTGTGCAGAAGAACAGATGTGAAATGATCCGGGACAGGGTATATCCCTGATAAATGATATAGAAATTGGTGGAAATACAATGTTAAATGATCATAGGAAATTTCATTATAATGGTTGTGCAATGATCTGGAACCCGGTACTACTATATCCCACCACTAGAATACAATATACTTTAGAATATATGTCGCTAGCTTGAAATTCAACTGTGTTGGTGTGATAATGAAATTGATGATATAATTCTTATTGTTTAGCCACACCTTTGCGCTTTTCAGTTCAGAATCACCTAAGAGGATTAGTGGATTTTCTTAGGATTTAGATGGAATGATCCACATTACTTGCCTCATTCCTCAAATTTCCAATTTTCATAGCATAAAAATCTTGGAAAATAAGTGGAACTAGTTGTTAGTTAACATGCGGCTCAGGTGAAACCACTTTCTTGGAAGCTTCTTCCGGTTGGTTTCCTCAACTTCTACTAGGTTCCATTTTCTAAACAAACAAAAAAGGCCAAAAGTATCACTCTATTGAATCTATGGGATTTTAATTTCAAATTATATAACTTCATCAATCACAACATGGTTTTCTAAAATCATCATTTTCATATTAAAAAATCTTTGAAAAAATTCCCACTCACTTTTGAAAATCAATCCATTATCAAAATTATGAAACTATGCTCTTTTCAAAGTTATTAATTTGAATAATTTATAATACTTTTAGAAAATTAATTATATAAAATTAAAATAATTTTAAAATCTGAATATTAGAAATATGATTTGGTGATATTTTGTAATTTTTTGAAAATATTGATATTCTAGTTACTATTGAAAAATTCTCATTTTTTGTAAAACATTCAATATTTTCATCAAATAAAGAATTTTAAAACTGACATTATATTTATAAATTTATTTTAATGTCACATATAACCTTATAGACTTATAATAATCTGATTTACTTCATTTTAATTATAAATTATCATGATTTACGTGTAAGTTTATTTTTATTCAGAAAACCTGGTTTTCAAAAAAAATTATTATATTTATAATGTTTACCAATTTAAATAAATTAATATAAAAAAAATAATTATATAATTAATTTAAATTTATATAATTTTTTTATATAATTTTAATATTTTAAATTTATATAATTAGGGCTACTAATCATAGTCTAAATATAAGAGCATCTACTGGTTAAAAATTACATTTTCTTGAAAAACAACTTTTCATCATACTATGCGGGGGTAAGATAAATGTATTTTATTAAAAATATAGAGATTTAATTAATAAAAATTTATTCCATATTTATAATGACAATTATTTATATTATTAAATTATGTAAGTTTATGTTTTTTGTAATAATCAATAATAAATCCACAAAATAGTTTCATGACGATAAAGGGGTTAAACACGTTTAACTACGTTAAAAATAACTTATAATGAATCCATTTTTCATCATCAAAATTTTTCTAATAATGGATTTATATAATTTTTATCTTAGTATTTAATTTATTTTTTATGGGACACCTTTCCATGAAAGTGACTAATATAAAAACATAAGTAATGAAATTTAAAAAATGTCACTCCCCTACATTAAAAAATAACTTATATGATGACATCAGGAAAAAATAATGTTTTCAATGAATCATAATGTTTTTTTTTGAATAAAGTAATTTTTTCATGATGGTAATTTTTTTGTAATTAATATTAATTTTATAATTAATTTAAATGCTTACGCAACACTGACATAGTATTTATTTTATTAATAGAAAAAAATATTCAAATTGATATAAATTTAATATATTATTGTGTTAAATGATTTTTTTAAATAAATATAGATTTTTATAATCAGTTGAATGGATTATATTCTAAATCTATCTTTTACATGATGTTTTTAATGTCAAAATAAGTGAATACAATCAAAATTGACACAAATGATATTTGATAATAAATAATGATTGAATAATGATTTAAAATGTCTTAAAATATTATAAAATTGAATGTGAAATGGATATTATTGGGAATATAATCTATGTTCTATTTATTGGTTGTTTATTCATTTACAATTACATTCTTATCCCCTAAAGAGCACAAAATTTGAAATTGTGGTAATTGTCAAAAAAAAATTGACTGTTTAATAAAAATAATAACTGTGAAAAAATCACATAATCTTATGTATTTTTTATTTTATGTGAGTATTTTGACTCATACATATATTAATTTATATTTTTATAAATTTTGATCCATTCAAATACGAAAATATATTAATATTAATTCAATACTTTAAGAAACTCAAAGACTACCCCACACCACTCTTATAAAAGAGAATTTATTCTTGTTTTATATTCACTATTAACTAACCATTTTCTCCCACCAATAGTTATGAAAATAAATTTCTAACGTTCCTCCCCATATCTTGTAAAACTTGGTTTTATCATAAAACTATCTTAGGGAATCTTTGGTGGGAACCTTAGAAAGATGTTTGAAGAATAAGTATAGATCATAATCAATCATTTTCATATTATTTATACTTATAAATTATAAAAATATTATAAAACCAAAAATAAAAAATAAAAATAGTATCATACATAAAGTGATATGGAAATATGTTAGTGTAATGACCTATAGAAAAATAATCTTTCATTAAATAGGAAACAATGCCATCGTTTGTGTGTTCGGTGAACTACCACCTCAAAACTGATGTAATTCATTTTTTGCAACCCCTTTTAAGGCTAGATATAATGATGGATTTAACATTTATATATTTCATATTCATGGAAAATTTATAATTATGAAAATATATGAGATCATTTAAATTATTACCTTTCCATTTACTGAAAAATGATGAATTTTTTGTGAGTACATTTGGACTACTACCTCCATGAAACAATGGGATTAATTTTACATCACCACATCACATAATTGTTATACATAATTATATTTAAATAAAAAAAATTATTTATTATATTTTTATCATAATGGAAAGAAAATATAATACTTATCATCTTTTATAAATATCTTTTCAAAATATAAATGTTACGCATTTGTTTCTATGACCATTAATCCCCGTAAATGCAATGTAGTTTATTTATTATTATCATATCCCAAACATAATTTTAAATGTACTGTTTATTTATAAAAATCATAATTATTTCATGTCAAATATTTTTCAGATTATGGAATATTGGCCACCTTTTCTATTGTTAACCTATTACATTTATTTTTAAAACATGAGTTGAATATCATTGAAGCATATGACATGAAATTAATTGATTAAATAATTGAACAAAACATGATATCAAATGAAATAAATGTATTAATGAACATGAAAAATGATCTTCAGTATGTAAATAATTGAAATTATTTTTTTATATATAGGATAAAGAATATGTGTGATGGTTCTAACTTATTAAAGGGGCGTTAAATTAAAATTCCAATTTTAATGTTTACGATCCAATTATTTTTCATCTATTTCCATGTTTTAAAAAAATAATGTATCATTGTGTTTAATGGACATTAAAAAAAATATAAAGTATGATTTAAGTATTTTTAAAATTTATTTAAAAAAATTTCAAATGGAATATTTTTAAATAATGTTTGACATTCATTAAAAAAGTCTAATGGAATAATGTATTATAATGTATATTGAGACAATCAATTTTACGACTACAATAATTGTTATTTTATTTATAGATTTAATTAAAATATTACATGGATTATTCATTCAAAAAAACGATTTTCATTAGGTTCTTGGTATTTTTTGAAATGGGTTTTAAATTTAATATATATTTTAATATATAAAAAATTATTCTTATTGGTGCAATGATTATTTTTATGAGGGTAATTTCTAATGGTGTAGTCTTTTATCTATTAGGATTATGTTATAGTTCGAGGGATAAACTTATGATGGTGGGTGGTTCCATTTAAAACCTAGGATAGGTGGGTTTTTTATAGTACTCAAATGAATTGGTAATGATATGTATTTTAATATGACCATGATGTTTATTCCATTTGTAACTGTGGACGCTATTGGTGATGATGATGATTATTCCATAGTAACAATGACTGTTATTCAATTTTTTATTTTGATTATTAGTAAATATATAGGATAGATAGAAATAGGATTTCCCATGTAAACTAAATAATATATTTATATTTTATACATATTCATAAGTTAATATAATCAAATTTTATTCCAGTAATAGTATATATTACTTGTTATAGACATAAACAATATATTTGGGAAAAAAATGATGTTTTTTTTTCAAAAAAACCTATCCGAGTTTTTTTAGATTTTAATATTTCAACATAAATTTTTTATGAAAACAGTTTATAAGAGAAGTTGATCAATTTTTTTTTATAAAAATATTATTCTTAAAAATATTCTTATTCAAAAATGTTAAAATGTTTATAAGTATTCAAGGACTGATGGTTTCCTTTATTATTTTTATGTGACAAACCAATCTAGGATTCCATCAAAACTAAAACCTGACCTTATATGAGACATGGCCCAAAGCGAATTCTTAATCCCCATGGGATGGAAACAAGTTACAGGCATCAAAACAAATCCAGTGGGAAACGTTTTCCTCAAACAAAATAAGATCAATAACCAAACTAATCATGAAGAAAAACAAACAATAACTAAACTTTAATAAATATACAAACCAATATATATAAAAAAAGCTGATGAACATAAAAAATACTAAATAAAAAACAAAAAATGAAACATGAAAACATGATATCCACATGAACACTTGATCACCACAAAACATAAGACCAACCTACTCTAATGGAAAACTAAAAAATAAACTTGATCCTAAAAAATAGCTCGGGTCAACTAATTCTAAGTGGAACAAGTGGGGTGTGAGCATGAAAAATCTCAATAATTAATCACCATAGAGTCCATGTATTTCCTTTATCAAAATAGTCCACAAAATATAGTTTAAAATACCTATATAAAATATTATTTTAATCATTTTAATCAACCAAACACAACATACCCCATGTTCGTTTTTAAAACCACCCACATAACTTCTCTCTTAAAAAATACCTTCACTTTCCAAAACCCAGTTCAAAACCTAAATCCAGTCACAAAATCCTTATCATATCTCCCAAAAGAAATTTTATAAAAATAAATGAAATGAAACATGAATGTATAAAATATAAGAGATAATAACTAATAAATAGAATAAAAAAATAACATATAGATATATAATCATTGGAATTTCCAAAAAATATCTATAAGAAATCCCTGGACGTACTCAGTATGGACTCACCTTCAGGAAAGTGGTGCATCTCAATAGACAATAACCAACATGGAGCTCTAAAATGGATAGTCCACTCGAACATCCCACCTATCCTCTCAAAAAATATAGGGAGTACCAACACGTCTAATCGGGGTTGAAAAGAAACTATCACTACACCCTCTAGATAATTCCCTAGGAACCTCGTGATATTAGTACGTAGTAAAACATGGTACAAAAAACCATAACCCACAACTTCCTCATGCACGAGACACTAGAGGGAAACACATCTATGGTCTAGTGGTTTCCAAAGATAAGCCAAACCCAATATCATTCATGTTCAATATTCACAATGGGGATCATGTCCCATGGTCTTGGTGTCTCTAAACAAAAGATAAATCATTATGAACACACATGAAAACCCATTTTTTCACATGAACTTTCATTCAAAAATTAAATATCACCTGGAAACAACCATTTTCCATAATCAAAACCATATTCCCAACATTATTAAATTCCAATCAGACCTTCAAGCCACCCAAGTGTTCAATCATTTTTCCAAAACATGCCAATATTTTAATCAGGATTTCCCATTATATCACATAAAAACTAAATTTATGAAGTAATTTAAATGTACCAATCTATATTTTAGTATATTCAATCCAAAAAAACATTTAAATTCATTTTCAAACCTTTTATAAAGTCGATATGAAACATCACTTTCACATTCACAATTCCAAACATGCCTTTACATTTCAAAAAAAAATAGTTTCCATGAAAAAGTGAAAACATTAAATAGTAATAAATGTAAAAAAAGGGACCTTAATACAATTATTCACCAACATGTATTTTGAAATTACAATGGGGACAAGCTTCAGAGAATGTAATTGAATCCACATTTAAATTCACTCAAAAACTAAGGCCATTGGGAAACACATTTCTCACCACTTTAACAATCCATTGAACACATTTAAGAAATAAAAAACATATGATCATGTGCATCAAAACCCAAATTTCTTTATAAAATCAACTCCCATCCCATTTTTACCTGAAAACCTTATTATAACATACTTTACACCTTTCACACAATCCATTGAACTCATCTATAAAGAACAATAAAAAGGTACACATGAAACACAATCATCTTCTTTTTAAAAACCTTCTTCCAATACATATGCAATCTTAATTACTTTGAAAACAATAATAACATGAATGAACAATTTGAGATTAAGAAGAAGAAAATGGGAAAGAAGCCTTTGAAAAACTAGGGTTCAAAGAAAAATCGTTCTCAGGGTACATTTTCATTTATTTCTCTTATATATGTACACTTCATGAATATATGGACATTACCGCATCCAATGAAACCCATCAGGTTTCTTCAGAATCAACCAAATACTTTTTAAAGACACACCACTATTGTTACCACCAAATTCAATAATCCACACAAAAGCGTCAAACATAAGAGTCAAAAATTTCCATATACAACACTCAATCCAAAATCCAACCACAATACCAAATCATAAACAATGGAAAAAAACGAAATCACCAAATCTAACTTTGAATGATCGATTGACATTTTATCAAATACCGTGTGTGCATTTATACATAGGAATGTTTAAGAAAACCCTTTAAAACCATTTCACATAAACCTTACCTCATGTAAATACCATACCAAACCAAAAAATCATATAAAAAGAATGAAAAACACATTTTTAAATTATTCAAAAACACCCAAGCTTCAAATAAAATGTGTAGGAATGGAAATGGACAAAATCAACTTCCTCAACAATGTGAGAACACAAAGAAACACCAGGAGAAGGAAGAATTGGGCCTAATAGAAAAACCATATGCCCTAAAATCTAAGGAAAACTACCCAAGAATCAAACCAAATAATTAGGGTTTTTTCAAGAGAGATACCACCAAGAAAAAACCAAGGATCCAAGATAGTGAATATAGAAGTGAAGAAAATGACCAAAAAATAAAAGAAACTTATCTAGGGAACTTCAAAGAGATTTAGTGGTGGAAGGTAAGAAATGTAGGAGGGTCTATTTGATCCCCATGGTGATACTTGATGAAAATAGTGAGGATAAACATGAAATAGAGATAAAAAAATAGAGGAAAAAAATTGTAATTTCAAACATTTAATGATTTGGGATGCTGTCTTGGTTAGGTTGCACAGTTTGAAACAATTTTCACCAACTATGCACACCCTACCAGAGAAAAGGGGAGCCGCACATGGTTAGGCTTCATGGTTTGGAAACTATGCACTGACCATGAAAAAATCCATTTTAAAACTATAGAACACCTTACATGGTTACCTCACAGTTTCCTCTAACGGTGTGCATGTCAAGCGTTGTTCCCTAGAAGAAAACACTCAAACTACATGTTTTTTTACCAAACCCAACACAGTTATTTCCAACCCATGTCAGAACTATGCAAGTCAAACTATGCGAGATAAAAATTAACTGGAAACAACCTCCATCTCAAAAGGCCAATCAGCTAATCATTAAACCATGTAGAGGAAAAAAATCACACAAAACTATCAAAATCTAGAAATTCAAACTTGGAACTCGACCTGAACTTCAACCAATAGATCAAAAAACACGAAAATGATAAAATAAAAAATTATTCCATGGTTGGGTTGTGACAACTATCCCCATGAAAAACACTTTATTTCCCCATAATTTCACCCATCCACATGAGGGATATAGATCCTAGATAAAATGACATGAGATCGAACGAAAAAATTGTCCATGATATGACCTTTCACTCCACAAGTCACACATGACCCTATATATACAAAACCACAACAACAAAAACTATAGAGAACACAAGAGAGTTCTCCCCACCATATGAACCTGACTAATACCACCAAAATTGAAAATTCCATCATAATCAAAATAAAATGGGAAACCTAATATGAACTAACCCAATATTCCCCCATCATTCTAAACAACACCACCACCCAAAACCCGGAACTCCCAAATGAAACCAAAACCCTTCCACGGTAATGGAAAACCCATCCTGAGTAACTAGAACCAACAGTAAACAAAACCATAATTCTTCATCTCCCAAAAACTAAAACATCTGAAAAATGAGAAGAAACTAGAATCATAACCGATCAGAAAAAAGGCTTAAGCATACATAAGAAGGGGGAAATCAGAGATTTGCATTTTAAAAAGGCACAACTAATCAGATCACAAAATAAAAAACCCACCAAGCCTCTTGAAATAATGTATAACTCATATAAGAAGGGGAACTACAAAAAAAAACTTCAAAAAACTCTACTGTAAGACTATAGAAAATAACTGGGCCAAATACTCCACTACACCCATGATTCCTGGATGCAGGAAAGCTTCCCTCTAAGGCCAATGGTTCTAGCTCTAATGCATATAGCATTTGATTTTTCACGTTGGGAACCAATATCCTCTAACTGAAACATTATTTTTCTGAAAAAATCTCTTTTATAAATTCAATAATTGACCCAAAAAACCACAATGATGACACATATTCAAATGATTACAACAATAAAGCTTCAAATTTCCAAACTGGCCAAAATAAAATCATAGAACGACTAGTAAAATGAACAAGAATTTAGATCCAAAGAAGAAGATTTCTTTCATACAAGATCCTCTAGCACAGACCACTCACCATAGAGAGAACCTTCATGAGCACCAACCACCACCAATTTCACCCTAGGAACCAATTCAGTTAAGAACAAATCATATATGAATTCATATAATTAAAATTCATTAGATGATATGACTCACTCCATGATATTTGGATGAATACCAAAAATGAAAAGATGGTCATTTAGCTAATTTTATGAGGATATCTCTAGTGATAAAGGAACCAACTCCTTGAAAAGATAAATATTGGCCTTAACCAATAGTTGACATTGTTGAAAACCCAAAAGTTCCACCACTTTCTTATCTTCACCTCTCCTTGAGTATAAACTTGCCAAAAATTTGTTCTTTAACAACACCCATTAAATCCCAACTGACAATCATGTAAGTATGATCACCTACATTTATATAAATATGGAACCTCAACTAACCCCAAAACAACATGTGACCAAATGGCTTCGGTAGTTCCCAATGATAAAAAGACAATTTCAACTTCTTTAGGAAATTCTACTACCTCTTATGGAACTCTACTGCCACGACTGACCAGAAACAGTCAAGAATAATTTGATCCTATCACTCCACTATGTGTATGGGAAAGTCTAACAACTAGATGAAACTTTCTATAGACCTTGGTGGCCTTTCTGGGAGGCATATTCTAAGCAACACAATGAATAAAATACTATATTCAACGTCAACCTAAGACTTAACAAAGAAATATCTCAAGCCAAAACAATGGGCTCACAATACAAAAATCACAAACAAAATAAAAAAACCCTATTTTTCAATAACCATCATTTCATTATAATTTCCATAACCACCTTCTTGTGAAAACCCTTTATGAAACACTAAACATTCATTCAAATCCAATCCCCTCACCAGAAAACTTATTCCATACAAAACCAAGTTTCAAAACAAATTTTCCATTAAAATACCTATTTCCAAAAAAAAAATTCTCTAATAAAAAACGAACCTCATTAGACAAAAATAGAGAAAATAAAAACACACACAAAAACTGGAATGAAGAACTAGTGTCCATGAATAACCCAGTGACATGGTTAGTTGGCCATGCCCTGAGTAAGCCTTAACGGTTAAGGGGAACTTGTAACAGGCACTCAGACTCTACATGGGTCAATAATCCATGTGAGACCACAACATTCCACTAGTTTTATTCTATTTTTATTCCCCATACATACATAAAAAACCAAATCAAATGGACTCAAATCATAGAATAACCATATAAATATTTGGTTTAGATTGAAAAAGGGTTCATTAAGTCTTTCTAGTACCAATCTATCATGTCCTTCAAATCCTAACCAACGATCTACCTAACACCCCAAATATAAAGTTCTTGAACTAATACCATTTTGTCATGAACCAGTTTGGGATTCCATCCAACATGACTTCCAACCCAGTTTGAGATATGACCTGAAGGGTTTTTCTGGACCCCATAGGCTAGAAACTAGTGTCGGACATCAAAATAAATACAATGGGATAATTTTTTCAAAAAAATACTAGGATTAATAACCCCAATAAGAGTCAGAAAACCCAAAAATAAGCAAACATCATAAAATATAAAAACCAATGAAAATACATTAACTGATGAAAATATGAAATACTAAATACAAAATAAAAACCAAATTATGCCAAAACCATATCTATATGAATTCTATGTCACTATTAACCCCACGTCCAACATGCTATGATGGAAAAATAAACTAGAAACCTAAACCTATAAAACATGTCTGTTTAATGGTCAACGACTGGCCCAAGTATGGAGTAGCCATACCACATCTCAGTAGGTGATCACCATAAAATCCATGCATTTTCTCTCAGGAAATAGTCCACAAAGTCTAGTTGAAAATAAATATAAAAAATGGGATTTTAATTATTTTATGAAACCAAACACAACATTCTTGAAGTTACCTTTTTAAAAACAAACGTGAGGATTTTATATTTAAAAATGGTTCCACTTTCCAAAAAAGAATTCAAAACCCGAATCTAGTCACAAAATCATAACCAGATCACCCAAATGAAACTCTACTGAAAATAAAGGAAAAGAAACGAGAAGACATAAAATATCAGGTCTACTAACTAATAAGTAACAGAGGAAAAATAGAATATATAGATAGATAATCATGTGAATTTCTTAAACATCTCTATAAAAAATCCCTAGATATTCTCTGTTCAGACTCACCTATCGTCAAATGGTGAACCACCATATTCAATAACCAACTGGCCACTCTAAACTATTCAATTAATGGAATATCCCACATAGCATCTATACAAAGCTCATTGGTACCAGCACATCTAATCATGGTAAACAAGAAATTGTTACAAAATCATATGGATGACATCCATGAACCCTATGATAATTGTACTAAAAAACATGGTATAAAAACCATAAACCACAACATCCTTAAGCACGAGCCACTAGAGGGTAACACATTCCAAGGACTTGTGGGTTCTATATAGAATCCAAATCCAAAAGTGTTCCAATGCACAAGCCACAAGGGGGATCTCATACCAATGACTAGTGGTCTCCAAATATAATCTAAATCTTCATGAAAGCATATGAAATACCATTTATTTCACATTCATGTTCATTAAACAGTTAATACGCACAAGGAGACCACAATTTCCCATAATCCAAAATACACCCCCAACATTATAAAATTCCAATTGAGACTTCATGATGCCCAAAAAATCAATAATTTTTCTAAAAAATGACAGTATTCTTACCGGTAATTCACATCACATCACATCAAAACTACATTTTAAGGCATAAAAATGACCAAATGGTGATTTAGCATCATAAATACAAACATACTTACATATACATTTCAAAAACAATTATAAGGTCAATATCAAACATAATTTTCGCATTCACAATGACAAACTGGCCTTTACATTTCAAATTGAAATTTGTTTCCATGCAAAAGATAAAACATGAAACAACATGGAATATTCCAAATTGACCCTTAGGCTAATTTTTCACAAACACATGTTTTAAAATTTAAAAAGGTGTAATGGCATGGGCCCTCCTAGCCCATTAATTTTCCAAAACACAGCTCCACCAAACTTATGACACTATGACAGTGACACCAGTCATGGTGGCACCGTGAGAGTGACATTGTGATGGTGGCACCGTGTCCTCTTTTTTCTTTTTCCAGTTTCCAACTTTTCCACTCCTGCAACATATCTTTTGATGTAAAGACGATTTAATACCCCTTTCAAGGCCATTTATAGCCCATAATTAATAACTAAAAATCCCTAGAAACCTCCCCGATGGGGGATATTAAATAACAACTTAATACCATCATGCTAAACCACCCAAACAATGCAGGAAATCATGATCCGACTTTCAAGACGTTCAAAATTTCCATATCCCATAATAATATGATCTAATCTTTTTATATCATGCTAGATTTTTTTCCTTCCCCTCTTTGGCTGGATTTTTTTCTTCTCCATGGTGGGCCTGGAGTCCCTCCTTCCTGAGACATGTGTTACGCCTGTACTGGAGTTGTTTTCTCATCCTTGGAGTTCCCGACGTACCTCCCCTGCAAGTCGTGCATCCCCTATTCTTGGTGCATGGAGAAGAACTTCGATCCTTGATCAATCAAGTAGGGATTTTTCCTTAGTCTCTCCTTATTGTGTATCATGCGGGGTGGGTACGATATTGTTGTTGTGGGGATAGAAGGATCCAACCCTAATGAAGATAATGAATGGTCCTCTAAAGAATTATGGGGGTGTGATTGATGTTCTGCTGCTTTTCATTACCCTTGATTATTCATGTTCTGAATTGTGCGGGCCTATGCGCAGTGAAAATCATGGTCGTTGGTGGTCTTTCCTTGCGTACTAATGAACCATGTCTTACGTGATGATCAAATGATCATAACATGGAAATTGGTTAATCACCTAAACTAGGTTGGTTAAATGGATTCCCAGTTAACAGAAACCCTTGTGTGATCACCCTAGTTAACCAACAGAAATAAGAATCTAATGAATTAAATGATTGAACCTAGAAGTTTCCCTATTCTATTTTGGTAGTGGGTGTGTTTTCCTGCTAGATGCTTGTGAGGGAAAGTGGGTGAGGATGGGATCCTCTATTGTGGTACGGTTGTTGGTTGTGAATCTGAAGCCGTGTGGTTACTCTGTTGTGACATGAACTCGGGTGGGATCCTCTATTGTTGAGAAATTGTTGGTTAATGGTTTTGGGGATGTGGGGATATATCTCGAGGCCTGCTTTGGTTCCAGTACTTTGAGGGATCTCACTAATTCCCTTTTGTTGTTGTGACTTCACAAGAGAACCGGGTGTGAATGTTTAAGTAGCTGTTTGGTTGTTTCTCTTTCCCTGGCTTGAGGTTTTTCTTGTTAATTTCCCAATAGTATAGAATTCACCTAAATGGGATTGATTGAAAACATGAATGATTTAAATGGGTAATTGGTTTTGGGAATGATTTGTGGCTCGGCCGTGAGTGTTGTGTTCTTATGAATGAATAGTCACGAGGTTGTTTTCCCTAGGTTGGTCTTTGGAAACCCCAGGCTAGGATGAGTTCTTGTTACCTATACATATATCTGTTGATTTTATGTTCTTATTCATGCCCCACCTATGTTAAGAACTTTAGTGCCGAACACCCCCATTTCATGGGGGAGGGTGTTTTTTCCAACACTCCTATGAGTGGCTGGTTATTAGCTCCTTTTCTGCTCCCTTACCCGAATATCCCAAGACTCTTCAGGCAGGCTGTGATGGCCTAAAGTCCATTATTATCCCAAGAGTCTTCGGGTAGGGTAGTTGTGGTGGTTGGCCCAGGTGTTTGCAGGCAGGTTGTTTCCCAAGTGTCTTTGAGATGAGGACCGGGTGTCTTCGGGTGTGGCGGTAGTTCTTCTAACATAGGTGTTTGCGGGTGTGGTTATGCGTGGTGGTTGTGGCCAAGGTGTCTACGAGCGGGATGTCTGTTGTGGCCCAGGTGTCTGCGGGCAAGATGTGTGGTTGTGGCCCAGGTGTGTGCGGGCGGGGTGTGGTAGTGGGACTGCGGTGAGAATGGAGGGATTGGTTCGATGCATAGGATTTCTTCAATAACCAGTGGGAAAGTGGTGCGGGGTACCCAAATATCGATGTGCTATTACTATACTTTACTTGACATGCATTATTTAGTGAGTGTGCTTGGTGAGGCTTGGGTGGATAGTTTTCCTTGCTAGGTGATTCAGTTCTCTCCTTTTTCACGGGGCATTTGGATGCCTCCCCACTTGTGCACGAGAGTCCTTAGTTTTCCCTACTGAGTATACTTATATGCTCACCCTACGTATATAAAACAGCTTTCAGGTTTCCAGGAGGACTTCAGGGATTGTGTGAGACTGTAGTAGCTCGGACCTTGGGGTAGTTGCTGTTGTCATTTTCTCTTTTTTTGGTATTTCTCCATTGTAGTTCCTGTGGCTCGTATCTTTTACTTTTGAACATGAATATGAGAATGGATTACTTTTGTCTTTACCTTTACTTTCAGCTTTGGTGTTTTGGAGTTTCTATCTTATCTCCTGATCCTATAATAATAAAAAGGGTAATGCCTTCCATCTGGTGTGTGATTTTATACCCTTTGTTCTGGTCACCACTCCGGGACCTATCGAAGGCGGGTCTCAGGGGGTCATTATATCTCCTTCAACTTAAAGAAGGAAGGGTCGTCAATCTTCTGTCCCTTCTTTCCTTTTTTTTTTGAAGGTGGGTTGTGACAAAATTGTATCAGAGGAATGAGGTTGAGAGATAGGATGAAGTCTAGGATTAGGCATAGTGATGATTTCATGGGATGGTAGGGCAATAGTGTTTTTGATCTTGGTGCGTGAAATAGGCCAGGGAAGACCGGCTAGGAAATGGGATTTTAGGGCCCCACGTGATCCGATGCAAGGACTCTGGACCTATCGAACGACCAATTGATGTTACACCAATTGTAGGGTAGAGACCCTAGGAAAGATATATGCATTATAATGACTTGTGTTCATGTGTTTCATGGGTGTGCTAGAGATATAAAATGAATAATAAGTCTAAGGAAATTTAAGAACAATATACTACACTACTCGGGCTTAGGCATTCCGTGTTTAGCTTGCAGCTATGGCACCTGGGAGACGACCACGAGTAGTACGGATGATCGAGGATGAGGAGGTTGACTTGGATGATCGGTAGAGGGCTGGATGAGAGGAGGAAGATAATCACTGGTAGGTGACGCTTCGTGCCTTTCAGAAGCAGACCCTGAGGAAGTACGACGACAACATCTCATATATAGATACAGAGAGATGGCTAGAGGAGCTGGTGATAGCCTTCAGCTTGATCCGAGATCTGACAGAGTACTAGGTTTCTCTAGCTTTAATCCATATGCATGGAGCAGCGCGTCAGTGGTGGACGCTTTATCTTGGGGAGAAGAGGGAGATCGAGGTGACGTGGGATGACTTCGCATGGGAGTTTCGGGCGGAATTCCTCTCTTCCAGGATGAAGGCAGAGAAGAGGCAGGAACTACTATCCCTCCAGCAATGGAGTATGTCAGTGAGAGAGTTGGGTATCAAGTTCAAGGATTCCCTTCGCTTTTCTCCCTACCTCTTTCCGGATGAGGAGTCTCGGGCGAGACGTTTGGAGGAGGCACTTCGACCTTCTCTTCAGTATGCTGTTACTCCCTTCACCCCACCGACCTACTTGGAGGTCCAGAAGAAGGATAAAGTGGTGAAAAGGATGCACACACTGGGAGGAATATCATGAGAGGGAATCCAGTTGGGATCGTCGAAGGGGAAGGCTGCCAGCAGTAGGCCTCCAATATCAAGACCCTCTAGGTTTCGACCAGTACGGAGCAGGCCTCTTAAGTTCCAGTTCCGATCTCCCGGTCCTCACCCTTTCCTTTCGGGACCGAGACAGAGGTGCTTCATCTGTGGAAACCATGGGAACCTTAGAAACCCATGCCCGGACAGAGTACAGTACAATGGGGTGGGTAGGTTCAGCACCCACCATAGCAACAACAGTTTCCAGCTAGGCCCTGTCAGCAGCAGCAGGGGCAGCGAGCTCGCGCTCTGCCGTGGGCAGACGTTGTAGGAGGAGGTCGACCCCAGGGCGCTCGTCAGGGACCTCGACCAGGGCGTGTTTGGGGAGGTGGCCGATAGCCGAGAGGCAGAGGATCTAAGAATGGATAGTTTCATGCCACAGAGGTAGCAGTTCTAGCAGGGCCATAAGTCGTTCGAGGTATGATCATCTTATTTAGTAATGTTGCATATTCCTTGTTCGATACAGGAACTTCACACTCCTTTGTTACACCCAGTCTGGCCTGTGCTCTGGGTCTAGATGTCGAGAGACTTTTAGTGCCCCTGGTGTTGAGTACACTAGTCGTAGGTCAGACTGACTTGTAGTATGTTCGTCGAGGATGCAGACTGATGATAGGGCCACATCAGTCAGTCAGGGATCTTCTACTATTACAGATACAACCATACAATGTCATCCTAGGAAATGAATAGTTGTTCTCTTTTTTTTTCCATCATTGATTGCTTCTGAGGAAGGGTCATTTTTTCAGACCTGGGCGGCCGACGTGTAACTTTCGTCGGTTAGCGGGGTTGTCAGAAAAGCGGCAGGCAAGAGGATCCCCTTGTTTCCTTGTTGGCTGAACTATCAGTGGAGTCGATGGATTCAAGGATGGTGGATGTCCCAGGGGTCGTCAAGGAGTTTATGGACGTCTTCCCTAAGGAGGTGACGACTCTACCCCCTCGACGTTATATCGATTTTTGGATAGAATTGCAACCTCGTGCCTTTCCGATTTAGATGGTCCCCCTATCAGATGGCACCTTCGAAGCTACGGGAGTTGCAGATCTAGATTGATGATCCGATGAAGAAGGGTTTTGTTCGTTCAAGTGCATCACCATGGGGTGCTCCTGTTTTGTTTGAGAAGAAGGCGGATGGAGGTCTCAGGCTGTGCATAGACTACCGGAGACTCAACCAAGTAACAATCAAGAACTGTTACCCCCTCCCGAGGATAGAAAATCTCTTCGACCAGCTGAAAGGAGCAGTTTGGTTCTCTAAGATCGATCTGTGATCTGGATATCACCAGGTAAGGGTGAAGGAGGGAGACATCTCAAAGACTGCCTTCAAGGGTAGGTATGGGCACTTTGAGTTTGTATTCATGCCATTCATCATTAAAAACACACCAGATGTGTTCATAGGTCTCATGAAATTCTTCTTCTTGGAATATCAAGACTGGTTCATAGTCTTGTTTATTGACGACATCCTGATCTACAGAAGACCAAAGTAGGATCACGCTGAGCATCTGAAAACATTTTTAGAGGTCCTTGAACATCACCATCTCTATGGGATGTTTTCCAAGTGCAGGTTCTAGATGCGAGAAGTGAATTTCTTTGGGCATGTAGTGTCTGAGGAGGGAATAGTTGTGGACCAATCGAAGGTCGAGGCGACTATTTCTTGGGAAGAACCCAAGGGTGTGGCAGAAGTTTGTAGTTTCCTAGGTATGGTAGATTACTATCGGAGTTTAATGTCATACTTCTCCTTAGTTGTGGCACCTTTGAAGGCCTTGACCAAGAAGGACCACGATTTCGTGTGGAATGGGAAGTGCGAGGCGGCCTTCAAATATCTGAAGGATAAGTTGGTAAGTTCCTTAGTTCTGAGGTTACCAGAAGAAGGGGCGGCGTATGAGGTGTTCTATGATGCTTTAGGGCAAGGCCTCAGATGCGTGTTGATGCAGTGGCAAGGGGTGATCTCTTATGGGTCTAGGAATTTATGTCCCCATGAGAGTAACTATGCCACCCATGATATAGAGCTTGTTGTGGTTGTGTTTTCACTAATGTTGTCGTGTAATTACCTCGTCGAGGAGTGCTTCATGGTCTTCACTGATCACAATATCTTGAAGTATATCTTCTCCCAGCGGGACCTGAACTTATGGTAGCGAAGGTGGATGGAGTTCCAATAGGAATACGAATTTGATATTTCCTAAACCTTAGGAAAGGGAAATTTTGTGGTTGATTCCTTGGGTAGGAAGTCGCAAAAGAATGTAGTTTGAGAGATGGCAGATACTTGGAAGGCAATGGAAGAGTTGGCTACCCTACACCTGGATGAAAGGATGGAAGGTGGAAGAGGTTGCCTTTATCAGATGACAGTGCAGTCTTCTCTGTTGTGGCAGGTAGAGGATTCCTAGTGGGGAGACTCAGAAAGAAAAGTGATGCATGACCAGGTTAACCAAGGTGATACTCCAGAAGGGTGGAAAGAGGATGGTCAAGATCGAGTGCTTTTTCGAGGAAAGATGTTTGTTCCAAAGGTGATGCACAAGAGAGATCTGAGTGAGTTCTACAACTCACCCCTAGCAGTGCACCCAGGAGTTTCGAAGATGTACCGGTGCTTGAGAGGTCAATTCTGGTGGCCTGGGTTGAAGCGAGCCATAGTAGAGTTCGTGGCCAGATGCCTAGTTTTTCAGTAGGTGAAGGCTTAACACCGTGTTCCGGGCGGTTTTCTGCAGCCTTTGGATGTCCCTGAGTGGATGTGGGATGACATCTCAATGGATTTCACCACGGGGCTACCCAGGGTTCAAGAAGGATGCGATGCTATCTGGGTAGTGGTGGACCGGGTGACGAAATCAGCTCACTTTCTGGTGATCAAGGAGTTGGGAACAGTAGATGCCTTAGCATGGAGGTATGTGGATGATGTGGTACGGTTACATGGAGTTTCAAGGTCCATAGTCTCAGATAGGGATGCACGGTTTTCCTCATGATTATGGAGAGGATTGCATCATGCCTTTGGCACCCTGCTACGTCTTAGCACTGCTTTGAATCCCCAGACAAGTGGAAAGATGGAGCGCACCATCCAGACATTGGAGGATATGCTATGGGAATGTATTGTGTATTTTGGGGGATCATGGGTGCGACACTTGCCACTGGTAGAGTTTTCCAAAAATAATATCTATCACTCTACCATTGGTAGGGCTCCATTCGAAGCCTTTTATGGGAGGCCATGTCGCTCACCTGTGTGCTGGGCAGAAGTTGGGGAAGCAAGTGTTCTTGGCCCGGAGGCGGTGCAGAGAACGACAGAGAAGGTTCAGCTTATACGGGAGAGGATGAAGGTGGATCAGGACTGAAAAAATTCATATGCCGATAGTAGGAGGATACCCTTGGATTTTAATGTTGAATACCATGTTTTCTTGAATGTCTCCCCTCAGCGTGGACAACAGAGGCTCGGCAGGGGGAGTAAGCTTTCTCCCAGGTTCGTCGAACCGTTCGAAGTGTTGCGGTGGGTCGGCGAGGTGGCTTATCAACTGGCATTGCATCCACTGCTGTAGAGGGTGCACAACGTCTTCCACATGTCCCATCTTCATCAGTATCTGCACGACAATTCACATGTCCTCGACTGGGGAGAGCTACATATCAGAGACGATGCAACGTTCGTGGAGCGACTAGTGGTGGTCGAAGGTCGTGAATAGAAGGTTATTCATGGACGATCTATTCCTTTGGTTCGTGTGTTGTGGAGGCATGGTGGGATTGAGGAGAGTACATGGGAACAGGAAGCACAGATGTGTGCCCAGTACCCGGAGTTGTTTTGAGTTTTGTTCGGTTCTGCTAGTATGTGTTGTGATGGAACGCTTTACTTGTTAAATATGGAACGTGTGGTTTTCCTTATTCTGTAAATGTGTGTGAAGAGTCTTGAATTGTGGGTGGGGAAGTCTTGAACCCTAGTTAATATGTATTAAAGAAGATGTGCCTAACCCTATGCGGGTGAGTCAGTGCCACCCAGAGTGGATAGTATCTTAACATAGAGGAAGGGAAACCCCTCACCCACATGACCAGATGGTTTATTCCATGTTCTGTGTGGTTGCACAGGGGGAGAAGAGCAGTATGATTGTGATTGTTCAGGGGATAGATGAGGAAGGGGTGTTCTTTGGTGACATGGAGGTTTACGCCAAAGAGGTATCTTTTGAGGTGGTTGTTCGGACCCCACTTTTCTTCTGTTTTGGCTTCGATTCTCGAGGGCGAGAATAGTTTGAGAGGTATCTGATGTAATGGCACAGGCACACATGACCCACTACTTTTCCAAAACTCGGCTCCACCGAACTGATGCCACTGTGACGGTGGCACCGGTCTCGGTGGCACGGTGACGGTGGCACCAGGAGGGTGACACCGTGACAGTGTCCCCGTGAGCATGACAATGTGAGGGTGGCATCGTGAGGTTGACACCGTGATGGTGGCACCGTGTCGGTGGCACCTTTTCCTCTTTGTTCTTTTTCTAGTTTCCAACTTTTCCACTCCTGCAATGTATCTTTTGACGTAAGGATGATTTAATACCCCTTTCAAGGACATTTAAAGCCCATAATTAATACCTAAAAATCCCATGAAACCTCCCGATGGGGGATATTAAATAAAAACTTAATATCATCTTGCATAAACACCTAAACCATGTGGGAAACCACGATCTGAATTTGAAGACGTTCAAAATTTCCATATCCCATAACAATAGGATCTCATCTTTTTATATCACACTAGAGTTTCTTCCGTCCCGTCGTCAGCTGGATTTCTTTCTTCTCCCTAGTGCACCAAGTGTCCCTCCTTCCCGAGACTTGTGGTGTTCCTGTGCTGGAGTTTTCTGCTTGTCCTTGGAGTTCCTGACGTTCCTCCCCTGCAATTTGTGCATCCCCTATTCCTGGCACATGGAGAAGAACATCGATTATTGATCAATCATGTAGGGATTTTTCCTTCGTCTCTCCTTAGTGTGTATCATGCGGGGTGGGTACGCTATTGTTGCATTGTGGATTGAAGGAACCAAACATAATGATGAAAATTAATGGACCTTTAAAGAATGAAGGGGGTGTGATCGATGTTCTGCTGCTTTTATTTACCCTTGATTATTCATGTTGTGAATTGTGCGGGCCTATGCCCACTAAAAAGCATGGTCATTGGTGGTATTTCCATGTGCACTAATGAACCATGTCTTCTATGATGATTAAATTATCATATCATGGAAATTGGTTAATCACCTAAACTCGATTTTTAAATGGATGCCTAGTGAATATAAACCCTTGTGTGATCACCTTGGTTAACCAACAGAAAAAGAATCTAATGAATTACATGCTTGAACCTGGAAGTTTCCTGATTCTATTTTGGTAGTGGTTGAGTGTTCCTGCTACATGCTTATGAGGGAAAGTGGGTGAGGATGACATCCTCCATTGTGGTATGGTTGTTGGTTGTGAATCTAAAGTCGTGTGGTTGCTCTGTTGTGACACGAACTCGGGTGGGATCGTCTATTGTTGAGAAATCATTGGTTCATGGTTTTGGGGATGTGGGTATATATCTCAAGTCTTGATTTGGTTCTAGTACTTTTAGGGATCTCACTAATCCCCTTTTTTGTTGTAACTTCACAAGAGAACCGGGTGTGAATGTTTAAGTTGCAGTTTGGATGTTTCTCTTTCTCTGGCTTGCATTTTTGCCTATTAATTTCCCAGTATTGTAGAATTCACCTAAATGGGATTGATTGGACATGAAAACAAGAATGATTTAAATGGGGAACTGGTTTTGGGAATGAGTTGTGGCTCGACCATGAGTGTAGTGTTCTTATGAATGAATATTCACGAGGCTGTTTGAGCCTAGGTTGGTCTTTGGAGACCCTAGGCTAGGATGAGTGCTTATTGCCTATACATATATCTGTAGCTCTTATGTTCTTGTTCATTCCCCACACAAGTTGATCACTTTAGTACCGAACACCCCCATTTCATGGGGGAGGGTGTTTTTTCCAACACTCCTATGAGTGGATGGTTATTAGCTCCTTTTCTACTCCCATTCCCAAATATCCCAAGACTCATCGGGCAGGCTGTGATGGCCTGAAGTCCATTATTATCCCAAGAATCTTTGGGTAGGGTAGTTGTGGTGGTTAGACCAGGTGTTTGTGGGTAGTTTATTCCCCATGTGTCTTCGGGATGAGGCCGAGGTGTCTTCAGGCATGGCAGTAGTTGTTCTGACCCAGGTGTTGGTGGGTGTGGTTATGCGTGGTGGTTGTGGCCCAGGTGTCTGTGGGTGGGATGGCGGCTGTGGCCTAGGTGTCTGCGGGCGGGATGTGTAATTGTGGCCCAGGTGTGTACGGGCGGGGTGTGGTAGTGGGACTGTAGTGAGAATGGAGGGATTGGTTCGATGCGTAGGATGTCTTCAATAACTAGTGGGAAAGTGGAGCGGGATACCCAAATATTGATGTGTTATTACTATACATTACATGACTAGCATTATTTGGGGAGTGTGCCTTGGTGAGGCTTGGGCGGATAGTTTTTCTTGTTAGGTGCTTTGGTTCTCTGTTTTTTCACGGTGAATTAGGATGCCTCCCCACTTGTGCACGAGTGTCCTTGGTTTTCCCTACTGAGTATACTTAAATGCTCTCCCTATGTATATAAAACTGCTTTCAGGTTTCCAGGAGGACTTCAGGGATCATGCAGGACCGTACTAGCTCGGACCTTGGGGCAGTTGCTATTGTCATTTTATATATTTTTTTGTATTTCTCCTTTGGAGTTATTGTGGCTTTTATATTTTACTTTTGAACATGCATTTGGGAATGGTTTACTTTCGGCTATACCTTTACTTTCAGCTTTGGTGTTGTTGGGGTTTCTATCTTATCTCCCGATCCTATAACAATAAAAAGGGTAATGCATTCCATATGGTGTGTGATTCTATACCCTTGGTTCTGGTCACCACTCCGAGACCTATCGAAGGCAGGTATCGGGGGTCATTATCTCTCCTTCAGCTTAAAGAAGGAAGGGTCTGGAAATCTGCTGTCCCTTATCTTTTTTTTTGTGAAGGCTGGTCATGACAAAAGGGGCCAAGGATTAGTGAACACAATTGAAGAGACATTTAAATTCACTCAAAACCCACAAATCCATTTTGAAACCAATTTAACACCATATTCACAATTCACATAACACATTTAAAAAATACAATAAGGAAGATCACGTGCAACAAAACCCCACATTCATTCAAAAACCAATTTTCATCCCATTTATACAACAAAACATTTTTAAATCATACTTCAAACCTTTCACCAAATCCATTAAACTTGTCTATAAACAATAAAAAGGATGTACAGATGCAACACAATGTACTTTTTTTTTAAGAAATCTTCCAATACATATAGATTTCATATTAAATTGAAAAAAAAATTTAACTTAAAATAACGATTTGAGATGAAGAATGAGAAAATGAGATAGAATCCTTTGAAAACCCAAGTTTTAAATAAAAATCACTCTCAAAGAAAATTTACATTTATTTTCCCATCCAAATGTACACTCTATGTAAATATATATATTTCCACATCCAATGAAACCCTTTATAAGTCCACAAAATAATAAAAACTCATATTTTAAGAAACACCACATATTTTACCACCAAAAAACGAAGCGAAAAATAATTCTCAAACCACAAGAGTCAACAATTCCCTTATACAACAATCAATTTACAATCCAACCACAATACCAAAACATAACCAAAGGGAAACACAGCTCAAAGCACAAAATTTCTCATTGATAAATATATTGACATTTTATCAAACAACCTGTGTTCATATAAACATATACATATTTAAGAAATACATTTGGAAACATTTAACACCAACTTCCCCTCATGAAAACACCATAAAAACCAATAAAAACATATCAAAATCATGTGAAACACATTTATAAATTATTTAATAACACCCCAAAAACATATGTAATGTGTTGGAAAAGAAATGGATGGAATCACCTGCCTAAATGACATGAAAAGGAAAAAAACTCTAGGATAAGAATAACAGATCCGGGAAGAAAAACCGCACACCCCAATATCCATGGAAAACAAAAGGAACATCAACCTTAAACCTTAGGGTTTATCCAAGAGATATCCCACAAATAAAAAACCAAGGAACCAAGAGAGGAATGATAGAAGAGAATGAAAATGACCAAAAACACAAATAAACTTACCTAGGAACCTTCAAAAAGATTCAATGGAAGAAGGGAAGAATTGGAAGATGGCCTATGGTAGCCTTATAGTGTTTCTAGGTTGAATAAATGAGGACAAACCAGAAATAGGGTTAAAACAGTAAAGGGTAAATAATTGAATTTAATAATTTTAATGATATGAGAAACATGCTTAGTTAGGCCACAAGGTTTGACAAACCGTGTACTAATTGTTGCACACCCTACTAAAGAAAAGGGGAACCCCATATGTTTTTTCCACATAGTATTTGTATCATTGCACCAACTATACAAAATTATACAGTCCAAACTGAAGAACCTCCCACACGGTTTCCGCACAGTTTTCTCTAACCGTGTGTAAGATGTTTGCAATTCCCTGGACACTAACCATCAAGTCGTACAGATTTATTATCAAAGCCCTGCACGGTTGATGTCATGCCATCCTCAGACCGTACATTTCAAAATCATCTGGATTAAAATTAAATGAAAATATCCTATACCTCAACAAGACACATGGTTAACCGTTAAACTTTGCTCAAGAAAAAAACTCACATAGAACTTTCAAAATAATGAAATTTAAACATGGAAATCAAATCAAACTTCAACTGATTGATCCAAAACCAAGAATAGAATAAAATAAAATTAATATTTTGGTAGGTGTGTGACATTTTATTTGAATCTATAATAATTTTATCAGCATTCCACATTTTACATTTTTTAAAAGTGGGTTTAGGAATGAGTAAGAATACATATGCATTTAATATAAATATTATAAATATATTCCATGAAAATATAACATTTTATATCATAAAATTTTAGTTTTGTGGAAAAATTGGATACTAAGATATTGTTTCCACTTATTGATGAAAAGTTTATTATTGTGAGGTTTCTTACCTAAATATAAAAAACTCAAAAGTTTAATTATCATTGAATTTAAGAGTGTGAATTATGAACTAAAAACTAATCATTCTGAAATGTTTAATATTGCATCCATTTATTTGATATGAAAGGTATGTTTCAGATAACATTAGGGATTTTGATATATTTATATGAGATTATATTTTGATTTATAAATTCCTTCACTAGATAATAATTCTATGCCGAGTTAAAAGTTTAAAGGAATTTATATCACCTTTTGATGTTTAAGTTATTGGATATTAAGGTGAAAATGATATTTCAAGAGTCTTTAATTGATTTCTAATAGATTTGTGAGGAATGTATTTCCTATAAAATTAATATGTGTTTATTTAAACGTTATTTGTGGAAGAATACCTTTACATTCTCTTAACCTATGTTGAGAGTTATGGAGAACCCTTAGGGTTTATATGATCATTGATATTGAGGTAATTATGAGTTATTATAATTAGTGAACAATTTTTTATAACATAAAATCCCATTTTACTGAAAATTCATTTAATGATTAGAGGAATAATGTTATTTCTGAATATTAATACAATTTTGGTGATCATTGTATTATATTAAGGGATTTTATTTGTGAAATACATGTTGAAACATGTATTGGAGGTATGTGTATTTTATTGTGTGTTTATGGTGTTTCATGATGTTTATATAAAATATTATCACATCTTAGAGATTATATAACGGTGGAATATAAATTTTATATATGTGAATCTAAGAGTGATTAATATAATGTTAAGATAAATTTTATATATATCTTAGAATCATTTGTGATCAAATAAAAATAATTATTGGGTTTAAATATCAATCAAGAATATGTAACAATAGATATGTGTATAATTATTTATTTTGAACACTTGTTATTACTTTTTTAATTTTTTATATTAAGGTATTATATATTTTTATGAAGGTTGATTAATTTTTTGAATTATCTTAATCTATGTTAAAAATTTTAGTTTTAGTTAATTTATACTCATGGGATGAATTTCTTGTGATACTATGTGGAATTATGTGATCTATTAAATGGTGATTTTAGTACATAATGTATAAAAATGATCTTAAATACTCATCGTTTGGGGAATAAGATAAGACGTTGGAAGAAATTAAATAATGGATGAAATTTTACTTTTCAACTAAGTTTATGAATTATTTTTAATCGAAATGGTATTAAAATTACTAAACTCTTGAAAAAAACATAAAATATATCATGTTACATTCTCTTATAGGGAATCGATTTTATCATTCAAACCTATTTGTTTTACAGTTTTGTGGTCATTGAAATTCTCTTGATCATTTAAATTATTGTGATCTATGATCACATTCACCATAAAAAATTATTTATAATTATTCCTTCCTTCCATTTTCATATGTTAACATCCCACTAATGTTTTATTTTTTTAAACTGATTTATGTGTTATTACATATTTCATACATATTTCCAATTATAAATTTTCAAGAGAATGTTTTATTAACCCTTTTCTTATGTGGGATTTCATCAAAAATATTTTCAATATTTGAACATTTTATTTTGGGTTTTGATTTCTAATTATAAGGTAAAATATTAGTAGTCTGAGAGATAATTTTATACCCCAAGAGTTTTTTTACAGATATGACTTTGTTCTATAGCATATATGACACACCACTGAGCTTAAATGACCAATGAAATATTATTTTTTGAATATTACCATTATAATCTAATTATTAAATTAGAAGGTATGAATTGGATTAACTAATTTTTTAAATAAATATAAATATCCTACTCAGTATAATAATATTAATTAAATCACTAGAAATATCTACTTTGGTTTTATTGAAAAAAATTATTCTTCAGAAATATCAATTTCTTCAAAAATGTTTTTATTTTTTATTGAGATAAATATGATTAATTTCATGAAATTTAAAAAAACACTTGAACATAATTTTTTAAATCATAATATAAATATTATCTTAGGGTGAAATTTTAGAATCTTTATGAAATTATATATTTTTCTACGAATTGGGAAAAATTATGATTTTTCTAAAAATATCATTTATTTTCATTAAATAATTTCATATAAATATACAACTATATTTTTATTTGAAAGTAATATGACATATGGATCACTCTAATTATGATCATATAATTAATTAAATAAGAACCTCTAATTTCCATGATTCTGGTATGAGCTTATTTTTATGCTCAAAACACTATTTTTTAAATAATGTTTCTAGTGAATAAATTTAATTTATATGAATTTATTAAAATATCCCAAATAAATAATTTCAATAAAGTGTGTATATTATGTTACTGTTTATATAAATTTGTATTCATATAATGATTATTGATATTAATAGAGGTAATATAATTTCATTTATTAGATGAAAAATGTAATTTTCTTAAAACATTCTTTTTGTGGAGCTTTGTAGGATTAATATAAAATGAATTTATAAGAAAAATAGATATTTAATTTTTATAAATGAATTCTATATTTGAAATTAGAATATTTGATATTATTAAATAAGGTGAACTAATATTTTTTGAAAATGAATAGTAATAACACTAAAGCTTTGTCACCATTGTAAAAAAGGAAAAATTTGTTAACCTAGTTGAAAACTAAGTTCTAATGCCACCATTTATAATCCTCAATATTATTTGATGATGTTATTTAGAAATCTATCACATTATACTTGATATTAATTTTTTTATGATACATTTTTCTATGAATGTTTCCTATAAATAATTTAAGTGAAGAAAAGGAAAAAACCCCACTCTGTTACTTTTAAGAAAATATCTTTTGTGTTCATATAGGGAGAAAAAAATGGTGTGAATGAATATTAATAATTATCTTAATAATAATGGAATTATTTTCATGTATGTAATAATTTATAATTATTTGTGACTATATAAATACTATAAATAATTATGAAATTTAGAGACAATATTTATTGAATTAATAGAAAGATAAAATAAATGATATTGTATTTTTTTTTAAAAATATTTATTTAATGAATTATTATTTAAAAATAATTTTTTTGGATAAATATAATTTCATAGCTAATTATAAATGGAATATATTAAAAATATAAATCTTTATATTGATTTTTTGAAAGGAAAATTAAATAAATAATATACAAGGAGAAATTAATAATATTTTATGATAAATAATTATTTAATAAATGATTTAAAATTCATGAAAATATTATAATATTACTTTTAAATGGTATATGGTTGATAATATCAACCATGGTCCATTTATTGGATATTTTTTAATTTTTTTGTAAATTTCATGACCCCTAAGTGGTAAATACGTTTTCAATGCAATTATTGTCAAAAGTGAACAAATGGGTTAAAAAATAAGATAAGAGTGATAAAATCACTTAATTATGTCAATTTTTTGTTGGATTATATTTTTACGAATCATTATAATCTTTTTTATGATTCTATTAAATTCAGATCCATTTTGATATTAATATTAAATTATATTAATTTAATACTTCAAAAAATTATATGAGTGCCCCTCCCTTCTCATATAAATGTGAACCTCTTCTTCAATTTTCATTTCACTTCATGAAATAGTTGGTCTAGCCAAACCCATATCTAATCCATTTTTATTATACCTAACCACATTATAGAATCCTTTTCTTTAATCATAAAACCATCCTAGGAATTCTTTTGGTTTAAACATTAAGAGGGTTCCCGAATAAGAGGTATAATTATTAATAAAGTGTTTATTTTTCTTTCCTCTTGTACCTCTTTAAAATATAAATCAACCATGTTGAAATATTAAAACATTTATCCTCAAAATATTTTTACATTATTATGTCAATATAATAACACATATTGTCTTATCTTTTGCTATATAGAAAACAAAACTGTTGATCATGTGTGCAAAGACTACCACCTTCCGAACAAATTTCATTTTTTTCCATAACCTATTCTTAATGGTGGACATAATCATAGAATAAATATATAGATTATATACATGATATTTTCATAATTTTGAAATTATATTATATCATTTACTTTCTTACATTCTTTTTGTTGAATATTGATAATGTATTTTTCCCATATCTGTGGAATAATGCCTCCATGAAGTGATGTGATTCATTTTTAGCCACCACATCACATGGATCCTATTTATAAGAATATTTGAAAAAATAATATTGTATCTATTATAATATAATCAATCTAAAATTCTAAAATATTTCTTACCTTCTATCAATAATGATCATTGAAAAATTTAAATATTTCCTATGCATACGTTCATACAATCTTCTCTATGGTAGTAATATAGTTCGTTTTTTATAATAATATAATATTTTTGGGTTTAAATGTATAATTTATGTATAAAAAATATAATTATTCCATGATTATTATTCTGGTTGTAGTGAAATAATAATCTTTTTTACCATTTTCATCCTACCAAGGTCCATTTTGATATATGAGTCGTATATTTTCAAAGAATCCAACGTGAAATGAACTGATTAGGTAATTTTATATATCATGTAATTAAATAAAATAAAATTAATATGAAACATGAAATTATTTCTTGATAATTTAAATAATTAATTTTTTTTATTCATGAATATAAAGAACACACATTACGGGTTGGACTCGAGTCGAGGGATTTTATTTTAAAAATCAGTTTTTAATATTTTCTTTCCATATCTTTTAATTACATGTACATATTTTTTAAAAATAAACTACTAATGTATTTATATGTATACAAAATAAATTTAAATGAAATTTTATGTCACATTTTTTATTTTTTATAGACTTTTGAAAAATAATAATTTTACAAAATGTTTTGACTTTCATTACAAAAGAAATAATGAATGTGTTATTTATCAATATACAATAAGAATTAATTTTCCCACCACTATAAACATTATTTTATTTTTGGATTTCATTACAAGATATTAGGGGTTCTACGATGAAAAACCTTATTTTAAATTGTTCTGTGTATTTTCAATGAGGCTTTTAAAAGGGATTGTTATCTCAATATCTTGAAATGATTTCTTATGGGTGAAAGAGATATTCTAATGAATGCAATGTAAAAATAATAATACATTATGTTCTTTTATTATGTTATCATTTTTGTTCATTTTTTATTAGGGTAGACAGTTTTTTTATAATCACACTATGGGTGAGTTTCTGATATCTATCCAACAAATTAGGTAAAGTTAATGTTTAAATTTTACCATAATGGTAATTTTATTTTTAAATAACAATTTTTTTATAATAGTGAAATTTATTCTGGATATTTAGTCTATTTATAACTTTGAAGGTTATTCCATATTAGAGTGTGATATTATGTTTATTCCTCATGTTACTAGTATGATTTTTTTATTAATGGTACAGTTTTTTATGTTATTCTAATAAGCATATGTATTTTGAAAAGTATTATATAATTTTTTAAAATGTGTATCCATTTGAAAAAAATCATGTGTTTTTAATGTTGTCAATTAACCAATTATGAGTCTTATTTTTCCATTGTGAATTCTTAAGAAATGTTTTGTTAAAATCCTTTGGAATAAAATTTGATTTATTGGGTAATAAAATGTTTATTTTAAACATATAGTTTATTTTTGAAAAGGATAAAAATTGTCATTATTCATGGAATAAGGGTTTCGTTCTTATTTTTTTATGTCCATTGATTTTACTATCATGATCATCCCAAATTTAATTTATTTTTTGATAAGTTTAATGGTTTGTTATGGAAATGTATGAGGTCAAGATGAAAATTCTAAAACTATGTCATCAAAGGAAAACATGTGGTATAATAACTTTTTTTAATCAATGGATTAAAATTTTAAGATTCAACTATGTGATGTAATACTTATTTAGGTAAGGGTTATAAACTAATTCTATAAACCCGAAAATCATAATGTTCTTAAAATGTTTGAAAATGAATCCTAGATTTAAATCTAATGATTATGAAATGTTTAATGCCAGGTCATTATAATAAGTTATTATATAACAATATGTTGCAATTATACCTCTAATCCAATATGATGATGGTATGTGATAGAGATATTTTTACGCATTATCTCAAAAATTTAACTCAGTTCTCCCATTTAACATTTACTAAGAGGAAAATGTTTTCCCATTTTTACTATTCATAAATACTAAAAATAAAAGGGAATTATTTACCAAATTTCAAAAGGATTATTCTATATATGAAATACATATTTCATTATTCAATTGTTTGAGTTATAAGAAATTATATTTAATATGAATTCATAAAACATAATGAAACATAGTTTTTAGAAAATTTCATTTTTAAGTATAAAAATGATGTTCAAAAAAATAAAATATATATTTGTCTCATATTGATTTTTGACACTATTTATAATAAAATTGATCATATAATTCTTTAAAACAAAATCTATAAAAAAATTACACATTAAAATCACTTATTTTGATGAAATGATATGATAGTTTCAAAAATATTCAAAAAAATCACTATTTATGGAAAATTAAATATTTTTTTTGTCAAAATACAAAACATATTACCCATATCAGTATTGAAAACATTATTTTAAAAAAATCATCAAATAAAATTTATAAAAATGGTAGATATTAAATATAATTTAATTGTAAAATTTATAATAAAAACTATTTTTGAACAAAAAAATATTTCCCCTAAAAAGACATTAGTTTAAATTCAAAGCATATCGGAGGTGAATTAATAAATACATTTTTTATCTAAAAAAAATTATACATAATTCTTATAATTTATTTATTACTATTCATGAATCAATTTTAACAATTAGATTATAATGTACAAATTTAAATAATAATATTTTTTACATTATATGATAGTTTTATCAATGAATGATGTTGGGTGATAGGAAATAAATATAGCATAATATTTATTTAAACTATATTACTTGTGTCTTATTTTCAATACCATTTTAAAAAAATTATCATCGTAATTTTTATACTGATAGTTATAGAATCAATATTTAAAAATACCATTTCTGGAAACCAACAACATATAAGTGGATAATAAATCATTAAATGAAAATAAGAATACAGAAACATAAAACATGCCTAAAATAACACATAATTGGGTTAAAAAATTTGAATAAAATTTTTGATAACTAAAAATATTGAAATAAAGGATAACAATTTCTATATAAGAATAAAAAATTAATACAGAGTACATGATATTGATTAATTGTATGACCCAAAACCATTATTTCTAAAGGGGTAAATAATAACATCAATTCATTATAAAAGATGATAAAAGGGTAAATTTATTATTTCATTATCATTTTCAAATAATTGAAGGAATATTTATACCTAAACAAATAGAGCATGTGAAAATTACTTTACATGATTTCTTTCCATTTAATATCCATAATTTCATCCTTGAGATTTTGGTCAATTAAAATATAATTATATCTCATATCTTACTCCATTAATGGATAATCAAAATTATTTTTTAATTCATTAACCCATAAAAATAACATTTAATAGAGCATATGATCGACAAAATATATACTAGTAATTCATTATTTTTTAACATATTCACCAAAACCAAAATCGTTAACATATATTATCCAATTCAAGTCAATTTTTATTAGATGAAAAAGTGGATTAACCTCAAAAAAAATAACACTGTTTCTCAACATAAACCATTATATAAATAGTTGACCTTAATGAACCTTCAAATTAGGTCTATGAAATTTGTAAACAAATTAATCTAAAAAAATTGTTCACAATTTTTTGGAAGGAATAATTTATAATTTAACCCTAAAAACAAAATTTATCTTATAATTTCAGAACCATAAATGTGAATATCATGATCATATATTCATTATAAAAATTAATAATTAAAAAAATAACCCAAATAAAAATAAAAATGTTAAAATCCTATATGGTTCAATAAATCAACATTATCTCCTTTCAAAAAAATATGTATACCTTAATATTAGAATTCTTTGAATGTAGTGAAATTACTCAAAATTAAAATTAATCACTATGTCACCAAAACAATGTTTACTCCCATGGTTTTCAAAACAATAAATCATTTCATACAAAAATATTATAACCCATTTGCCTCAATTATTTATATTGATAACATAAAAATTATTAAACCTAGTTGTTATAAAAAAGTTTCAACTTATTTACACAATGCATAAAATCATTCTTTCTAAAAAACTATTCACTAAAACACATAATAAACCATTGTTATGTATTCCAATAAATAATTCCCAAAATATTATTTAATCATCGTAAAATCATGTCAAATAAAACCAAAAAATGGGATATCATTTTCTTTAAAATTATGACTAATCATAGACATGTCAACCCATGACACATTAGGTTTGTCCCATATCAATATGGAATATCATTTATTTCTATAAGATATATCATCTCATTTATTCTAATAGATCATAAAGATATTTTTAATTAACTCAATATTTTCCCTCAGTAGTGTCTAGCTTGGTGTATTGTCTTTTGGAAAAGTCAACATACTCTTTATTTGATCAAGATAAAACCCATTATACAACATTTTTAGTTGGTACCCCCATGGGAATCTTTTCTATTGCTACATTAACTTATCATTATCATGAAATGGATTCATTTACATGGAAAAAATGAAATAATTTAATTATTAATGCTTTGTGATATTACCTTATACATAGGCATATCTCAAAAATATATAATTGAGTTATGTCCTATAATATATTTTTTCTTAAATTCTTTTCCAAATAATCAGACGTAATATCCTTTATTAAAAAATATGAAACCCCCACATTTGTATCCCAAAGTTGTTATTTATCTTACTAAATTGGAACTTAATACAATAGATTGAGTCCCAATTGATTGAATAGTTTATTATCCTTATGAGTATAGATAAAAAATATGAATATCACCATAAATTTTAAAACATGACACAAAATAAAATTTTATGGGATCATTATTATTTTTCCAGTATATTACTGAATTCATTCATATATCCCTTCTTGTAATCCTAGTAATGGGAAAACATAATAAATTTTGAGATTATATACACAGTAAGGGAAAACATGAAATAGATTTTGTGAAATAGTAAATAAATAAATATTTATATGTTACAAGTAAATAATATTAAAATATTATATATAAATACTATAATAAAACAGAAATGCATACTTGGGTGAAATTAAAAATAAATAATCACATAGATAGTAATATTAAATTTCATAATTATGGATACATAGTTCTAGAAATCATAATAATACCATCAAGTGCTTATATACAATAATAATATATAACTGCGAAAGAATGTACAAAATTCACAATCTAGTTTATCTCATGTGACCTAAAGATGCATAAATAGGTTACAATGGTCCCCTAGAGTCATATAATAAGTTTAATTATTTTATCATATAATGGATATTCAAAACAATAGAACACCTAATAAATATAAAAATTCATATAAAACTAGAAAATGAAATTTTATTTTTTTAACCATTCAATAAATAGAACAAAAAGAGCATAAGTCATCAATATTAATGTTTTGGATGGTATCAATTGTGTTTTTCCCTATAAATAATAATATACGTAGAAGGAATTTCACATAAATAAAAATATATTTGAAACAAAATTGGTATATTTAGTGGGGAAAATATAATATTTTTCTTGAAAAAACTTAATAAAAATTTAAAAATTTCATGAATATATTATAAAACCCATTGTTTAAAGGATACTTGAATACATATATTAGAATATTGATTGAGAATAATAGTTATAACATTGTGAAATTCCATTTTTTTGGTATACATTAATAAAATGATTCCATTCATAAAATTGGTTAGAGTTCATAATTTTATAATATACTTCAAGATTCTTTTTATAATATTAATAGAAAGTCATCAATGTGTAAAAAAAAAAAATAAATCATTGTTGAATGTTAAAAAAAATTCTTAAAATCATATTAAATAAAATATAGACTTATAAGAAGAAATTTCCTACAGAATAAATCTATTCATTCAATCTAATGTGTATATATATAGAGTAAGAGGATAGAAAAAAAATAATTATATCAATAATTTAGTACTGAAAAAGAGAATATATGTGTTTTATGACTAAAATATCATATAAATCCCCCATTAGAATCATAATCATAAATAATTTCTATGAAGAATGAGATTCCGTAATAAAATCTTAGAACATTTGTAATTACTTAATAAAAACATAATAAGAGAGAAAACAATTTATAGATTTTTAATTCCCTATATTTTCTATAAAAATAATTATAATACATATTCATTGGTATTATATATACCAAAAATGGAAATAATTAGTTAAAATGTAATATATCTTATTGAAGTAGAAGTGAGATGAGGAACACTTACAACTTTAGTAACAATAAAATGAGAACACTTTTTATGAAATTATGAAAATTATAACATTAAATACAATTAATAATGAAGGATCTAATTTCTTATAAGTCAAATGAGTGGTAAATAATTCTCATAACCATAAATATGTGTTTAACAATGAAATATGTCCCAATGAAACAATATTAAGATAACCAACCCTCTTCTCAGGTCTAACGAGCATTGTATATTCTATTAACATATTTTATAATAATTTTAAATATAATATAAATTTATAATGTCATCATGTTCATAATTATAATACCATACAATTTTTTCTTATAACATCTTATCACCCTTTCATTAACGAATATTCATTATCATTGTAATTACAGGTCTTAACCACTTTTCTTTTTACATATATTTTGAATCGATAGTTATGATCCATGAATATTGATCATGGATAAATCATTACCTAAATGTTAATCAATACATAAATTTATATAAATTTGTAGGATCATCCATTAAATTAAGATATGAAAAATGAAACAAATTACTTCATGGATGTGGTTTCCCACACATACGCATGTGTCACGTTAATTGTTTTTAATAAATCGTAGAGTGATAAGGTACATTCTATCATATATTTAAAAATATCATAATTATGTATTAAATGTAATAAATACTCATTAAAAAAATATTTATAATCATATATGAAAATTGGTGCAAAATAATGTATTACACTATATATGTTGATGGTATGTTGTACATATACATGATAAATATTTTAAATTTCCATATGATGGAAAGGATAATACAAATTGTAGACCTATCACCATATTAAATATCAATATAATTATGGTATTAGATTCGTTATTTTAGGATAAATATATTATATTTAGAGTAAGGTTAAGGTAAACATTCATAGAAAGAGTCTATAATAATGATTATCTTTTTGACGAGAAACCACCTTTAGTCATAATGTCTTCCTAGGGTCACTTAGGAGAAGAAAAAAGGATCAAGAACAATGGGAAATAATATTGGAAGGTATTAGGAATAGTATTTGATAATACAATGTATTCAGTCCTAGTGAATAATGGGTGAATGTTGGTTCTCTTTAATATGTTAGGGAAAGGAGACACATGGAATTAAATAAAATAATTAAATGTTATATATATAATAATATCTAAATTATCCCCAAATGAACATTATATAAATTTAAATAATTATAATATTGAAATAATATAAAATAATAATATTTATATATTTTTATTTTGTGTTTTAATCAATATGTTTTCATTTACCTCCTCATTAACCATTTTAACATCAAATATTGTAGTAGTTTCTTTATCCTTTCTGTGGAAAAATTGTATGATCTATGGTAAAAATTTGACAAGATATGTTTCATAGATAATTCTTTGAAAATTATCCCAACCAATTGTTCTCCTAGAATATATTTTGGATATTTTAAATAATAAATTAAATGTTTTTTATCATAATATATCATTAAAGTAATTTTTGGTGTTATTCATTTCGTTTGACTTAAAATATATCATGAGTGAAATTAAATTTTAATATAAAAATATTTTAAATAATTTATACATCATGTATGAAAATAAAATTAATAAAATATAAAAATTCATCAATATAATTATATTTTTACTATTTTTCAAATTATATAACATGCTTTCCATACTCTATGCACAAAAACTGTTTTAGAGTTGTGTTATCTATTAAAGTAATTATATAATCACTAAAAAATAGAAAAAAATTATTATCCTAAAAATAATTCAATTATGTTTGTCAATACATTTAATATTTTTCAATAAAATCATTTTATCCCAATGAATGAATATACGAAATATTAAAATCCCAAATTCCACATTTTGAATTTATTATTTTCATAAAATTAGATAAATGTTATAATCAAAGTAAAGTTGAAATATATTTCAATATTTTCATATATAGACTAGAATCGATCAAGAAAATTTCATAAAATATAATAAAATATTATTTCACAGTGTTCTTTATTCCATATCTCAAAGTATTGATCAATATTTCCCTTACCATAGTGAAACTATTTTACCACGATTAATATTCCAAATGAATAAAATAAATGGGAAATATTTTCAATATTGGAATATCTTGATTAAAATATAGAATTTGTTTATCTAATTTATTTTTGTATATTTGGAAGAAGTAAACTTTAATATAAATTTACAATCATCAAAAAACATATTTTTTAGATATCTTCTTTTTTAAGAATAGAAGTTAAAATTTACCAAAATCAAATATTATATTGATATATTTCTTTTTTTTAAATGAGTTTTATAAAATGGATCCTATTTTATGATAAAAATAATTCCTAAATTGAATTTAAATATTATATAATTTATTTAATGAATATAAATGGTTGTTTTATAATAGTTGTAATTTTTTAATATTCATTGGAAAACGAATATTTATTGAAAAATACAAAAAACTAATATAATATTGACATGATAATTTTAAAAATAATATTAATTTTCTCAAAAATTACAATAATTTATATTAATTAATTGTAATATATTTTCACAAAATTTCAAATAAATCTTTTTTTAAGAAAATATAATATTTAAGAAAAAAATAGTGTACTTGAAATCGAGTATATATTTACTCTGACCTAATAAATATATTTTCATTATATAAGACTATATAATCTATTTTTATGAAAAATCTGTATTCTTATTCATACATCTAATTTTGAATGTAGGTTACCAATGTAAAATTTAGAGAATTTGTTTTTTATAGTGTGTCAAAGTTCTCATAAAGCTTGATGTTGCAATCTAAGAATGGTGTCGAACACAGTAACTATTTAATATATTTTATAATGGTGCTTAGACACTATTTGTATAAATATAATAATAATCCTTCAGATTAATGATTTCCTTTTATAAAGGATTTCTTTTAATGGATTTTCTAATTGATTGTGTCTATGTATAAATATTGATTTACCATCAAGGTCATTGTGATGTTGGGTGTTTAGGGACCCTAGAATTTATATTTTAAAAATATTTATATATTTTAACACAATCACATGTATCATTTTATTTTAATAAGTATTCCCATTTTTCATTGATTCATAAAGAAAATTTGGGGCCATGGTTGACTCAAGAATGAAGATTTTAACATATGAATGACCTATGAATGGTCATCAGTAGAGATTGTGAGGGAGGTGATAGTTGGATGGTGTATTTAATAAAATAAGTAATTAAATTTTATAATTTTATTAAATGGAATAAATCTAAACCACTATATATATATCCCATTATAAACAATTGACAAGGACAACCATGTAACCCATTGTAGTATTTAAGAGGAAAAAATTCTTTTTTTGTTTTCATATTGGGGTTGGATGAAAAATTGAGAATAGATTGAGGAGGATCAATAGGAAGAGGATGCAGGTATAATTTTCATCATTGGGGAATAAAGTCTTCATCAATGATTAATACTAAATTGAGGTAGGGCATGTTATTTTTTTATTTATATCAATTCATTTAATCATGCATTGAAAATTTATTAGAATTGATTTTTTGGGATTTTAAAATCATTAAATGTGCCATGACTCTATAATTTTACTAATTCGGTTATTTTTTTCATGTATCACATGTTTTCAACCATAGATAATCCTTTTCATGGTAACGTTTTCTAGTAATTCTTGGAAAATGAAATATTTACTCTGTTCTTGTGTATTTATCCCCATGTTTATTTTCATTATTTATCGTTGCCCCATGGGGTCGTGGTTTTATATTGGTTGAGTGAGTTAAAGCATGATCAAACCTATGAATTTGTTGAATTTGTGTTAAAATGATGAGGATTTTGATTTAAGTAGAGATTTCTATAGATTTTGGGTTATTCTTCATGGATCTGGAATATGGGTTGGTGGAATGTGAAAGGGGTGAATGAGATGCCCCATGGATCAATGGAGGTTTATCAAATTCTGATTTCCATCCACTAGAGATTGTATATCAATGGTATGAGGTGTTTCCCTATAATATTAGGTTGGATAATAATGATATTCATAACAACCAATGTGGATTTGTATCTTCTTGAAAGCCCTTGGAATTCTATGAAAATCACAACAACATGGTGTATACTATAAAGCACACACAAAGAGTACACTCATATCTGCGATGACTAGGGTTTACAGATGAGAAAAATATCACATACCATGTAGACCCACAACAAGCTATATGCCCTTGTGCCCATGAGTCATTATGAACTCTAGGAGAACATGGGAATGGACACAACCAGACACACATCCACTTCTAGAATATATAGTAATGACCATGTGCATGGACATGGCCAGGACGCCCAATCATGGCCATGTACACAGGGGTGGTACTATGCTCACTAGAATTACTAGAATATTATAGGAAGTTATTGAGAATATAGGACACACCAAGTAAAACCTATAGATGTCATATAGGGTGACATTTCTTCCCAATATATGTTCCTGGGAAAACATAACCAAGAATCAATGTGAGTTCACATTTCATGTGGACCCCAGACACTCAATGTATTACCCCTAGAAATATTTTAATTTCATATCTCTATCTTAAAAACCCATATTTTTTCCCATGAGTAGTATATCATGATTATTTTCTTGTATAGAATCATATGGTGGCCTCAGGTATAAAATATATGATATTATTTATATAGTTATGATTAAAACACTTATATAGGTGATGCATGATGAATTATGTGATCAGGGATTGAGCATCATAGTGATGTCGAGGTCGGTACTCCATGGTCGCCCCTGGGCATGGGCCCTCTATTATCTATACATAGGAAGAGTTATTACTCCCCCACAGTATGGAATGATTCATCTATCTACTGAGTGTTACTTTCAGGTCTTCATGCTTCTATATGTAGAAATAGTTGTGGCATGCTTGGCTGTGGAGTGCAGTAAGGAGGTGTGGGATACAACACATATATACTTTCAAGTTTGTCTGTGATGTCGAGAATCAGATATGGACTTTTGGAATTGCAAGCAACCTCATCAAGTTTTTTTATATGATATGTAGATCCCCCTTATGACTTTATCAAAACTCTTATGAGCACATAAATAAATATATTAGGATTTATTTTCCATATTATTTTGGGTTTACATGAAATTTTTTATATCCCTATATTACTCCCTTTTTTGGTTAATATGGAATCATATGGGGTATGTATATACATATCCCTAAATTGCCATTTATAACCTTATTCATGTATATTGGATATGAATGGAAGATCAAAAATGAAAATATTGGATCACAGAGATACTTTTGGTGCATATGCTATGTAAAATGGATGGTTTTGGAGTTCAAAATCTGGGCTCTCTCAGTTTTCCTTTATTATGATTTTTTTTCAAGTTCATAATTAATTTATGTTTGGGTGTGTATTTTACCAATTATATTTAGGGGAATATTATCATTATCTGGTGTATTACCATTATTTTATTGTATAAATGGTTATAAACAATATTTTTACCTTGTTATTAATTCAGTATAAACAATAATACATATGGTTGTGTGAGATAATATGGGTACATAGGCTAAGGCCTCCCATTTCATTTATTCATTATCATTGATTATCACCATACCATAGCCTAATAAAAGAAAGGTTGGGGTGGTCACACATGGATTTACACCAGCTAGGTGGGACATGATGTGTCAAGTCGTGATAGGTTGGTATTATACGATTTAATCCTCGGGTCATTGTCGGGGTGGGACCCATGAGGATGATTTGATATGGAATTAGGGAAACAGTTTACATGTGTATCGTGTGTGGTTTTCAGGTGAATTGGAATGAACTTTTTTTGTGAATATTGACATGTCCATTCACTAATAATCTAACTAATTTCTTTTCTACTTTTAATACTAAGAAATTGGTTGTATGTATTATTATTAAATTAATTATATATGATTGACTCTTTTGACTGTACTTCTAGAGTTAGCTCCCCATATATATATATGTCCATCCAAACATCCTACATCTTGATCAAATTTCGGATGCCTCCTTCAAAATATCCATCGAGGTGAAACACCTCCATGAGGGCAGAGAGAAGTTCCCCCTCATGTGGATCATTGGATAGTATAAGTAGTAAACGCTAATAATGAACGCAACCTTAGTTATATCATCAAGTTCCAATTTTAGAGATGGTTAAGGATAAACTATAAGGTAGATCCTTAAGAAATGGTTTATTTCAATTATTTATTAATATGAATCTATAGGCTCTTTTCAACCCTAAATAAATAGATAGTTTCACTATAAACCATTTTTATCCATAATGATGTTGGGAGATGGTGGATTCTGATAACATAATCCTATGATGAGACTATTCCCCCATGAATGTATTTCTAGATGACATTTCTCAGGAAGTAATAACCCTCATTCTTATTATATTTGTTGATTCATGACCTTCTCTATATCTTGAAGGGTGACATGACAGTTTCTGAATAAGGTAAGATGGTAATTGGCCTTACCCCTTACTCCCTGTATATGGTGTGAGATTGTTTTTTCTGACATAAAATATTGATGAGGATATTCATTGATACATTATCTCTATTTTACTCTCCCTGTTCCTTCCAAACAATACTGGAGTTATAGAGAGGGATTCGGTGACTAAGAGATTCCTAAAAAAGGGCCACATGGGTGTCAGATCTAGTGGTGGGAATTTTGTTTTTAGGGTGTCTGTATCAACTACCTGATGATATACATTTAGGAATCAATATAGTAGTCATTCTAGTTATTGTATATAGATTTGTGGATCTGTATCTTAGGGATTACATAGATTACCCAACAATTCAGGATAGTGAAGATGATATTCTTGTGATTTGGGGGTCACATGGTATTTGATTTTCTAACCCATCATATCGATCTCGTTAAAGACATAGAGAATGGACCACCATGATAGAGAAAATTCATGATCAAGGATCTCCTAATCATGGACAATAAATCCCCAAAGAGGTAGAACATATATAATACCAGGTAAAGATATAGTGGGAGGAGATGATAGGGTGGTGAGATGCTATGAGAAACTTCCACCACCACTACCAAATAACCCACATGAAACTCATAGTCCTAGCAGTTGAGGCTATCGAAAGCTTTAGGCTTTTGAGTTCAATTAAATGGATACAAAAAAGATAATTTGAGCTATAACTTTTTATAATTATACTATTTCCCCAATACTAATAGATACACACATGAGTTATTCATTTTAATCCATATCCCTTTTGTGAGAGATGAAGTTATGGATTGAGGTTCCAACAAGGAAAGATTAGATGATATCACATATCACCCAATACTAAGAGATAGAACTTAGTGGATATAGATTTTCATAGGACCACCTTTTCATCATAATGAAATTTTAGGATATCATCTCATATAGGGATTGGTTCTACATGATTGAAGACTAGATTGAATTTAATAATAATTAACTTAGATGTCATCAAATTGATGGGTTGAGATTCTCATTTTCATGTGAGAGATATCTCATTCACAAATAGGTGTGTATTCTAATCACAAATTTGTAACACATCCCCCATCCATTGGTGAGTTTATCCCTTATTATGGACAGCTCTTTAGGATTTAATATTCCTTTAGTAGTAAATGTCTTTATAGATGTATTCCCCATATTTACTTAGGAATACATCCAGGGAGAGATATATACTTATTTAGTGACATTCACCTCCTGAACACAACTATATATTCTTTATCATATTTTATATTACATATCGAGATCCGAGATATGTGGGTGAAGTTGCGGGACCTTTAGAATAGTGGTTTCATTAGACCCTATGTCTCCCCTTTGGGAGATCTTGTGTTTTTTGAGAAGAAGAAAGGATGTACCATGACGATTTTCATTCATTATTGTCACCTAAACAGGGTAATGACAAAGAATATATAGCTATTTACATGTATTTATGATATATTATTCTAGTTGAGATGTTCTAGATAGATCTCAAAGATTGATATCAGGTACAACTTCCACTTGTTGAGAGTTTGTGAGATGATATTACAAAGATTGAATTTTGATGTGTCTACAGATATAATGTGTTCCCAATGATTCCTTTTGGTGTAAAAAAATGTCCCCACTATTTTTATGGGTCTTATGAATTGGATATTTCGGTTATATATGGACTGATTCATGGTTTTATTCATTAGTTACATTTCCATTTACTATGCATCAAATTTGGATTATATAGTGAATGTAAATATGGACTTTGACTTACACTGAGATCACCATTTCAATTGTAGGGCCTCAAATTATCTTTTTTAGATCTGTGAGTTTCACTTTTTTGGGGTTCTAATTTCTGATAATGTTTAATTTTTGAACCCTATGATTATTTATGTGATTATTTTTTGGATACATGCAAGTGTGTGTCAGCGGTGTAGAGATTTTTTAGCTTGGAAGGGAACTATATGAGGTTTTTGGAAAACATGTCAATTAATGATGCCCCTTAGACAAAATTATTGAATATTGTGATGTCATTTAACTGGATTGAGTTGTGTTAGAGTTCCTTTGAGTAACTATGTTTGATGGTTACTAGTTCTCCTATGTTTAGGTTACCAAAGGATATAATTATTAGGTAGCATATTATATTTTCTCTAGATATGGGAATAGTTGTTTGTTGATGTGTAGGCAAGAAGTGATGACATATTGGTTGAAGATATTGAGGCCAGACAATAACATCCACACAAATCATGAATTAGGGTTTTTAGTGGGAGTATTTGTTATAAATATATGGAGGTACTATCTTCTAGGTATGAACTTTATTGTGTATTTAGTATACTAGATCCTTAGGTATAACATCCATTCAAGATATTAGAACATGGGAAATAGGTGTTGGTTGGGTTTATGACTATACTATGACTTTGAGATAGTTTATACCTTTGGGAAGTCAAATGTGGGGAAATATTCCCTTTACAATAATTTCCGCTATCACCTAGTGGAGGAGGCGACTGAGATTTTGGATTATTTTCTACAAACCTATCTCTAGAAGTGAGGTGTATATTTACATTAGTCGATGGCGGTGAATCCTTCAATTAATCATCGTGTGAGAGAGACTCGGTTGGTGACACTAACATTGAGGTTCTTTGGGACCATATTTCCTTAATAGATGCACTATATGAATTTTATGATGGTGGGGAGAATGTCATCATTTTCATGATATGGACAGTGATTCTAGTCATTTTTTGTGATGATTTGATGATTGATTTTAACACTTCCTCCTAAGATCAATATCCTAGTGTGTAAAATATGTATAGGGACAATAAATTATAATTTTTATTGGTTGTAATGAGTTGAATAATATTCTAGTCTATCTCTCCATTTATCAAATGTCAATTGGTTAAGATAGAGAACCAGGTTTCGGCAGGTTCGATGTTTCCTCATGAGATACTAGAGTGGAAATGGTGATGGATGATGAGGGAAACAAATGATGTGGATCAGATCATCGACATATGATCATCTTCTTATTTATAGTAACTATAGGTCATGTTTTGATATCTAGAGGTGTTACCCTCCAATTTCAGGTTCTCAAATGATGATATTCAAATTAGAAAATTAGAATATAGATCCATTTGAAGAAACTATGTTTTCTTTGATAAATCATCTGCATAATGTGTACTATGAGAAATACACTCCATGTAGTGCACTGACCATGGAAACTATTGTTTCAAGCACAGAAATACACTCCATGAGGTGATGTGCATGGGAACCACGTGATTATCATGAGAAGGGGCAGGGTGGGTGAGACACTCTATGTACTACAATGACACACCATGTAGTGTAACATGGAATCCAAATCTATGTCCATGGGAGAATAGGGATAGGTAATGAGGCGGAGAAAAATTCCCTATGGACCCCATATATTCTGTGTATGGCCCCTAAAATCATCATCCAATAAAATCATCTTTGTAAATACTACAATTTTTACCTATGAGTATTCTATTATGATTGTTTATCCAGTTATAATTTGATGGTAGCCTTTGATATGGAATTCAAGATACAATTTTAGGTGTTACCAGCAAGGCTCTTATTTTTTTAATGATTGTTGATTTCAATGATTGGGGACAATTTATTATAGTGATTATAGTATCTATTATCCCCTCTTAATTTAAGCCACAGGTCCCCCATACTATTTACATAGTTATATTTGGTACTCTTCAATATAAGGGTGTGGGTCCTCTACATGATTCATTGGTCCCTTAACTATGGAGTGCATCATAGTGGGGTTATCCCCTCTACAGATATTCTTGGGAGGTTCCATGTGATGTTGGGCATTAGAGATAGAAATTATGAACTTCACAAAAACCATCAACACTAGATGTAGTGTGATATTGATATCCCATTTCACATTATGTTTGGTTTATTCTAGGAATATATACATATATATATATATAATTTTTTTACTTCATTTCATGGGTTGAGAAGACTTGTTTTATATCTATCTATGGATCCCATTGTAGTTTTTGAGGTGTCCTATAGGAAATGTATATACTCACCCTGGAGTATACATTACCTAAAGGTATCACATCTTGATTTGATGATAGGAAAATAATTAGTGATATCTTAAAGTAATAGTGATACATGGATGCATATGATGTGTATGGTGGTCCAACATATAGAAAATGTGCCAAGATCTATTAGTTTTCCTTTACTAAATGTATTGTGAGGATGGGACTTAATTTTTTGTTGGGTGTATATTTTCCCCCTTTATGCTTCGTCTTCATTTTTCATACTTTCATGAATATCATAATGTTTATTTCAAGAATGGTTACACTCATGATTTTTTTATTCCTCTATTTTCTTCCAATATGGTGGTTGTGTGCATGTATATATGTATATTGGATACAGCATCCCATTTCATTTATTTCGTCTCAACGCTTCTCTCTAGCCCCTGGAAATTTGGTGGGGGGATTTTGTTTGTCACACTCAGAATTCGATTTAGTAGGTGGGCCTCGGTGGGTGAGTTAATGAAACTATTGATCATCCCTATCTTAGAAAATTTACTAGAATCACCTAATTTTTTATATTTTAAATAATTTCTGATAGCTTCATTATCAAGCTAATTAATTATTCATTTAGATATAATTTACCAATATAATAAATATATAAATCCTCAAGAGTTTTCTCATTAATTGATCTTTCTTATCATAACATAATGTACAAATTAACCATAACTCGGTTCTTGAAAAAATTTAAATTTTTTATTTTGGATCCACAATGAATAATATAACAAAACATTATTGGGATTTTTTCATTACATATTAAATCAAGAAATATCATTTTTTTATGAAATAGTATTCTCAGTTTTATATATTTTTAGAGGCCAACAAAGACTACAACTTATAAAAGTAATGCATAAACATATCCTAAACTGATGATTATGGAATGAGGATTCATTTTAATTCAATTTAAATTCATGTTTATGTAGTACTTCATAAGTGAAGACATCATAGTTTCATGTTTACACTATAGAATTCATTGTCACGTGGATCCACATGATTTTTTCAACATGAATGATGATGTGTATATAGACAATATATTATTCTTACAAATATATCATATTTTCTTATATTGTGTCTATGAAACACCATGAAATGAATATATATCTACAGGGCCACTACTTTAGTGCATACACATTGTCTAAAATTAGAAAAATATCATATATAAAAAACAACATTCCATAATTATAGAAAATGTAGTTAATAATCACATCCATTAATATTATGAAATCTTTAATCACATTAGAAAACATTTAGTAATTTATTATAAAATAAAAACTTTCTTCGCTCCTCTCTCAAAAAAAATTATTTCAAAACACTTATAATATTATTATACCTCCATCGACTATATTGAAATTCTATTCATCATTTATAATTAGTCTTCCAAACCATTATCTATTAGAAATTAATTATAATATTTAGCATCCTAGAGGTATAGTATTTCTTCAAGGGTTCGTTAAATATTGTAGTTGTTAAAACACTCAAATCAGTTAGAAATTAACCAAATTTACAATAGATATTAAATTTATTTATTGTATACAACTTTTAAAACAGTGAAACAATATTAGATATCATATTGACAAACATATCACCCATAATGGGCTTAACAACATACAAAAACTGTATTATATTGAACATGGTATCAATCCAAGCTTCCAACACTTCTGAACTCTTTTCTGAATATATGGGAATCCATTTGAATATCTAATGGTTTCAATGTTTTCATCTTTACCAATTATGGATTTCTGGTGTTCATGTATTCCTTTGGTTAAATGGAATCTCACTCCTTCAATCACTACTCTATCATCATTAAAAACAGACATATAGATATACATAATTTAGAAATAATAAAATAACACACCAAATGGAAATTAAATACAATTATATATATATATATATATATATATATATATCTGATTATAGTCATGTAAATAGACAAAATATAGTAATTAATACAATTATGAATGCTTTATTTTACATCATAACTTCTAATATTGAAAAAATAAATTAGTTAGATCTTATAAATATTTAATATTTTTAACATTTTCTCTATATGACTCTTAACAAAATAGGTAAATTTTTGACATTACAAAGGAGTTTTATTAGGTTTACATATACAATACCTAAAATCATTAAATCATTAAGAAAATTTTAACACTATATCTATTAAAAATTTAGTAATTCTAAAAATTGAATTATTAGAAATTTCTCACTTGTAATCCAATAAATATTCTAACATCCAACAATGCCATCTATATATTTATAATTCATATGAAGATAAAAAGGTTTACCATATATAAATTATTCTTTTGAAGTACTTTTTTATTACTATAAATCATTATTTTTTAATTCCAATAAATGTGCAAGTTGATGATTAACTAGAGATTGCTTAATAATTACATTTACATCATTTAAAAACTAACATAATAATGAAAAAAAACTCATTATTAATCAAATAATGATCCTTAAAATTCATGATTTTTTTTTTAAATTTCTAAAATTGATATAGTAGTCATATTATTCATATTCAAAAAAAATTTGATTTTATTACCATAGAAAATTAGTTCATTAAATAAATGATTAAATTATATTCTTTGTTTATGTATTTTCATCTAATGAATATAAAACATATAAAGAAGAATATATCTATAACTTATGTATGAGCTATGCAAGGTGATATTTATTTCCACTTAATCAACTATTTATTCTCTTTAAATATTATATTTTTAAACATATCTTATTTTACCTAATCATGATCAAAATATTTAACCATGGTATTTTATAAATCTTCGTGATAAAATTTTTTATAAATTTTATTCTTATTATTATAAATATCGTTTCTAGATAGATGAAATTTGTATTAAATTTACCAAAATTATTCATATATATATGTAAAATATATCCCTAAATCAATATAAATAATTTTTTTTAGTTTATTATTGATAAATATTCTCAATTTGATATGAATAATGCTCATAAAAATCTCTATCAAGACCAAATTTTACCAAAATGTATAAATAATTTAGGATATGTAATCATTTTTTCAAAAGTATCATGTTTTAATAAACATTAATCATGAACGAGTTGGATAAATGAGGTGATTAATTTATATTTTTGATGCATTTTGGTTTATATTCTATTATAAATTTATATGGGATTGATACATATCTATAGGGGGTAGGAAACTTTAAACAAATTTGTAACTCCTTGAAAATTTCGTGGGAAGAGAATTAATGTTGCATCATAAAAATCGTAGCTAATACACTCAATCCTCTAAACATGTATATTTGTTTTTATATTTTTATAGGGAATTGTGTTTTTAGAATTTAAATTGAATAAATAAATGTAAATTGAGATAAAAAATGGAATGAAATAATAATACACCCCTAGATTCAACACGAATGAATTTTCATTTCCTCGTTACATTAGTTCCCTATGCTTCACACTATGTTCTTATAATTGGCTGTACACAGTCTATTTGTATTAATTTTGTGAAATTAAATCTATCTTTGGAATTAACCGTTGATATATTCCCACCATTTTATTGGTGTATAACATCTTTTAGTCAATAAGACACTAAATATTATAACCCCATAATATATTTTCAATTCATGTTGATGGGAAGAATAAAATATATTTTTGGGTTTGAAAGGAACATGTTGAAACTGAATTGGAAAATTATATCATCCACAAACACTACTAAATCACCCATGGAATAAAATTTAAATATGTATAATATTTCCAAATAAATAAACATAAGAATCATTTTATTTCATACATATTGCGATTATTTTTATATAAACTCACTATTGAATAGAGTTTTAGGTTTCATAGTTATGAAAATTTAAAAAAATAGATGTTCAAATTAAAAGAAATAATGAATTTAAAGTGTATTAATAATAAAATATATAAATAAGACATAAAAACCATTCTATATAAATCCATGGATGAAGGAATTGGTCTAGAAATTCCATAATTGGGGGGGATGTTAAATTAAATAGCATCGATGGTCATCTCCTTCATCCTCTAAAAAATTATTGTTATATAGATCCAATATAGATCACCATAATATAAACTACTTAATGTTCGGGATTTCACTATATGATAATATCTCAAATATTACGATGGGTATAAATTTTATCTTTGATCGCAATATTTTTTGAAGACTAGAGAAATGGATACATAGATATTCACGTAGGATTTTACCTAATTTTGGAAGAACTGAAGAATATTGATATTCCTTAATCAAAATTAGAAATATTTTTTATAAATTTCAATTTAATACTAATTTAAATATTTCTTTCAAATATGGGGTTAGTGGATTAGAATGTCATTGGAAATGACTAGAATTAGTTTCCTTGGTTTTATCTCGTGTTTGACATATTTGGATTCCTACCTGCATACCATATGTGAACATTAAGGGAAATGGGTTATTTAAAAACTTATAAATTTTATTCAGATATGGATGAATCTTCCAGGAGATCACTAGGAACAGTAGATTCATAAGGTAGACATTCCAACAATGTTGAATTAATCTAGAAAATGGTGATTTATTCTTACACAAACTCCCATTATTCTGATGCAAAGGGTGTTTTATGACCCATTATTATTACGTATATATAGGATGATTCATATTCCTTTTGTAACTCATTAAATTATTCATCATTGTGGGGTATGTATCAATCTAATAATTTTGATGAAATTAGTTTTTTTAATTATATTATAAAGAATTAATGTTGCATAAATTTAAATTTTTAAATTTTTATATTCTATAATATATAATATTTCATTTACCTAATAGACAATGATTAAGGGAATGTTATTTTTTGTAGTAACTATAAAATCTTATAATATTTTATATTTAGACTATAAATTCAATATAAAATCGTGAAATTATAATTGGTTGTTTGGAGGGTTCCATGATTAATTATAAATATGAGTACATTGGTAATATGTGAAAATTTTAGCTATATAAATTTTTCTATGTAAGGGTCATATAATATTACTAAGACTCACTATATCAACCATTTAGTATATTTTCACAATGATGTTTTATTATTTTTCTTAAGAAACATTTAACGCCCTTGGAATTATCTAGTGATTTTGTTAATGGAGAATCCCATTCATTTCATATATGATTAAGCCATTTATGCTATATTATTCTTTAAATTTTGTAGAAAAACTTTTCATTAAATATGTTCAATACTATTGATTCAAATTGCTTTATTTTTTTTAAAATCATATATTTTATAGGCTATTAGCTTAGTTGAGACAAATACATTGCATTTAAACTATGTGTATTCAAATTTTTATGGATAACATTTAAATATGTAGTAATATAAGAGTATTTAATTATTAATAGAGGTAAATAAAACATTTAACATTTTATTTATAACTACTATACCCTAGATCCCATAACCATGTCCAAAAATCATTGTATTGCATGTCTTAATACATATTCTTTGAACTCTAGGTTATAGATCTAGTACCAAGGGATAAAATAAACCATTTAGTAATCATATTTACCTCAATTACATAAATCAATGAATAATATATACATGTATAAAAAAATTATTTTTTTAAAATTCATTAACTCATAATGGAAATAATATATGTTTTACAAAGCTAATAGTGAGTAATACGACAATTAGATGACAAGAAAAAAAATCTTGGATCAAGATTACCTCACCAACTCATTCTATTGTATCTTTAATATAGATATATTATTCTTCACTATTGGTGTATGGATTAATAGATTTTCATACATTATTAAAAACAATGTCAATATGACCCACAATGAATATACATATTTGATGATTTGAGAATCTATAATATATCCTAAATTCCAATAAAAATATTCATTCCTATAATATCTTGGTAAATTAAATTCAAATAAGAAACTTATATCAATATAATATTATCAAATACAATGATTTACTAAAGAATGTAAAAAATAATATATCTAATACATGACTATCCACATATTTAAAAATTATATTTTATATAAAAACTATGTAACATTGTATATTTTTTGATTTCATTTATAAAATATAAATGTGTTTATCCCCTTTGAAAAACACCCCTTGGTATCATATTTCATTAGAAAACTCCCATTTTTTGAAAAATCTAAGGAATAATCTATTATTTTATCTAGTACACTGAGGGATCTCAAAATTCTCATGTCACACAAAAACACAATTTATTAAAAAAAGACTCATACAGTGGAAATTTAGATTAGTTTTCAATCAAGTAAATCATTTGGTTATTTAGAAACTACCTGGATAAATTTTTTCCTATAGTATACCAAAATCGAATAGTTAATATACTTGTTATCTTTTTTACACAATGTCTCATCCATTTATAAGTTAACTCCAAACTGTTCTGTTTACTATAATGATAAGGGATTCTTCACCTATCATATCAAGTTGTCCTTGATGCTTCTAACCTTAAAAAAAATATTTATAAATATACAGTATTATAGATTAGTTTCATGGGTTTCATATCAATTCTCATAAAAATCCATTTTTTATTCCTAGACATACACCATACAAGAATATCTAAACAAATTTTTTTATATAATTATTTCAAATCCAACTATTCTGAGGGAGTTTTCAAAATATAAATTTAAAAAATATATATATTTAAAATAATATAATATTTTCTTAAAAATTTAATAATCATATAATTTTATGTTATAATAAATAAAATGTGCACGAAAGGATTATCCAAGATTAAAGAATGTGTGAAAGCCACCTAAATAGAAGATTTATTCCTGAAATCACATTTACTCCAAAATTAATGTTCAATTCAGGGTATAATATTGATTCTTTCAGGATAAATCCTTGATTATAATTAATTTAGTGTCCAATGGTCATGAAACAATATATAAATTAATTTAGCATTACTAGTGACTATTTTTAATACCATTATGGAATTAATGAAATTATTACACACAGGAGATTTGATAAAGTATAATTTTTTTAAATTTTAGAAAAGATCACTCTTTCCCATTAATATAAGTGGTTAAGGGTGTGAGGAACATTTTGAGGGATTTTGGGGATTATGTGGATCCTATAGCACTAATATATGGAGAATTATCATGAGGCACACTATTATCATGTTATTAGTAATAACCATGTGGCTCAATCATATTTCCCAATAAGAGGAGGTTTTCAATTAGATTAATCATTCACATAAGGCCTCATACTATGTGGGTGCTACAATAAACTACAGTGAGGTACCCAGGCTTCACACAGTTTTATAAAATGATTCTTATATCCCACTCAGGAAGTGTTATTTATGTAATGGAGGCACATTGTTGGCGTAAATATTTGAAAATGTTGTCACTACACCATGAGGCCCCTGAAAATGGGTGAAAATTCAACTTTTTCATTTCCACCATTAAGGAATAGAATCTCTTTCCTCCCCTAATTTCTCATAACCTCCCCCCACAAGGGTGAAGTTTTACCTTATCCACTATTATGATTTTAGATAACTCCTTATTTGGATCTCATAATAAAGTGTTGTTTGTCACATTAGATCCATATCAGTAAGCTATTAAATCATCATCCTTCATTTTATTTTTTATCACACTTTATTGAATAATAAATTTGTTTGAGAAAATATGACCTATTTTTTGTGTATTCAGATAATTATTCAATTATATCTATTCAATCTCGATTTAAAGGTAGATATTGGATGAGTAGAGTACTACCTATCAATGGTAAGTTTATATACCTTTTCTCGAATGTTTTTGAGTTTATACCTTGTTTTTAGTGTTCCACCTATTGTACATTATGGGATATCTCCTCAAATTAATAATACTTTAAATTGATTATTTATAACATGATTTGAACATGTTATAACACCATTTGGTTAAGTCTGATGTGGTCAACCTCATCCCATACCACCCCTGCGGTGATTTAATTCTATTGATTATTATTATTCCACCCTTATGGTGAATTGTTCTCTACAATTATTAATGGGAGATTAATGTAAATTAAAATATTTATTAATAGTAAAATTAAATTTTTAGATCCATTTCATTTTTTAATTAAAATAGAATTGAAAGAGAATAAATTATATTTTTGGACTAAAAAGGACAATCCCTTATCTTATACAAAAGTACATAACTGAATTATTGAAGGGGTATGGACATTAACATGGACCATTAAACCCCCTTTTATAGAAATGGTTTATGATAGAAATTATTGTAGGCCACTAAAATAGTGGTATGGAACCAAAATCGTTGTATGACACTGATGACTTATTATATTGGATGGCTTAGATTGTTAACAGGATCTGAGATTCTTGGTGTACCTCTACATGATCCTTGGGATCAGCCTGAATCTATATATAGTTTTCTATGAATATGCTCCATGGACATGAAGAGGACTACATGGCCACAGACCTAGTCTTCTTGGACTATATATTTCTATATTATATTTTGTTTTCAAAGTATGTGATATATGGACTCAATGTGGATTTCATTATCAATGGTCCTTGGTTATAGCTCTAATAGGTCTGATGTGTGACTGTTTAGTGTGTTCCATAGCTGGTTGATACTTGATATATTGGTGTAGGACATATATAATGCCTTACATTATTGTAAAATCATTCACCAATTCTATATTACATGTTTATAGTATGTACTAGTCTACTAAGTTGAATAACTTATTCATTTACATCCATTAATACTTTTATACCTACATGCTTCTTTAGCTTATTATATATATATATATATATATATTGAAATAGACTCCAATAGTGGTGACCAACAAAGTATTTCTTACACCTTGTTCCTGCCATCGATTGGTACCCATACAGACATTAGGATTTCAGGTAGGTATAAAGGGAATGGTCAAACCTTTTATGTCAGATTCTTCAATCCTAAGATGGAGCACATGAGTAGTGGACCGAGTTAATGCTTCTGGTGATAAAGGATATTTTTTTCGTAATATGTTCATTTAATTGTATAGAATTATGAATATGCATGTTTCTATATTTACCTAGGTATCTCTCTATTTTTTCTATAAGTACATGCCCATCTTTATATATATGGTATTGGATATCATTCATCCTTTTCTATATAAGTATAACGGTAATAATTCAATGATTTACTTATTTTGTTTTGTAATTATTATATCTATTTCATATATTTATTTTTTTGTTATTCCATTGTTATTTTCTATTTTAATTATGGTATAGCCTCCCCATAGTGTTATCATATAGCATAACAGCTGATCAGGAACCTCTAGCTTAAGAGGAGGCGCACTTGAGGCTAGGTGGATCTTAGGTTTGATTATTGATTATTGAACCAGAGTATTGATGTTGTAACTATTACCAGGGGTTTCTTTTTTTGTTTACTATTTAATATTGGTATATAAGAGACTATGAAAGTGGTGGAATTTTTTAATGGGCCTCTTCATGAGAGTAGTTAACCCACATGCAGGGAAAATCCAAATTACCTGGAAATGGGATTAATGTTTTGAATTATGTCTATTATAGTTATACTGATTCAAACAATAGGTGAAACACATTAATTTTGGTGGTTATCATTATTATTGTTCATTCATATTCCTATCCTTGAAATATTATGTAAAGAACATAGTATTACATGATTCATTATAGGCACATGAGGAATCACATGAAATTTGTGTTTCGGGTTGTTATTTGGAATGAGTAACTCAAGAGGGGGTGGATTGAGTTCCTAATAAAAAATTCCATTAACTATTATGCTAAAATAATATCCCTTTAATAAAAAACCAAATGAAAACTATTCAAAATTGAAAATTAATATATGATCTATCCTTTGAAATGATTTCTCAAAGTGTGATTATGCCTTAGTTAAAATAATATTTAGAATTACCTTTTCTATTCAAATAAATTTACTCAAACAAAAATAAATATAAACACTATTAAAGATTAATAATCAATGTAATAGAATTATTTAGGTTAAAAAATAATCTTGGATATAGTAATAAAACAAAACTCAATAACACACCAGAATACTCAAGAGGTTCAGACTCAAGATGAGACTTGATCCCCTCCACTTGTAAATCACCCACTACATAGTAGATTATAATAATAATCAACAAGTCCATAACCTAAATTAGGTAAAAAAAAATAGCTACAAGCTATCCCTACTAAAGAGCATCTTTCATAGTTATATGTGAGAAGTAAAAAAAAGAACATGACACATAAGGACCTCCTCCACAAACACACTAGGAAGACATATATAAAGTAAAGAGAGAATATCATGTACTCTCATGTTTGGTGAATGATATAGTTTGTGTTTGATAATAGAGTAACAATATACTTATCAAAAGAAAAACAATAAAAACCAAGTGAAATAAATAATATATTAATTCTCATCCTTGTATGATCAGAATTTTTGAAGTCCTAATATCATTGTTGGTGAAACTTTTGACCATTATTCTTGAATATTGTAGAAGAATATATGATCATAGTAATATGTAAGAATGTTCCAATTGATCTCTATTAGTGTCTCAATTGATATTTGTAATGGATTCTTGGATTATGTTTTGTTTATCCTCATAGTAGATGAATCTATGAGATTGTATAAATTCATATTTTTGGTTGCACAATTTTCTATATGATTTTTAGTCAGTAATCACTATATATGTCATACATATCAAGAATAGAGAGTGAAATATGTCTTTAGGGTATATATATTAGCATTAGTTCCACAATCCTCAGATAATCTTTGATTATTCCATGAATACTTGGTCAAATTTTCTTGAAATGAAAATATTCATTGAGCCATTCATACCAAAGTCCCCAGACATCAATGGTAGCAAGAAGATGGAGGTGACTCAACATCTGTAAGTATCTCATACTAGTGGTCCCTTAGGAAGATAGTGACTCAATGTTTGGTGGTGACTTAGAATCTAATGGTAACAACACTAATGGTAGCTCATCCTAAAAGTAGCTCCTCTGGCGGTAACAAGCATGGAAGTGACTCACTACAGTGGTAACTTCTAGATAATGGTGATATGTACTGACAACGACTCCCACCTAATAGTGACTCACCATAAAACATATAAAAATTATCATAAAAATATTCATAAAATATAAAATTCTACCATACAACATGTAAATCATTAGTACTAAAACAATCATGTCTTTTATCATTAAAATAAAAGAGTTTCAGACACATTCCACATAAGGAGGTTCCAACATTCTCCCCCTATTGATGATAAAAAACATGGAATTTTATAAGACATGTAATAATAAAGTAAACCAATATAATTCAATATTTTTGTAAGATATATGTGATACAAAAAACTTACATAAAAATTAGAAATATCATAATGTTTCTTTACAGAAAATAAATGAACATGTTATCTCCCCCTTTGAGATTCTGTAAAATAAAATAACAATAAAATAAAAAGGACAAGGAAAATTAGAATAACACTAAGATATTCAATTTAATATTAGTTGAAATGTTATTGATTATATAATTAAAATATAAAAATTACAAGATTCTAATCTCTATGAAAAGGATACATCTAATCGTATTCAATTGTTAGAGGTTGGTGGAATATCAACTTTTTCTTTACCTTTTTCTTTGTCTCTATCTTGAGAGGAGACATTATTATTGAAAGATAGAGAATTGGTGGTAATGGAGGGTTTTGTTGGTAGGAGGAAGTGTCTCATGCATGAGAACCGGTCTGAGGTGTCAGATTACATAAGCTGGTGATAAACTCATTGGCTGGAATTGTTGAGGTATAAGAGAATCTGAAGAGTAATCACTTCAAATCTATAACAAAATAGCTCCATGGTTGTAGTTGAAAGAACTATTGTCATAATAATTGCTTATATTTCAATAATAACTCAACTATGTACATGTCCTAAGGGTTTCATAAGATTATTAAAATTCCTAATTATATTACATCATCTTTCAATGGAAATATAGAAATCATTTTTCTCTGCCACGAATCTTTGCAGAGAAGGTGTGAGAACCTTCAGTTGAATCAGTTGTTCAAAGAAATCCTTTATAACTAGTGGTAACCTCAAATTCTCTACTAGAAATTTATGTTATCAAACATCTCCATATTTGTATAAATTCATGAAAAATAATAGTTTATTACTTTCTTGATGATATATTTATCAGTTCTGATATCAATGGGAAACTCTCTTATTATCTTATAGTCATGTTCGCCACTATGATGTATCTTCATTATGTGTTCCTCATCAGTGGTAATATCACCCAAATACATACTAATCTCTTCTAAAATAATATTACTAAGAAAATATCAATCAATTTGTACTAGAGGAGGAGGAGGTACATATGATTTAGAGGTATCAGTATTCATGCTTTCTAACTTATGAGAAATAGAATTGAAACATTCTGAAAAAGTGGATTCCAGAACCTCTATTAAAGCTTTAAAACATTCAACTTCTGTTGAAAATGTTCTATTTTCCACTTCTATTTCTTATATATATAATCTAACTCCTAGTTTTAAATAGTATATAACCAACTCTAACAAATATTGATTGCTTTCTCCACTGAGTCCATAAATTAGAGATAGTTAAGAGTTTAATACATATTTATGGAACTAAATTACATTGAAATGATTCTATATCACCTTGTGTCATAACATCAGGATGTATAATAGATTGAGATGAATGATGGCCTATTGGTTCATAAGGCACTTCAGCCTCATCTAATCTATCTTTATCAATGGGAGTAAAAGGTTGTAACCTCCCAGCTTCATCAATTTGATCCACTAAGGATCCTTCTTCTCTATAAAAAATGTTCACACTGATCATATAAATCTATATAATCCAAATGATGTCTAAAAAAATTAGGATACTTTTTCCATTCTTCAAAATAACAAACATTACATATTTTATAAGGAATAATTGGATATTATTTGGGTACTTGAGAGGATTGTCCAACTTCAAGTACATAAATGGAGAGTGTTTGAGTTTTGTGTAAGTTATCTACTAGTTCTAATTGAACCATTTGTTATGAATGATAAAAAACATTGAATACATTATCCCCCTAACTAGTTCATTCAACATATTATATAGTAATTGGGGGTAAATTTACCATCTCAGTATCTTTAGATGGATTCCCATCTCAATTATAATTTTATACCACTAGTGATATATGAGGTACTTGAACTATTTCTTGATCATGATCCACATGATCATCGTCATTATTGTCTCTATCATTATTATGATCATTTTTATGATCATCTCTATGATCATCACCACCTTCATCATTTTGACAATCTTTAGGATTAGAATAATTGTCTTTAATTTCATTTCAATATGTTTTCTCATGATCTAGATCATCAAATAATTCCTTATAAGAATTTTCATCATGGCCATTTCCATTACCTCTCTTGTCACTTTATGTTTTGGATTAATATGTCTTATACTATGGTTCTGTAGATACTTTAGTTTATCATCATCATTTTCATCTAAAAGATATTCTTAGGTAGGATGACAACATGGTGGACTTCCAAATCCAACAAAAACATTAGAAGGAGATTTAATAATCTATGTATCACTCCCCACTTCCACTAACAAATATTCTTATTCCTTTTCCACTGATTTATCAAATTTTTCACTATCATAATTATTAGATTATTCAACTAACACATAAAGATCAGTACTAGGATCCACCATTATATTGGTTCTATTTGTATGATCAACATGTTTGAATTCATCATACAATTTTTCATTGTCTCTTACCCATCATTACATCCAAGGATTCTATCTAACATTAACTCTTTTGAAAATTTTCATTTATATGAAAAAACACCACAATTATCACTATCTTCTTATCCTTATTTTTTAAAACCTTTAGCATCTACGATAGTAGAAATCACCTAAGGATGTTTTAATAATTTTGATCTTTATCTCTTCTTGCAAATCTCATACATGTGAATCATTAGAAATATATACAGATTGATCCTTTTCCATTGATTCATCATAAACATGAAATAAATATTCTGATATTTCATGGTATTGAAATGTACTTTTCGAGGACACAATACAGGCTATAAAAATATATGCAATTTCTTACATTCACCCTCGAGTTAAGTATCTATAGGTCTCCTTAGGGAACCATATCTAGTCAATTATAGGAGAGCCTCTTCATATTTGAAAATTTCAATATCATGTGGAATAATTCATTTAAAATCCAAATATACATCATTATGAGGTATGTTTAGGCACTTTTCTCATTATTTTAAAGAAAAATAAATATCAACCATATCAATGTCACTTTTTATCACATCCTCTTTTGTTCTCAATACAACCTCGTCATTCTAATATCAATCATATATAACATCAGATAATATAATCTGTGATTTTATGTGAACATTTCCACCCATTTCTAATTTTCTATAGCTCCCAATAGTTTAATATTTCTATATATGATACATTGTGAATAGATTTACTTTTATTCTTTGACAACACAATTTTCTATATTCGAGTTTCATGAAACAATATCCAAATTTCTAGAATATACTTTTCATTTCTTGGATTGACTCATTTCTCCTAGATTCGATTCTGCAACCCACTTCACACAGTCCATTCAGATCAGTTAAAGAATCATGGGAGGAAGGATATATGATCAGTCTGAGATTAAAGAAGTGGTCTATGATTTCAAGATATTAATAGGTAGTGAATCAATTTGATTTAGACTGATATATTTATCATTTAGGGATTTCAAAAAATAAATAATCAATTTACGACAAGAAATATTTAATGAGGAAAAGAATATAAATGGTGACAAAAACAATGGTAAAAAAGGAACTATGACTCATTAAATAGTGAATCATCAATGTTGAATTTCCAATGGTGATTTTAGAATGGTGACTTATCATCATTGACTTTACTATTTTAAATTATCTATAGTTACTTTCCAAAGGTTACTTATCAATAGTGACCCATCAATAGTAACTTTCCAATTGAAACTTATGAATAGTGACTCATAAATGGTGACATTCCAATGGTGAATTATCAATGGTGACTCAAAAACGTGGCTTTCTAATGGTGGCATATCAAAGGAGGATTTCCATCCAAAAAGTATCATTCCTAATTCGTGTCTGATGCACTTTAATATTTTATAATTCAAAGGATTTGTGAATACACCAGCATGCTAATGTTCATTTCTGGTAAATTCTAATGATATGTCAAATTTTTTATAATAATATCTCAAAAAGAGATGTCTTATATCAATGTTCTTTTTTCATAATGAGATACTATATTTTTTTAAAAAAATATAGCACTTTCTTATCACAATTTATGGGAACATTTCTAAATTGTTATCTAATGTCTAGTAAATTATGTTTCATTTAAAAGGTTTTTTCATAGCAACTACATGTAGCTATGTATTATGCTTCATTAGTAGATAGTGCAACAAAATATTGTTTCATACTACCCAATGATAATATAAATTTTCTTAAAAGGTAACATGTTTCTGATGTGATTTTTTATCTAACTTACAACCACCAAAATTTGCATATGAATAATTTATTAAATAAAAATCATGTCCTCTTGTATAGAACAATATAAAATTAGTTTTATATTTAAGTTATTTGAAAATCATTTTTCAAACTAATAAGCATGAGTATTTTGGATTATCTTGAAAGAGAGCACACATACACACAATGAATATAATATCGGGATGACTAGTAGTTAGATACAGTAGACTTCCAATCATTCATGTGTAACTAGTTTGATATATTAATTTCCCAACTTTATAAAGATATAGTTTACATGTGGTACTCATGAGAGAATCTCCAATTTTTGTTCTATATATACCAAAACATTCTAAAATATGTTTTGTATATTTAAATTGATTTAATATAATTAATTATTTATTTTGAAAAAACTGAAATCTAAAAAAAAAATTAATCCACCCATTAAACTCATTTCAAATTATTTTTCTTATGTTTTGAAAAATCATTACATAGGTAATATTTAGTGGGTTGAAAAGTAATTTCATATATATATATATTTACTATTAAAATATCTTTTGAAATTTTTTTTAAAATTTTTTGGATCTGCTATACCTTTTAAAAAACTGTTTGAAAAAATGAAATATGTAATCCTACTATACCGAGCTCTTAGAGAATATTTTAAACCAAATTATTCTTTTATTTATTAAAAATATTTATGTGGAAAATGTGGATTTTGAAATCTAGGGGATTTTTCGAAAAAAACACCGTAAATTATAAATCAATTTAATAATTCATTTTTAACATCCATTTGATTTAACTTGAAACCCAAATGTGCTTCATAAAAAAGAAGTGTCATAGTAGCCTCAATTCTGGCTACATGTGAATATGTTTATTCATAATCAATACATTTTTCTTAATTGTATCCTTGTTCAACTAATCTTTCTTTGTTTCTTATTACATTTCTTGAATCATCAAACTTATTTCTAAATATCCACTTAGTTTTAATAGTTATGGTTTCTTTAGGTCTATCAACAAGTTCACAAACATTGTTTCTCTCTAATTGATTAAGTTCTTCTTGCGGAACTATAACATATAATTCATCATTGATAGTATCATTAATGTTCAAAGGTTCAAGCTATGTCAAGAAGACTAGGTGTTCAATTAGATTTATAAGGTAAGCTCTAGTTTGTGTAACTATATATAGATTTCCTATACCATCATCTAAATAGTGGTATTTATGATTCCTAATAGGTATTTCAAAAAAGGGAATGGTTGTCTCAAGATCTTCTTCGGTTTTGAGTTTTGGTATTTCATTAGGTGTTCTTACTACTTGTTTCATAGAACATTGTAAATTTTTATAATCGATATTAGAGTTGAAAAACAATCCTCAAGGTTTTATAATAAATTCTAAGGTTTATTGGTGTCTAGTTCATCAAATTTAATGTGAACAGACTCTTCCATTGTTTTGGTTCTTTTATGAAACACTCTTTAAGAATTGATGGAAGTCGAATATCCAAGGAAAATTCCTTCGTCACCAATGGAATCAAATTTATCCATATTATCCTATTTTATTTAGAATAATTAATTTTCAACCAAAAAAATTAAAATAATTAACCTTTGGTTTTCAATTATTCTACAAATCATAAGGGGTTATTTTTAGTAGAGGTTTAATTAATACTCTATTTATTGTATAATACTTTGTTTTAATAGCCTCTACTCAAATGAAGATTGTAAGATCATACTCATTATTCATAGTTCGGGATATCTCTTGAAGAGTTCTATTTCTTCTTTCTACCACACCATTCTGTTCTGTTTTGATAGAAGAATAAAATTTGTGATTATGATCATTTTGAGAGAAAAATGAATCAAAGTCTTCATTTTCAAATTATTGACCATGATCTCTTCTTAAGGACTGAATCCTATTTTCAATAATATTTTCTACAGATTTTTCATACTTAATGAATTATGAAAAAGATTCACTTCTATGAGATAGAAAGAATACCCAAGTGTATCTTGATAATTCATATACATGAACATAGAAAAAATGTTTTTCATTTAAACAAGAAACTATATAGGGTTCAAATAGGTCTATATGAACTAACTCTAGAGGCCGAGAGGTTGAAACATATTCCTTATATTTAAAATAAATCTTATGAAGTTTCCCTTTTTAGTAGGGATCATAAACTCTATCATTTGAGAATTGAGGCTTTGGTATATCTCTATACAACCCTTTTCTAGTTATCATTCTAAGTGAATGAATATTGTAATGGCCTAGTAACCTATTTCAATGCCAATATTCCTTATTAAAGACACTTAATAAAGAAATATTTTTGGAAGATAAAAAATTTAAATTAATAGAATAAATATTGTCACTTCATAAATCAGTAAAAATTATAATATTTTTAACATTAAAAACATGATCGGTATTGTTTTCAAATTTTACATAAAATCCATCATCACATAGTTGTGAAATTCTAAGTCGATTATATTTTAAAACATCTATATATATATTAAAATAAATTAAAACCTAACTATAATCACTTATTTGGACAATGCCAGTGATTTTTCCTTTTAGGACTTCACAAAAAGTGACCAGAACACCATCAAATTTTATCAAATTTTTTTATGTTTTAATACTAACCAAACAATATTTGGAAGACATACTATCTATATACCATCGGATTTTGTATGAGGATTTCATACATGTTTCCTACAAAAAAAATTTACACCAAAAATTATTTTTGAACTCAAATCCTCTTGGGTACATTTGTGTTAGTAATAAGTGATTTTGGAACCCATAATTTCCTAATTGGTTTATTATAAATAGATTTTAGGATTATAGAAAAAATACTTTATTAGGTCAGGTTGAGTTATTTTTTTTAGTATATGTTTTTTTAAAACTAGTATTGACATAAATCTGGATTTTTAATTTTTCTCTATCCTGGTTGATAACCTATGCCTGTTATATACTTGGGAGAAACTTTCATTCCTAGTATTTGAGTTAATGTTTTCTTACCATTTTTAAACCTTTCTATTCATTTCTTTAGTTATTTAGATGAAAATTTTTATTCATTTTTCTCTTTCAACAATTGATCATTTTTCACGTTTTCAATAGTGTGGTTGGTTTTAATATTTACTATCACAACATTTTTTTCTTAAGATACTTATATTTATCTTTCATCTCATGGAAGGTATCTTCCATCATGTTACATTAATCATATAGATTATTATTGTTTATTAATTCCTCAATTTCTTCATTTCTATTATTTTCAGAATAGATTGAAATGTTAGTATGAGATTTCGAAAGAACATTTTGTAACTCAGAAGTGTTTTCAATAAAGAACATCTTTTCCATGTCTTACTTATCTTCATGATTAGTTTATGAATCAGTCAAGCTATCTTCAGAGAAACATCAGGTTTCTTTCATGGTTCTCTTGAATCTTCTATCTATGTCCTTACACCTTTTTCTATATTTTAATTGTGGATAGTCAGTTGTAATGTGTATTTTCCACTAACATTCATAGTAGGTGATTTTTGAGTGTCAGCCTTTTTAAAATTATTTTTACACTTTTAATTGTTATCATAATTTCCTCTAAAATTATATTTTCTGAAGAACATATTCTTAATATAGAATTTCATGAATCTTCTAGCCATGTATACCATATATTCATCGCAATCATTATGAGATTCTTCTTCCTTTATCTTTTTAGCGTTTAACTTTTCTCTTTGTCTGGAGCTATTAGTTTTGAAGGGTATTGATATTATTTTTGGTTCATCTTCATCAATATATTTGTTCAGATTAATTTCTAAATAATACACCATCATCTTTACTTTCAATTATTTGATTGGTAGTTTAGTCACAACACAAGATTATCTAATTGATATAGATGTCCCACTCCATCTCTATGGTATGAATTTGAGAAATATCTTCATTTGATCTTTGTCTGTCACTTTTTTTCCAATTGATTTCATGGTATTCACTATTTCATCGATCCAGGTATATATTTCAAAATTTGGTTCATCATATTTCATTTTAAAAGTATCATACAAGATTTCATATGCTTTTAGTCTCGTTTATTTTCTATTTAATGTCCCCTCTTGTGAAATAGATAAGTTATACCATATTTCAAAATCATATTTTCAAGTACATATTCTATTAAATTCATTATCATCTAAGGAAAAAACAAAACATTAATATCTATACAATTATTATTTTAATCGGATTTTTTAGCATCACTCTAAGTAAATCAAGAATTTTATCATATTTTATGAAGATGTTATATTATTTTCCAAATTTCAAAACATATTATTTATAAATACATAATCATTTTTCATTTTACATTGAGCATAATTTTACCATTAAAATAAGGATGTCTATCGGTATCATATATTTCTTGTCTATTATCCATAATGAACTAAAATTTAGAATTGAAATAAATTATAGGTCTTTAGAATATAAATAAAATCATAGATTAAATGTTAATTTAAGAAATACACTGACACCAAATGTTGGTTGCTGTGAGTAACTCAAGGGTCGGGTGAATTAAGATCCCTTTAAATATTTTTATAATTATTAAGCTAATATAAACTCCCCTTAATTAAATGAAATTAAAAAATTAATCAAAATAGAATATTGATATAAAATTTTTCCTTTTAAAATATTTCACAAAAAGTGATTATGTCTCATTTAAAATATTTTCAATAATTACCTTAGCTTTTGAAATAAATTTATAAAGAAAAAAACAAATAAAAACACTATATATAATTAATTATCAAAATAAAAGATTGGTCTTGATAAAAAAATCTAATATATGGTAATAAAACAAAACACAATAATACATAAAATAAATAAGAATTTCAGTCTCAAGAATAGAATTAATCCCCTCCACTTGGAAATCACCTTATACCAAATAGATTATATTAATAATAAAAAAAATCTACAACCTGGATTTGGTAAATAAAAAAACTATAATATTTCTAGGATAAAAACCCCTTCCACAGTTATACATGGGAATTAAAAATAGGACAAGACACATAGGGACCTCTTATAGAAATACAATGGGACGACAAATGTAATAGAAGGAGATAATATCATGTATTCTATAGTTAGGTGTAGGAGAAAATATGTGTTTTCTAACAGAGTAAAAATACACTAATCAAAAGAAAAAAATAGTATGAGTAATAAATAATATAGTAAGGATCAATCTAGTTTGCTCAAAATGTTCTAAGTTCTCATATCAGTTTTGATGAGGATTTTGAGCTTCGTTCTTTTAAATTGTTGTATAAAAGAGGATTATAGGAATTTGCAAGAATGTTCCAGTTGATCTTTTTAGATGTCTCTTTCAATATATATAATGGATTATGTGATTTTATGTCGTTGATATTTATATTAGATTAATTAGTGAGAATTTATAGAATAACAGTTATTGTTGAAAAATTTTATGTTGGATTTTTAGTCAGTAATCAATGGATATGTCATGCATATCAATTATATAGAGAGATAAATTTCCTATACATGAATATTTTAGAATCTTTTATAGGAGATCAAAAATCCATGGATTGAATTTCACTATTTAAAAAAAATTGTCAAATTTTCGATGGATGAAAATTACCATTGATCCATTCATACCCAATTACATGGACAACAATGGTAGCCAGAAGATACCAGTGACATAAAATCTAGCGGTATCTCTGACTGGAAGTACCTTAGGATGACATTGACTTAGAATCTAGAACTGACTCAGAGTATGATAGTAATATTCCTGATGGTAGCTCATTCTAGTGGTAGATCCTCTAGCAGTAACAAGCCTGGAAATGACCGGCCTCAACGGTAACTCCTAGCTGACAGTGAAAAGTCCTGATGGTGACTTCTGACTAATGGTGACTCGCCATGGCACTTAGTGTAATTATCTTAAAAACAGTCTTACAATTTAAATTCTATCATACAATATTTAGATCATAAGTACTAAAAGAATCATGGTTTGTGGTTATTAAAATAAGAGAGTGTCAAACATATTCGACACAAGGAGGTTCCAACACATGCCAAATTTATTAAAATTAGCATTTCCTTGGTCCATTTTTTCATTCCATAACTATTCTATTTTTAATCTAACTAATTTTTTAGGATAAATGAGATAAATAATTGGTCAATTAAAGTGTATCAATCTTCCTAAATGAAATTACCCATATGGAATACAGGTGGAACCTTAAACTGTATAATTATGTGTTGTTTCTAACCTGAAATTATTAGTTTGTTGAGTTTAATTGTTAGTGGATGCTGTTAATTTGAGGCCAATTTCAATTTAAAGAGTGTGGTTTCCTCCATAAATTAGTAAACGTGATCTATGTGATTGAACCATTGTAATGGGTTGGTCATAGTTGCGTGATATTAAAATTGTAAGATATGAATCTTAAGAAATTATATATTTGGAATGATAACACATCTAATTGGACCATGATATATATATATACATTAATAGATAAACATTTACACTTGAATGAAATGTTTTATATTAAATAGTGTTTCTAATTGAAATTGAAAGGGTGCCATTCTCTATAACATTCAATTGAAACATTATATTCTAGAAGCCTTGATGGGATATATGTGACTTTTCCATTAAATCAACCAAATTAGTGGGTAGTGGGGAGTTATCAAGAATTTTAGGTATTTATATACTACCAAGACCTAGTCATAGGAGCAGGAATATGTGTGTGACTTTTGATAGTATTCCTTGTACAAATCTTATTATTTTTAGTAAACTATACTTTTATCAATTCTTATTCTATGGATTTTGTTGTAATTGTAGATATATTCCACTATGGATACCTCATTTCATGCGCCAAGGGGTGGGGATGAATAAACTCCATAGGTAGTTTTCATGAGCCAGTAGTATTACCATTGTTGTACCACATGAGGAAACCAAAATTATACCCATACATGGCCCTAATTCCAAATTTTTAGTGGGATTATTATGTCCCATTAAGACCATGTCAGGATCCCTAAAACCTTCCCATACTATGGAAGAGTTTTCACAAGAATATTTGTAGCAACATATGCCCCTTATTTCATTGGATAGTAGTACATATGATACAGATCCACTGATGAAGGCGATTATTATAATTTTTAATCAAATTATGATTCCTTTAGATAGGTGGGTCAATATTACATCTTAAATGAATCAGGATTCATTGAATATATTATGCGATGATTTTTCCAAGGATGATTAGTATCAGGATATGGTATAGAGGTATTTATTGATAGATTATATAAATTATTACTTTCATAATTTCTTAAGGGCTCACAATTCCATATTATTTGTGATCCCATAGTATGGAGATCTATATGTTATGGATTTTTTAGTAAATTTTACATATATTTAGACTTTATTTTCTCTATATAGTGATAATATTTATAGAGATATATTTTTTGAGGATGGGATTATATACACCATATGATATTATGTGGGAATTTTTTTCGACCATCATCACTAAGATAGTGAACTAGGGCCTTATTAAAAATTGTAACCTTAGTAAAGATAGAGGTATGGGGCATAGGGACTCAATCCCCCATTAAAGAAGTAACTCATCTAGCAGTTTGAAGAATCTTTTTTCATTTTTAAAATGATTCATTAGTAGAAATAGCAAGTTCATGGGGAGCCACATGATTTTTTGTCAATGGTATAAGTTTGGATATATAAAGACCTAGTGAGAAAGATCACCAGTTGAGGGCATAAAATATTATAGAATAAGAATATGTTTATGTTTTTAGAACACTGTGTCAATTTTGAGTGGATGTGTATCAACATTGTCTCTTTATTCAAGAAAATGATTTTTATATCTACTACAAGTAGGGTGAAGGAGAACCACTAGTAATACAATCCTAGGAGGTGGTCATGTCCATGGGATCTATAAACCTAAATTATAGCCCTATTAGAAGGGGATCACTCATGTATTTTAGATAGCATCTTAGGTCCACAGATTGGGATAGGTATATGCATTACATCTCATCCTTATATATAAGAGTATCGATCCATTTACAGTTATAGGTATTGTTTTAGTACCCTCTACTTTAGTATCTCCCTTTATTTGATATAGGTACATCCCACTCCAATATATCTACGATGAAAATGAAGTGTCTTGTAATTATTATGGTGTGTATTTTTTGGAATTATCACACATGATACTATGTTGAGAATTCAATCAAAGAGTTTATGCCTATGAAAGAAGTGTCCTTTCTGATAAGCAGATATCATTTAATGTGAGTCCTTTTTGTTCTTGAGACAATAGGTTTTCACATCAATCAAGGAAAAAATAGGTTCCCTGTCATTCTTATAACATTTAGAATCACCATATGGTAACCTTTACATCGCTATAGGGTGATACTTATATACACAAGGGTGAATGGGATTTCTATTCAAGTTGATCTTCTTCTGATCATTGTGGTATAGAGAGGAGACAACCTAGATTATAAAATTTTTTATAGATGATCATGGAACACATTTAGATGATTTAAGAAAAGAATTATGTTGTTTTAGGGAATTATTTCTTGAAAACAATACTAGGATTCCTCTTGAGAGAGAGGTGGAGTTTAAAATTTAGGTTGTTCTAGGAGAAGGATCGAAAAACATTCTTCTTTATAGAATGGATACTAATGTTATTACTAAACACAAGAGGGTTGTAGAGGATATTTAAGCTAAGGGTATTATATATCCTAATACATACTCTTGGGTTTAATCTACCATTTTCAACAAATGAAATATGTTAACATTAAAATTTTCCTGGATTACCATCGGTTGAACCAACTTATAGTTAATAACCTGTATTCCCTACCACATATAGAAGAATTTTTCAACCTACTATAAAGATTAAGGATTCTCTCTAAGATCAAGTTGAGTTTGGGATACCATCAAGGCCAAGTAAGATCATCAGATATACCATGTACAAAATTCCATGGGAGATATAACTTATACAAGTATTTGGTCATGTTGTTCGATCATATGAACACACTATAGATATTCATGGCTATGATGAATATGGTTTTCCACCCATATATAGATTTATTTTTCATAGTCTTCATGGAAGACATATTATATTATTATCATACTCTCTATGAACATTAAAATGATTTTTATATCACAAATAATACAAAAAGAGAGAACCAGTTATATGATAAGCTCAGCAAATGTCTCCTTTTGGATCGATTAGGTCCACTTCCTGGGTCATGATATCTCAAAGAAAAGAGCATCATTTGACGTAGAGAAGGTTATACCTATTGTTTCCTGGGAGAAACCCATAAATAGATTTGATATATAGGTTTTATTGGGAATGGAAGTTTATTTATGTGGTTTCATTCAATATTTTTCAAGACTAGATGCTCCTCATAGGGGCATTAATAATAATGGTATGAAATTAATGTGGTCATACTTGTGTGAGAGATCCTTTCAAGTGGTGAATGGAATGATTAATTAAGCACCAATTCAGGTATTTTTGGAGTCTCGAATAGTCTATATGGTTTATAATGATGCGTAGGGAATTCGGTTGGGATCTATTCTGATGTAGGGATATGGATTAATGATGTATGGGTTACATTATTTTTGGTCTTATGAGCATAATTACTCATCTCATGGTCAAGATCTATTAAATATGGTTCATGCCTTTCATTATTCGATGATCTTTTTACTCATAGAACATTTTTTTGTACACAGGCCCAAGAAATCAACAGAAATATAATTTTAGGGATTGAATTGAATCTCAAAAAAAAATATGGGTGAAATATATATAGAAATTTGAAATAGAGATTACTTGTGTTCCTAGAAAAGTTAATGTTTTTTTGATGCATCATTATAGAATACTCATAAATGGGCAATTAGGAGGCTGGTATTGAGTGGTAGTTCTTGGGTCTATTTTTTTAGATTACTATAGAGGTGGAAGACCATATGGGAGATCCTATAATAAAATATTTAATGGGGGCCTATAGGCTTCTGGATATAGTGAAGATGAGTCAGTTCTCCATTCCCAAGGGTTTAGTCCTACTTGAGAGCGTTTAGGTGCAGACCCGCCTCTTGGATGAATTATTGAATGGGATGAGGTCCTACACGTTCACATGTGAATCCAGGTTCTAAAATACATATGATATAAACTGATGTGGGAGTCTCACTCATCTTAATGGGTGGTACATACTTTCATTATAAACATGTATTTTGATTTAAGCCACCAGTATTGGTTTTTAATGATCAAAAGTGAGATAGATTGTTTCCTTAATCAGTGCTCATCTTGTTATCATGTGAAGGTTAAAAATTAATATCTATCATGGACTCCATAGGCATTTTTTCTTTCTGAGATAAAATTTGATAATATCACCATGGATTTTATAAATTTCTTACCAATATCACCTCAATGTAGTCATTTAGTATTAGAGATCATAAATATATTGAAAAGGTCCCTCACATCTTATGTTCTTGAGAGACCTTTTTAGTGGATCATCCTATGAGGCTATATATCAAGGATTTCATAATATTCCACATTATTCAGTTATCATTTATATCATAAATGGATACTCAGTTTTTGTAACTTTTCTAGTAAGGATAACATAAGACTACTAAAAAATAGGTGTATTTATGAATAGCCTACCATCCACAAAGTAATGGGAAATCTAATAATATGTTTCGGATATTAGAGGCCCTGATTTGAGCTTGTGACCTTGATTTTGGAGGTTCTTCAAAGAAACACCTACAAATCACAAAATTATATTACATTTAAACCCATTAAGATACAGTACAAATGGATCCTTACAAGGCCCTATATGGTAGGCCATGATGTTCACCCCTATGCTAGTCAGAGGTAGGATAGGTATTTCAATTAGGAAAACTTCTCATACATGAGACTAAGAAGAATGTAAAAATTATCAGAAAATGTATGGTTATTGTTATGTCTAGGATTATTTATTTTTATTATCGCCATCAACGACCACTAGAGTTCATGGGGAAATATCTCATCTTATTTCATGTTTTTACTGGATTTTTCATTAATGATTTAGAAGAAAGGGGTAGCTTACACCTAGGTTCATCCAACCCTTTGAGATCTTGGACAAATTACAACATGTAGACTATGGGTTGCAATCTCCTCATAGGTAATAATCCTTGAATTATGTCTTCTATGTTTCAAAAAATCAATATTATCATTCATAATTATCTCATGTATTCTCTTTTGATGAGGTTGTGTTATAGGCAGATGATTATTTAGAGGTGTATCTTGATTATATTCTTGATCTAGTAGTGAAGTCTCTTTGAGGTATATTTCTTCCTCTTGTATGTGTGTTATGGAAGAAAGGCCATTTACATGAAAATATTTGGGGGTGAGAGGCTGAAGTACATTCTTAATAGATCTATATTTTCTCACATTATTTTCTTCCACACTTATAATGGAATCATGGGGAAGCATTATTTTATAGATGGGATGATGTAATGTCCTAGATTTTTTATGAGGATTTAATCTTATAAATTTGAGTATAATTCTCTGTTTTTAATTAATGGGAGTGATTAATGGTTTAGTATGTTTTTTGGGAGATTATAAGGATTATTGTGATCTTGAAGATCAAATTTTTTGAGTACCAACAAGTGTCACATGGTTGGTTCATGGTTAGTAGTAACCATGTGTCTCATCCATGTAGACCAGTAATAGAAGGTGAACAATTGTTTTATCCCAATATAGGATACTGCACAACTATTCAGGTAGGTGTAATATACTTTAGAGGGGTGTACTAGTTGTGTAAGATTGGAAAAAACTGTTCCCATATACCTCACATGTACAACTATTTAGGTAGTTTAGTTTCATATCTGGCACACAATTTGGAAAAAACATGCATAAATGTCATGTGACCCTTAAAAATGGGTACAAAATAAATTTTTAATTAACATTATTTAATGATTAAACCCAATTTTTTTCTCCCATTTTCTAGATATTATCTCCCACACAAGAAGCTCTCACTTATAATATGATATTATATTTTATAATATCTTTGTTTAAGCTTAGAATCAAGTTTGATTCATTAAATTTGATTTATATTGGTATTATATTTAATCCCCTTCCTCCATTTCATTGATTATATCATCATATGGAATTCTAAATCTTTGTTATATAATATTCCCAGTTTTGTATATATTCATCTATTTATTCAATTTCTCAAGTAATATCCTAAGATAAGGGTTGATAATAGTTGAGGAGAGTAATACCCATATAAGACGGTGGTCTATTCCTTTTCACTATTTTTTGTGTCTATAAGTTTTTTCTTTTTGTTAATCATATCATAGTTCCCAATTAGTGCTACTTATATTCTTAAATCATTCAATTTACTTTGTAAAAAAAGATTTAATCATTTTATGGAACCCTATTATATGGTTGGAGGTGGTCAAACTCAATCAGAATCACCCATGACTTGGGTTCATTCTTTTGATTTGGATTATTCTAGCCTTCAGGTGAGTTAATATGGAAAATTATTAAAGGGATCCATATATAAATTTTCTAAATTATTAATGGTTCAATAAAACTTTTAAACCATGTCATTTATGAAGGAATTGATTATTTAAAGGTAATAAATGGGAGTTATTGAATGAAATAGACAATCCATTTTCTTGTGCACAATTAGGTAAAAAATATTATTGAAGGTTCATGGAAATTAACATTTCACTTCGAACCCCTCTTTATAAAAGGTGATTTGGATGTACATTAAAGTATGGAGATGACATCACAATATGGTATTGATGTATTATTATATTGGTTTAATTATATATTTACCTTGTATCTAGATATATTCGAATCCCAAGGACATGCTTCTTGGGATCCACCAAATTCAATGTTGTGTTTTTTATAGATTTACTATGTGGACATGAAGAAGATGACATGGCCATGGACCTTGGTTTCCTAGCCCATGTTTATCCACATTTCACCAAGTTTTAAATTGATGATCTTTGAAAACTCAAAGATTATTCGAGGGTCAATTAAACAGGGCCATGGCCCTCATAAGGCTTATATTTTTCTATTTATCATACTTTTTAGCTCCTTCATACATGATGTGATGACATAAACAACAATTAATCCCTTAATTTTATTTAAGTTCATTAACCATATATGGATTTCTTAGTTATAGTATGTACTATTAGAATTTTTTTATTGATTATTTATTTACAACCATTAATACTTTTAATCCTACACACTTATTCAGCTTATATGCACAAACATTATTTGTTATAGATACCATTTGTGGAGGCCTACTTAGTATATATCGAAACCCACTCCAGACACCTATTGGTATATAGAAATGAATCATGATTTCTAGTAGTGATAAAGGGAATGGTCTAGTTTTGGATGAGGGATTCCTCAATGCTAAGATGAAGTTTGATAGTAGATGACCTAGCTTAGGCTTTTAATTTTAGTGGAGATAAACTTTGGTTACTTTATTCATTTTTTATAACATGACTTAAATTACAATTTCTCTATTTTCTTATGTATCTCTATTTTTTTATAATTACATTATCAATATCTTTTATACGATATTAGATATCATTCAGCCCTTATTACCCCATTCTGTCTATTATAAATGGGTGATTTACTTATTATGCTCCCTTTTTATTGTATTTATATCATTTTTTCATCATCTTATTATACCACTATGTTTCACTATGATCAAGAGGTTATGATTACCCCACCACACTATCATAAAACCATGATATTACTCAGTGTCCTTTGATATATGGGGAGATACTCTTGAGGCTAGGTGCATCTCAAGTTCTATTACTCATTAGTGAACCGGACTAGGGATACTATAGAAATATTCTATAAAACACATTTATGAAGGCCCAAACCCTATTATGTAACATGACCCCCAAATCAATTTATATTAGACCATATGAAATCTAACAGGAACATTATGTAACTCACTATTTTTGAGGTGTTCAGTAAAGAGGTTTTTAGAGGAATATTTATAAACATTGGAAAGGCCCTATGTTTTTTTAATAAACGTGTTCAAAATAATGTAAATCTCTATTTTCATTACTCAAATAAAATAACATAAAAATTAAGATTTTTAATGCATTGGCGAATCAAAAAAAACATTGCATATTTTAAATTATATATATATATATATTAAAAAATAACATATACCATAATGTTTTCACCAACCATCAAACTCCCATATCCATTAATCTAAACCAATATACAAAATTCAACTAATACTATTAAAATATATGTATAGCCATGATTGAGAAGAATTTTTTAATATAGACTTATTTTTATAAACTACACTACATAATTTCCCACTTCACCCAACTAAGATTTTACCATTTAACAAGCCAAAATTTCACCTTTTAACACATCATTATCCATTCTCGATTCTATATAATTCAATATTTTTATATACCATAGATATTCTAAATTAATTTATAAATTACTGGTGCTAAAAAATCCTAATTCATTTTTTGATAAATTTAATGCTAAATTAAAAAATCGCATTCCATTCCACCAATTTTACACAAAATTTTCCACTATAAATCTCCAATCGCCTGGGATATCATAATAGTCCCAATAAATTTACATAAATAGATTTCATTATTTTCCATCATTCCCATACTAATGTAAATGAAATGGTAAAAATTTAATAACTTTTGGAGAAAAAATATATTTCAATTACATATCAATTTTAATAACAAATTAATAAATAAAATGATGTAATTATATAAATTATTAACATATAATTAAAATATGGGTTACCTAATCCTCCCAACTATAGGACTTTTTTCTTTAAAAACCCAATGAGTTACATGATATTTTTAATTATATATGAATACATATCATAATTAATCTTCTATTTACCATGATTATTCTTGGTTCAATCCAAATTACCAAAAAAACACACAAATAGAATGTTCTATCATCTAAAAATTGTTTCACTCAATTCTATAATCTAAATTGATTTTTCATATTTTTTTCATCTTATTCAAACTCAAATACTTCCCAATTTATAACAACTATATCCAAAGGTTAACACTTATTATATTAAGAAAAATTAATACCAAATTTATGAAAAAAAACATCATGCCAATATCAATTTCCATATCATTTCTCCAATTTATACACAAATATCTAATGATACTAGATACCATGGATTTAGATTTCAATGAATTCAAAACCTATGAAATTCCATCCTATGATCCACTTTTAAAAATACATGATCTATAATATCAAAATTCATTAGTCTTTATCAATGATAAATATAAGTATTCTAATAAACATGAGTTAAATTCTTATGAATAAAGTTTATTTTTATGTTTTTCTCCATTTTTTACAGAAAACAAGGAACCTAAGAATAGTTTTACCACTATCAATCTCATATAATGGTGATTGATATAGTTTAACATATAACACTTAAAATTTTCACATATAGATTATTGAATGAAATTTTTTTATAAAAAAATCTCAATTAATGTTAATAGATAATTTTAGAATCTCCCTAAGATAAGAAAGCATGGTCAATGAATATCTTATAGAATTTGAATAAATGGTTCCATTTTCGCATCATTATAATAGTGTAATATTATACTCATCATTAACAACACTCCAGAAGTATTTTTCTATCCCGTAAAAAATATTTTTAAAAATTGAAGACTCGTGTACAAGATAATGGAATTAAATACTCCATGAATTATACTAACATCCAAAAAATAAAACATAAAATTTTCATAAACTCAAAGTGTTTCTCAAAAATGAATTAAATGTAGTAATTTAATTAATCAAACCACTCTTAACCAACACCATCATGTTTTTATATTGACCTCAGCAGTGCATTTAAAAAATATATAATAATTTATTCTAATTAATATTTTATAATGTGTAATAACACTAACATATTTTCAATATACCGTTGTTACACCTTTGACCATAAACAAATATAAAAAAATTAATTCTTTAAATCACTTTTTCTTCCCAACCTTAATAATTTTTATATGATTTATTGAGACATCTCTTTAGATATGGGATTCAATAAACAAATAGAATAGTAAAAAGTTCCCAAAACCCCCTTCTCAATTTCAAAGTAATAAACAATTATCCCCAAAAATAAATGATTAATTTGGTAACATAATCCATTCGTCGGTGGTATCACAACCATCTGAGGGATTCCCCAACCTCAAACATTTCTAATTAGATTATTTTTTCTATAACACATTGTTAATTATGATAATTTTTTCATTATGGATTGACATATTCACATTATCTACTATTTCATATACCTCTATTTGAATTCCATAAAAAATACCAATAACTAAAACATTTATCAAGTTTCATTTTCTGCTTGAGTTTGAATATTTCAAAAAAGGAATCTTACACTGCAATTATTTTCACCAGTGTATACATAATCTCAAAATAAAAGGTTCAAAGTTACTTTATCGACATTCTATAAAATAATTAGATATCATAATTCAGGAAAATATACATCAAAATCATATAATATATATACCAAATCCCTTGGTAAAACTTTATCCCATATAATCCATCAATTAATGTATAATAAGAACTAAATCCAAATCATTTATAGTGTAATTAAATTAATTTTTCTTACTTTTCCTAAAAATATAGTTGATTATCATCATTTGATACACAAAAAACAGCTTAATAAAAAATGAGACATATCATTATACACCATATAAGAAATAGTACATTATTAGTAATTAAAACAATATATAAAGGAAGTAATTATATAATATTTTAAGTACATATTTTTATGTCAAATTCCTAACATTATATAAACAGCTTCTTATAAATGAAATCATTAGTAAAAAATATTTTAATAAATTAATAATATATCTATAATAATATCCACCTAAAATAAGAAAACTCCAATGTTCATGTAGATTAGTAGGTCATTAAAAATTCATCACCACAATAACATTTCAAAGACCAACAAAAAAAAATATTTTAAAAAAACATGTCTTTGAACTTTTACTTCTTAGCTAAAAATGTAAATGTTTGTAAAATAAAAAAAATATGTTCATGAAAATTTTATTAAAATAATGATATTTTTTCTTATCCCATGTCACCATTAAGGTTTATATAATCCTATTATATAAAAAAACTAAAATGATGGAAAAAAATCTTAGTGGACATGGATCATGAATTTTAAAAACACTACATGTTCACTAATTACTATAAAATAGCAAGTAAATATATAATTTTATTTATATCTATATGTAAATTTTATTTCTGGAATACCAACATCTTTTATAATTAATAAAAAATCCACAAAACCAAAGGGAAAAAATGATAAAACAACATACTCTATTCGACATTTCACAAATATCATTAGTTTAGGTTATGGGATATAAAATCATATTATCACATATTTTTATCCTGATAGTTAATTCATAAATAAAATCAATTATCAAAATTATATATTTCTTGTGGATACTTATTCGAATGAATAAACCCTATATGATCAATCTTAGTTTGTTGTACCTTCAGGACTAATAATTCTTCTAGCATAATTTGATAATTATTTCAGGAAGTGGTGTTCATAGTTACCATAATGTTAATAGGGTTTACAAATTCCAAATTTGTAATAATCAACTGCTATTACTTAATAAAATACCTAAATATAAATCCACTATAATTGGAATTATCATTTAATCCTTAAAATAATTTGATATGTGTATTAACCCTATTGATTTTCATGGTATGCATCCAATATCACTGGCCATTAGACCCACCCTTAATTGAAAAACATCCCACTCTACCATGAATGTTTGAATGGGATATTTTAGATACAATAAAAATAAAGGATGATCTATATATATGGATTTGAGATTTTATTCTACATAGATAATAAATTTTAATATGTTAGTCCAATATTGTCAAATCATAATGTATAAAGCAGTATGTGAGATCCATTTTACTGATCACTATTGATAAAAATTTACAATTAATCCCTAGATAAATCCTTTCATCTGAAGGATTAAATTTAATTTTCAGTTAAGGAATAATCTCATTTCATATCATAATTTTAATAAATATAAATTTATATATAATTCAATATAATAATATATTATCAAAAAAATATAAGAAATAATAAAACTGATTATAAATTCACCATTATTTATTTATGGAGTCTCATCTGTCTCAACCTCCATAAATTACTACTTTTTTGTGAATATCCTTCTCAAGTTCCATTGATGTGGATCCCTCTATTCCTAAATAGTCTTCCTCACTCTACTATGTGTCACAAATTTACTAACCATCAATTCTTTAACTGATATTAATCTCTGCTATAAATGGTACAATTCTCCCTTATTTTCATCAATTAGAATATTCACAGTTCCACTTTTAAAATCATTAATTACAACTTTATAATCATCAATGAGGTTAAGAAAAATAATTCAAATTCAAATATTTTAATCCACAATATTGAAATATCTCCATTAGACAAATCTGTTATGATAAGTAAGAAAATAAATGTTTAGATTTTTTTCAGGAAGTCCCTTGCACTTCCTGTTCTATCCACCATATTAAATTATTCTACAACCTACCTGATGAAGAAAATATCTTTCACATAATATGTCCTCAAAATATTCCTCTTCAAAAACTATCCTACAAATCATTTCTTTATAAGTTATAAATTTTAGTAATATTATCATAAACTATATCACTATTCATCATTATGTTTCAAGTCACATATCCTTGTTGTTTAGATTGATTAAGAATTTTGTTGAATGATACACATGTTCAACCTGAAATAATTCAAATTTTATAATTAACATATTACATTTCACAATTGGAAAAATTATAGGGCCTTCACTACTATTAATTCCACATTTAAATAACAATATTTAAAATTCATCTAGAAACCCTTAAAATCATGATCCTTTTGGAATCTATAATTTTCACCATTAACAAAAATTTCCAGCCTAATAATTCTAATAAAGATAATAGTAACCCCGACTTCAAGGTATTTTAAATTTGTTAAAACAATAATATAAAATTGATCTTCATGAACCATTTATCTAGGAAATCCATGTCAACATCATTACTAAAAGATTATGTTTTTTTACATTAAAAATTATGATTGCTAATTTTCCTCCAAAGAACTATCTAGAATAATTTCTATATCCAATTCCATGATAGAATTAATAATCATGTTTACGAACTGAGGATATATATGGGAATTTCCAACCCATACCTATGTAGTGACCTTGTTTTTTCTTTTATGTCATTGATATATATTAAATAATACTTTCAGATCCATCCACTGAGTCGACATAAGATGTAGGTTTTTCCGATCACCACATTGATATTATAAAAATAATAAATAAATTAATATCATATGCACATAGTTTTTATGAAATGGTGTAATAACACCCAAATGGAGGCTCAAATTAGAAATCATATACCATAATTTATTCAGTATCATGGGGTTTACCCTCAAAAATGATTATTGTTAGTCAATGGTGGACATAAAGTTGAGGAAGCCATAGGTTGGTGTGTTTAAAAAACATTTGTTTATTTATCAAATAATCTAACATAATTAATACACTATTAGTATAGACATTTAATAAATTTATAGAGATATATGAATATCCTTGATAAGATTTCATAGGATGTTTGAGTATTATACATTAGTGGATTTCATCATTGGATGAAGGGTGAATAGATTGAGGTGGATTATTTGTGGTGAATTCATCTGGACATATCCTTTGATGGAGAATTCAATCTTCACCAAGGATTGATCTAATTTGAGGTATGACTCGTCAATTATGGTTTCTAACCTTTTGATTAAATTTATAAATAATGGATTTGATTTTTTATGGTCAATGATTATTCCCTTTTTATATGAGGCTATTTTAATAAATGTAATTGTTGATTTCAATTAATGTAACTTTTCATGATCCCACTATGGAAATCCCAATTATAGATTTTTTGGTTGAGATCTCTGATCCAATAATGGTTACACAATTAACCTGGTAATTTTCCTACACATATTATTTCTGTTCTTCACTATTTGACCCTGGGGTTATGATATGACATTTTTGGAATAAGTTTCAAGAATTATTAACCTTCTTGGATTTAATGTGGATGTGTTTTGGATGAATATATTTGTGCTTTAGGAATAGATCGGGATTGATTATGGGTGATAGATCATGGTTATCAGATTTTCAAATAGATATGGGAGGCACAAAAGTCACTGTAAATATTCAATATGATGAACATATTATATTTTTTAGGCCATTAAGGCTGATCAATTTTTTCTAGGGGAATTTTCCTTCGAATATGGGAAATCAATGGGAAAGATTCATTGTAGTAATCATAGATATTGAAATTGCATGAAGGTTCTGGACATTCTGTTAAAATCAAAGTACACTCCATATACTATATAATAACAAATATTGTGTACTTTCTTTTTTTCTATCTAGGATATCTAGTAAAGTTAAGGATCACAATCTGTGTGGTCAGTCCCATACACTGAAAACCATACTCTGGGGGACAAGAAGTGTTACTACTTGGACTTCTCTATGACCTCGTGCAGTATAAATTGCCATATAATCCAATATTAAATGGTCCTGGCCTAGTAACAAAATTTTTCCAAGTACATTTTTATAGCCTAAAGTATACGATCACATCTAAGAGCATAGTAGTTGTCCCTAAGTGTTCAGGGAATAACATGTTCTACTTTTCCATGCCATCTTCAGTGAAATATATTCCAATATGTGTCTATATAAGAGAATAATGTAGTGATGATGTGGGGTCACACACCATGTAGAACCCCATTTATACCATTTATGTCTTCTATAAACTTCTAACTATCATATATCGTTCCTTGAGAATTGGATTTCAACTGAGGAGTATCCTATCCCCACTACTTTTCTTTTAGAATGCAATGGGGGAATTCATTGTAGAATAAATTAAATGATATGATATGTTTCAGTAATTAAACTTCATTAGGTGATACTTGAAGATGGTAGTGATTAAGAATTTTATTTAGAGAGATTTCAGGTTCGGTGCTCCCCAATCATACCAGGTCATGGGAAGCAATACTCTATATACAGATAGAGATGGTACTTCCCTAAAGTAGGTGTAAATCCTCAATCTATTGATTTTTACACCCCCATATTTGAGCTCTAGTGATGAATGGGTCATCCATATAATTAGGGGATCCCCTAATTATAGAGAATAGTGATGATGGGAGTTACCCTCCACATGGATTTTGGTGAGGTTATGTTTGATGTTTGGAATCAAAGATGGACCGTTAGAGCTGCAGACTGACTCATCAACAATGGATGGGATATAAGAAGATCAAGATTCTCCCTCATCTTGGATGCTTTATAAGAATATATATGTGTGTGTGTGTGTTTGTCTATGTGTGTGTGAATCTAATTGGATTTATTTCCCTCTTACTTTGAGTTAATCTGAACATCAGTTTTATCTTTTTATTGAACCATCTTCGGTTATTGGGGTACCATATAGAATATATAAATATGAATCCTTGCATGGTATTATCCAACACATGTCGTTTCTAATGCTTATGGTGGATATATTAACGGTGAAATTTGAGGAGCATAGTGATACTTGGGTGTATAAACTATATATGGTGGTCAAACAAAAATATTAGTAGTTGGGATCTCTTAGATTTATTTTATTCCAATTGTTTTCGGGTTGCAACATAATTTTGGGTTGGGAATTAATTTTCCCCTTTTACACTTTGGTTTTTTTCAATCATACTCTAATTTATTTCTTATATGTTTTTACGTGTATGATTTACTATAGATGTTAAAAAAAATTAATATTCTTTGATGTTGTTTCATATTGATAGTTGGGTTTGTGTGTGTATTATTACACTAGTTAAAGTCATCCAATTTTATATCATCCCTTCCCATATCTTATCGCTAGACCCAAACATATTATAGGTGGAAAATCATCCTTTTGTTGACCAAATGGGCTCTGAATGGTCTTGTTGTTATAGAGGGTTATCAAAGGTGGTTCATCCTTAGGTTGGTTTGGGTGTTAGATCCTTGTTTAGGATTGGTTTGGGACATAGGTAAATAGTTTCAAAATTTTTTGAGTGTCTCTTTTAGTATGGGTATCCTAATGTTAGTGTGGTGGATGATGTATTCATTTTTAGAGAAAATAACTATCCACTTATCTAAAAAAATATTGATACATTGGTTACAGGGGGAAATGGTACATGAGTCATATAGGATCAAGTACTTTGACCATATTTATTGAGTCATATAAACATATATATAAATATATATATATACTCATCTGACTGTGGTATATAATGATTACGTCCAGGATGCCTATATGAAGAAAACCATCAAGGTTTGTGATTCTAGATCTTAATTAAAATGTGATGAGCGATGAGGCCTCCTTTTATGGACCATCTCAAGAGTTGTTTCTTATAAAATTATATGGAGTCATACCCTAACATAGCGAGTAAAAGATAGTACCGGCACATTATGAAGATGATGTATATAGGTTTACTGTAGTTCAAATGTTCCATCATCAGACACCATAATGGTTATATGTAAATATTGAACTACATGAAACATAGGATTTACATGAGAATTTGGTTAGAGTATTTAGACCGTTTTAGACCAAAACTAATTTTATGGTTCTTCTAATGGCCAGCCTTTACCATAAAGCGGAAAGGTTTTTTTGGAATCTAATGATGCAAACTAATGATTAGATGACACTCTCATGGTTATAATTCCATAAAATATTTCATGATGAGTATATCCCACCATGCTTATGATCCAAAAATTTAGGATCCCCTTAAACTGTATCAAGGAGATATAATTGTCACATAATACATTGTAAATTTAACTAACATCACTCAATACTCCCTAGATGTTGTGTGAAATATAATCATTGATTAGATGAAGTTTTATAATGAATCCATAGAGACATTTGGTATAATGTAATATTATTAGGTATATTGAGCTATGATAGAGTGCTAGAGAGGGATCAAGTCATTGAGGTCTTCTAATAAGAGGGATGTTGTGCAGTCAGAGCCAGTGGAGGGAATACTATTGCTGATTAATCTACATCAGGCTATAGGAGTCATACATTGAGTTCATTACATAAGACGTAAACTTATACTTGGACTCAGATGAATGGATATTCAACTAATGGAATTAATAGAGGATCTAGTCAGTCCAAAGAGGGAATATTTTCTGCTTTTGATGTGTGGGGTCACTTAACTCATTATTAGCTACCTGTCATGTTGAGTAGGAAAAACATGTATTGGATGGAACTCCATGATTGAGGCACCACCATCATCAGGGATCTATAAGATATTACTAGGGACTCCCTAAGGAAGCATAATAAATAAGAGTACTAGGAGAATATCTATAGAGAAGATTATATGGTTGAGTAAGAAGATACAAGCTACTACACCACCACCGATAGCTGGCCCACATTAGGATTAGGAAGTTGTTGGTCTGTTCTTTGGTAGTTATAGGCCATGGACTACTCTTACCAGACAATGCATGATATAATCAGAGATATAGTATATTATTATTCAACTATTTCCTCATTAATATTATAAATTATTAGGAATGAATCCTTCAACTCTTTATTTTTTGAGAGATATGGAGCTTCCATATCATACTTTAGAGAATATGTTATGGAAATAGGTTTCTACATGGAGTGATTCATTGATATCTCAAATCTATTGATAGTGCGAGCTATCCCTTTATAGAGAGATATTCAAGTGGGTCTTAATGGTTTTCATGATGAAACCTCATGATGTCATCATGGGTATGGATTGGTTTTACACTACAGAAGCCTAGATTTACTATCATTATATATAATTTAGATACATTTTGATATATGGGGGTCGAATATCCACAATTGGTGAGAGATATCTCATGGATGATGTAGTGGTTTTTTATGATGGAAGCTGCAACCCATCACCCATCAGTTTATCAATTTAGACCATGGTGAATCAAGCTCTATAGGCATCAGGATTCCTTCGATAATGGGGAAAATTACTAAAATTTTCCCAGAGGATATTTGGGTACTACCTAAATGGTGAGAGATATAATTTTCATTTAATTTCATCCTATTAATGCACTAATATCTTTTATTGTATATCAGATGGAACCTACCAAGATCCAGGAGTTGAGGTTGTTATTGGAGGACCTTTAAGAGGTGGGTTTTATCAGAACCTATGTGTCTCTCAGGGAAGCTCTATTATTGATAAAAATCCAGATAGGATAAAAAACATTGGGTTTATTATCATATCCTAAAATAGGTATTGATTAATAAAAATAACTACTTTCCATTTATTAATAAACTCTTGGATCAGTTGAGAAGTGTGATTTGGTTATCAAAGATCAATCTCAGGCCTGGATACTATAAGATAATGTATGAACCCAAATTTTCATTAAAGAAAATCCTTATTAATGTTTTGGTTAAAACAATTTTTTTGGATGATGAATGGTTTCATTAATTTATAGGATATTGTGGGTGTTTCATGTGGGTTTGGGACATAAAAGGGGGTGAAAATAGGCCAAATAATGTGAACCTCATAGTTAGCACATAGTTAAAGAAAAATGTGTGCCTGGCCTAGGAAACAATGCAGCATGGATACACATTCACTTAGAGGCTTGTTCATGGTTTTTCAAACCATGTGGGTGCTCCCAGTAATCCTTGCGAAATGGATCCTCTTTCATAGATGGATCCAAATAGTTGGCACACATTTTAGAAAATGTGCAGCCAAACCATGAAGCCTTTAAAAAACAATAAATTATTTTTTTTCCATCTCAATATTGTTTCCTTATACCCTAATTTTTTACCCCATTAGACACCCTCCAGCCTAAGTGATAAACCAGTAGCCCCCTCTTCCTCCATGGGTGATTCTCCTTTGATTCATGGCTATTTAAAGAGTGTTTGGGTGGTAATTGAAGATCTGAGGGAGTCTAACACTCCTCCTTGATCTATTTTCTAGATTAAGTATTTTCAAGTCTCTCTTATTCATTTAAATCCCTAAAACCCTCACTTTTATATGAGTTTATATGTTGGGGTCATAAATGGTGTTTGAGTTCTAATCCAGGGATCCGTTTGGGATAGTAATCATTTTCAAGAATGAGGTAGGTGGCCCTAAATCTTTCTCTCATAGTCTAGATGTTTTATATGGTTATGTAGTTGTATCAATGTGTTTCCTTATAGTGTTTCCTTGTATTTGATTATGGAAAGGTATTTGGACCTTAGATTGAGATTTGAAAACCTTCATGCACCTTGTTGGGGTTTTTGATGATGTGAGACTAAACCTAGGGATACCCATGGGGTTCACCAAGCCCTTGAAATAGTAAAATAAGTTAAAAAGTGTTGAGATTAGGTAAATTTTAGATAGATGAGTTGTAAATTTTAATCAATTATGTGGAATTGGTTAAGGAAAATTGATTTTTTAATATGTTAAATTTTTTTAGTTACAAAATGGGATTTTGAAAGGGTTTTAAATATGTGTTTTGGGATCTTTACCCGACTACGGTTTTTAATGATGAATCGGTGTTTAAAAGTGAGTCTTGTTTTAAAAGGAGGTAATGATCTCAATTAATTTAAAACTTAGTTCTATTGATTAATTTAAAATGAAGATTTTAAATGGAGTGTGTGTACCCCTTTCCTTGTAAAAATTCTCACTGATATTTTTTGTTGGTTTAAAATAGAAATAAAAACTATGGGGAAAGTTTTATTTTTTCAAATAGGAAGACACGCATTTGAAAGTGTTATTTCAAGATGATTTAATTGATTATTTTGAATTATTTTTATTCCTATAATATATTTTATAAAGGTCTTATGGGACTATAGTAATTGAAGTGACATACAGTTTCGTGAGATATAACCCAAAAATATTTGGATGGCGTGCTAACAAGATTATGCAATGAGATAAATAATTTATGTGATTAGTTGATGATATATTATAAGGGGGTGTTTGAAATGTTGTGAAAAATGGTTAAATGGAATGAAGTGATGGTTTCAAAACACTTATGAGTTGATATTTTAAATTAATACATGGTTTAATGAATAAAAATTGATGAATGTGCATAATTGGTTGAGGCATGAGAATGAAAAATGGTTTAAATGGGCTATGTAATATAATTGTTACTATGTTTAAGGGATATAGAACAATATTGTTTCCAATTTTTAATTTTATGGATTTTGATTTTTTTTGTATAGTTTTGAGTATATTTTATGATATAATATTTTGTGGTGAGTGGATAAATAAGAATATTCACAAGGATTGGGAGTGTGGTGTATTTAATTAAGGTTTTATGCCCAAAGGTCAAGTTCTAACAAGGCTCTAAACTCCACCCCCAAAAAGCACGGGTTATGGAAGGGGAAAGAGGATCTATTCCACTAAATGTTTCATTCTATGAGACATTCTGGAAATAATCTCCAAGGTAAGTGTGATGTAATTTTTGTGTTGTGTTTACGCCTAGTGAGATTGGAAACTTGACACACCCACTTTTTTATGGTAGATGACCAGATTAGGCCATAGTGTAAGTGATGTAAATGCATAACCCATTGAACATGATATGAAAATGAATTTAGTAATGGAGATAGCATAGGTTATGAAAAGTAAATAATTATGAGAATAAATTAAATTAATATTGTAGATAATGGTTATACAGTGAGTTTTTATTAGTTATATCTCTTATGGTTAAATGTGTGTATCACTGTTTGTGCCTTGTTTTATACTCCTATGGTGGCTTGAGTAAGTTTTATTGATTGGTCAATTCTAGAGAAGATAATGGATAAATTGATATTAGATAATTAGTTAAATGGTTTCCTTATCACTTTATTTATTCATTGAACTTGTTACCTGCATATAAATTTGTATAGATGGGATATTTCATTAGACACCATTGGTGGTGGACTGTTGTGTTGTACTCTCACCATGCTTGGGCCACCGTGGATCTTGGGTACCCGATAAGATGCTACTTGTTTTCAGGCACATGTTCAAGAACGAGACCTAGTTTTTGGTTGTACATGGGATGATAGGTTGGAGCTTGGGTGGTCCAGAATGGGTTCGGACTCAGCTATGGGTTTAGATACATTTGATAGTTTGGTCATGATTTATGTTTTTTGATTGTTTGACATGTTGTCTGTCCACTTGACCTTGATATAGAATTTATACTTGGTTACTTGTTGGGTTTTGTCATATGATGTCAATCTATGGTTCCTATTAGTATTTAATCTTTTAATGTTATATCTGGTGTGGCTTCACTTTGATAAGTGGGTATAGTCTCCCCATATTTCTCTTTATACTTATGCTACTAGTCGATAGCCTCTAGAGTACATGGAGGTGCGCATGAGTTCATGTGATGAGCCATCTCGGGGAACCGATTATAGTGGTTTCGAGTCAGGGATGTTACAAAATAGTATCAAAGCAGAACTTTTGTCATATTATTTGGGGAGTGGTAGACATGATACTAGAATATTGTCGGGAATGGGTAATGAGCTCAGGACTTGCTGACTGCAGCCTCACGTACCAAGAAAAATCTATGTTCTTCGGGGTGGTAATTGATGATCGGTTTGGTGCTTATATGGTTAATTTTTATTTCCACTTCATTTGGAGTAGTTATATGTGATTTCAATGATTCATGATGTTTATCTCTTGGCCTTGTATGACAAGAGTGTGTGTATGAGTTCATGCATCATTCTAGGAATATAGGATAGTTTAGACATCCATATGTTGTCTATGAGTGGATTGTGAAGGACATGATGCTAAACCAAATGGGGATGAAAGTGGAAATGAATAAAAGATTTGAATGTTGAAATGTGGGTTAAAAAGGTATTAGTAAATGTAAAATCCTTCAGTTTTCAAAATGGAAAATGTTTTGAAATGTGAATATGAATAAGGATTTTATTTTTTAAATGGTGATTTAATTAAAAAAAAATTGATGTTGTAAATTATTATTTTTAAATGAAATGTCTTCAAAGGTGAAGTCATGGGTTTGAATGCTAAGGGTAAATTAAGATGAGAATGAATGAATAATGGGACTTTGAGGGACAATCATGGTAATTATAACTTCTGTTGATTGGTAACCAGATATGTGGGTGGTTGGGTCTATGAGAGTGCCTTAGTTTTGACACCTCGTGTTTTGGGATGTGAGGCCTGATGAGTTTGGTGTGTCATTTCATGGAATTTTTTTTGTAGTTTCCTTATTGAGGATATGACCTTGAAGATGTGAAAATATGTATATTATAATTATTTTTTCGATTCATGTTGATTGAGATCATTTTATTTATGTTTTAGACCATATATTTGGGTTTATGTGGTTCCATTATATGTGTGTGGATATATTTGGTGTCGGACCTTGAGTGAAAGGTTTCCTGGTTTGTTAGTCACATTGTGTTCAGAACTAGGGTAGGATGACCACTATGATTTTCAGTTGGTTTAAGTTTTGTGCATATGTATTAGATAGATTTCATGTCACATTTTCTTAATGTGACTTGAGTTTAGGGATTTGAAACCATTGGGTCTTTGATGACGACCTGTGAGAGAGGTTAGTTGGGTTGTTAGTGATTTTGGTGTGTATGATATAGGTATACATTTTTGACCTTGGCAGTGGCATGCAAAAATTGTTTCCCAATGTTGGTTTTCCTATATGTCTAAACGGGGCGGTTATTGGTTTTGTAATTCAGACACGGTGGATATTATTAGTTGATAGTCATACAAATCAAGGGTATCCTCAAAGTATGTCTTCCAAGTGTTTAATTTTTCTTAATATGAATATTACAAGTTTTTTCTTTAGAGGTGGAACTTGTGCATTGTTGGTGCCATCATGTTTTGTAAAAGTTCATGGTTATGCTTCATTTCCTTTCTCAAAAGGTAAAATAGTTATTATTTTTGGTAGTAAGTTTAGATTGAAAATATTCATGGTCATCAGGAGAATTTCCCTATAGCCTTGAATATGTTTGATGTATGAATCGATTTTGATCTTTGGTGAACAAAATAGGGGTGAACAAATAATGTGTGGATTATTTTTGTAGGGAAGTGACACCTGGGATGGAGGTGTTCAATTTATTAGTCATTCTTGTGTGGGGTTTGGTTGTTTGAATGGGAATTTTGAGAATACCTCAAGTCCAGTGCGGCTGACGGACCAGGAGGCACGGTGAGTTGAGTGAGTGGGATTTGGCCATATCTCTAGTGCTATGTGATCCATGTAATCTATAATAGGGTTCACTACAGTTGAAAAAGATTACGACACCTTAAGGAATTGAGGAGGTCCAAATGTGTGCAAATGTTGGTAGGTCATAATTCCATTTGGGGATGGATGAAATGGTGTCTTGGGATAAACACATGTCATACTTCTGTGAGATCATAATGGTAAGCACAGAATATGCCTAAGGAAATTTGGTTGTTGATTAGTGTGGTGACAAGTTCTTTTTTTTCTGAATCACTAGGGATGTGCTGGAGCGACTCATCTGGGGTAACAGAAGTGGTGACAAATGAAATTTTGGATTTTCAATGTTTGTCGGAGGGACGTGAAGTGGAAGTAAGTTTTTCTTGGAAGTCCATCTTTTGGGGTTGTGGTGATGGAATTTGGATAAGACATTGGTATATGGGGAGGCCCAAGGATTTCATAATGTTATGGTGTCCTCATGATTGGAGGTAACATTATGATATTTAGTTTTTTGTAGTTTTTCTAAAAAACTTCTCTGAGTTATATTATTCAGTTACAGTCATTTAAAATATCTTAGCATCATCTTGGGTGTGCTGATAGGATTTACTCCTAATGACTTGAATGTGATTCGGTTGGATATGGTCACCATAGAGTTTATGATCTTGGAGAGTCATGTGAAGTGTAAATTTGCGGGGAGTACACCATTGGCTGGGATGAGTGAGGTCCCTAGGATGGATCAGATGGTGACAGGTTCTGTGGATTTAGATCTAAGAATATGGGAACTGATAGTAGGTATGATTGGCTTTTTTGATCCAAGAAAGGTTGTATGGCCATGTCTAGGTTTTAAGGGCCAAATTGTGATTGAATCAAGAGACATGGTGGTTGAAATATCTTATGAAATATGGATAGTTAAATAATCCATGGTGGGGAGTGATATGTCAATCATGTATGAATAGGGAATACCATGGAGTATATATGGTGTCTTTGGTATGTGAATGAAAAGTTTTAAAGGTTATGTCTGGGTTCCTCAGAGTAGATCGGGTAGGTCTCAAATGTAAATGTATATCGATTCGAGTGAATACATAGAAATCGATCATATTTTAGAGTTGATCTGAGTGTTTTCATCGAGACATGTTGGTGGGTTCTTTAGAGATGAAAATGGTTCACATAGCATTAAATGCTATGGTGGTGAAGTTTCATCAGAAGTCAATAATGGACTCAGGTAGGTACACATAGTTTATGGGAGATGACTTATGTTTGAAGAAATCATGTCTTAGTAGAGGATGACATGCCAACAGTGGAATTTGGGTGTGAAGGAAGCGATTCCGACAGGATGTCATGAATCAGTTAGGAAAAAGGAAACAAATGTGGTGGGTTGTAAAAATCCTTCAGTTAATGTTGAGATGTTAAGTTCACCATAGTATAAGAAAATTTTTAAGGATGAAACAAGATTACCTTGGATGAATTAAGGAAAAAGGAGTTGTAATTAATTAGGGTGATAATGATGTTAAGGTTGGGATCCAATGTTGGGTGGAGATTATGTGGATGTGTGGACACAATGAGTTGGGAAAATGTGTGGGGTATGTTGTGAAATTCTAGTTGAGGTTTTGTTGCTCTCCTTAGTGAGGATGGAGGTTACCAACATCGAGCTGTGAGAGTGGTGAACTAAATAATATGGTGTGGATCACCATAGCATTGATGTGGCCAGAATTTTACATGAGTAGTAGTATGAGTTGGATGGGAACTAGTGGGAGTAGTCTTGGTGAGGTAGTGTAGGTGACAAGTCATTGGATCAGGTTTGTTCTGGTTCAGTGCCTTGAGATTAACATTTTTCTTGGGTGTACTTCAGATGTTTGGAAATGGGTTGAGTTCATTGGGCCTCGAGTTTCATACTAGGGTAGGTTGATTAGTGTGGTTATAATCTGTTTATCTCATTAGTGACAATGATTTTGGGTCATCGATAGACTTTTGGAAACTATGTATGAGGGTTCCATGTGTTTTGGGCCATGAATGGTGGAGAGGATACGACTGAGGGTGTTCTAGTTGGATCTCGGAATGTGATGTAATGCCTTGCTGGTCTCTTTTTTTAAGTTGGTTCATTGATATTACTTATAATGTTTCCTTGTGTGGACGTTGGTAATAATGAGTTAAGGTAGTCTCATCCTTGAGGAGCGTTCACTTGTAGTTGTAGAGTATGGTGGTGGAGGTATCCTTGGGATAGGACTATTTCCATGGTAATAGGGTGACGACAGTGTGGCCATACCTAGGAGGATATTTAGGAAAAAAATGTTGGAAGGTGGGCCCCATGGCCTAACAATTGGTCTTGGAGGATTAGTAATGTTTGGAAGTAAAACTCGAGGATGATTCATTATAAGGAGGGAAGGTAGTAAGATCCCAAACATTAATAAAAGTATGTCCTTATTTAAATTTTGTTTAAGCATCCATTTTTGAGATAATGAAGGTATTATTTGGTGGATGATAAATCGTGGCAGTATCCAATGGATTTTGTACACAAAAGGTGATGATAATAGGCTGCATAATGTGGAGTGCATGGTTAGCCCTGGATTAGAGAAAAATGTGTAACTGGACCAAAAAACTATGTGGCATAGAGAAAAATTCGGATAGAGGCTACATGATGGTTACAACATGGTTTTCTAAACCATGTGGGTTCTCTTAGGAAAATGTGCAGTTCTTCCCCACTTTGATAGAGGGAGACACACAGTTGGATCATAGTTTTGAAAATATGAGGCCAAACTATGCCGACTTAAAAAAGAAGTAAATTTCCATTTTCCATCCCAATATTAATTACTTCTCTCCCAATATTTCACACCATTCGGCCCCCTTTACCCTAGGTGGTGAACTAATAGGCCCCTATTCCTCCATGGGTAAATCCCCTTTGATTCATAGCCATTTGGACTGTATTTGGGTGGAAATGCAATATCTGGGTGAGTTTAACACTCTTCTTTGTTCTATTTTTTGGATTTTGGATTTTATAATCTATCATCTTCTTATGAATCCATAAAACCATCACTTATTTCAGAATATTTGTGGTTATGGTGTTAAATGGTGATGAGATTGAATCAATGGATTCATTTGGGCTAGTAATCATCTTCAAGCATGAGGTTTGTTGGCTTAAAGCTTTCTCCATTAGTATTTATTTTTTATATGTTTATGTGTATTAACCAATGTGTTTCCTTGTTTAGTTTCCTTATATTTAGTTATAAAAAGGGATTTGGAACATAGATTAAAATTTAAAACCCTTCAGAGACCCCATCAGGTTTGTTGATGATGTGAGACCGAACATAGGGCTACCCATGGGTTGGGCCAAACCCTGGAATGGTAAAATAAGTTATAAAGTGTTGAAATAGGGTAAATGTGAGAGTCATTGGTTGTAAATTGTAATCGGTTATGTGTGATTTTTTAAAATGGATAATATACTTGGTTATATGTTAAATTTGTGAAGTGATCAAATGGGATTTTGAAAAGTTTTAAAAATATTTTTTGGGGTTTTGACCCGACCATGATTTTCAATGAAAAATAAAGTTATTATAGTGACTAATGTTTAAAAGGGTTTTGTTAATCTCAATTGATTTAAAATGTTTTTCTGTTAGTAGGATTAAAATAACGAATTGAAAATGGGGTTTGGATCGATTTCCTTGTGTAAATTCTTAAAGATTGTTTTGATTGTTTGAAAATGGAAATAAAATACTTGGGGAATGTTTTAGTTTCTCAAAGAGGAAGACCCGTTATTTAAAGGGTGGTTTAAAGATGATTTCAATGAGTATTTTTAATTGTGTTTATTGAAATGATGTAATTTATAAAAGTCTGATGGGACAATATTAATTGAATAAACTTAAGGTCTAGTGAGACCGAACCCATAACAATTATATTGGCATGTTAACATGATTATGAAATAAACAAAATGATGAATGTGTTTAGTTGAATATATAGTGTAAGGTGGTGTTTGCATTATTGTGAAAAGGGTTATATATAATAAAGAGAAGGTTTCCAAAGACATATGAGTTGATAATTGAAATTCTTTCATGAAATAATGCCTGAGAATTGATGAATTTTCTAATAGGTTGGGTTTGGAGAATTTTAAATGGGATATATATTGAAAATGGTAAATGTGTTAATGGGTTATGGAATAGTATTGATTCTCATGTTCATTATTATGGATATTGATTTCTTTTTTTATTTTTTTGAGTTTTTTTGTGATATATAATTGTTTTCATAATGGATAAATAATCATGTGCACATGGATTTGTAGTGTGGGTATTCAATTGAGGTATTTTTTCCATGGGTTGAGTTAGAATGAGGCCCTAAACTCCACCACAAAATGAATGTGTTTGGGAAGGGGACATAGGATCTATTCCCCTAGCATTTGTATGCAATGAGACGACCCGAACTAATTCTCCAAGGTGAGTGTGATGTATTTGTTATGATGTGTTTACCCATAGTAAGAGAGGGAACTTGACTTACCCCCTTATTCATTTTAATTGATCAGCATAGGTCGTAGTATAAATCATGTAAATGGATAACCCATGGAGCATGAGATGAAATTGTATTCAATAATGAAGATAGAATAAGTGATGAAATGGTAATAATTAAGAGAATGGATTAAATTAATATTTTAGTGAATGGGTATGTCATGATTTGAGATTAGTTAAATTCCTTGCGGTTAAATATCTGTGTGTCATCCTTTATGCCTTGGATTAAACTACCAATGTAACCTGAGTTAGTTTTCTTGATTACTCAATTCTAGAGAACGTAATGTGTAAATGAATATTAAATAATTACCTAAATGATTTCATTGTTACACTGTTTATTCATTTAACTGTTTAACTTCATATACCTATGTTATGACTAGTTATTTCTTTGGACACCATTAGTGGTGGCCTCTTGAGTTGTACTCACACCCTACTTAAACATCTATGGAACTTGGGTACCCAAGTATATGCTAATTGTTTTCTATGTATAGGTTTAGAATAGGGACCTGGTGTTTCGTAGTGCATGGGATGATGGGTAAGAGCAAGGGAGGTCAAGACTCGGTTGGGACTCGAGTCCTTGTTTAGAGTCTTTTGATATTTTTGGTCTCTATTTTAGTTTTATGACTTCCTTGCATGTAGTGTATCCACTAGACATTGATATGGTATTTATACTTGGTTATGTATTGGGTTTTTTTATTCTATCTATTTTTTGTTCCTATTGTTATTTTATATGTTGATGTTGCATCTATTGTAGCTTTACTCTGATAAGAGGGTATAGTCTTCCCATGTTTCTCTTTAGGTCAGAAATGATATTATGTTGCCTCTTACATACGGGAAGGTGTGCATGATGTCATGTGATGGACCTTCTCGGGGAACATGTTATATTGGCTTTTAGGTTGGGGATGTTACAAATGAGGTTTCATATCAAATATATTCTAAACATGACAATATTATTTTGCTACGGACATTATAAGTTCTTTATTATGACTTTTGATGTGGCGATTCCCCAACTATGTTTATAGAATTCATGATTCATAAGGTATATTAATATAAGGAATGATTTATGATTTTTTTCATTGTTCACATACTCATTTACTCCATGTTAGATGAGGAGCTTGTATGGAATCTGAGGATGTTCCTAGACCTAATCCCAGATAATCATATTTATAGAATTCTTTGGAAGTTCTAGTTCTAGAACAATTAGTTTCACTTTCTGAGGAATATCATTTATGAGAATGGATTAGTTGTAGACCGAGTAAATATTGATATAGTGATTACTTGAGTGTCACTGAAGAGAATGATAGAGGTAAATATTTTTATGGGTTTTGTGGGTTACGTTAGATAGATCATGGAGGAAATATATAGGATTTCATCCTCATTGAACATATTAGTAAATAAAGAGAATCCATTTAGCTAGACCGAGTAGTTTCAAAAATCCTTCTAGGATTTTATATTGAGTTTGACTAGTGCTATTATGTTGTATATACTAGAGATGGTTGTAGTGTACAAAGTGTTTTTAATGAATATATAGTCAGACCCAGTTGCGTGTTCATGCAAAAGAAAGTATTGATCACTTATGGGTCATTGAATTTGAGACCCCATTAGAATAAATACATGACTAATGAAATGGATTTTATAGTTACATTATTTTGATTGATTATTTTGAGGCACTATCTTCTGGGAGAGAAGTTATACGTGTACTAAAAAAAGTAGAGTTTTAAGAACATCATCGCCCATAGAGATCTTAACCTAAGACAAATGCAATGGTTAGAGTTCCAGAAGTACTAAAACTTCAAAATAATTTATACACCTTTGATGGGAAATGTTTTGGTAGATTCCCTTAGAATGAAATCTCATTCACACTTGTTTGAGGAAGATTCTAAGTGGTTTTCTTCTTTTATAGATGTCCCTGATAGATGGGGACAATTTTTCTTTTATCAATGTTGAAAAATCCTTTTCTTATTCGGTTTGTGAGGGAAATTTTTCGGTAACATCATGTATTAGGTTCTAAATGACTAGATATCATTAGGATATTCACTTGATGGATTTTCTAGATGAATGGATAAAATCATCCTTTAAGGGGTTAGATGGTTGTTCTAGTTTTGATATGAGTGGAGGTTTGGAGATATTTTACTAATTCACCATTATTTGCATGTCCCATAGTGGAAAATATGTTAAATTTACATTAGTCACATATATGGTGGGATTGAAATAGGTGATGTATAACTAATTATGTCTCTCAGTGTCTCACATGTTTGCATGTAATGGGTGGGCACCAGATTCTAGTAGGTTTGATGTCACCTCTTGAGATCTCAAAGTGGAAATGGGATAGCATATCCAGTGACATTATAAAGGGACACCCAATGATAGTGAGAGTACATGTTTGAATCTGGGTGACTTTTGAAAAAATAACCATGTTGGTGATCTTTCTTGCTATTAGGAAGAAGATGTAGGTAGAGATTATGTAGAAGTTATTTGGTTAAGAGATCATCTGACTCCATTGTGTAACCTCGACAAATGTATTCGATCATGATTTATGGATTAATTCATAACAGTGGAGAGTCTTTTAGGAGGCCTTTAGGACCCAGTTGAAGATAAGAGAAGTTTTTCACCACAGATGTATGGGAAGGATGATCTGACTATATAGGTATTGGTGGATATGATGAGGTCTTATATTTTGGACTTCATCCAGATTTAGGAGGATTATTTTCCATTATTAGAGTTGTCACAAAATAATAGATATGAAAAAAATAAAGACATAAAACCTTTTATGAACTTGTATGGGATATACTTTATTAAATCGTTATATTTTTATGATTTTGGTAAGACATATCTTGTTTGGATAGAGATGGTTAATGAAAGTATGGAGAAGTTATGGGTGATCTATGAGCGTGTGTGGATATATTACTTTCAATAAAATTATTAATATGATTGATTAAACTATCCCTTGTATTTCGAGAAGGGTGACAATGTTTTACTGATATTCTTCACATGATAATGATTAATGGTATTTGGCTGGGGATGCAGTCTATTTCTAATATTCATTGGGACATGAATGATCATATATAGGGTTGGTGAGGTTATTTACTGCCTATCCCTACAACCATAGTTGGATAGGGTAAATGATATCATCCATGTCTCTCTAATGAAAAGATACATACATGATTCTGTGCACATTATTATCTTGGTATATCTAGAAATCAAGGGTGGAGAAACATTCATGGAATATCCAATGGTGAATGAGGGATAGTAGAAGTGTATCTGGTGAGGATGGATTATTCCCTTGGTTTCTGTGTTGTTGTAGAACAGGAGCATGTAGAAGAGTTCCAGGTTGTGATAGTTCAATATGCGGGATCAATATTCCAACATTTCTATTTTTTGGTATTTTTGGGGAGAATATTCTTGATGTATGAGATAGTTTAGTGGCCCTATCATTTCCCTGAAAGACATTTAAATAAGTTATTGAATATTTTTTGTAGTAGGAGGAGAGTCGGTGCAAGATTATGGGGAATGGTGATCCCGATATTGATATTATAAAAATATTAAAGATATTAAAGTCACAAAAATGTTTCTTTCCATAAATAATGGAATAAATTCCAATTATATTGTATTGTAATAAATATGACTCCACAGTCAATTTTGGAACATGGGGTTTTCCCTTATTGTAACCTAGTATTGGTCAGCATTTGACCTCTGGTTGAGGTAGCCATTATTGGGTGTGTTTAAGAAAATAAATATATAAATTATTTATTGATTTTAATTTAATTAACTATTATAGATAATCCTATATATGTATGCATTTATAAAAAATCACCAGGTTCAAATGCATAAACATGGGAGGATTTGAGAGGAGTTCGATAATTCTTTCTTGGAAGATCACATCGAAAGATAGCAGGTGATCAAATCGATGTGGATCAAGAGGTGGCGAACAAAAAATAATTATCCTTCATTGGAGACCAAATTTTTCACCAATGATAAATGTAAATTTATCGGGGACTTTAAAATGTTTGTTTCCACCCTTTTGATTTGATTTCTAACAAATGGATTTGATTTTCTTTATTTTATTTGTGATTTTTCACCCATCGTATGAGCTGATTTTAATATATATAATTATTGATTTTATTTTATTTATCATTACATTATTTCACCCTAGATATTATCTTAATAAAATATTTTTCCATGATAACATATAAAATTATTTTTACACTTATTTTATTGTTTTTCCCCCATATGTTGTTCATTATATTTATTATTGGACAACAGGGTCATAATTCAATATTCTTAGGGGTGGGTTCAAGCATTATCAAACCCCAAAATTCATAGAGTATATGTTCATGATGAATGAAATTTTTTTTAATGTATCAAGATAGGATTTTGGTAATATGTCATATATATGAGAACCATGACTGGTGATGAGTGACTAGATTTGTGTGGGATGCCTGGAGTCTTCAAAAGGATGATTGAATTCTACATTCAGGCCACCAAAGGTTATGAAAGAATTGACATGTTTATTTTTTCATGATCATGGGAACTTAACGGTTTAGTTTCTTCATGATGATAATGGACATATAAAAATAAATAAGGATATATAATTTTTTATAATAAAATATAGTAGACATTGTGCATCTTCTGCATCTTGGTAGAGAACACATCATGTACATCCAGGAGGCTAGTGTTTCCAACTGTGTTATGGGTCACATGCCATGTGTTTGGGATCACACATTCTGTGAACCTCCCCATGTGGCAAAGATGTGTTCCATATAGCATAGGAATAAAACCCCATATTGGAACACACGTTGTGAACTGTGGTAGTGCCCTGGCATGGGCTGGTAACAGACCATGGCTTGGTATATGGCCAGGTACACGAGTGTGACCTGAAATACATTGTCACAACTAGTAGTCTAGGGGAAAGATATGAGTGGCCATGGAAAATATTTTTATTCATATTGATGCCTTTTACAATAATTTTTTTTTTCAATCCATTTTCATAGGAGAAGTAATCTAGACGATGAGGTGGGTCACACATTATGGGCTTCTCACAAAAACTCTCGTCCCATGAATATCCTCCAACCGAACTCAAATTATGGCCCAAGAGTAGACTATCCCAATTTTTCCCCATATATAATATGATGGTAGAAAATTTTTATTTAAAGTATATATTATTCAAGATATTATGAGAAATACGCTTCTTTAGGTGATTCATTATGATAGAAGTGATATGGCAGGATCATTGGAGATATTCTGAGGTCGATGCTCCCTTATCACACTAGGGTGTGGTCCCTTATAATATTTTTATAGATATAGACTAAACTCACCTAAAATAGGTGTGGTCCTTCTATCTACTGAGTTTTAATCTCTCGTTTTTTGTGCTCTAGTAATGAGTGGGTCCTCCATGGGAGTTATGGATCCCTAAACTGTGGAACACAATAATGATTGGATGGCCCCTCCATACATCTTATAGTGATATTTAATTTGACCTTGGGCATCATAGAAGGAAAATTATAGTCATAGGCTGACTCATTCACTTTATAAGGTACATGGTATAGAGATACACATTCTCTATCATCTAGGTTTCTTGATGAGAATATATTTATATGTGTGTGTGTATCAGTCAGGTTTTATTTTTATCTTACTTTTTGTTGAGCTAAACATTTCTTTTATCATTCATTTATCCCCTCTTCAGTTTTTATGTAATCATACGAGGTATGTATATAATCACTCCTACATGTACTTTTCCCACACTTTTAATGTCTTATAAATACAATTAATAGAAAATTAGTGACTATTGTGGAGCATTTTGAAACTTGTGAAAATTGACCTTGTACAGTGGTCGGGCTTGGAGAATGGGGGCCATGACCTCTCAAAATAATTATTCCAATTTTTGTCTGGTTGGTACTTTATTTTTAGTTGGGAATTTATTTTTACAATTTAGATAGTGGATTTATTCTTTAATTCTCTAATGTATTCTATAGAGGTAATTAAATTCAAGTTTTACTCTAGATTTTACTATAATTTATTATTAATCTACCCTATTGCATGAAGAGATTTGATTATAGACATAAAGGTACACTAGGAAAAGGCCACTAATTTTTTATTCATTCCACTAGATGATTTTCCCTGGCCCCGGGATAACTAGTGGTCAGATTGGGGTTGTTCCATCCTATCCTTCAACCATTCTGGTAGGCCTTAGTGTTTCTGGTTGTCACACACCATTCATAACTAATAGAAACTATCATTGGAAACATAATTATATAACACAATGGATTCCAATTAAAATCATGGTATTTTAAAAAAATTTATTATTAAAAAATTATAATCCACATTACATCAACACATTAATAAATATGATGACACTAGAAAATCACATTTCTAATTTCATTGTCAAGTGAATTCAATCATTCTTTTACACATGTCTTTTAAAATGTCAATTTTTAATATGGAAGATCATCAAGGCTTTATTAGTTGTTTTTATTCCATGAAATATTTTCTATAATTCTATTTTAAAATGATGTTATTCGATTTGAGTTTTATCATGAGGCATGAATTCGTTCGAGTTTTAATCCCTCGTTGTTTAACATGGTATAAATAACAAATTTCTATATTGAGAACATCAAACCCTCATTAATATAAAAGAATATGTTACTATATTTTCCCAATAAGTTGTTTTTAATTTTATTTTATGGGGTATATTTATTTTTCCAAAACATATTATTCTCTATGAATACTATTTTTACAAATCCTCAACGTAAATCTAAACACTAATAATGTTTTCTTAAGTCTTGACCTGGGAAACTACTACCCATGAATAAAAAAAATTTCCATATGAATTCATGCATGATCCCCATTCAAAAAAATATAAAAAATATTACTTAGATAAAACTAAATCGGTTAGAAAATGGTTTTATGTTAATGAGATAAAAAATAAAGAGTTTTTCATGATGATATATAAATCTGTTATAAAAATTAAATAGATTCAAAGTTAGAACAATATTGGTCTTAAAAATCCAACATAAATGAATAAGAAAAAATTATGAAAATAATTAAAATATATTCTCAAGGTTATACAACGAATGACACTGACCATATTTCCATCTATGTGTGTCCAATAAAATTTTTTAGAACATTCCATTTTATTATATCGTGACCTGTCACATCAACCTAACCACTAAATTACACATCATTGTGGTGAGTGTAAACTCAATAATATTTCACTAAAGTCTCTAGTAAATATCATCGAATAATAAATTTAAATAAATATATTTCACCTAATAAATAAATCATAAATATTTTTATCAAAAAAAAGGATTTATCATAAACATTAAAAAAATAATGTTACTGTGCCCTTGAATATACATTTCAAATAAAATCATTTATTTTTAAAAATACTCCCTAAAATCAACCCTGACATAAAATTATATTATTCGACCATCATTATTCTTTGAAAAAAGTACTAAAAATTATTATTTTTTGTAATATTTTAATGGAAAACACCATGCATTTACATACTCCAAATCAAAATTCATTTTCATTTGGTAATCACATTAGAGTCTTATGATTTCTTCATGTCCCACTAGAAACTCATTTTCTATCAATTACATAATCATTTTTTTTGATAATTTAGATAATATTATTAAAACAAAATTCTAGATATGCACAGACAAAACCAAGACATGACCTATAACCTAGAAAACAAAAATCATACTATCATTCTCTAAATTATTTTTTTTACCAAGAAATCACACATAACAGATTGACCACCAAATATGGGATTTTCCATAAAAATTAGTTGAGGTTGGACATTAAACCAAATTAGTTATTTTTATTTGTTTATATAATACATGTTCTTTAAGTATACACTTTATAATAGCAAAAAAATGTGGGTTCAAAATAGTTATCAAAAAAATAATTTTTTCATACAAACATGTACACAGTTAAATAATATATAAAAACTATATTTATTTTATTTATCAGAATGTAACTTCATCATAAGGTATACTATGATATAAATATTAATTAATGACCAAAAAAATTTATAGTTGGATACAAAACATCATATTTCTTGTAGTTGTAGTCCATAGAGTCGTGAATATCACTAGGTCACGGTGTAGTGTATAAAAATGAATGAGTTTTGATATTACATATAAATTAATTAAATTATTTAAATAATCCTGTATTGTTTATTTATAATAAAATTAAATTAGTGTTCAATTGGTTTCAATGACTAACTAAATATATTAATGATAAATAATCAATGTGATGAATTCCATGATGAGTTAGTAATTACATTTGAAATAGTTATGAAGTGTTTAATCAATATGAATATCATTTTAGCTTAATAATGTATTGTATATTTATAGTTTAAATCCTTATATACGTTTTATTGTTTTTGAATATGAGGCTCACTTTGTGAAAACTAATAAAACCTATGCTCTCTTAAAGTTATTTTATTCATGAATCTCACATCAGGTTATAGAGGATGGGGGTGTTAAAAAAATATTCAAACTATTATATAATTTATAAAACCTATGGATATTCTAGGAAGAATAATTTTGTTGGATTCTAAATATTAATCCCAATCTCACTTATGTTGAAAGTATTAAACTTTTAATGTCATCAACAAAATATTATAAATTCATTATGTCTAATAATGATTAAATGAATGGATCGATGTTGTTGAAAAAAAATCATTAATTATTCAAGTTGTTTAATGACATTTGTTATCTCATCCAAAAACCTTTAATGGTATCAGAGAGGATTTCATATTTATTGGATTGATTTACTAATAGAAAAATTATAATGAGGTTTGTTTCATCAATATAGGAAAAACAATATCCTCTAATGGATAAAGTATAATGTTCACTGAGTTGTTTCTAGGGGAGTTTGTAGGAATGTTTTAGAAACTATCTATTTTGATAAATGCTTTTCAAGAAATGAATGATTAATTGGGGATTTTTTTATCTTGATGAAGAGTAAATTATAATTAAATTAAATTTAATTATGGTTTGGATGATTTGAAAGAAAATAATACATTGATTGAATATTAATAGTGAATATTAGATATTAAAGTAAATAGTAGAGAACTATTATTGACATATAGAAACTAATTAATTTTTCATTAATAATGATTATATTGGTTAATAACCAAATTATAACCCATGTTTCCCAAAATAATCACCTATATCTACCTAGACACCATAAAAATAGTCTATTATGGGTGGTGATCCTCTTATGCAATTTATTCAGATGTTAAAATACCACAAATCAATTAAACATTCCAAGAATAACTATGTTCAAGGAAGAGGCCTCAAAAAATAAGATTAAATAGTGAGAATAAGGAACATTAGATTCATAAATTGAAAACACTGGTATATTTTACATAAAAAAATAAATTATTTCAAATTATTTATTTTTTTAAGATATAGAATTTCTAGAGAGAGAAATGAAGATATAGAGAATATAATTCTTAGAAGGTAGGTATCTGTGGGTCTCAACTTCCACATCCTATTTTTAGGTTACCCTATAATGTATAAATCAACTCCCATCATATTATTACTACCTAAAATATATAATTTTTATGTTAATCCTCCAAAAATAGAAAAATCCTCACACTATGTCAGTCATAGATGACTCCTCCCCAGTTCATCTTGAATGGGATTCTTATACCTCTTTGAGAAATTGATTCAATGTATTTTGAAAGAATTTTTTCCATTCAATTTAAACATAGGATTCTACACTAATAAGAATTAGTTCATCAATGATTATATTTTATTTTTAAAAGGTAATAATTATTTTCTTTATATGAATGAAAAGATATTTTTCATGCACAAGACATTAATTTAGTCTTATTTATATCATTAAAGATATCTAAATATTAATGTTATTCTTAAAAATATTCACATGACCGACTAAAAAAATTATTGATATCATTAAAAAATACCACATGGTTTGGACCACAACATAGTGTAAATTTCTAAACTATTTTGTAATATCCTAGGGATCATAACCTCAACCAGGGCATGACGTTATCTAGATATCTTTTTTGGATGAACACATTATATTCACTGTTTTACTTCCTCTTATGACATCGGTACAGAAATATTTTGGTTTTGAATATCCCTCTACATATATAAATACATCCCAAGAAATATAACCATTAAAAACCTATGGTGAAATGATTATCCGAAATTTATTACACCATGAATCCAACTAGCTTGATCCACAATTATGTTCTTTGAGCATATAAAACCATAGCTCACAACCATGCTATTTTATACACTTTTATAGTGGATCCCACCTTTCATATATGGATTTTATAGTTCAACAAAAATTTAAAATTTTGATGTTGAAAACATGATATTGTTTTCATAATTCCAAAAAAAATATGAACCATGAAATAATACAGATCGTACAAGTTCAAAATAGCTCAAGAAGACTAGAAATATTTCACAATGATTTAGTGGTCAATGTTATCAAGTAAAATCTTTATTATGAACTTTTTGAGTTAGAATGATATATTCCTCCCTGAAACAACATTTTTTCAGGATTATAATATCCAAGTGATTCATGATCAACATATGTTAAAATTTTACTATGTATTGATGTCATAATACTATGAATTTATTTATGAATTCATCTTGAAAAAAATATAATATTTGAGTTATAATTTAATTTTGATAGAAAAAATTAAAAATTTAATAAATTTAATGTGACAATACTGAAAATGTATTACATTATAACCAAAATCAAATTATATTAAAACCAAAAATATGGAATTAGGAAAAATAATATGAATACAGGCCTATGCAAAATTTCCATTTGTATGAATTATGAGAAAAGTTTATTACCATAAATTCGAAAATCATATGACATTAAATGTAATGGATATAAAATTACATTGTAATATTCCGGAACATTGAAATAAAATCCAAAATTTCAAATGAATTAAAAACTACATATCAAATATCATGGCACAATCAATTAATTCCAACTAAATAAAAACAAATAAAATCAAGAGTAATTCTATTTTCTCTAGGATTTCAAAAATATTCTTCAGAATAATTGAACCAATTTTATTCACAATTAATTAATTTTGGGGGATTATTATTAAAAATATATGGAAAATATATTTTAAATTAAAACCATATCAATTCCTCCACATTTATAACATGGAATCATGGATAAATATTAATCAAACTAAATATAAATGTAATTTAAGATAATTCTAATAAGATCAACAAATTTAACACTAAGGAACTCCAAATTATTACTCATATAAAGAAAATATTTTTCATGTTCTTTATTATGTCCATATAATCTCTTCTTACTTAATTTATACTCAATTTCCCCCCAAAACATTTCTAAATTTAAATTTATCTCAACAAAAAAAATTTATATTCTTTATAGGTTTCTTATAAACAAATAAACATTTAACCATAGGAAAGATAAATTTCAGTAAATCCACCAAAATGATTCCCTGATATGTGTTAATCTAGTTGACATTATGGGATGTTCAGTGACTTATGGTTGGTAGGTTTAAAAATATAAAAATTCTTACGGAAAATGATGAGTTATAGTTATTTTTATTTAAATAACTACATAATTAAGTTTACAATCAAGAATGGAATCCTACATTTTAATACTAAAAAAATATACAAAAAAACTCATGAAAATATTGGTGGATATCCCGCACATAATTCATTTTATTAGAAACATAATATCTTCTAAACATCCTTCATTGAATTTATTTTGTTTTATATATTTCAAATTTATACATAATTTATTTTTTATAGAAGTGTGGCCTTCATTGATTTTAAAATAGATTGTTAAAGAGATCATATTTTTATTTTCTATGAGTATATCTTTCTTATCTTCAAAAACATGATGATTCATTGTTATTATAGTAGTTTTATAAGAACATATTTTTAAATGTTTTTAATTTTTAAAATATTATCAAATGGGATTCAATAGAATAAATTTATGATCTCAACAAATATATTTTATTCCTTTAATATTCCTTCATAATAATTCCTAAATAATGTATCAAACCAAATAATAATATCCTGAAAAACATTAGTATAATTAGATTATGCATTTAATTTCCATGTGTATGATGGGTAGGTAGATCTATTATATAACGATCTTTATGAATATATTTTTCATGGATTTATAAGGAATATAAGGATAAAATGTTGATTCCTTAAAAAATAAAATTAAAAAACATTTATTTGATAATTTTTAAAATTAAATCTATATATTATCACGATTTAAATGCAACTCAATGGTGTTTTTTGAAATCAAGTAATTTAATGTTAACTCGAGAACATTGATTAAGTTATATAATATTTAAAAGGGTTTTAAATACTTATAAAATTTTAGTTTAAATATTTCAAATATAATATTCTATATTATAATCAAAAGAATTTATTTCCATTCATCAATTTGCCAAAATAATGAATCTCGGAAAAATTATTTTAGTAATCATTTATATTAAGTACGAAGGGTCATAATTGTTCAATTATTGGAATAGATTGAAAAAAATAATAACATTTTATTTTTAGATAAAATTATTCAATGAAACAATTTATATTAATTAAAATAAGAAAAGTGAATGAAAAAATATTATAAAAATTATGATTGAAAATACAAAATGAAAAACAATACATTAAAATTTTATCTAAGAAAGGGATATTACTACCACTATATATATATTCTGAAATTATCTCATTCATAAATAGATGATATGAGAAATGAAAATTAAATTTTTTTAGATAATTAATAAACTATTAGAAATTAATGAATCAAATGAGAGTTAAGTTGCATTTAGTTTTATAAAGGTAAACCTCCTCTCTTATTTGATTTTGAAAATTCTCTCTAAAACAACAATATGTATCTTTTCACTATGACTAGTTTTCCATTTTTTGTTCCCTAATCATCGAAATATCAAATGGGAAAAATACATATAAAAATTAACGCTCTATATCATTTAGTATGAAATTTACCAAGGAAGAACATTATAAAATAGTTAAATATAATCAAATTTTCCCCATTAAAATCATTGTTCAGTATAATTTATTATGGATTAATTTTATTTTTTCCCTGTAAATACTCCATTTTTTATTTTAATTATATTATATTTCTCTATTCTTGTTTAGGTAAATTTTATATTTATTCTAGTAGTAAATAAAATAATGTTTTAATTTAAATAGAACATTTTTTTTCAAGTCTAAAAATTAAGTGAAAATATTTTTCATACACAATTATTAATGTGGAGATTTCAATTTGAGTTTTTATTTTATCTCTATAATAAAATTATGAATCATCTATTTTTAAACATCAATTTTTCTATTTTGGTGAACTATTTTCCCAACATCAGTTTGTTATCACTATTATATAACTCAAACATTAAATCTTTATAGGGGTGTTACAATATAGAATTACTAAAATGGAATATTTAATCCATAAAATGTGATTAAATATTTATATTATAGATGTGATAGAATTGTTAAGTATTATAAAATGGTTATATAAAATCTGGACAATTGATTTCTTTTTACATATTTACCCATAACATCAGAATCATCATCTTTAAATATAATTCCATATACCCCCTCTGGAAAATAATAAAACCAAAGAAACATGTAATGTTATCAAAAATAATTGACAAATTTTCCAATTAAATTTAAACTAAATTCATAAATTATATCAAAAAATTGTACTAGTTATTGATACATCTATTTTGTATTTGAAATGTATCCCTGACATTGGAATTTTTTATAAGATTCACTTAATTCAAAAGAATCTATAAATATGGTGTGTCAATATAAAACATTTTCGAATAACTTTTACATTGATATTTTAGGTCTAATGTTTCCTCCACAACTCAAATAATGGATAAAATTTAGAACATATTTGAATTCATAATTTTGAATAATATATAGAAATTAACTTTACTGGTTATCCAAATGGTTAAAAATTTGGGGAATTTAATTAGTACCCAAATAACACAAAATATTTGTAAACAATAGTATGAAATAATATATAGCAATTAATTCCTCATTATGAATGATTTCATTAATGGGTGAAAAAAATGAGGCTTTTTATCTTAATCAACTGGTAATAAACTTAAATGGTTAGCCAAATGGTTATCATTACCATTGATGAATATTATTTAAAAATAAAATTATTATTAAAATATGATCAAATAAAATAATCATTATTTGTAATTATCATTTTCCCTAAAAAATATTATTGCATAATGGCTTGTGAAATCAATTAATATAGAGCCTTAAAAATAAAAAATAAAACTTGCACAATGAAAAAGAATATCTAAGTGGACCTTAATATAGGTGGTATAGTAGTAAACGTATTCATCTATAGTCATAGATCCCAAATATATTACTTCATATTACATATATAATTATTATATTAAATACTACCTTGGTAAAATCAATGATATCTATTTTTAATTCAAATGGATGGTACCATTTTAGTGGTATCAGAAATTCTGTAGTTTTCACATTTTTATCTATTTAAAGAATTATTTAAACCTATTATCATGAAAAAATTATTAATAATCTAAAATAATCCTGGTAAATTAATATTGATGTTACTAAAAATTTATGATTCTATACAGTCAAACATGTCTATGGAAATATCTCAAAAATATCACTATATTAATATATAGTAAAGAATAAATAATCTCAACCATAGATTTCTCAAATTGAATACAATATTATGAAAAACAATATCTAGGAAAATTTTAATTAAATAAAATGAATTATAAATTTTCATAATTGAGAAATGTTTTTTTAAAATATAATTTTCATGAACAATAAAGAATATTTCTAAAAAATCTCAAAATAATATTAATAATCATAAAACTCATCTATAAAAATATTCATACATCATTCTAGAAATTCTTATAAAATACTTAGGATACATATTTTAAAGGTTCCTCGTGCATTTCATAAACCTAGTGAAATTCATTTGTAATGAAATTTTTTGACTGGACATGTGAACTTTTCTTTCTCAAGCTCCTATTATGTTATTTTAACCTGAATGTAACAAAAATTCCTTCATGAAAACAATATTTGGTCCTGCCTTACATTTTCTCAAGAACATGGTCATGAAATAGTATGGGAAAGTAATCATTCAATGAAATTAAATTTTGTCTCCTGTATTCAATGAAAATCCTCCATTTCATTGGATTTCTAATGGAAACAAAAACCCCATGTTTATGTTTTATATTTAGAATGAAATATTTTTTAGAATAATAGGAATAATGATTACACATTTAAATATCCAAATGGGAAAAAATTCTAATTAACAATAATGTGGTGTTTTTTTATTTTTTAAAAAATAATAATATTGGAGGAATATAGATTGAAATTCGGACACTGGTTTAAAATTCTCCATGAATAACATTAAATGAAAGTAAAATAATGGTCTATTTCTAGTTAAGTCATATAATTCCCATCTGATATTATATTATTTAATAAGGTATTTTAAAAGATTATTTACTTTTTATCTTATAGTAATATTGAAATAGTTACATTTAATTTCTCATTTCACTCATGAATGAATATTTATGATTTTCAATTAGTGGTTTCCATTCTAACTAAAGTGGTGATATTCATTTGATCAGAATGGTATATTTGACTCAATAAAAAATAATTTTATATCCCAATTAAATCATAAAATTAAAATATTTTATATGTAATGTTAAGATATTTGGATTTCTTAAAGTCTATACAATGGTGTAGATATTAATAATAATTTTATATTTTAAAGAACATGAATATTTTAAATTTTTAGAAGGATTTTTTCAGTTAGATTCACTGAGTAGTGCTTTGATATTAAAAATTAACTATTTTAAAATAACTAGATTATGGTTCTTTAGGTCTTAGAATGTTAACAATTTACTTGAAAATAAAATTAACATAAGTAATTCCAGATACATGAAATACAATAGTTTAAAATAGTCCACCAAACATATCCTTGAATTGATACTTATTTTTTTAACTTTTTCTATATAGAAAAAATTTAATAATTTTCAAAAATTCCAAAATTTTCCTAGGAAATAGATATATCATTTAAAAAATTTAGAGGTTAAAAAAATAAGTCCAACATTTAAAATTTTCATTAAAACCATAAATTTAATTATTAAAATAACAAAATTCAATGGTAAATGGAAATTGACTTTTAGAAATATTAGTTAATGATTAATTATTTGGGAAATAAATAAGAAATTAGTTGAAAAAAATGAAATCATGTTTTCCTAAGGTGAAAAAAAATATTATAATGAATTATTCATAGGTTGAGAAATATTATCAGTATATACCAATCCCCAAACATTAAGGTACAATGTTCCTTAATGAAAATTAATATTGACATTAGATATATTTAGAATAGGTCAACCCCAAATGGGGCTTTATATAATCTAAACCTATCTTATTCCTCATCCAAAACAAGAAAATAAATTGGGAAAATATTTTATTTTACATAAATAAATACGTCTTAATAAGTATAGCAGTTTTAGTCTTACTTTAGATGAAATGTGGGATGGTAATTTTTGAAAATTCGAGCTCTTCAACCATTGAAAATTTATAAACAAAATTGGGAATAAAATTTATGGATGATTCCAAATCTATAATAGAATACATGAATTTTCCTTCACTTATTGTTAATGATATTATAAAATTTCTTAGGTCATTAAATTTTTTTATAAAATTATGTTTAATCAGATAGGATATACTCCTGCAAAAATCTAATTTTTGAACACCTTTTAATTTTCTGTTACAAGAAGAAATATCATTAAAATAAATATATACCCAATAATTTCATTCATAGTGTCATGTAATGTTTCATTAGCATGAAAATTCTGATAGTTTTCATAAAATGTTTTATCCAACTCTTTTTTAGTAATTTTATTCATATTTGGATTACATTGATGATAGGGAATTTGTTATTTGGATCACTCTTGAACATTTTTACCATTGTTTTTTTGAAACATATAGTTTTATCATGTATCTTAATAAAATCTAGTTTGTTTCAATAAATGATTCTTTTTCATGAAATAATGTCTCTTTCAAAATTTATTCAATATTTTCAGTATGCTGAAAATTTGTTTTTCATAATATTTCTTAAAATAGGTAAATATTCTTTGAACTATCTTATAATGTCCTTATTTCATAATTGGGTTTTTAAATTTCAATTTATGGGTTGTCTGAATTATCATCACACCATAGTATTATGACACACATTTTCAATAAATTTTCATTGGAATTAAAATGAAATTGGGAAGGTTATCCTTCAATCATATGATATCATATAATACAACTATATATATCTAGTTGAAAATTTTGTGTCAGAAATAAGATTATAATGTTTTGTTGTTATATTAAAATTTATTATTTTTTGTATACATTTCTTTTTTATTTCATCATAGTTTCCTAGAGATTTTTTTTTCATTGAGTGGGTTCAGTAATTTATAGATTCTTTCCATTTTCTAAATTATATTTCTCCATGAAATATCGTGGTTCATAATTTTTTAAGTTACCTTGTAAAATTATCTCTATTGTTTAGCATGTCAAAACATATCCATGGTTTGATTATTCTTGATATGTATGAAGTTTTTGTTAGATTGAAATTATCTTGATTTGTTTTATTAAAACGTCCTTTAGATATTTTTTCAATATTTATAAGGTTCTTTCATTTTCCTACATTGGTCACTAAGGTGTTCATGAGATTATCAAATTACATAGGGGACTTGTAATTGAAAGTTTTTTTTTCAGGTTTTGGTATATGTTTTCATATGATTGTCACAACCCATCCCCTGGGGCCCGTGCCATGACTACCCCAAGCCGACCTCTTATAGGTCAAGGGATGGCAACTAGCACCAAAGGCATATTCCCTAAAACTAGGAAGGCATTGACTTTATAACCTGTAAACACACAGACAAGAGAGCACATATCTGGATAAAAAACACCAAGAAAACTGTATTAAAAAAGAGTATTAAAAGTAAAAGGGGCCAGAATACAAGGACAACTAGAAAGTACAAGTACAACTATGATACAATAAAACTGAAGAATAGGGAAAGTTAGCTGTTGGGTTGTCCTCCAAAGTTCCTACCTAAAGGGTAGATACAGATCACCTCATCATCACTCCTCATCTGTCTGTCTCCTCTATGTACTGACACGCTGAATGTTCCACCTCTAGGTACCATCCAGACCTGGTACCCTCATCCTCAATCAGCGATGTCCATCTTCTGAACCAAACACAATGAATTGTGGGCATAACCTGTGCAGGGGTGAGTATAACGAGACTCAGTAGTGACCCTGAGACCCTTTAGGTCTCCCAAAATTTATCAAGGATAAACAGAAAGTATGAAATCCATAGATAACCTTGCTTAGGTACACACCCATACATATACCTAAGTTATCAAGTCATCCATCTCAATCATGAGGGAAAAAAAGAGGAAGAGACATAGCTCATACAAGTATTTATTCTAGGGTAGTAGTAACAAGTAACATTCTGAACCCTCGGCTACTAGAGAACTCCTCCTCTATCGAGTATAGTGGGCCTTCCGTGTCCCACAGAGGCACTTCCCACTAACCTTCTACTGTTGAGGTACTCCTCCTATCGAGTATTATGGGTCTTCCATGTCACACAGAGGCGCTCCCTCTCATGGCCTGCTGAGGTAATTCTACTATCGAGTACCATGGGTCAGCCGCGTCACCAAGGTGGTCCCCACTGTGGGTCTGCCGCATCCCCAAGGAACTCCCCATTGGGCTAGTCGAGTCACTCTGAGTCGAAATGGTTAGCAGTCGTTAAGTCTCAGCCTGCTACTAGGTTCCCGCATAACGCTCGCTCATCTCTGGGAGGATCTGCTATACAAGCTACTAGTCGATACTCCAAATACCATAAAGTCCCAATGATATGTATCTCAATGTTCCACCATGTCATAGGGATATCAACTTAATAGGCGTCGCATCAATCAGATTCCTGGTCTGTGATTTCTTATCATTTTAGTCCTGGGGCCCGGTTGGATTTGTGCTCGATCCAACCTGATTGTTCCCCATCTGAATCCAAAAATCTATGGAATATAATCAAAGGTACCATCTTTCTTCATGATTTCTAGCACCACTGACAGTTCATTAAATGCACATCCAGTGCCAAAGATATGGCGAAAATAATGTAAAAGGGGTCGTATTGGGCTCGGGTCCGGTCCGATCCGGTCGGACTAACCCTTCCCATCCCAGCTAGACCCGCTAGGTCTAGCCTAGCCCGTAGTGTGGCCTGGCCCGTTGGGTTGGCCCGACCCTCTCGGTCCGTCCCGACAGGCCGCGAGGGGCCGCGAAGGGCCGTGGGTGTCCGCAAGGGCACGAGACCATAGGACAGCTCGGCCAGGGCGGCTCGGAGGGCCGGCTAGCATCGTGATCCGGGCAGCTTGGAGGGCTGCGATGAGGGCGGTTTGGCCAGGGCGCGGGGCAGGCTCGGCCTGGAGGCCGGAGCACCACGGGGGCACGGGGCCGGTGTGGCCAACAGGCCGGAGCCTCATGGAGGAGTGGGGCTAGATCGATTGGGAGGCCGGAGCGCTGTGGGGCGCGGAGGCCATGCGTGGCGGCACTGTTTTTTTCATCACCTTCATCGCCTTCATCATCTTCCACCATTTCTTAGTACACATCAATGAAGAACTACTGAGGGGTCGGGCCATGTTCGTTTGTCTTGCACCCTCTACATCTAGAGTGGTAGCAAGTGGTTCAATTACCTCTTGAATTTCAAATAATTATCAAGAATGGAAGAGAGAATGAAATCAATCAACCACCCTACAACTTCCCACAAATAATAAAACACAATTAAACCCCTACCCCGTTCTCATGATTTCGTTGGTGCAAGAAGGTAGTATGGTCATTGATTCTCCATAGATGAGGACGTCCCACGTCGAATGAAGTCCCGAGTAAGAAGGTCGAATGAGGTCGGCGTTCTTCATTGGAGAGCTTTCTCCCAAGTTCATCTTCTCCCCAATTCCACCAAAAAGAATTTGTAGCCCAAAATAATAGATTATGAATTCAATTGTGTTTATTGGAATAAATTCAAATAGTCTAATTAATTAATAGATGAGTTGGGTCAATTAATTAAAGGTAAGGGTTGGAAAGATTAATTAAGGAGGGTTTGCACAATTAATATAAGAGGATTTGAAGAGGATCTCCCTCATTTATTGTGGGATTTGATAGTTTTAGGCCTCGGGTGGTCCCCACCTCCATAACCACTCATGGGAGGTTAGTTTCGGGTGGTCCCCACCACCATAACCTCTCATGGGAGGTTATGGTTTGGTGGTCCCCACACCTCAACTTCCACTTGAAGGTTTTAACAAACAAAATAAAATAAAATGTGTGTTTATTTTATTTTATTATTTCCACGAAAAACCTAAAAACTAACTTTCACCCTTGACCATCTATTGTCGAGGTGAAAGTCTCCTTAAGTGAAAACCAGCACAGTGAGTTCAACGATGCCCTTGGATTTCAATTCCGAGCACCAGTTCAAAAGTTAGAAAAAATCTCTCACACATTTACTAAACGTAATTGAAAAAATGTTCATAAATTCATTTTGGGAACTCCATGCCTCAAAATCACACGCCATCAATTTTTGAAGACTCTTAAAATTCCCATTTATTTAAAAAAAATTACATCGAAAATTCGGGTCTTTAAGTTCTCCCCACCTCATGGCTCTGCCTCCCAGTAAGCCACAACTCAAACTAGGAAAAAAAGTGGGGGTACTAAGCACACATCTAATCCCCCCACTCTCATGTGCTCTCTTGGAGGATCCCATGATACCAGCGAATGCGCACAAGAGGAATCGAACTTCCAAAAAGGACCCACTCATGTCGATTCTCAATCTCTACTAGAACCTCCGTAAAAGTCACCCCATTATTGATGTCCAGTTCGCCTTGGTCGATGATGTGAGAAGGGTCATGCACATATCTCCTCATCTTGGATACATGGAAGACGTTATGCACCTAATGCAACTGAGGTGGAAGGGCTAAGTGGTATGAAACCCCACCAACTCAGCTGAGGACCTGAAAAGGTCGGATGAACCTCAGAGATAACTTGTCACCTCGTCCAAATCTCTATAGTCCTCATCGGGGTGAGACCCATAGAAAGACTTTTTCGCCATCCTCAAACTCCAGAGGTCTCTATCATCTGTCAGGATACGACTTATGCCTTCTCCGTGCAGTCTTCATCCACTCCTAGATGATCTGCACCTTCTCTGTGGTAGCCCAAACCATCTCTGTTCCCATGAGTGCGGACTCCCCTAGGCCAGCCCATCACAAGGGTGATCTTCAAGGTCGCCCATACAACGCCTAAAAAGGTGTCATGCTTGTGGTGGAGTGATAGTTGTTGTTGTATGAAAACTCTAACAAAGGTAATTGATCCTCCCAGCTACGACTGAAGTCGATGACATAAGAACACAGCATTTCCTCGAGGGTCTGAATAGTTCGCTTAGTCTGGCCATCCGTTTGAGGATGAAAGGTGGTGCTCAAATGAAGCTGCGTCCTGAAAGCCTCCTACAACCCCTACCATAGCTGGGAAGTAAAATGTGTGTCACAATCAGAGACAGTATTCTAAGGTACTCCATTTAGTCGTACAAACTCTTTCACATATAGGAGTCCCAAGCTCTCTACTAAACCCTTCTCTTTGATTGGTAGAAAGTGGGCCGACTTGGGGAGTCAGTCGATGATCACCAAAATAGAGTCATGTCCCCTAGATTTACATGGATTTCCTTTCACGAAGTCCATGGATATCTCATCTCACTTCCACTCTAGGACCTCTAAAGGCTGAACCAATCCCGCTGGTACCTGATGCTCCGCCTTCACTTGCTGACAAGTGAGGCACCGAGAAACAAACTTTGCAACTGCTTTATGCATTCCCGGACACTAGTGTTTTCTTCAGAAATCCTAGTACATCTTCGCCACTCCTAGATGTACTACTAGAGGGGATGTGTGGAACTCCCTCAACACATCCTCCTGAAGTGACACTGGTACCATGGTACATCCTCAGAAGAGGATGACATGCTCCCCACCTTCATAAAATACATCAGGCGCATGCCCTGTGGATATCTGACCATGTCGTGTCTCGTAGTCAGAATCCCCACGCTGCGCCACCCTAACTCACTGAGGAAGTGGGGGAGTGACTATAAGAGACTGAAGGAAATTTTTTCCTTCTCTATCCACAAATGATTTCTGCAAAGCAGCTAGCTATTATGTCGCCTAACCTGGCAACTGTATACCAAATCTTCTCCTGAATGCATCTGCGACAACGTTCCCCTACCCAAGAGTATAGACTATCTCGAAGTCATATTCCTTAAGGAACTCAAGACAATGTCATTTTCTCAGGTTCTGGTCTTTCTCAGAGAAGATATACATGAGACTCTTCTGATCAGAGTACATGGTAAAACGCTCACCCATCAGATAGTGTCTCTAGATCTTCAAGGCGAAGACCACTACCGCTAACTCCAGGTCATGGGAAGAGTAGTTCTTCTCATTATATCTCAACTGTCAAGAACTATTATCAATCACTGCTATCTCATGCATTAGGACACATCCGAGTTCGGTCCCTAATGCGTCGTAGTAGAATACGTACCCTACGCCCTCCTCTGGAAGCCTCAAGATGGGGGAACAAGTCAGCCTCTACCTTAGCTCCTGAAAGCTCCAATGGCATTTCTCTGACCAAATGAAAGGTTTCCCCTTATTTGTCAAGGCTGATAGTGGTTCTACAACTCTAGATAAATCTGCAACAAACCTAAGGTAATATCCATCCAAACCCAAGAAACTACGTACCTCCGTCACACTCTTGGGTGGCTCCCAAGCAAGTACCACCACAATATTCACTAGATCTACTGCCACTCTAGCCTCCGATATGACATGTACCAGAATGTAAACTTATCGGATCCAAAACTTGAACTTCAAGAGCATACCATAAAGATGGTTCTCTTAGAGTATGTTCAGTTCTACCTGCAAATTATAGGCATGATCCTCCTTAGTATTCGAGTAGATCAGAATGTCGTCGATGTAGACTACTACAAAGAGATCATGGTATGGCTGAAAGATCATGTTCATGGGTCCCATGAAAACTGTTGGAGCATTGGTTATGCCAAATGTCATTACCAAGAACTCATAATGGATATACCAACATCTGAAGGTCGTCTTCTAAAAATCTGCGTCTCGAACTCTGAGCTAGTGATAGCCTGGTCTGAGGTCTATTTTCGAGAACAACCGAGATCCTTTCAGCTGATCAAAGAGGTTTTCAATCCTCGGAAGTGGGTACTTGTTCTTCATGGTCACCTGGTTCAGGCGCTGATTGTCAAAACAAAGCATGAAGCTCTCATTCACCTTCTTGGTGAACAGAATTGGGGCTATATAGGGAGAAACGCTGGGCTACATGAATCCCTTCACTTGCAAGTCCTCTAGCTGTACCCGTAGCTCACGAAGCTCTGTGGGAGCCATCTGATACGATTGTGTAGATATTGATGTCTTCCCAGGGTACAAGTCAATGTAAAATTCCACCTCTCTATGAGGAGGTAGACCTGTGACATCATCAGGGAAAACATCCGCGTACTGGTCCACCACTACAGGATAGCTCAGACACTCCACTTCAACCACTCTGAGGGTTAGGCCAGCCAAATAATGATTAATCGGCTCCACCCTCCTCTGGGTAAGTCCATCCAGCACTGCAAAGCCTCCCTTCTCTCTGGTGAAGGTAAACCTAGTCCCATCTGTGCGGACACACTGCACTTTGTGCCTAATCTAGTAAATCTGAGCATGGACTGTAGATAACCATTCCATACCCAAGATGATGTCATAAGGCCTCGATGCCGCTGCTAAGAGATCCTAGTCGAAGCTTTCGCCTCCTAGAGTAAGCTCACACTGCCGGAACCAGTGCGTAATCATCGAATCTGCACCTATAGGAGTCTATAGCCATAGGTACAAAGCCAACAGCTCTGACGTAATATTTGGGCTCCAAATGAGGGAAATGGTAATAAAAGAATGACTGGAACCTGTGTCTATAAGTTCTATAGATAAGGTGAAGTAGACATAGATCATACCTCATATCATCCTTGGATCACCGTGATCGTAAGCCTCAGCTGCCTGAAGCTGATCTCTCCCCTGTCCACCTTCTCCCTATGGTCGGGGTGGACCTATTGGTGGCGGTGGAGGTAACACCTCGAGTCTTCGTCCACCGCCAGCTACATGGATATCTCCTCTGCCATGTATGCCTTCTCCCTGTGGACCTCCTCGGTCGAATCTCTGTCAATGTCTGGGTGGCCCTTCGACCATATTCTATTCATTCGAATGGCGGTTCGGACAGTCAAGAGCCATGTGACCCTTCCCACCGCATGCATAACACTGCCTACTCCTGGCAAGACTGGATCCGCTTTGGGTGCCCCGCACAACCGATCCTAGGTCAAGCGATCGTCCACCTATAGGTCTGGTCCTCTTGGACCTCTGTGATGTCTATCTACTAACATCTTCAGAAGTCTCCGCTACGTGACAACTGGTAATGGGTATCACCACTGGTGACTGCTTGGCAAGGAAACACTCCACCAAGAGGGCTCTCTCTAACACCCCCGCCTGTGTCGGGATGCTGAGTGAGACTCTCAAAGCTCTAATCTTCTGCCTGAGTCCTGCTCGAAGGTATGGGCCCTAAAGAATGGGTCCCACACTATATCGATGGATTAACGTGAGATGTCAGTGAACCACAATGAGTGTTGAGCCACAATCTTGCTGCCCCACTGCAGATGAAGTAGCTCCTGTATGCGCACTGCGTGAAGTGTTACCGGGATAAACTCTACTTGAAATAGTATCTCGAAGTCTGCCTAGATAAGTGTCACCTCATCGTGAACTTGAATCATCAAGCTCCACCATCTGCCTACTGCTTCCTTTAGAAGGCTGGCGGCAAGGATCACCATGAGATCGGCTTATGTCCCTACGAGTTGGAAGACTTTCACCACAGCCTCCAGCCAATCCTCAGCCGCCTATGGGTCTGTCTCTCCCCTGAACCTAGGGGAATCTGGTACTAGAACTCGTGCAACGCGCTCAAGCAGCGTGCAACGTCTGCTGTTGGGGATGGTGGTATCGGTGGCCCAACGGGGAGTGGTACCATTGTTGCCTCTACTGGAAGAAGGACCTGTACCGAGGCCTTGTCGCTCGTTGGGCTATCTATGCATACAACTCTCGGAAACCTAGCTGGTAGTCTGCATGGAGGTATCCAAAAAAGAAATAGGTGTGAAATGGTAAAAAGTTATATCTGATGATCTTAAAGTTATACCTGGTGAGCTGACTCAAAAGATCATAAAGAAAACTTTTGAAAACACACACACAATCAGTGTTTTAGTGCACTGAGTCAGATATTAGAAGTCAGGGTCCTGGTGTATGGATACGCGAGCCTCCGCACCAACACTAGACTCATTGAACTGAAATCCACACTTGTTACCCTTAAAACTATTTCTTTATAGAAAATATCATAGTCCTAGGTTCTGCGGTAGAACTGAATCCTCTAATACCAATTTGTCACGACCCGTCCCCTAGGGCTCATACCATGACTACACCAAGTCTGTCTTCCATAGACTAGGGGTTGGAGACTAGCACCAAAGGCATATTCCCTAAAACTGGGAAGACATTGCCTTTATAACCTATAAACACACACACACAAGAGAGCACACAACTGGATATGAAACACCAAGTAAACTGTATAACAAAAAGTGATGAAAGTAATAGGGGCCAGAATACAATCCCAACTAGAAATGGATGGAAAGATTAATTAAGAAGGGTTGGAAAAATTAATGTAGGAGGAGTTGAATAGTCTCTCCCTCATTTATTGATGGATTTGAGCAGTTTAGGCCTCAGGTGATCCCCATAACCACAAAATTACATGGGAAGTTAGGTTCAGGTGGTCCCGACCACCATAACCTCTCATCATAGGTTATGGTCTGGTGGTCCCCACACCTCAACTTCCACTTGGAGGTTTTAACACATAAAATAAAATAAAACATGTGTTTATTTTATTTTATTATTTCTATGAAAACCCCAAAAACTCACTTTCACCCTCGTCCATTTTTCATCGAGGTGAAAGTCTCCTTAAGTGAAAACGGGCGATGTGAGTTCAACGATGCCCTCAGATTTCAATTCTGAGCACCAGTTCAGAAGTTAGAAAAACCCGCTCGTATGTTTACTGAACGTACTTGAACAAAAGTTCAGAAATTCATCCCGAGCACTCGGTGTATTAGAATCACGCGCCGTCAAATTTCACAGACGCATAAAATTTCCATTTATTTAAAAAAGTACAAGGATAATTAGGGTCTTTACATTGATGTCTAGTATCAACGATCTAACAATGGTTTTATGATAACTATATTGACTTTTAATCATGAAATTTTTTATATATAGATTTTGGAACATTTTGAAAATATTTATTTAGATATATCCATCTTATTCAAAATTATTGAGCATTATGATTCATGTATTTAAATAAATTCCTATCAATAATAGTAGTTTTGACATTTTAATCTCCTCCAAAAAAATAAACTATCCTGTTCATATTAGTAATATGTAATCCCTCCTATACTTATTAAATCGATATTTTTCATTAAATGATAGTGTGGTGAAATAGAAAAAAGTCTTGTGAATATTTGATAATATTCATGAAATTTTGGTCCTTCGGTTTTAATAATACCATAGATTCATTTTCTAATATCTATTGTTCAAGAAGTAAAAAATTTATCATCAAAAATAATAATAAATTCACTATAATTTTTAATCAATGTTGAGTTTTATTAAACCAATTTTTTGGTTTCTCATTCTAATGGAGGTTGAAAATCCATCAATTTTAGTTTATATACATTTACTCTTAATGTTTTTAAATTAACACAATAGTAACTAAAATATTTATGGAGTTTATATAAATCCTCAGTTTGAATCTGATTTAATACTATAACTTTCTATGTAAAACCAAATTTAATATAAATCATTTAGGTGGATCAGGATATTGTATGAGGATATAATGATATTATTCTTTAGGTAAATAAATTTCATAATTTTATTTTCTCCAACATGATGATTTATGGTTTAAAAATATTAGTTAATGGAGTGCAATTTGTGTATTAAAACATGATATAGTAGATGTTATAACATCTATATATCAATATTTCTATGTTTGGTCAATTTGGAGATCTAATAGTGAAAACCTTTTTTATAGAATATTTGGACATATGAAAACAGAGTGATTCAACATTTGCATCTTAACTAGAAATGCCATAAATTCATAGTGAGGTGTTTTCACATAAATGGCCAATCCAAATTATTTATCCCCTCAAGAATACAATATAATAGTTCATGGGTTGACTCTCAGGGATGTAATATATTCAAAATATTCAACATTGTTTTAAACTTTTCAAAACAAAATAAATATTAGGAATTTACTGATTTTGATGAAGAATAAATGAAGTCTACAACAATTAAATTAAACTAAATTTAAGGTTTTATGTCTTCAAAGAAAATATTATTTTTGTTGAATAATTGTTGAAATAAAAAATTTCTGACTACAATAGTGTAAAATTATTGAAATTGGTAAATTGTCTTCTTTATCATTTACAATATTACTCTTAGTCAATGCATAAATTATCGCCTAAATACCTCAGAGTGAAAAATATAATCTACCTAAAGACCATAAAAAATATCAATATGGATGTTTCTCTAGTTATGAAAGTGATTCAAAATAAAATATACTTCTATGTAGTAAAACATTACTAGACATACTTTTCTTAAGGGAAATACTTTTCCATTGAATTTTAAATAATAGTAACATGATGCATTTTTTCATAAAATGAAGGGTAGTCTATAAAATTATAGAGGAAAATTCATTTATGTATGAAAAATACCTTCTCCATTTATAAAATACAACTAATAAAGATAAAAAATGATACTGTGAAGTAAAAATTGAAGGTTGATTTTTGTGGGACTCCACCAGCACAAACACATGGGCATTCATCCAAACATTCCTAAATGAACTCAAATTTTCTTCCACCACCCATTTAAAAAAAAGAATTATATGAATACTATAATAGTAAAAAACTTCTCAAACCATGAGTGTCTTTGCTGACTCCCATATTCTTAAATTTTCATGTCTTCATATACAATAATAAGGAATATGAAAAATAATTTGATGAAATGTTAACCCACTAATAGTTCCTAAAGAATCTCAACATGATATCATTCTTTATTTCATACTAGGGGATGTAGAAATGATTTTCACCTTAACTTGTATGATTAGGTATTTCACAAATTTATGGAATGAGTTTATACTCTTCTGAATCATTCATGAGACCTTGACTCTTGAAATTATTCTAAAATGGAATCTTGTGACCCACATAAAATGGGAAAATATGTATTTGGAAAAAACATCAAAGATTGACCCTGAAGCATTGTAAATTATGGAACTCTTATTACAATAAAAAAATTAGCATGAACTTGACTCAAACAAGGTGTTATTAGGATTTTTTTTCTTTTGATTGAGATGATTATTTTAAGATCTGACTGCCTCCGACAGTCATGTTTCCAACATCACACCGCTATAAACTGATTGTTTCAAATAGGAAGACAACACATGAAAAATTCCTTGTTAAATTCCTTCAGTGAAATTTTCATGCTATTCTGATTATACCATGTATCACACAAAAATAATGTACTACAAAATGAATTATTCAAGGGACACCATGAATCACCACCATGATTTCTCTTATTGTCCTTTTTTCTCCCTAAGACATATAGTTATAGTGTGAAATTATTACATTATTCAATGGTCATTTGGTGATTCAATTATAGGTTCATGATAATGTCATTACAAAACCATCACCATTATATTCCAAAGATCATGTCTTCCCACAACATCTCTAAATGGAATGAATGAATCCACAAAGACATAGTGGTGACTCTTTCCCTCTTCTGTCCACATTCTTTGAATGTATGAAGTACCACAATAAATTAAATATAAAACCCCCTTCATTTTAGTTTGAGAATATCCTTGTGATCCACATTCAACAACTCCTAAACATTCACAATATTCTATAATCATAATACTTTAAGAACATTGATATTAATGTGAAAATAAAAGCATATAACATTGATTTTTGTATGACTTCAAATTGGAAATTTACAAATTTAATGAATTTTTATGGCTTAACTCAAAAGATATGACTTCGAAAACTAAAATTATATGGAACTAAAACACAAATTTTTTATGTTTTTTATAAAATATATAACATTTGAACCATGAAATTAATCTATTCATATGAATTTTAGGAAACATGTATGACTTAAAAACCATTTCATAAGAAAAATACTATAGTATATGATTTTAATTTATAAAATTTCATAACCACAAATAGAAAGAAGAAAATATAAAAAGGATTACAAGAAAATATAAATGTATGATTTTTATAAATAATTAATAAAAAAACAATTTAAAATCCAAAATATAATAATTTATCAGTAATTGTGAAAATATAATTATAATGTATAAATGATTAAATAATATTCATAAAGAAATTTTTTGGGGAATTATTCTTCAAATTATTTTAATATAAAATTAAAATTTAACGTTTATTAAAAAATAAATATGTAAATATGGTTTCCATAACCACAATTATTTTATTAATTACAGCCATCGATCGTGAACTTTTTTTGACCCTTAAATTATTAGGGATAAAAAATGATCAAGATTAGTAAGTAACAAAAAATCCCATTGTTGGCTGATAAAAACTATCATGGAAAATGTTTTAAAAAATGAGTATTTTCTATTCACAATTATTTGGGAATCATAAATGATTCATATTTTCATATATAATTAAGTTAAAATATTTGTTTCTTACACATAATAGATTACTTATTCTATTAATTATTATTTTTTATTAATTATGGATGTATATAAGAAATGATGAGAAATGACCTAAAATGGTGAATTGTTGATAAATGTTATATTCATGACAATAGACCATTAATGGTCTAGTCCTAGATCTTGTAACTGAATAACCAAAATCAAATTGAGCCAAATATGATGGAAATTTATAAATTACATCATAATAAAGTAATTTAAAAATAAAATAATTTAGATAAGATAGGAGGATGTAAGATAAGATGAAAAAGAAAAATTTCGTGAAATAGAACATGTGTCATGGAATAACACATATGGTCACACCAAGATGCCCCATCCCGAATTCATACAACCCTAATTTAAGATTTTCAATCCTCTAAGGTTTCTTCCTTAATACATTTATAGTTTCAAATAATGTTATATGTTGTAGATGAGTAAAATGGGGTCAAAATTAATGGATATTTTTATAAATTGAACACCAAGCCATTATTTTAAGACATGCACTCCCCTGATATTGAATTTGGATAAACTATGATGCATTATAATGGCCCTTTATGATGATATGAGCATCTTGAATTTCTATAAATAAGAGGGTAGACCAATAGATTCAAAGTTAGAGTCATTTCATTGTTATACTATCAAACTACACTAGGATTAAGCTATTTTATGTTTTTCCTTTATTTTTTATATTTCTTCCATTCCATAGTAATTCATGTTAATATTTTATTAAAGTGTTTTTGTATTATTCCATCTATTTTTTATTTCCCAACCCTAATTTCATAATCACTCTCTCATATTCTATCATGGTCTCTTTCACATCACAATGGAATTTGATTAACCCGAGGATTGGACTTGGGTGGTTTCACAGAATTCATAATTACAGTGATTTATGTTATTAATGATTGAGTCATGTTCATCGTGAATGAGAGAGTAGTGCATAGGTGTAGTGGTAATCCACCATGGTATGAATCTCAAATTCATCTATTTTATTTGATTCATTTATTCTCAAACACTTCTATTGGGTTAAATATTCTTGTGGTGGAGTTAGGGATGCCTGATGGGATGAAATGAAATACAGTGGACGTGAGTCCTTTGGAAATTTCATTGTATAATGAGGTTTTAATTTATTTGAATATTAGAGGAGGGTAGATTTGCAGTTCCAAATAAGATTCTAAGACAAGATAAAATACAACACCCAATAAATCAAACAAATGTAATAAATTTATGAGGCTTTATAAATTTAATTACCAAATTTAATATAAACAAAAAAAATAAAATGAATGAACACATGTTACCAAAACCTACGACCAAAACTTTTTTCTTGACCTAGATTTTGTCTGCATCTTGATTAGTTTCAATTTCATTTAAATTTATTTTTTTCACAAATCCAAAAATTCATTTATTTTATAAAATAATAAAAACAAAAAATATTGATATGTTGATTTTGAAATTATTGTTTTATCAATAGATAAACTCCTCAAGTGAGATGAACTTGGTCATCCTCTATGCTGAATTTAGAAAATAAATTATTTTCTGTGTTTCCTTAGTACAAGAAAATCAGAACAGTCTTTATTTCTTATAATATATCATTATATTAATTTCATTTTTTAAATTTTAATTTATTATTAATTTTATCTTTAATTTATATCATTTAAAAATATAAATAAAATATATTTCATGTTTCATTCATATTATGATTTTTCTAAATGGACTGACTACTCACTAGTGCAATATCGTGAATATGATTTTCATAACATTGATGTAAATGATCAGGATAAAAATCTGAGTGATACACTTGATGAATTTGAGATTTAAGTTGATTTGATAATTTCATATTTTCATGAATCCCAAATGTCCTAAAACAAAACCAAATTCCAAGGAATAATTATCGGTAGATCTAACTAATTTTTCTAAAGTTTCTAAAGTGGATGAGTCCACACATGAAGGGTACCAAGAACCCAACTATCTAGGGAGATAGATTTAGGAATATCACAACAATATAGAATGTTAAGATAAATACACACATGATGATGTGAATATATGAGATTATTTGTTTAAATTTTTGAGTAAATTGTATAATGATGAAATGCAATGAGATCCCCCTATATAAAAGACGTAAGAGTTAGCACCTGAAAACATATTTCTGGACATGAATAAAGAATAAACCACTAAGGTGGTATATTTTGAAGAATGGATAGAGGATCCTAATTACCTACCTTCATCTGCTACTACTCATCTCAAAGTATAATTTTCCACTGTAGCAGTGATTGAAGCTAAAACAACTTCTGGAGGTGATATTGTCTTGAACCACATCTCTTATAATATTATTGATGGTGATTTTAGTGTCACTAAATACTATTTTAATTTTATATATTCAGCCTACTCATAGTTTTTCTTGGAATAATTTGATGAACATGATGAATCAAATTGTTAATAACACATTGACATTTTGAAACATATTGATATTTTATTATAGGAGTTCCATAAGAAGATCACGTTGGCTCTTCCTGAAGAATAGGTGACACAATATTATTATTGTAAAAGGGTGTATTTTAATAGTGATAAATTTTTAAAAAAATTAGATCTAATTAAATAAAATTATAAACATCCCTTTAAATATTCGTTTGATGTGTCATATCTCTAGTAAAAACTAGATAGTGATGGAAATGTTACACATGTCACATACGATGAGGAGTTACATACTTAATCTTACCACGATAATGAATGTTTTAATTCATTTATAATCAGAAATAAATATTGTACTCTATCCATGTAGTCTCAACACCGATGAATAACAAGTGAATAGTAGACGTAAAAATGGTTGGTGGTTCCAGTCTATGAAATTACAAACACCAAAATAATTTTGATAACAAAGGGCATTTCCCTTCTGAAGAAAGTAAAAAATCCACGGCCTGTATGGGGGATTAAACCAATAATGTTATCTTCTTTGATTTATATTCCTATTATAAATTCAGAATTAAATTTATTTTACGAATATATTAGGATTCAACCCAATATATCTATTATTTGGAGCTTACATTTTCATGGTCCCTATACATTAAATACTTGGATTATTTTGTTGGTTCATGATGTTGATGGAAAAAAGTAGCGAGTGAAACGGAAAAAGTAGAACTATTCACATTATAAAAAGGGAGATTATGTTATAAAAGGATATTATGATATAGAATAGAATTTCTTTCAAAAAAATGTTATAGAAAATAATTTTTTTAAAATCCTATACAGCCTAAAATGGGGAATCATTGTAAAGGGTACAATGATTATTAATTCCTTAATTTTTTTTACTCCCATAATTTTATTATGTTTTATAGAATTAAAGCAAATTTTCATGCCCCACTTCAAACTGTTTTTATCTGGTATTGATCTTGGATACATATGTTTTTAAGGATAATAATTATCCAAATATTTAGTTTTCACTGTGGACATGATTTTATGAGTGAATTGGTAATTTGAATCACTATATTTGAGCATGAGGTGAATAATTTGAAAAATCATGAATTTGAGGAATAAGATTATTTTTTAAAATGCAATTATTTTTATAATCAAAATGTTTTGAATATATTAAATTGATAAGGACTTGTTTATTGTTTTTTCATTAGTAGTAGTAACTATTTGAGACTTTATTTTTTAATCCCTTAGAAACATAATTTCCAAAATATTTCCTGGTTCTTTATATATTATATTTTTAGAGAGACCAACACATGTTCTCTTCTAGAAAATACATAGAATATTATCAAATAAATGATGATAAATAATAAATATTAAAATTAATGAGACATATTTATTAACTAACACTTTATCATTGGACCCACATTAACATTAATATTAGTTTTTCCCTTTGACTCCATGAATGGAATTATAAAGAAATGATCTATGTTACAAGCTTATTATATCCATTCCTACACTTGTAAAAATATATCGCATGATATCCAAATAAATAAGTGTTGGGCAAGGTTTTACATTCTAAATGGGGAGGTACTTCATTTGTTTTTGGGATTTTCATTTTATTTTTAGAAAAAGAAATATTTTCATTATACATTTTTATTTACCATTACTGATAATGAAATATAAAAAATTATGTTTTGTATTTTGATGATAAAAATCACATTTTCTTGACCGACTATATTATAATCATATGTGGTTAGGTGGTTGATATGATAATTATCTAAGGAATAATTTTTGAAAAATCAAGTAGAAGAGGAAGAAATAGAAACAGAAAAAAACAAGAGATGGTGATTCCTCCATTATGATGACTTGTATTGTGAGTCTACATTGAGCATTGGGATATTGGGAGATGACATATTCATCAATTTATCATTAATATTATATTTTTATATCATAAAATGTTATCAATAGGAGTACCACATTTTTAGAATTAATTTATATCATTTTTCTTTCCCACTATAATCATCAAAGACATTTGAACCATAATGAAAATCCATTAGGATTAATTCTGATTTATTTCATTATAAGGTGGAGACACTAGTTTCCTTCCAAGCATATGGTAAGTATCATATACATGAGGTGTTTTCACAACTCCATTCCATATAATACCATGAGGGATGAGTAAAAAGAATTTAAAGTGTGGTAGATTAAAATTGGTGTGAACATTAATGATGAATTAAGAGATACATTTTAATTAAGGAATATAACTATCATTTAAAAAATTGAAAACTAAAATGTAAGATTAGATTGTTTTTTTGAAAAGTGTGAATATTGACAACTTTTATTATGTTGAATTTGAAAATTTATATACCATTGACAAATAATTATTTTTATTTCATTTTAAATTTAAATGCCACTGGAATGATAATCTTTATTAACATTAATGAAGTTAAAATATTGTGAAAAATAATGTTTTAAGTGTGAATAAATTGACCGTGTCATATTTTTCATGTATATAGAAAGATAAAATAATTATTTTACACAAAGTAATTAATTTTTCCCATTTTTAATTATTTTTTAAATTTAATATCTGATATTTAATGTAATTAGAAATGATCTAAAAATGATTAATTGATGATAAAAGTTATGGTTGTGTAAAAAGGCAAGTAAAGGTCCAATACCAGAGCCCAGAACTAAATATCCACATATAAATAGAGCCAAATCATCTAGAAATTGATTATTTACCTAATAAATAGGTAATTAACAAAATAATAATAGTTTAAATATATGATGTGTACGTGATATGGTGGAAGAAATAAAAATTTTCTAAACTGCCACATCTGTATTAGCATAACACATATGGTCACACCCTGACGCAACTACCGGAATTATCATGTCTATAATTTAAGGATGAATAACAACCCAAGATTCTTTTTAGATAATTTTAAAATTTAAATTCACATGTTACAATGTAAATGAGTTAAATGAGGTAAAAAATAAATTATTTTAATGTAAATTGATTACAAAACCATTCATTGAAAATATAATAAACTCTACGGTTGATGGAGGATGAATTATAGTGAATTTATGAAATTTTTTTTGAAAGATTTATAATCTATAACACTTTTAAATACTATGAAAGGATAGTGGAAAAAATGAGTGATCTATTGTAGAGTTAGGTTTTCAAATTGGGGTAGAATTAAACTACATTAGGTTTTTTCATTCTATTTTATTTCATTTAATTTATTTTCTTATAAAATGAAATTAATATTTTATTAATTTGTTTCCATATTCTTTCATCTATATTTCATTTCCCTTCCATAATTCCACTCTACTATCTTCTTCTCTATGGTGATCTCTCTTACATCATAATGGCTTGTTATTAACCCAGATCATGTTCTTCTAGGAGTTTTAGCACCATTCTTAATTATTTGGCTTCAAATTATTAATGTTTGAATTCGGTTTGTGATGAACCAGAGATAAGTACATATGTGAAGCAGTCATACACCTTTTCCTTAATATCAAACACATCCCTTTTCATTGATTTATTTTTTCCTCCCATATCACTAGTAATAAAATCATATGGTATAGTTTAGGATACATTCTTGGATGAAACGACTTGCAATAGTGTTGGGACATTTATGAATTGAATTCTTGATTGAGGTTTTTCTATATTTGGATATTGGAAGAAGGGAAATTTTGTTTTCCAAATACGTTTTTATGGAATTCTAAATTTCTGCACTCTATAAAAAATGAATGTAAATAATTTTGGATTTTTTAAAACTGAATATTCAAATTGAATATAAAAACTAATTAAATAGTGATGGAACAGGTGTTACCAAACTCTTCAACTGACTATTCTTCCTAACCTACAATATCTTTGCATCTAGTTTTTTTTCATTGCATTTAAATTTTATATTTTCCAAAAACCCAAAATTAATTTCTTTTATAAAATAATAAAAAAATTATTAGATGTTTTGGAAAATAGTGTTTTATCAGTTAAAATTATACTCAGGTGAGATGACCCTAATTAGTCTCCATGCTTCATTCAGAAAATAAATTTTCTTATGTACCACCTTTTGACATGTGTTTAACTTTGGATTCCATTAACATATTGTTGATAATCTCAAATATTAATTTCATTAGGAAAACAACGACATTGAAAATATACAAAAATTATTTTCTTAAGTATACCATATGAATGATATATTAAAAATTGTTTCAATGGTAAATAGTATGTGTGGTTTTTTTAAAAGAGTTTTCACTCATAAGATATCATCAAATCATAGGTGGCCTTTGAACAATAGCAAAAATAATACGGTCGATATGATATAGATAAAAAAATTATATGGTTAATGATTATATAAATTATCCATTAATTGTAAAATATGGAATAGTATAAATAATTTTATGTTAAATTTTCAAATTTTGATTATCTAAAATATTAAATATTCATATATTGAAAATATATGAATATATTTTATGAATAAAGTTTATTTAAATTATGAAATATTCATATAATCATAAATGTTTTGACAAATATCATATAGTTGAATAAGAAATATTTTATATTAAATTATAACAAACATAAATATATGAATATTGTTCATTTTAGAATAAATTTGTCTATTTAATTTTAATTTTTTATAGAAAATCCATATAGAATTATTAATTATAAAATATTAAATAAAAATTAATTATTATATTTTCAGAAATATTTTTGAAATATAAAAATTTATTACATATTTCATTTTTTAGTTATTTCTTGACATTATTATTCATGAAATTAATGTAGCATAATGTGACCTAATATATGATTTAATATAATGTATATTTTTTTAATAATTGTTAGGTTGTGAATAAAATGATTAACATGTTGTGTTCTATATTTGATTTTGTTATATTCTAAGATACCCCCATCTAGACTGATCATTGAGATGGAGGGGTCAATCAAAGTTCATATATTTCAAAACCATCTATATGAATTAAATCACGTGATATATTTATGGAGTTTTTCCACTCAAAAAATTCTCATAGTAACATCGCATGTGTATCTGAACATAAAGTGAGACCATAAAATGATATATTTACTGTTGTAATAGTGGGTCCCTATACACAACTATGTAGTACACTTGATTACCATATAGTGTATATATTTAGTTATACATTATGTTTTCTTAACACTGTAGCGTAGAGTTTTATGAATCCATTATTCAATGGTAATGTCCACATATTAATTATCGTATCAAAAGGTTATAACATATCCTAAGAAATATTGAGAACATAAAGATGCCATAAAATTAATCATAAACATATATCCTATGGTCTAGATAAATTTTAATGATTACACAGAGTAGATGTTTGACTATCAGGTTCTTGGGGATCAAAATAATTTAGGATTCTTCTCATGAAGTTCTCACTTGGTGATCTATAAATGTAAGATCAAAATGACATACCTGAAAATAGAAACAACACATTTGTTGGGTTTCATTAGTTGTTACTATCTACATACATCTATATTGGACTCCTTTCTTGAGATCATTTCTAATGTGTGTCATTTGATCACGTACTTTGATGCAAGCCAAAAACCATGATAATGAAATCCTGGTGATGTACCTTTTGTTAGGTGCTTCATTGGTTGTATGAAATTTCTTTAATGCTAAAGAAAAGATTTTTTTTATTCTAGGTTTAGGAATTAATATATCTCATACCATTTTGACCATGATGGAGGTAATATTATAAATCTCAAGTCATGAAATTCCAACGTAAATACATCTAGTTAGATCAAAAAACAATAAAGCGAAAAAAATACGATGACACGGTTTTGCATCCAACATTGTAAAATATTTAATGAAAAATAAATTATATAATATAGGGAATGTTTATAGGTTGGTTATAATTTATATGACTGTAATTATATCTTTATGGGTCATTATGGGATGCTAGATTCTTCCCTTAGTATGTGAATATTATTCACTTTTATCAAGATAATGGAATAGAGGGTCACACACAATAGTGTGTTTAAAAGTATTCCCTGTTCGGGGGAATTGTATTTTTGGACATGGTTGTCCCCACCACAGGGGTTCGGGTTTCTTCCAAGGTTATACGATAAAAAACGGAAAAAATAAATTCATATTATTCAAGTTGTGAATAATTAGTATTGAATTTATTTATTATAAAATATATTATTTGAAGGAATATTAATTTACCTATCCAAGGATCATTTAATATTTTGAGGAATGACTAGTTGAGTTAATGACTTGGGTTTTTATCTTGTAATGTATTTATTATATTAAAATAAAGTGATAAAAATATAAATGATAATTATGATTCAGCTTAGTAGTCATAATATATAATTTATTTAGTGAGAAATATGTATTCATGTATCGTTTTTTTATACCGGATACTTGTCAATTCACAATAAATAGAAAAAAGGAACCTATCACCATATAAAATTCACTGCTTAGTGATTGATAAAACACAGTAGCGGTGATTTATAGATGTCTAAGGTTTCATCGGTACTCTACACTTTCTCCCGGATTCTGACGATTGATGTTCCTACAGTCTTTCAATCCAAGTGTGGATGATCTAGAGGGATTCAACATTGGATCCTTTGGGAAATGATCATCGGTGATGCTCCAATGTTGAGTGGATATTTGGATCTAACCATGTATTTATGGTAATTTTTTTCTTGATCATATTATCACAAGATCCTCAGCTTATACTGGGCACCGATTTTATGACATCTAATAGTTCATGTAGATCATTGGTGAAAAAATTTTAAATCTCATGTTTGGGTTTCCAATGCATGCTTGGTACCTAAAACTATAATCAGTGCATTACTGGAAAAATTTATTTCAATAGAAAATTTTAATATATGTTTAACTGTGATGAATATGTTATTATGGTCCCATTTCTATAAACAATTTTTTAATCCAACCATGAATGGCCAGTGTGTGGAAATATGATGTTTTAAATCCTAATTGAATTGAATATTTTTGGGTTTTCATTTATAGATAAAATGCCTAAATTTAGTTGGATTTGAATACTTTCGGTGAACCCCAACACCATCTAGAGTTCCAATAGTTGGAATAGTAGTTTCTAAAACAAGTTTATCACTAGAAATTATAATTATTTTGATGAGAATCAACACTACTTTTATCTAAAAATTTTATTATTCGATTTTCCTAAACTTGAGGTGATTGTGTTGGGAAAATAATAATAAGATAATTTTCAATCAAAAGAGGCTGTGGATTTTTTAAATGAGGATGTCTCATATATTTTTCAAATAGCTTAAAATAAGAATGGGGAGGATTTACTTTTATACTTGGAGGGAAATGAAACAATAAATTAAACAATGGTTCAATAAATTAGGAGAATGACAGTTACAGACCAAAGGATAGGGGTAATTCTGGTTAAGGACCTATTAATTCAGAAATACCAAATAGAGACCTATGATTATTAGATGGTGTATCCAAATGAAGATTATACCCTTAAAACATTTTCCCCGTATTACGGTTCCCACTGCTCCCCATCGCACTCATATCATGACGTCGCCCCTCCCTCTTTTTCACTCATCTCTCCCGAAAACCCTAGTTCGGTGTCGCCTCCTCTGTGCCACCACTCTCATATTTTATAGTCATGGCATCACCCTCATCTCCCATGGTTTCGTTATCATCTCCCAACAACTGTAGCCCGTTGTTTCCTCCTCTCATGCACTGCTCCCACCATAAATCCACTCCCATGCGCTACTCCTGCCACGCATCTTCTTCGGCAGTCATATAGTAGGCGCATCTTATCCCAAGCTACCCCAAGTCATCTCCACTTTTAGAAACATTTTATCAGTGTTCCCCTTATCCTAGTTCCATGAAAAAATATTTTCTATAAATTGTATTCTATATATTTTTGGTTGATTTATTTTGTTAATGAATGTAAATATGAACTGAGAATGAGTTTTAGGATCTTATATTCATTAATGTTGTAGGTTGATTGACCAAAGATGATGTCAAATTATTTTAAAGAATAAATTTTTTGTTATTTTCATTTTAATGGAGCACTCGTTGGTGATTCACAAGGAAAAATTCATTATGAAGGTGGGAGATCGAGGGGTAGAGTGCTAATATAAAGAAATATCAAGATTTGATTCGTCGATACTAAAGTGTGATATTTCATCGTCATATTTATAATACAAATTAATGTTTGAAAATGGTACTTTTTCACACATTGTAGTTTATGAAGTAGATGAGTATTTGTTTAGATTCAATGACAATTATTCTCATGTCTAGATTATTTTGAGGTTCGATGAATGCGTGAAATTGACAGTTGATGTAAATAAATGAGTGTATATAGATCAAAGGTAATGACATGTCAAAATTTTTTATATTAATATTGTGTTCACATGTTATGTATTTACATTTGATATTTAATTTGTAGTGTTGAATTAGTTTGTGGGAATTTAGAACCATGTTTATCAACCGATGGTGATCTTCAAATGATACCTTGTGCAATTAGTAGTGTTCCATATTCGATCCCAGAGTTAATTACTTAAAATTTGAATGAATTATTGGAGGATGTTGGACATATTTTTTCCTTCGTACAAAGAACTAAGGAAGATGATTTTAAAGTAAATAATTTAACATGGGTTTGACTATTAATATTTTAGAAATATTCCTCAAAATATTATTGTCAAATGAAAAGTTAAGAGTTGCATGTTGAAGTTAAGAGCATATGTCTTGAGGAACTTGACTCCATTTATTTCTGTTAAAACTTTTCAAAATGATCATATACACTCATCCCAAGATAGACTATTAATTAGTCACAATTCAAGGGCATCATTAGTGTCATCTATCATATCTGATGAGTTTAAGTCTAATGTGGTTAAGTCTACCAATGAAATTAATGCTAACTTGTATAGAGATTATGGTATATCACATATATACCATCAAGCGGTAAGTGCCAAGGGAAAAATCATTTGTTGGTATATATGTGGTTCTAGAGTATTCATATATTTTAATCCCATGGATATGCAATAGAATAATGGAATTTGATTTGGAAGTAGTAGCGAAGTGGGTATCATCATAAAATGGTATATTTGAAATATTATTCCTTTCATATGGGTGTTTTATAAATGGTTTCTTATTAGGCGGTCGACATGTGTTGTTTGTGGATGGGTGTCACTTTAGTTGTCCTTACAAAGGTACCTTGTTGGTTGTGTTAGTATATGATACAGATGACAACCTTTTTCCATTAGCATATTCAATTGTTGGGGGTGAAACATATGAGTATTGGACATGGTTTTTAAACAACATAAAACAAATTATAGGTTCTACTCAACTGGTTATTGTATCCGATCGACACAATGCAATTGCAACTACGGTTCATATAGTTTTTTGTGAAGATAGACATGCATATTGTTACCATCATGTGAAAGAAAATTTTAGATCTTAAATTACAATAATATGTAGGGGAATGGGAAGAGGGACTAAGGAAAGGGAATTGAAATTATTGGATGCCATTGCTTATTCTCAGTTACACTATGATTTCAATGTAGATATAAAGAATTTGACAGGCTTTTTTCCAGAATTATCAAGATGGGATGAAAAGGATGATGATTTTGATAGGTGGGAAATGTCTCAACTTCCACACAGTCGATAGGATCATATTACAATTAATTTAGCCTGATAATTCAATGCATGGATTGTGATGGAGAGGAGAAAAAATATTTGTGTATTGATTAATGAACTTCATGATAAATGGATTAAGGAATTCTTTACCACCATGGAAGACATGAAAAAGTGGAGAAATGGATTTGGTACTAATGTGGAGCAAAAAATGAAAATGGATGTGTTAAGGGCTGAAACATTGATCATAGAGAAATATGGACATAATGTATTCTTAGTTCTAACTGGTAATGTGGATATCACTATACCACTAGGTAGTTGAGAATGCACTGGTCAATAATGGAAAATGAGTGGGATACCTTGTGCACATGCATGCGAAGCCATAAGAAAAGACATCGTAACCTGTATAGATATATAAGAGATTGTTATATGCTCAACACCCAGCAGAAGATTTCTCTTGGAGTTATGAATTCGGTTGAGACCAATGAAATGCCACATTTGAATGCATTGACATATAATGATTATATGGATGAAACTTTTTGGCATGAACCAAAGACTTTTCATCCTCCTGGTAGATCTTCTGGTAATCATATTGAGTCTTAATTTCAAAATAACAAGTTGTATCATTGTTCTCATTGAAAAGAAGTTGGTCACACATGAAAAAGGTGTAGAAATCCCAATCCAACTTGATGTGGAAGCTTTGAAAGGGTGGTGTTTTTTGTGTATACTTCTGAATATGTTTTGAAACAAGGTCACGCTAGAATAGGAAAGGAGGTAAATGTTAATATGAAGGAAATATGTTTTCTTGTGGAGTTTTGGTGTTTAAGCCCGATGAATTCTTCTTAATTTAGGTCATGTGTCACTTACAATGATGTTGTACTTTGAAAAATCACTTGTTTTTTTAATGTAATTGATGAATTGTGGAAGGTGTATGAAATTTTAACATATCAATTATTTAAACATGTTTAGATGGTATAAATTGCTGATTTTAATAGTGACTTCCTAGTTTTAAATGTAGATGCTTCTGATTTTAACAGACATGCTGCAGGTTTTTTGATTTGGTGTTCATGAAAGGTGAAATAACAGTGTGAATTTTACATATTTAATGTAACACTTTTTTATAGTTTAATGTATTTATATATACAAACTAAATGGTGGAAACGTATTTGATATCTTTGGAGAGTTGTCTTCATCATTGTAAAGATGTTGGCGATGCACGAGAAGGTGTAGAAATCCCAATCCAAGTTTATGTATGCCTCCGAATATGATTTGAAACATGAGAATCCAAGGGCGGGAAAGGATTTAAATGTTAAGAGGAAAGAAATATGTTTTCGTGAAGTTTTGGTGTTTAAGCCCCATGAATTCTTCTTAATTTTGGCCATGTGTAACTTAGAATGATGTTGAGCTTTGAAAAATCACTAGTTTTTGTAATGTAATTTATTCATTGAGGAAGGTGTATGAAATTAGAACATATTAATCATTTCAACATGTTAAGATGGTATACATTATAGATTTTAATAGTGACTTCCCAAGTTTTAACATGGATGCTCTAGATTTTAATAGACCTATTGTCAGTTTTTTATTTTCTGTTCATGAAAAGTGAAATAACAGTCTGTGAATTTTACATATAGATTGTAACACTTCTTTATAGTTTAATTTGTTGATATATACCAACAAAATGGTGGAAACGTATTTGCTACCATGAAAGAGTTGTCTTCATCATTGTAATGATGTTGGCCACACACGATAAGGTGTAGAAATCCCAATCCAAGTTTATGTTGTCTTCTGAATATGTTTTGAAACAATGGAATGTTAAAGAGAGAAAGGAGGTAAATGTTAAGAGGAAATAACTATGTTTTCTGGTAGAGTTTCGGTGTTTAATCCCCATGAATTATTCTTAATTTTGGTCATGTGTGGCTTAAAATGATGTTGATCCTTGAAAAATCACCGGTGTTTGTAATGTAATAGATGCATTGTGGAAGGTGTATGAAATTCTAACATATTAATCATTTTAATATGTTTATATGGTATAAATTATAGATTTTAACAGTGACTTCATAGGTTTTAATGCAGATGCCCCAGATTTTAACAAACCGACTATAGGTTTTTTGATTTGCTGTTCATGAAAAGTGAAATAATAGTCTGTGAATTTTACATATAGATTGTACCACTTATTTAGAGTCTAATGTGTTGATATATACCAACAAAATGGTGGAAACATATTTGTTTCCCTGGAAGAGTTGTCATCATCATTATAAATATTTCCGATGACACACAAGAAGGTGTAGAAATCCCAATCCAAGTTTACGTGTGCTACCGAATATGTTTTGAAACAAAGGAATATTATAGCGGGCAAGGATGTAACTGTTAAGAGGAACGAAATATATAGTTTTGGGGGGATTTGGGGTTTAAACCCCATGAATTCTACTTAATATACATGTTGAATGTTTTTTAATTTGGTTTTTAGGAAAAGTGAAATAATAGTATGAATTTTACAAAACACACTTCGTTATTGTAAAGAAATTGATGACACTGTAGATTCAATATGCTAGTAGTTCAACAAAAAATGCAAAGTGACGATATGAGAGTACATCTATGATACAAAAAAGACATTCACAATAGAACCAAACTAAACGCCCACCAGTATCAACCAAGCAATAGTAAGTCAATAATAGTTTTATTTATAACCATTTCCCCCAGAAATTTTGTTTTTAACTGGACAACTCCTCTAAAAACTTTGTCCTCCTTTCATTGCACCTATGATTCACCAACCACCATTGTAAATCAACCCTGTTTGTTTATAGCTGAATCTACAAACTTATAATGAAAAACTTTCTATAAATTAAGGGAAAAAGTATATAAATAGGTGAAAAATAATTACATGAGTATAGTCTCTCATATTCTTCATGTTGTCCCATTCTTGCAGGTATCTGATCAAGTGAATGCCACAATCATTACTGAAAAATAAACACACCCATTAGATAACATAACTACATCTTGAAAATAAATAAGTGAGTGAATTTTTCTACCAATTAGACTGATGTTGAACAGATTCATATACAACTTCAAATTTGAATTGGAAAGAAACGTCTCATCATGATAGATGTCACAACATGGCCATAAGAAAATCACCATATATTAAAGTCAATAGATATAATAAATTAGTACAATCTAAATGAGTAACTACAGTTGATAACCAAAAACCAACTGATGACAAAGTGAAACTTAAGTACCCGAAATGAAGAAACTACTTTTTTTGTTTATCAGTGGAAGTAGTTCAATGGGAGTCTAGAACATGAAATTTTTTTGTCTTTATGTCAGCGCAATAGCAAAACCAAAGAAAATTCATCATATTTGGGGAAAAACAAGTCTACAGTTCTCTTTGTAGTGTCCAACAACAGTATGCATCACATAAATCAAAACATCAGTAACTTTCCACTCTTCCTTGCAAAAAATAATCTTATCCTACAATGGTACATTATAACAAAATATAAAACATTATACAATAGTTTTTTATACATCAATATATGACTAAAATAAGTACCATGAATAATGGATCAAAGATGCGTCTAGTCACTATTCCAAATGTTTTTTGATCATTCACTAGAGTTCTTCCGATCATGGTCACCATCTATCATTCCTTCATTGTTATTCATATGAAACTGATTATTTATCATAAAATAGTTTATTATAACGGAAGCATTTACTAACCTTGTTGTTGACCCATTACATAGGATCCAAACAGCCACACTCATGTGCAGTCAAATAGTAATTATGCAATTCAACAACTACTCTACATTTAAATCGTAGCCAATAAGTACATGAAATACATTTCAATACAATACCATTCTTCAACATATGAATACAAGTAAAACCTACCACAATTTTTTGCCCTGCATCCTTCCCAAGGTTTACAACCCATAAACCCTCCTTTTAAGGTCGGCTCTTCCTTTGACAGAATGTTGCATGTAGGGTGGCCATTTTTTCCATATTTTTCACTCCGATCTCCTAGGAGCCTTCCCAACAGATGGGTCTCCCAATTTTGGTATAGACACACCTTTATCTACTTCTTCTACTGGTTCCACTACACCACTTTCCTCCCCCCCCCCCCTCTTCATCACTTTCATTACCTCCCTCTAACAAAGTTTTCTCCTCTTTATCTTCCCTCACCTCCTCGGTTTCATCTACCCCCTCCACTTCCACTTAAAAGTTATATGTATGCTCCTATGACTCTCCAGCGGACTCTATTTCATTATCTAAGACTATATCAAATCTATCCACTTGAGTAGTAGAGCCTCCATCTAACTAATTTCCTTGAACATGAAGGAGTTCATGAAGGTTCTCATTGACAAATTTCATATATTTGTCATACAAAACATTGATATCCTTAAATATATCATAGAGGTAAATGTTAGTAACAAATTATATAAATGAATAATTAAAAGTATTTAACAACAATCTAGTAGAAATTAACACAATCCTTTCTAATTTTAACACTAAGGCTCTGGTCTATAAATGAAAACTCACACTTTCACCATCTTTTCATAAACCAATCAAATGAAAACATTTATTAAAACTCACATCAAAGAACCTATTAACTCGTTATGAAAATAACCACTTCATGTATCAATAAACATCATTCCACAAAACCATTCAATAATAACATAAACCTTTATAAGGGGTATAATAATTAGGGTATGATAAAAATGATATATAGTTTCTTCAATCCCATATTACCCATAAATTATTTGAAAACATTGATAACATTATGATATCCTTTATTTATAAATTCTCATAAATCATAATAAATCATTGCATACAAATAACATTGGTCATTTCTTGATAAAAACAACATTAAAGATTCTTCTAATACCTATTGTTTAGGGAAGTGTGAGGATACAACTATAAAAACATTCCATGAAAACCCCTTTGGGAATTTGGAAAAATCCTCGAATGAAAACATAACGATAACCAGAATTTAACAATAACCAACCAAAAATTAACACTGATCTACTAGAAATTAACATCCGGCAACCAAGTTTTAACATTCGCATTCCACATGTTGTCGTTAACAATGGTAGATTCAAACAGGAAGCCTTTTAATTTAACAACCCACATACTAACACTAAAATACAAATGTTTAACTCTATCATTCCATGTTGTAACATTGAAAACCAATAAAATAATAGAAAATAACACTTACCTTCCAGAAACTAACACAGACCTTCCATATTATAACACCCATCCTCTATTTTTTGACACTATCTATTAATAAATGAAACTAACACTTTCTGAGGACCATATAAATGTAGGTACTAATAAAACCCTACATAGTAACTCTCTATTTTTAGGATTTTACCACTATGATTACACATCTACCACATGAACATTTCTATAAGGGATTATAAATAATTTATCATTAACCTACCAAAAATTAACACTGATCTACCAGAAATTAAAATCCAGCATCCTGGTATTAACATTCGTCATCCACATATTGTATTTAGTAGTATGATATTCAAACATGATGCCTTTTAATTTAACATCCTAGATACTAACACTAAAATACAAATGTGTAACACTCTCCTTCCATGTTTTAACATTGAAAACCAATATAATAAGTGAAAAAAACACAGAAAATCAAAAAACAAACACACACCTTCCAGATTATAACACTCAACCCCTTGTTTTTTACACTATATATTAATAAATGAAAACTAACACTTTCTAGGGACCATTTCAATGTAGGTACCACTAAGACCCCACATGGTAACTCTCTATTTTCAGGTTTTTACCACTATGATTACATATCCAACCACATGGTCATTTGTAAAGAGGATTACAGGGAATTTAACATCAACCTACAAAAAATTAACACTGATCTACCCCAAATTAACATCCGTCATCCAGGTTTTAACATTCATCATCTACATGATATCGTTAATAGTGGTAGACTCAAATAGGAATCCTTATAATTTACAACCAAGATAAAAACACTAAAATACAAATGTTTAACACTCTCCTTCCATGTTTTAACATTCAAAACTAATAAAATAAAATAAACGAACACATAACATCCTGAAACTAACACAGAACTTTTGGATTATACCACTCATCCTCTCGTTTTTTACACTATCTATTAATAAATTAAAACTAACACTTTCTAGGGACCATTTCAATGTAGGTACCACTAAAACCCCACATGGTACCTCTATATTTTTAGGTTTTTACCACTATGATTACACATCTAACCACATGTCCATTTATAAATAAGATTACAGGTGATTTAACATTAACCTACAAAAAAATAACACTGATCTACTAGAAATTGCCATCCAGCATCCAGGTTTTAACATTCTTCATCCACAAGTTATTGTTAACATTGGAAGATTCAAATAGGAAGCTGTTTAATTTAACATCCCACATACTAACACTAAAATTCAAATGTTTAACAATCTCCTTCCATGTTTTAACATTGAAAACCAATAAAATAATAGAAACTAACACAGAACTTCCAGAAACTAACACATACCTTCTAGATTATAACACTCATCCTATAGTTTTTGACACTATTTATTAATAAATGAAAACCAACACTTTATAGGTACCATTTCAATGTAGGTACTACTGAAACCTCCCATGGTAACTCTCTATTTTCAGGTTTTTACAACTATGATTACACATATAACCACATGGACATTTATAAAGAGGATTACAGTGAATTTAACATTAACCAACAAAAAAATTAACATTGATCTATAAGAAATTAACATCCAGCATCTAGGTTTTAACATTCACCATCCACATATTATCATTAATAGTGGGATATTCAAACAGGAATCCTTTTAATTTAACATCCCAGATACTGAAAATAAAATACAAATGTTTAACAGTCTTCTTCCATGTATTAACATTATAAACTAATAAAATAATACAAACTAGCACATACCATCCAGAAACTAACACTGACCATTCATATTATAACCCTCATCCTCTAGTTTTTGACACTATCTATTAATAAATGAATAATAACACTTTCTAGGGACAATTTCAATGTAGGTACCACTAAAAACCCACATGGTAACTCTTTATTTTCAAGTTTTTACCATTATGATTACAAATCTAAACACATTTTGACACCGATCATGAAAAAGTAAAAATAAAAAAAACCATGTTTTCACACTTTAATTTTAAATTTTCACATGATACTTTTAAAAGGAGGCTTTCACGAATATAGATATGAGGATGTGGCTTTTACTAGATGGGTGAACAAAGCCTGATCAGGCATCCCACTCCTTGATGAGGTAGGAGGTGCATATAAGATTCCTCTTTTTCTTGTTTTTTTCAACTTCACTCTCCTTTGGATATTATCATCATTCCAAAATTAAAAAATGTTCTTTCTACATACATTATGAACTTCTCCAATGGGGATGTGGATAAAGAAAAACAGTTACAACGCAATGTCAACATGTTATTATTAGTAAAATAAATTCACTAACTAATAAAAAATCACACATCTTAAAACATTTTTAATACTTACCAATAAGAAAACTAGGAAACCAAAAACATGATTCTTCGGTTTTCCTTTTTTCATTGAATTCTAGTAGATATTTACTTCTCTAACAAGCTCCATCAACACTAATTGGGACCAATCCCATTCTAAAAGATTTTTTTGATAACCACACTACATCCTAATATTTATTTCATTTATAGAATAACTAGAGATGGGATTTAAAAATTTCCCCAAGGTAAACAACATAAAGGTTTTCAAAAACTCTTTTCCAACCAAGCCTTCAAAAATCAGCTCCTTCAAAGCAGTTAACATTTTTCCCATATAATGTCGCTTTGTTTATTTATATTCATCATTGTCCCTTTCAAGATAGACAAATCTTCCTCCTCCAGGAATGACTAACATGTAATTAGCATATGCAATAGTAATCATCATTTCCTTTCCTCTAAATTCCATTGTGTATTTTGGATTTTTAAAGGAATCTAAAATCTTCTCACATATTTCTCTTGGAAAGCATTGAAAGTTAAATTCCAACTATATAAAAAATACCACTTCTATGAAAAATTTTGGTTTACTTTTTATGGTTAATAACGAAATCAACAACATCATTAAATAGATTTAAAGAACATATAAATTTTAATATAGTTTGGGGTATAACTTTTTGACCTAGTAAAGTGTCATTTTCATCATTTTCCATGTCATTATACTTATTCTTTTAAAGCTTTGAATGTTTTAACCAATAATATATTGTGTCATAATTTTCATCCCTAGAATTTTTATTCACACATTTATTTTTCTTTAAAAAATTATGCACATTATAAAAGAAAATAAAATTCATTCACAACCTTAGTATAACATGATCTTCATGAACAAATTAAAACTTACCCTAAATAAAATCATACCTAAATTTTGGAAATCCGGATGATCTCTTTCCCTCCACATCATGCCATAGAGCTTCTACAAAAGAACACAACTATAAAACAATTATCAAAGATATATGGAATGATGGAAATGATATGGTTGAAGGAAAACACTGGGAGAGGATATAAATATGTCACATAAAAGTCAATGGTGGGAGGAGGTACACACTAGGATGAGGCAATGGCCGGGTAGGGTTTTCCCAACCGCTCAGTGATTTTTCGCAAGTGGATAGTATTGCATGGAAGTAGAGGGTGAAGATGTGAAAAACACGAGGTTGATGGAGTGTGGGGGAGGAGGATTACCACCGGAGAAGATGCGTGGCAGGAGCAACATGCAGGAGTGGATGTGGGGCTGGAGTAGTGCACGGGAGGAGGCAACAACGGGCTACAGTTTTTGGGAGAGGATGAAGACACCACAGGAGATGAGGGAAATGACACTGTGAGAGATGATGGTGGTGGCACGGAGGAGGTGACGCCGAACTATGTTTTTCTAGAGAGGCAAGCAATGAGGAGGGAGAGGGTGAACGACATGAGGTGAGCACGATGGGGACCAATGGGAGACGTAATAGGGGAAACAAATTTAAGGGTATAATTGCCATTTGGATAACCGGTATAATAATTGGAGGTCTCCATTTGGTATTTCCTAAATATTTGTTCCTTAACCCAAATTACCCTTCTTCTTTGGTGTATAATTGTCATTCTCCCCAATAAATTAGTGGAGGTAACCCTTGTTAGCCACACCACCAACTAGTCCATCTGCCTCCCCATTTTATCTGGCTACACTCACTAGCTTGTGGGTCAAATCACCTATATGTGGCATTCCCCACTCTGGGTTACCTAATCTACCTCGCATCACCTAGAAAATGTCGTTACCTTTACATATTTTCTCTAGATCTAAAACAATAACTTCTCTGAGAACCACATTAAGTTGTTGCGGCTAGATCGGCCACCCTCGTACGATGGAGTCAACGCACTGAACTTCTTATCGCACATCATCTCATCGGACCCCCTTTTCCCCATTGGGACACCCCATTTCTGTCTTATTGCTTCTGCAAGTGAGGCCCCTAGCACCCAGCCTACTATCTCATCCCACACCCGGTTGAAGTTGTGGCTGCCTATAGTGATGGACCACCACCCCTTCGCTTCCTCCTCAGTGGTCATCATTGAAAGATCCATACTGGAAACACCCACATAGGTGGAGGTCAGACGGTTTAATGTTATGTTAAATTAATTTATTTTTTGTCATAAATTATATTAATTAAAAAAATTAATTTTTGGTATTAAAATTAAACTAATTTTCTAACTAAACAACATAAATATTGCATTAAAATAAGAGTGAATTTAAATTCACTAAATAACCCTGGAGTATAAGATAAATGAATGATTAATTTAATCTATTAATTTAATTTAAAAATGAGGGTTAAAATGTATTAGACTAATAATGAGACCTTATACTGAATAATGAATTTTTTGTGCGTATTTAATTATTTTTTTTAATTTTTTTATTTACATGGTTATTTGAAATAAGTTTTTTAAATAAAAGTCTATTTGTGAGTTTTTTAAAGTGTTATTATATATATAACATCATTTCAGTCATCTTTTAAAGATGTATTTATACTCTCTAAACACTCTCTCATGGGAGCGAGTATTATTGAATAATGATGATATGAGAAGATATGAACATCACGCCATGTTATGGTGACACACCAGATAATAGATTGATGCATTGGAGGGGTCGGTGTTACTACTCGAGACACAATCGAAACAACTCAATGTATATCCTCAAGGGTCAAGGTTGATCCACTAATCACTGGATAGAAAATACCATTAGAATTATCTAATGATCAACTCATCATTTTATTTTTGCATTATTTATTATTTTATGTATGCGTAGTTAACGTGCGAACATAAAAAATAATAAACAAGCATGCACAGATAAAATGAACATGTGACATAAAGAATTTTATCTATTTATTTCATGTTTAGTTATTAGTGACGTCACATATTATATGGTTAGATGATATAAAATTTTTTATATCATCAAATAAAATTTAATAAAACTGTCAAAAAATCAGTCATAACTGTCGTCCATCATTCAAATTTTGACAAAACCGGGTGTTGGGGGTGCTTTTCATGAAAAACCTAAGGGCGCATCTTTACTACCGGCGTGTTATTATGAGAGTGGGGTTGAAATATCTAAATTGGAACCATTTATTATCCAAATATAACATCATATCTTCTTAAAGGAAACTGTTGAGTAAATCAAGTTATCATTTTAAAAGCTGAGACTTCTCTGAATAGATCAAGGAACCTCATTTTTATATATTTGTCATGTCAAACACCTACCTTAAACCCACCGAGTATGGGCATAGCCATAGCTTATAGACTATGATGGGAGGGTTATGAATCCTTTCCACCAGAATACTCATGTGATAGATTTTTCTGATTCTAGCAAAGAGTGTTCCTAGAATTATATAAAAATAGCATGAGACATTTAATGATTTAATTAATTAATCCAAATAAATAAATGTGTAATCATGGTAAAAATCACTAATCTTTTATAAATTTATCCTCTTTTAGAAAATAGCATGATATACCATAAGAAATACTACATTAAAAAATAGAAAATGTAAATATCAACACTAGAATGAGTGTCCAAGTGTAGTATAGGTGCTTGCACACAATACTATGTTAAAAAAATCAAGGTGATAGTGTCCCAAATACCTGTTAAGATACCTCAAGAAACCAGTGTGGGATACTCAAGTATGTAATTTATTATGGTTATTTCCTAATTATATCATCAAAATTTGATGTTAGTTGTATTCACTACATCAGGACAAGGGTGATATAGCATTATGTCTCATATCTGAGAATTCTGCAAGAAGAAAGTTAAGTAAGATATAAATATGGTGATGATTACACCAAAATGTGTAAATTGAATGATGAATCATGATATTTTAATTGATCTCTTTCTCATATGATTTTTAACCATTTTCCACAGTTTCATTTAAGATTACAAAATGATCAGAATGAAGTAAATGCTTCATTATCTTTTGGGTAATGTTCATCAGGAAAAAGAATATAAAAGACAAATTAATCATTATTTGTTATGGAAAAAAATGAAAGACAAAGAGAAAAGGCTAATGAAAAGTAACTCCAAAGGAATATTCAAAAAAATCTTTCAACAAAATAGTTATTAATAGGATGTTATTTTCGTCTCATATCATGAATTAACACAATGAAAGTTTAAATGCAAATAAATTGTATTAAAGAATCAAGTTACCACTTATTCTTCAGGTATATTCATCAATGTAATGTTTCAATATTACTTATTGGGTTTTAAATATAGTATGATTTTCACATATGTGTATTATAATACAGTAACAAAGTAATTATAGAAATATTTCTAAAAGTAAGGTGTATTTTTTAAGCAGCTGAGAAAGGGTGATTCCTAAGTTAGGGATGAGAAATACAGTACTTCTATAATTCCATGTCTATGAATCTTGTAAAACTATTTTTGAGTATAACAAAACATTATTCTCAAGTTTCCATTGGATATAATGAGACATTATTCAAGGTTCAAGAATGAATGTTGTATATTTTATTTCATACTCATTGGATAGTTTAGAGATACTGAAATCATAGGTAAAAAGTGATGAATTTAAAATGTTTGACTCATATACCTAGTTGTGAAAAGATGATCATTGTCATGAAGAAGTAAAATTATACATTCAATGATATACCGAATTTTTTATTTAGGCTTGGTAAAGATAAAAAAAATAATATCAACATATTTGTTTTGGACTAATAAACCTTTAGAAATAAAGGCTACCCGCATGGATTTTGCAATTAGTTTAACAAGTGAGCATGAACTATTCTAGGAAAAGCTATATATGAACATATTTTTTTATATTCCATTATGTTATTAAGTAATGAAAAATTTATGTATGACATATTCATGGTTGAAAGAGATGACTTCTTTCGGGCCAACATGCCGAAGAGTATCTTGTCCAAGAATTCATCAATAATAATAATGTTGCATAGAGTAATTCTTAAATACACATTACCTTATCTACATCATGAAATTGATTTTAATGAGGAGGATCCATGGTGTTGTCTTACATAACATTTATCAACAAAATGTAGCATTTAGAAATTTGTAAACACAATTTTTATACATCAGAGTGATGATGTAAGTAGCATCAATGTTACAACTTGCAGAAACATCCATTATATTTTGTTAAATAATTCTAAAATAATTGTGATATTTCATAACCATACTCCAAATATAATTAAAAATGGATATCATTTCATTCATAAAATGATGAAAATCTATTATGTAATAAATAAATATCTTTGAATGAAATTTTTTTGTTAGCATATAAAAAAACTTGAATAAAGATAATCACAATGTGGATCTATATTAATTATCCTAATGGTTTCCTAGTATACTACATAATACCCTTCTATAGAAAAATGGTAGTCAAGTGATAGACTAAATGTCTATAAAAGTGTTCACCTATATTTTAATATATGAGGATCCAGATTGACTTGGGTTTAGTTAAAGAATAATATAAACATGTAGTTAGAATACTAACTTGTTAAACAAGTTCATATGGAACAAAAATGTTCTAGAGACACATACTGTGTAGAAAGGAAAAAGTCATCATGATGATTTTTTATTCACTCTGATCGATGAACCATTATTCATTTAGAATAATAATTTCTACAAGAAAATAGTATATGGAAATTAGCTAAGATTGAAAAGAAAAAATTAAAATTCAGTAATGGATTCCATGTATCATCATGCAAAGGGGATTATTAAATTGAATATTGTGGTAGGTATTCAAGTATATATGATACATTAAATGTGCATGTGTAGTACCAATAAGGATTGATTGATTATACCAATTCTACATGTCTAAATTCATTAGAATTTTATTTTTAATATCAAGTTTCTATAGTCATATTATTTATCATTGGATGTCATGACCACCAATCATAGAAGGTGTTTATATGATGAAACCTGAAAGGGATGGTCAAGTCATAAAATTATAATAAAAGTTTCATGTTAGTAATATCCAGTTTTAGGATTGAAGAATGCAATATGATCATAGAGTATTCATTTGGAATCAATTTTTCCCATGTTTCAACCAAATGTTATTAGGACCACTATCATTTTCTTGGTGAAATTTTTTATAAAACAAATGAAAACAACAATTAGACTTAAATTTAGTTTTGAATAGGATAAAAGATATTATCCAGTGATTGAATTAAAGTAGAAATATAATAACCCTACTCTTTATTACATACTTAAACATGATTTATTACATAAAATTTCAATTAATACAACTCTGAGGATTAAGATATCTAGTGTCTTGAGAAATTAGGGACATTACCTGACAACTTAAGACATAAAAATACGACATCTTTATTAAAAAATTCCTTTACATGACCACAACAATACCTTGTACCTAGCATTGCATGGGATAACCTGAGGAAATACATGTTAAAAGGGTGAGCTATAAATCCCGATAAGGGAGTAAACAAGGCATGACATGAATAATACAATACATGTTAGGAAAAAGTAATATCAACGGAGAAAAATAGAAACATGAACATAAGGGCATACTATTTCATGATTATCATAACTAGGAAATGTGGAAACTACATTTAAAATGATATTAGCATGATCCAATGCTCATTTCACATAGAGTATGAGTAAACCCTCATTGAACATGAATTATCATGAGTAAACCCTCAATTCAATTGACATATCATGATACTAATCTTTTTCCAATGCATTGGAGCGTTATCAGAGAACACCCTTCTTAATCATTTAATTTCATGCATAAGTGTGCCACATTGATCATACAACATGGATTCATTAAACATAATCATTTATTCCATGATAAAATAATGTGGAATTAATACATGAAACTACATAATAAATATGTAAATGTTCATAAATGTGAATACCATTGATAGAGAAATGGTCATGGTATTCCCTACACAATGACTTGGCTTAGAAAATCATGACCCAATTTCAACAGTATAACGGCATGACATTAGAATTAATAAAAATTATTGATGAGATAGAAAGCTGTGTCTTATAATATATACATGAAATAGAAATTAAATGGGTCATAAAGTTACATTTCAATAAATATTTTATAGAATTTATATTCGTAACACAAAAGAATTTCTTGAATGAAAATGAGAATAGAGAAATTCCTTACAGAATTTTGACATGGTAATAGGTGAACATGGGAGGCATTAATGAGATATTAAAAGGTATATCATCATTAAAAAATAACTAGGGAAGTATTTTGGAGGTGAGAAAAAATACCCCAACATTTTTAATTGAAAATAAAAGGGTATATCATCATATGAAATTTGGACAAAAATTTGAATGGAAGAAATCCCTTACTTGGAAGTGTGATCCCAGAGGCTTGGAAGGGGCTTGATAGAGGCTGAATGGGAGAACGAGACAGCTTCCAATTATTTAATAGAGTGGATGTCAGGGTAGGGACGTGATACAAGGGTTTTGAGTGAATATAAATGGGATCATGGGTGGGTTTATATAGGAAAAGAGTGAGAATTCTTTATTATTTAGGTTTTGGACACCACACATTAACCTAATCAAAACCACAAACCAACCCATGGTTTTCGCACATGGTTTTTTAAAAAGGGGAGTGGAATAAATTATTTTATATGGCCAATGGTAGAACATATTAAAATAATAGACTTTCTTATGTGGAGGTGAGTCACACTCTCATGGAAATCATTTCAAAATGTTAAAATGTTTTATAAGTCTTGGAGGGTCCACTAAGGCTTTGTAAATTAAGTAAAAAAAACATAAAATCACATTATTTCAAAGTTAAAACATATATTTTCCGAAAAACCCATTTAAACTATTTTATTATATCAATATTGGGTCATTATGATGTCATAAAACAAATTATATATTTAAACGGTATTTAATTTTTACACAAAATTTTGACAGTCTCCGAAAATTTTCAAAATTTCACCATTGGATAATTTAGATTTATTGCTTTATAAAATAATATTCATTTTATGTAAATAATTTTATAAATATATGAATTTTTACTTTTATAATAAAAACATACATTTATAAAAAATTCACAGGTTTGGAAAAAAACAGTTTTCAAACCTTAATAAAAATTACAATTGTATTCATAAAAATTATATGATAATTTGTTTTTAATAAAAAGTAATTTAGTGAAGATGTTTTAATAAAATATTATTTAATTCATAAATCCATTAATTCATCAAAATATATTTCTTAATTGAATATTAACTAAAAAATATTACTTGTACTTTAAAAACTATTTACAAAGTAACAATAATAAAATTAATATATATTGTTTATTCTATACAAAAATAATGCCAGAAATCATAGTGCTAGGGTATTGTAACATAACCCCTTATAACACCTACATATAACCTTAGGGTAAGGTGTTTGACATTGACAAACTCTTGGGGAAGCTCAGACAACATCGCTCGGGTGGTAATCTCTATTTACTAGAACTTCTCTTGTAGGCGGTTCTGTTCAAGCTTAATGTGTAGATGATCTGCTTGGTCTTGGTCAAGAGAGAAGCCCAGTGATTATACCTCCATTCTGAGCTCTGAAAAATGGGCTTTTATAGAGAAATTCTATTGTATGATTCCATCGTTTTCTTTTTCTGAGAAAATTAGATTTGTTAAAGCCCTATATTTATACTAATCATGTGGCTACTATTCAATGACTATATTTGCAATAGTAAAAATTCTTAACAGTATTTTAAAATAAAAAAACATAAAACCAAGGAAGTTCGTATTTTATATAACAATTTTACATAATAATACATTTAATTAAATCAAGAGGAATTTTCATTAATAAATGTTTGGGTCGTTAAAATATTCCCCCCTAAAAACATTTCACACACAAAATTCTATTTTCCCAAAATAAAATTTATGAGGGTAACTCAGCTTCATCACTTCCCTTGATTACCATGTTTCTTCTTCAAACATTTGGTTTCTCTACAACACCTTGATGAGGTGAATTGTCTTATTTCATAGAACATTTTCCCTATAATGTAAGATCATCACTAGATTCTATTCATAGGAGATGTCATTTTCCAATGGTACCACCTCTGGATTGAGTACATGTGATGGGTCTGGTATGTACTTTCTCAAGAGTGATACATGGAATACATCATGTACTTGAGATAGGATCAGTGGGAGTTATAGTTGATAGGCCACAGCTCCAATGTGATCAAGTATTTTAAAAAGGGCTGATATACCATGGACTAAGATTTCCCTTGTTCCCAAATCTAATAACTCTCTTCCATAGTGATATGTGGAGGAATACCATGTCTCCAACATCAAACCCTAGGTATCATCAACAATTATCAGCATAGCTCTTCTATCAAGTCTGGTCAATTTTAATGTGTTGTTGGATGGTCTTAACCTTCTCCACAATTTCTTTGACCATTTCTGGACCTATGAGTTTTTCTCCCTAACAGTCTCTCATCATGTCAGTGTTCTGCACCTCTTCCTATAAAGGGTATCATAATGAGCCATTTTGATGCTTGATTGGAAACAATTATTATAAGAGAAATCAACAAGAGGAAGATGTTGAACCAATCCTCCTTTGAAGTCCATTGAGCATTATCTCAACAAGTCCTCAACTGTTTGGATAGAATGCTTAGATTAGCCATACGTTTGAGGATGATAATCCATACTGAAGTTCTGCACAATATTCTCAGCATGTTGAAGACTATTCCAGAATGTAAAGGTGAATTTTGGTTCTTGATAGGATACAATAGATAGTGGTACTCTATGCAGCCTTACCACATCTATGATGTATATCTGTACTAGTTGATCCAATGAGAAATCCTCCCAAATCGAAATGAAGTATACATACTTTGTAAGATGATCCATAACAACCCATATAGAAATGTTTGCTTTGGATTTCTTCGGATGTCCAGTGACAAAGCCCATAGTGATGTTCTCCCATTTCCATGCTGCTATGGGTAATGGTTCTATCATCCCCTTATACTTCTACCACTTAGCCGTCACTTGCAGACATACCATGCACATTGATGTATACTTAGAGATATCCTTCTTCATGTTATCCCACCAAAAATGCTATCGAAGATCTCGATAATTATTTTTGTTTCCTGTGTGAATGGAGAAATTTGAACTATGTGCATCATCCAAATGTTCTTTCATTAACTCCAGATTTGATAGAACACATAGTCTAAACCCAAATCTCACAATTCCTTCTTCATTAACATTGAAATATGAGGATTTACCTTTTCTGATAGTTTCCACGTTCTTCTAAATTCCCATATTATCCTTTTGAGCATCCAATAACCATTCCAAAGGTTATGGTTGAGAAATAATTTGTGAAAGGATTAATGGTGTTCCCTTATTTATGATTCTCATTCCCATCTTCATAAAATCTAAGAAAATTGGATCCTTTTCAATTCTCGTCAATGATAGAATCATTGGGTCCTTTCTAATTAGAGCATCCTCCACCTTGTACGCTATCACAATGTGTTAATGGATTGAGAAATCATAGTCTTTGATCAGCTCTTACCATCTTCATTGGCGCATGTTCAACTCTTTCTATGTGAATATATACTGGAGGTGTTTGTGATCCGTATATATTTCACACTTCTCCCCAAAGAGGTAATGTCCCTAAATTTTTAAGGTGAATATTACTGTAGCCTACTCCATATGATGTGTTGGATATTTTTTCTCACGAACATTCAATATCCTTGAAGAATAGAAAATGAATTTGTCATTTTGCATCGACACATAGCTCAGACCCTTCTTCAAAGCATCACTGAATACCACAAAAAGTTCCCCACTTGTGGGTACTATGATCATAGATGCAGTGATAAGCCTCGTTTTGGACTCTATGAATCTCTCTTCGCATTCATCACTCCATGAAAACTTTACTCCCTTCTGATTTATCTTTGTAAGAGGGTTGAAAAATCGTGATAAATTTCTCACAAATCGGCGATAACATCCCACTAACCCCTAAAAGTTGTAGATATTCATTACTGATGTTGGCCTCGGACATCCCTCAATTATAGCTATCTTAGTAGGATCCATAAATATCCATTTCCTTGTGAGTATATGACCCATGAATGATACCTCGTTAAAATATAACTCACACTTGTTGTACATTTTATTGATCTTATACTTTTTCAAGGTATATAGTGCAGTTCATAGATTCTCCTCATTATCCTCCTTGGTTTTAGAGTATATTAAAATATCATCTATAAAAACTACCACAAATATTTCGAGGTAATCTCCAAACACTCTATTCCTCATGTCCATGATGATTTTTGGAGCATTAGTGAGTCCAAAAGTCATTACTCTACATTCAGAGTTCTCGTACCTTGTATGAAAATTAGTCTTGGGATATCCTCCTTCTTCACCCTTACATTGTAATATCTCAGCCGCAAATCCCCCTTGGAGATGTATTGTTCTCCAAGTAGTTGATCAAGAAATTCATTAATTCATGGCAGAGGATAATATTTCCTTATCATGGTTCTTTTGACCTCACGATAATCAATAAAAATATGCAATGGCCCATCCTTCTTCTTGATGAAGAGGACTGGTGCACCCCATGGTGAAGCACTTGGGCGTATAAATCCTTTATCCAAATTCTTCTATAGTTTTTTATTCATCTCATTAAGATCCACAAAAACCATTATATATGGTGTCTTGGATATTAGAAATTCCCCAGGTATAAGATCAATTGAGAATTGAACATCTCTTATAGGAGGAAGAGCAAGCAATTCCTCATGAAACACTTTGGAAAATTCCCTCATAATATCCATATCTTCAAGGATGGTTGCATCCTTGGACTCAATCATATGACAAAGATACACATGCTCATGTGGCAATAATATCCACGCTTGAGATGAGGGTGATAAAGAGGATTCATCCACCACCTTTAACTTGTATAGAATCGGGGGTCGATTTTCCATATGGAGAATGATTTCCCTCTCACAGTAATTTATGTTGGATCTATATAGGAAAAGTCAATCCATGACAATAGTTTCATCAAATTACAATAGAGGGACTATGAAGAGGTTTTTTGGGATGCTCAAACCACAAATTGTGACAGGAGAGGAGTTATAATCATGGGATACAATGATTGCCCCATTTTTTATTCTTACTAGCATCTCTACTAACATGGTTTTGGGTGGTGTTGGGAAAGTTCTACTAAACTTTTGGAATATAAAATAATGCATAGAACTATAATCAAAATGTTTTTTTGATATTATTTAATGAAAAACTAGTGTACCTTTCATCACATCATTATCAGGGTTCACTACAGCGGTAGTAATGGAAAACTCTCACCCTTGCTGCATTGGAGGTTGTTGGTTGCCTCTGAAAACCCTTGAAATAGGGCACTAGTTTTCAATGTTCCCAAGTTATTTGTAGTTTAAGAAATGAATACTATGTTGAGGGTCGAATGGATCATTCCTCTCCTCTGTCATAGTAGCATGTTTTTCTTGACGATGGTTAATAGCTAGGTTTCCTTCTCTTTCACTCCTAAATCATTTCCTATTCCCCTTCAAGAAATTTCTGAGGTCCTTATTTCCGCAACATTGGAAGGTGGGGTGATGGAATTTATTAGCACTATTGGATTTATCAATCGTACAACCAAGATTAAATTCCACCTTACAAATCTTATCCCTCATGAAACCCCGAAGATTCAATGATCTCCATTTCTATTTCGATGGAACATCAGACAATTTATACTGAGCTATTGAAGTCATGGATCACTAGGGATTTCCGAAGGCTAGGTTTTATCCCACCAAAGAAGAGGGAAACATTGAATTCAGGGTTAATGAAAATGTCAGAGTCATATCATTCAATCTTGGTGAAGTTTTCCTCATACGCTCTAATGGATTTGTTGTCTTTTTTCTTGAGGGAAAAAAATTCTATTTCCATCTTAAGTTGTAGGTTATGAGGAAAATATTTATAAAAAAACATTTTCTGGATATAATCCCATTCCATCACCTCGATCTACTCCTCATTATTGGTATTTTTGATCAATTTCCACCATTGATTAGCTTCATCCTCCATAAGATAAGTATCAAGAAGTACCTTCTCTTGTTAAGATCATTGAAGTATGGAGAATATATTCTCAATAGAGTTGATCCATTGTTCAACGATTGAGGGATCATATTATCCATTAAATGTAGGAGGACTTTGTCCCATGAATCTCTCAATTATGACTTGCTCTTTATTGGGGGGTGGGGGGTTGAACATTCCACTTCGACCAAGTTTCTATTCACAACATGAGTTAACTGAGAGAGTATCATGACAATGTTTATGATTCCTTCTCCCATCGAATTAGGCATCTCATTAGAACAGACATAACATTGATCTTTTCATTGGTTGTTAGCTCAATTCCTCCTATTATCGACCATTGGATTGAATAATACCAAAGTTAGGGGTACCACATAAATTGGAATCCAAATTCAAAATGGATAACTTATAAATTACTTTTATTTCCTTAACTTATGAATTTATAAGCTTCAATATATGTTATCCATGATCTACATCACAATATATAGTCTTTGGGGAATTTTTTTAATCCCTTAATAATGGTTTGTACTATGATTTTGAATTTACCAAAGAATATCCCTCGAGATTTTCATAACCAAGAGTGCTGCAAGGCCCATTTTTATGCACTAGTTCCCATTTAAGTCTAGCTAAAAGTTGTGTTTTTGGTTCTACCTCTAGATATATCTGTGCTAGAGGTTCCTCTATCTACTTGTATCTAGATAGGGATGCATTTTCTTGATAAAACACTTAATAAATAATAATCAAAATATAGGTATGTTTTAATTATACTAAGTATTATCCCTAAGGATTTCATTAAGGTTTTCTAATCCTAATCCCAAAAATAACTAAACATATCCTCTGATACCAACCATAACAAAGATACTCTTTATTACAGACTTAAACAAAATTTATTACATTAAATTGAACTTAATACAACTCTAAGGATAGAGATTTCTTTGGTATTGGGAAATTAGGGACATTACATGACAAATTAAGACATAAAAATACAACTTTATTGAAAACTTCTTTTACTTGACCATAGCAATCCCTCATACCGAGCATTTTATGGGATAACCTGAGGACATATATGTGAAAATGGTGATCAATAAAGCTCAATAAGGGAGTAAAAAAGGCATACAATTAAAATTAAAATACATTTTAGTAGATAAACATATCAATGGATCATAAGAGAAACATGAACATCAAGGCATGATATATCATGATTACCATAACTTGGAAATGTGGCAACCATATTTAACATGATATTAGCATGATCCATGTATCAATGAACATGGAGCATGATTAAACCCTCATTGAACTTGAATTATCATGATTAAACCCTAATTTAACTTTATGTATCATGATACTAATCTTTACCCAATGTATTGGGGCGCTATCTGGGCACACCCTTCTTAATCATTTCATTTCATGCATTAGTATGCCACATGGATCATATAATGTGGATTCATTAAATATCATCATTTATTCCTTAATAAACAAATATGGAATTAATACATGAAACTATATAATCAATAAAAAATTGCATAAAGGTGAATACCATTGATAGATAAATGGGCATGGTATTCACTACACAGTGACTTTGGTTTGGAAAATCACGGTGCAATTTCGACAGCATAACGACGTGACATAAGAATTCATAAAAATGAATGATGAGAGGGAAAAGGGTGTCTCATTGTATATACATGAAATGAAAAGTAAGGAGGTAATATATAAACATTCCCCAACATATTTAATGTAATTTATATTCATAATAAAAAAGAATTGCTTCAATGTAAATGAGAAGAGATAAATTCCTTATAGAATTTCGGCATTATAACAGGTGTACATGAGAGGAATTAATGAGAGAGAAAGAAGTATATCATCATTAAAAAATAAGCTGGGATGTATAAAGGAGGTTTTAAATCATACACCAACATTGGTAATTGAAAATAAAATGGTATAACAACATAATTAAATTTGGAAAAAAATGAGAAAAGAAGAAATCTCTTACTTGGAAATGTAATCCCAAAGGATTGGGAGGGGATTTAGAGAGACTTCATGAGAAAAAGAAGAAATCTCTTACTTGGAAATGTAATCATACACGAAACGATGATTATTTATTTCTCTTTTATTACCAATAATGTTGTCCATTATGATATAAAATATATTTATATGTGTAATATTTTATTTATATTATATATTTAATCTTATTTATTCCTTTTCAAACACACATCTCTGTACTTTCCATTTGGTGTTAATACGATATTCTCGATTGAGGAAGTGTGGACTACCGCCTCCTCAGAGTGATGTGATTTGTTCGCACACGACATGGAAAGTATTAAGGATGGGTATAGTGATGTTATATGAAATATATGATATATTTAATCTACTTTAATTATGATACATATATATATACACTTATATATACATATTCCATTTACTTACTCTTTTTCAATACGACAATAATGACGGAATCACTATTCATGCATACGTATGGATTACCGTCTCCAGGAACGGTATATTCAACATCATAATTATTTGTGTTATAAATTATTATAATATAAATATACTATATATAATTGATATTTATATCATGTTCTACATTATGGAATCATGATATAAGTACAAGGAGAAATGATATAACAAATTAAGACACATGCGAAGAACAAAGAGAATATTACCCGAAGTGAAACCATAACAAAAAATCCTTAACAAATGGGTAATATAAGGTTATAATAAAACCATATATAGTAATATATATAAGAATATTATTGTGGAAACATTTTACAATAAACTTATATTTATTACACAACAATCTTGTATGTGTACGAAGAGAGTTAAGACATAAGTTAAGGGGATTTCATCTCACTGTTAACTATCATGAGATAAATGTTATGTTCACCACTCTTTCCTTTGGTGTGGTGAATATTACTCCAATTATTTTATTATATGTATATTATTCTTAAATTTATGGGTATATCCAAGTCCATTTTATCATCACTCTTCCATGGGGTTTAACTATCAAAAGATACCAAATCGGTAACATAATTTTGTCTCAATTTGCATTTTTTGGGACTCTTGTTTTGTTATGAACCTAAATTTTTTTTAAGTTTATATACATAAATTTTAAATGTTATATAATTAATCTCCTTCTTTTCATTATATATTAAGATTCATTTAATTTCATTTTCTTACATGGATAGTATGGTCCCATGTCACAAAGTTATAAGAATTTAATGAGATAATCTCCTTGTTTTTTTCGAGATTGTTTATGTATATACATAATTTGATAAAATATTATGATCCATCATTTAATAATATTCGTGAATATAATTAATCTCTATTTATTCAATATATCCTCATTTTTTTAGTACTATTTTCTACTCTTTGGTACTTAGGATAATTTTTTTAGTAAAATCTGACCACCACTCTCTTAAGTTAGAAATCTATTCTATTCAAAAACCCTATTTTTAAACGTGTTTTCATAATATACATGAAAACAATTCTCAAGTAAAATGGATTTTAAATTTTTTTTATTGTTTTAAGGGATTACTTTATATGTTTTCAAATATATTTTCAAATAAATAGGTTATTTTCCTCCATAATTGTTTTAAAAATATCTTTCAAAAATATTTCCCATCCAAGATAACATCTATTGGTGTTAATAGTGCCTTTATGGGAAATTATTCAAGGTCTCCATTTATATTCTTTATCTGAATGGATTATATTTTTAGGGCATGATGTTTATGAAACCTGTTTCTCTTCCATCAGTTATATACTTTTGAAAACCGCTTCTTTTCATGGGTTATAGGCTTTTGAAACCCACTTATTTTCACTCATTAAGTTAATGATGAAATGATTATGAAACATGTATCTTTCTACATGTTATGATATTTTACATGTTTATGATACACATTTAATTTCATGGGTTATTATATGTTTATTTATGTTTGCGGGAACATGTATGTATAATTTCATTATGTGAAAGGTGAGTCATATATCTCTCACCAATGCATTGGGTAATGGTTTATATCTCATGATATAGACCAGTTTGGAATGAGAGTTTAATCGGTTTAGTAATATTGGTTTGGAATTAGGGTTCACTTAGTTTAGTAATGCAGGGATGGAATGAGGGGTCACCCGGTTCAGTAAAGGACTTTGTACGCTAAGATGGTCTTGGAAGTGATTCCTTGTGTACTATGGAAATCTTATTATATACTTATGTGTCAGCCAAAATTCCATATTGTAATCCTATGATATGATTCCATGCCTTATGATCTTTATTTAATTATGATTCATGTCTTATGAACTACCAATCACTATTCCATGATCACAGTTATGATATTTGATATATAGGGTATGATCTTGAATCTTCATGGTCATGTTATCATATCCTTATGCTCATGTTTTTGCTTACATGTCTCCCTTTTTACCCTTACTGAGAATTTGAGTTCACCCCTTTTTATGTTTCCTTTCCCAGGATGCGAAGATATATATTGTGTTTGATGTGTCAACGAAGGGTGGTAGTCAAGAAGAACCTATTTGGAGATAATGTATCTCATTTATGTACCAGTGTTTATGTTTCCATGTTCCCAAAAGCACTAGACTAGTACAGTCTTCTTGTATCTGTTAGTGTAACGTTTTTTTTCTACAAAATTCATGTAATGTAAATTCTTGATATGTGAGGGTCACTATAGCAGGTATCTATGGAAAGTATTAGTTAACCATTGTAAACTAGGATGAGAAAACCTTGGTGATAACCCTAATGAAATGTCTTAAGATAAGTATAGGGATGAGTCAAACTATAAGAGAATTTCCTATAATTTTTGTGAAGGATAGATTCGGTGGTTTCCTAGAAATACATCCATTTTTGGATACTACAAGTGGATGTGGATCTGGCATAGATGTACGTAGGGGTTACAACTCCAATAAGATTTTCAGGGCCTTGAATCGGGGCCATTTGGTACACGACAATGGGTCTTACTGCACACCTATCTTGACACTCCTGGAGGATATTCTTTGGGAATTCACCAACTCATCATGAACCATTATGACGGATTTAAATATTATTTTTCTATTAATGACCTAGGATAAACCGAGGTTTTCATTTTTTAAGGAAGGTGTCATGATTTTGATATGATATAAGTACTTCTTTTAATGACTATGTGGTTTTCTTATATATTATACAATTCTCACATGAAGCTTATAATTTTAGTCAATGGAGGGAACTATAAGGAACTATTTTAATGTATAATGTGATGAAATATTTTCTGATGAGAATTCATGTGGGATGAACACTAGAGTGAATGTTGTCGTGATAACGCCTGATTAGTTTTAAGGGAACATGATTAATAATGATTACCTTAACCAACTCTCAAAATCACTAATGAAGATAAAGAATGAGTTTTATAATAGTTTGGGTAACTGATACCATAGAGGAAAGAATATTTTGTTTCCTTTGAGTATATAATGTGGAAAAATAAAATAAGTTAATTCTATAGAGGAACAAGAAGGTGTTTTTACTATGTAAAAGAATGACACATAGCAAGTGACTGTAAGGGAAAAATGAACAGATTGGTTAACGAAATGGTTGGCAATTTTGGCTTGACTATGTTTTCATCAGAGGATAAGTGATTTAAGTATAAGGGAAAATGGACATTATTCAACCCAATGTACCAAGAGAAATGCTCTTGAAAAGAATCAACAAGGTGGTTCTAGTAATGGTTACATTATAGATCATGATGATACTACAGATGAAATCTGAAAGGAAATAGCTATTATTGTTAATAGGTTAAGGATAAAGTAATATAAGTATTTATGTATTTGGATTAAAAAGTTATGAATGATGAAATATAAAAGTATTACTTTACTTATGTTTTTTTCACTTCGTATTTACATGTTTATGTTGGACTGGTGAAGTGATTTAATGACAAGATGATATTTTGACTAAGGGAAACTAAGACTTAATATATTCTTATTAATATGATAAAGTTATATGAATAAAGATACATGGGATATTAATAAGTAAATTGGATAGTATTAAATTAATTGGAACTATGTAAGGACTTTTTTATAAGTGGTTTATGCTATCACTGATGAAGTTTACTACTTTTTTGGATTTAAGGATTAAATCCAATATACTTTGGAATAAAGAAGAATGGATGATATTCAAAAGGATTTATGGTAATTCAAGAGGATATATGATGAGGGTATTAACATGCTTGGAATGTGACACCCAAGGGATACTTTTTGATATACAGGGGAATCAATGATAAGCTGATTTCATGAAAATATTTTTTAATTTTTGATTTTTCATCTTTGAGAAGGGTTATAAGGATAACTGCTCATGAAAAGTTTATGTTTAACTTTGGAAGAAGTATTCGTGAACTGATTTTGTTTTGAAAACCCAGGTTCCAATGATATTTAGTGATCAACCTTATTTCATGAATGTCCATCATTTATATTTTTTTGAAAATGACATCATGAATATCGGGTGACAACCAATAAAGTTCGGCAAGGCCACGGGTTTTGAACCCATGATCAAAGGATGATAAGGTTTTCATGCCTACCTATAACCTATATGATGTCCTATTTAATATATATTTATTTGTAATGAATAAATATTTATGACTAACTATTAGTGTTACATTTTATGTCTATTGATTAATTCATGTTGATTTTAAGACACAAATAGTTTACTTTTCATTCTTTTATGGGCCTTAATATCCAATAATAGAGTATTTTAGATATTTATCCATCAATGTTTTTTTTAAATTAATTACACGTGGTAATGGATGTATTAGTAATTTTTCAAATCAAAACCCAAGAATGGAATTTTTATTATTGAAATTTATCAAAAGTTACCCAACATTCCGAAAGTGATATAAAATTGTCCTAATACCATAATTTTCATTGAGATGGTGGTATTTTAAATCTTCAAAAATTTATTAATTTTAGGCCCTCAAATTTATTTTGATAATTAACTTGTTTGTAATTAATGGCCTCAATCACATCATATAGAAATTTACACTTTTCCATCATGTTCAATATTCACCCCCAACCTACGTTCTCCTCTGTGGAAACTCAGTTATATGTTAATTTTTGTAAACATTATCGTTAAAAATTTCATATTTAAAAGGATGTTTTTGTATCCATTTTTACAATGTGGGGTTCTATGAATAAAACTTTCAAGTATTAAACCATTGATAACCCAAACTAATTTCTAGGTTAAAATTCATTTTATGGGGGTTGAATGTAACACCCCAATATTTTGAGAATTTTTTTCCATTTAATTTAATTTTTTGATATTTTTTCAATACACATAACATTAAAAATATATTTTCACTAATTAAAAAACTCCTTTCACATGCAATACCCACTTGTCTTTCACTACACGCAACACCAACTTGGCTTGCGATGCACACTACACTAAGTTTCTATGAAACATATTTTAGTATATATAAATATATTTAATTAAATGAGGTAATTATTACCAAAACGTTAAAAATTTGTATAGGAATATTAATAACTACTTTCAAACATTTTTTTATAATTTTTTTTATATAAATAAAACATATTGAAATTAAAATGTGTATTTTTAGTTAAAATCTTTGTTTTTTTCTAATTAATTAGTAATGATAAAAAATTATAAATATGTCTTAAGTAAAAATTAGTTAAATATTACATCTATTAATACAATTTAATTCATTATAATTAATTTCACTTTGAAATTGAATATAAAATCTTAACAAAATTTTGAACCTTTTTTTACTTTAAAACCTCATTAGTTTGTCTCGTCTACAAGATTAGCGCTAATCATAAATTTTCCTCTTCTATGAATTGAATTTCAAAAATTCCAAATAAACCATTTTTATTCAGCCAAATATTTACTATCTAGTAAAACCATGATAATTGTTTTCCAAAATGATTAGTAGAATTCATTAAAATTAATCACAACAGTTAAAGACAAATTAAGCTTAATTGGGGACTAAACCATAAAAATAAGGTCCCAAATGACCTAGAAACTTTTTTAAACACACATTTGATGTAAAAATATAGTTATTAAACCTTAAATTATAGATCTCAGTTGGTCTAGTATGGATTTTGTTAGGTAACAACATGTGTACACGAAATTTGTTTAGAAAAATTCCATGTGAGGCATTTTCCTTCATTATAAAAGGCAACAACCTCTACCCATTCCTCTTACCTCTCTAACCATTTATGTTCATCCAATATCTACCAAATTAGCCTCCCAAAAATACTCCCTTTGATCTTTAAACCTCACATTCTACAGAAATCCTCCCAAGTAAGCCTTTTGGAATAAAGCAATAGGAGTTACCAGATTAGGAGGTAATATCTTCTATCAAACTCATTTCATTTATTTTTCTTATTCACCACCTCGATAATATTTATTCCATTATTGTGTGAAAAAAACATTATAATCCATATACTAGAAATTTTTATGCAGTGTGTTCAACCTAAACATACACACACCTCCATCTAATTGATGTTGAACATACTGTTTCTGTGTACAGTGATCTACTGCCTCACGACACGATGATTGTTCATTTCTATTTTACCAGAAATCATAGTGGTAATTGTGGTGGAAACTCTATTTATATATGTAATATATTATATTTATTATTTATTTAATCATATTTATTCATTTTACAACACACATCTCTTTACTTTTAATTTGGTGTTAATTCAGTCACCTCGTTTGAGGATGTGTGGACTACCACCCCCTCAAAGCGATGTGATTCATTGAAACACCACATGGAATGTATTAAGGATGGGTATAGTGAAATTATATGATATATATATGATATATTTATTCTATTGAAATAATTATAAATATATATATATATACATATGTCATTTATATACTTTCTTTCAATACGATATTAAAGGAGGAAACAATGTTCATGCGTACGTATGGCCTACCGTATTAATTAATGATGTATTCAATTTCATAATTATTTATGATATAAATTATTATAATATAAATATAATGTTTATTTCTGATATTTATATCATGATATTCATTCAGTAATCATGATATTAGTATAAGGACCAACGACATAACAAATTATGACACATGAAAAGAAAAAAGTGAATATTACTCGAAGTGAAACCTTAACATATGATTGTTAACAAGTGTGTAATATAAAGTCATAATAAAAAAATATATGTTAATATATATAATAATATTATTCTGGAAAATATGTATAGTAAACTTATATTCATTATAAAATATGCTTTTACGAGTACAGAGAGAGTCATGACACAAGGTAATGGGATTTCAACTCACTTTTAATTTCCATGAGATACATATTATATTAACCACTCTTTCCTTTGGTGTGGTGTTTGTACATGCCATGATTTTATTATGTTTATATTATACCTAAATTTATGGGTATTCACAGATCCATTTTATTATCCTTCTTTGATGGGTTTTTACATTCAAAAGATACTGAATTAGTAAAATAGTTTTGTCTCAATTTTCATTCTTTGGGACTCACATTTTGTTATGCACCTGAACATTTTTTGGAGGTGAATATACTTCCATTAAAAAATTTATATCATGAATCTCCTTATTTTAATGATATATCAAGCTTCAATTAATATCATTTTCTTACATGGAGTGTGTGATCCCAAGTCACTAATTTATAAGAGTTTATTGGGACAATCTTCTAGTTTTTTTAGAATGTTTATGTTTATGCTTCATTTGATGAAATCTTGTGATCCATCATTTAAGTATATTAATGAGTTTCCTTGTCCTATATTTATTCAAGATATCCTTATTTTTTAGTACCATTTTCTACTCTTTCAAAGTTAAGATATTATTTTTTTTAAAAAAAATCTGACGACCTCTCCCTTCAGTCGGACATCTATTGTATTGAAAAACCATGTTTTAAAAAATGTTTTCAAAAGATCCTACATGTTAATTATCAAGGGAAAATGGTTTTTTAAATTTTTTTATTGTTTTAAAAGATTTATTTATAATTTTTCAAATCTATTATCAATGAATGTTTTTTAAAGTTTTTTAGTAATGAAAAAAAAAATTCAAAGACGAAATGTTATTTTACTCAATAAGTATTTTAAAAATATATTTCAAAATTATTTTCCATCTAAGATAACATCTATTCGTGTTAGTCATTCCTTTATAGGGATTTATTCAATTTCTCCATTCATATTCTTTCCCTAAATGGACTATGTTCTGAAAGCATTATGTGTATGAAACCCGTTTCCCTTTCATATGTTATATGCTTTTGAAAACCCTCTTCTTTTCATTGGTTATGTACTTTTGAAACTCGTTTATTTTCTTGGGTTATTTTTAGGATGAAATTATTATCATACATATCTCTTTCCATAGGTTATGATATATTTAAATGATTTTTGTACCCATTTTATTTCATGGGTTATGATATGTTTATTTATGATCTTATAGAACATGTTTGTATGATTTCATTATATGATAAGTTGGACCTATATCTACTTATAATTAATTGGGTAAATATTTATATCTCAATAGATAGACAGGATTCGAATGACGATTTACTCTATTTAGTAACAAAGGGTTGGAATGAGGGTTCACTCTGTTCATTAATACCACGCCGAAACAGGGGTTTTCTAGGTTCATTAAAGGAATTTATCCACTAATATTGTCTTGGAAACGATGCCTTAGCTACTATGGAAATCTTATTATAGGCCTACATTTCTGCAAAAATTCCATTTTTTATTACTATGTTATACTTTCATTGATTATTCTCTTTATTTCATTATGATTCAAGTCTTAGGAACATCCAATCATGATTATATGATATATGTTTTGATCTTTGATATGTAGGGTATGATCTTCTATCTTTATGTTCTCGTTATCATGCCCTTATGCTCATTTTTAAGCTTACATGTCTCCCTTGATACCCTTATTGAGAATTTGGGATCAACCCTTTTTATGTTTCCTTCCCCATGTTGTGAAGATATGTATTATGTTTGATGTGTCTAAGAAGGGTTCTAGTAAAGAAGAACTCAGTGGGTGATAATGTATCACATTTATATATCATTGTTTATGTTTCCATGCTTCAAAAGGAACTAAACTAGTACGACCATATTGCATCTATTTTTGTAATTTTTATTTTCCAAAAAATTCATGTAATGTTAATGATTGAAAAGCGAGGGTTGCAATAGTTAGAGCACAGTTTGGCCAACTATATGGTAAAACATATTCCCCTTTTTTATTGGGTGAAATTACCGAAAAAAATTAATGGATTATCTTTATCCCCCCATCCTCCTATTTTTAATTCTAGGGAAGGAGGCCCTCTTTTCACATTTTGGTGCTCCAAATACCCCTCTTCTAAATATTTTGATCACATTCCTTCTTCTGGAGTCTGATCGAAGTATTATTGGCCTCATTGGATTACTCTAAGAAATACCTCTGATCTTTTAGCTCGATTCTTCATATGTCTTCCTCTCAACGATAATATATTGGTGAAGGATCTTATGCCCTATTTTTTGGGTGGTGATATTTTCTTTAATTTTATTCAATATGATCCAAACTAAGGGTCGATACTAGATGTGGATAGTGCTATGGTTATATAGAAGGTGGTATGTGACTCATCCCTCAAGTATCTCCATTTTATAAATTTTCTCTTTCATGCACTCCGTAATTTTATAGGGTGATGTTTATTTAATTTATGTGTAATGATTGTAATAGATATGCTCATATTCTAGAGAACTATTAATAAATGATAATTGTATCATTAGAGGGTGGGACCTAAATTCCTTCATACCCAAGTAGGGTGATTCCTTAAATATTCCTAGGTAACCCATGCAGGCTTATCTATGAATCTTTTTAGGTTTATTTCATGGCCCTTCTAATGGTAATCCCCTTTAATTAAATTGATTATATATTTAAAATGGTGAGAAAGTGTAGTTTACACTTCACCCTTCTAAGGTATGTGTTTCAGTATGAGAAATTAATCTCATTTACAAATGGAATGTATAATATATATATATCATATGGACTAATTAAATATAATTGAATAAATTGGTTCCATGTTTGTTTCATAACTTTCCTATCTTAATGGAAGGTAGTAGAGTGAACCTAATTAATGAATAATAAATTAATGTATTAAATGGTTTCATTCCCTTTTATCCTTGGAACACTTATGAAAGTCATGGAATGAAGAAAATTGACTTATTAAATGGAATTAAAATTATAATTCCTAATTTTTATAGTGAATCAAGTATAAGGTAATGATTTGGTATTGACCTGTTCATATTTATAGAAGTGGTGAGACTTGAGATAGCCATGGATTCCCAAGGGAATGCCTCGAAAACTCATTGACGCCATTCTGATTCAAGTTTTTCATTTGACTTATTGAAAATCATATTATAGTGGAATGGCCTAGGTTATTACACTTGTATTAAACACAGACCCTGTATAGCCAGGATAAAGGTTATTATTAAGTTGGATCAAACCTTAAGATCAAGGATGGCTTGGTTATTACCTTGTATCCTATTTAGTATTATTATCATTAAGGGTTCCTTTATTTCTACCATAGATCCTCTATTATTATTATTATTATTATTATTATAGAAAACCTTGTTATATATTGGATACATTGTTTTCATTATCATGTTACATGGTTAGTGTTTTTATATCTCACGTGACTTACTTATATAAATATTAACAAAATAACCAAATGATTATATATTTAGACACCTTCTAAGTCTGATACAAGTATTAGTGTATTATCACTACAATATTTCTTTATATTTTCATATACCTTCATATTATTTCAGTTTATATTACTTGAATATGATGGTATAGATACTGTTGGTGGTGGAATACTGAGATTTATCTCACACCCTATCTGGGCTTCTATTGGCACCTGATAAAATTATATGTTTGTAGGTGTAGATAAGGGGGTATCCCACTTTGGAAACATGATATTTCATTCTTTTTTTAGTAATGAGCTTGGTAAAAGATGATTGTGTTCAGGATCTAGAGGCTGAATAGTTTTTTATTCCTTTTACTACCCCTATATAGTGTATATTGCCTTCTACCATGTATAAAATTTTATCCAATTTTATTGAGACCTGAAATACATTATCACCAAATTTTTTATATGATTTCGTTTCTATATTTGATTATTATTATTGGTTTATTTTTTTATTCATTATTTATATCCTCTTCTACATAATTAGGATACCAGTCCAGTGTTTATAGTGTATGCCTCCATTATGCCTTATATTTACATATTATTTTCTTATTTACCTATTATTATTATTAGTCCTTCATTATAAAATCTTGTAATGTGTGAATAGTATTTCCATAAACTCACCCTAGGGTATTAACTCTAATCGAAAATCATTGGCATATGGGGATGCATGCTTGAGGCCATGGGGCCAACCAGTTTCATGGAACTCTTGAGTGGAAACCAGGTCAGGAAAACACAAAGTGGTATCAGAGTGGTTTATTTCATGATTTACTATTTCGATAAACTCTATAAGAGATTCTTAATTATTTGGAACTTGGTTATAAGTTGATATTGGGTGTGGATAACCCATGTTTGGGTTAAATGATGAGTTTACTTAAATGAATAATATTTTCTCTATTTTCATTATTATAGTTGATAAACATTCATCATTGATTGGTGCACATGTTGTGTGATAGTTATTACTATTACTATGACTGATTATTTCCTCTTATCCATGTCCCAATGATGTGAGGGAAAGGAATCAACAATCATGAATCATTATAAAGACCTAAAATTTTCATGTTCAGCATATTCCATGCTAGATAAGTGAATTTCATTAATTTCATTTTCCTTTGATTTTTGAGTGATCCATGATTTTTATATATTCTTTTCCTACTAAAATTTCATTACAAGTTAGGGGTTTGTTATTTAAAGTTTTAGTAAATATATAAATAGTTTTTTTTCATATATAGGTTTATGTTTCCATATTGAATAACTAGTTTCTACCCATTTCATCTATAAAATAGTGGTTACATGAGATTCTCTTTGGCTATGATTGTGAGAGTTATAGTTTCAATTCATGAGGTGGTTTTGATCCTAGGATATGTGGGTTATATTCACTAATGGATTATAATGGTTAATTAACTAATTCAATATATTAGAAATGAACTAAATGGGTGTTGATTTCAGTTATAAGGTGTATGGTCCCGTATTCTCTGGGAATGAAGATCCATTTTAATATAACATTGTTGTATTTTAACAATTAAGTGTGAATTTTAAATGTAAATCCTGTTATAAAATGAAATGGATTACAATAAATTAAAAGGAAATGTACTATTTACCTTTCACCTTTTTGAACCTTTTTAAATTAAACAATAACACTTATCAATACCCTAGCCTCCTAAGCAGATAATTATGGTAGTTTATCTTAGGTAGTGAGCCCTTATTTGTAACACCCCGACCCCAGATACCCAGAGTCGGTGCATTATTATATAACATTGGAATCATCACAAGAAAGATCAAATCTTGAAAGACCGATTAGTTTAGTAGCCTTGGAATAACTAGATACAAAAATAATGTTTACATTACATTATAAAATGAAAACTAAAACAATATAGTCTCCATAGTCCACACTCTTATCCCATCATACTATCCCTGCAGGTCATTCATAATTTACTTCTTCACATCCTGGGAAAAATAAAACATAGAAAAGGGGTGAGCTCAAATTCCCAGTAAGGCTAACAATAGAGCAGAAACATTCATAAATAAGAATAAACATTTAAGGCAATGTATAACTAAAACAAAAGCCTTTTAAACTTCAACTTCAACATAGTATGGCAAAAATAAAATGAAATAATTCCATTTACTTATTCACATGGATATTCTACTAATCGAATAATCACATGCAAAATCAATAACCACTTTCATAATGATGGAATGCATAATGCCAGACTATCATAACCACATATCCAAGGCCTTGTGCCAAGACTACAAATAAGATTTTGTCAAGGCCTTGTGCCAAGACACTAGTTTGTCTCATGAGACCTACCAATGCATCGAGGAGCTATAGCGGGCTCCACCCGTCACATATTAAGTCCAATGCATTCCCATATGAAAAAGGTTTAAACATAACATAAACATTCATATTAAAACTAGCATACGAAATGTAAATACTTCATCCATAAACCATGAATGGTATAAAAACAACACATCCACAGTCAAACATATCCCAAAACCATCAATACAATAAAGAAGTTTTGTATCATAATAAATCAACTTCAAATAAGCGTAATATCCGTCAAAGGATGTTGACATAGATGAAATCAAAACTCTTTTTAGAGAAATATCTCTTTCTATTTTGAAATCATTTAAGAGTCATATATTTATAAAATAAAACATTTTCTTTAAAAATATTCTTATAATCTTGTAAGGGATGCTTCGAAGAGTTTATAATGGCAGAAAATTGCTGCACCTGTTGTATAAGTAAAAAAACATTTTTACCTTAATTCTGTCGAAAAGGATAAAAAGGACCTTGTTTGGAAAACGACGGAAAGATTCCTTTATAAACCACTTATAAAAGTCAACAAGGGTATAAATTAATTTAACCCATATTCTAGTAAATAGTAAAAATATTTTGAAATACATTTTTAAGAAACATGGATGTGGATGATAAAGAAGTCCCAGTAGATTATTACGTATAAACAACCTCGGATAATGAAGATATTGCGAAATAAACCCTTAAATTGTAATTTTCCTTGGTTGGGGTAGGTTAACCCCCTATATAATGGTGAAATAATTGTTATTAAATTATAAAAGAATCATATATATTAATATGATATCATATATGATCTTTTAACATTGCTTTGTTAATGATATTTTAGAATTATCGTCGTTTCGGGTGTTATCTTACTCATTTTATTATATATTTTTTGTTATGTAAGCTGTGTTTTTCATGAATAGGTTGTATCTTAATCATATAAAGAATGATATCAAGTCCTTACATACAATTATTAATCATCAAATTAGAATTAGACATGAATGGATACGATGGAGAATGAATCTCATCGTGTTCGTGGAGACGGTAGTCCGTACGTACACACGACTGACAATATCATTCTTTTGATATTAAAATAAAATATATTTGGATGGTATATCATATATACAGTATCATTATCATGTTATATTTATTATTTACATGAATTACACATCATCATTAAACCCATCCAAATAATAATTTATTGAATAATAATTACACGACGACGTGGAGACAGTAAGCGGTACGTACGCACGTATGGTGAAATGTTATTCAAAGGATGGATAGAATACTGAATATGGTTGTAACATATTTATAATAACATCACAGTATATATAATATACTGGAGTTATTATTTTATATTTGTAATAACAAAGAAAGAAAAAGTGGAAGAAGAAAGGAACTTGAAAAAGGGTGGTGAAATCATTACCTCTTCTTCGGGTTCTTCCTTTTGATTTGATCAAAAGGGCTCTTTAGGTTAGATTTATGACCAAAGGAAGTCCTCTAGGATGAATTTAGGGAAGTTTATAGAGTATTTGGACAGATTTTGGCCGAGCCAAATGGCTTTGAAGGTGTGAATTAATGAGAAGGGGGGTGCCCTTTTATAAGAAGGGTGAGGGGCACCTTTGGAAAAGATAGAAATATTATTTTATAATAAATTCATATTTGGTTTATAATGGCTCAAAAGTAGATTATTTAAAGGTTAAGGTGGGGATAGGTCTAAAACCACTCAACCAATAGGATTTAGACAGGTTTGGGTTACAATATTAACTTTATCTTTAAGTATTAACTCTTAGTTAATTAGTTTCACTTTTACAATGTCTCTTTGTATTTTTATATTATATGGTTAATAAACTTACTATATACATCCCAAGGACCCTCATATAGTCCATTAATTATACACATATCATGATATAAGTCTCTTGGCTGATCCTTAGATTTTTAAGAATTTAATATCAATTAATAATATAATATTGTTTTTAAAAACTCTTTTTGTCAATTTTGACACTATTCAATAATTGATTTTTGTAAAAATCATAAAAGAATGATTACTTCGCAAAACGTTAATTAAATAAATTCTAACATGTCATATTATCCTATAAAATTATTTTTATTTATAAAAAGTCTCAAATTACATTTATTTGGGTATTTATAATATCAATTATTCAAATCTTTCACTATTATGGTAATTACTGCATCATCATTGTGTCATAAATAAATTAAATTATTTAATGTCTAAAAATTATAAATAAAATATCACTATGTAGGAAATCTTTTTATATTACTAATTACGATTTTCAATCTAATTTATCTTATGTTTAACCCTATATTAAAAATGTTTTAGTAAATAAACATTGATTTTAACTCTTTTAACTCTTCTATGAATTAAATAATAATAAATGTCCTAATCTAATCCAAGTGGACCTAAATGATAATATTTTATTCCTAAGGTTGTTTTTGGTCGAGATAAACTTGTCCAATAGAATTAGGACATGTGTTAGGGTAATATTAATATCATTTGTACCCTTAATTACCCTATTAACTTTTAAACGTGGTAAATAAAAGTAAAAAGTTACTATTCACTGAAAATTATTTTCATCTCAATGAAAAACATTTTAGTCCTTGATATTAACAATGTCTCTTGTATTTTCTAAATTCCACTCACATAAGCAGTAAAATTAAGTTTTATGAAAAAATCAGTTTTTTAACTACCACTTAGTGGTTTCACTATTCATCAAAAAATGAAGTTTTTCAGAAATACACCAAAAATTCACCCTAGGCTAATATCAATATTATGAATCCAAAAATTAAGTCCATTTTGAAGAATAAAATTTATAAATTTTAAAAATTGGGTATTACTATTCATAACGGCTAGTTTGATTGGTTGTGGTGTGTTAGAACTCGATGTTGCGTACGACACACGCAGTTGCATTATTCAAAGATAAGTGTACCGTAGAAGCTTGGGGTGTTACATTATTCTTGTGATCTAATTATTCTATTGTATTTTTTTACAAAAAATATTTTTTTGAGTTGTGTTTTTATCATTTGTAGAGCTAATCCACCATGATGTCCTCATGTTGTGTGCCAAGAGGGTGGCGATGATCATGCTCCAGAGATGGTGGGCCTAGAGTTTCCAATCTTACATCCATGAGTGACACTTGAGGAAGAACCTGTTATACCTAATCTAGGAAGTTACACTCATTATCAAGAGGGTTTCCTACGAATGATGCATCACATGGAGGGGTCTCCATGACCTGCACCTAATATGGCTGATCTAACTCGTGAGTTCCAGCTGTAGCATCCTCCCAGATTTTGGGGGGATGGAGGTCCACAAGCTGTTTACTATTAGTTGGAGGCCACTCAATATATCATTGAGCATCTAGAAACTCTTTTAAATGATAATTTCAATATTTCAACCTACATGTTGAGTGATTCATCCAAGCTTTGGTGGGATATGATTACCTAGGCTGGTCGACATCAAGGCATGGTCTGTGATGACTTCTAAACTATATTCAATGAGTTATTATTTCTTCATATGCTAAGGGATGAGTAATATAGAGAGTTAATAAATCTATATAAGGGTGTTATGTTAGATATGGATTATTCAGGGTGATTTACAGGGATATAATGCTTTTCACCAATTCAATATGGTGATGATATATCGCGTGTTAGATGATTTGAGGATGGGATTCAGTATACCATTCATAATCAGGTGAATGTCTTTCACATAACTAATTTTTATAAGAACATTAATCGGGATATTATTAGTAAGAATGACCTAAAAGGAGGAAATAGTTCCAGGAACATAGTTTTAGTATCAACATTCAGTAGTAGTGTTTTCATTAGTTGGACGTGTAACCTTGATGTTTCTCTTTGGAGTAGTGGCAGTCATAATAACTACATGGGAAGTTCTGTTATATTTCATTAGTGTAAATCGAAGGGGCGTTTGAATCCTCAGGGTGATAGATACCCACTAGGGTTTCATGCTTGTAGTTTCATGGAAAATCATCTGAGATTATTTTCAATCATTCAATCTACTTCCAGTGGAAGACGATTCGCACCAACTCCACCTTTAGGGGAAAAATATTTTATGACGCGTTAGGTGGGGAGTTAGAGTATCACTGGAAATACTATCGGAGGAGAACATAGTGGTCGTGGTATCTAGATTGTTGATTATCCACAATAGCTGGTAGGTCATTATTAGGGTAGTACAGTTGTAGCACAAGGTTGTGGATCAGGTCAGTTGCATGCATTACATCCAATACCTAAGGATTAGACTGTAAGATCATCTATCATTTGAGGTACTATTCTCATAACCTCCACTATTGATTTTTCTTTTTTTGATAAATGTTCTTCTCACTATTCTACCTCTTCACCAACCATGGAAAGTACCAGGATAGAAATTTATTATTACTATGGGTAATGACCCTAGATATGTAGTTGGGAATACAGTTAGGGAAATAAAAAAATGTAGGGACTACACCCTTAAAGTATGAATTTATACTTTCCAATGAAACCTTGTTTTTATTGAGATGATGGGATTCAATTTCAATCATGGGATATATTCGTCGGTTCCCTATCATGCCTATGTGGTCTGATATCCCTTTAGGGTGTTGTTTAGATCACCAAAGTGTAGCAACTATCTCGACAAGGGTGATTGCAATGTCAAGACCAATAGAGCTGGACAAGATAATCATGGGTTTGGGGAAGTGATCACCCGGATTTATATTCTTTTCATGGTGGATAATGGAATACACCTAAATGACATTCCACTATTAGAAAATAATTTAAGGGATGTCTTTCTTGATGTGTTTTTATGGATTAACTCGAGAGATAGATAGAGAGTTATATTTCATGATTGAGCTTGTTCTGGGGGAGTCTCCTATGTCTATTCCTCCATAAATGATATAACCTATTGAGATCCAAGAGCTAAAGTGATATTTGGTGGATTTTGAAGCCAAGAGTTTTATTGACCTAACACTTCCTCTTGGGGTTCACCTGGGATTTTCTCCTAGAAGAAAGATTAGAACCTTCATTTATGAGTGTATTATCGATGGTTGAACCAACTTATAGTCAAGAATTATCATCTATATCCTCATATAGATGATCTCATTGACCAGCTATGAGAAGGTAGGGAGTTCTCAAAGATCGAACTGATAAATGGATGTCATCCGTTATGAGTTATAAATTCCGACATACCTCATACAACTTTTCATAGTAGGTATGGTCTATATGAGAATGTTATTATTCCATTTAGTCTTATGAACTCTCTATCCATTTTCATGGAATTGATGAATACGGTGTTCCAGCCTTATCTGGATTCCATTTTTATGCCCTTTTTCGAAAACATCTTTGTATATACTCAAACTCCCATCAACCATTATAGACATAATGAGTTTATTCTAAATAAAATCATAGAACATAAATTTTTTTCTATGTTTTATATGTGTGACTTATGGATCTATAATGTTCAATTCTTGGGTGATAGTATCTCAGAATCAAGAGTATCTGTTGATCTAGATAATTTAACTGTTGTTGTTTCCTAGGAGCATCCCAAGTACATGTTTGATCTATAGAGTCTCTTGGGGATGGATAGATATTAAAATAATTTTATACATGACTTATGGAACCTTTCATGTCCTCTTATTAGAATTTAAAATAAGGTTGTTATTTTCCTATGGTTAAAAGTTCATGAAAAATCCTTTTAGGAGGTGCAATGAAGGCTTCTTTGAACACATATTCTAATTATTTTAGAGCCTGGAAGTTGATATTCAATGTTTTATGATGCACTGGATAATTTCATAGTAGTTTATCTAATGTTTATGGATAGAGTTTTTGAATGAATATCTCAATAATTAAGGCCTCATGAGTTAAAATACCTACTGCATGACCTCAATATTTTCTAGTTGTTCATGTATTATGCTATTGGAGACATTACTTGATGAGTGGGAACTTTATGGTGTATACAGACCACAAGAAACTAAAATATATCTTTTTTAGTCTTAATTAATTCTCAAATAGTGACTATTGTTAAAATATCTTCATTACTTCAACATTGATATCAACTATATTCCATGGAAGGGAAATGTGATAGCAGATACGTTGAGTTGGAAAACTCAAGAACATGTCATATAGGAAGCTGGTGATGAATATAAGTTGATGGACATCTTCTCTGTGATGTATTTAGTGTTTTATGATACTAATGAGAATTATCATCTCTTATCATTGAAATTTACAATATAAATCCTTGAAAAGGTGAAGAGTATGAAATTTTCATATCTTGAAGGCTTGGTTCTCTGGGAGAGTGTTGCAGGTGAGGACCCATCTCTTGATTTGTATATGGACGGGGATGGCATCTAGTGCATACATGGATGGATCTGGGTCCCTAAAGATATTAGGGAGGAACTAATGCATGATCCCAATTATTCTCATTGGGAAGTTCATTTAGGAATCACAAAAAATTATTGGGATATGTTACTCAAGGATTGGTGACCTAGGATTAAATGTTAGATAAAAGGACTTATTAGTAGTTGTTCCACCTGTCAATAGGTGTAGGTGGAACATTAGAGGCCAGGTGGCCAATTACTATCACCTCCAATTCCAAAATGGAAATAGAAAGACGTTTCTATGGATTTTTTATCGGGATTACCAAGGTCACGATGAGGTAGATATGAATTCTGGGTATTCATGGATCGAATGATGAAATTTTCCCACCTCCTTCCCATTTAAGAAACATTCTTATTTAATGATCTTGAAAGAATGTATGATGGTTAGATTATATGACTTCATGTGGTCCCTCATACTATCATCTTAGATATGGATGCCCATATCACAACAAGGTCCTAGTAGGGGTTGTAAAATTCTATGGGTACACAGGTTCTTCTGAGTACATTCATTTAGCCTTAGATCAATGGGTTAGTTAGAACGAATGATGCAGGTTTTAGAGAACATGATCTAGGCCTGAATCCCTCATTTCCCTGATTATTGGTTGAATAATACCCCTATCATCTATTTTGGATGTAAAAATAGTTTTAGGATGATAATTAAAATATCTACCTATGATGCATTATATGGTAGGTAGTGTCATTCACCCCAGTGTTGGTTAAAGGTTAGATAGGCATTGTTACCATGTCCTCCTATCATACAAGAGATGATGAAGTATGATCATTTGATTAGGAAGTGTATGTCTACTGCATATTCTAGATAAAATCATATGTGGATCATCATTGATGACCTATGGAATTCATGGTTGGGGATTTTTCCCCCATACGGGTATTAAGCAGGATAGGGAATAGAGTGATACATAGGCAAGGGAATCGTTCACCTCATTTTGTAGGGCTATTTTTGTTTCTGGAGAGATTCATTCTGGTCGGCTATCAGTTTCTACTAACTCATATATATCATTCCAAGCACGATGTGATCTATATTTCATAGCTTCACAGTTATCATACTAACCAATATCATACTTTTGAACCTGAGGAGATTGAGTTAGATACTGATGATTCTTATGATAAGTATCATATACACATAATTGAATGGATCACCGAGGATCTCTATGATTGGTATATCCCTTTACAATTGGTTTTATGGCCACACGAACATGTATACAATGAGTATTGGGAGTGAGAGGTTGATGTATGTACTCAGTGGCTAGTTTTTTCCTCAAATAGAGTTTTTCACACTTAAAAATTTGACTTAGGTAAGAGTTCCTTTAAGGGGGAATACTATAAGAGCCAAATTTATCAATCAGGTATGGCTCATTTAAAATTTGTTATATTTCTTATTTTGTACCTTTTATGATTTCATAATAAGTCCATGAAGTTAACGAGGTTGTTTGGGGATTGTTCAGAGCTCGAATACTCGGATCGTAGAAAAAATTAATTATCTGTATGGTTAAGAGAAATCGTGTAGGACAGGACATAGGGTTATTCCTAACTATGTTGGTGTATGGAAGTGTGTAGAAAAAGGAAACACAATTTTGGGAAATCATGCAGATTCAACTACACACCCTTACAGAAGGTCTGGAGTTTATAGTAGATCATTTTCTCTTAATTTTCGCATGGTTTCTCAAACCATGTGGCATAATAAAGTTGGTAACCTCTTTAGGAAGTGATCCAAGCACATTTGGTTCATGGTTTGTCCAAACATGTGGAAAAACAATGGGACCTTTTTCCTTGGATCCTGCATGAGGTCTTTTGGACATGTGACGTTATTGTTACACCCATTGGTCCCAATCATTTCATATCATGTTTTAACTTCTAAGAGATCATTATATTCAATTAGAATCATATTACAGAATAATTACATTGGTGATACCCATTTGATCACATGCAGACCCCTTACATCTAGGATATAGGTTATTACTAAGTTGGCTTTTCCCCTGAGGTCAATGATTCCTTGGTTGTTACCTTGGATCCTCTTCATTATTATCATCATGAATGATTCCTTGGTTACAACCCCAGATCCACCATTATTTTTATAATTATAGGATTCCTTGTTATATCACATATCCTTTACTATAATTATCATGTTTAATGGTTAGTATAGTTATATCTCATGTGACTAACTTATATAAACTAGAATATAAATAAATACATTGTTACTTGTTTAGACACCGGCTGAGGATGAAGCAGGTATCGAGGTATTTAAATTACTTTACTTAATTACATATAAATATATATTCACACTATTTCAGTTTATTTTATATAGATAGGATGGTATAGACATCATTGTTGGTGGCCTATTGAGATTTATCTCACAAGCTATTTGAGCCACCCTTGGTACCTAGGAAGACAATATGTATTCTTATAATGATAAGGGGAAGCATCCCTCTTTGGGAACCTAATATTTCTTTATTTACTTAGGATGTATCTTGGTAAAAGATGGTCGGAGCATGGCTTGAGATTATGGATAGTTCTTAGTTTCTTTTTCTACCATTTTATATAATTTACTATGTACTTCCATGAATACTTTTCTTCTAGTTTTTTAGATGAATGACATACATTATCATCATATTTTCTATAAGATTTAGCTTCCGTATTTTATTATTAATTTCATTTTCTTATTCTATTAATTATTTATATCTGATTCTACTATAGAGAGTTAATAGTTCAATGTTTATAGTGTCTGTTTCCAATGTTCCTTATTTTTACCTATGATTTTTCTCTTTATCGATTGGTATTACTTTTTCGTTCTGATATACACTAGTAATCACGATATTGTATCCCCAAAGAAACACCATAGTCCCTCATTTCTAATTAAGAACCTCTAGAATACTAGTAGGCACACTTGAACCCATGTGACCAACTAGATTCAGAAAACCCTTAAGTGGAGCCTAGTTCGGGATGTCAAAAATTCATTTTATCAAATTCATATTCTAAATTTATAAAAAATAATATTTAAATAAGACTACATAATTAATGGAAAAATATATTATTTTAAATATTACAAATTTTTCAAATGAAAAACAATATCATTTCTTAATTAAATTAATTATGAATTTGATTTTGGAAATTTAACAAAAATATCCTTTTGTAACATATTTATTAATTAAATAATTTGTTCATAGTTCATAATAAGTATTTATGTTAAAGAAACATGATTAAAATTTAAATAAAACAAACCATACGCCATGAAGTAATCAAAAAAATATTAAATATATTATGAGTATCTAATTGTTTACATAATATATTTTAGGGCAAGATATTAATGTAAATACTGTATTAAATCATTGTTATAAATTCACAATAATAACTATTAATACACCACAAAATTGATATATTATTTATTATACAAGTTTTTTTCACCTTATCCATCCATTAGTAAAATATAATCTTAAAAAAAATATCATAAGATAAATATTACTGGGTTTATAAAGTTTATAAATATATAGAAACATTTTAAAAATCTATTAAAAACATAAAAAAGGAAATTAAAATATTTAAGGCCTAATTTAAGACCTAAAAATAGTACCTCAAAAATAAATAAATAAAGAAAACAATTGATGAGTGAATGATTAAATAAATATACATAAGTGACATAAAATACCATCTATGTTTTTTAAAACATGTTTTAGTTTTTTTAATAATAATAATTTTGATTCTGTTTCAAATGCATAACATGATTGTTACCTATTTTTTTACACGATACCCTAGATATATTGGTCTTAATTTTTAAAATTATGAAGGAGTTTTTTATCAATGAGATATAGTATAAGAAAATTCATTCTTACTTGATAACTTTCAATTATATAATCTTGGTTTCATCCTTTGGTTATTTGTTTTGATTTGATTCCTCATTTACTTAATATCACATTCCAAATGATGAAAATATAAAATTAATTTTTCATTCTTGAATAAAGAAATAATAAATTATTAATGGATCATGAATTAAATGAATGGATATTGTTACTCATTATATGAAATATTTTTTAAAATGTTTATCCTCTTATTTATAACTAATTACATAATCAAAAAATTGATATCATGAGTAAATATTATTCTAAATAAAATATGAATAAACCATTATATGAAGTAGAAATACATTATTCTCCAAAACCTTGTTTTAAAAAATTATAACCCTTTTTTATCTTATATCATTCAATAAATAACTAAACCATAATCTCATCATGTTAATATGAACAAAATTAGAGACTGAAAATTGATGAAAAAGATTACGATCTTTTCATCCAAACAAATCTTCTCTATTATCCCCAAAAAATATTAATCGCTACTAATTATATATTCCAATTATATATATATATATATTCCCCAAAAATATAATACATAGTTACCAAAATAACATGAATAACTAGGAAAAAACATCATGTTATATATGCTTTTAGAAATTAACTCAATCTTTGTAACTTAAATAATATCATTCAAGTTGACATAAAATAACTGATTGAAAAAAATATATAATAATTTTCTCTAATGTTTTAAAATATATATCAAGCCCTTACAAAAGATAAATTCATTCATCTTGATAGAAAATCACTTTTCAATATTTTAATTTACCAATATCATTCAACTTATTTAAAAAATTAAAATAATAATTTATCCAAATAAAAAATAATTTCCTTCTAATCAAAAAAATAATTCAAAATGTTATCCCTAACATTTATATTTTATCCTAAAAATATTATAAACTTACTCCTAAATGATCTTCATTATAAATCTCTTGATTAAGCTATGGGTATTATATCCCCCAATCATTTATTTCTAGAAAAATAAAAAATGTATCCCAATATATCCCTAATCATCTCAAAATATTAATCATATAAATATTTCAATATAATTTTTATAACAATTAATTTTGATTTCTTATAAACTAATTAATCCACATATGAAGCTATATGTCATAAAATATCCTTCTCCTGTAATATCATAACCTGTAAAATAATCTAATCACTATATTTATTCAAAGTATAATAGCTCATACAAAATCACACAATAATTAAAAAATTTATAGAAAATGTAGAATAATTTATACTTCAATTACCATTTAACATTATAGTTTAAGAGATTTATAAAATCCATAAAATAACTAAAACTATAATATTTATTCATTTGGAATTTTATCCCAATGAGAATACACATTAAATGATGGAATTATTTTCCAAGACCAATCTCTCATAATTAGAGTTATACATAACAATTATTCATACTCATCTATAATTCCTGTCAAAATTATTTTGAGAACATTTATTGAACATATAAAATAACAATTCATAAAATAGAAATATGAAATCAAATTAGTCATTCAAAATAATGAAACCATTAATAAGTACTTTCATTAAACATATAACCATAAAATTATATAAAAAACATTTAGACATTAAATAGGTTTCTTTTCTCAAAATATATTCATGAAGAAACCACACAATATGTCATATAAAATAAAAATACATTTAATTTTATTTTAAAATACATTAAAAAATTGGTATATTTTATAGAAAATATTATTATTTCCTTGAAATATAGTTATTTACATTTGAAGTGATTAAAATATGACTTTACCCAAAAAATAATATCTCAGTTTCATCAAATGTATAGATTTCAACTCAAATTAATTACAATTAAAGAAAAAAATGACTAAATCATAGGGAATAAAATTTTTATCACACTTAAAAACCATCCTTAAAATTGGAGTAATTTAATAATATTATTCCAATGACCCATAGTGGAATATCTTAACCAGGTAATTCCAACATCATTTTCCCTAGAGAATATGTCAACACACAATACAATGGGGATCTATATATTGGGAAAACCTATCACCTTATACAACACCTATGTACTGTAATTTGGAAAATAAATACTAATAATATAATAATTTTTATTATAAATATCATAAAAACATTACTTTTAAATCATAGGAATAGACATTAATTGTTTTAAAAATAAGGTAATATATTTTTTTTAAACACAATAAAATAAAAAATTAAAATAATTTTTTAATATTATTTTAATTTAGAAAACCATTTAAAATTTTAAAGTAATAACCATGACTAATAGTGGAAGTGATGGATGGAAAATATTATCAAGCATGTATCATTGATAGAAATATTTTTTCAAACTTTTACAAAAAATGGTAATAATGACCTACATTGATAACATGGAAATGAATTAATTTTAGTCTACTATAATTAAATAAAAATACAATAAAAAACGATAATATTAATTAATTTATATGCTGGGGAAAACATTCAGGGATGTATATGGACTTGGATGAAAAATAGTTGAAAGGAAATAATTAAAATATTTAAAATAATTTTTAAAATAAAAATACCTTAGTATTAGTCCCAACTCGATCCATGTGTCCTCAAACCATATGAAGAACTGAAATATATTAAGTATTTTATTTTTTAAAAAACATTTTCATATTCATTCCCTTATTATTATTCCTCTGATATATTTTATTTAATAATTTGGTGTTGGTTTTTTTCGGGTCGTTCAATTAATTCCCCCCAAAAAAATTTTTTACATTGTCCATAATAGAATGAGTTATAAAATAGATTAAAACATCCCATATATATATATATATATATATATCTGTTTGTGTGTGTCTTATATCAATATTGAAACAAAAAATGTGAACAATTAGATAGTTTTTCCAAAAATATTCAAGTATTCAAAAAGTTCCCTATTTTAGAGGTTTAGGGTGGTTAAATTTTTATATGGATATTTATTGTTATTAATAATAATAAGTTAAAATTGACTTTATATAAACACAATAGTTTTAATATTATCATATAAATTTAAAAAAAATATTTTTTAGAACCCTTCATAGATAAAAGTAATGAAAAATTAAATACACTTTCATGGAGATGGTTCTCTTCATGTAACACGATAACGTTCTAATTTTCAAATGAATTAAAGTAAGAAAGATAATATAAGTTATATAAAAGTAATAAAACTATAGGGAACTAATGATAACATTGTAATAATTTTATTATTCTTATAGAATAATTCAATGATGATTAATATTAAAGAAGAAAGAAAGAACTAAATTAAAATAATTATATCATCATTGGATATATTCATTGATGTCACGATATAAGCCTTCATATATTGTAATTTTGGGTATACCAGAACCTCAAGGAAAAGTTAAAGAGTTTTAGGTGGAAGGTTTTTTATTTTTTTAATCTAATAATGATTAAGTGTGATGATATTTGGGGGGGGGGGGGGGTTACTAATAATAGGGGACTAATTTTACTAATAATGATTTCTTAATATTAAAATTCAAAGCTATTATCATGTTAGTGGGATCCAATAGATATTAAAATTGGAAATGAAAAATAAAAGTGTTGTGAAAGCCTCTATTACATCATTAAAGGTTGTGTTATTTGGATATTTTATATCTTTAATTGTTTATTTAACACATTTACACTATATTATCATTTACTATGGTGACTATCTTTATCCATGAAAACATTTTTTATGATTCAAAGTAAAATGCAAATTTTTTGGTATTCTGAGAATGGTGATTACAAAATTTAAAACCATATTAAAAGATTAATTTCTACAGATGGTATGATTTCTTTTAAAACTACATTTTTCACAAGATTGTTTTTAAAAAATTGAATTTAAAACATAAAATAAATTTTAACAAAGAGGATATATATTATTAAATCATAGAACATAGATTGTTTTATTATTACTAAAATAATTTCATGACCTTAAACCCGAATAATTATTATTCATTGATCTGATATGTGAGAATAGACGTAGTGATTTGTGAATCCTTCCACCAATGGGATAGGGGTTGGTGACAATAGTTAAAGGTATATCATATATAGAAATCGATTTCATTACCCTATAAGAAGAACATGAGTACTGGTATATATGAAATAAACCCAAAAAATCATACTCAGAATAAAATAAAAGATCCCATTTATATCAATTTAATGTTATACATACTGAATCAAAGGAAATGTAAAATATATATGCCAAAATAAATACCTTGTTAGTTTCCTCAATGCTTAAACAACTCCTAAAAAACACATTGAGATTTTAATTTCCATCCCATTAACCAACCAATTACTTGGGACCAGAGAGATGGTTTATATATCAGTGTATGGTGAGAGTAACATGTATAGTAACTAGGATCCTTCTCAAAATCTCTCATTAAAGAATAAAGATAGTATTCTAAGGCCTAGTGAACAAAAAGTGATGTTAAATCATCACCTAATTAAGATTAATAAGTATATATCATTTCCATGGATATCTATCTACGTATCTCAAACAAGTTATCATATAATATAATATAAAAATAAGGCACCTCACTACCACTTCCACCATGGTTTTTTACCCCTCTCCAAAATTACTTGTCCTGGAACATCTCTCTTGAAATGGATGACATAGCAAATACATATATGCTACTATATCATACCAAGAACCTAGTGAAACACATTATCTCATATAATTAATCCCATGCGTCAAGTTATCTCATAATCACAATCCATATCTCAATATAGTAACAGATTTTATTTTTGGTTCCAACACGGCTCGTATGTTGAGTATTCTACCTCAATCCATCACATCCCTTACACGAAATACCTATAACAATTCATAGGATAATATACCTGGGGATATATTTATATGAAATAAAAACAATACATTATATCCTTCTACAACCATTTATGGGACTAAGTAAAAATAGTGAAAACTAGTAAATAATACTACTAAGAGAATATAGGGGATAAGATGTGGTATTCAACCAACCATTCTTCACTAATATAGATGTTGGGGAAAATAGCTTTCCAGAGTCCATTAGGCATGTGTTTCCATACCTATATGGATTTAGTGTCATATAAATTCAAATATCATACATATATATATATATATATATCAAAACCATACTACATGTATTAACATAGTCTTAGGCTCAATTAGTGTTCTCACAACATTAACACCTAACTACAACTCCTAATAACTATGTGTCCTATAAGCAGACAAGAATTTATAAAAACATTCATTTAATTCATTACTTGTAATAATTATTTTTAATTTACATTGATTCATTGTTTTAATAATTAAATATTAATTTTTCTTTTCATTAATATGGTAAACATCTAACTCCCTTTCCCTCTATCTATAAACCTTTTGATCCCATGGGTTTTTATGTTTATTATAATTTATATCCCAAAACAATGTCTACTCATTGGGTATAATTTTTTTTCAATATCATTTAATATTTATAGTAACTATATGTTTTATCCTATGTTATCATAAAATGAGATATATAAAGCAAGAAATAACAGCAACATCAAGTATGGGGGAAATGAATACAAACACATGAAACCCAGTTGTAAATGCTTTTGAGAAAATATTTTCATTTAAAACCATCTCAGCATCTAACAAAAAATATGAAATCCCAACATAAATCCTTTTAGTCATTCATAATGTTCTCCCTGACACCATCATGTATATAACCATTCATATATATAGCCATTAACAACACCATCTTTTTTCATAAAATCTATCCTCTATGCCCATAATATGTCAACAAAAACAATCTATGGTTGACATAAAATCATATTATAAGGATAAAATATATATAAATCTGACTAAAAACTAAGAAAACAAAAATCAATGTTGGAAAACTATGCCTAAGAAACCCATTTTTCCATCCTTCACAAGAAAATGGCCCCCCTTGGCCCCTAAAATTTATCTTTATAAAATAATTGATTATCTACATTATTGAATTTTCTAAAATTTTTTATCTTAGGTTACATCCATTTCAAAAATAAGTCATAATATATTTAATTATATAATTTACTTAAATATTATTCCAATAATAACATAAAAAGTAAACAAATACAGGGATGGAAATTTAAAATTAAACTCAAAAATAATTATTCCAACAATAGAGAATTCTTGATTCAAGTTCTTTACCCAACATTCATTACTATCATTATGTTCTTTTACCATTTTTACTATATAAAGCATGATAAGACATACCATAAATAAAACATGCACACTATACAATAAACAAAACATAAGAACCATTTCATAAATGTAGATATAACTCTATGTAGAAAAATAAGATTCATGTTTTTATCAAGATAGAAACACATGAGATCACTATAATTCAAAACAACTGGATTTATTAATTTTCAGTTTTTCATCATTATGGTTAATTTGACCATTAACCAAATAGATAAATTATTATAAATATATTATTTTCTATAAAATAATAATAGTATAAGTCATTCTTTTACTATGATTTATATGTTTAATGATATTTTATAAGAATAGATGTATAAGGTTTCACCAGCATCGAAAGAAACACCACCATGCTAAGAGAGTCATTTGGAACCTAGAATACATAATCCAGATTCATAAGAAAAAAATATGAATTCATTACCATAATAAAAATCCAAAAAGGGGATGAGTAAGGGAATAATAATGTAAAAGAATCTTGAATAAAATGTCTAAAATTCACCATAGATAGAGTTTTAATCCTCATATAATCGACTCTGATGGTTCAAAGGGGTTTTTAAAAACACTACTCACCAAAAAAACCATCAATTGAAATCCAATATGAGATACCCAAAAACCAAACATGATGTTAGTCAAAGCATATGAATTTGGATGGAAGACTCCCAAGAGGATTTTTAATTGATTAATAAAGAAAAAAATATCCTAAAATCGCATTAAATAACCCACATTAAGATGCATGTGGTTTCCCATTTGAAATCATTCAAGATCCATTAAGATAATTGGATACTAAAATAATTCAAAATATAGTCTGGCCACCACAACACCTTCCACGATGTATTAGTCATGGATTATTTTTCTAGAGCTCTCCATCTCAACGGGACATCCCATGTGGCATGTTCCCCATATCGAAAATAGTTCCACTTTCTATGACATGAAAAATGTAATAGAATTTTTTCCATCATACTAATTTTATATATTATGTCACTTCAATATAAAAATCTGGTTACTAGGTCACCTTGTACGTTTTGAGTTTCCCATTATAGTTATGAGGAACATACTTGACCCAAAACATACTTGGAAACTAATTTATAGGCCGTGTAGCCGATCGTGATGCACTAAAACCACATGAAAAAAATAGAACGACCTCTTCCACACTCACCACAAGGGTTTGGTAACAATTTTGTTATCCAAAACTCATTTCAGGCCCCAAAACACCTCTATATTATATCATGAGGCCTCCAAGCCTTAGAAAAACATAGCAGAAATGTCATGATGGTGTTCCCATTAAAATATATACCTCTCTAAACAATCTAGTAAATAATAATTTAAATTCAAAACAATCATAAAAGAGAATGAAATTGGTTATATGATAATTTCCATCCACCATAAGGATCTAGTCATGAATCGTTCAACATGATTACAAAACCCACCTCACCAAGTGGAAGAGGGGAACAATCCAAAAAATACCATTAACTGGTTCCAAAACTCCCTCTTAAGGGAAAAACACTCAATTTGGGTAAAGGAAGTATGTGAGGCATCAAAGAAGGGAAATCCATCTCATATTCTAGATATAGGTAAATATCTACAAAACATTGAATAAAAGAAGTGGTAAACATAAAACAACTCAACATAATGATAGTGTATATTTAACTCATGATTCCATTTTCACTCATCCACACCACCATATATGATTCCATAATAAAATGACTAAGGTAAAATATTTACCACAAAACACATTCTCCTGGTGGTCCTAGATCTCCATAGACCTCTCCTCAAATGTCAAATCATCATCACCATCTATATCACCCAAATAGATGAAGTCAAAGTCATCATGAAGATAATTAAGAGGCTATTACACATGGAAAACATCATGTATCTGGATAATCAATGGTAGATGTTTCATTTAGTATATGATTAATCCTAAATGATCCAACTCATCAAAGTCCCAAAAAATGGGGAGAAATATTTCCCTAATAAATAAACCTACACAATCCATGAAGATAAGTAACCTTTAATAAAATATGATCTCCAATGTTAAACTGTAGTGATCTCCTCATATGATCATAATATGATTTCAAATAATATATAGAAACCTTCATCTACTCATGAATCACTTGAAAATCATTATTATGCTCCGTGCATGTTTTAAACCAATAATTTTTTAATCTCTAACCCTAATTTAGAACAATGGGGAATGAAAGGATTGATAATAACAATATTGAAATAGTTTCAGACTAATGGTGGATTGAAAATTTATTTTTTAAGAAAAAATGTACAGTGTTAGGATACTTATATATGATCGTCTAAGATGACGTACACAAGTGAAAACCATTTTTTAAGAGTCTATAAATACTACTAGGTCTAACCATACATCTGTAGTTTAAAAATAGTGTGTATGAACAAAAGATATCAAAAATAATGTTGAAGACCTCTCCATACCCTGAATATTAAAAAATCATTATTAGAGTTCATCATACTAAAGAAATTATCCAGTCTCTTGACTTCCTATTGATACTTCTACAATATCCACTTAGATCAACTATTTGTTCACTAAGAAGTTATTTGTTCATCAAATTATAAACTATAACCCATATATAATTATATACTCCCTGGTAATGAGGTAAACTAGTGATAATTTTTATGAAATATATCTTCCTAGTTCAGCAGATGAGAATCCAATGGTCGGAGAAAATGACTAGGAACATAGATTTGATCCTTCACTTTCAGATAGGCGAAACATTGATACACAACATTGTAACCATATGATTTAAACCATGCGACAAAATATATCCTCTTATAGAATGGTATATATTTTACAAACTAGTATGGACTACCAAGGGTGAGATGAGGAATTTATAGTGAACTAAATCATGCATCATTAATGGAATGAGGGGAATTCACTAAAACCACACCAGTTGGGGTCCATATTTAGACCAATCATCTTGGGTGTCAATATAAATGATTAATCTTATCATACCTCTATATAAGAATCCCCCATATAGGCCTCCATAAGATAAGTAAATATGAATGTACAATTATATGAAAAATTAATCCTCTACAAACAACCTCTTTGATATCAAGATGAATCATGGATATCTCTTACATTGCTCTCCAATAATGTTCATACTTACACATAAGATAACTACGTAACTTCTTGATTTGTGCATCTGCTACAAAATTACACATTCTCATAGGAAATTTAATCTCAAATTCATAATCTAATAATATTTCTATGAACCATATCTATCCAAAGTTATGTTCACACTAGGATAATTCATACCTACAGATCTTGCGATCTATGAAAACAAAAAAATAGCCGATGAGGTAATGTCTCCATAACTTATGGGAAAACACGAATTATACTCACTTGAGATCAATGGTGGATTAATTAAATTTTTTGGTCTGTATATATAGTGATACAAATAATAAAACCTCCATTTATGACATTCGGACACTGCCCAAGCCCTGATGTGAAACATCATTAAAAACCTCGAACTGACCTTCTTCTTGTGAAAAAATAAGTACTATAGTGGTAACCAATATCTTCTTTAGACATTCAAAAGATTCCTAATGTCAGTGAGTCTATTCAAATACCATATCCTTTCTATTCAAGGATATCATAGGATTCACAGTCTAAGAGATATCGGGTATGAAACCCTTATAATAGTCTACAAGACTAAGGAGACTCTAAACCTCCAAACATTCTTTTGGGATTCCAAAAAAACTACATCCTCAATCCATAAAGGATCCACATCCACCCCACTTAGAGACATGATATAACCCAATAATAGATCTTCACTTACCCTTAAGAACTTTCAAGACTATGTACAGATGCTCTACATGATCCTCCTCAAACATATAGTATACCTCGTTATCGTCAATGAAATCCACAAAGAAAGAGTCCCATAAATCAAAGAGAACTACATGCATCTACCCCATATAGAATTACTGGAATGTACATCAAATAAATGATCTAATAATGATCTCCCAATTCAAAAAATTACATAAAAAATAGCATTTTATATATCATCATCTTTAACCAACTACTAGATCCTTTTAGCTAACAAGATAAACCATCATTCATAGAAACAAGATATAATTTATTCATTTTCACCTAATTTAAGTGAGATTAATAGATATAGAGAAATAGATTTCAATTAGCCTTCTACATGAAAAAAATTATACCACCCTACAGTTACATAATCTGTTAAACAAAACATCACATAAAAGGTCATCGATCTATAAATATAGCTCCCACATCTTAGAAAGTTCCATCTTATTGGAGACATCTAGGTAAGATAAGTTCAAAACTATATGTCAATTATGAACATGATCTACCTCCAAGGGTGTATCGCCACAAAATCATTAGGAAAGAGGTAAGGGTGTTCTCACACAATAATAGAAAACACCATTATCAAAACCAATGACAAACTCATCATCAAATTTTCCATCATGAATGAAAAGTACAAAACTTGAATCATGAACCATCCAAGGTTCTTGCATCATAAAAAACACGGTAAAATTTTCATTATAATTATGGAATACCATTAAAATATGGAAGTATTCGATGATATACTATATGGAATATCACAAGTCCATGCCATCCGGGATTTAATATATAAATATATGTAAACATAGGTAGTCTTCCCAAGGGTAGTGTATCCCCAGAATTTTCTAATAGTTTAAATAGAAAATATATATTGAACCTAAACCCCTAACTATTATATTAAATTATTGGAAACTAGATGACTCTCAACCCAACTTTATAAACCACATACTATAGAAGTTTACATGAAGGAGTTTGTATCTTATGAATTTACTAAATAATTCCCCCTGGAATTAATTATAAATGTATACCTCACATGATGCCCAGGTGACCCAAAACATGAATCTATAAAGACTTCCACAAAACCATAGTTGAACCATGGAATCATTGACAATGATGATGACAGACCCTTCGGTTGTACTCTAATCTCTATGGATGAGGAGAATCAAGTGGATGTTATTTTCCTACCGCATTCCCCTTTGGTGATCCAACTATTGGACACCCTAATACTACTACCACAAATGAATCTATAGCAGTAGAGGAACCTGCAATAAGATAATGGCTACATTTTACCTTTATAGAATAGTTAGTCATTCTCTACAGTGATTTACATGCCCTCTTTATGAAAAAAAGTATCATATCCCTTGGTATAGGCCTTGGATAAACCATCCAGGTTGAAACTAAATGATGATGGTGGGAACTTACCCTTGGTTGTTTGAAAGCTAATATATCATGGAAACGAGGAACCAAACACCAGAACATCACTACATAAGAAATCTATAATTCACCCATGTCATGATGATGCAACAATAAACATCAACATCTCAACAACATTTTCTCTTAGAAACATGTTAAGATATTTTATTATAATAAGTCCGGTGATATAAAGCTAGATATGTGGACATAGTGTCTCATAAAAATTCATTTATCATGCCTCATAAATGAGAAAATTTTATGAATCCTATCAAATATGGGTCTTCAAACTGATCTAGAACTCTCATATACTAGACATCCCTTTTTGAAGGGTAATTAGATATTGACCACTACCCACCATTACAGTCAAGGAAAGTATTTCTTCGCAAAACTGGCATTTAAACATTTACCATGAGGCATTACACTCCTCACTATACCTGAGGAATAAATTATACACTATTTGGTTGTAGCATACAAAATACTAAAAAATAATAAAATAAATTTCTTTTTATGACCATAAACTAAAACGAAGTTTATCTCCACCTCCCCTATTCATTCTACTATCATTGATATTGAAATAGATCCCACAAACTTAAGCAGAATCTAGAACTGAAACTCTTATATTTTCATCCTCAATGGGTCATCATCCCTAACCTCTACTCTATGGAGATATACTGAAATATCCTTTTAAACATATTCTTTGAAAAACCTAAAAGGAAATCAACCAAGAACCATGTCTATAAAAGAAAAAATAATTATGGTCTTATAAACACAAAATTTGGAATATTTAATAATAACTAATAAATTAAGGCTTAACATATTCTCAAGGTATTACCATTTCAAACACAAGTGAAAAGAGGAATGATTCCTTATTATTCGTAATGTCTCTACCCCAAGACCAATATCACCTCACTAAATAATACTATTTAATAAAATGGTTCATACAATAAATAATTAGGGGTCTTAAATACCTGTCACCACTCTATTCCTAATTGTTTGCAATTAAAACTAAACTCACCATACTTTTCTACCTAAAAAACCTTGTAATTATCACTATTGACTAACCACGAAATCTATACAATCCCTCATACTAAACCTTTGTTAACACTTTTTACTTATCCCCTCAAACTATATGTTCCACTCTATGGTTGTAAATGGTATATGAGAGATAATAATTCCAGATTCCCACCTTTAAGGGGACCTGGGTTAATGAAAAGAATAGAGGGAAAATTATAAACATGGTTTAGATACATTTTCCTCTATTGAGATCATGTAGAACTATAGATTAGATGAAACCACCCAAAAATTTATAAAAATAAAATAATATATGATAATTATAATCATGAAATGTCATATAGGTTGAAACGACTGTAATGGAGTCTATATGTCCCCATAGAAAAACTCTATTAGTGACCTCAAAGCCCAAACAACTCTAGATCAACACCAAAAACCTTTAATGTCCTCTATGATCACATACTAGGTCCTATAGTCCTTAAAAAAAATGTGAAAAAATATATAATCAGTATGATCCTACTTTTATCCTAGTTCTTAAAATATAATGAGATCGTACCAAATGGGTGTGAACAAAAATCGAGGATATATCATCACCTAATATGTTATATTAATTCTCCAAAATCACAACGAATCTCTTACCATGTATCAAAAAACTAGTGACCATATAATATAATGTCAAAAGACAATACCCCTCTACCACTTCCCCACTAGTTTTCTACTCTTCCTCACCATCACATGACCTAATTTATCTCTCTAATAAAGGTTGTTATATGAATGAATCCTATGATATTTTATCATATAACGAATCCCATACATCACATCATCTCAAAATCATGTACCATGAACCCCCTTCATTACATCATATAATTATCCAACTCCACACCTCCAGATAGTAGCTAAGTTGTTTACACAATACACCACAACCCATACATTGTGTATTATACCTCAATCTATAACTTCACAATTATGAAATACCAATAATAACCAATAAAATACTATACATAAGGATACATGTGTGTAAAATGACCAAAATAAATTATAGACCTATATATATATGTGAGGCGGAATGGGGTGAATAAAATCACCTAATACTACCAGGAAATGTTAGTAGGATAAGAGGTGGTAGTCAACCATCTCTTTCTTGCCACCCTAAATGTTGGGGAAAACAATCCCCCCATAGTACATTGGAATTCAGTAATCCTACTTACATGGGTCGAGTAGAATATGAAATCCCAAAACATACAGGATATATGTTACTCAACACCAAACTATGGACACTAAAATTGTCATAGGATCAATTGTAGATATCGAATCTCATACACTCTGTTTCCCCTTAAAAGGTATATTTATCCTATAAAAACATAAGTATTTAAAATACATCCACCTATTTCATTCATCCCATTAAAAAATTTACATTAGGTAATTTTTTTGTTAACTATTTAACCTTATGTTATCATTACATTTACATAATTATTAATTGATTCCCATGCCCTTCAAGAGTAAATGAAAAAATACCAATATATCCCAGGATTCACCATATACATTCAAAAAGACATCAAAATAAGGTGTTAAAACGATAAATAATCATTATCATTTCTTATTTATTATTTCCCAAGGACTCATCAAAAGTTAATAGATAAATAATTCTTCATGATGTGGGTAATAGAATGAAGAAAAAGGAAACATGGTCATATGTCATATTATGATGATTTATAGATAGGAAATAATCACATATTATCAATTGTCAATATGAAATATCAAATTAAACACCTTCTATAATACCAATTCCATACCCGACACCGATATGAATATCACTATGTTTTCATCCCTCCATCACTAGCTCTATCTATGACCACAATCATACCCCCATTCATGTTAGGTCAACCGTAAGCAATCCAAATCTCAATTCATGCTACATATCTAGGATAATATCTGATGAAATAAAACCAAGATGCAAGAAAAAAGTCAAAAAGTCATCTGGGCCTTATAAACAAAGGCTTCAATCATTGACAAGAAAATGGGATCTCTTGGCCCAAAAATTTTTTCTTTATCAAACCACTAGACCATTTCCATCACGGATTAACCAATTTATTTATCATAAGTAACCACCAAAAGTAGCTTATTGAATCTAATTTTAAGAAATATAAATTAAAGAATCATTATTCCAAGAATAATATATAGTTACCAAAACTATATGGAAAAAAATTTTAAATTAATATTCCACATAATTATGTTAATAATAAGTACATTCCACTTTATGTCTATTAGCCTATGATCATTAAAATCTTTATAGTATTTAATCGTTTCCATCATATCAAACAGGTTAAATCATATAATAAAAACCATGGTTACGATAGCATGCACATATATAGAAAACTATAAAGGAAAATAACATGAAAACCATTATCATGGTGAAAAAACATAAGATTTCTAAAAGCATAAATCTTATCTTAATATCATTTCTGATTTTATATTCACTAATGGTAATTCTTCTATTACTGAATGTGGTAATTCATACTAAATTTATATTTTGAAATAAAATAATATGAGAAAAATTGAATCCCTTATCTTGATTTATATTTTTAATGATCTTTTCATAAGAATAGAAAAACGAGGGCCAACCAACACTAAAAGAAATACCACAATTCCAAATGAAGGATAACCAGAACACAGAATCCAAAAAAAATTCTCATCAACACCCAAAATATAGAATTTGGGTTAATAAAAAAACTAATGGGTTGAAAAATAGAATGAAAAATAGAAATTTACCTTGAACCAAAATCACTAAATTCTCCATAATCAAATATTGAATCCACAAGGATTTTTCCATGAGTGTTAAATAGGGGTATAATGAACCCTAACTTATAAAAACATTATTCAATGGATCTCCAACCCATGAGATCAATCAACAGATATATATATGTTATTTAGAGGATGATGAAAAGGAATGAATAACCAATATAGGGACACATATTGATCAACAAAAGAAAAAATATCATAAAATTGTATTCTTGAACCACTATTAATGTTCCCATATTTTCCCATTTTGAATGAGTCATGATATTTGAAGATTTATATTTTTTATCACTAATGAAATGTCTCAATTTCCACCATGTCTTCCAATATGGCATGGCCATGGATTTTTTGGTTCTCAAGCTTCTCAACCAGTGATAGAGTATGATATGGTGTGTTTACTACAATCATGACATTTCCCCATACCATGGATTCAAAGATGTCTTGGAAAGTAGTTTCCCTCCTATAAATTTCAAACATGAGACCCTTAAAGACACCACTTTTATGCCACACTCATATTAGTCATTTTTAAGTTCTCATTTTATATATAAAAAATGGAATGGTCTAAAACATCCTCCATAATGGCTTTATAATTAATGTTACTAGCAGTAGTGAACCAACAACATATGAAATTCACAATATTACTATGAAAACACTCAACAGTAGGCTGATTTATCCCTTTTAAAATACAAAAATCTACTCAATACTTTGAAGCACCTCCAATATACCTCAGGACCCCTCTAAGCCATTGGATAAAAGCAATAAAAGGATAAGAAGGTCAATATTATTATAATAAATGTTTATATGAACTTTATATTAATCCGAAACTGAATGCAACCATTTAACCACTCAATTACTAAAAATTAAATTTAATGAGTTTTTTTAGAATAACAAAAATCGTATGATCTGTAATTCAATGAATATATTTATAAAGATAAAATATTAATAATAAATTCATAATTTTACTCTAAAAATTATTATTAAACAGGAAAATCAAAAATGTGATTTAATATTTAAAATATCAATATTATCAAAATATATGTGATTAATTTTTTTCTTGGAATAATTAATAGAGTAATCATCTATTCTATTATGTTCCACCCTTAATTTTAAAATTCTTATTTTTCTCATTTAACAACTTTCCCTTTTCTTAAATGATATATTTGATATTATACAAAAAAGAATCTAAATCGTATTCCTGCTGAAACTCTAGCTCTTCCCCTTCTTCTTGGTCATTACTAATTGAGATTTCAAAGCCTTTTAAATATCATGAATGAATTTTATTTAATCATGTGATTGGATACATGATGAGTAAGCATACTAATTATTTCTCATTGAGATCATTTTTTTAAAACTAGAAAATATATTTATACTTTTACCATATTTCTAATTTTTATATTCATCATCCTCTTTAACTTATTAAAATTTTCAACCATGTTACTTTGTAATTACTTATTCAAATAACCAATTTTATTACTCTTTTATAAAAATGGTGGTTTCTTCCACGTTCATTTCCACATTCCAATCTGGAATTTATTTGATTTAAGACAATTTTTTTAAAAGTCTTTGATATTTCCCTTATTATCTAATATTTTTATTATGAATCAACTTATTCTTAGAAATTTTCTTTTTTCCCATGTCTTAAAAAAAATCTCAATTTTTTTAAAGATGAATACTTTATCAATTAATAATAAATTAGAATATTATGAAGATGGTCAATAGTAAAATATTCTTTATCTTAAACAGATAAACCCAAGTTATCCAATATGCATATAAATTTTTTCAACAACTTTTTGATCGTGGTGGAGTCATAAAAATTCTTCCTAAACACCAAGATATTGCTCATAATTTTAATGAGAACATTAAATTAGACTTCAATATACTCAAAAATTTCCTCCTTTATATATTGAAATCATCCCTATGAGAATTGTATCATGGATTCCATGACATTGAAATTTCCTTTATATCACTTTATTAATTTTTCCAAAATATACTTAGTATATTTGTGTCCCATAAAGCTCACATAATTTTTTTTTAAATAAAACATAGGAAATAATTTTTTTTCTTTTCCAACCACATACAAATTTTAGTTATCAGTGAAAGACAGTTTTTCTTTTTAATGAATTTTCTGTAAAATAATTGTTACAAATTCTAATACTTCATACCATGTGAAATAATATAGGTACCAATAATATTTCTATAACTATTTTAGTTGTTCATATTGAATTATATAAACCTATACTACTCATAGAATTTTTATTTTTTATACATAGAAACATCACAGATCTTTATGAGGTAATTTAGATTATCTCATATAAAACAAGTTTTTTACAAATATGGATTGACCACTATGTGGGGGAAAATAATATATATTATTTTGAATATTATTCCTTTTAAATTTAATCACATAGAATTTTTAATACTCTCATATAGTAAATGAATTTTTATTTCCTCATATCATGTATAGTAGACGATAAATATAAAAAATATCATAGGATATAAAAGTATTACCTAGAAAGTCCAACTCTATGTACTGATTAGTTCTTCCCTCAAATCTTAGATTCATCGATTATTTTCACAACTAATTAAAATAAAGTATAGTAGTCATCTTATCAATATTGAGTTCCACTATTTTTTGAATTCCAAATTTTAATTCCATTAATACAACATGACACTTCAAATTTTATGCAAAAAATATATATCATTCTCTATTGGATTATTTTGTACCATTGGTTGATGATTTTTCACAATGAACATACTAGATAGACTAATTTCATAATTTACACTTCATATCATTACACTCATTTCTTATTTGTAACATAGTCTTCCCACTTGCATATATTATCCTCAAAAATGAATATAATTACACATTAGGGAACTTCTTCTTATATTGACCAAGACTATAAACTAATTCTTCTTAATATTTATGAATTTATTTTTCTCTATGTTCTCTAGAATTAATGAGCTCAGAATTTTTGAGCTTGCTAATTTTTTTTACACACTATACATATTTTATTCACATATATGTTCAGAATATAATTTTATGAATGATAGTTCCAAAAATGAACTTTTTAAATGCCTTATATAATGGAAGAAATAGTGATTTAAATTTTAAATAATTCAAGGGATTATTAATTTATTTCATTATTAGAACTATTTTAAATTCCCTATTAAACCCTAAAAATTATGGGGATTATTTTCCACATGTAATATGGAAAATATCATAACCTTATTGTTCACAAAATCCATAACATTTTTCACATTTGTATTTATTTTTATATATGCATGGGAGAATATTATGGTGTGGTAGTCTTTTATATAGAGTAGAACACTTTTTAGTTTTCTATTTATAATCACCATCACATTTAATTATGAACTAGATTACCATGTTTGATCACATTAAACATAATTAAGTTATAATATTTAAATCATGATTATCACATAAGTAGAAAAAATTGTTTTATTAAAATTAATCATATAAATTTCATATTAATACTTCAATATGAACCCTATAATATTAATTGAACAATAATAGGTATATATGAACCTCATGAGGACATGTTTCAACCTAACTATAAAATTTATAAAACTTATGTGTATATGTGGTGCTTTTCTTAATCTTTTGTGCTATTTTTTATGACATTCACTGCATTAAAAGTGATTTTTGCAACCATAAAAAATATCATCCACCTTATTAGATAGTTTTATGAATCTTATGACTAGCCTATCTCAACCATATCCCCATTCTATCTCAAACATATTGAAATGTGTGTTCCAACATTATGATATCAATATATAGTAATATTTTTCAATTGGAACATAATAAAATCTATAAACATTAATGGAACATAAAACATCATTCAAATAATATTAATTAAACAGATGGAATCTCCCCATCATATAATAGGTACCCTATCAATAATGATATCCAATGAAAACTCCCACAAAGCTACCATATTCCAAATTCTATTTTTTTCTTAGTCCATAAATACATATCCATAATTTTCCTTAAAATAATCTTAGGAAATTGTTAAATGTATAAAAATTAATTTTATTGAATCTATCCAAGTATAACATAAAATTTATAACTTTATTAAACTTTTTGATTCAGGTTTGTAGCACCTCCATTAGTACATCCATCATCTGATAGCTTCTCAAAAAATTGACACCATATTCAATCATCATGTCATATCACCTTATTCAAAACAAATAAAATTTTATTTTATTTTCAATTCACATTCAACCATGGCTATGAATGTTTTATTATTTAGTAACATTAGAATAATTGATAGTTAATATTTTTATATATTAGTTGTTAATATTATATTATAATTAATACCTATAGTTCGTACTGTTTTTTGGATAATAGAACATTGGGTTATACTACATAGAGGATTAGGATAAGGATATATCTTGAAACGTGGGGGTTCACTACCTGACACTAGATTATTACACTCATGGGGTTTTTGGACCATTATTATTAAAATTGTTTACTTGTAAGGGAATTTTGTACCCTATACATAAGAGGAATTCAAATATATATGGATAAAATTATATTATATTTTTTTGTAAATAAAATCAGTAATGTGTTTTATAAAACATTATGCAATACAATATTTTATTTTTATTATTTTTTATTGATGATATATTATAAAAAACTAAATTATTTGAATGATGGATAAATAAAGTTAATTTATGAGAATTTATTGTGATATTATAAATACCTTAAATTATTTTTAATAAATTTTTTTTTAATGAGAACAAACATCAATATTGTTATCATCTAAATAGAGAGGTTTTACTAAATCCTTGTGTTCATGGATTTTGAGGTGTAAGGATAGGATTTTATGAGTGAACCTAACATTATTATGTGGAAATACTTAGCATATATTTGGGTATAACATTTATATAATGATAGATAACATGTGATTTATGACCAATGGATTTGAGATATTCTATATGACATATATGGACGATGATTGGATTAACCAATAATCCATGAATCATATCTGATATGAATAACATTATAATCTATATTTATTGTTATGTGATTAGTGAAACTCCAATGTACACTCAATGATTTAATAAGTTATCTATCTTAACATATTATTGTATAATATGTAATAATAAAAAGAATCATCATTTTAGTGGGATCAAATTTATAATAAATTCATGTTTTGTGATAATAAAATATAGAACTCATTTAATGAAAAATTATATTATAGTTAAAGTAGAATAATAAAAATTGAACATGTCATTATGATAAATTCTTAAGAATGAAAATATTAATGGATTTAATATTTGATAATGATATAGGAATATTAAAATTACTCTCAAGATTGATGTATGGTTATTTGAATGGAATAGAAAAACATTATCAAAATGATCCTAAGGATGAGGATTCAATACTACAAATAGTGATTTTAAAGGCACTAGAAAATGCTTTTAACAGTGCAAGGAAATTTATGTTAATTTTAGAAAAGATAAATGTGGGTCCCCTTTAATAGTGCTAAAAATCTATGATAAAGGGTGTCCTTTATCCATGCTAAAAAAGTGTTGATAAAGGCCCCCCTTTATCAGTATAGTTTTAGCACGGATAAGGACACCTTTTATCAGTTCTATTTTTAGCACTAATAAAAGAACACTTTATCAACACTTTAATAAGCACTGATGACGGGGGCCTATGTCATCACTCGAAATAACGTTGATAATGTGAGCCTTTACTAGTGCTACAACTAGCACTCAATAAGGGGGACTTTATCAGTGCTCGAAATAGAAATGATAAAGGCCAAGTTGCCTATGATGTGTTGTTTATATGACAAAACACCCACCATCACCTACTCAAGTAACTCACACACCACCTGAATAGTGTACACAAGAATAAAGAAACGCTCACAAGGGTTCGGTAAATAGTTCTATATATATTTCGAACAATTTTTTATATAATTAAATTTACAATTTTGAAACAAACTGTTAAAAATATTAATGTTTCATCATTTGACATTCGTGATTCCCTCTCAAAAATATCCACACATTGTATTAGTATCTGAACAAATCATCCTAACTCAAGAAAAAGGTTCCGCCTATATAAGAAAAAAAATATTATGTAAGTAAAACTATAAATAAATTAATTAAACATTAATATGAAATAATTTATTAATAAATTGTCAATTTTTAATAAATAAGACACATTTGGAGTTATATAGGTCACACTGTGCATCATATTACAGTGGGTTTATTCATACAAGTCACAAGTGAGTTATGGATCATTGTCCTAAAATATAAAAATGATCTTAATGGGTAATCTTGGTTTTGAGTATGTCTCTTGTATTTTTACTAAAATTAATATCACATTTTAATGAAATATTTGTATTTATACTCGTGACATTGTTAAAGCGATTGGGGTTTGGTTGATTCTTACACATCACCAATGACTCATGGATTGTTGTTCAAATGTATCAAAACAAGATTAATGGGTTTTATCAGTTTTCATTATGAAAATTGTGTTTTTTTACTAAAATATCATGTCAAAATAGAAACACCCATTTTGAGAAATATTGGTCTCATTGTGCATCGGTTCGAGGTGAGAATGCTTCATATATGTCATAATGGACTTACGAATCGCTCTCCCAAATTATGAATACAATTGGAGTAAATTTTTATGGTTTCTAGTGAGGGAAATGTTTTAAATTAAGTGTAGATTTTAAACTAATGACGAACACTTTCAGCCATACTGGTAACACCATGCATTGTATTAAGGTGTGGTGGATTCACACACATCACAAATGACTCATGGATCATTGTCTTAAAGTCTCAAAATAATATGAATGTTTTTTCTTAGTTATCAGTATGTCACTTGTTCTTTTTACTTAAATTAATGTCAATTTTTAAAAGAAAGACATTTCAATTTATATCGGTCACATTGTTCGTATGATTTATGTGTGGTTGATTCTTACTCATCACAAATGACTCATAGAACATTGTTATAAGGTTCCAAAACAATCCAAATTCATTTTCTCAGTTTTCAGTATGTAAGTTGTGTTCTTTACTAAAATATCATTTCAAACTAGAAACATGATTTTTGAGTCATACCAAACACATCGGGCATCGATTTGATGTGAGACTTATTTATACATGTTAAAAAAGACTTAAGAATCACTGTCCTAAATTATGAATACAATCAGAAAGCATTTTATTTGTTTTTAGTGAGCACCATATGTTGAGCTATAATGTAAATTTTCAACTGATAATAGAATCTTTAAGTCATACCAGTCCCATTGTACATCAGATTGAGGTTTAGTTTATTCCCACATGTCACAAATGACTCATGTATAATTTTCCTAAAAAATAAAATAGCCCGAACGCATTTGCACAATTTTTAGTATGCCAGTTGTTCTTTTTTTCTTAAATTAATGTCAATTTGAAATAAAAATAAACATTTGGATTTATAATGGTCACATCGTGCATTTTACTGAGGTGGGGTTGATTATTACATGTCATAAATGACTCATCGATTTTTTTTCTAAATTATCAAAACAATCTGAATTTTTTTCTAATTTTTCAGAATGATAGTTGTGTTTTTTACTAAAATTAATATCATTTTTAATTAAAAAAGGAACTTTGATTCATAACATCGCACCGTGTGTCAAATTGAGGTTTATTTGATACCTAAATGTCACAAATTACGTATAGATTGTTTTCCTATAGTATCAAAACCATCCAAAGTCATTTTCTTAGTTTTTAGTCTTTTAGTTTTTTTTACTAAAATATCATTTCAAACTTGAAACACACATTTTGAGTTATACAGGTCACATTGTGTGTTGGTTTGACATGAGACTTTTTCATACAGGTCAAAAAGAACTTATGAATCATTTTCATAAATTATGAAGACAATTGGTGTGAGTTTTCTTAGTTTTTAGTGAGTGATGTGTTTTGAGCTAAAATGTTATTTTTAAATTGATAACAGTCACTTTCAGTCATATCGCTCACATCATTAATTGGATTGAGGTACAGTTGGTTCCTAAACATCACATATGCATGATTTATTGTTTTCCTAAATTATCAAAACAATATGAATGAATTTTCTCAATTTTCAGAATTTCAGTCGTTCTTTTTTCTAATTTTATTGGAAATTTATTATAAAAATTGACACATAATGTCATAAAGGTCACACCATGCATAAAATTTAGGTTCGATTGATCCCAAAAATTCACAAATGACTTATGGATCATTTTACTAATGAATGAAAATAATCCTGATGTGTTTTCTCAGTTTTCATTTTGGAACTTGTACTTTTTACTAAAAATTTTAAATAATAATAGACACTTTGATTCATATCGGTCACATATTCATGTTATTTATGTACATTCTTCCATCAGGTATGTGCCCATTCATTTGTAAACAACTCCATATCATCTTTTGAATATGAGACTTTTTTAAAATCATGGTGGTATTGAAAAAATATAAATACAAAAAGGATTAATAAATATTTTAAATGAAATAGTAATTATCTTCAAAAATACCTCTTAGGGATGCTGGTTTGTTCATGGAATATGATATCTTTCATAAATTTACAAACATAATAAACATATTCTTTATCATTTGTTTATTTTAAACACTACAGAAACATTAAAAAAACAAGTAATTGTTTTATATATATTTGAATAGTGAAATCGTATTATATGTACCCTGATTTGTATCCAGTCATAGTACTTGTGATGTTTTAGGTCCATTTCCCCTATTCTCATTCCATGATGTAGATGATATTTAGGTATCACCCTCTCATAAAATAATACTCATTAAAAGATAATATAAATTATATAACTAGATGTTTAGTTCTAAAATGTTGGTGTATTTTATTAAAAATTGATAGTCTTCATCATGTGTGCTTAGTTTGTTGGATATACATGCATTGAATCCAATAAATAAATCATTAGACTATCCAAGTTGACTGCAATAAGAATCCAATACTACCTAAAAGCACAAAAAGGAATCAGTAATGAAAATTAGTAAAATATATTTGATATGATTAAACAGTAGAGTTTTACCGCCGTGTCATTGATATTAAGAAGAGTTGGTCATCTATATTTTTTTGTTAAATTATATGAGTAGGCCTGTCACTATTTCACCCTCTTTCTCAGGTTCTATTTTTTTATAGGCATGGAATGTGGACTAAGAAGTCCACATTTTTGATTGGGGGAAAACCCTTCAATTGTTTTTCATATATATTCCTGAAAAAATTATGAAATGTATTTATTCATAACTATCATAGCATATCATATTTTGGAAAATAAAATCATGAAAACATACCTCATGTGTACATTTATAAATGAGATGCCTAGCTAATCATACTCTAGGATTTCACGTACATTGTCAACACTAATGAAATATGGATCTTCCCCTTTGTACATATTTTCATGAAAAATAATTGTGTGAGTACCACCATCTTTCCACATCATATTGACATGAGCCTGCAATGATAATAAATTAAAATATAGAATGGGAGGGTTTAAGGGGAATTTTGTAGATCATTTTGATCGGTTGGTTTATCATTGGGATGGTTTCGATCTATTATTTATTTTCACCCCTTCCCTATGTTCGTATATAATAACATTCATCCATTTAAACATTTTTTCATTAAATTTTAATGGTTTATCTTGAAAAATAATTTGAAAATTAATACCTCCTTGAAGACATGTTTATTTACAAGATATGGCATCCATGTGATGGTTGTTCTAAGATCTTCTTCAACATTATGAATATCTTCATTGTCAATTGAAATAGGAATCTTGGTGACCGACTAATGGGATACGTTAATCAACACTTGTACATGACCTATTTGAAGTGGTCTATTGTGTAGCATGGAATTCTGGATATTGTACACTATATCCTTTGCTACAAGGTGATGGTTGGGTGTTGAAAGATATAAATCATTGTCATTTTCACCATGTATAGTATCAGTACAAGAAAGTTATTAGTGTATATCTCATTCCAAACTCACAAAAACAATTATAAGAATATTTATTACCTCAACTAAGAAATTTTTTGAGGTGAATGGCTCGCCTCAAATCTAGTGGGGTTGGGGCAGTATCTTCACGTGTTGGTTGTTCTTGAGTTGTTTTTTCTCTCCCCCCCTCCCCCCGTCAATTTTTTCATGAAATCTCTCTATAATTTAATATGTTATTCAAGGATATCTTTTATTTCTCTTATGATTTTGATTTCTTCACTTTCATCCTCTTATTTGTTTTCCAAAAATGTATTTAGTGTCCCCCAAAAATGTGAACCACTAATATTACTATAACATTTTGGATGCTTTAAGTCCATCGAATGTGAATCTACATCCGTTTTGGGTTTTTCTGATTCCTTTGACTATGTCAGATAGAAAATATAGGAAAATAAGTAATCATTGATATGTAATATCGATTTAATGAAAAAATATATTTATTATATCATACATAGACATGTATCCCACAATTTTTGTGTATTTTCATCTATTAGTATGACATCATTATTAACACGCGCCCCCTTCCATAGAACATTGCATGGGATGGAAGATACTTTGGATTTTGATTCATCAATATGCATATAAATAGAGGAACATAGTTATGGTAGTTTTTTATGTCACATAAAATTATTACGGTAGATTTAAAATATATACCAATTTTTTCAGGTGAAGAGTATACCATTTTTTTACAGTAGGGGTACGCTGGTTTTGCTAATCGTTCCTTATTTTCATAACTCAGTTGTTGTTTCATAAATAAAAAACTTTTAATCAAAGTGATGAATATATGTATCATCAAAAAAATTATTACCAAACACAATGTACTTGAAAATAATACTCTGGACAACGTTAAGTAAACACATCCTAGGCTCCTTGGGTTATCAAGTGTGCATAAATAGAAAGTGGGTGCTGGTTTATTTTTCTTTCATCATCTCGAAGATAACAACTCATTAAAATTGTGTGAAAGCCTTTATGAATCCTTCCAGTAACCCACAATACATAGTCCTTATACAAGTCATCCACTATAAATGCACTCTACAATGGATGATAAAGAGAAAGTCAAAGTTTCATTTTTAATATTTTTTTTGTAAATCAAAGAAATTATATCATAATGTTACCATAATATCTCCCCACATCAATGTCTTAGGCCTAGTGACAACATGGTTCCACAACTATAAATCAATCGGTACACATTTCTGAGTGATTATTCAAATTTAACTACTAAACATGGCCTTTTTGGGTTACCATGATATCCCCTCTTATTCCATCTGACCTTGTATTTGATGAATTTTTGTTCTTCCTTAAGGATTTTTGTTATCACCATAAAACTAAAACACTCTTGTTTTTTCTACACCACTAGTGTTCTATTGACTAAAATTTAGTTGGTTTCAACATCATTAATATGTTCCTCTAGAGTGATAGTATCAGCAGGCGCAGATGATGGTTATACCTCTACATTGGGAGAAGCAGTGGAAACAGGTAAAGAAACCTATTTGCCCTCTGCACTTGAGCAGTAGTTGGTTAAGAGACATGTTCTACCTCAGGAAAGGTACGATCATCATGTGCATAATTCATTATCTACATAAGTGTTTTAAAATTTAATTTATATTACATAAATGTAGCAGCAAACAGGTAATAACATAAGGTAACACGATGAATATTACAAAAAACATAGTCTAATTATTGAACTCTCTTTTTTATAGATGAAGAGATTTTACCCCTCTATAGACTATCCAAATCCAATCATTATGGTCTCCTTGAAAATATAAAACGCCATCTACATTGGGCACAACAAAATGATCGTGATGTCCAAATGAAACAGTCATCCTCCATTAAATTTTCATCTGACCATTCAATGGTTTTGATCAATAACAGAACAATTGACCAGTTTCAATTTGTAGGATCTGGATCATAAAATACCTGTAATGATGATGATTCTATTATAAACAGTTCTTCTTTATACCCTTCATTACTGAAATCAACTTTCATGAATCCCAACTCATCTATTTTAACAGCACTCATATTATTAACCCACATGCATTGAAAAATCAAAATACGAAATTTCATTTAATCCAACACCCATATTCTTTTGATGATTCCAAAATATGACATATTCATATAAATTTCATTTCTGTCCTTAGCACTGAAAACATGCATTGCTTCAGGAACAAGTGTAACTCCGCTAGTTTTAATAGTATTGTCTTCATCATATTTATTTGTATAGAATTTATAACCATTAATTACATAATAATTAAAAGGTAATACATAAAAACCCAGTCCTATGGCTATCCATCAATGTCATTCTAAAATTGAGTCTATATTTTAATCTGAATCCTTAAATATATGGTCCCAAAACAATCTTATAAATTATCGATTTTGTGTATTTGATATCAATATTTTAGCCTTTGAAGGATTCAACTACATAAGAATTTCGTTGTGGGTTTCAACATATGGGTAAACCTCCAAAATATTATGACAAACTTAATGGTGGTTCTACTCCTGATCTGTAATATTGATTGTGGAATCCTCTATTCAATAAATTACTTCACTCGAAAATATCCTAGTGTGACGATATTGTGGTATACCAATGCTTTCCACACCGAACATGTATTCGGTACATAATTAAATGGCTTCCTCAAAAATATATCTCTTCATAATAAAACCCTCTGGAAGACTTTGATTTTTGAAACATCCTTTCCAAATCTTCGAAAACTGTTCCATGGGGTACGTCCATCTATAGTGTACATGACCACATAGTCAAATATCTCTCACTAAGTGAACCATCAAATTAACTGTTATATCAAATAATTTTTGTGGGAAGAAGATTTACAATTCACATAATATGATGGAAATTTCTCTTTCCATACTTGGTAATTTTGTCAGGTATATACATTTTTTTCATATAGCTTTGAAGAATAAATAGAGCTTCGTTAATTTATAATGAACATTCTTGTAAAAAATGAAACATAAAGCTATAGGAATTATATCATTCATCAAAACGTGGTAGTCATGTGAATTTATAAACTTTAAATTTAAATTAGTCATTGACATGATGTTCTTAATATTGAATGAATACCCATATGGAATCATTGCATAATTCAAGAAGGTGAAAACCCAATATCTCTCCTTTTTGGAAAGAGTGTAAGTTGCTGGAGGAAGAAAAGGTCATTTTTCACCCTTCACTGCTGCCAACTCTTCGCGTATTTCCATATCAACCATGTCCAACCTAGACTTAATTTTATCCTTTTTTTTCATGTACATTTAGAAATATGTTGATGAAACTATCACATTAATTTTTTTCAACATGTATAATATCAAGAAAGTTTTTGAATTATAGAAAATTCTAGTATGGTAATTTAAAAAAATTTATCACTTCTTCCAACTGGTTTTTGTAAGATTTTTTTAAAATGGTTTAACAAAAGCAATGTCCACATATTTTACTTTATCAAACATTTCATCACCTATCAGTTGAGATAGTGTTTTACATTATTCTAAACTTCGACTGAATGAGGTCGTACAAGATCAATACATATTCTGTTGGTGTAGAAATTAATGATGTCCTATATGCATAGTTTTTTATGAATGTTTCAACCTAATTGACATTGTACCTTGTTCGTATAAGGGATACCCATGACTTACTTTAATGTTGTATCCATAAAAAATTTCATAAGTATGAATTTCATTTATTATCCCATACAACATTAATCTAAATGTGAAATCTTAATTTCTATAAGAATCATACAACGTAACACCTAAATCCCATGATAATTCCACATCCTTGATCAATAGATCCAAATAAACATCAATATCATTACCTGGTTTTTTGGTCCTGATATAAGAATAGATGACATGATGTGTTTTTGTTTCATATATAACTATAGTGACAATTATAATTTACCAACATAATAGGCCATGTACTGTGACTAATGCTTTGAAAACTAAAAGGATTCACTCCATCTGTAGATAACACAAGATGAAGTTTTCTTGACACATTACAAAAATCATGATACTCATGATCGATTCTCTTCAACTGAGGAGAGTCTTCCAGGTGTCATAGTTTCCCATATTTATTTATTCTATCTACTTTCAATGTCAATTTCCATGAGGTCTCTTCACATCCATATAGGCACCTAAACCTTGGAATGATTGGAAAGTACAACCCATGTTTTGTAGGACCAGATTCATCATTATTGTATCGAGAACCGTCACACAATGGGAATTTTCTATGTGATTTTTTGTTCTTGAAAAATAGTATACAGTTATTCAGTGGGATAGTCATTCAAGAGAGAAAGTAATTCTATAAAACTGGCATCACTCCATCTATTTCTTGATTTCAAATTATATAGCTTTAGTATGGGTGAAAATGCAATATATTTAATGCAACCACCATAAAAATACATCTTTACACAACTCTTTAACTACTCAAACAATTTTGGGAAATCACAATGTTCACCTTTAACTGTCCTTGTCATTTCCTCAAAACAATCTTCATCATCATTCAAATCTATAATCACATCCTTGAGATAATATTCTTTATTGTCCAAACATTTAATCTTATCAGATGATCCATAAAACGAACTATTATCCCAACCACTATCTACATTTGATTTTTCCCAATGTTTATTCCAACATTTATAACTTCAACCTCTTCCATGATAGTTAAAGTGTTCTTCTAACTTGTCTAGACTAAAATTTCTTGAATAACAATAACGTAAACATGGAAAAAGAATTATAGAAGGGTAATATGCATGATCTTTTTCAAACATGATGAACTATTTCACTCCGTCTTCATAATCTCTTGTCAAATGATTAGAATCCATCAAATCTTTATTCTTATCCATCATATTTTATTCAGTGATATTATTATTTAACAAAATAAATACACAAAATATTGATATAATGTAATGGTTTTCCAAATTATATAAAAACTAAACATAAATTATTATGAAAAAACTACGATTCAAATGTCCTTTGAAAACTATTTAAAAAATCACACTTGAAATCCCATTAAAAAAACCAACCATTTAAAAAAATTCTCTTTCAAAATAACATTCCCTTTTTAAAATAAATCAATCGGTTCCAAACACTATTTCAAAAAACAGAAATTCCTCTTTTAAGCATTCAAGGAAACTTAATGACCTAACAATATTAATCATTTAAAATGAGTGACATCCCTGTAAGAAAAAATTCAAAACACTTGAATCATTTTAAAAGAGCCACTTAGGCATTTTCACAAATACATAGATCCCAATGGAGACATTTATAAAAGATACATATAAAACAACTCGATTTATTCTAAATCAATCGGTGTTGTATGATTCCATCACATTATTCCAAAAATAGGTGTAATAATAATAATTTATATAAGAATTTGATATTGTTCTCCCCACCATTATATATCCCATATCCATGCTTCCATTGTCCAGTTATATCAATTGTCATTCCCCACAACACCAGATTCCCAACGGATATGTTCCATAGTCAATGAACACATTGTAGAAGGTACTGTATCAGGTACTGTTCGATACTATAGCAGCCAGAACTATTCATCTATCTGGTCCTTTGGGCCACCGGTTTGGTCCTCAGGTCCTACAAGGCTTTCGGGCCACCCAATGCCTTAAGGCGAGTTGATTCTTAAGGCCTTCGGGCCAATTTAAGGAATTTGGTACACCCAAAGGCCTTCGGGCCACCTAAAATGCAGATGTTACATTCAGACTTCAAGGGACAGCGCTTCATAAGAGGATTCGGGGCAGGCGCATTCACTGGAGCAGAACTAACTAGAATTGGAATAATTAGAGGGTATGGATTTTCCATTGGTAACCGGCCTGTGCATCTTTGCATAGGACAGCTAGCCGACTAGCCCTATAAAGGTGGAGTGTTAATATCAAGACATAATTTGGGGAGGAGTAGTTTAAGGTTTTCTTGTCTGGGTGATTCCTCTAAGACCTATGAGTCATGTAATTGTCTCTAAGCCTTTGGGACTTGTAAGGGTTCCACCTCACTTCTTGAAAGGAGGATTATCAAAAATAATAAAAATTTATGGCCTTCGGGCCATTCTGACCGACCTATGATAAACTATAAGCATGAACCCATTACAAAATAAATTTTTTTTAATTGTCATTCCTTTCACACGAAGAATTTCACTATGCCACTAATCAGTAGAAGAAGTACCTTGTTCTAGTTTCACAATTGAAGCCTCATATTGTCGAATTGTATGTGCTCCCTTCAAAGGGGTGAAATTAATACATATTATGGGTTTTATATGTATGTGTTTTTTAACCTCCTACACCAAAATCTGACCCCCATGTTCCTATTTCAAATTATAGATCTCCATCCTTGTCTCTAAAGCTCTCTAATCCATCTCTCATTGATCCATCAAACTTTGACAGATTTGGTGGTGTTTGAGAGGAAATTTATTCTTATATCCTTTTTATTTATCTCTTAATATATTTTAAATAGGTGTATATATATATATATATTGGATCTATGTTTTCCTTGACGGTTTAATGATGAATTACTCCTTTCTTTATAGATCAGCAGAGAACATAGAATGTTGGCATAATTTCTTGATCAAATAGGGATATAATATTAAAAACAATCATTCAATGGGTAAGTGTTATTGAATCATCTTAATAGACATTTTATCATTAGAGTATTTATGATATAACCTTAATCCATTGATGATATAAACTTAATCTATTGATGGGGGTGTGCACATGAGGTCTTATGGCACTTTGGATCGAACCCGATGGTTTGAGTTGAGGCGTTATGGGTAACTTAATACTTAATATCCAACCAAATCAATAAAAATCATGAAACATCAACAAATTTACACAAAATAAATTAAATTCTCTAAACCACTAACCCAATAGATGATTTTATCAACCATTGTGTAAGTAACATGAAATAGATAATCACTAATCTTAGATCATGTAAGAGAATCCTCAATAACCTAGAACCCAAAAATTTCTATCAACCACTCATCCCAATATTCCTTCAACTAACAAATTTCATTACCTTTTCCTTCTCCAAATTATGAACTTTGAGAAAACCATGGAGAAAATAAGAATACCTTGTCATGGGTCACCATCGATTGATCTATTGATGCCAATAGATAAATCAAAAAAATAAGGGATGAAGGATATACAAAGAAGAAACACATATCACCATTGGAATGGTGGAAATGAAATAATAATTAAAGATTCAAATTGGTTTTTTATTTAAAACAAGAACTAGAATTTAGAGGTGTCATAGTGTGATAAGTTATGGTCATGTTATGAAGAAGCTGTCTCCCGCAGATTTATGAGATCCACATCGTGATCTCTTATATATCTCACCATATGAATCTCATTCAATATTATAATCTAATATAACTCAAGTGGGGTTATAGAGAAATATGTGGCTCTCTCCAGGAGCATCTAATGTGGCACAATAGATAGGAAGATCATTCTATAATAAAATAGGCTTATGGCCAGAATGGTTTCTCATTTCATGAACTCTAAAAAACTTAATTCATTGTTTATGGTAGGAAATGTTTCATCAATGGATTCAATATGACTATCACCTACTCCAACAACTAGATACTACAATGAATAAATCAATGGAAAAGTATTGTTTACATGTAACAAAATTACAAAGAAATCATTCTATAACCATACAGTATATTCTTGGAAGTAAATGGTGAAACCTTCCAGTAGAGTATATTGGGAAACCCATTTCAAATAGAAAATTAAGGATATTTTTATTTTAATGATTCATTATTCATTATTCATATCAATGAGAAAATTTCAAACTAGAAATATAGTTTAGTCTACTGCAATTGGAACTTTATAGGGTAGCTGATTCAAGTAATCTATGTCTAGTGTTTAATAATTTTGTGAGCTCTTTTAGCATGTAGTGGTGTTGTCTATGAAACATGGTTTCCAATTTTTACTCAAATGGCTTAATAAAAATTTAATTTTGGGTGGATATGGCATTCAGCTAGGATGATAACTGGGGGGATTAATCTATGATTATTTGAAGATAATGATGAATGGGATAAAGTAATAGGTATTAGTTTAAGATGTTTTTTTTAAAAAAAAATTGAAGAGAATTCATGTGAGGCTATAATGGGAAATTATTAAAGTCAACTAATTATTTTTGATATTTATAATAAATAGATATAGAGATGAATAGAGTGTCGAGGTTGGACCAACCAAGATTATGTCTTTCCTTTCACATATCATGATTGAGAATATGAATTTTTAGAAGGTGAAGGATCGTTGTCTGCTTGGTTGAGATGATATTAGTTACTAGACTCATAAATAATATGGTGATGAACTCCATTTTTTATAGTTAAAAATTAATAATATCTACTTCTTAGAATCCATCAGAAATGCCAGATTCATAAACACGACACTTAGGTAATATGATATGATCCTTCACGGCAACATCAACAAAGTGAATGTGCATGACACCTATTTTTTGAGTCATTACCCAAACTCTTTTATGGGAAGGATTACTATTTGATGACTCGTTATAACCTTGAATCTAATGAGTGAGGATTTAAAGAGAAAAAATTTATATCATATGTGAAAAATTATTCTCCCATAGATAATTTTTTTATATTATTTATAATGGAATTTTAAAAATTGTATGATGGTTGTTCATTTTGGAATGAGTTGAGATTTTGAATTTCAGGACAAGAAATGTTCTATGCTTAAAGGGATTTAATAGCTATAATTCATGAATTAAATTTTTTATATTTCATTAATTGATCATATTATTCAATAATTTTTTCTTGCATAATTTCTGATTTTTTGTGTATTTCATGCAAATGGACATATTGTAGGAATTTGGAGAAAAATTGATGAAAATATAAATGAGGAATATGGATAAGTTGAAATTTTGTAAATGGGAAATTCATTCAATTACTAAAATATATTAAAACCATCATAATAGAATCGTATGAGATAAAAAATTCATGAGGTATCAAAACAATCAACTATGGAAACAATGAGGGTTATAAGGGAAGAATAGTGCACTATTGTCACAATAAGGGTTAGAAATACTCGTTGGAAGAGATTAATGATAGACTAGGTTTTTGCGGGCCAATACATGGAAAGATGACTAATGTGGGTGGACACAAGTGTTTCTCATTATGTGAGTGCATGGAATATCTTACTTTGTAAAGTAAACACCACAAAAAAATTGATTTGGGATCATGGATATGTGTATCATTTAATTTTTAAAGGAAACTCATTTGTTGACATTATATGATGTCACTTAAATAATTTTTCACATAGGGATTCTATAGATTTTTTTCACCAATATCATAGCTTACTTGACTACCCTAGGGACATCCATGGACATTGGTGTATATTGAGCTAACTCATCAACACGAAGGAAACCAACATCACTAAAAATTAGAATATTTTTCCATAGCACCTACATAATAGCCCAACACATGGAAAATGGTAACCAAGGTAGAATTTATACCATTTGTTCATGAACCATAATTGGTTTACCTGACCTATCACCCAATCTATCATGAGAAAAAATCTCTTGAAACAAGGAAAACCAACATGAAATTCATTTTTTGTGCAAACAAGGACCACAAACAACCATGATTTTCTATAAGAAATTTTTCCTGGGTAATGCACAACATCACCATCAATATAAAACTAATAACATGAAAAAAGGGTGAGAAAGTGGAGATAACTAACAATGGATGTGTGATTCAGTGCGCAGTAGGGGTGTGTTTGTGGAAGGGGAGAGGCGTGCAACGGAGGAGTCCTCCAATAAAGGTGAGGTGCATGACAGAGGAGTCGGAAGTAGAGGATAGTTGCATGGCGGAGGAGAGGTATGCAGTGGAGGGAATCATAGTGGTGGAGGAGAGGCATCTGGTATAGGGAATCACAGTAGAGGAGAAGAGGGGCACAACAGAGGAGAGGCACGCTGGGAAAGTGGGTTCGCGGCGATGGGGTCAGTGACAGAGGAGGAGGAGGAGGAGGCAGTGGTGGTGGTGATCGTCTTCCATGAGAGCTTGAGGGGTGCAAGGAAGGGGGATAAAGTTAGGTTTTTTTTTATAAAACCCGGTGAACCTTTTATTAGCACTAGCTAAAAAGTGGTAATAAAGTTATGTTTTATCAGTGCTAAAATAGAAAACACTAATAAAACATGTCTTTATTAGTGCTTTTTTAGGCTGATAAAGATAGGTCTTTATCATGCTAAAAAACACTAATAAATATATAATGTTAATAATTTTTTATAATATTATATATACTTATAAAATTATACACATGATAAATATATATTTATATTTCTAAAATTATAATTTAAATAATTATAAAATTATAAGAAATATACTTACTATATTTATAATCTTAAAAATATATATATAATAAATATATAGATTATATATATTTATAAGATTATAGATCTATAAAACTATATTTATTCTAATTTTATAATTATTTATATGAGTATATGTTTATTTATAATTATAATTATAAATGAATATATATTTATTTATTTAAATAATTATAAAATTATAACAAATTAATATTTCTAATATATATAATTTTAGTAATACTTATATTTAATATATTTATTATAAATTTATAATTATTTAAATATATTTGTATTTTTTTATAATTATAAATATAAATAGTTGTATTTATTTCCCAATATTTCTATATATTTATTTAATTAAATATAACATTATATATGAAAATAATAAATATATTTTTTTATGAATTAATAATTATTTAAATAAATATATATTAATTTATATTTGCGACTAATCAATAAATAAATATTTATTTTTAATTAAAAAATATAACAAATAAATTATTTATAGTTTTAATTATAAATATATACATATAAATAATTATCAAATTATAAAAAATATATATAGTTTTATAAATATATATATTTAATATATTTAATATAAATTTTTAATTATTTAAATATATCTACATTTATTTAGAATTATATTTATAATTATTTGTAATTATTTATAGATATTTGTATTCAAATATATATAATTAATATATTTATTATAGTTTATTAGTAATTTAAATATATCTATATTTATTTTGGAATTATAATTATATATATTTGTATATATTTATAAATCTATTTAGTTAATTATATATTTATAACATTATAAGTACTATAATACAAATATTTTTTATAATTTTATTCTTTTTTACATATGTATGTATTTGAAATTATAATTATATCTATAAATAAATATATTTATAAATTTCAGTATATACTTATAAATATATTTATATTTATTTATTTATAAAATTATAAAATATGTATTTATTATAATTTTATAATTATTTAAGTATATACATATATAGTTATAAATATTATTACAAATAAATATATTTATAATGTATTTATATATACTTAAACATTAATAATTATAAATATAATAAATTTATTTATTCTCTATATATATTTAATGTAATTTTAAAAGTATTGACAATATAATATAGTATATATATGGGTAATATAAATTAATCATATACACCTAGTAAATATACATAATAAAAAATGATCCATCAATAGACAACATGAATAATAATAATATTTTTATGTATAAATGAGCATTCATGATGATACATAACACATATGCATGCATGATCAATATATTAATTGACAAAATTCATTGAAAATGCTTATATATATTTAAATATATCTTATACTTTTTTAAACACATTATTTATATATATATATTTTAATTATTAAAAAATATTTATTAATTATAAACATGCGTTTTTTATTTAATATATAGAAATAAACATTATTTTTTAATATAAATATAATAATTGTATATAAATTATTATTAAAATATTATATTAGTGCTTTATTAAAGCGCAGATAGAGGGTATATTTATCACTGCTTTTATCTAGTGCTGATAAAGGCCCCCTATCAGCGCTTTCTATTTAGCGCTGATAAAATGACGTTCTTCTCTTACCCCATTTTGTGTTAGTGCTTCTTAGGATAAGAATGATAGTTTTTTATGATAGTAACTATTCTCTAAATATATAAATGTAGAGACCCGAAGCTTGACGTACATGGACATTACATTACTTTTGCGGAATAATTAGTACATAACAAAAACACACACACAAGGATCGTAATAGTTTAGTGTCTTTGGAAACTTGGAATATAATCTTCTAATCATGGTGAAAGATCTTCAACATCTCCCATAAAGATCTTCCTCTTTTTTTTACCTAAAACCTTTCTTTATATCCTGGGGAAAAGAAAACATAAAAGGGTGAGCTCAAATGCTCAGTAAGGGTAAACAAAAGAAATATCAATCACATCATTTTCATAAGAACATAACATTTTGGAAATCTTAACATGCAAAAGAGAGCATAATTTCATAACATGGGATAAATCATAGAAGTGAAATGAAATCCCAATAATCATAACTTAAAACATGAAACTTTGTGGCATAGACACATAATCATAGAGAATTATTTCTTTTTAGTCAAGACTCATTGCCAAGACTATCTTAGTGGACAAAGTCCATTTCTGAACCGAGTCACCCTCGTTTTAGTTCTGTTTCACTGAACTGGTATAACCTACCGTTCCAGCCATGTCTATCTCATGAGATATAAAATCTTTACCCAATGAATTAGAGAGAGATATAGGTCCCACCCATCTCATAATGATACCATTCTTATGTGTGCCACAAAATCATAAACCATACATCATAGCATAACCCATGTAATAAAAATGGGAATCTTAAACATCGTGACATCATAAAACAATTCATATAATATAAAGGAATTCATAAAAATAATTCCATCACAACATAATCAAATCAATGTAATAATAGGGATAAAAACAGAACCCTTTATTATCTTAGATGGAAAATAATTTTGATAAAACACTTGAACTCCATTCTTGAGGAAAATATCCTTTCTATTTCAAAAACATTTTTCCTTTCTTAACATGTCATACAATTTTAAACTAAAAGAAGTTGATTAAAAATGAACTTGAAAACATGTAAAGGAATCTTCTTGTAAATAATGTTTTAAAAATCCATTCATGCCGTATAAGTTAAAAAAACATTCTTCGTACTTTTGTTAGAAAAGTCAAAAAGTACCTCGTACGAAAAACGACAAAAGATTCCTTTCATATCCTTTACTAAAAACACACCGAAGGGTAAAATTAGATATAAACAATTGTAGGTGGATGGAAATAATATTAAATATTGAGGAAACATGGATGTGGATGATAAAATACACCCCAGTAAATACCAAAGTATAAACAATCTCGGATAAAAAATGAGATTGTGATATTTTCCCTTACCTTAGGTCCGATTTGCCTCGTAAGTGTCCGAACCTCCTGTATAATGATTTAAATAATGTTATTGACTTATTCCAGAATCATACTCATTGTTATGATACCATATATGGTTCACTTATGACTTTATATTACCCGTTCTTTAGTAAATTCCATGTTAAAGAGCGTTTTGGGTAAAATCATTTCATTTGTCGTCCGTGTTTTGACTTGTAACTATTCATATGATTACTTAGATCATGATTACATAATTCCAGAATATAAAACATGATTTATATATAATATATATTCAGAATATACATATATATAATAGATCAATAAATGGAAAGAAATACACCGTTCATGGAGACGGTAGGCCGTACGTACGCATGAACGCTGTTTTCTTTTCCTTATTGAGTTAAATGGAATTAAGTAGATTACATACATATATATACACATAAATCAAGAATCATTATTATTTCATATATTTCATTATTAATTATTATATATACTTTATAATCATTCATGAATGGTTAACATGTAGAATGAATCTCATCGCGTCGTGGAGACGGTAGTCCGTACGTACGCACGAGCGATGATATCATCCTTATGATCGTGGAATTGTATTGCAGTGTATGTATACTATTTCAGAATCAATATAACTTTAAAATAATCCTATATAGTTATTATGTACACCATTATACCCATCCAAGTAAGGTGGTGGTGGAAAATAGATTACACCACGGCGTGGAGACGGTATTTCGTACGTACGCACGCGCGATGATTTCATTTTCCGTAGGATGGATAGATGGTGAAATAGGTTTGTTTCATACTTATAATAACATATCAGTATATGATTGATACTTATGTTATTACTTCATAATGAAGAAACCTTAGAAGAAGAAGTGGAAGAAGAAATAGAGATGAAAGAATCGGTAATGGACATTACCTCTTCTTTGAAGCGCCTCTTTGAGATCTCCTTTTAGGGCACTAAAATTGGTCTTTGAGGAAGACCAAAACCTCTAGTATGTTGCTAGGGAAGTGGAGAGGAGAAATTGGCAGGGTTTGGCTGAGCTTTAAGGCTCAAAGTTGTGTGAGGAAGAGGGGGAGGAGGTTCCCTTTTATAAGGGAGGAGAGGGGCATCTTTGGAATAACAAAAAATATTATTTTATTATAAAGTCAATTTCGGTTTTAAATAGTTCTAAATTGAGTTATTTCTAAGATAAGGTGGGGATGGGTCGAAATCCTCTCATCCAATATAATTTAGCCAAGTTTAGGTCATTATTTTAACCTTATCTTTTAGTTTTAACTCTTAGTTAATTAGATTGTCATTTACCATGTCACTTTGTATTTTTATATTATATAGTTAATAAACTTACCATATACATCCAAGAGACCCCCAAGTTGTGTTTTATTAATATATATAACCTTATCTAAGTAATTTGGCCGAACCTTAGATTTTTAGGAATAAAATAACAATTAATAATATAATATTTGTTTTAAAAACTATTTTATGTCAATTTTGACACTATTCAATAGTTGATTTTTTGAAACTCATAACAGAATGCTTACTTCGACCAAAGTTAATAAAATCAATCCTAACATGTCATAGTAACCAATAAAATTAGTTTAATTCATAAAAAGTCTCAAATTACATTTATTTGGGTATTTATAACATCAATTATGTCAATATTTCATTAATAAGATAATTACTACATCATCGTTGTGTCATAAATAAATTAACTTATTTAATATCTAAAAATTACAAATAAAATACCATTATGTAGGAAATCTATTTATCTTTCATGTGAATATTTATAGTCGAATTTATCTTATATATAAACCCATATTAAAAATAATTTACTTATTAAACTTTGATTTTAACAATTTTAACCCTTCTTTAAATAAATTAATAATAAATGTCCTAATCTAATCCAAGTGGGCCTAAATGGTCATATTTTCTTCCTAAGGTTGTTTTTGGTCGATTACACTTTTCCAATAGAATTAGTACATGTGTTAGGGTAATAATAATATCATTTTTACATTTAATTACCCTATTTAGTTTTAACCGTGTTAAAAAAAAGTAAAAAGTTACTATTCACGAAAAAATTATTTTCATCTCATTGAACCACATTTTACTTATTGACATCAACCGTGCCTCTCGGATTTTCGAAATTCCACTCACAAAAGCGGTAAAATTAAGTTTTATGAAAAATTCAGTTTTTTAACTACCACTTAGTGGTTTCACTATTCATCAAAAAATGAAAGTTTCCAGAAAAATACCAAAAATTAGATCTAAGCTATATTTGATATTATGAATTTAGAAAAGATGTATATTTTATCAAATTAAAAAAATATCAGTTGCATTAATTAATTTAAAAAAATTAATTCTCGTCGTCAAAACAAATAGCGTGTTCTTAAGAGATAATAACTATCAAAAGATTGACACTTGTTTATGACTGGTTTAAATGTGAAATTACATCCAGTGACCAACATTGTATTAAATTGTAAAAATATATTCTAAATATACTTTAAAACCACTCAAATTAATAATTTATCACTATTAATTATTTTGATTAAAAAAATTGTTTTTAATTATAATATAGCTTGTTTTTACAATTCATCAGAATATGAAAGTTATCCGAAAAGTACCAAACTTTCACCCTAAGCTAATTTCGATATTCCAAATCCAAAAATGAAGACCATTTTGAAAAATAAAATTTACAAAATTTCAAAAAGTGGTTATTTCTATTCATAACGGCTAGTTTTAATAATATTTTAATAGCATATTGTTGTTTAATAAAACGCATTATTGCGTACTACGCATGAAATTAAATGTTATCGCATCCTAGTTTCCAAAGGTTGACTAAACCTTTCCTTTGATACCAACTGTAGAGACCCGAAGCTTGACGTAAATGGACATTACATTACTTTTGCGGAATAATTAGTACATGACAAAAACACACACACAAGGATCGTAATAGTTTAGTGTCTTTGGAAACTCGGAATATAATCTTCTAATCGTGGTGAAAGATCTTCAACATATCCCATAAATATCTTCCTCTATTTTTTACCTAAAACCATTCTTTATATCCTGGGGAAAAGAAAACTTAAAAGGATGAGCTCAAATGCTCAGTAACGGTAAACAAAAGAAATATCAATCACATCATTTTCATAAGAACATAATATTTTGGAAATCTTAACCTGCAAAAGAGAGCATAATTTCATAACATGGGATAAATCATAGAAGTGAAATGAAATCCCAATACTCATAACATAAAACATGAAACTTTGTGGCATACACACATAATCATAGAGAATCATTTCTTATTAGTCAGGACTCATTTCCAAGACTGTCTTAGTGGATGAAGTCCATTTCTGAACCGAGTCACCCTCGTTTCATTCCTGTTTCACTGAACTGGTATAACCTACCGTTCCAGCCATGTCTATATCATGAGATATAAAATCTTTACCCAATGCATTGTAGGGAGATATAGGTCCCACCCATCTCATAATGATACCATTCTTATGTTTGCCACAAAATCATAAACCATACATCATAGCATAACCCATGTAATAAAAATTGGAATCTTAAACATCGTGACATCATAAAAAAACTCATATAATATAAAGAAATTCATAAAAATAATTCCATCACAACATAATCAAATCAATGTAATAATAGGGATAAAAACAGAACCCTTTATTATCTTAGATGGAAAATAATTTTGATAAAACACTTGAACTCCATTCTTGAGGAAAATATCCTTTCTATTTCAAAAACATTTTTCCTTTCTTAACTTGTCATACAATTTTAAACTAAAAGAATTTGATTAAAAATAAACTTGAAAACATGTAAAGTAAGCTTCTTGGAAATAATGTTTTAAAAATCCATTCATGCCGTATAAGTTAAAAAAACATTCTTTGTACTTTTGTCAGAAAAGTCAAAAAGTACCTCGTACGAAAAACGATAAAAGATTCCTTTCATATCCTTTACTAAAAACACACCGAAGGGTAAAATTGGATTTAAAAGATTGTAGGTGGATGGAAATAATATTAAATATTGAGGATACATGGATGTGGATGATAAAATACACCCCAGTAAATACCAAAGTATAAACAATCTCAGATAAAAAATGAGATTGTGATATTTTCCCTTACCTTAGGTCTGATTTGCCTCGTAAGTGTCTGAACCTCCTGTATAATGATTTAAATAATGTTATTGACTTATTCCAGAATCATACTCATTGTTATTATACCATATATGGTTCACTTAGGACTTTATATTACCCGTTCTTTAGTAAATTCCATGTTAAAGAGCGTTTTGGGTAAAATCATTTCATTTTTCGTCCGTGTTTTGACTCGTAATTATTCATATGATTACTTAGATCACGATTACATAATTCCAGAATATAAAACATAATTTATATATAATATGTAGTCAGAATATACATATATATAATAGATCGATAAATGGAAAGAAATACACCGTTCATGGAGACGGTAGGCCGTACGTACGCATGAACGTTGTTTTCTTTTCCTTATTGAGTTGAATGGAATTAATTAGATGACATACATATATATACACATAAATAAAAAATCATTATTAAGTCATATATTTCATTTTTAATTCTTATATATACTTTATAATCATTCATTAATGGTTAACGTGGAGAATGAATCCCATCGCGTCGTGGAGACGGTAGTCCGTACGTACGCACGAGCGATGATATCTTCCTTATGATCGTGGAATTGTATTGGAGTGTATGTATACTATTTCAGAATAAATATCACTTTACAATAATCATATATAGTTATTATTTACACCATTATATCCATCCAAGTATGGTGGTGGTGGAAAATAGATTACACCACGGCGTGGAGACGGTATTCCGTACGTACGCACGCGCGGTGATTTTATTTTCCGTAGGATGGATAGATGGTGAAATAGGGTTGTTTCATACTTATAATAACATATACGTATATGAGTGATTCTGATGTTATTACTTCATAATGAAACAACCTTAGAAGAAGAAGTGGAAGAAGAAATAGAGATGAAAGAATCGGTAACGGACATTACCACTTCTTTGAAGCGCCTCTTTGAGATCTCCTTTTAGGGCACTAAAATTGGTCTTTGAGGAAGACCAAAACCTCTGGGATGTTTCTAGGGAAGTGGATAGGAGAAATTGTCAGGGTTGTTCCGAGATTAAAGGCTCAAAGTGGTGTGAGGAAGAGGGGGAGGAGGTTCCCTTTTATAAGGGGGGAGAGGGCCACCTTTAGAATAACTAAAAATATTATTTTATTATAAAGTCAAGGTCGGTTTTATATAGCTCCAAATTGAGTTATTTAAAAGCTAAGTTAGGTATGGGTCTAAATAATCTCATACAATAGAATTTAGACAAGTTTAGGTCATTATATTAACCTTATATTTTTGTTTTAACTCTTAGTTAATTAGATTGACATTTACCATGTCACTTTGTATTTTTATATTATATAGTTAATAAACATACCATATACATCCAAGAGACCCCCAAGTTGTGTTTTATTAATATATATAACCTTATCTAAGTCATTTGGATGAACCTTATATTTTTAAGAATAAAATAACAATTAATAATATAATATTTGTTTTAAAAACTATTTTATGTCAATTTTGACACTATTCAATAGTTGATTTTTTTTAAAACTCATAAAAGAATGATTACTTCGACCAAAGTTACTTAAATCAATCCTAACATGTCATATTAACCTAGAAAATTAGTTTAATTCATAAAAAGTCTCAAATTACATTTATTTGGGTATTTATAACATCAATTATGTCAATATTTCATTAATAAGATAATTACTGCATCATCGTTGTGTCATAAATAAATTAACTTATTTAATGTCTAAAAATTACAAATAAAATACCATTATGTAGGAAATCATTTTAGATTTCTAATGAATATTTATTGTCGAATTTATCTTATGTATAACCCTATATTAAAAATTATTTACTTATTAAACTTTGATATTAACAATTTTAACCCTTCTTTAAATAAATTAATAATAAATGTCATAATCTAATCCAAGTTGGCCTAAATGGTCATATGTTATTCCTAAGGTTGTTTTTGGTCGAATTACACTTGTCCAATATAATTAGGACATGTGTTAGGGTAATAATAATATCATTTTTACCCTTAATTACCCTATTTACTTTTAATCATGGTAAAAAAAAGTAAAAAGTTACTATTCACCAAAAGATTATTTTCATCTCATTGAACCACATTTTACTTACTGACATCAACCTTGTCTCTTGGATTTTCGAAATTCCACTCACAGAAGCGGTAAAATTAAGTTTTATGAAAAATTCAGTTTTTTAACTACAACTTAGTGGTTTCACTATTCATCAAAAAATGAATGTTTCCAGAAAAATACCAAAAATTAGATCTAAGATATATTTGATATTATGAATTCAGAAATGATATCTATTTTATCAAACAAAAAACATATTAGTTTCATTAATTAATTTAAACAAATTAATTCCCCTCGTCAAAACAAAGAGCGTGTTCTTAAGAGATAATAACTATCAAAAGATTGACACTTGTTTATGACTGGTTTAAATGTAAAATTAAATCCAATGACCAAAATTGTATTAAATTGTAAAAATATATTCTAAATATACTTTAAAACCACTCAAATTAATAATTTCTCACTATTAATTATTTCGATTAAAAAAGTTGTTTTTAATTATAATATAGCGTGTTTTTACTATTCATCAGAATATGAAAGTTATCCGAAAAGTACCAAAATTTCACCCTAAGCTAATTTCGATATTCCAAATCCAAAAATGAAGACCATTTTGAAAAATAAAATTTACAAAATTTCAAAAAGTGGTTATTACTATTCATAACTGCTAGTTTTAATAATATTTTAATAGCATATTGTTGTTTAGTAAAACGCGTTATTGCGTACTACACACGCTATCGAGGAAGGTCGCGATTGCGTGTAATGCAAGGCAAGTCAAGGATGCGTGTTGTGCAAGCTCCTTTTGGTGTAGCGTACAACACAAGACATTAATGAAATTAAAAAGAATATTTTTTTCATAAAATCTCGGGCGGTCACATTCTACCCCCCTTAAAATGAATTTCTCCCTCGAAATTCGTCGGGGTTATAAATGGTTTACTACTCGAAAGTTTCTTTAATAGAAACCCACATCGTAAAAAGGAATACCAAAACTTGGCTTTAAAAACTAAAGTATGAAATGTAACGATTACCCAAATAAACTAATCACTGGGTTTCCACATAGGTGAAAATATGGATATGGAAGAGAAATCAAACCACCATGTTCTGATGGAGAGTGGTAGAGAACATGGCTATGGAAAAGCCAGCAATCACAAAGCCATAAATTTGTGATGATCTCAAGTACCAACTGATTCATCAGATATAAGAGCACTAGGGCAACATTTTTTGTTTTCAAGATCATTTCCCTAAAGTTGATGAAATTGGAATTAGAAGAAATACTTTCGTGATTTTGGTATAGTCTCACCGTTTTTCGTTCTTTGGACAATTTCCACTTCATCTCTTAAAGAAATGAAGTTGGATTTGTCATTCGTGAAGTGTTAGCAGATCATGTGATAGAATGATGGGTCATTCCATCTGTCTCAAACAAAAGGTTACAAAAGTTATCAAAAATACATAAGACCATCTATGGTGAAGTTAATCGTATACGATTCCAAAAATGAAGTTATACTTCATCTATCATACCGCGTAATAAAATAAAACTAGTTTCTACTAACCAGGGACTTCCTGTAGGCCAGTGGTAGGCGATAAAGGCCAGTTTCACTTCAGTTGTGGGTTTGATTACCACAGCCTTGTCCAACGCGATGGGTTGTCGCCCGTCCTGCAGGTTGTCCTTTTTCTAAAACTATATTACTATAACATCCCATCTATAATATCGAAAAAAAACTTTTATCCTTAAACAATACTAACTTATCTCCGACATAATCCATTCCAATATTTAGGCTTATCCATAATACTACAGTACACTCTCATAATATAGTGAAAATGTTGGGCAAAAATCCCTCAAGGTATCATTGAATCATTTTTGAGGTGATTGTGTTTGTTGAAAAAGTGGACATCTGAGTTGTGATTGTTGACAAAGCAAAACGATGACATACAACTTTGTTGACAAAGAGGATTTCATTGTGGAATGTCGAGTTCAAGAGCTATGGTAAACGATCCATGTTTGATTCAAAAATGTCGATAAAAGGAATGGATGATCTGGAGGCGATACAAAAGAACAGATACAAGGTGGCGCCGTTTTCCAGTGTTTGCCAAATTTATGGGCCTGAAAATCGGCAAATGAAGAAAAGTGTTTTTGGCAAATGGACTTGCGCGCCGAGGACGTGGAGTATAGGAAACTTGCGCGCCATATGTTTTTCAAGATCAGAAGATCAAAATATGGATAAGGAAATAGGTTCGCGCAAGTTTGGGAGTTGGTCACGCAAGTGTCTAAAAGGAGAAAAGACTTGCGCGCCGAGACTGGGTCGAGCAAGTGACTTGCGCGCCGTCGTGCAGGGTGGTCAATTTGCCTATAAATACTGGACCACCCATCTTTATTTTCTACCGGAGTTCAACTCTTTGAGAAATCAGAGCTCCCGTCGCGCAGGTGTGGTGGTTGCACAGGTGGTGTGTGTGGTCGCACAGGTGAAGTTGTGCGCCAGTGGTTGAAGTTGTGTGTCGGTGTTAGAAGTTGCGCGCCGGTTGGCAGTTGCGCGCCAATCTTGGTTTGGGCGTAAAAAGAAGAGAGTCACGCAAGTTTGGAGTTGAGGAAGCTTGAGTCGCGCAAGTGTCTGAGGTATACTTGCGCGCCCGTTGTGACTTGCGCGCCGATACTTGCGCGCCGTGATTGACTTGTACGCCAAGTAAGGTTTTGTTCCCGCAGTGATTTTCGGACAGCGTGGAAGCTGGAGGTTTTCCCGATACCTTCAGTGCAAATAGATATTCATCTATGGGTGAATGTTTTACTTCAATAGAGCATCTACATACAGAAAAAGATGCATTCTTTCATGAAAATGAAGAGACCTATAGGTCTATAAACTGTGAGTGGATTCCTTCCAAGAGCAGTGAGCTTAGGAAGAAGAAGAAGGTGATCCTCTCCACCGGCAGTGATCCAGAGAGAGAGAAACAGGGAGTGACCCTTGGGAAAGCAGTGAGCTGACCCTAAACATTGTAAAGGCAGTGAGCCTGGGCATAGAAGTGATCTAGCCCGAACTTTGAATCCACATCTAGTGAAGAATAGTGGAATTTGGTACGACCAGCAAATTTTCGGCATATGATCCTTGGACGTAGCCCAGTGAGGGTGAACCAAGTAAAAATATCTGTGTCTATCTATTTGCTTACCTGCATTGCATTCAAATCATCATCATTAGATAAAGAAGTAAAGAAGTGATCATAGTTTACACACAAGAGCGAACAAAGTGACCCTTGTAATAAAGAGGCCAAGATCCAGTGGGGTAGGAAGAACATTCAAAAACAATATCCATACCCTAATTCACCCCCCCCCCCTCTCAGGGTATATAGGCCCCTATTGGCCCTAACAGAAAATGATTACAAGAGATTTAATACCATCGTTGATCCCCATATATCCTAAGATATGTCTTGTTGGTCACATTCCAAACATTCAAAGGCCTTAATCATGTATTCTCTTGAATACCTATTGAACCTTAGTGAAAACATGAATGTAGTTAAAAGTTAACACTTTCTACATACCAAAATCCTCAAAATTCTATATCCTCAAACCATGATATCACTTAGTCCTTATATCAATCATGAGCTCATGAATACTATCAAACATATTAGATTCTCTTTATCCCTTCATTATGTGCATATCATCTGTTTTCCAAAAATATTTCAATCACTTTTCATGGTTACCGATGCTATAAAATTATTGAAAACCACAATAGACCAAAACATGAATATTCAAATATTCCACGATACTATATACAACATTATTCTGGAATCCCATTACATAAAAACTTAATCATTCCACCACATTGTTTTCATATTCAACATCGCCAATGGTGATCGCATGTGACTTCCCTTTGTCCTTTTCCTTAAGTGGTTGCTCATGTCGATCATCACTAACCCTTGGATTAGGGAATTTATTAGAATAATGCCCCATTTCCTTGCACTTGAAGCATTGAAGTGTAGTAGGTTCATTCTGTGTATCCCTTCCTTTATTTGCATCATTAGACATCTTCTTCCCATAATTGCGGCATTCAAATGCCCGATGACCTTCCTTTACAAATTTGAAACATTTACTTGTCCCTTTAAGACAATCTCCACCATGCTTCTTTCCACACTTTGAGCATAAGGAAACATTCATCTTCTTTTCACCATTATTCTGAGATTTCCCCTTGAACTCCATCTTTCATTTCTTGTCAAAACTATGAGACGGATAAGTAATACCAACTTCCATTTCTACCTTGATAGCACAACGCACAATTTCTTCATAGCTACTGAAGTCTCTTATAGTTAATTCCCTTCAAAGATTTGGTTTTAAGCCACTGAAGAATCTATCAACATTACTTTCAGGTTGGATGATGAAGCCAGATGCATACCTTGCAAGCCTTGTAAAATTTGATTCATATACACCAACAGATTCATCATCCTTTTGCTTTAGTTCAAGAAACTCCTTCTCCATCTTTGTTCGAAGAATATGAGGTAAGTACTTATTGAAAAATAAGTTCTTGAACTCATCCCATTCCATGGACTCAATTTCATCTCTTTGCCTCGTATTCTTGATAAGATTCCACCATTGATCAGCTTCACCTTCCAAACGATATACTGCTAAGATGACTTTATCATGTTCAGAACATTGAAGAACTGAAAATATCTTTTCAGTGGTACTGATCCATTGTTCAGTAACAAGTGGATCAGAATACCCACTAAAAGAATGTGGGTGTTGCCTCATGATGGACTCAATAGAATGTTGTTCCCTTCTCTGCTCATTTGGAAGTCCAGAATGATTCATAGCTTTTGTAAGTATAGCAATAAGATTTTGCACTCCATCTCCCATAAAATTTGTTTTTTCAAGAGGACAATCATTGCATTGTCCATTACGTTGATCAACACGGTTCCTTCGGGTTCCATCCATCGTCTAAAACCCAAAAAGAATAGTGTGAGAGGCAAAAATCATGTTAGGGAAAACAACATAATAAAGGGGGAGTACCTTCAATATCTAACATCTTAGGTTTAATTATATGATCGTTAGCGTAATTCTAGGACTATTACCTATACTTATACTTAACCTTAGGGACATCCCTAGACATACCTTAGAAATATCTCTAGGGATATCACTAAAGTTCTCGCATCCTAGTTTCCAAAGTTTGACTAAACCTTTCCTCTGATACCAACTGTAGAGACCCGAAGCTTGACGTACATGGACATTACATTACTTTTGCGGATTAATTAGTACATAGCAAAAACACACACACAAGGATCGTAATAGTTTAGTGTGTTTGGAAACTCAGAATATAATCTTCTAATCGTGGTGAAAGATCTTAAACATCTCCCATAAAGATCTTCCTCTTTTTTTTACCTAAAACCTTTCTTTATGTCCTGTGGAAAAGAAAACATAAAAGGGTGAGCTCAAATGCTCAGTAAGGGTAAACAAAAGAAATATCAATCACATCATTTTCATAAGAACATAACATTTTGGAAATCTTAACCTGCAAAAGAGAGCATAATTTCATAACATGGGATAAATCATAGAAGTGAAATGAAATCCCAATAATCATAACTTAAAACATGAAACTTTGTGGCATACACACATAATCATAGAGAATCATTTCTTATTATTCAAGACTCATTGCCAAGACTCTCTTAGTGGACAAAGTCCATTTCTGAACCGAGTCACCCTCATTTCAGTCCTGTTTCACTGAACTGGTATAACCTACCGTTCCAGCCATGTCTATCTCATGAGATATAAAATTTTTACCCAATGCATTGGAGGGAGATATAAGTCCCACCCATCTCATAATGATACCATTCTTATGTGTGCCACAAAATCATAAACCATACTTCATAGCATAACCCATGTAATAAAAATGGGAATCTTAAACATCATGACATCATAAAACAATTCATATAATATAAAGGAATTCATAAGAATAATTCCATCACAACATAATCAAATCAATTTAATAATAGGGATAAAAACATAACCCTTTATTATCTTAGATGGAAAATAATTTTGATAAAACACTTGAACTCCATTCTTGAGGAAAATATCCTTTCTATTTCAACAACATTTTTCCTTTCTTAACATGTCATACAATTTTAAACTAAAAGAAGTTGATTAAAAATAAACTTCAAAACATGTAAAGGAAGCTTCTTGGAAATAATGTTTTAAAAATCCATTCATGCCGCATAAGTTAAAACAACATTCTTCGTACTTTTGTCAGAAAAGTCAAAAAGTACCTCGTACGAAAAATGACAAAAGATTCTTTTCATATCCTTTACTAAAAACACACCGAAGCATAAAATTGGATTTAAACAATTGTAGGTGGATGTAAATAATATTAAATATTGAGGAAACATGGATGTGGATGATAAAATACACCCCAGTAAATACCGAAGAATAAACAATCTCAGATAAAAAATGAGATTGTGATATTTTCCCTTACCTTAGGTCCGATTTGCCTTGTAAGTTTCAGAACCTCCTGTATAATGATTTAAATAATGTTATTGACTTATTCCAGAATCATAATCATTTTTTTGATACCATATATGGTTCACTTATGACTTTATATTACCCGTTCTTTAGTAAATTCCATGTTAAAGAGCATTTTGGGTAAAATCATTTCATTTATCGTCCGTGTTTTGACTTGTAATTATTCATACGATTACATAGATAATGATTACATAATTCCAGAATATAAAACATGATTTATATATAATATATATTCAGAAGATACATATATATAATAGATCTATAAATGGAAAGAAATACACCGTTCATGGAGACGGTAGGCCGTACGTACGCATGAACGCTGTTTTCTTTTCCTTATTGAGTTGAATGGAATTAACTAGATGAAATACATATATATACACATAAATACAGAATCATTATTATGTCATATATTTCATTATTAATTATTATATATACTTTATAGTCATTCATGAATGGTTAACGTGGAGAATGAATCTCATCGCGTCGTGGAGATGGTAGTCCGTACGTACGCACGAGTGATGATATCGTCCTTATGATCGTGGAATTGTATTGGAGTGTATGTATACTATTTAGGAATCAATATCACTTTACAATAATCATATATAGTTATTATGTACACCATTATACCCATCCAAGTAAGGTGGTGGTGGAAAAGAGATTACACCACGGTGTGGAGACGGTATTCCTTACGTACGCACGCGCGGTGATTTCAATTTCTGTAGGATGGATAGATGGTGAAATAGGGTTGTTTCATACTTATAATAACATATCAGTATATGAGGGATACTGATGTTATTACTTCATAATGAAATAACCTTATAAGAAGAAGTGGAAGAAGAAATAGAGATGAAAGAATCGGTAACGGACATTACCACTTCTTTGAAGCGCCTCTTTGAGATCTCCTTTTAGGGCACTAAAATTGGTCTTTGAGGAAGACCAAAACCTCTAGGATGTTTCTAGGGAAGTGGAGAGGATAAATTGGCAGGGTTTGGCCAAGATTGAAGGCTCAAAGTGGTGTGAGGAAGAGGGGGAGGAGGTGCCCTTTTATAACGGAGGAGAGGGGCACCTTTGGAATAACTAAAAATATTATTTTATTATAAAGTCAAGTTAGGTTTTAAATAGCTCCAAATTGAGTTATTTAAAAGCTAATGTGGTGATGGGTCTAAATCCTTTCATCCAATAGAATTTAGACAAGTTCAGGTCATTATATTAACCATATCTTTTAGTTTTAACTCTTATTTAATTAGATTGACATTTACCATGTCACTTTGTATTTTTATATTATATAGTTAATAAACTTACCATATACATCCAAGAGACCCCCAAGTTGTGTTTTATTAGTATATATAACCTTATCTAAGTCATTTGGACGAACCTTAGATTTTTAGGAATAAAATAACAATTAATAATATAATATTTTTTTTAAAAACTATTTTATGTCAATTTTGATACTATTCAATAGTTGATTTTTTTGAAACTCATAACAGAATTATTACTTAGACCAAAGTTAATTAAATCAATCCTAACATGACATATTAACCTAGAAAATTAGTTTAATTCATAAAAAGTCTCAAATTACATTTATTTGGGTATTTATAACATCAATTATGTCAATATTTCATTAGTAAGATAATTATTGCATCATCATTGTGTCATAAATAAATTAACTTATTTAATGCCTAAAAATTACAAATAAAATAACATTATGTAGGAAATATTTTTATATTTCTAAGGAATATTTATAGTCTAATTTATCTTATTTATAACCCCATATTAAAAATGATTTAATTATTAAACTTTGATTTTAACAATTTTAACCTTTCTTTAAATAAATTAATAATAAATCTCCTAATCTAATACAAGTGGGCCTAAATGGTCACATATTATTCCTAAGGTTGTTTTTGGTCGAATTACACTTGTCCAATAGAATTAGGACATGTTTTAGGGTAACAATAATATCATTTTTACCCTTAATTACCCTATTTACTTTTAACCGTGCTAAAAAAAAGTAAAAAGTTACTATTCACCAAAAAATTATTTTCATCTCATTGAACTACATTTTACTTACTGACATCAACCGTGTCTCTTGTATTTTCAAAATTCCACTCACAGAAGTGGTAAAATTAAGTTTTATGAAAAATTCAGTTTTTTAGCTACCACTTAGTGGTTTCACTATTAATCAAAAAATGAAAGTTTCCAGAAAAATACCAAAAATTAGATCTAAGCTATATTTGATATTATGAATTCAGAAATGATGTCTATTTTATCAAATTAAAAACATATCAGTTTCATTAGTTAATTTAAAAAAATTAATTCCCGTCTTGAAAACAAATAGCGTGTTCTTAAGAGATAATAACTATCAAAAGATTGACACTTGTTTATGACTGGTTTAAATGTAAAATTACATCCAATGACAAACATTGTATTAAATTGTAAAAATATATTCTAAATATACTTTAAAACCACTCAAATTAATAATTTATCACTATTAATTATTTTGATTAAAAAAGTTGTTTTTAATTATAATATAGCGTGTTTTTACTATTCATCAGAATATGAAAGTTATCTGAAAAGTACCAAAATTTCACCCTAAGCTAATTTAGATATTCTGAATCCAAAAATGAAGACCATTTTGAAAAATAAAATTTAAAAAATTTCAAAAAGTGGTTATTACTATTCATAACGGCTAATTTTAATAATATTTTAATAGCATATTGTTGTTTAGTAAAACTCGTTATTGCATACTACACACACTATCGAGGAAGGTCGTGATTGCGTGTAATGCAAGTCATGTCAATGGAGTGTGTTGTGCAAGCTCCTTTTGGTGTAGCGTACAACACAAGACATTAATGAAATTAAAAAGAATATTTTTTTCATAAAATCTCGGGTTGTTACAGTAAACATTGATTCGGGTCTTTTTGGAAGCCAATAATAAGAACAAATTTGAGGATATGGATTCTATATTTTTTAAAATAAAAATAAAAGAAATAAATAATAATAAGTTATACATGTGATAATTGATGATTCAAAAACACTCTTTAGGTGTACGAATACATAGTATACATAAGCGTAAAATTACATACCTAATAAATTTGGGAACATAAATGAAATTGAGAAACCATGCTAATAATTTAGGCCTCATCATCTTGTAGAATTAATTTTACAATAATTATTGTACCAATTATAAGAAAATATTATGTATTTTAAGGTGAATGATGTAAATAATTGTTTAATGAACTTCTCAATATTTTAGATATTGTAGTTCAAGACATTGAAGGAAAAATAAAATCGTGTAGAATAATAAAATAGAAATTAAAGGACGAATTTTTTTATGATTGATAATAATATGGGACATGGAGAGTCTATCCCAATATACTCCAATCTAATGAAATTATCATATATAGAATATTAGTATATTAACTTTGGAAAATATAAAAAAATAGAAATTTTATTTAATATTGGAAAGGGTGATCAAATCATTTTGTTGATTCTGTGATTGGTATTAATGTTATTGATATCAATTAATATGTTTGGATTCTGATATGATAAAAATTATACATCACTAAAATCATTAAAAGGATATTGAAGACCAAAATTGCTGATGTTTTGATAATTTTTTCTAAATTCATGAATTCAAATGAATATGAATATGGTTTCTACATCATGGATGTAAATTTATTGGATTAAACTGAAATATCTGAGTATTATAAATTATAAATTTTTTACTTTTTATTTATTATACCCTTATATAAAATTTGTTTTTATAAAAATGATTATTAATTAGATGATGGTTTTAGTAAATAACACTCTTAATTTTATCTATTTATTAACAATAATAAAATGAATTTATGTTTTAAAATATGATAGATATTATCACGTCACACTTTAGGGGAATAATCTATATAAAAAAATCATCTTTTATAGTTTCTTCCAAACTTAGAAAATACCATATATTAAATGGGTGTCAATAGTTTTTTTAAAACAAAAATTTTATAAAATAAAAAAGTCTTCTATCATAACATAAAAGTATTTATATGTTAGATATATATTATATAGAAAATATTATTTTTAATAATCTATTGGGATAATTTTTGAACGTGTAAATATTCAAAGAGTAACTGATAAAAAATTTAACAAATTGAGTTTAATGAAAATTTCATATTTTATGGTAAAATAGTTTTGGCCCCGTTTGAAAATAATTCTCTTAATTTAAATAGATACATTTATATTTATTAATAAATGATCTAACAGAAAATATTTAGTGTGTATGTTCAATCGAGATGATATTGAAAATCAATATTGTTCTAGGGAAAAATGTCATTAGCACCTCAAAATTCGACATTTCTATGTAGAATAGTTTGAATGAATTTTTGAAAGAATTGTATAGAATTATTAAAATATTAATACCAAAATTATTCATCTAATATTTCTCAATATATGTTACCAGTTGATAGGTTTTTCTGGGTGGAATTATAAAAGTTTTTGAATAACATATAGAATAATTACAAACTAATATATTATGTAAAAATATCATAAAAATATATTTAACATAATGCCTCTATGGAAATAAAGTTTTTTATATATTTTTTTAAATGAAAAATAAATACAATATTTTTAGTATTAAAGAATATTTTTACTAATAAGAGAAATATATCAGGTCATAAAATTAAAAATCTCAACTCTATTAGTCTGTCTATATGGATGCATGAATTCATGAAACGAAATGATAATTTACCTCTAAAAATACAAATTTCTATTATCCATAATCAATGGAAATTATATTTTATAGTAGGTTGTAAACACCTTTGAATATTATTATAGGTTGGGTTTCATATAATGATATAAATAATTACTCATGAGGTAGAAAAATAGTTTTTTATGTTGAAAAAATTGTTATATATACAATGTCGAGTGTTATAAAATATATTAGTGATATTAAAGGGATACATATCTAATATGAATAATTGTGCTAGATATTGAGAAGATGACTCGCCTAATATACTAAAAATATGTATACCTTTATTATGTTCATAATGAGGATGATCTAATCTAAGGTTTTAATATTTTTCTTATCATGTGATATGTTCATGTATAATGAAGATGTGTTTTATCCTCGTCTTTTATGAATAGAACATATGATACATTGATTCATATTGTCTAATGAAGTATATTTCCATACCAGTAAATTATACCACATAATGTTCCTATCTATTTGGATGAGGGGCTTGTGATTTACATATATATCTAGTAGTGTGAATTGTGACATGTTATATTCTTGGTCAGTATATATTCATATAATCAAAAATATTTGAGTTTTTTATATGTGATTTTAATACTACATTTATTCTTTTCACACAATTTCATTACTAAAGGGATGATGTTATTCTATATATATTTTTATGATAAAACTAGAGGACATAGGTATGGAGATGAAACTCTATGATGGATATCATTACAAATCCATTTATAAACTGAGTAATATTTTTTCATTACTAGAGACACTATTTCCTTATAAATAAATACTATGTAATTATAATTCATTAAAAAGTTATAATTTCATTTTGGGTCACATGTTATGGTCATGTAAAATAGGAATATTGTTTTTAAAACGTTTTTATGAAAAACATTGATAATTACCACAAAATTTCTTGAAGGATATGTTTAAAAATATTTTGATTGTGTTTTAATGAGTGTTAAAGTACTATGTAATATGTTGTGAAATTAAATGAATTGTTTTCTAAAATATGGTTTAGTTGATATCTATTTTTTTTGTTTATTAAAAAAATATTACATATGATGTGATATAATATGAAACTATGTTATACATATGATAATTTAATTTTTTTTTGGGATTGTTTAATATATATACTAATGATAAAACCGTGACATGGGGTTATAATCAATGTCATAGTCTGTGATTGTATAAATAACAATATAGTCAGTGTCACTATGTCATGGTTTCATGAATAGTACTATATGATTAAAGAAATGACCATTTAAATTAATGAATTATTCAACCAAATATTTCATAATGGGTTTCAAATATCATTATTTGATATCTGTGGGTGTTTGAATGAACAAAATATTTTTCATACATTAATAAATAAATGGTAGGATATGAATCATGTGTTACAATGATTTATAAAATTTAATATGTCTCATCGATATGATGTATGATTAAGAAATGTTTGAGATTTATAGAGTTCAATAATTAAACTAGTTCAATCCTTATATAAATACTATTTTAGTAATATGATATTCATTTAAAAAAAATAAACCCTAAGATCTTGAACTCAATGTTTTTTAATCCTGTAATGTCGGGTTTAGAAAAATCCGGAATATTTGAAATCATCTTATGAATATGGGAATTAACATATCCCATGGATACCTTAGATGGAAGATTCCATCAATTGCGTCTCAACAGTTTCTATCATAATTTTAGATAAGAACCTACATAATCATAATTTGTTAGTAAATTTATTCAAATTCATCCTTGTCATAATCATTTGTAATGAATGGATAAGTATTATGGAAAATTGGGATTTTTTTTGTTTTTAAGAAAATTTCAAAAGTATTATCCCCTTTAAAACATTATACTCTCATAAAATTAATTTAACCCAATTAAAATTTTAAACAAAATCATCATTTATCATAAAACCCAGATAATTATTTCTATTATTGTAATCAATCAATATTACATAAATATATTATCTTATATCCTAAAAATATTCATCGATCTATAATAATATATTCTCTTTAATAATATGTATTATTTTTCAAGTTAATTATTTATAGAGTCAAATTTCCCCAGTCTTATTTAATTTTATTTTCAATTATTCAAGACGCAATGAGTATATAAAGAGTTGAATTGTAGAATAATGGATTATTTTTATAGAATCTAGAATCAGCCATTTCACGATTTACCAATTTTATGACATTATTTTCTATCATTATTTCTGTTTATTCCTTAACATATTTAATGTTCCTTTTACTCTGGAAAATGTAATAATTTTTCTTTTTCTCACTATATTGAGTTTGTTATATGATAATTTTTAAAAACATAAAATAATGTTAACTAAATGCTCATTGTTTATAGAATTATTTAGAAATGTTATTTAGAAAAATCACTTCTAGAAATTGGAAGAGTATATTTCTTGGTTCTTAATCATGGTAAAAAATTATAGGTTTTTAACTATTATATTTTATTTTTTATCGCTATAGTTGAAGATAAACTAATGGTAGAATTTCATGATTTATATTATATTACATGGTTTTAGTTTAGGAAGCATATTTTTAATAAAAATGGGTGGGTATGGTTAAGGGGTTATAGGGTTTATGATTCATTAATTTTAAAATCTTCATTGGGTAACCATGTAATAATTTGTTATATATTACCTTTATAACAAAATTTTATATATTTAATATCTTGAGATACAACAAACACATATTTTAAATGAATTGTGATATGTTATTTAAATATTATTATTTAAAGTGTGGGTTATTTCGGAACCATTGGATTGGTGGGTATGAATTAGTATAAATAAATTATAAAAAACTTATGATTTACAAATTTATAAATGAATTAATTGGTCATAAATTAATTACATTTTAAAATAAAAATCATTTAAAAATATATGAGTAGTTTTTCTGAAAAAACTGTTATTATGAACACAATTTATTTTTATCTTAATAAATTAAATTATTCATTAATGTTGAATTATTTAAGAAAAAATTATATTTATATATTCAATCAATCATTTTTAAATTCAACTATTTTTTTCCACAAATGGGATAGATATATATATAGTTTTCGACATAAAAATTTATTTTCGATCGAAAATGTTTTTTTATTTTTTTGTGAACTTATTTTAAAATATATTTTTCTCATTATTGAAATATAAATGTGAAAAATGGACTCCATATTTGGAATCAATAGAGTTAGAATTTGAAAAAGGACCCTTTTAATTTAATGGATTATGACTTCTAACCATCATAAACTTAATCACCTCAATATATGGTAAATCAGGTTAACCTAGGAAAATTGTTAATGTTATGCCCAATATTTATTATATTAATTATTATATTAACAAACATCGCCCCTCATCACCATTGTCCTAGAATTTTATTGTATAATGGATAATTATACATGAATATTCTAAATATAATATATAAAGAAAAAAATACATCAAATGGGACTCTGTTACATTAAAAAAATTCTTATGTGAACACATAGAGAAAAAACATGTTATGAGTGAATCATAATAGTTATTTTTAGAATAATTATTGTATTTTCTTGATGGTAATTTCTTTATATTTTCTATTAACTATATAATTAACTTATTTTCTTATGCAACAATGATGCGATATTTCTTCAATTAATAGAAAAATAAAATATATTATTTTTATTTGTTAAAAGTACTATATTTTGAGTGATTTATATTGTTAGTTTAATTTTATTGATTAATAAAAAGATTACTATTGTGTTAAAGGATTATATTAAACATCCATCTTTTTCTTGTTGTTTTAGTGTCAGATTAAATTAATAGAGTCAAAATTTAAATTAGTTATATTTTATGAAAATATAATTTTATTAAATTTTTTATAAAACAAATAAATATTGTAATGGTTCAATATTGATAATATATGGTAAAATATTCCATTCCATGGCCATTTATGACCTAATAATCAACTTTTTGTAACATTATGACCCTCTAACTATGAAAATAGTTTACCAAAGTTAATGGAAAAATATATTAACTAAGGGGTTAAACCAAAAGTATGTTTCCAAACACCACATAAATTTATCCAATATTTCTCAATTAATTGATTTTAACCATATATTATCTTATATCCAAATATCTATCTATAGGGAAGCTTCTATTTAGAGAATAGATTATTTATATTTTAATCTACTAAGAAACACCAAGATTGTCCCTCCCCTCACTTATAAATTGAATCACTCAATTTAATTCATGACAAAACATTGAATCTTATCTCATAAAAAACATAAAAAATCATCCTGTCAAAATCATTATAAACATTATAAACATTCTCTTCTTCCTATAAGACTAATTGAGAGATCCCTAATAAGAGATCTAATGACGTTTCTTCGAGGAATAGGTTATCACCTTAACCAATAAATTTTTTACTACATCATTTACCTCCTAAAAATTAGTATTTAACACACAATAATAAATTTAGTATCAAAATATACATAAATTTTATTATGAATATGAAGCAACCATTATTAACCCTCTTTACCATCATATGGGAAGTTAAAGTATCACTTGTGAATACATATAACTTGTGGTCTGCACATATATATATAATTAATTTTTCATCATAATCTATTATGGAAGGGTATTATGATGGTATTATTGTTTATAAATTATTTTTAAGACATAATTACACTTATAGGGTAATATTATCATATCTAACTTCTTACCTTCCAATCCATTGGAAAACAAAAATGTTTCTTGTGTGTGAGTGTGGACTACCACCTCCATGAAGTGTTGTCATTTTATTTTCATTACTACTTTATATGGATGGTAAGAAGGATGAATTTAATGAATATAAATGATTCATTTTAAATAATAATGAATCTATAAATTTAAATAAATAATTTCCTTTTTCTAGTTCCATTATATAAAAAGTCAAAATAGTATTCATGAATACGTATCTCCTAGAATCTCATTTAATTGTTTAATTAATTATTATGTCTAAAAATTTAATGGATTAGTATAAATATATATTGAATATACCTATATTATAACTATTTAATTAATATATTTTCTCATTTTTTGTAGAACGTCATATATAGGTACGTTATCTCTTTATGAAATTTCAGTTATGATTAGAGTCATGGGATAATTAATTAGAAGTGGAAGAGTTGGAGAGTATGAGTATAGATTATAGAAAATTTAATTATAAATATTCACATCATGAATGTATTTGAAAATTCCAATCAGTCCATATAGATTTAATGATATTCCATTATATCATGAAAAGATTCACTTCATAGTTGAGATAATTGATTATGTGAAACTGTTTTATGACATAAAATCAATTTCTCTAGGAAAATTAATTGTGGAGATGAAAATATTAACATATGTGGGATCTTGAGGAATTTATGATGTGAATTCCTAATTCACATTCTTAATAATTTTTACCAATCCATTTTTTATCTATTGTGTAGTTTTATATTTTTGTTATGGTCTTTCCCTTCTCCCTCTTGAATTCCGTGGATAAGTTATGAAATATCCCATAATAATCTATGTTGTTAATATTTTTTGAATTGTATAATTGAAAGTATGAAATTCGAATAAAAGGATAGGGTCTCATTCTTCCTTTCTTGTTTGATTACCTTATATAAAACCTTATATCAGTGTTTAAGACTTAATTAATTGGAATGGTTTATTATAGATGAGATATAAATTAGAATTTTTAAGGGAAATAGAAGACTTTTTTTATCTTCAGAATAATATTGTTTCCATTATGTTATTTTTTTTCAAGTTATGTAGATTATCTCGTACTCTAATGTTCTAAAAAATTATTAGATTGATATTTGACAAAATTTTTAAAATCATTATTGGAAATAACATTAATAAATTTTTCTTATGATTTTTTTAAAATATATTTGATAAATTTTTATTATAAAATATTTTTAATCTCTTATGAAATTGAATTTGAAAACCCCTATTTGATGTGTTTTCAAAAGGGTGGATTTTTAAAGAAGGTATTTCTATTTAAAAAAAATTTATGGGAAATGTTTCATAATAGGTTTTGTGTAAGTTCATTTTCATGTGGAATGGACTATGGGTGATTGTACTACCATTATGTGTCTCTGTAGAAGGATTCTTGGGAGATGTACCATAAACAATGGTGTACAATAAGTAATGGTTTGGTGAATGGATAACTCACAAATCACGGGTATGTGGAGGCAAATGGGTGCATGCATCATGTGTGTGGATGGGTGTGGAACTAGGATGATTCTTCCATTTAAAAAAGAAAATATTTAAAATATTTTGTTTCTAGATTTGTATAGAACTAGTTCATGGTTTTGATATAAATAGTTTATATATTTCTATCATATTTTATAGAATGCGATAACCCATTTTTTCTGAGTGTAGTGTGATGGTATGTATTTTATGAAATACAATCTAGTTATATAATCACCCTTGATTCATCACTTTTGTGGTTTTAAAGCTAACTTCTATAGAGATACATGTAAGGTTCCTATTTTATAAATCACTTGTTATGGTCTTTAACATCATGGTTTGGTTGTTGAAGCTAGATCTGGGAAGTATTTTCATCTTGATCTAGGATAGTTCCACTTTAGTGCCAGTGAAAATTTATTTGTATTAATAGTCATTCACCTTTATTTGTTATATTTTTTTACTATGAAATTCTATTGTATTGGATTTTATTTGAGAAAAGTAATTTTTTAGTCATGAATCTTGTTGTTTGGTTTTATTGTATTCTTCTTTTACTATAGGCCAAGTGTTGTTTTGGGAAAATCATCACCCATAATTTTTTATCCCTTAGTATTTATTTCCATCCATTGGTGTCATTGGGATGTTGCTGAATTTTTTTATAATTCTGAAGATAAGGAAGTGGGGGAAGGTGTAACAAATGGTAACCATTTTTTCAGTCCTTTTTTGGTCAGTAAAAAGGAGATAGGACCACCAGAAGCTAAAATGTATTGAATAAAAAGGTCTTCCAAACATCTTTATTAAGAACATTATGTTACCATGTTTTCTAATTAAAAAGGTGTTGTATGAAATTTCAAGAGATTTTTTACTCTCTTCATTATGTGTTTAACCGATGAGTGTTTCATATAATTCATTTTTACATAGACTTACCCCTATGACTACATTGTTCAGTTGTTGTTCAATTTTTTTAAACTATTTAAAATGGTTCATTCATAAAGAAGTAGTTGTACTGGTAGTTTCTCATGTTAATGATAGTTTTTATATTGTGTAGAAAATTATTCAACCTATCATTTATAAGTTATAAACGTAATAAATGGTTTATTTTTATGCTTATATAAAATGGAAGCATCAAGATTCCATAAAATGAAGTAAGTGGAAGCTCATATAATTATGATTAACCTACACCATATGTGAACGAAAAAGTTGTACAAAGTATTATAGATGTTCTAAGTTGTTGATAGAGGAAATAAAAATGATGAATAAATTAATTTAGATCATTTGGTAAAATCCATTTTTTTCAAGAATATTTGACACCTGACAAATAAGAATATTTTCTCAATTGAATGAATATAATCATTGATGTACAGGTCACATAGGAAGAGATGAATATTATGTTAGAAAAATACAAGATTCATGATATTTCCCACTAATAGTGGGATTTATCTATCCATGATATAGCTGACCAAGATGTTATGTAATTGGATTTTTAATAAACATTTAATAAACAGTTCTTTCCCAACATATTCAAAATGGTAAGAAAAATATACCTTTTTAACATAAATATATAAAAAATATCTATCATAGAATATACATTAATGCTTATGAACATGGTCTATTTAAATTTAGATGTAGAGACTAGATCATTATTAAAGGAACTTATATTTTATTAGAGATTGAAACTATAGACTTGATACAAGATAGATTTACTCTATATGGTGTACTATAAAGAGTTTTTTAATAGGGAAAAGGTGTAACAAATAGATTTTACTGAGAATACAACTTGAGCTATCATGTTTATTTCCATGGGAGAGTGTGGGAAATATAGTGAAATATAGAGATGTATATTCTTATGGAAGTGGCACTCTTCATACTCATCCCTCATAATCAATTTGTTTCTCCAAATATCTTAAATAATAGAATAATGTCTCAAATATGTTACATTTGAGAATATAAATAATGAATTCAATACACCACCAATGAATTTACATAATTTTATAAAGAACGGTTGTCTTAAGAAGTATTTTCATTAACCTCTATGATCATAATGGTTGAACAGGTTTGACATAGCCTTAGTTTTTATATTTTTATATAGAACAGTCCCATTAGAGTTTTTTATATCCATACACTAAGATGACCTCAAACTTTTCCAAGAACAGTTAGGTTGGCCGATGGACACCATAGTGGGGATGTAAGATTTAACCTGTTGCAACTAAGTGATTGTTATGTAAAGTAAAGCAGGATATTGAGAATTAGAATTTCGGTCCCTCTATTGTGTGAGAAATTATTCTTATGAAATCCACAATTATGTATTTATTGTTTGATGGTATTTCATCACATTCTATACTTTATTCTATTTTAATTAAACATTTTATATTTCCAATGTACATGATGCCTCAAATTATGAGCATCAAGAAACCCCTTCAACCATATGAGTTTGGAGGATTTAAATTCACAACAATTTCTATTACCAATGATGAAGTGTAGTTTATGTGGTATTTTACATTCCTAGATATTAATCTTTGTTATTTAATATTTGTTATAAAATTGGTTGTTGGATTTTGAACCCTTAACAATTTTTATGCTCTAAAGGAAATGTTTACATCCCTATATAAATTTCGTCAACTTTTCAATTGTGATTGAGATATAATTACATAAATATAAGGAATAACAAGGATAGTTTATGGTATATTATCAATCTATTTACCAACAATGAACTTTAGAGCAACTAATGAAATACATAATGTGACTCTTTGTGATATATTGGAATGATACTTTGATGTCATTCTAAATGATTTATCTAGGTTACCGCTGAAAAGAGAAACCAACTATACTATTGACCTACTCCCTAAAACAACCCATTTTTCACTACCAACTTAATGAAGGGATCTAAATGAGTTACAATATTAAAATGTCTAACTATAAGAGTTAGAATGTAAAGGATTTATCAGACCTAGTACCTAGATATAGGATGAAGCAATTAAATTTGTACAGAATGCCTATGGAACTCTCTTCTTATGTGTTGAATATAATTAGTTGAATGAGGTAATGATTAAAAATTGTTATCCTATTCCTCAAATAGTTATGTTTTCATCACTTTAAGGGATCTAAGTTGTTTTATAAAATTGATATATGCTTGGATTATCACTATATTAGATTCATAGGGGAGGATATTCTATAAATATCATTTCAGATTCACTATGGCTATTAAGAATAAATCATCATTCCTTTTGGCCTAGAAAATTCACCAAAAGATTTAATATCATGGGTGATGTATCATCATTAATTAACAAAATTATTTGTGTTGATCTATTTATTTTTTATATTATATTTTACTCTAAAAACAATTATGGACAAGTGGAGTACAAGGAAAATGTATTGAGTATGTTGCGGGAATATCGGTTGTATTATATGTTCTTTAATTATGAATTCTAAATCATAGAGGTCTATTTTGGAGGAAATGTAATTTTTGAATAAGTAATATAAATTAAACCTTCTAAGAGAGAAGAAATAGTCTCTTAGAAGACACCTAATAATGTTTTTGAGGAATATATTTTTCTATATTTATATGGCTATTTTTTCTGCCTTGTTCAAACTTTCTCAATAAGTTATTCACCAATGACTCCTCTGTTAAGAAAATTTTTAACATTTTTATAGAATTAAAAAGATCTAAAATGATTTTTTGAACATAAAATACATGTCACATCACCACATATCCTATTATTTTTGTAACTAGGTAAAAGTTCTTTGGTATATTGTGATGCATCTAGACCCTATATTGGTTGTGTTATCATACATGAAGACCATATTTTAGTATATGTTTTAAGTCATTTTCATGTATTTGAGATGAATAATCACATTAATGACTTAGAATTAGCTTCATTTGTTTCTTCTTTAATGACATTTATACATTTCCTCTTTGGTGAAAAAATCATAGTTTTCACTCACCATAAGAATTTTATATAAATTATTTCCAAATGAGACATGAACATAAGGTAGTATTGATTGATGGAGTACCTCCAGGTGTTAAATTTAATCATTGTGAACACAGTTAGTAATGAGAATTCGATATAATATTTTTTGATTAGGAAATAATATGGTTAATTTTTTTGATATTCTTGTAACCAATGGTAGTTGATGATAATGATTACGGATGAAAATTTATATTGTTCTACATAGACTAAGCATGTGATTTTCATTCGATTAGGTATTTTTCTAGACATGGTATGTTTTTAAAAGAATATCAAATATAATATTTTGATTTTATCATTATAAAGTGAAACCTAAATGGTGGGGATATATCTAATTGTAGGATCAAAGACAAAAAATCATTATTCATCTTTTGAAATCGAATTGTTGTTCCTTAATATTTTCAAAAACAACTTCTTCTAGTATAAAACCATTAAAAATTTGTTATTCATATATATTTTCATAAAATTAGAAAATATATGAATGAATAGTTATGGTGGACAGGTATGAAACATGTGATTATATACTATGTGATGAAATGTCTAACATGTCAGTATGTAAAGGTTGAACATAAATTATTGGCTGGTATGATGCAGTTTATGACTATAATTATGTAGAGTTATATAAGGCCCCATCCATAAAAATTAAATAATATTGAATTAAGTTAATAATTCACATCGAATATCTTTTTAAGTTTACATATTTAGATAAATAGTTTAAAACATATACATAGCAATTTGAATATTACACGTAGACACTTGTACTCTATATCCATTTTTTCATAAAATAAAAACTCTTAAATGAAAAGAAACATGTTTACTTATATGTTTTAATCCTGATGAATTTTTCTTGATCCCATACTTGACCCTATTTCACATTATTACATGTGATAAAAATTTAAAAAACATGGGTTGAGCATAACAAGCTTACTAAGGGATACACAAAATAAAAAAAATGTAAGTTTTTCAAAAAAAAATAAACCGTAGATACTTTATCATAAGTAATAATTTTCTTATTTATGAATTAGTAAATACTCTTCACTAAATAGAATCTCATTTCTTACCATTTTTTAACAAAAATATTACCATAAACCCCATACAAAGCACACATAACATATAAATGTAATTTGGGAAATAAACATACTTAAATGGAATAACCATATGGTCGACTACAACACATATCACTAAATGGAATAGCTATACATACCACTTCCATACCCAATTAATTGGAGGTTATAACATAACTACCCATATTGTTTTATCACAGCACCACCCATCATTTGGTTTATCACGTAACCACCCATCAAATGTCTAAGTACCATTATAAAATCATAACCCATAAAATATTTCAAATATAAAAATTTCACTAATAACATTTTATTTGAAATCACAATAAATAATTTCAAGATACTGAAATAATCAATCCATATCAAAACCCATTTTAAATACCAAAACACCCAAAAACATAAAAAGGGGTTTTTTTTTCATTTTTAAAAAACATTAAGGCTTATATAAGAATCCAAATAATGATTACGGTGGTAGAGAGGTCATCGTCGCTGCAAACATTAACAAAAATTTCTTCAGTCATTTAGTAAAATGATTCATAGAAAAATATTACCTTTGAATGAAATTAAAATTAAAAGGGGTTTATTATACTCCATATAAAATAAAGAGGTGTATATTATCAAAACATGCCTCAATGAAAGGAGATTGACACAAAGTCCATTACCTTGTGTCTGACTTGACTCGTTCGTTCTTTAAATTCTTGAATAATAAACCTAAGTTAATTTATTCTTTATTAAGAACATTTTTCATGTTTATTATTAATTTTATGCCACTTATTACCTTTCTATAACAATTATTTAATTATTTGAGTTTATATTTGACATTTTGTCGATATTTGGAGCTTGAGTATAAAATGAACTTATTATAGGTACAAATTTTCCATGTGGTCAAAATTCCATTATCTTTATACTGATATTTATGATTTACATATAATATATATCATGTTTTTCCATTATATATATAATTATAATATTCTATATCATTTGGATATTTGAAAATAAAATTCACCGTTCATGAAATGGGTAGGTCGTACGTACGCATGAACAATACTATCATTTCATTTTTTTCATTTTTAAAGGAATGAAAACCAAATGATACATATTTATATTATTATTCCAGTATAATATAACATTTTATATAAATTACATAAGTTCATTAACACCATTCTTTATACCTTCCATGTATGGTATGAACAAGTCGTATAACTTTGAGGGGGTGGTAGTCTGCACTTTCTTTAAAGAAATTATTGTATTTACCCATTATAGAAACCAATAAGGTATGACATAAATGAAAAATAAAGAATCATAGAGACAATATAAATATAATATATACAACATATTAATACTGATCCATGTTAATGTCTACCATAATAGGTGGTCAGAGATAATTGAACCATCATCATTTCGTGAGGCAGTAGTTTTCCGTCCACAGAAATAGTATGTTCATATCCATTAGATGGGGGTATGTGGAAGTGTAGATTGAATAATTCTAATAAAAAAACCTAATATATTGAAAATAAAAGTTTTTTTATGTAATAAAAAAATAATAAGATCATAGGGAGTGAATAAGTAAAATAAAATAAGATAACTTGATGGAATATGTTACCTTTATGTCGGGTAACTCCCTTTGGTTTGCACCATAAGGCTTTCTTGAAGTGCCTTCTGCCTAAGTTAAAGATTTTGGGTGGAATATAGGTATATTTGGAGCTTATTTGGGAAGATTTTTGATGATCCAAGTGGGCTTGAGGGGTGTGAGTAATGGTTTAGATGTGATGTCTTTTTATGGGGGGGGGTGGACTATTTTAGAATGTTTGAAAATATTGTTTTATTGTAAATTGAATTTAGATTTCAAAAGAACCTAAACTTATTTAGTTCTAAGATAAGGTTATTATTGTTCGAAATACTCTTAGAAAATTTATTCTTTACAAGTTTATGTCATAAAATTAACCTTATATTTTAGCATTAACCTTTAGTTAACTAATTTAACTTTTACCACGCCCACTCGTATATTCACACTAAATGTTTAATTTATTTACTATAAAATTAAAAGAGACCAAAAATGGATAATTAATGACATTTTTAACATTATATATGTCATTTTTACAAATAATATATTCTTAGGACTATTTTATCATTTAATAAAATAGTAATCATTTTAAAAACACATTTATGTAAATTTATAAACTATTCATATCAAGACTTTTAAAAAACCTATAAAAACATCATTATTTCAAAAAAATTACATTAATCTAAATATAACAAGTTATTATCATCCATAAAATTTTTTTATGGGATAAATGGTTTCAAAATAAATTAATTTTTAAATTTATAATCTCATTTTTTTGAAATATCCATTAATGAGGTAATCATTACATCATCATTGTGTCATAAATAAATTTATTTATTTGATGTCTAAAAAATATAAATAAAATACCAAGATGTAGGAAATATTGGGATATATATAATTACTTTATATAGTTGAAAATATCACTTATATAAACCATTATAAAAAATATTCTACTAAGAGATATATATTTATGTTACATTTTCCTTAACTTTAAATTAGTTTTTATAAAGTGTCATTTTCATTTACAAGTGGCTCCATGGGGTCCCAAAATATTCCCAAGGATGGAAATGGTCATACATGTATCATAAAATAGGATTATGATGGGTGTTAGGGTAATTTAATATTATTATAATACTATTTTTTACACTTATTTACTAGATTTACCCTTTAACCATGGAAAATAAAATATTTACTGAAGTTACAATTCAAAATGTCTAAAAATTGAATTTACCTATTTAAAATATTTTTAACTCCTGATTCCTAATATGGAATCCATTTTTCCAAATTGAAAACATAGAATTTTTAGAAATTAATTTCAAATTAATTCTCGTTGTCAAAACCAAAAAAACTTGTTTTTAAGAAATAATAAATATCAAAAGATTGGCATTTTTTATATCTAATTTCAAAGTGAAATTACTTCCAATGACCAAAATTGGATTAAATGTTAAAAAATATAATATAATTTTACATTAAAACCAATTTACAATATAATATATCCATATAAACAAATTTTTTTAAAAGGTGGTTTTCAATTAAAATGCAGTATTTTTAATTATTCATTAAAAAATAACATTATCAGAAAAATGACAAACATTCATCCAATGTAAATTTTGATGCCCCATTTCTAAATAAGATTTTTATTTTGTCCAATAAAACATATAAAAGTGTCAAAAACTAAATTTAAAAAGTGTTCTCCATTAAAAAGTCAATAAATCGACCTTTTAAAGAATATTAGAGTATTTATGCTTAAAATTGGACTCATTCACATTTTAAGCCTCAAAATGTTATTAGATAAAGCTAAAGACATTTGAAAAACATGTATAATTATATTTTAGTTAGTTATTTTCATTCCCTCCAACAAAATGGCTAGGCATTAACTACCATTTAAAATAATATTATATTATTATTTTTTAGTATGACTCAGCATTGTGTGCAATATAAGACTTCGGGGAAACCGATTGTTGCGTGTCAGGTACACCATCGAACATAGCTTCCCCATTAAATTGAAATTAATATTTAATTAAAAAATATTAATAAATATGAAAATATCATTTCCTTTATTTATCTTGGATGGTACAAGTTATGAAAAAATTTTGAGGGATTTTGTCATAAGATAATGAAAAATATCATTTAATCATAATGATAAATGTGTCGTAGTGAATCAACATACTAGTTCGGAAAAATTTATCCCTATCAAAGAACTCAACATGCTAGAGTACTTGGATATATTATATATCTAAGAAGTATTCAGGTTAAATGCAGTTCCATCTTTGATTGTATTTGATAGAGACGTTCATTTCACTTCATTCTGTTTGTGATTATTACAACAGGGACTTTGAATTCAATTGACTATGAGAACAACAAATCATTTATAGATAGAAGGGATGTTGTAACACAATATTTAAACATTGGGAGAAATTATTAGTGTGTGTTTCATGGACAATGGTGGTTTATGGGAGGATTATATTCCCTTGGATGAATTATTCTATAATAACAGTTATCTTGTGACAATATAGAGGCCACCATTTGAAGGTTTTTATAATCATCATTGTCTTTCACAACTTTTTTTTGTGGAAATATGAGAAAAATAATTTATTGGACCAATTATTCTCTATGAGACTATAGAGAGAATATAAATTATTTTAAAATGAATGGAAACCACAGAAAAGGATTGATTTCATATTTAGATAATCATCACCAAACATTATCTTCTGATGTGATGAATAAATTCCTATGGAATGTTTCACTAATAAATATTCACCAACATTTGTGGAAACAATGAATGTTAGTGTCAAGGTTTATTGAAACATTCAAGATAACATAAGAGGATAGTACTATAAAATTAAACTTATCATTAACTTTGAAATTTAGTGATATTCATAAGTACTTCTTCATTTCCCAAGTAAATAATTATCACCCCAATAAATTAAAAGTGATGAGTTGTGATGACATTACTCTTCAGAATCATTTTATTATTGTCCATGAACTAGTATTTGTTTCGAAAAAATAGTAAAAGTCCCTTTGAGGGAGATCTATTTCCTTATTATGAGTTTGATAGAAGCGTGGCCTAGATAGAGAGAAAACATGGGGATGGGAATAGGTTATTCTGGAGTGATGTCATACATTTTTTAAGGGAAAAAATGATATCTTGATTCATGAATATGGAAAATCCAATGTTAGGGAGAATGTAGAACCCCAGATTTTTGGTATGTTGTATCTTTATAAAAAAAAATTATTCTTAGTGTCGTGGGATAATTAATTTTTTTGTGTATGAGGATTGGAGTAATATTATAGATACTAGAAAACTTTATGGGTAATATTCACAGCATGAATGGTTTTTTGGACATAAACCGGTCAGGAAAGATGTCTTGGGATTCCTTGATTGTGTGAAAATATTAAACATGTGGATGGGGAAGTTTAGGATGTGAAACTATTTCATAATGTGAAATATTTTTTATGAAAAATAATCCATGTCAATGTGAATATCATCATATAGGTAATCTCTAGGAATTCATGATATTAATTCCTAATTCACATCCCAAATCCATTAGACATAGATATGTTTTTATAGAGTTTAATTATATTTTTCACATACAATATCCCGTTATATCCTGTTAAATTCCATGGAAAACCTACGTAATTTATGTTAATCTTAGATGTTTGAAATCATTCGGAATTGGGTCATTCAACATTATTTGATATAATTAATTATTCAAATATCACTCATCCTTCCTGTTGTAGATAACTTTTTTTACCTTAGGTGGAACCATATATTAGTGTGCAATATCATATCTATGGGAATGGTTCCATGTTAGTGATTTCTCAATGGAATTTGTAAATGAAACTAGAGGAAAATATTTGATCTATGAAATCACCTTAGATCATTAATACTATTTTATTTCATCGTTGGTGGCCTCTCTATCACTCTAGAATTCTAAAAATGGCATGAAATGATCTTTGATAAATTCGGATTATACTTTTTTGGAAATCACATAGATAAATAATGATTATGATTTGATATAAATCACATTGATTAATTATTCTTCTACATTTTTGGAAATATCTTGTGTAATTAAACTATAAACCCCTAGTTTTATGTAATATCAAAAGGATGGGTTGTGAATTATGTCATTTCATTTTAAATAAATATTTATTGGAAATGTGGAATTTAATTGTTTTTGTGTGTTCATGTTCTTATGGAATGGATAATGGGAGGAAGTAAAATTTTTATGTGATTATATGGATGATTTTTGGGTGGAATTACTGTTGTTAAATGGTTTAACTGTTTCTAGTATTTTTGAAAATAATACTCACCACATGTGATTATAGGGAGGTCCATAGTTGCATTCATTGTGTTTGTGTGTGTAATTAGTATAATTACTCCCCCCAAAAAAGAAATATTTCCAAATTTTTTATTTGATGTTTTTTTATAAAATTGGTTCATGGATTTGATATAAACTATTTATCTATTTATCTCTAGTTTTAATAATGTCATAATTCATTTTTTCCATGTATCATGTGATGGGATGTATTTTGAGAAATCCTATTGCATGATATAAACATCCCTTGCATGGTAAATCTTTTACATTCATTGATGTTATCTCCCAAGAAATAATTAATTGTAATTTTCTTTTAATTATCTAGTGTTATACCATAAAATCACACTTTTTTTTACTAAAGCTAGATCTAGGGAGTGTTATCATCTTGGTCTAGGATGGTTCCACTTTTGGGTCAATTTATATATATTTAGAGTACTATCCTTTCACCTTTAATTTTTATTATTTGTTTGAAAAATACTTTTCTGTATTGATGTTTCCTGGTATTGGTTAATTTTTCATTCTTCCTTTTTAGTAGGTCATGTGTTATTTAGGTAAAATCATCCCCCAACATTTTTCTTATCCCTAAGAATTTATTTCTTGTCTTTGGGGTCCTGAGGATGTCACCTATGGTTAGTGGAACTCTTCCACTTTACAATTAGATGAGGAGGGGATGAGGGTTAATTATATAATGTTTATAATTTAAGAGATTATAGAACCATGATCAATATACAATTACTTGAACAACCAAACGAAAATTCTTATGAAGAAAAAGAAATATTCAACACCCAATATTTAAAATTTTAATAATGGAATATTAATAAATTGGTTTTTAAAATGTTATAAGGGTATCATCTATGATATTATAATTATTTAAATTATTTTATTATAGATTTTCAATAAATATAAATTTAATATACTAGAATATGGATAAAATTGAATGAAATTTGAACTCAAAGAATTGGTTTTATGTTAAAATCTTACTGTTTATCAAGGTTATTTATGAATAAGATTACAATGATATGTTCATATGATCAACCTCTCAAGAAACTCATGAATATTCTTATCCTTTGGTTATTTATTGATAATATAATTTTTCATTTCTTTTTAGACTCATTATGTACTCAATTAATGGTACTAATATTTATAACAATAATAATCATTATTTCTCTCTTCGCTTGAAAATTATTTTTCCTCTCTATCTGTGTTTTCTAAGAAAAATTAATGGGTTTTTTTAATATTATAATACAAGTTATAAATACAATTTTTACATCTGAATGTTTTTAAAAAAAATTTAAAATTTAATCATATTAACTTCTTGAGAATGAGGTAATTTTGACTTTTTTGAATTTTGAAAAATGGATTTTTTTTCTTTTAAATTATATGCCTTGGGTGGAATATACCACTATATTTACCACTTACTGCATTAATAATTCCTTTTCATTTTTTTAATTCTCATTTTAATGAAAATTATTTATTTAATATTTTGTAAATTTTTATATTTTAAATAAGTTATTTGAAATTGAAAAGGGAGGTTTTCTCAAGAAATGTTCCAAGTTAACTTTTAAAGGTATTTTTTGTGTAAGTTGACTCCTTTTATGTATCCTAATCTTAATTGGGGATATTTTACAATTATAACATTTATATTGTTTCTATGGTTGTTTTTCAATTATGTTAATGATATGTTTAGGAAACCCATTCCTTTCCCATGGGTTATGATATGAAGAATTGATTAAATGTTTATGAAACTTATTTCTTTTCCAAGTGCATTATATATTTAAATGTTTATCAAATCCATTACATTTTTTTAGGGTTATGATATGATGCATGTTTTATGATCTTATAGAACACATCTGTATGATATTCAATATTTGATGTGTGGGAATATAATTATTTATCCCACCAATGCATTAGGTAATGATTGATATCTCTTGAGATATATAGGAATAGAATAGGGATTGAAGTTAGTCTAGTGGGGGACATTTTCCAATATAGTAGTATTGTGAGTGAAACATGAATACTACTATTGTTTGGGGAGTAAAATAAATCCACTACAAGAGTCTTGGTTATGAGATTTGATTACTAAGTAAATGATTTTCTATGCTTATGTGTATACTAAATACTAATGTTTTGTCCAATTTTGTAATATAATGGATAATTTTATTTTATTCCTTACTTATCTATGTATTATGAATTCATAATATTTATGAAATGTACCATATTTTTGATCTATGAATTAGTGGGAGTGATTTTAAAAGTTTAATATTATGGTTTCATACCCTTTATGGTCATGTTATGTATATGTAATCATCGATATATCCTTCATTTACCCTTACAAAGCATATGACCTCACAATTTCTAATGTTTACTTTCCCTAGGATATAAATAATGGTGTTGAATTTGATAGGTATATAAAGGGTTCTAGATATGAATAACATAGTGGGAGATGATGTAGTTTTCTTACTACCTATTTGTTTATGTATCTATGTTTCCAGAGAAATAAAAACTATATAATTATATCAAGGATCTTGATGATATATAATTAATAATCATCTAATAAAATGGAATATCTATGTATGAAAATAATGGGTCACTATAGTTGGTGTTATAGAAATGTTTTTTCCCTTTGATACCAGGATGATAAAACTTTTTTGATACCCCAAGTGAATAGTTTCTATGTAGGAAAATGTCCTTCATTTTTGTTAATAATAATGGATATCCTGGGATTACCTTAAGTTTTCATAGATTAAATAATTTGTTTTTATAGATTTAAACATCATATAAATGATTTTCATGATATTCTTTTCTCTTTTCATAATAATGTTTCTCACACTATACTTTAATTTTTAAATAATGTATATAACCAAATTTAATCATGTTAATACTGATTTTAATCACCAATTTAATTGTTATACTCCTAAAAATAAAAATTTTATTAGGTATGGAATAAAAAATAACATTAATATTCTTATAACAAACTCTCATGCTAAGAATCATGTTGAGAATATAAATAATAAAAGGGGGAACAATGTTCAGTTCATTCCTCGATGAGGAAACATCCACCAAAATTTATTTTGTCTAATGATCCATAAGTTATTTATCAATATATTAGTACCATTGGAAAAATATTTTTCCTTCTCCCGTTTTTATAATATGAAAATTTTATTGCAACTCTTTATCATTTTGAGATGTAATTTACCTAACTGAGTGCTCTATCAAGAGATCAATCTCGTTGGATTCATGACCTCAAGCCTTCCTCCATGTATACTGGAGATCTTATAGCCAACTGGGTCACTCATAAGTGGGAGAAAACAGTCAGGGATGAAAAAAACTGGAATAAATGTTTGGGTTTCTTTTATATTGATTTTCTATTTGGGAATAGTAGAAAGGAGTCCAAGATGTGTTGGGTCATAGTAATTAGCATGTGAATGGGAGTAGCTAGCCCATTTATAGTGGAAAATACATGTACCTAGGGATGAGATTTTTGTTCATGATTTTCTCTTATTATTGTTCATACTCTTTCAACTTTGGTTATTCACATGTTGTTTTATGTTATTATATCATGGAATATACCTTTGTGGCCTAGTATGGTGTGGGATTATTATAGATGCATCATGACAGGAACATGTGGATATATATTCACCAGAAATTTTTATGATAGAGACATATTTATTTCATGTGATATATTTTTCTATATGAACTATGAAATGATTCCACATTATATTCTTGAAAATGAAATAAATGAAAAAATTATTTTATTCAAATTCACATATTAAGACATGTTTTGAGAGACTATTATGTAGTGATTCTCTGTTGTTTTCACCTATTGATATAGACCTTGATGTTATCCACTGTTCTATAGAGTGTATTTTCTTTATATATGAAATGCCTCATATTCATCTTCAAATCGAGCATTTAGAGAGAAATAATTCACACACTCTTAACACATGTGAACTAGATAATATTATAGACCCTTAGAATTAGATGGATGTTTATATACATAAATTGTTCATTAAGGATCATTTGATCAATAGAAAGGGATAATTTTAACATTATTCCTTTAATTTATATGTTTAAAAGGGAGTTCTAGGTACATCATCTACCTATGTTCACTAGTGAGGGAGTCCCCCATGCATATGATTTTAGTATTGAGTCAATCAATACAAGTACCAAAAATATTGAGACACACGCACATATTTAGTTTATTATTGATTTTTAAATACTTTTATAGCATCTAGGTATTTGAGGAACACTTTAGAGAAGTATGGGTATTAAAATGGATTATCCTAAAAGTTCTTTGAGAGTATGACCGTGAAACACTTTTCTCTAGAAACATTAAGGGATGAGAAGGATCATGATTTCACACACCTAACACATTAGATCCTATCTTTGATGGAATATGTTGGAAATTTCACTAACTTGTAGAACTTTGAACCATCATTTTAAGATGATGAGATCACCAGGACAAGGAATTTTTATAATAGGAATCGATTTAAGATTAGGATACCACTAGTCAAGTTTAAGACCATCAGGTATACATAAGGTTATATTTAGGATCACATTTGGATTGTATTAGTTCATAAAGATGACATTCATTCTGAAAAATTACATGGAGGTATTCATTTTCTTGATTAATTGGTATTTTATCCTTTCTTGGATCGTTTTTTTCGTAGTTTCCATCAATGAAATCATATTTTACTCCTAGTTTGTAGATGATTATTCACAATTGTTGGCATCATCATCAGTACATTGAGTGATCATTGAATTTATACTAAAAAATTCCAATGTAGTTTCATGATTGATAGAGTCTACTTCTTGGTCCATTGAATTTATACTAAACAATTCCAATGCAGTTGTGTTATCTTAGTATCGACCCCATAATGTCTTGGAGATTCATAGCTTTCTTGGTTTGACATGTTATTAATAGTGCTTCAACCAGGAATTCACCCATCAGGAATCACCAATGTCTAGGATAATGAATAAAGGGGTGATTTTTTTTTCTCAGATTCATATGATAGTGTTTTTTAGGATATATAGATAAGGATGACCTCAGCACCAAACCCTACCTTACTAGTTCTAATAAAATAATACAATATAACAACCCAAAATTTTGTGATTTTTTTCAAATGAATTTGATGTTTTAAATATTTTTTGTTATGTGAAATATTTATTTTATCTTGTCTTTAACAAAACACATTGTTATTCTTGAGCTACTCACAACTTTGGGTTAGATTTTTTTACCCAAGAAACTATCTTTTAATAGAAGCATAATAAATTATTAATATTATTTAAATTTGACTATTATAACCTAGCCATTAAACCTAGTGGTATAAATAGAAATAAATAAATTTTAAATATTATTTTTAATATTTTCATATAAAGAAAAAAAATACATAGAAAAATAATAGATTTTTTAATTAAAGTCACTTTTGTCTTCAAAATACAATTTTCTCCAAAAATATTCTTTTTTATTTATTTTTGTGAATTTTTGAAAAATTAATTATTTCAAACATTTATACTATTAATTTTCATAAAACTAAAATTATATTTTATTTTAGTATTTCAAAATTATATTAGGGTGAATTATTGATATCATTATGAAATATTTATTATTTTGAATTGTAAAAGATTTAGAATTTTAATTAAAAACTACCTATAATCCTAAATTAATTAAAATGTTAAAATTATTTTTAAAATTATATTTAAATTATCTTTAGTTCAATTATACTTCAATTAATAAAATTTATGTTATTTTAATTTATTTCTTATTGATATTGGATATAAAAACATTATAAACATGGGATCATTTTCTCTTTAAATACCTACTTTCTCAATATAGCTATAGGATTAATATTAAATTAATTTTTTCCATTTCATTGAACTCAATGTGGAAAAATGGTTTCAATATATAGAATCAGAATAATATATATTTTCTAATATATTCAAACTAATTTTTTACCAAAATAAATAATGAATTCATTACAAATTATATACTGTTGTTATGGTAAAAATGGGTTTACCCCTATTAAATTAAAAATATAAGGGTTAAAATGACCTACCAATTTGTCCAACAATAATCAGATGTCCATATTTTGACCCTTATTACCTTAGGATATCTTTTTTATAAATTTATGGAAAATTTATCCACAAAATTTACCTTTATAATAAGTTATATATTAAGAATGACAAAAAATGAACCTTAAATACTTTTAATGTCTATAAAGAATTGGGATAGGGAAAAAAACAACATATCTTCAGTTATAAATATTATTTTTATGGATAATATATTTTTTAATCATGATAATTTATTTAAAAATTCTGGATGCTAAATTATTACTTTAAATGATTACAAAGTGCCAATGCATTAAATATTTAGTTAATAAATAAATAAATAAAGTGATACTAAAAATATATAAAGTGATGTTAATTAAATGAATTATTTTTTAAAATTGTTTTTTAGATGCATATATCATGTCAAAAATGTTTAGAAATAATAGATTCAAATTAAATAATTGTGTTATTATTTTTTAAAATCAATTTAAATGAATAACTTGAAAATTGGCATTTTTGTTATTTTATGATATATTAAATTTTATTAAATGATTTTAAAATACTAAAAATCCTATATTCTACCAAGTGATTTCTAAATGAAAATAAATATCAACTATTTTCCATTGATGAAATAAATTTTCTTTTATAATGACTATATTGACTACTAAAAAGTAAAATATTATTGTAATGACCGGCCAAATTCTCATTGGCTTGAGAGTACAACAAGTCATTACTTGGCCTTAAGAGACATCCCCAAGATGCCAAAGGCTGATAATAATTGCTGAAGTGTTTCAAATACAAGTTGGTGGATGATTTACCCTTCAAGAAATAACCCATCAACCTACCAAGCATAACCAAACATTCACTATATGATGCATGAACAAATGAATGAAAACTACACGACTTCATTCATGTCAAACCACATCAAGTACACAATAGTGGAAAACCAAACCAAGCATCAAAGTACACAGCGGATGAACAACTCAAGACTCTCAAAAGACACCACGACTCCATGCTCTATAAGCTCCAAACTCCACAACATCTCCTAAGCATCACCATGAGCCACTAGTAATAATATTCTTTACCTTTATCTGTATCCTGGAACAAAACATCTGCAAAAGCACTAATGTTCCAACACAGGGATGAGTATAAAACATAGTAGGTTTCCACAAATGACATCCCTACTCACACCACTATGATAGAAGAGTTAGTAACATTTATATAAAAACAATTTATATAAAACAATTTCTCAAAAGCAGTTTATAACTAAATATAAATATTTTTCCAAAAATAGCCATAACCAAAAGCATTACAAGAGAATTTCAAACCAATTTTCTAGTAAGTTATTTTCCAAATAAAATAACCAAATAAGATTTAGAACCATTTCAAAAAAATTACTTTTTGGAATACCCAACCATTCCCCAAACCCATGAAACCAACCATACATGCTACCTAGAAGAGGGGAGAAGCCCTAACCCTTATCCATTCCAACCATAATGTGGGAGACTTATTACCCTTATCTAACCCAAATGCATATGAATTCTTGACAAGGGAGAGCCCTAACCCTTATCCATCCCAACACTGATGGGGGAGACCCCTAACCCATATCCATCCCGAATATAATATGAATGTTTGAAAGGGGAGAGACCTAACCCTTATTCATCCAAACACTGATGGGGGAGACCCCTAACCTTTATCCATCCTCAATACCCTTCAACACACACAACCATCATGTCAACTACCAAGTATGTTCAACCAATTCAAACCATTTCAATAAAACTACTTTTTTATTGAAACCAAATTCCATCAAAGTCATTTCAATCTCAAACCATTTCAATAAAATTATATTTTTTTTGAAAACCCATTTTTCATCAAACCATTTATGATTTTAGTAAATCCATAATATAAAATCAACATTTTAAATTCAAGAAGCCAAATCACTTTGCACAACAATTAACCATGATTTCACAATTTCATCAAAACAATAAATCATAAATAAAGAAGATTTGTTCCATGATTTTCACAATAAAATTCATTCAAACAAACCAATTTTAAACTAATCCAATAAATTCTAACAAGATGAGTCGAGAGTGAAGCCACCTACCTCAATGGTTTTGATGAAAACCCTAACAAACGGAGAACGTGCAAGAAAACTGAGTTTCTTATTAAAAAACCCACCTTAGATCTCTTCTCCTAGAAATATCAAGACCCAATATCATCATATTTTTCATCCACGTACCTAGATATACCCATAACAGGCGTAGATCTAAGAAACCGAGAGAAAGAGAGAAGTATATCTAAGTAGATCCAAGAAACCGATCAAGAACGATGAAGAATGATCACATACCTCAATAATCTGGCTTCGATTCGCTAATAGAATCCTTGAGATCACCTCTGGAATGATGGGAGAACCTTCTCTTACCTTAGGAGAAGCGAAATCCTGAGTTAGAGCTACATCGGAGGGAAAACGAGCAACTTAGAGGAAAAAACGTGTGAGATCAACCTTTATAGGATCTCGTTTAAGTGGAAGCATGGTTTGCTCGCACGGTTAGACAAACCATGCACTAACCATGTGTTAGCCACTACCTCGACAGACACTCCACGCATGGTTTGGCTGCATGGTTAGGCAAATTGTGTGACGTTTGTGCGAAAGCTACTGTCTCAAGGGCCAAATACGCATGGTTTGGCCGCACGGTTTAGACAACTTGTGTGCTGCCCGTGCGAATTCCCCTTTGCCTAAAAACATCATTTAAAGTTCTCTTGACTATCCCATTAGTCACCCATAACTTTAAAACCACTAAAATCATCAAGAAAGTGTTACATACTAGAAACTGGGGGTACTACATTTTCCCCACCATTGGTCTTTCCGTCCCAGGAAAGTATAAAACCTTCACCCAACTAAAAGAGTTCTGGCCACTTCTCTTTCATTTCCTTCTCACGTTCCCAAGTCTCTTCCTAAATCTGACCATGCTACCATAAAACCCACACTAGACCAATAATTTTTTCCCGTAAGACGTTCTCTTGCCTATCCACAATTCGTACTTGGATATTTATCAATGAAGCATCCGGCTCTAGGTCAACGTGATCCCATCTGATCACATGGTAAGGATCAGGCTGACACTTTTTCAACTAAGATACATGGAAGACAATATGCACCAAACTGAACCGTGGTGGTAATTCCAATTGATATCCCACCTCTCCAACCCATTCCAGTATCTCAAAAGGGCCAATTTATCTAGGAGATAACTTTCCCTGCTTCCCGAAATGATGTTGTCCATGCCTTGTAGAGATCCTCAAGAAGACATGATCACCCACAACGAATGACAAAGGTCCTCGACAGTGATCTGCATAAGATTTCTGAAAACTTTGAGTCATCTCCATCATCTTTCTAATCAATTGGATCTTCTCTTTTATTTATTGGACAAGGCTTGGTCTGACTAGTGATGTTTCACAAGTTTCTACCCAGTATAGTGGAGAACGACAAGGACACCCATAAAATGCTTTAAATGGAGCCATGCGTATCGAGGCTTGATAGATTTTATTGTATGAGAACTCCACTATGGGTATATGTTCCTCCCATGAGCCACCAAAATCCATTACACAGGCCTACAACATATCTTCCAAAGTTTGTATTGTCCACTCAGATTGCCCATCCGTCTGAGGATGATACGCCGTGCTTATAGTCAATTTAGTTCCAAGGGTTTTTTGTAATGATTTCGAGAAATGATATGTGAACCTCGGATCTCTATCTAAGACTATAGACACGGGTACACCATGCCTCTTCACCACCTCTCGGATATAGATTTTTTAAATATCTTCCACCATATGAGTTTCACGAATAGGGGTGAAATGAGCCGACTTGGTTAGATAATCCAGTATCACACAAATGGAATCTTGTTTCGGAACTGTTATTGGAAGACCTGTAACAAAATCCATTTCTAACTGATCCCATTTCCACACTAGTATGGGCAAAGATTGTAACATACCATCTGGTCTCTAATACTCTGCTTTAACCTGCTGATAAGTTAAGCACTGTGAGGCAAACTCGACCACCTTACTTTTCATGCTGCTCTACCAAAACTGCACCTTTAGTGCCTTATACATCTTCTGTGTATCAGGGTGTACAGCCCATCTTGAATGGTGGTAAGCATGAAGGAGTTGTTCCTAAAAAACCATAGGTACAACCATTCGATATCTGAAACACAAAACTGAACCCCCATCATGTTTCCAGCCATCAATGGTCTCCCCACCATTGAGTTTTGAACTTACAACTAGACATTCTTCATTAGCTGTTTGTACTTATTTAATCATCTTTACTAAATCAGGAACATGTGTAGCTTAAAATAAAACAACAAAATCACCTCAGTCTTCACATTCCACATGCATTTAGGCTAAGAACGACATCAACTACCATTCATCGGAAGCTTCTTTTTCCAAAGGAGCATATAAATTTCTACTCAATGCATCAGCCACTGAATTTTCTTTCCCGGGTGTGTACATCAAGTCAAAGTCAAACATTTAGAGATACTCCATCCACCTCTTTTGCCTCAGATTCAAATATTGCTGTGAGAAAATGTTTTTCAAGCTTTTGTGATCCGTAAACATAGTAAATTTCTCACCAATGAGATAATGTCTTCATGTTTTCAAAGCACGGACGACTGCAGCTAACTCCAAATAATGTGTTGGATAATTCTTCTAATGCACCCTCAACTGCCTTGATCCATAAGTAATCGCATGACCTATTTTCATGAGAACGCAACCCAACCCTGATCCTGATGAATCACAATACACCACATACCCCTGTCAAGATTCTGGAAAAATCAAGATAGGTGCTAATGTAAGCCAAAATTTCAGTTTCTAAATGTATTTTTAACATTCTTCCATCCATAGTAAAGTATCAATCTTTTTAGTTATAGCTATAATTGGTGAAGATAGTCGTGAGAAATCATGCACAAGGCATCGGTAGTAACCACCTAGAATAAGAAAACTTTGTATCTCGAACACATTCTTTGGTGGTTGCCATGAGATGATGGCTTCTATCATTTCAGGATCAATAGAAATTCCCTTCTTAGAAATGACATGGCCAAGGAAATTAAATTCTTGTATCAAAAAATCACACTTTAATAATTTTTCATACAAACGATGATCTCTCAATATTTGTAACATAGTTTCCAGGTGCACCTCATGATCAACCCTTGTCTTTGAATACACTAAGATATCGTCAACAAATACCACAAAAAAATAATTTAGATATCATTGAAATATCTGATTCATCAAAGCCATGAAGACAGTTGGTGCATTTGTTGGAACGAAAGGCATGACTACATATTTTTTGTGGCCATATCTGCTTCTGAAAGCTGACTTTTGAATATCCTCCTTCCGAACACACAATTGGTGATATCCTGATCGAAAGTAAATCTTGGATAACCACTGAGCTCCCCTTAATTGATAGAATATATCATCAATGCATGGAAGTGGATATTTATTCTTTATCATAACTTGGTTAAGCTTATGATAATCAACACATAGCCGAAGAGTTCCATCTGCATTCTTCACAAACAACACCACTGTTTCCCATGGAGAAGTAATTGGTCGAATGAAACCCTTGCTTTCTAGCTCCTCTAACTGGACTTTCAATTCTTGTAACTCTATTGGTGTCATCCTATAAGACGGAAGGGAAATAGGAATGGTCCCCAGAAGAAGATCAATCGTAAACTCCACTTATCTTTGAGGTGGTAACCCAGAGAAGTTCTCGGGAAAGACATCTATAAATTGATCCACAATAGCTAGAAAACTATTTTCCTCAATCTCTTCCATTGATTCCAAAGTCAATGCTGCCAATTGGTAAGAGATCATTCCCACCATTAGTGCCAACAAGCTCTTTGCACCTTTCTTTTTAGTCCTCTCTCCGCTAAAGAGATGCTCGATACCGTCCTTAGTTGTGAAACTAACTGTTCTCCTGTAATAGTAGATGTGAGCCTTAAATATTGTCAACCAATCCATACCCAGGATTACATCATAGACATCCATGTCCAACATCAAGAAGTCCCATTTTAACTCACCTCCATCAATAGTTATAGCACATGATCTACAAACAAAGGCTTGATGTTCTCTTTCACCAAGAGGAGTTTTCAGGTTCAAAATAGAAGGCATCATTTCCAGTTTTAAACATAGCAAGTCAATACCATGAGAAGCAATAAAGGAATGTGATGAACCAGTATCGAAGAGCACTTGCACAAGGGTAGAATTAAAAAGAATCATACCTCTCACCGTAGATGGTCCAGCCTGATCATCGACCATCATCTTCTCAGCTCCATACAATTTCTTCGTTGCTGCACTTTTCTCCTTATTACCTTTCTGATATTTCCCTAGATGTGGAGTCATGGTATTTCAAGAATCACCATGGCTAGCTCTATTATGTGGATGAGACTGATTCTGCTATCTACGTCTTGTCGAAGCATATGAAGCTTGCGACGCCCGAGGAGTTTCATGCGCACCTGACCTCGGTGCATTCCTAAAATAGCACTGTAAATGCCCCATGTTCTTGAAATTGTGACTTACTCTATGTTTCACTATACAATCTCACCTTTTTTGGTTAAGAGAACCACATTGAAAAAAACCTGCATTACTCTTGGGTCGTGGAGGAAGGTTCACTGATCCCGTTGTCTGATACTGATTTCCACTTGCATCATGGAAATAGGTGTCCCTTTTTCTCTTGTTCCCAGAGGTTGATTTCCCACAATTTCCTGTAGGTATCATCATACCTCCTTTTTCGATCCCAAGATATCTTGTTTAGTAACAGTCGCTCTGTTCACTATCTCTGTATAATCCGTAATATAGATCACCACAATCTTTGATCGAATTTCTTGCCTTAGCCCTGATTCAAAGATGTATGCCTTCAAAGACACACTTACTGAAACCTCTGGGAAAAAATGGAGTAAGTTCATGAAATTAGTCGCATACTCTATGAAAGAGAGGCTCTCATGCTTCAAGGTAAATAAGTTCGTTGTTTTCTGGATCTTGAATGTGTGAGGGTAGAATTGTTTGTTGAACAATTCTTCAAAATCCTCCCATATAAGGCCTTCATCCAATTTAGCATGCACCGCTAAATCCCACCATTGACGTGAAAAATAGTCCATCATATATGTCGCTAACATGACATTGAGCACTGATGGTGTACCGATGAAATCAAATATTCGATTCATCCTACTTAGCCACATCTCCGCCTTCTCGGGTTCAACATCACCTCAAAAGTTTGGTGGATTTTGCCTCATGAAATGGATGGTATGATCCGCATGCCTTGGTTCATTCCTCTGGTTCCCCACATCCACAACATGAAAAGCCTGGAAAATACTCTGAACCAGCTCTTGGTTCACCTGTGGTTTAGGTGCAACCACATTCTCCGTAGCTTCTTCGGGTTTGTTTCGACAACGCCTACCGAGTGCCATTTCTGAACCAACAACATCCTCCGTCAATCTCACTCTCTAGAAACTGATGTCTTAGAATTTCAAATTCTATCACATCAACTATCACAACATTGTTTTCAAAATGATTTTATTCCCATTTTTAAACATTTTTGAAAACATTCCTCATACCTTTTGAAAATTAACCATTTTCAAAATACACCTAATATCCTGTTTTCAAAATATTTCATTGAAAATGATTTATGCATTTTTTTAGAAATTCGCACCTTGCACAAAATCACAGATCATTCCTCACAACAACAGAAAACCAAACCAAGCATCAAAGTACACAGCAGATGAAAAAATAAAGACTCTAAAAAGGCACCATGACTTCGTGCTCCACAATCTCCAAACTCCACAAAATCTCCCAAGCATCACCACGAGCCACTAGCAATAAGATGATTTACCTTTACCTGTATCCCAGAACACGACATCTGTAAAAGTATCAAAGTTCCAATGCAAGGGTGAGTATAAAACTCAGCAGGTGTCCCCCAATGACTTCCCTACTCACACTACTAGGATAGAAGAGTTAGCAACATTTATATAAAAACAATTTATATAAACAAATTTCTCAAAATCCGTTTATAAGAAAATATAAAAAAATTTCCAAAACCATTCATAACCAAAGTCATTCCAAGAGAAATTTAAACCAATTTTCTATGAAGTTATTTTCTAGAAAAATAACCAAAAAATCATTAGAACCATTTCACAAACAATCCTTTTTGGCATACCCAACCATTCTAAAAACCCATGAAACAAACCATGCATGCTACCTGGAAGAGGAAAGAAGCCCTGACCCTTACCCATCCCAACCATGATGGGGGAGACTTCTTACCCTTATCAAACCAAAATGCACATGAATGCTTGACGAGGGAGATACCTAACCCTTATACATCCCAACACTGGTGGGGGAGACCCCTAACCCTTATCTGCCCCAAATGCAATATGAATAATTGATGGGGGAGATCCCTAACCCTTATCCATACGAACACTAATGGGGGAGACCCCTAACCCTTATCTATCCCTAATACCCTTCAACACACACAATCATCATGTCAACTACCAAGTGTGTTCAACCAATTCAAACCATTTCAATAAAACTGCCTTTTTATTGAAAACCAATTCCATAAAAGTCATTTCAATCTCAAAACATTTCAATAAAATGCCCTTTCTATTGAAAACTCACTTTTCATCAAACCATTTACGATTTCATCAAATCCATAATTTAAAATCAACATTTTAAATTCAAGAAGCCAAATCACTTTGAACCACAATTCACCAAGATTTCACAATTTCATCAAAACCATAAATAATCACTAAAGAAGATTTCTTCCATGATTTTCACAATCAAATCCATTCAAACAAACCAATTTGAGACTAAGGCAATAAATTCTAACAAGAGGTGTTGAGAGTGAAGCCACCTACCTCAAAGGTTTTGATGAAGACTCTAACAAACAGAGAACGCACAAGAAAACTGCGTTGCTTCTTCAAAAACTCACCTTAGATCTATTCTCCTAGCAAGATCATGACCAAATATCATCATATTTATCATCCACATACCTATATCTACCCATAACGGGTGTAGATATAAGAAACTAAGAGAAGAGGAGATGTAGATCTAAGTAGATCTAAGAAACTGATCAAGAACGATGAAGAACGATCACATACCTCAAGAATTCGGCTTCGATTTGCCAAGAGAAGCCTTAGAATCACCTCCAAAATGATTGGACAACCTTCTATGATATTAGGAGAAGATAAATCCTGACTTAGGGTTGCTTAGGGGGAAAAAATGGCAACTTAGATGCAAAACCCCGTGAGATCCAGCTTTATAGGATCTCGTTTAAGTGGTCGCATGATTTTCTCGCACGGTTAGACAAAACATGTGCTAACTGTGCATTATCCACTTCCTCGACCGACACTCCACACATGGTTTTTCCGCATGGTTAGACAAACTGTGCACCTCCCGTGCAGAAGCTACTGCCTCAAGGGCCAACTACGCACGGTTTGCCTGTACAGTATAGCCAACATGTGCGCTGCACGTGCGACTTCCCCTTTGCCTCAAAACATCATTTAAAGTTATCCTAACTCTCCCATTCATCACCCTTTACTTTAAAACCACTAAAATCATCAAGAAAGGGTTACATACTAGAAACCAGGGGTACTACAATTATTAGCATTATTAAGGTTACAACAATGTTTTTTCACGTTAAATGTGATTGTATTTAACAAAATATTCAAAATGCATAGGAATTTTATTTGATAAATTGGATTTAAATTTTATAATCCCTAGTTTCAAATTATATAATAAGGCTCTCTTTTATTTAGTATTAAAGGTTAAATTACCTAGGGTAAAAAGACTGGTTACCATACAAAAAACCCAAAATTGTAAAAATAAGGAAATCATGATATTAAAGAAAAAATTCCTAAAAATGTGTTATATTATGTAGTGGAGGTGTGTCTAGAACATATGATCCCTTTACACTATTAATAATCAATTTTGGATAATTTTTTGGTAGATTGAACTCCCAATAGTGAATAAAGTTCTGTATTTACAAAATTCCACTCCACCTCAATTATAAAAGGGAACCCACTCCTCCCACTTCTTCACACCTAACAAGACATTTAGATCAACAAAACCCCAAATAAATCACTTACCAACTTCCATAAACTCATCATAAAATCCTTAATTTTTTTATAAAGAAAACCTAAGAAATATTTTGTGTAAACCTAAAAATGATTCCCAAAAAAAAGGCAACATTCATCAATAAATGTTTTTGTTGTGTTACTTCCACCACAAATTTCAATTCGGTTTATAACATGATTATACAATATAATCAATGTTTTAAATAAAATGATTTGTTTTTATCCTTATATAATTACCTAAAACCATATCAACATCCATCAAATGGGTTACGAAATCAAAATTTTTGTGTATGGCGGAGTACCGCCTTGCGAACCGATGAAGTTCATTTTTCCATTACCATGTATCATGGATGGAAATAATGACAGATTTATTGTTTATATACATAATATATATAATATTTTATTATTGTTAATTAATTTTTCTATCACACATACCTTCATTATTTATATTTTTTGAGAACATGATAACATCTCTCATGTGTACAGCACACTACCACCTCGTGAAGTGATGTGATTTGTTCATGCATTACATAAAATGTATTAAGGATGGGTCTAATGATAATGTGTGACATAAAATAAATAAATATTATATTTTAATGATAATATATTTATTCAATTATATTTATTTCAACCCAAAAATAAAATGAAAAACATTGTTCATCCATACGTATGGCCCACCGTCTTCATTAATAGTACATTTCATTTCCTATCACTATATTTTATGGATTAATATAAATAAATATATATATATATTATTTTTATAATTATAGATATGATGGAACTAGTACCAAATTAATAGGACCAAGAATATAAAAATCAAATCACATACGAAACACAATGTGATTATTACCTAACATAAAACATTAACATCGAATTATTAATAAACATGTAATGAAACTTTATACTCAAATAAAATATGGTATAATATAAATTATTATAGTCCTTTAGTTGATTTATAATATAATTATAATTTATTATAATTTATTTCTCAATGAGTATAAAGGAATTGAATACTTAGAGTAAGTGATTTTCGTCTCAGGTTTTACTTTAGTGAGACACATGTCATATTCCCCACCAAATTATTTTTTGTGGTGTATATACATCCCATGAATGTATATTAATACTATTCTCCTGAAAATATTTGTTTCTACATATCCATTTAATTATCTTATTTTTTTGCGGTTTACAGTTATAAATTTAACAAATCGATATGTAGATTTTATCTCGGTTTTCCATCTATGAGATGTAGGTTGTGGTTTGCACCTATATTCTATGATGAGGTGTGTATACAACCCCTTTGACATGAAAAATAATAAATTTATTCAACCTCGTGATATTTTATTCTTCATTTTATTTTATTCCTTCATGGGTCTTGTGAATCAATTTCCCCAATGTGGTAATGATTTTATCTTACAATCTCATCATTTATTAGGATTACTTATGATTAAGTATCCACCAATGAAATATCATTATCTACCTCTCAAAAATTCTTATGATTCTTCTTCTCCTCTAGTTATCCATGATTTTTGCATATAATGGTACCATTTTTTAACTCATTAAATTATGATTATTAAGAAAAACATTTCTTTGAAAATCATTTTATATTTCCCTAATCTATTAGAAATATGTTTTCATTAAAAACAATGTTTTCTAAAAATATATTCAAAACTCTTTTATTACACTAATTATTTTTAAAAGTCATTTTAATAAAACTTTTATTTTTTAAAAATAATCATGTTGTTTTATAAATAATAACCGTTTAGATTTTATTAAAAATGTGAAAGTAATCTTCATTTTTACATGTACTACATGAATTAAATTTTCAAACCTCTTAATCCAAAATTTCATTGATGCCTCCTTTATAACTTTTGAAGATTATTTTCAAAGAAAAATGATTTCAATTTGTATTATGTTTTTTAAAAAAAAAATTGGAAAGGATAATTTTCTCAAGAAATGTTTTAAATGATTTTTAAAACGTTCCTTTATAACTTTCAAAGTTATTTTTAATAAAAATTCTTTTCATAATGATTTATTTTAAAAAAAATGATTTTCAATGAAAATATACTTTCCACAAAGAAAAATCCTGGTTAGTATTTCAAAATTATTTTCCATACAAGATCATATTATTTGAGCTTACTTACTCTTTACTAGGGAAGTGATCCAAGGATCACATTCCTATTCTTTCTCTAAATAGTTTATAGTTATGATGGAATGTTGTTTATAAAACCCATTTCTCATCCACATGTTATACCATGATAAAATTATTATGAAACCCACTTATTTTTCAATGGTTTTTAATTTGGGGAAATGATAAAATTATTATAAAACTAATTTATATTCCAAATGTTATGTTATGATGAAGTGTTTATGAATCCTATTTCATGTCATGGGTTCTGATATGAAAAATATTTTATGATTGTTGGAAACACATAAGTATATTTTTCATTATATAAATGTGGTTAAATTATAACTATGTAGGATGGTTATGTTATAAACAGTGATTTATGGGACTAATAACACCCACAAATTCATTGGGTAAAGATTTTTACCTTATGAATTAGACATGAATAGAAAATATAGTGAACCTAATTAATTATGGACTTTGTCTACTATGACGATCTTAAGTGTAAACCTTTAATACTATAATTTTATTCATGGACTATTATTTAATATCTATAATGTTATGATTAAACCTAATTACATGCTCACAATTTTACTTGTGAACCTAAACAATGTTAGGTTCGGACCTACCTTTCATGTTTATAATGTTATGAATGGATCTAGTTTCATGTCCATAAATTTATATAAGGGCCTAATTTCATGTCATTAAGTTAACGTGTCAACCTATTTCTATATATACATGCTCAAAATGTTATAATATGATGTGTATTCCCAAAAAATATGTTTTATGCCAATTTTATTCTCTAATGACTCTATGTCATCGATTTCATTATGATTCATGTTTTATATACAGCCTATTTGTATGCCATGAATCGTGTTTATAATATATGATGTGTTGGTTATGATATTTTCAAATTATTTTCATTATTAGATACCTTAATTATTATCTTATTCTTTCATATGATCTTAGATTTATATATATGTTTTTTCCCTTACCAAGCACCTGAGCTCACCCTTTCTTATGTCTCCTTTACCCAGGTTATTAAAAGTGGTTTTATGTATGCTATGTCTATGAACAGTAATAAATGGGTATGTATTTGTGCGAAGAATTAAAAATCATTCAAATAGTTGTAATATCATGTTCTTAGTTTCCAATGACATGAACATAATAAGTTTCTTAGGAATTTGTTTTTAAAATGTAATGAATATTCATCCAAAAAGATGTAATATCTATGAATGAGAATACTATGTCTCTAAAGTTTTTATCAAAGGAATGGTTTAGTTATCCATTGGAAGCTGGGATTAGAAAAAATTACTGATATCCCTAAGGTATATTTATAAGGATGTGTTAAGGGATTTCTATAAATATATGTAAAAGAATGGGACAAAAAATAATGAAATGTCCTATAATTTTGGTAATGGATAGAGAGAGTGGTTCCAATGAAATTACATCATTTTTCTAAATAATATAAGTGGATGCTACACTGAATAAAATTTACCATGGGGAGACAACCTAGAAAACAATGTATTAATCTAGAACTGACTGGAAACTAGTGCATGAAAATAATCATTTTTGTACACCTAGTTTCACAATCCCAGGGAATTTTATTTGGAAATTCAAGTACAATTTATGAAGCACAATGAAGGATTTAAATATAATATCACTATAAATTATCTAAGTTAAAAAATATTTCAAACATTATAAAAGGTTTCACTATTTATACATCACTTAACTTAATTTTTTAGGATTATGTGGTTCCCCACTATGATTATTATTTTTTAAACTATTTTTTTTAAGTTTAGTCAATGTAAGGAAGTATAAGTAATCATGTTAACATTGAATCTGATAGGAAATTCAGTGGCTATGAGAAACCAAATTTTATGATTACTAGAGGGAAATATATTGTGATTATTCCAAATCAGTTATCATGATATATGTCTAACAACATGAACTTAATTTAGATTCATTACACATTGAATATGAGGAATATAAATTTTATGATTATTCATGTGGTAATGAACATAGAAGAAAGAATATTCAACTTCCTACATGTCAATAGTGTGGGAATAAAATCAATAATTAATACCTAATTAGGAGGGGAATATATTATCTGTGTATACAAAATGTCATATACTAAATAATTGTTAATGATTTCAATGTATTGTCTATGGAGAACATGATAATTACCCAACTTAATAGCCTACCTCAAGAATTAACTTATAGACTGTGGGAGGAACTATTCCACACCAATTATTGAAGTGTAATGAATGAATTATTTATGTCTTTGGATTCAGTTGTTACAAATTGTAAAAATTTTATGGTTTTTTTAATATATGTTTTTTTGTTAAGGATTTCAAAGAATATGTTGAATGATGTTGATGGACTAGAAATTTTATCTAATAATAGGGTGATATTAATAAAAAATGCATGATTAAAGGAAATATAACCCTTAACATATTGATAAAGTTGATATAATAATGATATTATAATGATATGAATTAATTGGATAATGTAAATTGGATAGTATTGATGACCTCTGAATTGATAAAGGATTTATTAAAAAATTGTTTTATGTTATCATTGATGATGTTTACAATTTGTTTTTTTATTTATGGAATATATATAACAATCTATGTTTTATTTAATAAATTAGAATGAATGTATGTTTTTAATAAGGTTTTATTGAAATTCAGTTTATTAACATGTTTCATGAGGATACATGATGAAGGTATTACCATATTTTGTATGTGATAATCAAAATATACCTTATGATGTATGGTGGAATAATGTTAAGTTTATTTTTATATATTTAATAACCTTGTTTATGAATATTTATGTTGTAAGGGTTACAGGGTTAACCATTAATCGAATGGTTTAAGTTAAACAAGGGATGCAGTTATAGATATTAACGCATTATTTCATCATATAAATATTTATCCATATCTAATAACATGTAAGAAACCTTTTTTAATGATGATAACTAAATATAGATGGAATGACTTATCATTTTATCTATATATCTTATGATCTGTTAGTGCTTCAGGTATAAACAATTCACCTTCATTTATTGGAGTAATTGATAATGTGTAAATTGATTAAGTCTTTTCCAAAGGGTGAGATTGCTCATATTAAATGGAATTAAATCAAGTATATATATATTCTTTTTAAAATTATTCAACTTTATGAAAGGGATCTTGAAATTAAATTTTCTCTTATAATCATTATTTTTGATGATGTCAATGGTCATTTCAATCCTATATGGGTTGAGGTTTTCTAGTCCTTAATATTCAATTGATAAAACACTCTCTTTTGATCTATGCTCTTTATCACTGACTATAATTATTTATTCCTTTCTTCCAGGTCCAAATTTTCACTTCTGACATATGTTATCCTACATGGAAACCTAGTTATGATTTATTTTTGGTCCATTGTTATGGTTTCAATATTCAATTTTTAAAGGAATTTTTATTATTAAATTGTATTATATAGGTTTATATGAAGTAATTTTTTAAATATTAAACCATTATTGACTGAGATGATCTTCAAGGATGAAATTCATTTTAAGGGGGGTAGAATATAACACCCTAAATTTTTTTGATTTTTTTCAAATGAATTTAATTTTTTTTATTAAAAAATATATGTATTATCTTGATTCACATGAAATACCATGTTATTCTTGCTATACACAGAACATATGGATACCTTTCATTACACACGATGCTGAGTTTTAACAAAACAACAATATATTATTATTATTATTATTTAAAAAACCCATTACGAATTAACCGTAAAACCTAGATGTATAAATAGTAATAAATTGCTTTTTAAAAATATGTATAATGGTCTTGAATATGAAAAACAAAATGATACAAAAATAAATAGTCTTTTCAATAAATTATTTTTATGTTCTGAAAATATTCTTTCCTCAAAATCTGTTCTTTTTATTTATTTTTTTGAATAGTAATAAAGTTAATTTTTCTCATACTTTTAGAAAATTAGTTTCGTAAAATGAACTTAATTTTATAATTCATAATATCAAAATTTTCTTAGGGATATATTATGGTATTTTTAATAATAGCTTAAATTTTTGATTAATAGGTAAAAATATTGAATTTTTAATTGAAAACAATCTTTTCACCTAAATTATTTACAATGTTATATTTTATTTTAAATTTTTTAAATGTATAAATGGTAAAATTATAAAAATATTTATCCTACTTAATCCATTTTAATTAATTTCATATTTAAATTAGATATAAAGATTTTGTAATCTTTTGACTATTTTTCTTTAAAAATTGGCTTTCCCACCACATCTAATGGATTAATATTAAATTAGCTGTTTCCACTTCTTTGAGTGGAATTTTGAAAAGGGGATTGCATATTTGGAATCTTCATAATTTATATTATATACTATTTTTATAATAATTTATTACCAAAATTAGTATTGAATGCCGTAAAAATTAATTGTTATGGTTAATTGAAAAAATGGACTTACCGGGGATAAAATTATGAATATAATGGTTAAAATAAACAACAAATTTTTAAAACACTCAATGGATGACCATATTTCGACCTTTATGAACATATTATCTATTTTTATGATCTTTTGGGATACTTTTACATGAGATCATCCCTTACTATAATCCATGTAATGAAAAGGGAAAAAACTGAACCTTCCTTTATTTTGATATATATAAATATTTATGATGGATAATAGACAAAATATATTCATTTATAAACACTAGTTTTAAATATAAATGATTTTTATCATAATAATTAATTTTATATTTTTTTTACATGAAATAATTACTTTAATTGCTTATGAAATTCCACTACAGTAATTATTTAGTAAATAATTACATAAAATAAATGGTAAAAAATATATTTAAAGAGAACTAAATAGAGTGATTTATTATGATAATTTTTTTGTAGATTAATATATCATGTTTCATATGTGTGAAAATATTATTTAATAATTCCTTCATTATATTGATATCTTATTAAATTCAATTTAAATAAACTATGTTAAAATTAACATTAATTTTATTATATGATAAATTATATTTTACTAAGTGATTTAAAAATACTAAAAAACATATATTCTACCAACTGATTTTAAAATTATAATAAATATCAACTATACTCCATTAATGGAATAATTTTTCTTTTATAATTACTATATTGGTCGCTAAAAAGAAAAAACTCTTTTAGCATGTGTGAGGTTAAAATTGTGTTTTTTCATGTTACATGATTTTTGTTCAAATTAATTTCCATAAAACATAGGGTTTTGTTAAAAAAATGGAATTAATATTTATAATATTTGGTTCCAATATATCTAATAACTCTCATTAAATTTTTTTCTTAAAATATAAAATTCCTAGGTTAAAAATACTAGTTACTATAGTGAAAAACTTAAATGGTAAAAATAAGGAAACATAGACATTAAGAACAAAATGTTAAAAACATCTATTTTATTATGTGGTAGAGGATTTAATATAATATATAATCCCTTAAACACATTAATAATAAATTGTTGGGGCACATAAATTATTATTGACCTCCCAATAGTGAATATGTTTGGGTATTTACAAAAATGTCACTCCTCCTCACCTAGAAAAATTCACCCTCTCTCCTAACTTATTTACACATATTCAGACATTTTTCTCAAAACAAACCTACCCAAATCACATAAAACAATTACTACACTCATCTTATAAGCCTTAGTATGGGAATAAAGAGAAACTAAGAAGACATTGGTGCAAACCTATGGAGGATACCTAAAGAAGATGTAACGTTAATCAAAGAGAATTTTTGTATTATTTATTCCTCCACTCCATTAAATTTATTTCAAAGAATATTTATATTATAACCTATGAATATTACATATACTTAGATGTTTTTATGTTAAGGTAATAAACTAAACTATCTTCACATCCATAAAATGGGTTACGATGTCAACTTTCAAGAGTACAGTAGACTACTTCTCCACGAACCAATGTTGTTCTGGGTTCCATTAACACCTCTCAAGATTTTACAGAATGATGGATTTATTTTCTATATATTATATTTTTTATTTTATTATGATTATTTATTTTGTGTATCACCCACACCATTATAATTTCCATTTTTGGGAATACGATAATGTTACTCATGTGTTCAATGAACTACTAGCTTGTAGAATGATGTGATTTATTCACCATTTACATGGAATTCAATAAGGGTGGGTTTAATAAAATTATGCGATATGTATTAAATAAAAAAATAATGATAATATAATTCATTTACTTTTCATTATTTCAACACAACCAAAAAATGAAAAATAGAATTCATCTGTACGTATGGTCTACCGTCTCCATGAACAGTGTATTTAACTTCCTATCACTAAATTTTATGCTCTACTATAATTACATATATAATAAATATATGTTATACTAATATTATGGATATAATTATGGATATTATTAAATAATGAAAAATTTAATATGACCGAAAATATAAAAAAGGAAAACAATTTCAAAAAAGCGGTTATTACCTGAAACGTAACATTAACATGGAATTATTAATAAACAGGTAATAAAATGTCTTAATAAAATAATACATGGTATTATATATTTAAATATGGATCTATAATACATGTATAATAAAAATATATTTATTATAAATGTGTTTTTAATGAGTTTGATGGAATTTGATGCATAATGTAAAGAATTTTCTTCTGACATTTTACTTCTTTGAGACACATGTCATATTCCCCGCTTATTCCATTTATGTTGTTTATATAATTCCCATTAATGTATTTCATAATTATTCTCCTAAAATATATTTGGTATTATATTTCTATTTTATAATCTATATTTTTTGGGGCTTAAGATTCAAAATCCTACAAATCGATATAGTATTTTTGTCTTAATTTTTCTTATTTAAGATGTACGATATGTTGTGCACTTGTGTTATTTCAGGATATGTATATGAATCCTATTTGAAAATTAATATTATAGATTTATTCATTGTTTTGTTATTTTATGTTTCATTTTTATTATTATCTCATGGGTATTGTGAATAAATTTTACGAAAATGGTATGGATTTTATGTCACAATATCATTATTTATCGATATTTTTTAGGATTAACTTTCCAAAGATGAAATATCGTGATATACATATCAAAAATTCACACAATATTTATTGAACTATGATTATCCATGATATATTCAAGTAATGGTACAATTATTCTTCTCATTGGTACTTAAAAATTATAAGAAAAATGTTTTTAAAGAAATCTGATGTTATTTCTATCTTCGATTACAAATTTGTATTATTCCAAAACCATATTAAATAAATAAATGTTAATTTTTTTATCTGTATCTTATGATTTATAAAATTTATTTTTACCCCAGTTTTTCCATTTACAGCATGTTTTGAAATTAAACTTCATAATTTTTTATAAATAATTTTCATTTAGATTATACTAAAAATGGGAAAGGAATATTCATTTTATTATGCATGAAATGAATGTGATTTTATAACATCAATACCAATAATTTCTTAAAATATTACATTATATTTTTTCTTGGTAATTTTCAATTAAAATTGTTATCAGAATTTTTTTTCATTTAAAAAGTATTTTTTATAGTAGAAAATGAAATATTCCTGAAGAAAATTTTTTAGATGATTTTTAAAACCATCCTTTATATGTTTATAAGTTTATTATCAAAGAGTAGTATTTTTATAATGTTCTAATATTTAAACTTTTATTTTCAATGAAAATATATATTTCTCAATAAATGTCAAATATAGTCCTACAAATTTTTTTCTATCTATGATGCTATTATTTGAGGTTACTTATTCCTTACTAGGGATATTTTCCAAGGACACTATTCTTATTAATTCTCTAAATGCTTCATGTTTATGATGAAAATTTTTTAATGAAAATAATTTATCTTCAAATGGTTATACCATGATAAAATTATTATAAAACCCACTTCTCCTTTTATAGGTTATGCATTGATGAATGATGAAATGATTATGAAAACTATTTATTTCCCACTGGTTGTGTTATGATGAAATTATTATGAAACCCATTTCATTAAATGGGTTATGGTATGATTAATGTTTTATGATCTTTTGACACACAAATGTATGATTTTCATTATTTTATAGAGGTACCATTACAACTAGGGAAAGTGGTTACATTATAAGAAAAGAGGGATCTGACCTATATCTCTATATAATTCATTGGGAAAATATTTTTATCTCATAACATAGTCAAGATTGGAATGGTGAATAAACTCAGTTCAGTAAGGGATTTTGTCTGATATGATGGTATTTGGGAGTGATCCCTGACTATAATGATGTTATGAGTGGAATTTTATTTCAGGTACCTAACATTATGCATGAACCTTTTTACAAGTTCCAAATTTTATTTATGGACCTAATTACATGTTCCTAGTGATATGTGTGGACCTGTCTTTCATGTCCATAATGTTATGTGTGTACTTGGTTTCATGTCCATAAATTTATGTGAGGGCATGATTTCATGTTATTAACATGATGTGTGAACTAGTTTATATTCTTATATAGTAAAAATGTTATAATATGATGTGTATGCCCTAAATTTATGTTTTATGACAATTTTATGCTCTCATTTATCATCTTATTTGATTACATTATGATTCATGTATTATAAACTACCAATATTTATGTCATGATTAGTGTTTATGATCTATTATAGGCTGGGTATTAAACTTTTAATATATGTTCATTATCACACAACCTAATTATTATCTTATTAATTCGTATGATCGTAGATTTATATCCCTTATGTTTACCCTTTCTGAGAATTTGAGATCACCCTTTCTTATGTTTCTTTTCCATAAGTTATGAATAATGGTATTATATAGAGTATGTATAAAAAGAGTAATAAATGAGATGATCTTTGTGGGAAACATTAGAGATATTTCACCGTATTATAGGATTGTGTTTTGTGTTCCCAATGGAACTACACTATTATGGTCATCTAGCATGGGTTTGTGAAATTTATTGAATAGTCATCTCAAAATATGTAATATCCATGTATAATAATCATGGAAAAATATATATGTCATGTAATGTGATGCATCCGGTGTTTTACTCATGGTAGTTTTATTGCAAGTGAAATGATTAATTGCTTATATATAGAGATAACTGAGACTGCATGGGAGGAATTGTCCAACTCATGATCTAGAGTTAGATATTTTATTACACTCCCTGAGATGTTGGAGACACTATCCTTTGGGTTAGAGGTTTGTGGTCTAAATGGACCACAAGAGCATTATGTTTATCATTCCTCATTGGGAAATAAACCTTTGGTAGGGTTGGTGGATCGAGTATCTACAAAATTCCGTCCTTGATCTTGTATATACATCATTCATGGGTAACATCGCTTCCAATTCCTTAAGTCGGAATACGCAGATAGAGGAAGTGAGGGTGTCTTGAAATGACTATAATATGATTACACAATTTGAAGGAATGAATATATATATGTTTCGGAGTCCTAGAGATGAAAATATCCTACTTTGACATATGGTAAACATGTGAATATGAGTTGGATTAAGACATAATAGTTTTATGATCAATAGTTCTTAGCTCTGAGGGAAGATTATATAGTGTGGAACCACCACGAAGATGGTCTCTTGGATATAGTGATGTTCTTCTTATTAATTTCCATGTGTGGGTTCCAACTAGCTATCTTGAGGAGCAGATAAGGGAGTTTCATTCTTCTAGGTTGGGGATACTCCCAGGTATGACAAATATGTATCGTTAACTATGTAGATAGTAATGGTGGATAGGAATGATGGAGGTAGTTGGATTTGTAGAGATATGTTTGACCTATCATCAGGAGAATAATGGGCACCATAGGCCTATTATGATGTTGCATACTATTACCATTCCAAAGTTGAAGTGTGATGATGTGACAATTGATTTTTTGATTGGATTACCTAGAAAAAATCATAGGATTGATGATTTATGTGTAATTGGTGATCTAATAGAGAAGGTATACCACATATTTCCTATAAAATACACCTTAACTATTGATGATCATGTTTCTCTTTACATGTGGGAGATAGTTTGGATATAGTTTGTTTTGATGGGAATTCTTTATGATCGATATCCTCATTTCACTTCTCAATTTGGGTAGGTTATTACGAAGTATGTGGGGTCATATGTTCTCTTGAGTAAATCCTATTTTCCATAGACTAATGTTCAAACTGATCATACTATTGAAATTTACGAGGATATGTTCCAAGTATTTGTTTTTTATTTTGGTGTTTCATGGGGGCATCATTTACCACTCATGAAGTTCGACTACAGTAATTTATTCTAATAATCAATCCAAATGAATCCATTTAAGGATTTTTATGTATATTAATTATTTTTCGCCACTTCATTGGTTGGAGTCAGGTAATTCAAATCTTATTGGACCTAATATCATGAATGAGGAAAATGAGTAGGTTTAGTTGATTTGGAGGTAGCTGGTGATGATACATAGAAAATAAAGAAATCTTATACTAACCTTTGGAGATGAACTCTAGAGTTTGACGTCATCATTATGTTTTCATTCAAGTTTCACCTTGGTTGGGACTCTATTAAATCAAGAAACATGGGATTGTAGTGTGTGGGTTTATTGGTCCATTAAATATAGTTAAAAGGAAATATCTTGTAGTGGACTTATTGGAAATATGAGTGTTATAGTTCCATTAATGACCTTTTCTATATATCATAGCTTCAGAGAAATCATATTATACCATCTAATTTAGTAGATTTGATTACATTAATCTTTGTTTAGATGCATCATTTGAGGATAAGTTTATATGGATCATGGACCATAGTGAGAATTATCTCAGTGGAAATACTATACTTTTAGTATGAGTTTAGTGGAATCCAGGTCATGTTCATCCCAAGACCATGAAGAGGGAATCTGGTATTTTAGCATAATGGCTAGAATATTTAACCAAAACTACATTGTGATGCTTATATCAACTTATAGATGAGTTTTTATATAGTGGGTTGGTAGTAAGACACTATCTATTTCTAGTAACCTCCCTCTAGATTTTTTTTAAACCAATTTTATTTGGGTTTTATTTTCTTCATTACTGATTGGTGGCCAAGTTTTTTTTGTAAATCGATATATTTTTTAGAGAAAATGACCAAAATTTTAAGGATATATTATTTTTATATATAATGGAATCTTGTTGTAAATCTCTTATTGAATTATGAGGGTTATATGTTTGTTTGAAAGGATTTTGATCTAGTTTGGGGTTTTTGAAGAAAAATATTTGATATGGTATATCCCTAGGATAGATACATGTCATTAATGAGTTACATAACAAGACCATATATCATGCCATGTGTTTTGAATTGTTTCTTAGCGTGAAATTCTTATATTCCATTAAACATGTTCGTGTTGTGAAACAGTCAATCGATGTTATTTTGACTAGATACGATGTGATTTTTGGCATATATTATAAAAAATGAAATTCATGTCATGAAATTGATCAATTACTTTAACATATTGAGTTCAATATTTTAAACCATTCTATACATATTTTTTTCATTAACTATGCAGCCTCCACTCGCAATCTCAAGAGTGACTCCAATATATATTAGGGAAATTTCTTCATTTACAGATGCCTTAGACAAGAATTTGAACTCCAGTTAGTTCCATAATGTTTTCCCCTATATTTGATTATCAACCTTTATAGTAGAGTGATCTCATGACTATTTATTAACTGGTTTTGAACATCTTTCATATATGATCAAGTTTATCTATGTTATCTTCTTCACCTCCATTATTCATTGGCATTCCCCTAAGAGTTCATATATGGTTGCTAAATTGAGTTGGTTTGTATAAATATTATCCATTTTTTCTAATTTAATTTTCAATAGTATGTGTGATATGTGGGATCACATCAGCACACGAAAAACATTACCTAATTAGTTAGATAATATTTATTGAATAATATTTATTTTTAAGCCATCCATTAGATCTCATTGGGTCTATAGGGATGGAGATTTGGAGATGTGGACACCATATTAGTGTGCCATCCTTCAACCATGTTGATACCTACATTGTTTGACAATAGTTCCATGATATAAATTGAAAATATTTATTTATTGATGGCTTAATAAATAAATTAACATAACATGTAATTTGTTTGACCTCTTAAGGTAGAATTACATGAACTAAAATTGGTTAACTAATATGTTTATGACTTTAGGGTTAAATGATAATGAAATAGATCTGATATATTTTTGTTAAAAATTATATTTTTTTTATAAAACATAACTGGAATGGAAAATGATAATTTTATGAATTGATCATTTTTTCGTTATGATGATATATATTGAACATTTTTTCCCTTATAAATTATTCTCTTGACTTTTGAGATTATGTTACATTGATGTGATTGATTACCAAGGGTGTGATTCTTAGGTTCATGTTGGGGTTTTCTAGATATTAAGCATGATTTATATTGATTCATATTTTCTTGGTGATGGTTTTCATACCACAAGAGGTCTAAAAACAGTAATAATGATGAGTAAGTGTGGATTATATGATTATATAATATGTTTGAGGACCATATGTACCATATATGGATGCCCAGTTGTGATATTTTAGAGTGCCTTTTTGAAGAGGCCTTTTGTTAATTTGATACTTTCGAAATTCATCCTCGGTGGGAGAATATACCACTAGTTTGGTGATCCATCCAGATGAAGGGGGTCAATCATTAAATGGAGATACCTATAAGGGTCCCAAAGAAGGTTTGGATAAATCATTGTGTCAACCCAGAGCATATGGGTTCAGTGGGTTTATATTATATATAGAATTAATTTATTAAATTAGTAATCATTTTATCACCATATTTCATGCTATAAAATTCTAAGACAGACCTTTTCTAACACTGTGGTTTCGACCTTTTTAGTAGTGCTCACAAACATAATGATATGACATTTGTTACTTAGAAATATATGTTGTATGGAGGTTTGGATAAGATAAAAGGACCCTTTTGCTGATTTTTGGATTGCTAGATGGGTTGGATGATAGAGATGAGACCAACATGGGGTTTGAGACCATGTTCTTCAGATTCTTTATTTGAGTATTCTGAATATTTTATCTATATGACTTTCATCATTCCATTTGGTTTCACTCATATAGTCAAAACATCATTCTTTTATTATTTTTTATTTATGAGTTTTGTCCCTTCTCATTTTTTTTGTCATATTATTCATTAATATTTTTTATTTTATTTTTACTAATCTACTATTATTTGTTTATGCTATTAAAATTATATACCATATGGTATACTATCCCCAGTATATTACTTATACCCTCAATTCTATTCAATAGCCTCTAGCATACAGTAATGCATTCTTGTGGCCATGTAGAAAATTGGATCATTAGCATGATGGAGCACAAGTGTGAGGATGTTGCATTGAAGGTGAAGCAAAGAAATGGTGTAATCTTATCAAGGATACAATTCAATGGAAATAAATTGACTCCATTGAGTGGAATGAGTTTTAGAGATGATTTTTAAATAATTATGTTCCTTATATAATTTTTGATAAAATAGATAAAAACTTCCATAATCTAAATAATAAAGATGATGAATTTGTTAGTACATAATAGGAAACTTTTACAAGACATATGAGGTACACTTGAGGTGTTATCAGCCAACCTAAATTTATGGTTGTATTATTCTCCTGTGGCTTAAAAACAAGTCTCTGAATGGAATGTTCCATAAATAAAATTTGTAGGATTGATGATATCATTTTATGTGATATCATGGATTAAATAGTGATTGGACTTACACATTAATATCATAGTTTTTATATGATATAATGATAGAAGTCAAAGGAAATTATAAAATCTATATAGATAAGAAGATTAACATTCCATTATTTTAAAAGTGAATAAGAATAATAAATTAAATTTAATTATGGGTATTAGTTAATGTTTTATGTGTGTAAAGAAATCCCTAAGACAATAAAATGTCGAATGATGGGAAGAATTTTTCCAATTATAGAAGAAAAGAACCAAAAAAATGAAGCACCCAAACTCTAATGTTTAAAATTACATGAGTATAGAAATTATGCTATCTATTTTTCAAACATGAAGGTTTATAATGATTATCAATGTTATAATCCTCTTAGGCTCATAGACAAAGGAAAATCTCATGAAATAACTATTTCTTATGTGCATAATGAAGTTGTAAAAGGTATAATTACCATACAATCTAGTACTGCTAATTTCTTTTATGATTTAGGATATATCGAATTTTTTATATCTAAATGAATTTCTATAGGTATCATAATTATACATCGATGATTAGATGTTGGCTTAATAATGAAAAATTATAATGGTACAATTATAAAATATCAACTTTGTGTTTTATCTCTAATTGATGTTTTGGGGAAGGTTTATTTAGAAAATCTCATTAATCTTCCTATTTTTTAATTATTTTTATTTTTGGAATTCATTGGGTTTATTTATATAAATCACAAATTAATTTTTGACGAAGGGTAGTAATGTTATAAATTATAAACTAACCTTTGAACACCTACTAGTATGATGTGAAATTTTAACACCGCATTAAATTTTCATCTATTGTATTGGTTCATATTCTTATTCAAAAGGGGGGTTTATCTCATTTTTTTAGAACAAATTGAACATCTAATATATTCATATTTTTTGTGATTTTTTGATGTTTTTATAATATATTCTTTGTATTCCTTGAAATCATGAATTTTATTTTTCAATAAAACTCATACCTATTGAAACACCTATTTCAAATACTAATTACAAATTGAAATTGATTTTATTGAATTAATTTATAAAGAAACTATATGGGAATATTAACAAGGGGTTTATTTTTCCATTTACATCATCCTAGAGTCAACCTATTATTTTATTTAAGAGTAATGATAGATCAATTAGACTCTAAATTGATTATCGAGAACTAATCAGGATCACAATAAAAAGTAAGTACCATATTCAACTTATTAATGATTTATTCAATAAATTATGAGGAGAAAAATATTTTCCCCAGATATATCATCAATATAGATAATATCAGTTGAGGGTCAATATTGAATATGTACCCAATACAGCCTTCTATTACGTGTATAAACAGCATGAGTATATAGTAATTAATTTTGGTCTCACTAATTACAATGGTGTTATCATTTATTTAAGGAATAGACTCCTTAAATATTATCTTATGTAGTTTTTGGTAGTCCTTATAGATGATATCCTAAAATTTTTAAATTTATACGAACTGAATGAAGATAAATTGGGTAGTTTACTGATGACTCTATGGAATGAGAATATTTATGAAAAAAATAAATGAATGAATTATAGATATAAAATGTTTTATTAATGGGTCATAAAATCTCAAGAGAGGTTATATTAGTGGATCCATCAATGATTGAATTTTTTTAACATGGGCTCAGACCAACAATTATGACAATGATTTATTATTTTACTAGTTTTCTTATATATTATTGGTGCTTTGTGGAGAATTTATCCAAGAAGTGAAATCATACCACCATGTTAACATAAAAGTGAGTGAAGATCCTTTGGGTATATGAATGTAGGGATAATTACATTGAAGTAAAGATAGTGTTGGTCATTAAACATGTTATTACACTACAATATAGTGGATAAGGTTTTGATAACTATAGTGATTCATCAAATAGGTGATATAGAAGCATACTTGTAAATAATGATATGGTGATAGTTATGCCTCATGCCAACTGATGGTTAATGATGATGATAACCCCACTCTGGATTTGGAGTTAGTTGTGGTAATGATATCATTAAATATATAGATGAAATATCTTAATGGAAAAATATCTAATATATATACTAACCATAAAATTTTTATATATTTATTAACACATAAATAGTTGATTATTCAACAAGAAGATTATTACAACTCATTAATTATTATAAATTCTCAATACATTACCATTTTGCGAAGTGAAAAGGCGGTATATTATTTGAGTTTAAATGATAATTCAACATTATCAATGATAAGGATAAAAAGATATAATTTTTCTAGTCTTTTAAAATGTTAAATTGAAAATCGTTAAGGAAGGGGAGAAATCTTGTCATTCTCAAATAAATGGGCATCCCTCTATCTATTTAAGGATTAATGGTCTACAAAATGGAGATAAAAAAAATTAGGAGAATGTGAAAAAATTTAATGTGTTAAACATTTATTTTAATGGAATGATACAGTTCAAGAATAATCAATGTGTTTCATCCATACCATATTAATAAATTGAGGTGTTGGATGAATCTCGTAATTCATCTATCTATTTTATTCTATGATGTTTGAAGATGTATAGAGAACTAAAAGAGTATTTCTAGTCGGAAAATATAAAATGAGTTATTATATATTATGTGTATTATTGTTTAGTATGTTAAATTTTATTTATGGTTTATGCAACCATTACCCATACCAGAATAGAAATGGAAAATAATCACCATATATTTTTTCATCAAAATCCCTAAAATTTCTAATGCTCATAATTTTATATAGGTTGTATTCGGTTGCCATAAAATGTTATCACACTATATTTTTGTCAGAGAATATTTATCCCTTGCTCATCATTCCATATTCAATATTAGGAGAGTGTAAATGTTTCAAGTAATACCACATTATATTATATCAAATATGGATTTGAGGATTATCTCTACCTATTGGATAATTCTTCAGTAGACATTGGATTTAGAGTTTTGTTCACCACTACTTATCATCCTGAAAGGTATCTTCTTCTATGGATTTTAATGTTGTTGGGTATAATCACCTTCCTCTAGTCAAATTTTCTCTCAACAATATCATTTACTCTAGCACTCATAAGGATCCTTATAAATCCCTCTATGGAAAGATCTATAAAACTCCATTGTTCTAGGTTGATTTTATTGAAAGAAATAAATTTTGAACAAATTTAGTAGAGTAAATTGTATAAAATGATAGATATATTAATCATCTAATCATGGAATCTCATAGTCAACAGAAAACTCATGCTAATAGTTTTCTGTGAATTTTTTAATTAAATGTTGGATATAATTTATTTTTTTAAAATTTTTCCATGGAATAAAGTTTTGATATTCTGTAAAAAGGAAAGTTATGGCCAAGATATATTGGCCCTTTATATATTATTGAACGAGTAGGGTTTATAGCATAGCACTTGGTTCTTCCATAGAATATCTCTCACATTCATGGTGTGTTATATATACCTCTCTTAACAAGGTACATAATGGATCCATCACATGTACATAAATCAGATATTGTACCACTAGAACATGATATATCCTATGATGAAAACCCATTATAAATCTTGTATAGTAAAGTTTAATCCAATAGAAAAAGACTACTCACATGGTAAATTTTAACTAGAGGTATCATAAATTAGAAGAAGCTATTAGGGAAATCAAGGATGTAATAAAACAGCGAAAAATTCATTTTTTATCGGAGTGATGAAATTTCAAGGAACACATTTTTTTAATGGGGGTGGAATGTAACAACCTGATATTTTATGATATATATTTTTTAAAATAAATTTAATCTCATTGATAACTTTGCATACATTCAACAATAAGATTAAAAGAATCAAATTATATAATTAAATTAATACTGTTTAATGTGACATTTATCAAATAGCCCTTGAATTATAGGGTACTAATGAAACTAATTTAATTTATAAAAACATATTTTGTATATATGAAAAAAAATAATTCACTTGGTATTAATTAATTATAAATTAAAATATTATTCATTTGAAAATAATGGAGTTGTTTTTTATAAAATATTATGCACATAATTTTTTTATCTAAAAAAATTAAATCAATCACTTTTGGTGAATAATTTTAATAATATATATATATATATATATATATATTATAAGAAGTAAAATTTTTTAACATTCATATAAAAGTTTCTCTAGCCATGGGATAGGAAGAAAATAATTATGGTTAAAAATATATTTTTTTTAAACATGGTTTTCATTGCATTTTTTAATTAATTTTAAAATTTTGACAGATCATGGTATATTTTATCACCTCAAAAAAGGTTCTATTAGTTTAACCAAGGTAAAAATTTAAAATTTAAGGTCTGTATTTTTAATCTTAAATATTATTGGATGAAGGGTCTTCCACCATTATAAATTTAGGGTTGATATTTAATTATTTAAGGGGAACTAGTCCATCAAAATGACCTATATAATATTTAATTCTAATAAAAATAAAAATTATCACTCTTTAACTATTAAAATATAGATGATGTGTTAACATAGGGAAGAATGAAATTTGTGAATTAATATTAATTTTTATATTGAGAAAAAATTAAATTATATTCATCATGGTAATTTATAAAAAAATTTAAGTAATTATATAATTATCTTTAGTGTTTATGAAATGATGAAACAACTTTTAATCAATTAATAGAAAAATAAAATAAATGAATTTAAAAATATCAAAATTAATATATATTTTTTCTTTATAGTATTCCAATAATTTCATAAATTATTATAATATTTTACAATTATGCTGAAGGACTATATTCAAATTCTATCTTTTTCTTGGTGTATTTAGTTACATATTAATTTAAATTTATCAAAAATGATATTAATGATATTTTATGGAAGTAATATTCTTTAAAATTAATTAAAAACATGAAATTTTTTAATGATGGAAATATGGATAAAAAATGGTTAAAGATTTAAAACCATGTAAATTTATGATCCAATTTTAACCTTATTAGAAAAATTATAACCCTTTGTGTATGAAAAATTCATTACTATGTTTAAGGATAAAATAGGATAAATAACGGGGAAACTAAAATATATGGTTGAAAACACTACATATAAATATAAAATATTTATTTTATTATGGTATTCAATCCAAATACTACCCTAAGATTAAATATATATATATATATATCCATTTGGAATAATTTTACTTGATAATAACTTTTTTATATTTTTATCCTTTCAATAAATTCTAAGAGTTCCCCCAACCCAACATATAAAATGGAGCCACTCCTTTCTCTTATTAACCCTACATTGAGACTTATAGATGGAATAAACACTACAATAATATCTTTTTAACGTCATTAAAAACATTACAGTGGTGAATATCTTCCCAAAATTCCATTCATATGATCTTTAATATTACATGTAATGAAGTACTTTTAATTCATAGGTAATCATCTTAACCAATCACATTATTTTTCACTTCTTCTTTTACCTCCTCTAAGTTATTGGAATTAATAAACAAATAACAAATTTATTATTCTAAATCTAATAAAATTTTATTATGATTATGAATCCACCATTATACATCTTCTTTATTATAAATTATAAGTGAAATTATCGCTCGTGCATACATACAGCTTAGCATCTCCTTGTGCTGATAATGTTTTTTTATCATAACCATATTTTATGGATGGGTATAATGATATTATTAATGGTTATATGTGATATTTATAGAATAATTATTATTATATAGTGATAGTATAATATTTAACTTCTTAAATTTCATATCATTGAAAATGATAATGTCGCTCATTCATACGTGTGGACTACCACCTCCACGAAGAGATGTGATTTTTTTTCATTTAAACACTACATAAATGGTAATAAGTATGGATTTTATGAATTTATATGATTTATATGATGTAATAATTATTCTATAAATGTTAATAATTATTTACCTTCCATTTGTTCCATATATTGAAAAGTTAAAAAAGTGTTCATGCATACGTATGACCTAGCATCCCCATGAATAGTGTAATCTATTTTTTTATACAGATTTTAATGATAGTTGTATATATGTATATAAATAATTAATATATATGATAACTATATCATGATTAATATTATATATTTTATAATACAATTACAATTGTACAAGGTTAAGAACTACAAAATAAAAATTATTCTGAAATAATGAAATAATAAACACCGAGAAACTATGCTTTTAATAAGGGATTAGAGTTAAATGTGAATTGAAATGTTATAAATGGATAATATTTCATATAATAAGATTTTATATAATTGTGTAAGTGTTGGAGTTGTGGTCCTAGAACCAACTAATTTGTACATTATTAACTAATAAAAACCTTATCACATCTTGATTGTTCTTATGTGTGACAATGCATGTGGTAATGTTGTAAGGATAGCTGTTGAATTAAAGGTTCATAGCGGATCCCAACTTTAATGAGAAATCAGAAGTTCCATAACACTATTCTTGAATATATATTCTATGTCTGAATGATTTTATTTGAGGGATAGAAATAATACAAGCCATTATGGGTGAGGACTCATAAAAAATTGATGCATCTTCTCATGGTGTGCGACCATGGTAATATTCAGGAGGATATTATGAGAATGAGATCTGCCAGTAGGAAATCCACATTTCATAGTGTCATTGGATGTTCCTATATGTGTGTGTTTGTATTGTTTCTTAGACTTTAATATTATTATTAATAGGTATTACAACTCGCACACTTAGATGTATTGACGAAAACTGTGGCGACACAGTGTTCTCAATGAGGTAGGATATGTAGGTTGCGTCATAAGTAATACTGCATTAATAGATAATGTGATAATGGATTTTTCCCTTCTATTCCATAATTTAAGTAGATATCTTAGTCCCTTTTAAGGAATTGATATAGCCTAAGTAAATCCATGGCCATGGTAAAGAATGGCTGAGTTCAATTTTGAAAAGTCAAATAAAGGATAATCAAGCACATGGCCTGATGGAACTAGTATACAATCCGGTTAATTTTAGATATCGAGAAAAATGGATTACATGACATGGTATGCATTCATAGGAGGTGACATGTCATTGTGGTGTTAACTTCTTTCTCTATGGGTGACTAGGCATGTTGCTAGATGTTAACCATGGACTTTAGGCAGGCTCCGCCTAATTCCACTAAGAAAGAGGCCTAGAGGGTCACACACTAAGTGTGTCCAAGAATCTCAGTAAAATATTAATTTAACAAGTTGAATAAAGATTATTCACAATTTTGGTTTAATAATTACTCAAGGATGCCTGATCACATTTATTTTGACACTAGTTATTCGACATAATATATTGTTAGATAAATAATATATTTATTAGCGAGTAATGCAGTGATATTTATTTGAGAAATAAATAGCCATTATTTAAGGTCTAATAAATGTGGTGGATAAAATAATGAAAAATAGAAAAAAAAAAAGTACACGTTGTGTATATTAATATACATGCCATGTAATTTTTCTAGGGATTTGTGAGAAATGATAATATTTATTTAATTAAATAATAGTAGGTGTAATTTGCTTGGTTCATTTCAAGTAATAATAATGGTCAACTATTATTATTAGACATGGGGTCTTGCTAAGAATTAAATGAATTGAATAAATACTTTCAGGTAATAAATTCATTTCATTATTCTAATTAATTAAAATCCAAATTATATAATTCTCATTAGCCTAGCCATTTTTAGTGGTTATTCACAACAGATATAGAAAAATCTCTCAATCAAAGAGAGAATTATTTTCTTCCAAGAACGCTCTCAAGCTATAATAGAGATCCTCTTCCACCGGATCAAGCAGAGTGCTTTGAAAGTGGCTCTCAAGGCGATCAAAGGTAGACATCGCAATCAAAGTCTCTTCTATGCTAGCACTCGGAGATCCCTTCAATGATATCCAGAGATACATGAAGCATGTGTGGATCACCACTCTAGGAATCCTAAACCTGGATTCTATGACGCAATGACGAATCACATCAGATCGTGACTAGAAACATCAATGGAGATAGAATTCCATAAAGGTAATTCTTGTCTTTTAATTAAATTAATTATAACAAAAATATGATGATCCTCTCTATGGTTTTAGGACTTCCTTTATTTCTTTTTTTCTTCATTATACTCCAATGATCTAGAGTTTTATTATCATGATGGATCTCGGATTGAACATTGTTAATGGAAATTTTATAGTTGGGTATACCCACCAATATGCTTCCTCTACGCCCTGAACCCTCAAGTGGTATCATAGGGGTTATATAATTGATTATAATTATTTGGATTTTCATTGGTGATTTATGCATTTAATAATTTGGTTGTTTCAATTCTGGTTAATCATTCTATAAATCTAAATCTTGAGATCCATTATTCCTCTTTTGAATCTCGTTCACCTTATAGAAATAATTTTTTATTTTAATTTTTTATTTAAATAAAAAAGAAGATCTCATCTAGAGGTGTCAAAGATTCCTGAAGGTACAACACTAAAACACACGACATGTATTCTATAGTACACGCCCTGTTGTATTGGTTCCATTCACAAGGATGGTCTGTCAAACCAAACCGTGTCATTGGATTTTATCTAAGTCTTTAAGACTCTATGTGATGACGAGGAACATGTGGCACATGGTTTTCGGATTACACGACATGTGGCCCACAAAAAACGGAGTGTAGTCTCTTTGGGTTAGGGTTAGACCGTGTACCCCATAAACAACTTGCCCGACTAGAAACTGTGTAATATGAATACAATACAGCATTTTTCCCACTGAAAACTCTATGTACTCCAATGATTTCCAAAGTGCATCTACAGTCCATGTCCCTGAGTGTATACTTCTATTTGAAGGTGAACAAAAGTACACACATTGTAGTCAAAACTACACGCTATATACTCATCCAAATTACGCAGATTTATTAAAATTTATTATTATATTATACAAACCCTTGAGACATGTACCCCAGTGCGGGTGTAAAGATGAGGCACAACATGTGATAGGTGTTTTATATATATATATATATGTGTGTGTGTGTTTAATTTAACATGTATGTATTGTTCATTTATAATCATTGCATAGTTATGAATGAGAATTCACCGGGTTACCTCCAAGGTACAAGTTACATAAAAAGAAAATTTTAAATTAATTTATTTGTTTAAAATTATGATGGATGAGAATCTTAAGGAAATTAAGAAAAAGGGTTTAAGATAAAAGTATTGATTAATTAAAGATAATTAATTGATTCAAGTGTGATTTATCTTAAACAAAGACAATTAAAGAATTGAGTGCTAGTTTTATTTTATGCGTAAATAACATTACTTGTATGGATGATCAGGAGATAGACCAAGACCTTTGTATGTGAGTGGTTTCTTTTAATTAATTTGTTTAAATTAAAATTGTTGGCCTGTGAGCCTTCTCATCATCAACATGTAGGGTATGCCTGCCCAAGGATTCTTTTATGTAAAACTCCATTTTACCCTATGAGTGCCAGTGTGATAAAAGTATAGGTAATGGATGGTTCTCCCAAGACAGTGGAGGTGGCTCAAGTTAGGCGCTGAGGTTAAACCAATCCAAGGAGATACAAAGGTGGACATGTAAAAAACTGTAACCATGAACCCAAAAGGTTCAAGGTGTTTCTCCCCTAGGTATTGGGTTAGTTTATCAACTGCTAGATAAAATAAACAATATAAAATCTCATGATCATACCATTTATTTTATTTCTATTAGTTTTGTGGTTTATTTAATATGGGTGTGTTGTCATTATCACACAATTAATGAATTAAACAAGAATTAAATATGGAACTAAAATAAGAATGGCTTATGTGTAAATATTATCTTAGACATGGTTAATTGCATAAGTATATCCCCCTTAATATTAACAAACATGTAATGATATATAATAAAATGAGAATTTATGTATAAGGATAAAATCCTTAAAAGAAAATATTAAGTCGGTATGACCTTCCATAATAATGGTTAGAATTGAACAATAGTTCAAAGTGCTTGACCAAACCTAGTTGGGGTGGTTTCAATTATTGAGGAATTATAATTCAAGGTTTTTGGTTAACTTGATTCGTTCACATAAAGGGTTGACTTCCATAATAGTACTAGGTGTGACCAAGAGGCAAAGGTTGAAGAAATTCCAAAATAAAAGGATTTTAGGATTGGGAAGTCCACTCAGTGGATCAAGGAGTTGCGTGTTAATGCAGTTTCCATTTGGAATGCCTACCAAAAACCCTTCAAGTTGCTTGACCAACCCTAGTTGGGGTAATACGAATGTCAATATGGATCCTTGCTACTAGAATATTCAGGAAACAGAATATTCTAAAGTCAATTGTGGGGGCTATTGGATTTCAATAAAATAATGGGAGACTAATAAGTATTAAGTTATTTATTTGTCTCAGTTTTATCATGATAAAGTACAAAACCTTTTCTCGTATTAATTTGTAGAAATAGAAATAAAAAATTACTTCAAACATATCATTTTGAACCATACTAGAGAAGGAAAACCTTCTCACTAGCACATATTTCTAGGAATGTCATAGGCATTTACATGTCATCCTTTGCCACAAGAGGAAATTGTACATGCTAGAAGAGCCAATACCAGTTGCATCTAGAAAAGAGGCCAGTTATGAGAAACTATCTCTCTATATAAAATGTATGGATGATGCCACATATGTCCAATGTTTCATACTATCATCCATGTCTAATGAGATGTTGAAGAAACCTGAAAACATGGACGTGTATAGCATGATATCTCACCTTAAGGATCTCTATCATGAGAAGGTGAGACATGAGAGATGTGAGATCTCTAAAGATTTGTTTAAAACTAATCTTGGAGAGTCTGTGCTAGCAGGGACTCGTGTATTAAATCTTATTGGATACATTGAATGCCTGGACATATTAGGGAATATGTTTCCAGATGAGTTGCATACAGATCTCATCCTATCATCACTGTCTAAGACCTCATCTAGATTTATTGTCAACTACATCAAGGGAAAGAATGAGAAGAGTGTATAATAACTTATGAACTTAATTCTCCAGGTAGATAAGGACATGGGTCATGACAAACCCACAGTTCTTATAGTGAACAAGAAAAGGAAGGACAAGGTAAAGGGGCAAAGGATTCATAAACAGTCTGAATCCCCTTAGCACTGTCCCTACAAGAAGGAAAGATCTAGAGGTAGGGAAAGGAATGGGAGGTGGTATGTTTTGTGTGTGGCATGTCAGGAAACTATAAGTGGAACAAAACCCATAAGTGTGGGGATGCTAAAGGGGCATTCATTATTGAGTTTAATATTTCCATTTCTACACATTGTGTATTAGATACGTCTTGTAGGGCTCATATCTGTATTCAAATGCAAGAACAATGTAGATTTAGAAAGATTTCCAAAGGAGAGATGGATGTTAGAGCTACCAATAGTGCAAGGTTTTTTTCATTATCTATTGTAAATTACCATCTCTCCATTCTAACTGGGATGCTTTTGGTTTTACATAACTGTTATTATGTGCCTAGTGTTACCAAGAACATAATTTTTATATCATGTTTGGATGTGAATGGATTTATTTTTAGGTTTAGAAATAAGGGTTTTTTCTTTTATAAGAACAAAATATGTTATGGTATGGAAAATTTAAATAATGCTTTGTATGTATTAAATTATTAAAACCATGTTTTGGAAATCGATAACGAAATAAACTCACAAGACTCATACATCACCCAGTTGTGGCATCACCGCCTTGGTCATTTAAACGATAAGTTCTTGAAAAATATCTTCCAATATGGTTATTTAGAATCTAATGAGATAAATCCACTTGATATATTTCACGCTTGTCTACAAGGTAAAATGAACAAGCTGCCTTTTGGTGGATAGGGTGAAAGGGCATAGAGATTCTAAGATTGGTTCACATAGACGTGTGTGGATATTTTCCAGTAGAAGTATGAGGAAAATATTCTCTCTTCATTACTTTTAATGATGATTTGAGTAGATATGGCTATGTATACTTAATGAGGTATAAGTCATAGTACATAGAGAAATTTGAGGAATTCAAGAATGAAGTAGAGAATCATCTTGGTAAAAAGATAAAGAAACTTTGATCAGTTTGAGGTGGAGAATATCTGAACTAAGAGTTCATCAATCATCCATGGGAGTTTGGGATTCTATCTCAGCTCACTCCTACTTATGCACCACAGTGTAATGTTGTTAGTGAAATGAGGAACCACACCTTATTGTACATAGTGAGGTCGATGATGAGTCACACAGACCTTCCATTATCCTTTTGGGGGCATGCATTACAAACTACCACATACACATTAAATGAGTACCAACTAAGGCGAAAATGTGATTTCCTATGAGTTATGGAAATGAAAGAAACTCATTTTTTCCACTAACATGTATCGGGATGAGAGGAATTCATTAAGGCCTTACCAGGAAACAAACTAGCACCACGAGGCATGAGGTGTATCTTTAAAGGATATCCCAAGGAAATGAAAGGATATAACCTATATAACACTTCAGACAAGAAAGTGATTATTGCTAGAAAATCCTTCTTTCTTGAGAGGGAGAACATCCTCAAAAATGATAGTGGGAGAAAGATTGACTTCGATGAAGTTGATTCTCAAGATACACAAGAGTTGGTACATTATCCTATTCCATAGGTCCCTATGGAGGAGGTTCCAAATACACAAGTACACTGTAAGAGCTCAAGAGAGGTAAGGGAACTAGAGATATTTGGTTTCTTAGGCACTGAGGATGGTGAATCATTATTTTTGGACAATGATGAACCACTACCATACAAGGAAGCAGTAGAAATCTCAAAAGCTGCAAGATGGCTAGAAGCTATTAATTTTGAGATGGATTCCATATATCAGAACTAAGTTTGGGTTCTGGTCGATGAGCCAATTGATGTAAATCATGTTAGATGAAAATGGGTATTCAAGATAAATTTGGACATGGAAGGTCAAGTCGGAACCTATAAAGAAAGGCTAGTGGCTAAAGGATTCAGACAGCATCATGGAATTGACTATGATGAAACCTTCTCGCTAGTTCCCATGTTTAAATCCATAAGAATCATACATTCCATAGAAGCTTTCCTTGACTGTGATATTTGGCAGATTGATTTCAAAACAATGTTCCTTAACATGAGCCTTTAGGAAGATGTCTATATGACAAAACCAGAAGGGTTTGTGACAACAGGTTAAGCCAAACGGGATTGCAAGTTGCAGAAATCCATTGATGGATTAATGCAAGCATCCAGGTCAGGGAACATTCTATTTGATGAATCCATAAAGGAATTTTGATTCATTAAGAACGAATGCCAGCCATGTGTTTATAAGTAGTTTAATGAGAATGAGGTCATTATCCTCGTAGTATATATTGACGACATAATTCTTATTAGAAATGATGTACCAGTCTTATATTTAGTTAAGGAATGGTTGAACAAGTGTTTCTCCAGGAAGGACTTGGGTGAAGGAGACTACATTCTTGGGATCAAGATTATTCATGATATATCCAAGAGGCTTCTTGGACTAAGTCATCATATATACATTGACAAGATACTAAATAGATTTAATATGGAAAAATCTAAGAGGGTATTGGTTCCAGTGTCACATGGCCTATATCTTTTTAATAAAATGTGTCCTCAGACACAATAGTAGAAGGATAAAATGAGTAAGATCCCATACGATTCATCTAAAAGATCCATTATTTATGACATGTTATGTACCAGGATTGATGTTGCCTATGCAATGAGCATGGTAGCCAGATATCAAGAAGATCCAGGAGAACAATATTGGATTACTATTAAGACTATCCTTATGTATCTGAGAAGAAATAAGGATATGATCCTAGTGTATGGAGGAGATGAGAGGCTTGTCATCAAAGGGTATGCTGATGCTGCTTTTCAGAAAGATCAGAATGATTTGAAGTAGTAATCGGGATTTGTTTTCTGTCTCAATGGAGGATCTGTGAGCTAGAAGAGTTCAAAGAAAAAAGTTGTCACTGACTCTAAATATGAGTCCAAATATATAGCGGATTATGATTCATCCAAGGAAGCCATATGGATTCGGAACTTTGTCTAGGTGCTTGATGTGGTGCCTAGCAGTAAAGATCATATCACATTGTATTATGATAATACTCCAGTGTTGGTTCTTTCAGAAGAACCAAGGTCACATCAGCGGAAAAATAAAATACTCTGGAAGTATCACCTCATAAGGTATTTCTATAAAAGGGGTGAATTTGAAATGAGTATAGTGTCCATGAAACAGAATGTAGAAGAACCCATGAATAAAGCTATATCTCAGAAGAATCCTGAATATCATGTGAGAGCTAGCGGGTTAAAGGTTGTTAGAAGTTGGATCTTTTCCATGTGGGAGTCTGTTGTATTTGGTGGCCTAGAACCAACTACCTTGTACATTATTCATTAATAAATACCTTATCACATCTGGATTATTCACCTACGTGACAATGCATGTGATAATTTCTTGAGTATAACTATTGAATTAAAGGGTCCTAGCGGATCCTTACTATGATGAGAACCTGGAAGTGCCATAACACTGTTCTTTAATATATATTCTATGATCCGGTGATGTTATTTGAGGGACAGAAATAATGCAGTCCATTAGGGGTGAGGACTCATAAAACATTGAGTCATCTTCTCATGGTGTAAGCCCTTGGTGATATCCAGGAGGATATTCTGAGAGGGAGACCCACCAACAGAAAATACACATTTTATAGTGTCATTGGATGTTCTTATATATGGATGTGTGTATTGGTCCTTATACATTAAGATTATTATTAATTGGTATTACAATTAACACACTTAGATGTATAGATGAAAACTCTGATGAAACACTATTCGCTGTGAGGTAAGATATGTTGGGTGTGTCATGAGTAATATTTCATTAATATATAATGTGAGAAAGGATTTGTCCCTTATGTTCCATAACAGAAATAGATATATCAGGCCCTTTGATGGAATCAATGTAGACAAAATAAATCCATGGCCATGGAAAGTAATAGGAGAGTTCAATTTTGAAATGTCAAATAAAGAATAATCGAGCACATGGGTTGATGGAAATAGCATGAAACCCTCTTGATTCAATATATCAAGTCAAAATTATTACATTACATGGTAAGAATTTGTAGGTGGTGACACGTCATTGCGGTGTTAAAGTATTTCTCTCTTGGTTCCATAGAATTTTGCTAGACGCTAAGCTTGGAAATTCAAAAGGATCCACCTATTTCCACTGAGAAAGAGGCTTAGAGGGTCACACACTAATTGTGTCCAACTATCTAAGTTAAATATTAATTTAACAAGTTGACGAAAGATTATTCCTGATTTTGGTTTAATATTTATTCAAGTATGCCTGATCACATTTATTTTGAGTCTAGTTATTCGCGAGAATATATTGTGGGAAAAATAATATATTTATTAGCAAGTAATTCTGTGATATTTATTTGAGAAATAAATATCCATTATTTAGGGTCTAATAGATGTGGTGGAGGAAATAAAGAAAAATGGAAAACCAGTAGTACACGTCATGTATATTAATAAACACACTATGTAATTTCTCTAGGGATTTTGAGAAATAATATTATTTATTTAATTAAATAATATTAGTTGTAATTCACTGGGCAAATGTCAAGTAATAATAATGGTTAAATGTTATTATTTACATGGGGTCTTACCAAGAATTAAATGAAATAAATAAATTCTTTCGGGTAATTAATTCATTTCATTATTCAATGTAATTAAAATCCCAATTATATAATTATCATTAGCCTAGCCATTTTTTTGTTGTTGTTTACAATGGATCTAGGTAAATCACTCAAGCCAAGAGAGAAATATTTTTGTCCAAGAATGCTCACAAGATGCGAGAGAGATCCTCCTCCACCGGATCAAGGAGAGTGCTTTGTAAGCATCTCTCAAGGAGATTGAATGTGGACATCACAAGTGAAGTCTCTTCCACACTACCACCTGGAGATCCCTTCGATGACGTCTATAGATACGTGGGTCATGTGTGGATCACTACTAGAGGAATCTTTCACATGGATTCTATGATGCAATGACGGATCACATCAAATCATGACAGGAAACATCAATGGAGAGATAATTTCATCATGGTAATTCTTTTATTTTAATTAAATTAATTATAACAAAAATATGATGATCATATCTATGGTTTCGGGACTTCCTTTCTATCTTTTGTTCTTTGTTCTATTCTGAAGATTCAGCGTTTTTTATCATGATAGATCTCATATTGATTGTTGTCAATGGAAAAATTAAAGTTGGGTACACCCACCAACGTTATTACTCTGCTATCGAAACCTATAGGAATATATTTATAATTAATTTCAAATTACTATATAAGATTAAATATCACTTTCAATTCTATTAGATGTTGAGGTATGTTTTTATGTTACAATAACATTTCTATAGGGATTGTTCAAGGTAATGTTTTCATTGATAAATTCATGTAATCAAACTCCATAGAAACTGAAGTATATTATATTCCTATGATAATTTATTTAGATTACATTTTTTCATTTCAGTTTATTATCATTAAGTACTGAAGAGAACAAAAAATTATTTTTTAGAAAAACTAATTTTTATTCTCTCTTCAATCAGAAATCTTTTTTTCTTTAATATCTATAATTTATGAAAAAAATATTTCATTTTTATATTGTAAAATAATAATTATAATTATTTTTTACAAATTATTTAATTTTTAAAAAATGGTTTAAATGGGGTACTCTTTTCATTCTCTGAATGAGTTACTTTTGAATATTTTTTGAAAAATGTGTGAATGAAATGTTTTCTTCTTACGTATACTTCATGAAAGATAATTTGCAACTATAATTACCACTCACTAATTTTAATTTTATTTTTTATGTTTCCAAAGTTATTTTCATATTAAATTATTTATTTAATATTTGTGATTTATTTATTTTTAACTGGTGCTTTTAATGTGAAAAGGTAATTTTCATCAATAAATGTTTCATGTGATATTTTTATTCCATTTTCACATAAGATGACATCATATAATGATACATAGTATTTATTAAGGATATGATCCAATTATACAATAATTAATCATTCCATGGATGGTTTATGATCATGGTGATAACATTATTATGAAACCCATTTATTTTCAATAGGTTACACTATGATTAAAAGAAGAAATGTTTATAAATCCCTTTTTTTCACTGGTTAGTCCATGATGAAATTATTTTGGAAAATTAATTCGTGGTCCAAGATATTATGAATTATTTATGATAATTTGGAACATATTTATATGATTTTTAGTATGTTAATTGTGGAGATGGAATTACATGTCCCTTTGATGGATTGGGTAAT